>OY754958.1:79666698-82066698 GCA_963576555.1 Ferdinandea cuprea | reverse complement strand
TTAAAACGGTTTTTTCTAAATTGTGGGCGTGGCAGTGGGCGTATTTTGAAAATTTTAACACTTTACCATTTCGGAACCCTAGGGAGTATATGTTCCAAATTTCAGCTTCCTAGCATAATTTTAAAGGCCTCAAAAGTTGATACGGACGGACAGACGGACGGACGGACTGACATTGCTAAATAGTCTTAGATTTTGGTCCTGATCATAAATATATATACTTTTAGGGGTCTGCGACGAATATTAAGGGGTGTTACAAACTATGTGTCAAAATTAATATACCCTTAGGATAGGGTATAAAAAGACCGAAATCCTTGGAATCTCTTCTGAGAAAAATAGTAATAAGTGATTTTCACAAAAAAAATTGTATGGCAGGTACCGTTATTTAAAAAGATTAAGCAAAAAATAAAAAGATGCCCCGAGATGTAACCCCAAGAACCTTATATACGAACTTTGAAGCAAATCCGTCGAACCGTTTCGCAGACAGACAGACAGATGGATGGCATTGGCGGACCCACTTTTTTGGACTTCTCTATAGTCGTAATATCATCCCTCATACTCAGTTTGAGTTCGAAATTTCCGCACAATCGAAATAACTTCCTCTTTAGTATACTAATGTATACGAGAAAGTTAAAAATTGACATTTTGCCGACGAAAAATATTTAATCACACTTTGATTATGCTTTGAATGCCGATTTAAAGTTAATGAAGTATTGATCAACGTTGATTAGTGAAAAAAAATCTAATGAATAAGAAATAGTGTACTAAAGGATAATTAAAGGCAAATCAGAGTTAATTCGTCGTTGATTATGTTTTATGAATAATGCTGACAATATTTCCTATTCTACGTTTTATATTATAAGGAATTTTAAACATACTCGCTTGTACGGTAAAGTAACGGTGCCAATATTCGAAGTAAGATAAGAAATAGACGCTTTCGAAGTATGATAAAAATAGTTTTGAAGCACCCAGGCGGAGAAACTGAGTTTTTAGTTTTAATGAGTGCATTCATGGGACAATTGTGAGCGTTTATTTAATGCTGGCAATTTGAGTTACCCTCAACGTAGACTCATACCTCACTTTTTCTCCAACAAAATATCTTGCTTTTACGAAATGTGTAAAAATGGTTTGTACCTACTTGTTAAATAAAATTTAGCTTCCATAAAATTAAACTTTTGCAAAAATTCGTCTAACTCGCTGTCATTAATATTTTTATTGCTTTCAATAACATGCCGTCGTTCTCAAAATTTACACTGTCATTTGCACTGCTCTATAGAAATTAGGGTTGTAATCGTTTTGCTCAACCATTGTATAAAAAAAATATAATTTAAGATAAACTAATACATACTTTTTGCGATTTAGTTTATCTCGTATGTATCTACCGATCTTGACTGCGACGAAATTAATATATATAATATAAATATATTATATTAATATATAATATTCATAGAAGTAGTAATACCCGGTTTTAGGTAAAACACACAGACTACAGATGAGGAATTAACCAGATAGTCCACTCTGCATACCCATGGAACCCGCAAAATCTCTTTCTCAAATTTCCTATCTCCGTATACCGAGTTGAAGCGTGTACAAAATATGCAATGGACAAACCAAAATGATCAAGTACCCCAGGTGGCAGACCAGTTCTGCTGGAAAATCTACACTCTTCGGAGGCAGGCTCTACGGATTCTGGGAAGAGCCATTTACTGCAATTAATTGAACCTTTTAGAACTAGATCACCACCAAAGGGATCTGTGCCAAAATCAAACCCTTAAATAAAGACCTACGGAGCCAAAAGACTCTGCGCGCGTAACCCGAGAGTCAAAGAAAAGTAAAAGCTTCGAGGAAGAAAACAATGAACTCTGCCTTAAGATCAGTTAAATCGAACAGCTCTACCAAGAGCTTAAAATCGAAATCAATCAAAGCCGAGAACAAAGCGTTAAAGGAATCTCAGCTCAAAAAAGAGTCCGGAGTTAAAACAATTAGCCTGGTTCGTCGCAATTACTGCACTGACAAGAAGATTTAACGCTCGAAGCCGATCCAAATACAAAGAATCGACCAAACAATAAACGAAAAGTTGGTTCCTCACTAGGAATCGAGATCATTGAAGATGTAAAGCTTAAAAAGACTATAACAAAACAAAATGAAATGCCCGAGAAAACGCAACATGGTAGGGCATACCTTCCGCTTCCAATAAACGTTGTCGGAGTCACGGATTATTAAAAGTTATACAGCTTTTTGAAGGAAATTCCAAAAGCTATATTTAAAGTAACATCGATGAATAATAATGTTTCGAAAATCCCGAAAGCTACCGCTAAGATTCTCAAAAGGTACGAAAATAAGTCAGAAAGGCCACCTCGAGTTTTAGCCCGGGGCTTCAAGACCTTAAAATAAAAGGCTTCAAGATTATAGATGCAGTTAAACTTCTCAAAAAAGAAAGGCAAACAAAAACGATCGAAATGAGGATATCATAGTTAAGCGTGGAATTCTGCTGTTCATGGTAAGCAATAAAAAATCGGAAGATATTGAAAAAATCTACAATATCAAAAATATACTAAATATCAGTGGCGACGCGTTCCTAAAAAATGCTGTCGTTCAGCAAATTTTCATTTGCGATTTAGTTGCATAAGTACCTACTATATACATACATAATAAGTTATACTTAAGTTAACTTTTGCATATGTGAATGGATTTAAGAAAAAACTCTCATGGTTTTTGTACACATAACTAAGTAGTTAAAATTATTATCCTCACATCTCTCCACTAAAAAAAAGTCAGTGCAATTTACACATTTCGCTACCAATTTCATATGGAAACTAAATCAAAAAATCAAAATGTAATGTCCATCTGTCTTGCCATTGGTCTTTAATATGTCATATGCATTACAAACCTAACCCTTTCACAAAATGTTCCCACATATTTTTCGATTAAACAAAGTTTTACAATGTTTTTTAAACAAATAATTACTAGTTTATTAAAAAGTGCTATTAGCGTTTGCCAAAATTCACATATTGCTCAACTTGCCTGATTTTCGAAGACACGAAAGATCATATTCGTTTGGCCATTAAATCGAAATTTTCAATATTTTTCAAATCGTTTTATTTGCGTCAATTGCTTGTATGAGAAAGTAAAGATAAAAAAGATACAAACTTAATGGAAATTGTGTAGCTTCTTTGCACCGTGTTATACGTTTTATAAAAAAAAACATTAACTAATTGTCAAAATAAAGCTTTATATGAGGCAATGTAGATGTACATCCTGAATAATCTCTATAATCTATATAATCTAATAATAAAGAAAATTTAGATTTGAGGTCCATTGCCAGTTGGCCCAGCGCCAAGGGCCAAACACACAAAACAGTGCCAAATGGCACTTTTCATAAAGATTTTTTTCTTCAAAAAACCGAGTATCAACTATTTTTGGCCGCTTTCCAAAAACAAGTACAAAAGAATACCAAAATCCTTGCAACCGTTTTCTAGAAAAGTTGTGATAAGCGATTTTCACCAAAAAAAAAATAGTACGGCAGGTACCGTTATTT
This sequence comes from Ferdinandea cuprea, assembly GCA_963576555.1. Taxonomy (NCBI): domain Eukaryota; kingdom Metazoa; phylum Arthropoda; class Insecta; order Diptera; family Syrphidae; genus Ferdinandea; species Ferdinandea cuprea. The sequence continues at coordinate 82,063,163 of OY754958.1, read as the reverse complement.
CAAACAATAAGGCAAAAAATAAAAAGGCGAAGCGAGATGTGACACCAAAAACCTTATATACGAACTTTGAAGCCAATCTGTCGAATCGTTTCGCCATACGTAGCCCGGACAGACAGACAGACAGACGGCATTGTCGGACCCACTTTTTTCGACTATAGTCGTTATATCATCCCTCATACTCAGTTTGAGTTCGAAATTTCCGCACGATTGCAATATAGTACTCACAACCGTGAGTAATACGTTTCAATCAGCAATCAATAAGCTCCAACAAGCTTTCGATAAAGTTTTTGAGTGGACAAAGATTTGGCGTATTGTCCTCAATAAAACCAATTCTATGTACTTTTCTTTTGCTTATATAATGTAAATAAGCTGAATGTAATAAGCTAAATAATTGGGATTGACTCCGCGCGCGTTACCCGAAACTCAAAGAAATGAAAAGAAAAGCTTCGAGGAGGAAAATAATGAATTCCGCATTAAGCTTAGTAAAATCGAAAAACTCTACCAACAGCTAAAAAGTGAAATCGATCAACTCAAAGTAGAGAACAAATCATTTATAGAATCTCAGCTCAAAAAAGGGACTGAAGTTAAAACAATCAGTCCAGTTCGTCGCGATTACTTTCCGACGAAGAAGAGCTAGCGCGAGGAATAGATCCAAATAGCGACCAAACAAATAAGAGAGAGATCAGTGAAGAAAAAAAACATAAAAAACAAAAAGCAAAGAAAATGAATTGCACGACAAAAAGCCTCGTGATAGGGTATACCTTCCGCCTGCAATAAACGTTGTCGGAATCGCGGATTATTAAAAATTATATAGTTTTCTCAAAGAAATTTTAAAATCCGAATTAAACGTAACATCTATGTATGAATAATAATGCGTGGAAAATTAACGTTACCAATCCCGAAAGGTACCGCGCAGTTTCTCAAAAGCTTAATGTTGAGAAAATACAATGGTACACGTATGAAAACAAGTCCAAAAGGCCACATCGAAGACATCAAGACATCGTAGTAAAGGGTAGACTTCCGCTTTTCATGATTGGCTTTGAAAAGTCGGAAAACATTGAAAAAATGTACAATATTAAAAATATCTTTGCTGGTAAACACTTGTCGAAAGGGTGCGATCAGAATAGAAACAATTTGTCAACTTGCATAAATTGCAAAGGATATCTCCCGGCGAACTATAGCGGCTGCGAAGTAGCTAAGGAGCTACAAAACAGGCGTGATATATTAAACGAAAAATCTTTACCTGTCGCTAAAATAACTGAACGACGGTAAAAGGTTAATGCAGTGTCTAAACAACCGAAAGAAAGACTCGAACTCGCAAAGTGTACTAAATAATAAGAAAAAAAATTTGATACTTCATCAATTATAATTTTAGTAAGCAGTCCTGTATGATTTTCGTGTGATTATGTAAATTATAACTTTTATAAGTTATATGTATTCTTAATTATGGCAGGCACATCTTTATACATATTGTTTGTATGCAGACGTAAAAACTCCTCATCAATTTTAAGTTCCATACACAGGTCTGATTTTTCATCAAAATGTTGGTATGAAGAATTCTACTGAGTGAGCAATTATCTAAACGGTTTCTAAGTTTTATTTGATTTAAATTTATAGCTAAAAAAGCTTTTCTGAGTGACTTACAATGCTGGGAAAGTATTCGCTTGAAGGTACTAAAGACGAAAATTTTTTATTCCTTAATGTTTGGATTAATGAATTTTTTCAAAAGCTTATAAAAAGAATCTTCGACAATTTTCTACAAAACCATTTATTTCTTCTATGCTTTGTTCAGAGACTTCTGACTTTACCCTGTCGTTTAAAAAAGGGGCAAAATAAAGACCATCGAGCGATAAGAAATTATTAATGTTGTGCAAATTGACTTCAACACTATTTCCAAGAGTATTAATGTATTCCTTTTTCAAAAAACAGTCAACAACTGTTTTCATAGTTATTTTAATTTGCTAGTAAAATACATGAATCTTTACATCTGCTGAATGTATTTGCAGATTTTATTTAGTAAAAAGTGGTAAGAAGAAATTTAAAAAATGTAAGTAAAGAATTTTAGTGGGTTTCCCAAGCAGGTTGTATATTTATACCCTATCGTAAGGGTATATTAATTTTGTTATCTGTGGGCGTTTTTCACTAAAATGTTGTTTAACAAGATAATTAGGTAAATTTTGGGGCGGTTTTTCAAAAAATTATTTATTTTGTAAATTTAATAGAATGAAATAAAATGCTATTCATCATCTTCTTAATGTTTTTTTCTTTGGGGCATATAGGGATATGGATAGGGTATCATACTATGCTCCCCGAGCGGACTATAGCCTTTCCTTATGTTTTTAAACTAATTTTCGTTGGCACTGTCCTCTAAAAATGTTACCACAAAATAAATTTAGGAGAAAAGCTTGAAATTGCTCTACAATTCTTGCTGAAAGAAGTGACAACCATTGCGTCTGCGTTATATGCAGTATCTTATGAGGTTTAAAGTTACAGAAATGTTGAAACTCTCTGAAAAAATGCAGTGCCAAGCACTGTGATTAAAATGTGAACATATGACATTTTCAAGAAATTTAATTTCCTTTCAGATTTTATTATTCTTAATCTCATCATATGATTTCCAATGTCGATAGTTTTAAGGATCTTGGAGTTTATTTTGACCCCAAACTTTTCTTTATAGGACATATTAATTTCATTGTGAATAAGTCAATTTCTATGCTAGGCTTTAAAAAGAGGTGGTTCAAAGAATTTGATGACCCCTACGTTACTCAGGCATTGTACAATTGCTTCGCCCGTCCGCATCTTGAGAATGCTTCACGTTTGGATTTCGTATTACAACATTTTTTCAAATCGAATTAAAGCCATTCAACGTAGCTTTATTCGATTTGCCATACTGCGTACTCATGTTCTATTGGCTTAGTTAATTTTGCGTCCGTTGTGTTTGTGTTAGCTCTTTATAAATACTTATATATATGCCTGTTATATTTGTTTAATATGCTTTTGTATATCCTAACACCTGCACTAAGTGAAGAGCCTGTAGGTGCACTTTTTGTGCCGGAGAAAATCTTCCCACCAAATCTGGCATCGCTGTCTGCAATGAATGTATTAGTCATACATTTTTTACCAACACCAGACAAACAAAACAAAATCTCCGGCGCTATTAATGGAAAAATGAATTCGGTAGAGCATTTAAGCATATGGTTTAATGTTGATTTTACAATGGCCAACTTTGTTTTGAATCCATTCAATGTTGAAATTAATATGTTTCAATCCCGTTCCTTATAGTATACCTTCAGTATTCCTCAATAAATGTACACAACCTTTACACAAAATTCTTTGTGTATTTTATTTATCATTTAAATCATCTACATTTCCATTTAGTTGGAAAAATGCTTTTATAGTACCAATTTTTAAGTCCGGTAGAAGAAAAAGATTGAAAACCATCGACGTATACCTAAACCATTTGACAAAGTAGTAACCGAACAATTAACCTTTTTTTTAGGTCTTTGATTTGTAAAAATCAGTATGGTTTTGTGAAACAACGTTCAACTGTAACAAACCTAATCCTGTTTACAAACTGAAATAAGTAAAGGCAATCAAGTCGATGCAGTCTATACTGACTTTAGCAAAACATTTGACCGTGTATACGTAATATATTACTTTTTAAGCTTAAATGTTTGGTGTTTTCACCTCCGTTTGTTAGTTGGTTGTCATTATATTTGAATAATAGACTCCAATTCGTAAATTTCACAAATGCTATTTTAAATGAAATATGCGTTACGTCAGGTTTGTCAAAAGCCATATCGGTCCACTTCTATTTGTCCTTTTCGTTAATGATGTTATTCAATTTCTGACTAATTGTAATATTTTAATGTTTGTGGATGATTTTAATTTATTTTAATCTGGTGTTAATATTAACGGCTTCCAAGTTCTAAGTTCCCATGTGTAGAAACTTTTTATTTGGTGTTCTAAAAGTTATTTATCATTAAAAGCCAATAAATGTCCTGTGATATCCTTTTCACATTGTAAATCACCTCTTATTTTTAATTATACACTTGACAATTAAGATATATGCCGTATTTTTCAAGTAAAAGAATTGGGTGATTTGCTGGATACTAAATTATCCTTTATTAGCTATATTTAATACATTTCTTGGCGTGGGGAATATTCTGATCCCTACGTCATTAAAATGTTGTTTGTATTTTGTCAGGTCCGTTTTGGAGCATGCGTCTATTATTTAGTATCCGTGCATATATTAATAAAATTGAGGCCACTCAAAAAATATTTCTGAGATTTACCCTTAGTAGCTCACCTGGGTTGATCCTTTCAGACTTCCCTTTTACCAATCCCGACATAATTTCCTTTCAGATTTTATTATTCTTAATCTCATCATATGATTTCCAATGTCGATAGTTTTAAGGATCTTGGAGTTTATTTTGACCCCAAACTTTTCTTTATAGGACATATTAATTTCATTGTGAATAAGTCAATTTCTATGCTAGGCTTTAAAAAGAGGTGGTTCAAAGAATTTGATGACCCCTACGTTACTCAGGCATTGTACAATTGCTTCGCCCGTCCGCATCTTGAGAATGCTTCACGTTTGGATTTCGTATTACAACATTTTTTCAAATCGAATTAAAGCCATTCAACGTAGCTTTATTCGATTTGCCATACTGCGTACTCATGTTCTATTGGCTTAGTTAATTTTGCGTCCGTTGTGTTTGTGTTAGCTCTTTATAAATACTTATATATATGCCTGTTATATTTGTTTAATATGCTTTTGTATATCCTAACACCTGCACTAAGTCAAGAGCCTGTAGGTGCACTTTTTGTGCCGGAGAAAATCTTCCCACCAAATCTGGCATCGCTGTCTGCAATGAATGTATTATTCATTCATCGCTTAGAAACTACTGAACTCAGAAGAACATTTACCAGAACCACTTTTATTCATAGAATTATAATGGTCGAGATTGATTCTCCTGATATTTTAAGGCTACTGATTTTTAACATTCCAACTACTGGCTTAAAAAGCCAACGATTTTTTAAAATTGCTCGTTCGCGAACAAGATATGGGCATTATTCATCCATAAATGGATGCATAAAAATGTATTATTCATTTAATTGATATTAATTCGTCAGTTATTATTATTAAAAGAAAACAATTAATATTTTTTTTTATATTCTTGTTTTCCTAACTCTAAGAAAGTTCTTGTACTTTGATGATGTTGATAAATAAATACATAATTTTCGTTTTTATACGCATTTGGCAAGCTACCTTCCAGCGGAATATCTGCTTATATAGCCTATGCCCGCGGTTACATCTTATTTCGGTAGTTTAAATGGTTTTATCCGTTCTAGATTGGTTTCATTTAGAATACGTAAAATAGAATTATTGCTTTCGGCTGATTTCGGGAAAATGTTTTTATCTCATGTTTGACGGCAGCCGCGTTAATAATTCTTCTTACCACTTTATTTCGAAAAGTTTGCAAAATATTTTTGTCACTTGTTTTTGTACAACCCCAAAGTTACGCCCAAACTGGTCTTAGAACTAGCTTGTATAGAAGCAGCTTGTTTTGCTTGCTGAGTTTGGAAAATCTTTCAATCATCCAATGCATTTGATTATATTTGACAACGAGCTCCTAGCGTTTCTTCCTAACATGCGATTTCCATATTAATTTGCGTCTAGTGTCACTCCCACACTCCCAAGTATTTAGCCTCATTTACGTACGGAGTTTGTACCGAGTCTAAAAAAATGGGAAGGGTATTTATATTTCTGTAAGTTAAATTAACATGTGTAAATTGCAGTTCATTAAGGCCCGTTGAAGCTTGTTCGTTCCTGTGTCAACCTTATTACTCACGGCTAATATAGCTGTATCACCGACAAACGTAATTACAGTTGTACCTTCTTCTTGCGGAATATTTCGAGTATAGATTATAAGAAAAAAATCAGACCCAGAACGCTTGTTTTGTTTAGGCCATTTCTTATACATATATTAGTTTTGTGTGTCATATACATAAGTTACAGAAATATCTAAATTTAACCGCTACGCGAGATTAAGAGATTTCAAGTATCTTTCCGGCCCAGGCGGCAGGTCCCGCTCGCGCAGCTTCGATGCTCGTCAGAGTATTGACCGGACACTAATGACATGGAGTCTTTACAAAGGATTAGTGCAGAAGCTGTTGAGATGAAAAGGAAATGTAGTCTGTATTGAACCTCCTCTGTCACTATAAAGCTTCACAGGAACGCCACTTATCTCACATGGAAGCACGATTCTTCGACAGCTCAGGCGACTTAGCGGGGATACTGCTATTATATCTCAAACGATTTAGAAACAGTCCTAAGTAGTTTTGCTAGTCACATGTCTTAGTGCAAACACCCCTTCTAACCTAACCTAACCACATAGGTAAGTTTCCTCCTAGTAAAACAAAATATTAAGTTGGCAATCATTTTCTAAAAATGGCTTAAGAAAATATTAGACAGCAACAACAGGGGCTATATTTAAAAAAAAAAAAAAAAAAGATGTAGGTACATGTATTAAGATTATTTAAGAATTAGGCAGATAAAAAGTAATAATTTGAGCGAAGGTACCGATGACAACTATACAACAAATGCCAGAGTCCACCAAAAGTTTCCGTTTCAGTAGAATCACTGACATACACATAACTAGCAATCAATATAAAAACACCTATGGGTGTGCGCATTTGACGTGCTACAGAGATTTTCTGTAGAGTAATTTGCAATGAAGCAGATAATACTTCTGAAGTGTCTTTCGTCTGAGTACCTATAAACTTATCTACTGAAACTTTCTTTAGAAGCAAACTGATTTGATTTATATTTTTCAGTATTCCGAAAAGCTCAAAGCGCTCACTATCGAACCTTTATCTTAATCAAATATTACTGAGAAATTGCAAACTGAACGAATTATTTGATAAACAAAAATCGGTGATAAATTCACCTTCAAGCCACTGATATGTACATAAGCTAATAAATTAGGCTTATATGATGGAGAGAACGACAAACATAAACTTGCACTACAATCCAGAAACACAAAACAAAAAAACGTAGGAAAAATATAATCTGTACTGATCATATTGTTCCTATGACATCGGCTATTACAATTGTCTGCTTCCAAGTTGCAGAGGTCTTAGCTGAGGAACACATAGACCTCCTACTGTATACTACTGTGCGACACCACAATCACTGTTCCCTGCTACCGGTGTTCTCTCTTAATGCTCTGTGTGTGCCTACACACTTAACAGCTCCACGATCATTTTTTAACCAGCGCCACGCCAAGCACTCTAGGAACAATATAGAGCGTTCTGTTTGTCGTGCACCATATACGATCGATTGGAGTGGTATATGGGGTCTGTGTGACGTTGACAGCGACGACGGACACAAATAAGCTAATAAGCAACAACAAAATCAAAGAAAACGCTAAATGATAGTAGTATTCTTCTTTCCAGCTACCAGCGTAGACGAGCGTATTCTTGCAGGCATACAGTCATATTTCGAACGTATAAAAGCGCGCGTCCGAAGCGGTCACCTTACCCTTACGCTGGACGTTATTTAGCACGTTACACGTTATTTTCCTTTATACATAAGTACATTCAATATTGTTTATTTTTTTTGTTCCAAGTTGTGATTGTGTTTTGATTTTTCTTTTATTTTAGTAGCAATTTCAAATCTGTCGAAAACGAACTCAATTTGAGACGGCGCGGATCGAATTTTCATCGTGTCTCGGTATTTACAAGTGATGCAATGATAAATAAAAAACATATTTTCTAATCTCATGATTGTGCTTTCCAAGAAAATATATAGTTTAAGGAAAATAATCGTGTTTTTCGAATAAGAAAAAAAAATCATATTACTTTCGGTCGCGAATATGTGTATGTTTCAATAAAAGAACAGGAATTAAACAATACTCGTTGAGAAAGCATTTCCATCTCGGGTAATGACAAATTTATCATTTATTTGTTTATATGAAACAATCTTTTTTATTAAAGAATTTTTCGCTTTCCTAAATTTTAAATTAGGATTATGAAAAGTAGTAACTTCTTCGACTTTGTTAAAATCAACTTTCACAGTTTTCCTAGAGATTATTGCCGACAGTCTTATCTGTGACTCTTCAGTTTTCCATAATCTTGGACCCGCAGAGTCTGGAATCCTGGCACCAAGGAATCAAGAATTTAGATATGTACATACATATATACTTTCTGGTCGACATGTTTGGACTACATCCACATATCGATTCAGCGCGATTGTATTTCCATCCCTTTCTTTTGTTATTATCTCACTTAGGACAACACATTTATTTTAAAGGAGCTTCAAGATTATGTAATATGCTTCAAATTAACATGTGCCCTGCTTTTTAATTAATGAATGTAGTCCTTTATTCCTCAATAGTTTGGAATAATTCATTGCAAATCAAAACTTGTGATAATTATGTCGAAGTATTGCATTCGATCATTGCTGGCAGTATGTTTTTATATTTTGATTATGAACTATGAACAAGTTGCTGTGATAGTATTATTATTTAGTAGGAGATATTTATTCTGTTCTTCTGCTTCTATTGTCTGAATTTAGGTAAAACAGAATAGTTACTTTTATCATTCACTCGTCAGAATGTTTTATTTATGGTACTAACTTCAAACGTAACATAAAATAAATGGGTCTGAAGTTCTAGAAAAAATTAAATCAGCCTTCAAAGAATGGTATGTAATTTTCCTCCTTCAAAAAATAAAAAAAATAATAGAAAATAAACTATCTTGAAGTGTGGATTTGAAAGAGTTAAAACAGATATACTCAAATCGCTAGAAAAATGAACAATGGTTTTGTTGATCAAAATTTTTGTTGCATTTTGAATTTCAGTTTAAATACTCTTATGAGCGGCCGCTTTTGTTTCCAGTCGCTCGCTCTTCGACGATAACTAATTGCTATTAAATCCGACACCATTCAAATAATTCAGCTTTCAAGATTACTTGACCACAAGTATAACGTCTTGGACTTAAATTAAATAATGTTTTTAAAAAAAATATTAAATGGTTGTAGATACCAATTATACGAAAAATGTGGATCATAACAGATTTTTAAATCATGGGATTCAAAGCAACATATTAACGTAGGTTTTGCCTCCTGCTTTAAGACTAGCGTTTTTTTCACTAATGCATCAAAGATGTTTGAATAAACTCATGATGTTTGTGTTATAGGTAAGTATCAGTTAAATTTTAAACACGTGCTGATACAATCAGATTGTTACATTGGCTTGTCCTTCAACCAAGGCTTACAAAACACACGACTGAAATTAATCGGATGTTTTTTTTTGGATAAGAAACATTGAAAAATACGTTTAATTAAATATTGGAAGTTTCTTCTTAAGTGACATGCGATGAATAACCCTTAAATTTAGGAAATTTTACATTTAGAAATACAATTCCAAAAGTATCATATATGATACCCAGGGACCGAAGAGGGTATAGCAGACGTTCCGAAGAGGGTATAGCAGACGTTCTTTATCATATCAAACCAACACAACCAAACAACAAGCATTTTCCATATTATAAGCCGGATAAAAACCCCCACGCGAAATTCAATTGAAATTAAAATTCAACGTCTCACTTACTAAGTGGTATCATATGCCGTTATCAATTCGCACGAATATATTTCCTATGCAAATATTTCGCTTGTCAACATCAATTCCTCAAAGATTTCTTGAGCAATACGTTAGTCGGGAAGCTACGTGCGTTCTTTTTGAATGCTGATTAATCAAGCAGAGACAGAGTGTCGAGGAGGTTTACATTCAATTTAAATAAAGATTTAATTCCCTGATTTATCACAAACAATTAAGCCTAAAAGAGTTATTTAATAGACATTAGCTGTCAGACGTGATTATGGTGATGATGACGAAAGCACTGGTGACCACTGAATTGTATTTACACATGAACCACCTCAATCATATTTGGCTTTGGCATGTTAAATGATTGATTTTATTTTAAATGGACGCTTTTTTTAAAATCATGTACCTACCTTCATACCAATGTAGGTGTCAGAATTACACAGCTGAATTTATTTTTTTGTGACGAATCGTTTAAAATCACAATCAATCTGCAATGCGTGATAACCGTATGATTGTACCTTTGGTACAACTATGATATATTAAAGTCTGAAAAACTTTAATGGGACACCCATTTTTATGCCAACATCGAATGACAAATTGGTTACATCAAATCCTTTCTTACTTTCTCGTGCATGTACATTAATATACTGAAGACAAAGTTTTAGAAATTGTGCTACAATTTCGAAATCAAACGGTGAATGAGGTAGGTATTACGACTAAAGAGAAGTCAAAAATGTGTATAGATACTGCTTTTGTTTTTGAATAATCACTAAATTCAAATGTTGGTTTTGTTACCTTTGTGCAATTCTGTTTATTTTTTAGACCAGTGACCTCCAGTTGTATTAACTCTCGCAAGAACACTAGGGGATAAAATTAAAATGTTAAATCTTTTGCTAAGATCACTTAGATTATATCCTCCAGACAAAGTAAAGCTTCGCAGGAATTCATAAAAATTGCTAAGACTTCTAACGAATAAAACTACCTAAATTGTTACTTTTCCTCTTTAATCGCCATTTAGAAGAAGAACTATTTATTATGGGCGGCATGGTTAGTCTTACCTATCCCGTACCTGCACATTAGTTTATTTAGCAGCAATATTTTGAAAACCGGCTGCAATGATTTAAAAATATGTTCTTGTGTTTTGTTTTCGTATTGTTAATCTTGGAATGCAGCATACTCACACTATTATATTCATTTATTCAAAAATTAAAAAAAAATTGTACAACACATTATGTCGCTGGCGTTTAATCGCTCTTCTAAGGTTTTCTTGCTCAAAACGTTTGTATGCCTGCCTAGTTTACATTTTAGGGATATTGTAAGACTGCCCCATTATAGGATTACGATGAATTTGCAGAGGTAAACATTTTATTAAAAACGTTCGTTTGTTTTATTGTATTTTGTTTAGAGCAACTATTTTATCAGTTGGATACTTTTTAGTCATATTTTTTCTTTATTTGGGGCAAAGACCAATTTTACAAGCTTCAAAACATGAACAATGAAAAACTGTTTACGCATCTAATCAAAATATAAAGCTAAAAATTTATTAGATATTTTATATTAATGACAAATTATTAAATATATATTTACTCTTCACTTACCCGATTAATTGATTAATAATTGTGGTTATTTAAATACAATTTAAATATTTTCTCTTTTTTTTGCGCAAAATGAATCTAAAAAAAAAAATACGAATTTGAAAATGTTCCCATTTTTAGTAACAATCATTTATAATGATTATTAGATTTCCACAAACAGGAATTATTCATCCTTTAAAATCGTTTTACATTGAACATAAATTTCAAATTTGAACTCATTACCGAAAATGAAAAGGATCCCTAAAAACAATTAACTCGATTGCACACCATCGTTAAATTTGTTGCTGTTTATCATAAATAACAATAAGTACATGTGGAAGTTTATGCGTACGTCATATTCTTCCATGTATGAACATTTCTATTAATCTTAAATACGGTGAAAGATAACACGTAAACAAAAATACTTACTACTTAGATATCTTTTAGATGAGATGAAAAGTTAATATAAAATGATAAAAAATTCATAATTGTTAATTGCCTGCAAAACATTTCTAAAAAATGTTGTCTAGGCAAGGACTTTAATGTTTTTATTCAATTAATTAACCTATCTAATCACTATCTTGAAGATATCACTCAGACCTTCACTCATAAGCTAAACCACAACGTTGTTATCGGTATTAGCTTTTTAAAACAATTTGCGGAACATTTAATTTTTAATTTAATAATCACAATTTTATAAAGCGTGCCCTTCAAAACGGAATTGGAATACAAGTTAATCGATAGCATTTAGGAATGAAGCGTTTGAATAATAACTAGAATCTTAGATATAAAGGGATTTACTATAGAGCTGAATAATTTTCCAGGTTTACGATATATATATAAAATTTATGTATGGATTTCGATCTGTTTTGTTTGAAAAAGCTAATATGCATGTTTGCTACGATTTTACAATGATCCCAAGTTGTTTGTGCTTAAAACCCGTTTCGAAACTGTATATTTCTACAAAATATACTATTTACAACTCTTTACTGGTTAAAATTTTTTGACAATTGACAATAACTAAAGCAAAACAAAAAACGTCCGTAGAAACATTTTTAACGACGGAACATACTGCTAATTTAAACCATTTTGTTTGTTTTGACTTAAAAAAAAACAAAAAGCGGTTTGTGACTCTCTTTGTTAACAAAACATTTTGATCCTAGAAATAAAATTAAATCCCTTTCAAGTATTTGTTCTATCTTTCTTGTATTAGAGATATTGATTATTGATTATATAAATTTTTATTTTTCATAAATAACGGAATATTTTCAGTAACAGTGTGTGAACTAGATATTTCCATAGGAAAGGAATGACTTATTATCACACAACCAATAGGATGCTTGGGTGGGATAAGCCTGTATTTAACCTTAGTTTTCTTAAAGCTCGTTATATGACATTAATTAGCTCATCAAGCAGAGCTGTAGTATTAGCTGACCTACGATGTAATTTATGAACCTGTAGTTTCTTGTCTCTACGGACCTCTCTATTATCATATACCAAACTTACTTTTACGTTTGGGAGGTTTGCTCGAATGAATGAAAGGAGGTGCATCAGCATTAGTGAAAGACTTTAATCCGATCTAAAAAAAAACTCCCCGAACTAATCAGCAATTTCTATTGAGTTTTTGTAATGATTTTGAATATGAATATAAAAACCGCCAAAGGTCGGATTTCTTAACTGTTTTGTTTGGTTAATTACTTAATATATTTAAAGTACTAGATATATAAATATTATAGGTCAAGCGGTTTCACCCATGTTATTCTAAACTGATTTGATTGAAAATCCTATCCCTGTGTCTTAAAGCGACTTTTTTAACATCCCCTTCAACAACCTCAACAGTAAGATCTCTATGTCGATTGGCGTTTTTTATGTGGCACGAAGCATTAACGATGTTCCGTAGAACTTTATTTTGGAATGTTTGAATTATTCGTAAGTTTATTTCGTATGTGCATCCCCTAAATAGCTCGGACAAAGGTTACCTCGATAAGTTGTCTGACAGGCTTCGGAATAATTACTACCTCGGCGACTGACAAACATATAAAATTACGAAAATGAGATTTAATTTTCATGTCAATGCAATTATATGTTTTCTTCAGTTAATTAAAAATCTAAAAAAAATGTGCGTTCGTTTATTACATTACTTGGCTCTATGCCACCAAAAATTTGACAGACTGGCATAAAAGCGTTAAAGATTTTTTAAAAGCAGCTGATATATCGCGCCTTGCCATACAATTAATGTATGCAGTATTAATCGAGTTTAATTAAATTTCACAATATTTTCAACAGCTAAGACAAGGTAATATAACTGACTGATAAAAGGTAGCTAAGCGTGCGGTTTGTTTGAGCTTCCAATCAAAGTCATTCATCATCGATAATTATATTTTCTGCTTAATTAATACATATGTACGTATATACTTTTTTTTTACTAATTCAGAATCTGATTGATAAAGACATTTTATTATTTTTTAGAATGATTTATTGAATTGGGTAAGGTGCTTAGATGGTTAAGTGAAATCTAGTTTTAATGGATGAGTTGATATTGATTTGCATGCCTTATATGCGACTTATATTTTATCGATCATGAAATATATTTTAGTTGACAAGTTAAATGACTGTATTTATCCAAATTTGTTGATAAATCATAAATTTAGTACATATATGTTTTCGCATAATTTTTTGAATACGATTCGGTAAAATATGAGGATAGTGGAAAAATGAAACAATATTGGCCACCATTTAACTTCACATGGCTTTCACTCCTTAAAGAAGGTCCCGAGTGAAACGGCAAAGAAAAATAGCCATTTTCTACGATTAGGGTTTGAAACTTTCATGTAGCATGCTTTTATTTATTAATTTTTGTTTGTTTATTTATTATACTGTTAAGCTGTCGTGCGGTGCCCAAACGCTTCACATTTATTTTCCGGAGAATGTCGAAATGTTCAATTGCAATATCATAGTACGTTAACGACGGGTGAGCTTAAAATAGTCATCCAGTGTGAAATGAGTGTGGAAAATAAATTTTTACTTTTACTTAGTTCCTAAATTTGTTTTCATTCACTTTACATGTCCCAGCCATCTCAAACGCACAATGCGCAGTTTTTTGACCAGGTGGTTGTTGCTATAAGCTGTACGTAGAGTTCATCGTTAAATCGTATTCTCCAGAACCCGACAATGCATACGGAACCAAATATCTTACAAAGAATTTTTCTCTCCAAATGACGACGGATATCTTAAGAAAGCGTCTATACTTCGGATTAGAACAGATCTGTGATTATTAGGGTATTATATAGAGTTTTCTTAGTTAAAGGGCCTTATTACATAGTTGCATTTTCAGACCAAAGAAACAGTGATTGACAGGCATTGTTTTTCGTTTGAGTTCAGAGGAGAAGTCGTTTTCAGATGTGATAGCAAAGAGAAGTTAGACAAGGTTCCTTCGTACTTCAAAGTTATAGCTGTCGTTTGCGACATTCCAGTCGATTCGTAGATGTTGGATGTCCCTTATGACAGCATATGCCTTGTTTTGCACTCGTTTACCAATAGACCTACTTCTTTTCATATACTCGCAAAAGCACCAGTGGCGGCTCGGTGAATTCAACGAATAATATCAATATCGTTGGCGTTCACAACTAATTGTACATACATTTGAAGTAATTCACATACTTTGTGTGTTGGCTTGTGAGTTTGTTATTGCAATTATTTTAAGTATGGTATTTAATAATTTGCATGACTGCACGTCGTATTGTATAAATCCTTTTTTGACATAAAAGGTTTCGTTTAGGTCGTAACCGACAGAAATGCAGCAGCGAGCTTTCTCCTGTACAAACGGACGAGGATGGCGGGGCTTCCAATAACTTGCCTGTATAGTTCAGTCCATAGTCTGGACTGTGGACTGGTGACATACATCGTCAATGTTAAATGGTTCGCTTTGCATGGATGTGGAATTTGCACCGTGTTTGCTGTTTAGCAGTCTTCAGAAATGGTTTTTCCATATCGTCATCAGCATCAACTGTGACTCTTCCACAAGGTTTCCTTGTTCATCTCTACAGGTTTTTGCTCGGTTCTTGTTACCCTGGCACGTTCTTTTACCTTTCGGAAAGACCTCCGAATATAATTCTTAGAGTAGAGATTCTCATTCGCATTTTTTTTTATTCTCTTCTTTTGCTCGAAGGGCTCACGAGCTGCTCTCATCCTTTTGTACAGTCTTTTTCTTCAAGGAGTAGGCGCAGCCCTTTTTCTGGCTTTCACTGCCATATTCTTTTAGCAGACGAACTGAATTAATGAACGTAGTTCGTGCGTCATTGAAGGTGCTAATGAGCCGCGAAAACTGTGACAAATATAATTCAAATAACAATCATTGCGCCAAATAGCAACATCAATAAGAAATGGAAAAATCCCACAAATCTTTATGATAGCGATTAACGTTTCTTTTAAACGCGTTATTATTCATAAAAAAAATAACCTTATATTAATCGATTTATTAACACAATGTCATTATATGAAACTAACATCTCTGCATTAAAACCTGCCTTTTTAAACTAAGCCAGAAAATCTGAAGATAAAACTAAGAATCTTTGCTTAGTTGAGATATCTGCGGAATTCATTGGTATTTATTTGCATAACCAATTCAACAAATATTTTCAATCTGCGTTTTTCAGTTTAAGGTAATGTTATTTGTATTAAAACTTTAAAGATATAGCTTACTAATATTGACCGTAAGCGTTATTAAATCTCGTAGTCAGTGATGATATTATTTTTATATGACAATACATAAAGATTCAAACTGTCGATTAATGGAAATAAAATAAAAAGTCACCGATCGCATGATATCGCTATGATAAAAGATTGTCCACGATATCATAAAGCAGAATCATTAAGTACTTACACCAATACGGCTAGCCACTTGCTCCAGTTTTACTTATTTAATTATCCTCAGTTGAGGTTTATTTCCACCAGAACCGATGATAAGAAAGTTAAAATAAGAATATAGCTAACCTACCCGCAGTGTCTGCTAATTGGATGTTTTAACTTTTTCCCATGCACACATTTTGGTTATACTTTTATTTGCTGTATACGCGCTTTATTTAACCTCTATCTCAAAAGATTAGAGCCAAACCAAATGATTATAAAAATGTGGTACGTACTTCAATTAATTGAAGCTTATAGCAATTTTTTAATTATTATTTGTTTTTCAGAAATTGTAAAAAAATATTTTTTGTAAACAATATCATACCCTAGCTTAGTATAGTTTTAGTATAGTTAGGAATCAGGTGATGATAAATTGCCTCATACAGCTGTAAAGTGCAACGGTAATATCAGTTTCCTTGAAGAAAAAAGGATAAATTTAAAAGTACGGTTCATTGTGAGCTCATCTTCTAGATGAAAAAGTCTGCTCCATCAGATGACAACTCCGCTTGTCTTTTTCGATCCAACATCTTAAAATTGAAAAAATTTGATTTAGAATAATAATAACAATACATGATTTTTAACAAATTTACTATTCCTTTTTTTAAGCATTGGAAAATGATGTCCCCAAGAAGATGGATCCTATTACTTATATTTTACATCTCTTACTTGATGTTTGGCGCAAGTATTTACTATCACATCGAGCATAATTTAGAAAAGGAAAATCGGGCAATGCAACTTCAAGAAAGAATTGAGATAAATGGTGAGTGGTTAAGAATATTGCTTTATAAATGTAAATATTTATTATAATTATTCTCTTCAAAAATTCAAAATTATTATCTACAAACAAAACCGTTGTATATTCCTTCAGGGTAAATTGCCTTACCCACAAGTGCTCAGCAATAATTCACCACAGCAAAAAAGATACATAGTGGGAACCCAGCCCTAATTAACTTAACTATTCGTTTTGCCTCAAAAACATTTTTCCTGAATCTCAGCTTGTTTACAAAGCCAGACTCTTAACCCTTTCATGCCCAAATTAATTGGGGCATAGCTAAAATTTTTTGGAGTTTATAGAGTCGTTAGTATAGACCTAAATATGAACTGATATTTATTTCAAACTCCTATGTATCCTGGTTTAGCCGTTATGAAATGTTGCCTTTAGGCAACATTGGGCAGTAGTAGACAAATTTTAAACCAAACAAATATTTAAATGTTTTGTTCTTTATTGAAATTTTTATTAATTTTTAGTACAATTTAAATGTGATAAGAAACGAAACAATTTTTTTGTGGGTTTGAACACAAATAAACCTTGCATTTAGAGCACTTTGAGCGGGGATACCCAGTGTGACATAGCCTGCATCTGCCTTTTGAACCCCACTCAATCCAGTGACCGACTTGGTCAAATCGCGTAGCTCTTGCAGGTTCCGCAACATAGAATCTTTTAAAAGAACTTGACGAAGAATGTGATGATGGTGCTGGCGATGAAGGTGCTGCTGATGATGCTTTTGATGAAGCTGGCGATGGTGGAGCTGACTGCGTTGTTGAGAGAAGTGAAAATGGGCGGCCTCTTTAGCGTGCTGGAGCTGCTATTTTTCTTGCGTTGAGTAACTCGTTAGCAATATCTAACTAAAAGCTTAGTAATGAAAAATAATTTTTATCTCCGCTTGAGTTTTTTAGATCTCTGCGGTACAACAGCCAGCTATTCACTACTGATGAGCTTATGCACCAGTAAACGATTCGCATATACCACCTCTTTGAGCGGTGGTTGATCTTATATAACTCCAACAGCATGTCGGCAAGATCAACCCCTCCCATATGCTTGTTATAGCATTCAACTATACCTGGACGATGAATGTTTACAAACTTCTTCTCTTTTACACTCGCTCATTGGGCTTTTACCTATATAATTCGAGACCAGTTGCACACTTTTGTTGTCGTACCATCGACAAGCAATTAAATTATTTGTTGCTTCAAATTTAAAATCGTGAGATCCTCTTCCTTTTTTAGAAAGATCCTTTTCGTCGCTTAGAACACAATTTTTTAATCGATTGTTTCGAATGGTTCCTACTGCTAATATACCCTTTTGTTTCAAAGAAATCATCAGGCTTATGGACGTAACCCAGTTGTTAAAAAACAACTTAAAATTTTGATTTTCGGGAATATTTGAAGCTAAGTGTAAGACAATATCAGACGATATGCCCAATCCAAACGATTGACACGTTCCTTCTCCAGTGTAGAGGCAAAAGTCGTATACAATGCCATATACACCAGCCCTAGTAAACATCTTAAATCCCCACTTGTGAGGTTTTTTTTGGTAAATATTGCTTCAAACTGTGCCGACCTACAAGGAAAAACTTTCGTGATAATGCATCCGCTACTGCTGACAATTTGAAATTTTTCGACCATGCCATTCGCATATTTGGAATATTTATTACGCACATAATTCACATTTTAATTCAGTACCATTGGTTTGTAATGCATATAAATTCGTTTCATCGCATATCTTTTGCACTCTCGTCTCGTCATCGAAATATTGAGTAAAATATTCGACTGGTTGTTTGACTCGCCCAAAATAAAGTTTGTTTTTCCAGATCGTATCGCATCCCCTAACTCTGCACTCCTCCATCTCAAACTTTCCAAATTGACTTTTTCAAAAATGTCTTGTATCGTTTCTTCATCTTGAATTCTATTTTCAACTTCATTCTCATCACTTACAATCCTCTCAATCAAATCAACCTCAATATTTTCACCTCTTCCAATTGCACTTTCTATGCTCTCTTCTATAATGTTTTCCAAATTTGTGGTAATTGTGTCCTCTTCATCTTCATTGTCCTCATCACCAGAATCATCCCAATCGAATTCACAAATTTTTTGAATTTCTTGCTGGGTTAAACCTTTTGGACGCATCTCTAACGCAAAAAAAAGTATTATGTGATTTGAAACCATTATGGACCAATAGGCAACATATAGGCCTATAGGCAACATTGTTTTCAAAAAATTACTGACCCTAAACTAAAAGATTTTTTCGAACTTTTTTTTTTTACTAATTTACTTACCTGTGTTTAATAATATTTTACACTTAGTTTTTTGCTGCAAAATAAACTGTACTTGTGCATTCACCGAACATCTGTTACAAATTATCAATTCTAAAGACAAAACATTCGCCAATAAACTTGCACAATATATCAAGCTTTTCTGATAAAAAAAGCTTTCAGCGAAAAAATGGCCGTTACATGACTTAGAAGCTAAAACATACAATGTTGCCTATAGGCAACATCGGGCATGAAAGGGTTAATGTATTTAAAGTTATTAGCCTTAATTTAAAATTACATAAATTGGGTTTAATGAATTTTTATTTCTCCTAGATCAAGAAAATTAACCATTTATTTACTTCCGATTAAGCTTAATGAATTAAACGATTTTAAAATAGGTAATTTAAACGTCTTGTTCCACCGTTAATTTATGACTACGAATGTGCTTACAAAATTGCGGATAAAATTACACAGTAGCTTCTGAATTTAATTTATGAATAGAGAAAATGATTCAGGCATGTGTTAAGTATTGCGCGCACATACACAAAATGTAGCTAAAAATTTAAGTAAGCTTTTAATATTATTTACTTGAAATTTTGTTCCGCCATGTAGGTACACTGCATCCTAAATGGAATTTATTTAACATTTCCATAATTTAATTATTAGTTTTAAGAAATTGTAAAAAGTAAAAATGTCAGACATACTAAATACAACATATCATGCCGCAGTACAGTAAATCGTATTAAGAAATATCTAAGGGCGGCATGCCTACGTACCTACGTACGTTTAATACACGACACCGCTGCGTTACCACAGCGTTAAGAATCCATTCATACGCATTTCTTACTTACATATAGTGTACAGAGGACCGAGTAGCAAAAAGATTTTAGCATTTTTTAGATTTTATGTCTTAGAGTGGGACCAACAATGCTGTATTCTTAGTTTTTTTTATTAAATATAGCGCATAAAGTTAGGTTCTTTAGCTATGTGTATGATGTAGTGTGTCGTCTTGTGACTTGTAGTAGAAATACTCTATTCACTCTTCTTCTTAACTCTCGTCCCGTGACTCTCCTTTACTTCTTATCGTCCAGCATTTACATTCACCTTTACTTCAAGACCAACTAACTTCGCCTGTTCTTTAATAGCCGTGAAAGACTCTACGACGGCGCTCTCAACACGCTCGATGATGTCAATATCATCCGCATATCCCATTAGATAGACGGATCTGTTGAAGAAAGTGCCTGCCGTGTTGACACTTGCCGTGCGCAGTATCAGCTTTAGACCAAGACTGAAGAAGTCACATAATAGCGCATCTCCTTGCCGAAATCCGGTGCATGTCCGAAGAAGTTCAGATTAGCTGTTCCCAAACTGCACATTGCATATTGAGATATAAAGAAATTTAATATTATATTTTTAGAAATTTACAAGTATGTACAATAGAATTTCTATACAAAAGCTTATGCTCATTCAGCTTTAATATTGACTAAATTTATATAAAAAAAACAAAGTGAGAGCATGAGCATATATTTGTGAAATCTTAAGTGAGTGTGAAAATACATTGACCATTGTTTTTATTTATTTTTTTGCCTTTTGGTTAATTTCATTTTGAAACAGAAAATTTATTAATAAAATAAAATTCCAAAAACCGTTTGTGTTTGAGCAAATAAGCTTAGTTGCGGTGGTTTTGTTTGTCAATTGTATACCTCAATTGACTCAAACAGATGAAGTATAGAAAATACGTCAAAAAAATGCAAAGCAATTTATGGGATCGTAGGTAGGAGTGAGTTAAAATCTATTTTATTATTATTATGCTGCTTTTACTTAAAAACAATTTGTGTATTTTGATAGCGCCAAATAAGTGGTTATTTTTAATTTTTCTAGAACCGTTCCATCAGCTACAGTGCCAGTGGATGGATTAAAAATTAATTTCAAAAGTAAAACTAAAAAAAAAAAAAAAATAAAATAAGTTAAAAGCATGTTGCAATTTTAGAAATTTCAACAAATGTCAGCTGATATGCGAGGACAAAGAGGTTATAAGAAAGGCCATATGTATATTTGAATCTGCATCGGAACTATTGCGAACTATGTAAAAACCAGAGACCAGAAATAAGTCTCAACCTTTTACAAGGTTCCTTAACCCTTTAATGTCAAGTCTGTGTGCAACATGTACTTTATCTGTCCAGTTTCACTATTACACCTTTTCTGGTTATAATATGTGTTCTGCTAATGAGCCCTTTTCGATTTGAAAATAAACGCGTAGGGAGAAAAGGACAGATTTTTCTAACGTAGGGATTTGTAATTAAAAAAATAATTTCAATTGATTTTTCCTAAAAATTAAACAATACAGCCTTAATGCAATAATGTGTTTTGATCTGAATGTTACTCAAACTGAAATTCGCTGTCAATAAGTCTCTCTCTTTTTTGCCAGGGCTTGGTATACATAATTGAATCAGTCAAAAAATGTTTATTATATTGTTTTAGCTACACATTCGTCGATATTCGGTAAGGAATGAAAAGACATGACATAATTTGCCAAGTCAAAAAGAATAAAAAAATCATTTGATGGCTGAGATTGTGTTTATGGTTTAGTGTATGGATAAAGTAGTGATGTAGAGCGATTATAGGAAAACTATTACCGTGTAGGGAAAAATTAGGGATTTTTTGTTATCCTGTTCTGTTGTTGTTTTTTCTATGTACCACCACGAATTATCTCATCTACCTACCTACATATATCATTTTCCTTTCGTTCTATTGAAGTTTTGGCTCAGTTGACTCCTAAAACTCAAGATTTAAGCAGAAATATTTAAGCGGAATGAGGTGCTGTCACGAAAGGGCTGATAACTTTTATTTGTTGTTGTTTCCAATAAAAGTCCCTGAATGACAATTATTCTAAGAAAAAAAAATGTTATCAATCGAGGTATGAGAGAAAGCTTCATTGGTTATTTTGTTTCGGTTGACTAGTGAGATTTCGCTAAGAGAAAGAAATAAACAAATCTCATTTGCAAAATTTATCAGTCAGAATGTCCGTTAGCATAATATAGGCACTGCATGCGAAAATGCAGTTGCTTTGGATTTTCAGGGGTCTACCAACATATCTAAAAAATAAAATGAACGACTGCGTCAAACGAAACATTCTCGGTACATGGTGCGTTTTTGATTAACATGAAAAAAAAATTGCAACATTTGATCACATACTAAATTTATTTAAATCATGTAAGTTTTTAAAAACTAAAAAATAAATACAAATATTGATAAAAAAAATATATCTGTAAGAGCCCGAAATATGCTGATTTGTTCAACTTAACAGCGCGAGGTGTTATCCCAAAAACTTTATGTATGAACTTTGAAGCAAATCCGTCGAACATTCACCATAGGGTGCCCGGGCAGCGAAACCGATGGGCGACATTAGCGGACCCACTTTTTGGACTTCCTTATAGTCGCAATATCATCTCTTATATTCAATTTAGGTTCGAAATTTCCTCTCGATCGCAATAACTTTCTCTTTAGTTATACTAATATGTACGAGAAAGATAAAAAAATTAAATGACCAAGATCTAGAATTAATATGAACTTGCGAAGGTGCGTGCAATAAGGCCAATGTGAAATAACTTTTTTTGGTCTTATTGCGCTTTCAATTGATGAAATTGGCTGGATTATGCTTCAAGCCAGTGAAATTAGGTTTGTTGTGCATGCAATACATGCATAAACAATGGAATGTATGGAGACATAATGCCCCCCTTCAACCACCCTGATTGGGCTCACTGTTGGATTTGGAGTAGGGTGAGTTTGCACCTATTCCAAATCCCACAGTGACAACAAGCACTGGTGTACCATACATATTTTTTTATTTGAATTGAAATTTTTAATTTGTATTTAATTTATTTTTAACGAATGTTTATATTTTTCTGCTGTTTTGCTAGAACAATAAATGTATTTACATTGTACCATCTAGATTTTGTTGTTCTAGATAATAATGATAAAAATCGGTGAAATTACATTGCTTGTACATGGCGTCGCAGGGGCTCAAGTTACAGTCGAAAGGGGAATTTTTAACTTAACATTTGCATAAGCGACATATTCGACATTTTTCTTTGCATTACCCATTTTTGATTTATTTTTAGTGAGAAAGGTTAAAGGTTGACCTTTTCCATTTATGTTTTTGTAAAAAACTAAACCATTTATATTTGTATACCCTATCCTAAGGGTATATTAATTTTGACACATAGTTTGCAACGCCTCTTAATATTCGCCGTAGACCCCTAAAAGTATATAAATACATATATTTATGATCAGGACCACAACCTAAGACTATTTAGCAGTGTCCGTCTGTATCAACTTTTGAGGCCTTTAAATCTATGACAGGAAGCTGAAATTTTTAACATATACTCCCTTCCGGAAATGTAACCCCGCCCACAATTTAGAAAAAACCGTTTTAAAACTTTAATTTAAGAGATAAAGGGTTAGAACCTTAACAAAATATGTAGACACTGAACTCCTTTTTGTTTTTCCTTTAATCCGCTTAATTTATATAACATTGGAAATAGTAAATAAAAAAATTATTGTAACTTATCTATCAATAGGAGAATATAGCTTTTGGACTATACTTAGATGTAAGAATTGCTGTTTAATATTGTAAATTGTAAAACTGTAAATTGAAATGAAAATTAAATAAATCAAAATCTAGTCTAAATCTAAATCGTTCACAAGTTTTCTGTATAAAGTTGTTTTCCACGCCTACTTTTTGTGGGCGTTTTTTTTTAACAAAATGTGACTTTCTTCTAAAATTTGTATAGAAAACGAAAAAAATGTCTAACCAAATATTTAGCCAACATTTTTTATAGTATAGCACCCATAGAAAGTTTTTGCCAACGCCCACTTTTTTGGGGCGTTTTAAAAAAAATGTTTGTTATAAATTGTATAGAATGAAATAAAATGTCATCCATCCTTTGTTCGCCCAAGCGGACTGTAGCCATTCTATATGTTTAAAAATAAACTTCAACCAATAACCTGTATTGTTGTTTTTTAAATTAATCTCAAATCAAAATGGAGTGCTTATATAGAGCTAACACAAAAACAAGAGACACAAAATAGTCTAAGACAATAAGTAGAACATGATTAAACAAAATTGATGTCAGCTTAAGCTTAATGTCATGCCTTCATAATTATTATAGTTGTGGAGAATAGCATTTGAAACGGACTTATCCCATACCTCCACAGATTATTAACATTCATATACTCTAGTCAATAGGAACATGGATAGGGCACCATATGTCTACTATATACCTTTCTTTCATAAATTTCGCAAAATACGTAACAAATTGCATATGCAAAATAAGATCTCCCAAACCTCCCAAACAATTTCGCCAAGGTATAGTATGGAAGTAAGTCTACTTTATTTAAACGTGTAAGCCTACTTTACTTAAACGCTTCTGATAAAACAAATGTTTGTGCGGCGATTAGCATATATCTGTTAACTTACGTAGATAGGTAGCCACTGAGTGTATGAAAATTGCCAAAAAAAAATTATTTGCCTAAGAAATAATTGTTTAAAAATGTTTGTGTATTCTAACAAAAGAACAATTGTCGATATCCATACTTACATACGAGTAATTATTGTGCATATTTAAATAGTTTTCATTATATATTGTACCTACATGCACGTTTGAAAATGTTTGCTTAACTTAAAGGAATGCTGAAAATCATATACAATAGTATCTTTTGTTAACCCTTGACTATCACACACCTTGTTTTCGGCACATGTACCTATATACGTTTGCGTCTTTCTGTAAATGCCAGAAATAAAATATAGCAAATCGGAATAATCTAACATCTCTTTCGAAAAATAGATGTCGTCATCCAATCCAATTTAAATTGCCTATTGTTACAGATTTCGGCCTGAATAGTGAAAATTCCGGATGTCAGTAGTGCGAGATATTTGTGTTCACTAAATGTCATGCTGATTAACGCTTCATTGCACGCTTTGAAAGTATTAGGGGGGGGGGTTGCCAGTTTGTGACAACAAAGCACACTTACTTGAAGAATAAAAGAGAAGAGCATGCATAATCGTATTTCAATCTGCGATTTGATCAAATAAAAAACAGCAACCTGATTAAAACGACAATCGTATTTACTGTGCTTAATGTGACAGATATTAAAAGAAGCAAAAGGCCAGCGTAAAAAGAATATAAAAAAATACCAGTAATTGTAGAAGTTTTGCAGGTTGAGTTAAAAAAACCTACAAAATATATATAATCAGTGAGGCCAATATAATAAGAGCAATCATTTTTGAGTTAGTAATATATTAGGCCACATATAGAAGCCAAGCTATAAGGTTGACAGAGAGTTCTCTTTGCTAGTCTGAATCAGGAATGAAAACTTAAATTTTTTAAATTGTACTGTAAACTATTTTAAAATTGTACTGAAATGAAGTCAATTTTACTGACATCGAATGAAAAAATAATTTACATAGTAATAAAATTATTCTGTTCTTTAAAACATAAAAACATTTTATAAGATATGCACTTAAATAAATAAAAAACAATAAACATAAAGGAATGACTACTTTATAATATAAACAAAGTTGAAAAACGTGCAAAATAGAACCATTTTTCCGGAACTGAATTTTATTCTATATATTATTTTGTAGTCTTAAAGTCCTTCTGTCAAAATGATTGCTAATTCCACGTTATTTTTTCAAAATATTTCCGTTTCCGTTTAAATCAAAATCATTGCACAATAATTCTTTTAATGCTATCAAGACAGACCGAGATTGAACCTGCGTTATGTTTCGACCTTTCGACTTTATTGTGATATGAGAATGAATATAAAAATTACAAAAATATTACTATACATATCATTGCTGCAACCATTTCTTATTAATGTAGTCATTCCAAAAATCAGAAATACTATAATGTTTTAACTGTTAAGTTTTTGGACAGTCGATGAGTTCTCCGTATTCGTTGTAAATTTTTTTAATATTAATTCTTCATTTAAAACAAAAATGGAAAATAAATTTAAATATCGAATAATAGTTTTCTGAAGCAATATCTACAGAAAATTACTATTATTAGTTTTACTATAATTACTCTAAGTAAAAATAACTTTAAGCCATGAAATTTAAATGATATGCAGGCAGCAATGATGAAAAAAACTCCCACCAACGCCATGGAAGTACTGCTTACAGATTTTTTTTAATATTGATGCAAGAAAAGCACTATACCTCAATATTATCTGTGTGATACCTGGATGACAGAAAAATGTCGGCAAAGGAACCAGAGTTTCAAGTTTCATGGTACTTCTAGTGGATCATGGTGGACATCCTCTTACACCGCTAGTAGACCGACAATTTAAAACTTTGTAGAGATAAGATTTTGTAAGACCCGACAAAAGATGCTGTACAAATGATTAAAAACGGTGTTCATGTCACTGCAGTCATTGTCACAATCACTCCGACAATAACTGTTGTCAATTTAACAGATATATTCAGAGTACAATCGGAAATCATGTTGTTAAAATTACAACTTTAGATGTTAATTTCACAGCTAGAAAAATTGAAAAATACATCACACTCTTTTGTGAGTGAAAGTCGCTTAGCTGTAAAATTCGCAGTACTTTGTTATAAATAAACAATTTCTCTTGTCCAATCTACGTCACAATTTGTAGAAATAATAGCCGTTTGCATTAATTTTACAGCTTCAAATATTGGTGCACCAGACCAGAAATAAGCGTTATACTAAGTTTGGGAACATACGCCTTGTAAATTCTAGTCAGATCAGAAGGGGTGAAATATTTCTTGCATAGCTTCAGGAAGCCTTGACATTTCGCAGCGGTCTTGGCGTCGTTGAATATGTGGTCGTTTCAATGAAGATTACCGTTAACGCACATTTCGGTTTCAGAGACGCGAGTGTCATTCATGGATAATGGCAGATTATTGGGGTTTCGCTTAAATGACAGAAGACAGCATTGTGATTTGGGAGCATTCAATTCTTGTTTCTATTTAATTTCTATTTCTATTTTGCTAAATGTAATTGTGATTGTGTATAATATATAATTTGTGAATATGAGCGCATTTGTATTCAAATACAGATTTACACGCCGAATTATAAAAGTTATACAAAAGATACAAAGTATTTTAATGGTCCCCATAAGAAAGACACCTTTCTTAACAAATCGTTAATACAACTGACATTTTATATTATCAAAGACTAAATTGCGTTTTTGCAAGTTGCAACACTTCTTTTTTTTTCAAAATGCAAAAAACCGAATGTTTAACCGACCTATATCTCAATCCCACAACATATCAATATTACGTCTTTGTCAATCTACCAAGCCTTGCACTATAGGTTTCGTATACACATACGAAGAAAAAAAATCAATGCCGGAGCCGGTTATCTAATTTACAATTATCTGAAAAATGTTTACATACTCATTACACATTTTCAATTGCTTTTTGGAGAGCCCTATGCCCTGATAATGTGTACTAAATTATTATATCGGCACTCTTCAGTTAAGTTTTTCGTCAATATGGATTGTCTGTTTTAAGGAATTGTTAAGCCTTTTTTAAATTTGAGTTAACATTTTATTTAAGTTGAGTGATTTAAAGAAAAATTAAATGTCTAACGTCATACTGACATTTTGAGAGAAAAGTGATTTATTGTGGTAGTGTGATATAAAAGCTCATGTTGAAATTCGTTGGGCCTGAGGGGAATCACTAACTGCGGTGACTCAAATGTATTTTATTTGCTCCAACCGACAGATACATAACTTCACCCTATATATTTTGCATCTTAACCTGTGCAAAATGTTATATTATAATATCTTTGGTTTTTGTAAACAGTCCAGTGTAATTTCCTGTTAAATAATAAGACGCGTAATAAGATACATAATATATGTAGCTACAGTTCCAAAGCCAAGGGAATGAGTTCTCCGGAGTTCGATAATTTGGAACCTTAAATAATATGCATACTTTTGTATGTTTCATATTTAGTGCTAAGTTTATATAATGATATCTTAGCATACTCTTGGAGCCATATGGTGATTCTATATTGATTGTTGTAGATTTCGGAACGATAGAAAGAAGATGATCAAGTTATATTCAGCGGTTATCATCAGCATTTTCCAAAACCAAAATGAACATAAGTGAATATAAGTGTAACACAAATAAGCTGATATAAATTTCTTAAAATATAAATTCCGTCATCATATTTAACACAGTTATTGTTAATGTCATCACAGACAAGCATGTGTCAAAATAAAATCCTCCCAAATATCGAATTCACGTCTTTGTGGCAAACGCATTAACATGCCAATCAAAAGCAGACTACTAACACGTTAATACCCCTTAGCATATTTGAAAATAAACGGGAAGACAATAATTTGTCCAAAATAAACGTCAACATTATAATCTTGACACAATCTAAAATTTTGTATTATAACTCATCCCAAGAAATGGCTGCTTTCGTTCGCGCTCTGTCGGATTTAAAATTCAAGGGACTGATAACCAATAAAGCACAATTTAACAGTCTAATATAACAGTGGTACCTCAAGATTTATTAGCATGAATATCGAGGTGCTATAACTTTGTGTAAACAGCGGCGCTATTCGAGTATAAGTTTATGATTTATGAAAGTATGCTTCTATTTTTATCACGTCCATCAAAAATGGCTAATAAAATGAAAAACACAGTAAATCAATAAAATAATAAATCGCCATGAAAAGATTATTTATCATTATTTTCGTATGCATTTAGTTAACTTACTAGTGTATCACATGCTTCTGTTGATGATCTAACACGACCCCGATTTCGCACTAAATGCAAATTAATATATTAGTAATAGTCAGTTAACATGATTGTTGATTGTTAATAAACGAATTACTTTGCACCAATTCGAGTATAAAAAATGCTTGTCTGTTTATATGATAGGTTTACAGCAAGGGATGACATGCAGTCGAAAATGACTATTTAATATTTATATTTATTTCAATTAACGATTTTCATTGAAAATACTTTATTTCTGTTAGATATAATGAGGTTTATCGACAGGTCGATATGGTTAAAACAAAATCTACCCTTACAAAAGGTATAGATCGTGTCCTCGGTTGACAACCGCGAGAAATAGCTTGTTATGTAGATAGTCCAAATAATATTATTTGGTAGTGCCTAAAGGAGGGCCTTAAGCTCAGCTTCTTTAATAATTGTGCGTATGAAGGTATATTTTTGATTCTAATAGAAGAGGCATACAATTACATGACTACTTATACAAATCGTCAGTTTGAATTGTAATGCTGCTAACCCCATATATGACAATTTGAAGGAGAATCTTTAAACTACGTAAAAATGTTTTTTTTTATACAAAATACGATATGTTATCTACATAATCAAGTTAAATATTCTTCCTTTCACAAAATAAAACAAATTAAATATGCTTCAAAATTTGTACTTTTTTTTCTTTATTTATGTAATTTATTTTGTTATTTGTTTCTTGTTCTGTTTTGGTAGTATTCTAAATATTTTAATGATACTATTTCTAAAATCTGTTAGCCTTAGCTTGTAAATAAATAAATAAAGAGGAAAATCGATCCCTTATTCAATCGAGTTCGATTGTTTTTGTGATATCATTTTCATTTCCAATGACAGTTAAGCTATTAGCTTTCATTGACTCAAAGAACTGCGCAGAGGATTTTTAATGCATTTAAAAGCAGAATATAAATATTCGGAAATTAAGAAATAACTCAAATTATTGCAAAAAAAACTAACCCATTCGTCCTAATAAAAATACTCTTTAAAATTAAACAAAGTCTGCGCAAATAAAAAAAAAACATTTATTTACACAACGCTGGATTGATCTATCCAAAATATGAATGGGGTGACACTGCTTATACCATGGCAATAAACATGCAAGATGCAACGAACACACATAGAAACGAACGAAGAAAATAAGTCTTCAGAAAAATAAACTCAAAATAAATAAAGATGTTATGTTTATATGTATTGCTTTTTCTATATTATTAGAGAAATTCTTAAAGTGTCTTCCAAAATTTGTCACCCTGGACTTAAGTAAGAACTGTTCTATGGTCGTGTAAGCGCGTGTCTACTGAGAGGAGTTGTGGCAAAGAGGAATTCCTTTTTTATTTGTTCGAAAAGGCGTAGAACTGTGCATTTCTGTATAAGTTTTTGCATACAAATCAAATCCTAAACTAACCTAAGGAGACAGGGAAATCAGGACGATTTCAATAATTTTATCTTTGGTATATTATACTAACAATAAGGTATACGACAGAAATTGTTACCTGAAATGAAAAGTCTAGGCATTATTAAAATACTTGCACATTTAGAGACTATCTTAGTGATTTAACAATTTTGTTTTAACACTTTTATTTACATGAATAGACTTATGTTATTTTTGTTTGTTAAAAAATAAATTATATTCTAAAAGGATTTAATGAAAGGCCTACTTTGGTATACCCTGACCCTCATTAATGCAAGTAACTCCGTTATTAGTTGCCTTAGTTGCCAATTATAGATTTTATGATAATTGGGAATACCTTGTTCAAAAAGGAATGCAATTTAATGAAAATATCGCAAAATTATCTCCTTATCTTATCTTGAAAATAAGACAGCTTCACGCATTAGGTGAGTTTTTTTCGCATCGTTCTTATGACAAATCCACCAAAATGACTTTTATTTAATAGACTATATTAGAATGATAAAAATTATATTTACTTATCCATTTTCAAAAATAATACCAGAAAAGAACACGCAAATAATAACAACACAGAAGATAAATCAGTTGTGGGGGATCACAAGGTATTAGTGGTTAAGGCGTTGGGCTCAAAAATAAATTTCCTTTCAGAATCATTTTTAACATTTGGGCTCATCCACTCAAGTCTAAAAATATATCTTCGCATACACAATGGTTGGAGAAGCTGGTTTTAGGTCCATACAGGTTTGTTTAGTTGTTAAACAATAAATTTGAATTGAAGAACTCACACACTTTAATCAATTGGAGTAACAAATACGACACATTTGCTGCTTCGACATATTTGATTAGCATGTCGATAGGGATCTTCAACAGGGTATTGGAAAAGAGTTTGTGGCGGATGAACTCTTAATGGGCCAACGGCAGGACTTACATCCCCAAAGTAAGAGTTATCGACCTGCTGTCTTAGGGTCAAAACCAGGGCCTGGCCCTCCAGGTTGGGGGTTGTGCCGTCGGGGTATCTTCCCGACCATGTGCCTCGGATAACATATTATCAATGGATAACAATTTCCTTCAAACGGCAAGCAGACCCGGAACGTCAACGGACATACGAGTATGTACCTGGAATGTGCGGATACTCTACACTCCAGGTCCTACCCAAAAACTTGAGTCTGTCCTCTTGCGGTACAAGGCCTGTCGCTCTCCAGACGATCGAACCGCTAACCATATAGACTATGTGCTCATCGATGCCAAGGACGCAACTAACATCAGCACACTTACCGAGGGGCGAACGTCGACTCTGACCATTGTCTTGTTCAGAGCTCGACTGCCCAACGAGAAGAACATGCGAACTGTCCAGAAGAAGAAATTCAACGTTGGACGCCTTAGCACACCTGAAGTAGCCAGAGAATACAAAGAGCGCCTGAG
Organism: Ferdinandea cuprea; assembly: GCA_963576555.1. Classification (NCBI taxonomy): domain Eukaryota; kingdom Metazoa; phylum Arthropoda; class Insecta; order Diptera; family Syrphidae; genus Ferdinandea; species Ferdinandea cuprea. The sequence continues at coordinate 82,031,415 of OY754958.1, read as the reverse complement.
TGAGAGGCTCTCCAGTGTGTATTCACCTATCACAGACGCCAACAACCAGATGACCCAGTATCGCAACATCATTCAAGAGGTAGCCAAAACCACCCAAGGTTACCACCCTAGAGAAAAAGCCCGTGGTATGATGATGTATGCGTATACCGGAAAAAGATGAGAGAAGATGCACCAAATCATCAATCAAGTTTGGGTGGAGGAAAGCATGCCCAATGACATCTGTCCATATGCAGCTTCTACAAGAAAGGCGATCCTATGTCTTGGAAGAACTAGGCATATCCCTTCTAAATGTTGCATATAAGATCCTATCCAATGTACTGTGTCAATGTCTCAAACTCTTCTATAACACATTAATCGGCACATACCAGTATGGCTACCGTCCCGGCAAATCGACCAAAGACCAAATTATCATACTACAGCGAATTCTGGAAAAGACGAATGAATTTCAAGTCGAGACTCAGACTCTATTTTGAGCATATATACTGGGATATGCAGACGATTTCACATCAGCGGACGCTCCCAACGTGCCATGGTAGAGGATTTCACGGCTTTTGAAGAACAGGCAAAGTTAGTTGGTCTTGAAGTAAATGAGGACAAGACTAAGAACAAGCTAACAACAAACAAACATCAGTCCACCGACTACGACAAAATGTCACTGTGTGTAGCAGTAACTTTGAGGTAGTTAAGGAGCTTGTCTACGTCGAGTCGGTGTGAATATCAACTCCACGAATGACAACTTGGTGGAGAACCGACGAAGAATTACCTTGGAAAACGCTGCTATTTTGGTTTGGCGAAATAAATGGGTTCAAAACTCATTACTCGTAGGACAAAGTGTATGCTCTATAGAACCCTTATTCTGCGCGGCTGGACGGTAAGGAGAGGTAATACTTGGCTCCTTCGAAAGAAAAATTCTTCGGCGGATATTTGGTCCTGTGTGCGAGGAGGGCTAATGGAGGTAATGGAGGAGAAGATACAACCGCAAACTCTATGAGCTGTACCAAGATGTCGATGTAGTCTACAAAGTCAAAACTAATAAATAATGCTCCAGCTAAAAGGAATTTTGAATCCCAGCCCCCAGGTTTGAGATGACCAGGCTATCGCGGATGCCAGACCGCTTGGTCTGAATAACTAAATGCAGCGTGCCCGGAATGAAGAGGATAGAAGGCTGCCGTGCTTCAGACAAGGACTCTTCACGGGTCGGGAGCCCGTAAAGTAAGTAAGTACAGTACAATAAGTGAATTATTTCAAACATCATCGCCAGTTTTATGAAAACGAACATAAAAATTATATTTTAAGATTTAAAATTATCGTTTTTATTCTACGTGATGTATTATTTTGGACTGCACTTTCTGTGTCAAATAAATTGGGACAATGGGAATTATAATGCTTATTATATTTTTTTTAAATTATTTGAGAATTAGCTAATTCTCAAATTCATTCTAGAATATCTCGTCGACCAATTAAGCGCAAAGAATGAGACAATACAAAATACCGTTCTTGAAAAAATTACCAGCTACTGTGGAAAGCCAGTGACCAATTATACAACAGATCAATATGAAGATCCATACACATGGACATTTTACCACGCGTTCTTCTTTTCATTTACTGTTCTGTCAACAGTGGGCTATGGCAACTTAGCACCAACTACAACCCTGGGACGAATGATAATGATTGTCTACTCTCTTATTGGCATCCCTATCAATGGTATTCTGTTTTCTGGTTTAGGAGACTATTTCAGCAAAACGGTGAGTAGAATTGTATAATATTTGATACCATTATTTTTTTAATGCAAAACAATATTTTTACAGTTCACGTCAATTTATAGACGATACAAAAAGTACAAAATGTCAAACGATATTAGATATGTGCCGCCACAATTGGGCTTACTTGCGACTGTATGCATAGCGCTGGTACCAGGCATTACATTTTTTATTATTTTGCCATCACTGATATTCTCGTATTTCGAAAGTTGGTCCTTTGCCACATCAGTTTACTATTCATATGTTACCATGACTACAATAGGGTTTGGAGACTTTGTGCCAACATTTCAACCACTTCAGGTAAAATCGTACATATGTATATAGATAATCATTAATAATTACAAGAGAGTTACTTCTTACAGCCCCGTGAGTTTGGAGGACTATTTATAGTCTATCAAATATTCATCATTGTTTGGTTTATATTCTCATTGGGATATTTAGTCATGATAATGACATTTATAAGCAAGTAAGTACAAAGTGTTATAATAATAAACATATTATGTGTAACTTACTTAAATAAGAATGTAACCAAGATTGACATAAGTTCACAATTTTCAGAGGTCTTCGAAGTAAAAAGCTTTCGAAATTGGAGTACCAACTTTCAGAGAATATCAAAGCTACACAGAATCGCATATGGAATGGTGTTACTAAAGATGTTGGATATTTGAGAAGAATTTTAAACGAGCTGTACATAATGAAATTTAAGGTAGTTTTATTATTTACAGACTGACATTCTATTTAGCATAAATAATTTGGACTTTGAGTTATTTAATTAAAACAAGATATAACAATTCCAATTTTTTTTTGCGTAGAGTTGCAACCAATCGAAAACGAAATCAACTTATAAAATAAATGAAATGTTCATATTAATTATTCAGCAAAAACTTAATTTTTAATACAAACAGTTGTGTGTGGGTGTATATCTATTTCAAACAGTAAATGAGAAGATTCTCAGTACAGTATACACTTTTGGCTGGTAGCTAGACATTGCAAGCATTGACGTTAACTGAAAGGTGTGCTTAAGTCCCTTAAGTAACATATTTTTTTAATTTTTTTTTTGTAGAATTCGATCTCTTACATAATCAATCTTTGTGAATTAATATTTAACTAATACTACTACTTTCTTACTAAACGGGCGTGAAGGGTCCCTGCCTAAGACACGCCAGCTTTCCATCCTCTGCGGGCACTGGGCACGTTGCTGCCAGTTATCCAGTTATCCATTCGTGATGGCTGGAACCTCATCAGTGAGGTTCGGTCTTCCTTGTCGTCTCGAACCTGGGGGCTAGTTAACGAGTTGTGGCTTTTTGGACTACATCCTCATCTTGGTACAGCTTATAGAGTTTGCGGTTATATCTTCTTCTCCAACGAGCCAAGTATTAACTCTCCTTACCGGCCAGCGCTGGGCACAGAAAAAGGGTTCTATAGAGCATACACTTTGTCCTTCGAGTAAGGAGTTTTGAACCCATTTATTTCGTCAAACCAAAGTAGCAGCGGTTTCCTAGGATAGTTCTTCGTCGGATCTCCGATTTGTCATTTGTGGAGTTGATATTCACACCGAGATAGATAAACTTCTTAGCTACCTCGAATTTGCTGCCATCAATAGTGACATTTTCTCCTAGTCGGTGGACAGATGTTTGTTTCTTGATAGCATGTATTTAGTCTTGTCCTTATTTACTTCAAGACCAACTAACTTTGCCTGTTCTTCAATAGCCGTGAGATACTCTACCATGGTACGTTGGGAGCGTCCGTTGATGTCAATATTTTCCGTATATCCCAGTCGCTGGATGGATCTGTTGAAGATAGTGCCTTCCGTATTAACACCTGCGCCCTTTTTGCTCAAGAACATGATTGAAGAAGACACATGATAGCGCATTACCTTACCGAAATCCGATGCACGTTTGAAAAAGTTCAGATGAAATGTTGCCAAGCTTGCACATTTCACCGCGTGTTCTCCAGCGTCATGCGCACAGATGAGTAATTATACAGATAGTCGACTCAGCATACCTCTGTCCCTTTGAACCCGCAAACAATTTTTAAAAATGGAGATCCTCTCTCAAATTTTCTATCTGTGAATACGTGTGAGCCAGCCAAATAAAGCGCGGGCAGTTTTGCAAGAATTCCAAATGGCAACAACAAACAGCTGATTATAGCGGGTGTGTTGGAGAATTGCTGCGAAGTATTGAGTTAACGTAGTTCAAGTTTAAAAGATATTTCAATTGAAATGTTTATAAAAAAAATAGTTAGGTATATAATAAATAATGAAGTTGTTGCAATTAAATGCGAATATTTTTTGTGTTTATAAGAAAAGGTTCTAAATTTTTTATCTGCCTTAAAATAAACATACTTGGGTTGTTATATTTTTTCCATTTTGGTTATTAGAGTGAGATAAAATGTATATATTATTTTATAATTGCATGAATATTACTAAATTAGTAATATTTGGGTGCAAAATATTTATAGTTAATAGTTTTAGATTAGTTGTTCATGTATATTAAATTCTTTGGTTGTTTATTATGTTTTTATTGAACATATGAAAGTTTAATATATTTACATACCTACATATTCGGAACGTTCATATAAGAGCAAGCGAGCGAATTGGAAAACTGCGACGAAATAGCTTTAAATGCATTTTTAAACACAAACTGTAGACTTGACTATTTCAATTCCAAGTTAACAACGTTATTAAATTTATTTCATCATGTTTAACAAATTTAATAATGTTGTTATCTTTGAATTGGAATAGTGAATAGCGGTGAATAAAATAGCAGTGAATTTATGAAATACTATGTTAAATTATTGAAATGGTCAGTTAACGAATCACGCGTTACTCATTAATTTCATTCATTGAGCTTTTATTTATTTTACCTACATTTTTAGTAATTTTACAGAATATTTCATTAATTCACTGCTAAAATCGAATCGGCAATCGCCATGTAGAGCTCCTGACGGTGAATACTATCATATGCGGGCTTAAAGTCGATAAAGAGATGGTATGTCTCGACTTAAAATTCGTTGGTCTTCTCCTTAGTAAAATTAGTTTTAGGATTAGCTTTAGTGTTTTAGAATACACAAAATCCAATTACTTGCAACCCGCTGCTCACATCGAGGTGTTTTATTTTTCCAAGTCCGGGCAACATGAATACAAACAACATATTCGAATAAACATGTGTTTCTTTGTCAGTTGAACGACACACATTTTGGTTTATTAAATTCCGTTCACCCGACAAAAATGAATTGAGGATAGCAATATCTTATCAAATGTCTAACAAGGCGGTTGAGCAGAAAGGTCTACCCGGCGAACTATTTAAGGCAGCAGGAAATACCTTTGTAGGGAGCATATAAAAACTTATTTTTGATCGGATGAATGTATGCCTGATGAATGGAACCTAAGCATCGTTTGCACAGTTCACAAGAAAGGAGGCTCTCTAAACTGCGAAAATTATAGAGTTATCAGTCTCCCTAACATAGCGTATGAGATCTTGTCTGCGGTATTTTGCGAGCGCTTGAAACCATTTGTCAATAATCTGATTGAACCCTATCAGTGCGGTTTTAGGCCCATTAAATCCACAACCAACCAAATATTCACACAACGGCATACTGTTGGCAACCCCCAAGAAGACCAGATCGATAGCCACCACCTTTTCATTAATTTTAAAGCCGCATATAACAGCACTGTAGGGGACTTTATTTACATCGGCTCTGCTATTACATCTGAATAAGACATGTCTTCAGAAATCAAACTAAGAGTAACGTCTGCCAATTGCTGTTTTTTTTAACTGAGAAGGCAATTATATAGCCGCCCGAACAACTTAGAAAACTCTTTTTGAGACCCTTATAGTCCCAATCCTGCTCAAAGCATCCGAATTACAGACCCATTCTAAAGCGGATGAAGATATTTTTGGTCGACGGGTTCTGGAGGAGATGATTAAGCGATAAACACTACGAGCTATACAGCGACATTGACCTGGTACAAAAAAAACTAAGTCTTGGGCGTAGAGGAAAGCCTCGCCTTAGTGGAACGAACCTCATATAACTTGGGAGTGTGCAATTGGAAGATATAAGCCAAGACCGCGCTTAATGGTTAGAGCCCAGGTCCACCCGGACCGTAGCACCGCCCAAGTAAGCAAGTAAGCTCGGTTGGTTATGCGAGTAATATATTTGTTATATAACATTGACGGCGACACGGTTTTTTCCGGTTTTCCTTAAGGAATTGGTGGCGAAATAAGTTATTGTTTTTATTTACGGAATTTTCCAATTTCAGAAAAAAAGAACGGATGAATTTAAACTTTCAACAAAAAGTGGCCCTTACTTAAAGCAAATTACCCTCAAAACTTCCTTAAATTTATTTCTTCATGGCAACGTTCATCGCATCTCACATCGGAGTTCATCTCGCCTTAGAGCACCGATCCCAAGCAAGATAACAAATAAAAAAAATCAGAAAATAAAAGCAAACCGTTTGCCTTTACATTTAGGCTTGGCATTTTCCTTCATAAACTTCATTTGAAGCGGACAAACTACTTTTTATAGCGTCGGTCGCACAAATTTGTTCCGTGATTAGGACATATATTATATATATTTATATATTATATAAGTATAATAATTGATTATCAAAATCTTGTGTAATGTAGCTTGAGGGATATTGAAACAAACATGTGATACCGCATTGCGCATCCGCCTTCGTGTTTTAATAAAGACACACTATATGATTATTGCAGTATGATCAGTGTGACCATTACCTTCCTTCAAATATGTTCCATATACTACGCAAAGTGGAATATTTATAATATTTATATTACACTTCAGAATTTGTATATTCAAATATTATATTCCATTTGTGAAACGCAAATCGCATATGGAATGGTGTTACTAAAGATGTTGGATATTTGAGAAGAATTTTAAACGAGCTGTACATAATGAAATTTAAGGTAGTTTTATTATTTACAGACTGACATTCTATTTAGCATAAATAATTTGGACTTTGAGTTATTTAATTAAAACAAGATATAACAATTCCAATTTTTTTTTGCGTAGAGTTGCAACCAATCGAAAACGAAATCAACTTATAAAATAAATGAAATGTTCATATTAATTATTCAGCAAAAACTTAATTTTTAATACAAACAGTTGTGTGTGGGTGTATATCTATTTCAAACAGTAAATGAGAAGATTCTCAGTACAGTATACACTTTTGGCTGGTAGCTAGACATTGCAAGCATTGACGTTAACTGAAAGGTGTGCTTAAGTCCCTTAAGTAACATATTTTTTTAATTTTTTTTTTGTAGAATTCGATCTCTTACATAATCAATCTTTGTGAATTAATATTTAACTAATACTACTACTTTCTTACTAAACGGGCGTGAAGGGTCCCTGCCTAAGACACGCCAGCTTTCCATCCTCTGCGGGCACTGGGCACGTTGCTGCCAGTTATCCAGTTATCCATTCGTGATGGCTGGAACCTCATCAGTGAGGTTCGGTCTTCCTTGTCGTCTCGAACCTGGGGGCTAGTTAACGAGTTGTGGCTTTTTGGACTACATCCTCATCTTGGTACAGCTTATAGAGTTTGCGGTTATATCTTCTTCTCCAACGAGCCAAGTATTAACTCTCCTTACCGGCCAGCGCTGGGCACAGAAAAAGGGTTCTATAGAGCATACACTTTATCCTTCGAGTAAGGAGTTTTGAACCCATTTATTTCGTCAAACCAAAGTAGCAGCGGTTTCCTAGGATAGTTCTTCGTCGGATCTCCGATTTGTCATTTGTGGAGTTGATATTCACACCGAGATAGATAAACTTCTTAGCTACCTCGAATTTGCTGCCATCAATAGTGACATTTTCTCCTAGTCGGTGGACAGATGTTTGTTTCTTGATAGCATGTATTTAGTCTTGTCCTTATTTACTTCAAGACCAACTAACTTTGCCTGTTCTTCAATAGCCGTGAGATACTCTACCATGGTACGTTGGGAGCGTCCGTTGATGTCAATATTTTCCGTATATCCCAGTCGCTGGATGGATCTGTTGAAGATAGTGCCTTCCGTATTAACACCTGCGCCCTTTTTGCTCAAGAACATGATTGAAGAAGACACATGATAGCGCATTACCTTACCGAAATCCGATGCACGTTTGAAAAAGTTCAGATGAAATGTTGCCAAGCTTGCACATTTCACCGCGTGTTCTCCAGCGTCATGCGCACAGATGAGTAATTATACAGATAGTCGACTCAGCATACCTCTGTCCCTTTGAACCCGCAAACAATTTTTAAAAATGGAGATCCTCTCTCAAATTTTCTATCTGTGAATACGTGTGAGCCAGCCAAATAAAGCGCGGGCAGTTTTGCAAGAATTCCAAATGGCAACAACAAACAGCTGATTATAGCGGGTGTGTTGGAGAATTGCTGCGAAGTATTGAGTTAACGTAGTTCAAGTTTAAAAGATATTTCAATTGAAATGTTTATAAAAAAAATAGTTAGGTATATAATAAATAATGAAGTTGTTGCAATTAAATGCGAATATTTTTTGTGTTTATAAGAAAAGGTTCTAAATTTTTTATCTGCCTTAAAATAAACATACTTGGGTTGTTATATTTTTTCCATTTTGGTTATTAGAGTGAGATAAAATGTATATATTATTTTATAATTGCATGAATATTACTAAATTAGTAATATTTGGGTGCAAAATATTTATAGTTAATAGTTTTAGATTAGTTGTTCATGTATATTAAATTCTTTGGTTGTTTATTATGTTTTTATTGAACATATGAAAGTTTAATATATTTACATACCTACATATTCGGAACGTTCATATAAGAGCAAGCGAGCGAATTGGAAAACTGCGACGAAATAGCTTTAAATGCATTTTTAAACACAAACTGTAGACTTGACTATTTCAATTCCAAGTTAACAACGTTATTAAATTTATTTCATCATGTTTAACAAATTTAATAATGTTGTTATCTTTGAATTGGAATAGTGAATAGCGGTGAATAAAATAGCAGTGAATTTATGAAATACTATGTTAAATTATTGAAATGGTCAGTTAACGAATCACGCGTTACTCATTAATTTCATTCATTGAGCTTTTATTTATTTTACCTACATTTTTAGTAATTTTACAGAATATTTCATTAATTCACTGCTAAAATCGAATCGGCAATCGCCATGTAGAGCTCCTGACGGTGAATACTATCATATGCGGGCTTAAAGTCGATAAAGAGATGGTATGTCTCGACTTAAAATTCGTTGGTCTTCTCCTTAGTAAAATTAGTTTTAGGATTAGCTTTAGTGTTTTAGAATACACAAAATCCAATTACTTGCAACCCGCTGCTCACATCGAGGTGTTTTATTTTTCCAAGTCCGGGCAACATGAATACAAACAACATATTCGAATAAACATGTGTTTCTTTGTCAGTTGAACGACACACATTTTGGTTTATTAAATTCCGTTCACCCGACAAAAATGAATTGAGGATAGCAATATCTTATCAAATGTCTAACAAGGCGGTTGAGCAGAAAGGTCTACCCGGCGAACTATTTAAGGCAGCAGGAAATACCTTTGTAGGGAGCATATAAAAACTTATTTTTGATCGGATGAATGTATGCCTGATGAATGGAACCTAAGCATCGTTTGCACAGTTCACAAGAAAGGAGGCTCTCTAAACTGCGAAAATTATAGAGTTATCAGTCTCCCTAACATAGCGTATGAGATCTTGTCTGCGGTATTTTGCGAGCGCTTGAAACCATTTGTCAATAATCTGATTGAACCCTATCAGTGCGGTTTTAGGCCCATTAAATCCACAACCAACCAAATATTCACACAACGGCATACTGTTGGCAACCCCCAAGAAGACCAGATCGATAGCCACCACCTTTTCATTAATTTTAAAGCCGCATATAACAGCACTGTAGGGGACTTTATTTACATCGGCTCTGCTATTACATCTGAATAAGACATGTCTTCAGAAATCAAACTAAGAGTAACGTCTGCCAATTGCTGTTTTTTTTAACTGAGAAGGCAATTATATAGCCGCCCGAACAACTTAGAAAACTCTTTTTGAGACCCTTATAGTCCCAATCCTGCTCAAAGCATCCGAATTACAGACCCATTCTAAAGCGGATGAAGATATTTTTGGTCGACGGGTTCTGGAGGAGATGATTAAGCGATAAACACTACGAGCTATACAGCGACATTGACCTGGTACAAAAAAAACTAAGTCTTGGGCGTAGAGGAAAGCCTCGCCTTAGTGGAACGAACCTCATATAACTTGGGAGTGTGCAATTGGAAGATATAAGCCAAGACCGCGCTTAATGGTTAGAGCCCAGGTCCACCCGGACCGTAGCACCGCCCAAGTAAGCAAGTAAGCTCGGTTGGTTATGCGAGTAATATATTTGTTATATAACATTGACGGCGACACGGTTTTTTCCGGTTTTCCTTAAGGAATTGGTGGCGAAATAAGTTATTGTTTTTATTTACGGAATTTTCCAATTTCAGAAAAAAAGAACGGATGAATTTAAACTTTCAACAAAAAGTGGCCCTTACTTAAAGCAAATTACCCTCAAAACTTCCTTAAATTTATTTCTTCATGGCAACGTTCATCGCATCTCACATCGGAGTTCATCTCGCCTTAGAGCACCGATCCCAAGCAAGATAACAAATAAAAAAAATCAGAAAATAAAAGCAAACCGTTTGCCTTTACATTTAGGCTTGGCATTTTCCTTCATAAACTTCATTTGAAGCGGACAAACTACTTTTTATAGCGTCGGTCGCACAAATTTGTTCCGTGATTAGGACATATATTATATATATTTATATATTATATAAGTATAATAATTGATTATCAAAATCTTGTGTAATGTAGCTTGAGGGATATTGAAACAAACATGTGATACCGCATTGCGCATCCGCCTTCGTGTTTTAATAAAGACACACTATATGATTATTGCAGTATGATCAGTGTGACCATTACCTTCCTTCAAATATGTTCCATATACTACGCAAAGTGGAATATTTATAATATTTATATTACACTTCAGAATTTGTATATTCAAATATTATATTCCATTTGTGAAACGCATTAATATTTTTAGATATTTAAAAATTTTAAAAGTTTTAAGAATAAAAATAAATCTCTGCATCTTCTTCCTATTGAAAACTAAAATTTAACAATATTGACGTAAACATACTTAAAGGCAGGAAGAAGAATAAGAATTTCTATGTTTACGTCAGAAAAATCACAATAAATAAATATATATGAAAATATGTAATAGAAAACGGATGAAAGAGCTGAAGAGTTGGGCTTATTCGGCTTATGCACCTTTTATAAACGGGAGCGTTTTCCATGCGATACTCAGTTAAAACCGCTGTGTAGAACACACGCGACATATTCTATATTTCACGTTCTTTACTGTATTTCAGTTCTTTCAGACGCAAATAAACATCAGTAAGCACAGCTTAATTTGAAAAAGTTGCGATTTAGAATAATAAAATACACTTAAGTAAAGAATGTAACTCCAATTTACGAGGAATATTTTTCTATCTAAATATTCTTTTTGAAGAAAAAAATAAACCACTATAATACGCAAATTTTTTTTTTTTAAATATATTCCCTGCAGCTCTAAAATATTCCACTTTTTATTTGCTTATGCTATTTTACGATCAATTCCTAATAAACTTCGGACAGTTATTGCATTTGTTATATCAATTGCATTTTCAATAATTATACCATTTTATAATTTAAAAAAATTCCGTGGAATTAAATTTTTATTTTGAATTATATTAGTTATTGTAATTGTAGTTACTAACATGAATTGGAGCCGGACTAGTAGAAGACCCTTATATTATTATTGGTCAAATTTTAACAGTATTATACTTTATGAGTGTCATAATTTAATCGTTCGATTCAGGGACCATCATTCGTTACTCGGTTGAGAGATGGCTGCCAATTAGGACGTAGTCTGATAGTTTGGAAACAAAAGAGTGTTCGAAAATTTTCATAAGCGCCATTATTATTATTTTCCAAAATCGCGTTCTCTGTCGAACGTTCTGCTATTAAATGTTTACAAGGAAGGAAATTGTAGAGTATCGAAATAGAGTATCGTTTCCATTGACAAATCATTTCTTAAGAAAATAAGAATTAAAAAACATAGGTATTCTACGACGACGTTATGCTAGTTTGGCTTTACTTACTGTCTTTCATACAAGATTTAAAAACAACACCCTCCATATAATAACAGCCAAGTCAGTTTTCTGTCCTCTGAACTGATTTTCTGTCGGACTCAAAATTAATCGGAAACTGTAAGGCCCACTAAACTAAAATTTGGAATATGGGTAGGTCATGGCGTAAGTGCAGGAATATAATTTTGTTTTCTTAATTTCAAGGCCGAAGCCACTTATAAGCACTTTAAGCTTACAGCGCCTTCTATAGTGGAGTATTTATATATCCCACAACAATAATAACCTATATTTTCTATATAATTAATAGAAGGTTTGCCTGCTAAAAATAGGTTCGTGGTTCGATGTTATATAATAGGTTTGCTTATCAGTGTTCCGATCCTTTTAATTTTATATGTAATTAAATATATTTTCAATGTAATTAATGGATGATGTGACCTGTTAATAAAGAATCCATTCTTAGATATTATATTATAGGATTATTTTAACATAGCGCTATCTAAACTATATTACTGATAACATTATTATAAAAATACAGAATTGAGGCCAAATGTTGCGCGAGTAAAAGCGCATTTAAAGCAGCACGATATTATTGGTTTTCATACTTTAGCAGAGAAAGTGCAACATTTTGTATATTACAAAAGATATTACGGTGTCAAATCGGAGCTTCGCGATGGCCAAACGACATCAGCTCTGCGGCTGATAATGCGATCTTCAAAAACAGGGCGCAAAACATCGAGTGTAGCTTCAGCTGTGTGGCACGTAGCGCCGTCCTGTTGAAACCAAATGTTGCCAATATCCTCCTCTTCAATTTTTGTGAATAAAAATTCGTTCAACATGGCCCGATAACGATCGCCATTGACTGTAACGGCCACTCCTTGCTCATTTTCGAAGAAAAATGGCCCAATTATGCCTCTGGACCAAAATCCGCACCAAACAGTGACTCGTTTTGGGTATATCGGCTTTTCAATGTATGCGTGCGGGTTTTCTGTGCCCCAAATGCGACAATTTTGCTTGTTTACATACCCGCCAAGATCAAATGGGCTTCATCTGAAAAGATAATTTTTTTGGAAAAAAAACGGCATCTTCTCTATGTCGCTATGTCGCAATATTTCCCAGCGTTGTTCAAGCGTATACACAACCATATTCATTCAGCGGACGGATAAAACTAATTATCTGTCGAATTACATTTGCGAAATAAGCACTAGTTTTAAAAAAAAAACGTTAAATGGCGGACCCTATAGTTTCCCACGAAATATTTTTATTTTGTATGCAATGAAAGCAATCCGTCATTTCAACCGAGAACAATAAAGTGGGCCGCTGTATAGAAATATTTTTTGACTTAAGATAGTTGGATAGTAAAACTAATTTCTTTGAACACGGGCTAGGTCTGGTATTTAGCTAGGTAGGTAAATATATTGAAACTAAAGTGAAAACCCTACAGATAGCATCATCGTACGTCACTGTTTGTAAGGAATGTCAATGTGAAAAAACCTTAAGTTTTACTGTGTGGATTTGAGATAAAGTACAGTTTATACTTAGAAGTTTTTATAAACAGAAACATCACATGTTATGGAGAATCAATATTTTTAAGTTCTTTGGTATATTAAAATAAGGTTTACTAAAACGACTATAAGGATTTTCAAAAAAAATGGGGCACGCAATTCCTACCACCGGTCAGTCCGTCCGTCTATCAATCTGCCATAAAGACGTATATATGTCAGAGGGTAGGCATCACATCCAAGCATTTCAAACCCGAGCCGAGGTTTAGTACATTCATTTAAGCACTCATTTACTTGATCGCGTTTTCGACTGGTTCTGGTTATGATAATCTGGTAAATGTGTGAATAAGATTAAAGCACAGATAGTTTATGCCTGTACATAGCTACATGTCTTTTATATATAAGAATTTATTTTTTATCAATTGTGTGCCCAATATTGGCATCTGCATTTATTTCTCTTTTCTATGTAAGCTTTTAAAATTAAACTCTACATTCAATAATATTTTGATTTCGCTTTTCCAGCCTGTCTACAATGAACCAATGTACTTTACGGAAAAACGTTCAATATCATGCCCCGATCTGACAATGTATCGCGTAGATCCGCCAGTAGTGAGCAGAAAACGTGCATTCTCTGAATGTTATGGTACAATAGAGAATAGGATCGGTGGTACAACGCCATTCCGAACGTCTTCAGACACTGAACTAAGCAATATTAACAAGCAGAGGACATTTGAAACAGCAGAAAGTTTCAAGCAAACAACAGATCTATTGGCGCAGGTAGTGACAGCGTTAGCCAGCATAAGACCACCAGAGGAAGAGCTTACTCTTGGATCGGCTGGAATGAATGGGGGCTATCACGGTTTTACTGATTCACAAATATTGTCCAGTGAATGGTCCTTCCCACCACCGGGTATGAGTACAATACCCCAACGCGAACGCGCTTTCTCCGACTTTAACTTACATCCGAGAACAACAATGCGGCCGGGAACAAATGAATGGACATGGAGTGGAGATAATAATCAGATTCAACAAGCTATCAACATTCGCTGTAGGAATCGTCATAGGTCAGTGTTCCCAGGTTCAGTGGAACATCCCGGAGTTGTAGTTGATATTGATCAGGATGTAGGCACTAGTAGGCAGAGAAGGAAGTTCTCGATGCCAGACGGAGGCAAACAATTCTTTAAGAAATTAATTCCATTCAGAAAGCGTTCTTCGCATGGTCTTATTGATAAGGCTGGAGATATGGATAGGAAATTTTCTATAACTAGTGTGCCTGAGGTACCGGACACATTCGATACGCGGAAAGACTACTATAGTACTATTCATACGGGCCAGTCGGATGTTAAGAAGGCAGCTCCAGGTTCAAACAATATTCACAATTTGTTTGCCAATGGAGGGCTTGGCCCGCCTTCTTTGATGAATCGTAGGAATACAATGTTTGATGTCGATACACACCAGGAGCCTTATCCGAAAATAGTTCTTCCTCTGCCGGTAGGTATGGCAAGGAAACGCCGCGAAAGCCTGTTTACCCAGAATCCAAACATGAGAAGAAGTAGCATGTTCCCTGTAGTAGCAGGTAATAATCGCCGTGGCAGTCTTTTTACGGACATTGGCCCTAGAAACGTTAATAATGAGGGAGCAAACCGCCGCTCGAGTCTTTTCTCCGTAGCAGATGAAGGAACCGTCAATCAAGAAATACTTGAGAATACCACAATCGCTGATTTAATTCGTGCACTCGAAATAATGCACACACAAGCCATCCTACAAAAGCCGATTGATGAAAACTCTAACGATAGAAAGAAACGTAAACTTGGAACAGCAGGACTTGCTCCTTCAACTCTTTCACCCATCTTTTCCATTTTCAACCCAGACGATCAGCCATCGTCATCAGGTAATCGACTGTACTCACGTCGTTCAACGATAGTCGGTCCAGCCTCAAACCAATCCACCGCAACCAGTATTCTTACCCGTCGTCGGCAATCCACCGTGCCAGCTGATCTAACCGATCCACCACCAAGCTACACAGAAAAAGAAACACCAAAATTTAAACGTCGCTTCAGCGTTCGACCTACAAATTTACAAATTCCTCCTGGAATGGCTCCGCCACCCCCACCAATGCCTAGTGGTTTATTGAGTGTAAATCCGGGAGGAAGCATCACCCAAAATGCTACTCAGACTGCACTTCAGAGGCGTCTTTCATTGAGGCCTTCACCCCTTGCCAGGGAGACGGGTAGCGGTCCAAGCTTTTTATCTAATTTAGGAACAAGTGGAGCTAATAGATTGGCGGTGCCTTCTACCAGTAGCAGCACTCATTCACCATTGTCACGAATTGCTCAGATATCACAAGCACAGAGAAAGAACAGCGAACAACAAAAAGATAAGGATTCCAAGTAGTTTTGGTTTAAATATAAGTTTCAATCTTCTTACGAATATAAATTATTATATAACTCGAACAACCGCAGGCGGTGTTGTAAATCAAAACCTTAAATTAATCATTAGAAACGTTTAACGTATTGCAATCAAACTCATGTAAAATTACATAATTAAATTATTTGAACATTAAAACACGAACGTGTTTTTTGTTATACCTGTTTAAGGTTTAAAAACTCTAATTAAATAAATTACATATTTTGTATATAAGTTTGTAACGATTATTCTAAAATGCAATTCCTGACGTGTTTTAATTTCTTTCCAGCCTTATGACGCAAATTTACAAGTATATGATTCTTAAAAAATCACTTCGATGGAAAACATGTGCTAAAATACTCCTCTTAAAGAATTGGTCTCATCGAATAATTTTTTCTTGGTTGAAATACACATAACGAAAACTGGACCAAAATATCTTGAAACGTTTACAATTATTTTATAAGCGCTAAAAAAAGTTTCGTGGAATGGAAACTACAAATTAAAATTTGTCGAAAATAAGAGAATAAATGCTAAATTCCTTTATTTTCGACAAATTTGCTATAAACTTTGAAAACAATTTAAGGTTTTTAGTAATATGCTAAATGAAAAGGTAAAAAGCATAGTTTTTTTTTTAAATAAGTTAAGTCGATATAAACATCCAATATCGGAGTGTGAAATAAAGACAACTTAGGATTAAGTGACCTAATGTCTTGGACATGACGAATTGGGATATCGTGCCCTTTCTACGTTAACAACTTAACTAAATTTGCGTGTGTGCCTGCACAAAAGGAGAAAGCCATACCAAAGGAGAAAGATGCTGAGAAGACGGGCAGGTACGGATATGTAGTGCAGTCAGCAGACAATAAAAAAGAAGAGACAAATAAGGGTAAAGCATCCAAAAAATAATGCAACCAAAACTACGCCCTGAAGCAATAATTATACGGGCTAACGGAATGCAGACGTATGCAGAAATACTACGGGAAATTCGCAGCAACGCCGATCCCGATCTAACGGAAACCAAAACTAAAACGGTACGCCAAACAAGGACAGGTGACGTCTTATTGAAATTCGCGGCGAAGTCAAAGGGCAAGGAAGGCTTCAGAGAATCCTTCAAGGAACCTACACAGGAGTCGAACAGCTGACGACTTGCTTGTCCAACTTAGAATGAAATTAAAAGCCCATCTCGGTACGGCAGCCATATGGATCCCGGATACAGGAGCAGTTGCCATAAAGGACCACGGTTCAGGCAAGGGGTTTGTTTGGGCGAAGTGCGGTGGAGTCACAATAGTGAGCTGCTACTTCACTCCAATCAAAGTGAATTCCACAACGAATTCAAGAGGAAGGCAAATACTCGAGATGACGGCCAGACTAGGGCTAAACGTGATAAATGTTGGCAACACACCCACCTTCCGTCGACCAGGGTATAGAGAAACTATCCCGGATGTTACGTTTGAAGTATATACCAACTGAAGTATTAATAGTGATCTCCGGAACCCACCCGGAGTTATTGCTGAGTATATACAACAGTTGCCTTAAAGATGGAATCTTCTGCAAAAGATGGAAAACACAGCGCCTGATCCTTTTCAGGAAAGGAAAGGGAGACCCGGAGTCCCCATCATCGTTTAGCTACAGCATGTTCGAAAGCTCCTGGAGAAGTTGTTGAAACCTCGACTCGCAGCAGCAGTGCAGTGATCTGGTGGCCTATACGACAGACAACACGGATTTAGAAGAGGCCACTCCACGATAGGAGCAATAAAAGATGTAGTCGAAACATTTCAAACTGCTCAACAGGGAAACCAATACTCGAGAACAGTCGTTCTTCTGGCAGTTTTAGACGTAAGAAACGCTTTCAATTCAGCTAGCTGGAAAGATATGTTGGATGCCTTGAAAACACTTTCAGGATACCGGAATACCTACATCCTACAGATGGTAAGGGACTATCGCAAAGACCGAGAACTGCTGTATGATACCACGGAGGGTCCACACAAGAAAAAAATTATCGTATGATGAAATTCTACGTATAGAAATGCCTGAAAATTTCAAATGCATGTTTACTCTTTTTTTTTTGTCGAAGGTTGCTACTATCTCATGGAGCGCTCAGACACTACTACAGGTCCATTGTACTACCATTCAGGCACCTTACATTAATGTACTTAGTTTTCCCGTTTTGAAGAAACACGAGAAGGAGCTTCAGTGATAAAGAGCTAAGATGTTCGGCACTCACCAAGTCAGCCCCGAAGATCCGCCACCTGATGCGAGCATAGGCCGCACAACTGCAGAGAAAGTGTTCTGCTGTGTCAGCCTCCTCACCGCAAGCAGGACAGGTAGTGGTGTCGCTTAAGCCCAACACATTTAAGTGTTTAGCAAAAGCTTGGTGGCCCGAAAGATCGCCTACAAGCTGCCTACAGTCGATTCTCCTCAGAGATAGAAGAAAAGATGCTGACCTTTTGCAAATGTCCGGGCGCAGTAGTTTGGTCTGTCTACATCCACCGCAATCGCGCCACCGAAACTTGTGTTCACGAGAAACCCAAGAATCGATAGAAGACATGACTAAAGATGTAGGCAGACCCAACACAGGTTCGGGTCCTGAGAAAACTTCTTCTGAACCTTGCCTAGCAAGCTCATCCGAGATCTAATTTCCCTGGATGCCAGTGTGACCTGGTACCCGGACAAGATTCACTCTGTTCAGTCTTCCGGGCAAATTCAGAGAAAGCTTGAGTTCTAGCACTAACTTGGACGAGGTAAGAGGGTTTAGAAGCGCGTTTAATGCAACTTGGCTATCACTGCAGATGCAAATGCCTCTAGCCCCCCACCTGTTGTTTACAATATAGCGCATAGCCATTAGGATGGCAAAAATCTCCGCTTGGAAAACAGATGCATGTTTACCCAAGGGGTAGTAAAGTCGTATATCATCGCGTTCCACAGAGACTCCAGCACCAGACCCCTGTCCGGTTTTGGAGCCATCCTTGAAAATACGATGGCATTCAATCCATGGTTCAGAGTCTGACCGAAGCCATTCCGTTACCTGTGGAAAGTAACGGAATGATGCTTCATTGCATCAGATGGCATATCCATAAGACAGGGGTTAAAGGATAATTCTCGAGCAAGTTCTTCAAAATTCCAGTGCCCATGGTACCAAAATCCACCTCTCTTTAAGCGAAAGATGGTTTTTTAGCGTACACTCCATGATATATAGATCGAGGGGGGGAGGGGGAAGGATATTCATCAAAGCATCTAGAGCATAGCCCGGGGTGCTAGGGAAGGCCACTGTGCTGCCTGTTCCACCAAACAACTGATGCGTATGTGAGTAGCGGTCTCATCATGGCCGTATAGATCCAAAGGACCCGTTTCGGAAACAAGCCCCATGTCGTACCAAAAGCGCCTTGACACTGCCAGAAAGTCGACAGTGCATTATCGGTTTTCGATTCGACATGTTTGGATTTCACATGTTGATGTTGAGGATTCACTGAAAGCCCATTACTAGTATACCAGACATCGATCAAATGCAGGGATCTCTGCGCTTGAGAGCAGACAGCCCCTAGTTTTGAACCGACAGAAAGAACGGCGACATCATCAGCATAAGCTTGAGTGTAGTTTCCAGGAAAATTGAGAGCCGTAAGCAGAGAGTCTACCACCATACACCATAGGAGGGGAGACAGAACACCACCTTGAGGGCAGCCCCTATTTACCCCTGTTATGACGCACTTGCCACAATCTGCATCAGCTACCAACGTCCTGTACATTAGCATTGCTTTAATCCACAACACCAAAGTTTCATCTACACCATGCTGTCTCTCTGAGTTACACATACTGTCAAAGGTCGAATTATCAAAAGCACCCTCAATATCGACGAAAATGCCCAACGCGTACTCCTTCCGGTCAAGAGCACTATTAATCCTACCAACAAGGTTTTGAAACGCAGTCTCGCAGGATTTTCCGCGCTGATAGGCATGTTGCATCTCAGAGAGAGGATGTGATCGAAGAGCAACTTTGCGCACATGCAGCTCAACCAGTCTTTCCAAACTTTTCAGTAAAAAGGAAGACAGACTTATGGGTCTAATGCTTTTGGCTAGAGTGTAGTCAGACTTACCAATTTTTGGTATGAAAACCACTTTAACCATTCGCCATGGGGAAGGTATATAGGCCAAGGCCAAGCTCGCGGTGAAAATTCTTTTCAAACATTGACAAAACCTGACATAAACCTTGTTTCAGCAAAACTGGATAAATTCCATCCAGAAACTCTCAAAAGATGCAATAGCATATTTGATAGCATCATCAGTCACCACTCCCGATGCAATATACCAGCTGTGCCGCGTGGTATTAGTCGGTTCAAATGTAACCACCGTCGTTTGAAGGGCTGAAGAACACGTAGTAACCTGATTTCCCGGAAAGTGAGTCTCAAGTAGAAGACTGAAAGTCTCCGCCTTTGTCTCAGTGTACGTGCCATCAGGTTTAAGGATTGCTTCCAGTTTACTTGGCTTGTTCCTTTGGAGGACTTTAACAACCCTACTAGTTGCACTTACAGATTCGACCTCTTCACAAAACTTTTTATATGAGTCATTTTTCGAATTGCGAATAAGTCCAGCACCAGACCCCTGTCCGGTTTTGGAGCCATCCTTGAAAATACGATGGCATTCAATCCATGGTTCAGAGTCTGACCGAAGCCATTCCGTTACCTGTGGAAAGTAACGGAATGATGCTTCATTGCATCAGATGGCATATCCATAAGACAGGGGTTAAAGGATAATTCTCGAGCAAGTTCTTCAAAATTCCAGTGCCCATGGTACCAAAATCCACCTCTCTTTAAGCGAAAGATGGTTTTTTAGCGTACACTCCATGATATATAGATCGAGGGGGGGAGGGGGAAGGATATTCATCAAAGCATCTAGAGCATAGCCCGGGGTGCTAGGGAAGGCCACTGTGCTGCCTGTTCCACCAAACAACTGATGCGTATGTGAGTAGCGGTCTCATCATGGCCGTATAGATCCAAAGGACCCGTTTCGGAAACAAGCCCCATGTCGTACCAAAAGCGCCTTGACACTGCCAGAAAGTCGACAGTGCATTATCGGTTTTCGATTCGACATGTTTGGATTTCACATGTTGATGTTGAGGATTCACTGAAAGCCCATTACTAGTATACCAGACATCGATCAAATGCAGGGATCTCTGCGCTTGAGAGCAGACAGCCCCTAGTTTTGAACCGACAAAAAGAACGGCGACATCATCAGCATAAGCTTGAGTGTAGTTTCCAGGAAAATTGAGAGCCGTAAGCAGAGAGTCTACCACCATACACCATAGGAGGGGAGACAGAACACCACCTTGAGGGCAGCCCCTATTTACCCCTGTTATGACGCACTTGCCACAATCTGCATTAGCTACCAACGTCCTGTACATTAGCATTGCTTTAATCCACAACACCAAAGTTTCATCTACACCATGCTGTCTCTCTGAGTTACACATACTGTCAAAGGTCGAATTATCAAAAGCACCCTCAATATCGACGAAAATGCCCAACGCGTACTCCTTCCGATCAAGAGCACTATTAATCCTACCAACAAGGTTTTGAAGCGCAGTCTCGCAGGATTTTCCGCGCTGATAGGCATGTTGCATCTCAGAGAGAGGATGTGATCGAAGAGCAACTTTGCGCACATGCAGCTCAACCAGTCTTTCCAAACTTTTCAGTAAAAAGGAAGACAGACTTATGGGTCTAATGCTTTTGGCTAGAGTGTAGTCAGACTTACCAATTTTTGGTATGAAAACCACTTTAACCATTCGCCATGGGGAAGGTATATAGGCCAAGGCCAAGCTCGCGGTGAAAATTCTTTTCAAACATTGACAAAACCTGACTTAAACCTTGTTTCAGCAAAACTGGATAAATTCCATCCAGAAACTCTCAAAAGATGCAATAGCATATTTGATAGCATCATCAGTCACCACTCCCGATGCAATATACCAGCTGTGCCGCGTGGTATTAGTCGGTTCAAATGTAGCCACCGTCGTTTGAAGGGCTGAAGAACACGTAGTAACCTGATTTCCCGGAAAGTGAGTCTCAAGTAGAAGACTGAAAGTCTCCGCCTTTGTCTCAGTGTACGTGCCATCAGGTTTAAGGATTGCTTCCAGTTTACTTGGCTTGTTCCTTTGGAGGACTTTAACAACCCTACTAGTTGCACTTACAGATTCGACCTCTTCACAAAACTTTTTATATGAGTCATTTTTCGAATTGCGAATAAGTCCAGCACCAGACCCCTGTCCGGTTTTGGAGCCATCCTTGAAAATACGATGGCATTCAATCCATGGTTCAGAGTCTGACCGAAGCCATTCCGTTACCTGTGGAAAGTAACGGAATGATGCTTCATTGCATCAGATGGCATATCCATAAGACAGGGGTTAAAGGATAATTCTCGAGCAAGTTCTTCAAAATTCCAGTGCCCATGGTACCAAAATCCACCTCTCTTTAAGCGAAAGATGGTTTTTTAGCGTACACTCCATGATATATAGATCGAGGGGGGGAGGGGGAAGGATATTCATCAAAGCATCTAGAGCATAGCCCGGGGTGCTAGGGAAGGCCACTGTGCTGCCTGTTCCACCAAACAACTGATGCGTATGTGAGTAGCGGTCTCATCATGGCCGTATAGATCCAAAGGACCCGTTTCGGAAACAAGCCCCATGTCGTACCAAAAGCGCCTTGACACTGCCAGAAAGTCGACAGTGCATTATCGGTTTTCGATTCGACATGTTTGGATTTCACATGTTGATGTTGAGGATTCACTGAAAGCCCATTACTAGTATACCAGACATCGATCAAATGCAGGGATCTCTGCGCTTGAGAGCAGACAGCCCCTAGTTTTGAACCGACAAAAAGAACGGCGACATCATCAGCATAAGCTTGAGTGTAGTTTCCAGGAAAATTGAGAGCCGTAAGCAGAGAGTCTACCACCATACACCATAGGAGGGGAGACAGAACACCACCTTGAGGGCAGCCCCTATTTACCCCTGTTATGACGCACTTGCCACAATCTGCATTAGCTACCAACGTCCTGTACATTAGCATTGCTTTAATCCACAACACCAAAGTTTCATCTACACCATGCTGTCTCTCTGAGTTACACATACTGTCAAAGGTCGAATTATCAAAAGCACCCTCAATATCGACGAAAATGCCCAACGCGTACTCCTTCCGATCAAGAGCACTATTAATCCTACCAACAAGGTTTTGAAGCGCAGTCTCGCAGGATTTTCCGCGCTGATAGGCATGTTGCATCTCAGAGAGAGGATGTGATCGAAGAGCAACTTTGCGCACATGCAGCTCAACCAGTCTTTCCAAACTTTTCAGTAAAAAGGAAGACAGACTTATGGGTCTAATGCTTTTGGCTAGAGTGTAGTCAGACTTACCAATTTTTGGTATGAAAACCACTTTAACCATTCGCCATGGGGAAGGTATATAGGCCAAGGCCAAGCTCGCGGTGAAAATTCTTTTCAAACATTGACAAAACCTGACTTAAACCTTGTTTCAGCAAAACTGGATAAATTCCATCCAGAAACTCTCAAAAGATGCAATAGCATATTTGATAGCATCATCAGTCACCACTCCCGATGCAATATACCAGCTGTGCCGCGTGGTATTAGTCGGTTCAAATGTAGCCACCGTCGTTTGAAGGGCTGAAGAACACGTAGTAACCTGATTTCCCGGAAAGTGAGTCTCAAGTAGAAGACTGAAAGTCTCCGCCTTTGTCTCAGTGTACGTGCCATCAGGTTTAAGGATTGCTTCCAGTTTACTTGGCTTGTTCCTTTGGAGGACTTTAACAACCCTACTAGTTGCACTTACAGATTCGACCTCTTCACAAAACTTTTTATATGAGTCATTTTTCGAATTGCGAATAAGTCCAGCACCAGACCCCTGTCCGGTTTTGGAGCCATCCTTGAAAATACGATGGCATTCAATCCATGGTTCAGAGTCTGACCGAAGCCATTCCGTTACCTGTGGAAAGTAACGGAATGATGCTTCATTGCATCAGATGGCATATCCATAAGACAGGGGTTAAAGGATAATTCTCGAGCAAGTTCTTCAAAATTCCAGTGCCCATGGTACCAAAATCCACCTCTCTTTAAGCGAAAGATGGTTTTTTAGCGTACACTCCATGATATATAGATCGAGGGGGGGAGGGGGAAGGATATTCATCAAAGCATCTAGAGCATAGCCCGGGGTGCTAGGGAAGGCCACTGTGCTGCCTGTTCCACCAAACAACTGATGCGTATGTGAGTAGCGGTCTCATCATGGCCGTATAGATCCAAAGGACCCGTTTCGGAAACAAGCCCCATGTCGTACCAAAAGCGCCTTGACACTGCCAGAAAGTCGACAGTGCATTATCGGTTTTCGATTCGACATGTTTGGATTTCACATGTTGATGTTGAGGATTCACTGAAAGCCCATTACTAGTATACCAGACATCGATCAAATGCAGGGATCTCTGCGCTTGAGAGCAGACAGCCCCTAGTTTTGAACCGACAAAAAGAACGGCGACATCATCAGCATAAGCTTGAGTGTAGTTTCCAGGAAAATTGAGAGCCGTAAGCAGAGAGTCTACCACCATACACCATAGGAGGGGAGACAGAACACCACCTTGAGGGCAGCCCCTATTTACCCCTGTTATGACGCACTTGCCACAATCTGCATTAGCTACCAACGTCCTGTACATTAGCATTGCTTTAATCCACAACACCAAAGTTTCATCTACACCATGCTGTCTCTCTGAGTTACACATACTGTCAAAGGTCGAATTATCAAAAGCACCCTCAATATCGACGAAAATGCCCAACGCGTACTCCTTCCGATCAAGAGCACTATTAATCCTACCAACAAGGTTTTGAAGCGCAGTCTCGCAGGATTTTCCGCGCTGATAGGCATGTTGCATCTCAGAGAGAGGATGTGATCGAAGAGCAACTTTGCGCACATGCAGCTCAACCAGTCTTTCCAAACTTTTCAGTAAAAAGGAAGACAGACTTATGGGTCTAATGCTTTTGGCTAGAGTGTAGTCAGACTTACCAATTTTTGGTATGAAAACCACTTTAACCATTCGCCATGGGGAAGGTATATAGGCCAAGGCCAAGCTCGCGGTGAAAATTCTTTTCAAACATTGACAAAACCTGACTTAAACCTTGTTTCAGCAAAACTGGATAAATTCCATCCAGAAACTCTCAAAAGATGCAATAGCATATTTGATAGCATCATCAGTCACCACTCCCGATGCAATATACCAGCTGTGCCGCGTGGTATTAGTCGGTTCAAATGTAGCCACCGTCGTTTGAAGGGCTGAAGAACACGTAGTAACCTGATTTCCCGGAAAGTGAGTCTCAAGTAGAAGACTGAAAGTCTCCGCCTTTGTCTCAGTGTACGTGCCATCAGGTTTAAGGATTGCTTCCAGTTTACTTGGCTTGTTCCTTTGGAGGACTTTAACAACCCTACTAGTTGCACTTACAGATTCGACCTCTTCACAAAACTTTTTATATGAGTCATTTTTCGAATTGCGAATAAGTCCAGCACCAGACCCCTGTCCGGTTTTGGAGCCATCCTTGAAAATACGATGGCATTCAATCCATGGTTCAGAGTCTGACCGAAGCCATTCCGTTACCTGTGGAAAGTAACGGAATGATGCTTCATTGCATCAGATGGCATATCCATAAGACAGGGGTTAAAGGATAATTCTCGAGCAAGTTCTTCAAAATTCCAGTGCCCATGGTACCAAAATCCACCTCTCTTTAAGCGAAAGATGGTTTTTTAGCGTACACTCCATGATATATAGATCGAGGGGGGGAGGGGGAAGGATATTCATCAAAGCATCTAGAGCATAGCCCGGGGTGCTAGGGAAGGCCACTGTGCTGCCTGTTCCACCAAACAACTGATGCGTATGTGAGTAGCGGTCTCATCATGGCCGTATAGATCCAAAGGACCCGTTTCGGAAACAAGCCCCATGTCGTACCAAAAGCGCCTTGACACTGCCAGAAAGTCGACAGTGCATTATCGGTTTTCGATTCGACATGTTTGGATTTCACATGTTGATGTTGAGGATTCACTGAAAGCCCATTACTAGTATACCAGACATCGATCAAATGCAGGGATCTCTGCGCTTGAGAGCAGACAGCCCCTAGTTTTGAACCGACAAAAAGAACGGCGACATCATCAGCATAAGCTTGAGTGTAGTTTCCAGGAAAATTGAGAGCCGTAAGCAGAGAGTCTACCACCATACACCATAGGAGGGGAGACAGAACACCACCTTGAGGGCAGCCCCTATTTACCCCTGTTATGACGCACTTGCCACAATCTGCATTAGCTACCAACGTCCTGTACATTAGCATTGCTTTAATCCACAACACCAAAGTTTCATCTACACCATGCTGTCTCTCTGAGTTACACATACTGTCAAAGGTCGAATTATCAAAAGCACCCTCAATATCGACGAAAATGCCCAACGCGTACTCCTTCCGATCAAGAGCACTATTAATCCTACCAACAAGGTTTTGAAGCGCAGTCTCGCAGGATTTTCCGCGCTGATAGGCATGTTGCATCTCAGAGAGAGGATGTGATCGAAGAGCAACTTTGCGCACATGCAGCTCAACCAGTCTTTCCAAACTTTTCAGTAAAAAGGAAGACAGACTTATGGGTCTAATGCTTTTGGCTAGAGTGTAGTCAGACTTACCAATTTTTGGTATGAAAACCACTTTAACCATTCGCCATGGGGAAGGTATATAGGTCAAGGCCAAGCTCGCGGTGAAAATTCTTTTCAAACATTGACAAAACCTGACTTAAACCTTGTTTCAGCAAAACTGGATAAATTCCATCCAGAAACTCTCAAAAGATGCAATAGCATATTTGATAGCATCATCAGTCACCACTCCCGATGCAATATACCAGCTGTGCCGCGTGGTATTAGTCGGTTCAAATGTAGCCACCGTCGTTTGAAGGGCTGAAGAACACGTAGTAACCTGATTTCCCGGAAAGTGAGTCTCAAGTAGAAGACTGAAAGTCTCCGCCTTTGTCTCAGTGTACGTGCCATCAGGTTTAAGGATTGCTTCCAGTTTACTTGGCTTGTTCCTTTGGAGGACTTTAACAACCCTACTAGTTGCACTTACAGATTCGACCTCTTCACAAAACTTTTTATATGAGTCATTTTTCGAATTGCGAATAAGTCTCTTAAAAACTTTTTTTTTCGATCGATAAAGATTCCAGTCTTCCACTAAGTTGGTTTTTAAAGACCGATTTAGCAGCTTCCTAGTTTCTTTACGAAGACACTGCAGTTCGAAGTTCCACCAGGGTACCGATTTTCTGCGGGGGGCTTAGAAACAGAGTACGAAAGTTCAAAGCAGCGGGTGAGGACGTTGTTCAGATCCTAAGCAGACCTCTGCACTCCCTGTCTTGATCTTAGTTTGAGTGTAACTTTGACAGAGTTGGCAAGCTCCTCTCCTATTCTCGGATTTCTCCTCTTTTGCGAAGCCCAAAAGTTCGCAGTAGATTTGAAATTCGATGTATCTGTGATCTGATAAGGTGCTATCTGGCGACACCTTCAAGACTTCAAATGCCTATTCGACAGGGTAACATCAATTACTTGCTGTCTTCTGGCTGTAACAAAGGTAGGTTGATGACCTACATTGTTGATGGTAATATCAGACGATAAAATGAAGTCCAAGAGTCGATCTCCCCTTATGTTGCATTTCCTGCTGCCCTAAACAGTGTTTTGAGCATTAGCATCGCAGCACAAGACAAGACCCAACCTTTCGGATTCACAATACTCTGCGAGCTCTACAACAGGAGGTGGGGTTAGAGAGTTAGAAGAAATAAGCCGATGCAGCGACAAAGGTTTCCCAATTATCATTTGCATGGTAAGTTATAGAAACAGCTACCAAATCTTGGCTACAAAAGCTTTTGATCATAGTAGCTGTAAAAGATTTCGATACAATTAGACAAGTCCTAGGTCTTTCGAATTGCTCATCATAAAGAACGTGGTATAAATCACTCAAGCAACCAAGACCACAGATGCGATTTTTCCACACCCATGGTTCCTGGATGGATATTATGTGTGATTTTGTTCTACAAGTCACAAGCCTGCTACTTAAAAGGGCGATAGCAGCCTTGCAGTGCTGTAGGTTAATTTGAGTAAACAAGATGGATGAATACTCTGGGTAACGTCCACTATTAGCACTGTTTGACATTGAAATGGATCCTGCCAAGATGCAGATAGGGACACATGTTGCACCTAGATTTGATGATCTCGGCAGCAGCCATGTTTATACTCACAACAAGAAAACTACCACCTTCATTGTGGCGGTTTTTACTCTTCTTGTGTGAACGGACAACCCAGGCCTTTGTGTCGAGGCCAGGATTCTGAGTTTGCAAACGCTTTAGCACATCCGCCGATTTCCCCAATTTCCCAGGGATCCAGCAGACAGCCCGTGTAAGCTTGGTGGTTTGTAGACCTCAAAAGATGAAATCCTAAGCGAAGTGATTTTCGGTACCATACTTCTAATCCATTCAGAGGTTTTCTGTGATGAGGTCTTCACCATGAGGGTTCCGTCCTTTAACACTCTGCAACACTCATGCTATTATCATTGCCCGCTTTCCCAATGCGAACTGCTAAAGAGGAGACAGCAGCATCCTTGTAGGAATGCTTCTTAACTCGCACTCTAGCTGTTTTGCGTTCAACACGTGGTTTTTTAGACGCACACCTACCATCAGAGCCGTCCGCGTAGACAAAGTTCTGTCCACTAGTGCTGCACCCAGTATTGGTCACAACACCAGCATCATCCATTACCAGTCCACGGGCAGCACCAACAATAGGTGCACTTCCTGTACTCATACTCGAGGGTGAGTCCACTACAACCAATTTCCGTCCATCAACGCTACTACCTTTGCTGGTAGATGCACCGACTTCATTTGGAGACAGGGCGTGTGCAGAGACAGGAGCTTGAGAAGGGTTGTATCTCTTAACGAGCTTGGGTCGCTTCTTCTTGCATTTCGGTTCAGCAGAAGAGGAGGCATTGCCTGATGAAGGGGTCAGGTCAGCTTTCGTTTGTGAGACTTCCACCGACCTATCCCGTTTCATAGACGCAACCGAAGAGCCGACCGGAGTGCTTGCGCCTTCAGCCTGTGGAGCTTCTTTGCGCCGCTGATCGCTCAGCTGCTTCCTTTTCCTCTTTCGCTGCCCCTTAGTGAGGTGCACCTCAAAGCGAGCCACTTCAGGAGCCAGTTCAACCGTAGAGATATCACGGGTCAAGCTGTCAGCGGCGGTGCAGCGGGTAGCAACCTTACTCATGCTCAGTTTGCCCAAAGAGTTAGACATAGAGCCACAAGAGTCGCTTGTAGGTTCAATGAATGTTGGGGCCTCCAGAATCCGAGCCCCAGCCCAACCTTAAGGTTGTTCATTCATCAATATTTTGAGTTTTAACTACTCCTCCTGTAGGTTAGAGTACACTAACGGATTATTTTACAGAGGATAGGTTAAAAACCGTAAACCTCCAACACCTCCTCCTTTACCCGGGCTTGGGACCGGCATGCTTCTGGCATAACAAGGCGGAGTTCAAGTTGTTTGCTCTTACTTAACAGAGAAGACAATGGGTTCAGTGCAAGACAGAACCATAATAGACTCAGGCTATCTCCTTGGTATATGCCTCTCGTAATTTTTAAACTGCAAAGTGTTATTGTTGTTAGACGGGTATTTGTACACCAATTCGACATCACTGTATGTTATGTTTTTTTGTTAAATATTATGCAATCGATACCTAGCCTGTTTGTTTACGTTTGATCGGTCAAAACATGCATAATAAAGGTATGGCGGTCTGATTTTTATGTTTATTCGTTATTTTTTTTATACATTTTGATTAGATTGATTGTAAGGAATAGAATGGCTCTTTTGAACTCATGGAAGTGATAGCGTGCGTGACCAGCCATTTGCAAAATCATGCCAGTAAACGATCAGTCATTTCACTTTTGTGGAGAGATAATCATTACCCCATGGAGTCTCTGGTTCAAAGAGTTATTTTGATCTGATAATCATTTAATTACAGGCGGTTATGAAACAGAACTCGAAAGCGGCACTCAAAAATCTGTATTGAGCACATAGCTCTTGGCCAGACACTCTGAACATAGCAGTGGTAGGAGAACCCGTAGTGTATAAGCACGCAGGGTGTTCTAGATAAGTTATGTAGCTTTCCATTGGACTTTGTAGAAACTGGTCTGTAATTTTATTATTATTATTATTATTTTTTAAAAGGTAATAAACTACAATTTAACTTAATTCTAAATATATAAAATACTATATTTTTTTCTAACTTAGTTTCTGTATATATTTTAAAATTTGATGGGAAGGGCAGGGCTTGTGTAAAATAATTTTTTGGAAAGAAATTTTTATGTAAGGTTTTTATTTTTGGACAGTCGTGGATAGTTAGTTGAACATTGTTTTGGCATATGTTGCATGTCGATGGGTTATTTTTGGTGATGAGATGTGCACGTGTAACATTTGTATGTCCAAAGCGTAACCAGATATAACATTTAGTCATCTGAATTGTTACATTTGAAGGATAAATAAAATACTTCCCATCGGTATTTAAAATGGAATAACGGTGGTTATACTGCGTCCATTCCTCTCTTCACATTGACTGCCAGAGGCTTCGTATTTTCCACTCAATATAGCGTATTATCCACTCAATAGCTGCATCTGCTAATTCATTGTCTTGGATACCGATATGACCTGGGACCCAAGCCAGTTTTATCCTTGATTTATTTTAAATAAGTTTGTCTCCAATAATTGCAATAATTGGCGTTTTGTTTCTGATATTTAAAATCGCCTGGATTGTAGGCAAACTTTTTGTGAAGATAAGGGATTTCCTATTTTTTGTGGTGTCCATAGCTCTCAGGATCGCTACCGCTTTAGTTGTTGAAATAGATGAGATGAGAATTCTGGCAGAAGTCCATTACATATAGTTTTCCCCTTATTATCGACAACACCAAAGGCGGTTCCAGTTTCTGTTTTAGATCCATCAGTTATCAAGAAATTCCAGCTTATGTGATTGTTTTAAATTTCTTTAAAGAATTGCTTATAGACAACAAAACTTGTTGAGGATTTTGAAAGATTAGGAAGATCTGTGATGACAGAATCTGTTGACAGAAGCCAAGATGGGTATTTTGGGGTTGGTGTTATTTGGATGCGCAGTGGGATGTTGAATCTCTTGGAGAAGGTTCAGCATTTTGTAGAGCGTATGGGTATTTGTTGACAGTCTTTCGTGCCATCAAATTCTTAACATCTCGGGTTATAGGTGTGTTGTAGGCAGATGCAATTTTAGACACCAGAAGAGAGGTCAGGTATTCGAATCGTTGTTCGATCGTGGGGAGGCCGCCTTCGGTCAAGATGATTTTTATGGGTGTCGTTCGAGCTGCAGCGTGTTGTGTTGCCTTAAGGTTAGCAAGTGTTGTTCTGGAACATTTGCCATATATGACTAATCAATAGTCGATTCTTGAGAGGATTAGTGACATTTACCATCGTGTTGATATGAGTGGCACTGTTCTTAGAAGCTAGATACTTTATTATGCTTAACCTATCAGTCAGGTTTTTTCTTAAGAATTAAACATTGGTCCTTAAAACTATATTTAACGTTGAATAATACACCAAGTATTTAAGGAATGCTTACATCGCTAAAATTTAAATATATGCGCTTAGGGCAACTAGTTTTCCTGCATATATGCATAATACTACTTTTTCGGCTGAGATCTTAGAGCCTGCGCATTCGCACCAGCCTTTAAGATCGTTCAAAATGTTTGTTACCATTGTTAACTCCTTCCATTTTGTAAATATATACAAAATATCTAATATATATATATCTCTTCGCTAAACTAATGCTTGCTTCAAGTTCGATAATTTTAATAGGAAGCTCGATATAAGCTGCGCAGGGAATTTTTTTTTATAAATTTTGATTAAATTGATTGGAATGGAATGTCTCTTTCTAAACTCATGGAAGTTATAGCATGCGTGTCCAAGTAAACCAGCCATTACGCAAAATCATGCCAGTAAGCGATCAGTCTTTTCACTTTTGTGGAGAGATCATCAGTATGCTATGGATAGTTGCCAACAAGTATCTGGTTCAAAGAGTTATTTAGATCTGATATTCACTTAATTACAGGCGGTTATGAAAAAGAACTTGAAAGCGGCACTCAAAAATCTGTATTGAGCACATGGAGTCGAGTGCTCTTGGCCAGGCACTCTGAACACAACACCTCTGGTGCTTTAATAGCAGTGGTAGGAGAACCCGTAAAGCATAAGCACGCAGGATGTTCTAGATAAGTTATGTCGCTTTCCATTGGACTTTGCAGAAACTGGTCTGTAAATTTATTTTTTCAGCACCAATTGACATCTAAAGCAAGATTTAAAAAAGGTACTTCCTTTGATGAAATTTGCAAATAAAATCGTTTTCGGCAATATAAAATATTTATTACCGAATTAATCTTTTTGCATTATGCGCTATTATATTTTTATATTTTGCACTATCATTTTTTTTTCAATTAATTTTTCCGACTAACAGTTTGACAAATGTCAAACGTTTTGGTGTTAGTTTGAGTACGTGTGGATCTTTCGTTTTGTTTTTTATTCGCAGAAACTGGTCTGAGTCTTAAATAAATAGATTTTTCTTTGTGAATGCAAAGACAAAACTAGGCTGATAGCATCAAAAATTGGTCTAAATATTTGAAAAGCCATATTTTCGGATATTTCGGATCGGATATTTCCTAAGCGTGTTACGGCCACCAAACAACCGCACCACTTGTAAGTTATGTTCGAACAATACACCACTGGTGAAGCTGTCATTTAATTTCTCTATTCCCACCAACATCTGTCCACCGGCTAAGACAAAACGTAACTGTTGAAAGCAGAACCTTTGAGGTTGTTAGGGAGTTTACCTACCTAGGGGTTAACATTAACTCCGCAAATTGAACCCCAGCCCCCAGGTACGAGACGATGAGAAAGACCGGACCAAAGACCAAGCCATCGTGAATGACAGTGCGCTTAGTCTGGATAACTGAAAGCAGCGTACCCGGGACGGTAGAGGATGGAAGGCTGCTCTGTCTCATGCAGAGACTCTTCACGGGTCGACAGCCGCTTAAGTAAAAGTAAGTATTCGCACCTACGGAGTTAGTGGCATTGTCTGGACGAATTCGCACTGGAGTTCCACGTCTATAGATAAACTTGCAGATGCTCATCAATCAAGCATCGGTCGTAAGGTCTTTGACAATTTCCAAATGCACCGCTCGGACTGTGAGGACCGTGAATAAAGCAATCTACCTCCTTTCAGTGTGACATCCACTGACAACAAAGAACGGTCAAATGTAATCTATTCCCACATAAGTAAATGAGCGGCTTCCCCATGAGCGGCATTTGTGGCTTGACCCGCTGCTTTTGGCAAACCAGACATCTTTTCGACACTCGCCTAACATGCGTGGTATCTCTTCGCATGCGTGGTATTCAGTAGCTTCATGTCTCCACTCTTTATGATAAAAATGTACGATGCAGTTTTCCCGAAACCTCAGTATCTTACCCAAATGACGCTTCTCAGTCGCTGGAAGCTTGAAAAGTTTTTAAACACTTCATAGCTAATTATAAAAAATAAACTTTGCTTTGGTTGGAAGTACTTCTTGAGTTTGTAAGTAGTGCTTTGTGTTTGGCCACTTCGTGTCTTCGCTTTTTAGAAATTCGGGTCCACTAAGCCAGAAAGATTCGCGCTTCCCTTTCGTTGGTCGTGTTCCAAAATCAGCTGGGTTGAAAGCGCTTGGAAGCCACCACCCTTCCTCGAACTTACCGCTGCCCAAAATTTCGCTTACACGATACGCCACGTATGGCTTATACCGGCGATAATCTGAACGTATCCACGCTAGGGCCGTACTAGCATCGTTTCACATCACGATTCGCTAACACTGCTGATTGAAGTTCGAGCCATGGTATGGATGTCGCCTTCAACCCCAAACGCTAGGCTTCCAGGTTCTGGAGCAGCCGCAGCATCGTCGTTTGCGTCAGCTCAACTGGTTTTTAAACAAACGAGTTGCTATAGCAACGAGGAACTCTCATGTTTGAAACTTCCTTTAACCTTTTCATCCAAATCAACCAAATCGCATTAGCCTCATCGATAAAATCTTCGTCCCAATCCACTCGTTCGCGCCAAACAGATTGGAAGGCTAATTTAGTTATGACAGTATACCCAGCGGCAAAACCAAATGGGTCAAAAACCGACATAGTTATGGCTACCACTTCGCGTTTTGTCGCGACCTCTACCTACTACTAGCTCTTAATAGAATTGAGTCGATCTTCCCAAAAGCCATAACGAATTTAAATGTATCTAAGTCGATATCCGTAAGAGATACGTAGTACCTAACCATAGTGCTCCGTATTGCTCTTGTGAAGATTCAAAACCGAAGATTTCAGTTCCGGGTTCATCCAATTCCTGTGCAACAACTTTCGAGAAAGTATCCCTTCGAACACCATACGAACTCGAAGACGAAGTGAATCAATTCATCGATGCCTTGCAAAGTTCAGCGTGGGACATAAAAAGAGAGTAACTACAAGTAACGAATTAAAATATCCCCGCGAAATTACCGCCTTAATAAAGGGAAAACGGTGAGCGCGTAAAAGATGGCAGCAATCTCGTACTCCGCAATATAAAACAATTTTCAATACTCTTTCCAGCAAACTCAAAAGAGACACAAGGGGCTTTAAAACGGGGCGGGTAAAACTTCTAACTATTCGCCTTGGAAAGCTATGAAACGCAGAACTCTATTTTGAAATACAAAAACTTAAATTAAACAAGGCTCCTGGATATGACCTAATTACGGTATAGGTCCTTAAGAAGCTTCCCAGAAAAGCACTACTTAAAATTTGTTATCTCATAAATGCTGCTATTAGACTATTGTACGTTCCCCGGCAATGGAAGATAGCTGAGGTGATAATGGTTCCAAAGCCAGGTAATCCTCCAAACGACAAAAAATCCTATAGACCAATAATGTCGAAGACATTTGAAAAACTCATATTGAACCGATTACATCCGATCATCGAAGAACGCCGATTAATACCGGATAACCAATTCTGATTCAGAACTAAGGACTCTACTATTGACCAGGTTTACAGAATTACCAACGAAATTGAAAATTTGTTCTAGCGTTTTCCTTGAAGTCTCTCAGGCCATGGGAATGACGTTGGATGCAAAATTGAAATGGAAATCGCATGTTAAGAAGAAACGCGTGAAGCTCGTCATCAGATTTAATCAAATGAATTGGCTGATTGGAGGATTTTCTAAACTCAGCATTCAAAACAAGCTTCTTTTATACAAGCAAGTTCTAAAACCAGTTTGGACGTACGGTATACAGCTTTGGCGTTGTACCAAACCAAGTAATATTAACATTTTGCAGACTTTCCAAAATAAAGTCCTAAGACAAATTGTAAATGCTCCGTGGTATATCAGAAACGTCGATATCCACAGAGATCTAATTATGACTACCGTTGAAGACGAAATACGAAATTTCGCGCGTAAACAACACACTCGCCTAATTGGCCATTGCAATGACGCTGTACTACAGATTCTAGATCAGAGAAATCTTGTGCGCCGATTACAAAGGATAAAACCTTTTGAATTAGCGCAATAAAATGTAACCGCATGTTATTGTCGGTATAAGAAGGTGCTTCCGCTGGGATGTTTTCTGCCAAACGTAATTAAATATTTAAATTAAAACTGCTTGATAGGCATGAGCTTAGTTGTAGTATAAAAGTATTTTGAAGGGAGGTGTTTAAGGTCAGTAAGAATCTCACACTATTATGAGCACGTGCGGCCGGTCCTCATAATGTCTCATGGAAGATTTTCCACCTACCCTCGGAAAAAAACAATTCCTTTATGCCCGTGCTGTGCTACGTGCTGTGCTACTATGCTGTGCTCTATAATTCTGAGCTTAATTCTTTGAACCTTCACCAACACCTCAGGCCTGCCCAACTGTGTGTACGGAGTCAGGAGGAGGTCAGGAAGACGATAATCTTCTGTGGATGCAGAGTAGCACGGTATGTTGGTGACATGATTTCCTCACCAAGGATGTCCTTCCTGAGACGAAAGAGAGCCGGGCACTCCATGAGTATGTGAAGAGAGGATTCGTCACTCTCGAAACAAAGTCTACATGTAGGGTCCGGTGAGAGGCCAGTGCGGTGAAGGTGTTTTTCAGGAGACAATGACCACTGAATATTCCTGTCAGGATTTTTAGACTATTCCTGTCCAGGTTAGTTAGGAATTTGGATTTCCTGGGGTGGAATTTGGGGAAGAAAAGTTTGGTACAGTTCTGACCATGTGATTAGAGCCAGACTTCATTGGATTCGGTCAGGGACATTAAGTTGTTAGTGCTGAGATTTCGACATCTTCGATGCGGGTTTGGATTATTCTTCCGTTAAGCATCGAAATTATCCATCTCCAGATGATTGGTGACAGATTCATATTGAGAGCCCTGTAGGTAGACTCAAAGGATGTGTAATTAAAAGCACCCTCAATATCCAGGAAAGCTACAAGACAGATTTCCTTTCTATTGATGATGGATTCAATTTTGGTTACTAAGTCATTAAGTGCTGACTCAGTGGATTTACCCGGCTGATAAGCATGTTGAGACTTGCTAAGCGGAAAATACGGCAGAGCTATGTCTCTGATATGTAATAACTCAAAAAGCACAATCGATTATATAATCTCTGATATGGAAAATCTTACAGTTTGTACTAATATTAATAATAAGATTTCAGATCATGAGAGTGTTGATATATTCATAAATGAAGCAAAAAACAAAGAAGCTGATAAAAATACAAATACAGGAAAGATATCTTTACACATAAACTTAGGCAATTCGACACATCATACAATAGCAGAACCAGTGTACATGAAAATGCGGAGAGGCTTGATTTAAGTCTTAGACAGACCTCACGAGAATTTATTATCAAGAAAAAATGAAAAACGGATAATCTAACAAATAAATGGTACTCAAATGAACTGAAAGCCCTAAAACTTGAACAAATTACAAAATATGAAATAGCTAAACTTAACAACAGTAATGAAAATTGGATTGAATATAAAAGAATAAGGAACCGGAATAAAGTGTGTTTAAGAAATGCAAAAACCCGTTACATAAAAAAAAAACAAGCGAATCGGCAGAAAGAGATAGATGGAGATGGATAACACTTAAGAAAATGATTTTAAGGCAACAGCAAAATAAAACACATATATTTTAATGGTAAAGAATATAAAAGCGTAGTGTGAAAGAAATCATTAAATCAATCGAAAACGTGAAATACGAGGGTGCAATAAATGAAACGCAGTAGATTCCGAGAAATAACGATAGATGAATTGAAAACCGTTTGCATTTACATAAATGACATGCCTATGATAGTAAAATTTTGTAAAATTCTTTTATACTCTGATGATACATTGATTTATGCTGAGGGAAAGAACGTCGATGAATGCAGACATAAGCTAGACCACGATATAGCTAAATTAAATGAATGGTTAAAAATGAACAAATTAAAACTGAACGAAAAAAAAATAAAATAATGGAAATAAATCTACCAAGTGAAACGAATATAGAGATAAATGGTAAACTTATTGAAAACGTAAACAGCATACAATATCTGGGAATGGTAATTGATAAGAATTTATTTCCATATGCACGAACACGTGGACTACATATGTAAAAAAATAGTTAAAAAAATTGGTTTCTTTAAAGGAATAAGGAAGCAAATGGATAATATGACAGCTATAATGGTTTATAATACTGTAGTGAAACCTCATTTTGAGTTTTGCGCTACAATACTTTTTTCATGCTGCAATCAAGGTCATATAGAAAGGCTCCAGAAGCTCCAAAACAAGGCTATGAGGAGTATCCTGAGGTGCAATCATTTTACGCAAATAACTTGTATGCTGAACGCGCTAAAATGGCTAAATGTAAGGCAAAGTGTGATAGGACAGGTTTGTAGGAATTAGGACTGTTGGATTTTTGAAGTGACAGGAAGCCGGATGAGGAAGGGAATGTGGGACATGAAGGAGTGATGGAAAGGGATGTGTTGTGTGCAAGGAGCGTGGCACGCTTGCTTTGCTCGACCGAGCTCGCCGGAATGGGAGGGTTCTTGTCCTCGCACAACAACGGTACCTATACACAAAAACATAAATCGTGCCGAAACTTACTTTTTTTGTTTTGAAATAATTCAGACGGACGTTACCACATTGAGAGGGCGCTGTAGGTGGAATTCAGCGCGGCCATTACCCACCCAGCCTGGAAGCTCCTTGGCCTTGGACTTCCCCTTAGAGGCGGATGCCTCGGACTGCTCAAGCCATCTACCGATAGTGCTTTAGCGCACCTTAGTCCACCCCCTGAAAATAAATTTAGGCCTCCATAATGCATTTAGGCCTTAACAAAAAAATCAACACCGTTCCATTTGTGTCCTGACACCTGTGTGGATCGTTTATTTTTTTTTCAATTATTTAAATTTATATTTTACACAAAAAAAAATTTTTTACAAAAAAAAAAAGGAAATTTACATATAATATCACAACACAAAAAAAAATTATTTAAATTTTGCTTCCTCCGCGAAATCGTTTGCCGTATTTTTTTTGGCACCTTTTTACCTGTCACGCGACTAAATAAACTAAATCATACACTTAACACGAAAATCCTACCTATAACGAGCTCTCTATAGGGGACATAGTACACTAAACGCGATATAAATATAAAAAAAAAACGAAAGGAAACTAAACTTATTACATATAAAAAAAAACAAAAATCCACATAAGAAAATTAAATACTCAAAAAAAATTTTGTTAATAAAAAAAAATTTTGTTAATAAAATATACTTAAATCTACTTAAATCTAATAGGCAATATATTTTTTTTTTTTTTGTATCTATATGTATGTTTCGGTTCTTTGTTTGAATTAACTAATTATATGGACAGGTAACAGTTATATTTTTTTTTGTTTTTTTATTACGGCGGAAATCTTTTGTTCTGGGGCTGCTTAATTTTAATTCCGGTAAATTGTGCAATTTTTGTAACTGATGTAAATTTTGTAATTTGTGTAACTTTTGTAAATTTTATAATTTGTTCAAATTGGGTAAATGTTGTAATTTATGTAGATTTCAAATTGTGGAAATGTTGTAATTTATGTAGATTTCAAATTGTGGAAATGTTGTAATTTATGTAGATTTCAAATTGTGGA
Organism: Ferdinandea cuprea; assembly: GCA_963576555.1. Lineage (NCBI taxonomy): Eukaryota > Metazoa > Arthropoda > Insecta > Diptera > Syrphidae > Ferdinandea > Ferdinandea cuprea. Next base: position 81,992,336 of record OY754958.1, on the reverse strand, counting down.
AATGTATGCGACGGCCAAGGCTTTCATTTTGATTAAATTTTCGTTGAAATTTGCCTTTGACCGCCGATTGACCCCTTTGTCCCACGATGGACGTTACCAGTTATAAAAGTTTTAACAAAAGAAAGAACACATACACTGACTCTATTGTTGTTATTTTATTACATTAAATTAAACATATATATATGTTATATAAGCTGCCCAATAATGCCCCTTTTAGTCCCCCTACCACTCTCCCAAAAAAAAAAATGCTTGGTCATTCCGTACCCGTTTTTTTAAGCATCCGCTACTCAGATCGTGCTACCCTTTTTAAAAACCCTAACGTCCTGCTCTTTTTAAAATTCTTTTTAACAACGCCTATCAAACTGTTGAGGTACTATATTCCATAAGTTTATTACGTTTTTTTTTTACCTCCAGTTGAATGACGTTTGACAGACAACAAAAATAAATAAATAAACAAAAGAAAAAAAAAAAGAATGTGGTCCCGGGAATTCGTTTTGGTAAGATTTTTACTTACTTTATAACAATAATTCAATTTATTTTTATTTTGGAAAGCTCATACAAAAAAAACAAGGCAAGAGGACGTGGAAAATTAAAAGATGTACCCTGGACATCAGCCATAGGAACAAAGATAAGAGTTTTCTTCGTTCTGATAGTGGCCGATGAATTCTCCACTGCGGCAGGAATCCGACCGACACAGATGCACAAGCCATTAAGTGCATTAATGTCTAAAGATCAAAAGTGTCGTAAATGTATAATTCCTCCGCAGCGGAAAAATCATCTACCACTCTCGGCACCATTCAATTTTCCTTATTGTAATGTACATTTCGTTTCTTTTCAGGAAAGGATTTACTACGACCGCAACAAAAGGCTAAAATACGATAAGCTGCTAGCTGTTTTTAAAATCATCTAGCCGTATCTACGGCTATCTAGTTGCTACGATAGTATGCTCTTCTTGCGGGATATCGCGAGTGTATAAAGGAATAAAATCGGGCCCAGAACACTTCCTTGTGGAACTCCCGCCGCGATTTCTTGCAATTCAGAGTACTCGTTCCCGTGTTTAACACGAAAGAGTCTGTCATCTAAATAAGAGCTTAGGACCTCATATAATTGCTTTGGGAGAGCTTTGTTTAGTTTATATTTTAATCCCGTATGCCATACTTCGTCGAAGGCCTGACAGACGTCAAAGAAAACGCTACAACAAATTTTTTTTCTCCTTTAGTGCTTTTTCAACTTCGTTGGTAATTCTGTAAACCTGGTCAATTGTAGAGTGCTTAGTTCAAAATCCGAATTGGTGATCCGGTATTAATCGTCGTTCTTCGATGATCGGATGTAATCCCTTCAATATGAGTTTTTCAAATATCTTCGACATTATTGGTAGAAGCGATATTGGTCTATAGGATTTTTTGTCATTTGGAGGTTTACCTGGCTTAGGAACCATTATCACCTCAGCTATCTTCCATTGCCGAGAAACGTACAAAAGTCTAATAGAAGCGTTTATGAGATAAACAAATTTAAGTCGTGCTTTTCTGGGCAGCTCTTTAAGGACCTGTCCCGTAATTAGGTCATATCCAGGAGCCCATTCCCCGTTATTTTTCCGGATGGGATGACTTTCATAGCTTTCCAAAGCGAATAGTTAGTTTAATCCGCCAGACTTTCGAGATACATATAGATTTCACGATTTTTATAGTCCCGAATGTCTCTTTTGAGTTTGCTGGAAAGATTATTTAAAATTTTTTTATCCTGCGGAGCGCGAGATTACTGCCATCTTTTACGCGCTCTTCGTTTTTTCTTTACTAAATCAGTAATTTCGCGGGAATATTTTAATGAGTTACTTGTAGTTAGTTTCTTCTTCTTCTTCTTCTTTTATGGCGTTGGGATTGCAGATTTTTCTCGCATTTTTCAGTCTTCTCTTGTCGGCAGGTATATCCGCTCGATTTGGGGAGATAGGTTTAATGTGAGAGAATCAATAATAATTGGTCCAGGAAAGTGTGTTTGAAGTAAGAGCTCAAGTGACTCTTTATTATTTTGTGTCAGACGGCCGTTTTCATCAGTGAGTGTACCTAATGTGATGGTTCTGTCAAAAGGCAAGAATTTTATGTAGTCGGCAGTTGGAAGGTATGTCAGATATATCTTCACAGAACCGCCTGAATGATTTCCTTTTCGCCTTTTTCACCTTTGAGGTGAGAGCATTCAGTGTTTCTCTTTGGATGGTATGACATATGGGTGGGGTTAGCTTCAACCATATCAAATCGAATGTGCCGGTGATCTGAGCATGAGGGCTCAGATGACACGTGCCAATCAGAGATAAGATTGTTAGACAGAGAAGTGGATAGGTTAAGGTCCAGTACGCGAATACTGTACGCGTTTCGCAAAGTCGAGTAGGTTCTCTACTTCCAATGGGGGAATATGGATGAGTCACCAGGGAAAATAGGCGAACGCCATGATTATTTCCTTGGTGTTGCTGATCTTCCCAATGGCTGCCGTGGGATGAACTCTGGAGATAACTCTGTCAATGGAAAGAAATTTATGTTATTATTAAAAATAATACAAGTTCTAGGTCTACTGGATGTGGTAGAATAAAGCATCCTACCTGATGTTGTTGAGATTCCTAGGATTTTTCCGTTTGTGCTGCTCCAGGGTTCCTGCACAAGGGCAATGTTAAGTCCTTTGGTGTTCATGGTCTTAGTTAAGCGTAGTTAGCCATAGCGTGATGAAAGTTGATTTGGAAAACCTTTATACTAAAATTGTCGCTTTGAGGGGGCTTTTGTATGCGAGTCCCCTCTTTTTCCGCCTCGTCATCTGAGCTGTTCGAGCCGATTCCTGGTCTTTTTTTTCCCATCTGCTGCATTTTGGGTTTAACAGCTGGTGTAAGAACAGGCGTTCCCGTTCCTATAGAAGACTGTATAACTCCGGTTCGGAAGTTCTTGAAATATCAGCGGTGGAGTAGGCGGGAAGCGATTGATCAGCCTCTTTAGGCATATGCTCGCTGCTGTTAGGCTCTGTGGAGTTTGGTGACTTCTTAGTGTAAGGATTCTTCTTGATCCTGAACTGAACCCGGTTTATGTTATAGAACGGTTGACAGTTTAGGTCCTCAAGGAGTTTCACTGAACACTCATCCATCAAAATTGTCAAGGCAAGACCCTGGGGGTTCGATACCTTCCGATGAACTTTCCAGTCCTTCGTGGGTAGAACTTTGTTCTGCGTCGTAGTGACCGCAAAATGTCGTCCGCGGAATGGGTGTTGCCAGGGAAGCACGCCGTCGCCACGCAGGGTTTGGGGGGGTAATCTCCTTCCACTATCTGCAGCTTGGCATTCTCCCAAGGCAGAATTTTATTTAAAATACTAGCCGGCCAGTCTCTGGTCTTAGCGTCAGCACAGTTAGCCACCCAGGCTTGTAGGAGCAGCCCAGAAATCTTATCTGTGTGTCATTCTCGGGGAGCTTATGCAGCTCCCTAACGATGGCATTCTCCACCGCTTTTTGGTGTACAGACTCGAGGTGACCATTTGGAAAGTTATCTTGTAGGATTCCTACCTTAAGAGATCCCATCACATCAGCGAACAAGGGAGCATTTGGTTTTGCTTTCTTGTTCGGTCCGGCAGGTGAGTTGGTACTAGACCGAGGACGCTTGTTGGCTGTGGATGCCTCGTTGGAAGCTGGTTCCTTGAAGATTTTATGGAGGTCGATAGTCGTTTCCTTTTTAGGAACAGATCTTCGATCCATATGTTTTTAATGGATTCGGTTTCAGGAGCGTCAGAGCAGCTCCGGTAGACCTCTTCTGTGAGCACGGAGCTCACTGTATCGACGGCCCTCAGCCTGGACGGTCATCGGCACGGTACGGTTAACACTAACCCAGCCCCAATGGAGAGGAGGGGGAGGAGTAAGGGTAATGGGAAGAATAATGACGAGGTTTTTAGTACACATTCATGTGGTGTACTAGGTTCGGAGATCTTATGGGATTTTTCAAGTTATCCTCTTTAGATCCGCCATATTCAGTCTACAGCAATGGAAATCAGCGTTGCCAAAAGTGCCCGTGTTTTGTGTTTTGGAACTTGGCCCTGGACCACCTGGAAATGTCCCTCAGATCTCGAACTTCTACTTCATATAGAATGTTAATCCAGCTTTAATTTTACAAATTATTAAGGTTTTCTTATAAAACTTGTAAAATGTTGGCGTTCACTTTGTTGAATTCCGTCAACCCGACCAAAATTAAGTGAGGACAGCAATATATAAACCAAAGTCCAACACAGAAGATGACTCGAAAAAGAGCGTGCACCAACTCACTTCCCGAAGAATGATGAACCTATATGAAGCTTAGCATTGTTTGTTCATTTCACAAAAAAGATTTTCATCTAAACTGCGACATCTAACTAGATATCAGTCTCCTAAACATCGCATATTGCATCTTGTCAGCCGTATTGTGCGAGCAGATCCCGAAGAAAACCCAAATACTTCAGATTGATACTCACCAAGAATAACGCCCAATTGCCTTCCATGTAGTCTCCCGGATAAATAAGGAAACTAATAATCCCAGACCCAGAACCTGCTCCATGGATCCGAAAGAAAAATACTTGCTAAAGCGGATATTTTTCGTCGTTTTCAGATAATTTCTTTATACGGTATTTGGTCCGAGATACATTGACAGGTTCTGGACATTGCGACACTGACCTGCTCAAAGGACTACTACAAATTTTCAAGTCTTTGTACCAGAAATTTAAACTTTCCAGGTAAACTGGCCCTTGCTTTTACCTAATAAACCTAAAAAGGCCCCCCATATGTTCTTCTTAGTAGCAAAGCTGAATGGAATACAACAGATCAGGGGCATTTATATGACCAGCTATAAGTTGCTGTAAGAAAGCCATATCACTATATAGTCTTCGTTGAGAGTTAAGAGAGAGTAGAGTGGGTAACATTTGAAGAAGTTTGATACGTTGACTGTAGTGGGGAAGATTATATGGGTCATCCCATGGAAAACCTCTAAGGACAAAACGAATAAAGTTACGTTGAATAGCTTCAATTCAAATTGAGTGTATATTGTAGTACGGAGTCCATGCTTGTGAACCATACTCTAGATGCAACAATAAAGTTAATTTGACCAATGAAGTTAAGTTTAGGGTCAAAGAAAACTCCGAGATCTTTTAAACTATCAACATGACAAAGCATATGATCGGATAAAGAATAATAAAAAAATGGAGGGAATGTGTTTTCTTGAAAATGACATATGTTGACATTTAGATGGGTTCAAAATAAACCCATTTTTAAAACACCAAGTGGCAAAGCTATTAATGTCCGCTTGGAGAAGATTTCTGTCATCCTGATTGTTGACAGATTTATATATATTCATATTTTCATATTATTAGCGTATATTAAAGTATTGCTGATTTTTATACATCAGCAAGTATGAATTAAATAGGGCCTAAGTGTCTTCCCTGAGGATCTCCAGACTGAGCAGTGAAATATTCAGAAAACGAGCATCTAAATTTGATACGATAATCCCTATCCATACTTTTAATCCATTTTATAAAACCAGGTGGGAAACCATAAGCCCCGAGCTTAAATCATGGGACAGCTGGTTGAAAGCGTTAGAAATGACATTACGACGTAGAAATATTAATTTTTCGCAGACTATTTGCGCAAAAAGCTTAGGAATATACGAAAGCTTGGTCTGTAATTCGTGACATCACCATGTTTGCGCTTATAAAGGCACTTTTCCAAAGCTTAGGGAATTTCTCATTGCTATTGGATAAATCGAACAAATACTTAAGATAAGGACTAAAGGATCATTCACATGAGAGCGAACCGCGAACTGCGAACCGGCGAATATTCGTAAATTCAGACATTTCTTTCATATGACATATTTTTTTGGTCGCAGAAACCCGCGAATCTGATTTGTAAATGTTAGCAGCAAGATATGTCAATTTTAATGTTATGTTGGAATTTTTCATTCGCGGATTTGTAGATCGCGTCTGTATTTTGTGGATTGTGAATAAAGAGTTACAGTTTGCGGCAAGAATTTTTTTAATTCACGGGAAAATGTTTGTAATTGTAAATATTGCTATTTAAATCAATTTAGACTCATTTTTTTAGATAGGATGTTAGATTTATTAAATAAAGGGTGATCCATTTCGAGGTTCCCTACTTTTTTAAAGAAAAAAACATAGAAAATTCAAATTTAATGGAGAATGTTTATTATCATTTGAAAGAACATTCTTTGGCATTTATTTTTTGAAGATTTCTATCAAATGTTGGCCGTTGCTACGTCGCAGATGGTCCATCCGTTGAGTCCAATTTTCGATCACTCGTTCGAGCATTTCGACTGGTAACTGGCGAATGACACGCGTGATGTTTTCCTCCAAGGCCTGAATCGAAGCGGGTTTGTCGGCATAAGCTTTTGACTTTACATATACCCACAGGAAAAAGTCTAGCGGTGTGATATCACACGATCTTGGTGGCCAATCGACCGGCCCAAAACGTGAAATTATGTGCTCACCGAAATGTTCTCTCAATAAGTCCATTGATTGATGCGATGTGTGGGAAGTGGCGCCGTCTTGCTGAAACCAAAAGTTGTTCACGCGTAAGTCTTTCCCACAGATGAGGAACTAACCAGATAGTCAACTCTGCAATCCTCTATCACTTTCAACCCCCAAAAAATATTTAATGACAGCCGCAAAATCCTCTCTCAATTCTCCCATCTGTGAATACGTGTGAGCCAGACACATGAAGTTAGATCTAATTTACTAAATTACCCGCCAAAAATAATTGTGGGGAGTTTTGCAATATATCCAAATCGCAACAACAAAACAGCTGGTCACGGCGGATGTGTTGGGAAATAGGAAATTCTGCGAAGTGTTGAGTTTATGTGATTCAACTTTTTATTTTATTTTAATATAAATGTTTATAAAGAAGCAAAAAATTAGTTACCCAATAAAGTTGTTACAATTTAGTTGGAATATTTTTTGCGGTTATAAGAAATAGTTCTCTATATTTTATCTGCCTAAAAATAAACATTCTTGGGTTTTTGTACTTTTCCATTTTGGTTAATAAAATGAGATAAAAGGCATATTTTATTGTATTATTGCATAAATATTACAAAATTAGTAATGTTTAGGTGTAAAATATTTGTAGTAAATAGTTTGCAATGGTTTTTTTTATATATATATATATATTAAATTCTTTGATTGTTTTATTATTTATTTATTATTTGATTGTTTTTATTCAACATATGAAAGTTTAATGAATATATGTATATATTCGGGTTCTGTGCATGGATAACAAAAAGTCAAAAAGAAGTATTTGTAATCCTTTTTAAATTATGTTGTGTTACAAGATTTGTAAGTTTAGTTAATCAATTTTCTTAGCTGTTTCTTTTCTAAGGCGGTTTTGAAATTTGTTATATAATTTAATATGCTTTATTTTAAAATTTAAAGTAAGCGATAGACGGAAGAACGAGAAAAAGGTAGCTGCAATGCACTGCATAAATATATTGGGGGTGCATTTTTTTTATCGAAAATGCTTGGTAGTTGAGTACATCACGAAAATGTTTGGTATTTGAGTACATATCATAAATAAGCATGCACATTATGTTAGATATATATTGAATTAATTAGCCACTTTTTTAAACAGCCGACTTTATTTGTCAAGTTATAATGTTTTGTAATTTTATTTTATATGAAAATAAACAAAACAATTTACTACTACTACTACTACTAGGAAGTAATTGCAAATTTTGTTAAAAAAGTGTTTTGATGTACCAAAAATAATATTTGTAAGAATTTGGATTAAGTTTTATTAAAAGCGTTTTAAACCAGTGTTCAATTGTGTAGAGTTACTTAACTGCTCAATATAACCATCCATAATCTACGAAATCCTTGCTAGTATAGTTACACTTACATTTATTGTCAACCGAAAATATATGATGAACTTACTTATTATATATTAGTCACGTTAATCAATATTATTTTGATTATTTTTCATTAAAAATTAAAATAAATTAGTTAAAACACAGCTTTATTCTTAATATTATAATATTTTATTATGTTATTAGTTGTGTGGTAAGTATGTTTTTATCAATCCATATTCACCGCATAATGACCATGTTTATTTTACACACCCAAATTGTGAGTTGTAATCTGCTGAAATTCATCAACTGTTCCCAACTTCTTGCTATAAAAAATGACATTTCATGGGCGCGGCCATTAGCCCCATATAATTCGATTTATGTGTGCGTGATTCCCATTTGATTTGCACGTAAAAGCCCATATAAGTGCAAATTATGTGGGGCTTATCAGTTCGACTTAGCTTGTAGGCAACGTGAGAGATTCGCTCTCGAGTTGACTATCTGGTTAATTCCTCATCTGTGGTCTTTCCATTATGAAATGCCAAATAATACTAAACAAAAATAACATGACAGCATGACACGACTCACACGTGATCTGTCAAAAAAGGCTATTAAAAAAAGTATTTCTACTTGGATGACCCGTTATAATGCTTTTGTGATGAATAGTCCTTAACACAGTAGAAAATAATAAGTATTTTTCAAAAGGTGCGTTTGCTTCGAAAACCTCACAATTGAAACGAGATTCTGAGGAGATTTCATCGATACCTCATACAACAACGATGTTTGGAAATATGAAAAATGTATGAGAAACCTGATTTTGATGGGGGTTTTGCGAAATTCCAGATGTCAATGAAACCTCAAATAATTTGAATTGAATTAAATTGAATTTTTATTGAGACTTTTAGGAGAAATACAATTGAATCTGTTTTGATTATATTTATACGCAATTGCGGCTGTAAAGTCCTACTAGCTTGAACTAGTAACAAAGATTGTTTACATCACATGGCTGTCATTTGAATTGATAGTTATTGCCTTTTGGGAATAATTTCATATGTATAAAACTACACGAAGCATAAAACGCGCTCTACATATGAACGTCAACAGGTAGCTGTCAGTGGATTGTCAAAGTCACATTGTTTTGTCAAAAGCAATTTTTTTTTAGTTTATTTTTCTATATAAACCTTATTTATTTCATCACTTATTTTAATTCTATTTGTCAATCCTTTGCAATGGATGATTCGTCGCAAAAGCTCATAGAAGATTGTTTTCTTCGTCCAATATCAGATGTTAGGTCCACGTAAGTCAAGCATAATTTGTATCCTGCAATTGTACAATTTCTCTTCGCCACTATTCCAGAAATACAGTAGAACCACCTCCTTCAAAGGTCACACTGAAAACTGAACTCCAAATACTTCGGCTTGGTGATGAAGGTCAGAAAATGATAATGGAAACTCTGCGTTACATTCATGGCAATGACTTTCAGCTGCAAGACCCAACAATATATAAAGATCGCGGTACAAGGATGAAGAAGTCGTATTGGGAAGATCGTGGTACATTAATTGTTCAAAGTGTTACTAATTATTCAGCTCAGGATGGCAATACTGAAAGTCCATTGGATCGACTACAACGTTTTGCCATTGTGAAACTGGAGAACTATGGTTTCCCTACCTCCCATTGTGTGGAGGCCTTAGAACATTGCGATTGGCATAGTGATGCGGCCTTACATTTACTTTTTACCAAGTATATGCGTGTTCCAGATGTCTCTAAGAATGAAAATATTCCTGAAGTCGACGAAGAGGCCCTGAGGGAAATGCGAGAAGATGAAAAGCTGGCACTTGAGTCAATATACGACAATGCTTTCAATGAAAAAGAAAAAAACAATATATGGAGTTTGAAATTTAAAATTGATCATTTGCTTATCCACAGTCCCTCGGAGGAGAAAAAGAAATCGGAAGCACAAGTCATAAACTCTTCAAAGACTAAAACAATTAAGGGAAAGATGAGGTGTAGAAATTTTTCCAAAGGTCACTGTAAGTTTGGTACGAATTGCAGATTCTCACATACATTAGAAGAAGGAGTGGATGGAAGCAAAGAAAAAAATATTATTGGCCCGGATGAAGATAATGAAAAGTGGTTTTACTTAGAAATTAGATTCCCTGCTACGATTAAATACCCATACGAGGCACCGTATTTATTTTTGAAAACGACCTACCACGATATTCCACGACAAGTTCTGCTAAAAATCTCACGAAAGTTATACCGAGAAGCTTGCAACATTACCACCGATGGGATGCCATGTGTGTATAGCATCTGCGAACTTCTTCAAATGGACGATAGTATGTCCCAGAGTGTAAAAGACGATCATGAGCCGTTCCTTGATCCAAATAAATCACTTTTCTGTAATGAAACTGCTGACACAAATGGGCAAAGGAGCGGATCCGCAGATCCGCAGCCAAGTCACTACGAAAGAGGACAGTTGGGAAAATCGGAAGGTTCAAGTCTCACAGCTGACCAAATTCTTCGTGAAGATAAAGCGCTGATAAAAAAGTTTATGGAACGACAAAGCAACGATAAATATCGACAAATGTTAACTGGGCGGAAAAATCTGCCCGCATTTGCAATGATGATGAATATTATCGATCTTATTGCATCTAACCCAGTTCTGGTTATCTCTGGGGAGACTGGTTGTGGAAAAAGTACACAAGTGCCTCAGTTCATATTGGACAATTGGCTTTTTGAATCCTCAAAGTTGGAAAGAAATGAAAAGCCATCGCATGTGGAAATAATATGTACTCAACCGAGGAGACTGTCTGCGATCGGAGTTGCCGAACGTGTTGCGGATGAAAGATGTGAACGTGTTGGTCAATCTATAGGCTATCAGATTCGATTAGAGAACAAAATATCTTCAGGTACTCGTCTAACTTTTTGCACTACTGGAATTCTGCTAAGACGACTTGCATCTGATCCATTGTTATCATCGGTCAGTCACGTGATAGTAGATGAAGTTCACGAACGCAGTGAGGAGTCCGATTTTCTCTTACTAATCTTGAAAGGAATTCTGGAGCAACGAAGCGATTTGAAGGTAATTCTTATGTCTGCCACATTGAACGCGAATTTGTTCTCCGACTATTTTGGTGGCGTTCCGGTATTGAACATTCCAGGAAGGACTTTCCCCGTAGAACAATTGTTTTTAGAAGACGTTTTGGATATGAGCGGGTATGTGATAGAATGTGATTCGCAGTATTGTCGCAAAATCAAAAAGAAAGAGGAGGAAGAACTAATGAGAGCACTGGAAAACACTGAAGTTCAATCTACAGTCGAACTACCACCGAAAAACATCAAAGACGAAAATTTGAATTTGAGTGCAATATATTCTCGGTATAGAGGTGAGCATTCTTTTTATAAAACATTTTTAATCACTAATTGTTAAAATTATAGACTATTCCAAGAAGTCGTGCAGAACAATCTACCTCTCAGAGCCAATGAAAATTAACCCGGAACTCATTGAACATGTTTTAAGGTACATTGTTGAAGGAGATCACGAATGGCCAAGAGAGGGCTCCATATTAATATTTCTACCTGGTCTTCAGGAAATACAAACTGTCCACGAATACCTCTGTGATAGCAGAATGTTCGCGCCAAAGTGAGTTTTAACTAAAATGTCGTCAAATAATTTCTTATGATTTATTTCATGCAGATGTGGAAAATTTCTGCTCGTCCCATTGCATTCGTCTCTGTCCAGTGAGGAGCAGACAATGGTCTTTCGCCCCGCACCAGAGGGAAAACGAAAAATAGTTCTTAGCACCAATATCGCAGAAACTTCGGTGACCATCGACGACTGCGTATTCGTAGTTGACTGTGGTCTTATGAAGGAAAAACGTTTCGACTCGAATCGAAATATGGAATCTCTGGATTTGGTGTGGGAATCACGCGCCAATGCAATGCAAAGAAAGGGACGCGCTGGTCGCGTTATGCCAGGAGTTTGCATTCATTTATTTACAGGACATCGTTTTAAAAATAACATTATGAGTCAGCCAGTGCCAGAAATACACCGTGTGCCTTTGGAGCAGTTGGTGTTAAGAATAAAAACGCTTTCCAATTTTGATGGACATAAGGTACTAGAGGTTTTAGGTAAGATGCAATGTCCTTTTTAACAGATTTAATATTAATAAAAATTATATTTCAAGGCCAGACACTAGAACCGCCAACTGAAGAGAACATAATTTCGGCTGTGACGAGGTTACAGAATGTTGGCGCACTAGATGAAGATCATATTTTAACGGCGTTAGGCCATCATTTATCTGCACTGCCAGTGGACGTTCGAATAGGAAAACTAATGTTGTTTGGGGCAATATTTCAGTGCTTAGATAGTGTTCTAACTATTGCTGCCTGCTTAAGCCATAAATCTCCATTTGTTTCGCCGTTTAGTAAACGAAATGAAGCTGACAAAAAAAAGAGAGAGTTTGCCAACTGCAATAGTGATCACCTGACGTGTCTTCTAGCTTATAAAGTTTGATTTAATTACAGTGCATTGTTCATAAAGACAGAGATAAAGTGACTATTTTTGCTTTTTAGAAATGGCTAGAAGTATCAAAACGAAGTCGTCTAGCAAGTCGAATATACGCAGAAGAAAACTTTCTTTCTCTGAAATCCCTTCAGACGATATCGGAAGTTAAGTATCAATTTCTAGAGCTTCTGGTTTCTATCGGATTTGTTCCTATTGACGTGCCGAGAAAACGAAAAAACGCAGATGATACCATTCTCGCTCTAACCGGTAGGTTTTTTTTATAATCATTTCTAGAAATTATAAATTATCAATAATTGAATTTGCAGGACATGATCTTAACATCAATGGCGATAACAACCAGTTATTAATATCCCTTCTGTGCGCGGCTCTTTATCCTAACATTGTTAAGATTCTTACGCCGGAGAAGACTTACATTCGAACAGCAGGAGGAGCAATGCCTAAATTATCTAATGCCAAAGAACTTCGCTTTAAGACCCGTTTGGATGGCTATGTTACTATTCACCCATCATCAGTTAATTCCGAAGTTGGCAACTTCCAATCTCCGTTCCTAGTCTTTCAGGAAAAAGTAAAAACCTCGAAAATATACATAAGGGAATGCTCAATGGTCCCGCTTATTCCATTGGTACTATTTGCTGGAAGTGACTTGTGCATTGAGCTTCATGGTGGTGACTTTCTCGTTCTTCTCGAAGATGGTTGGATAATACTAAAGGCACACAACCACGAGACAGCCGAGATGATACACTGCTTGCGAATGGAACTGATTAAGCTACTGGAGGAAAAAATACGAGATCCATGCTTAAACTTATTACACCACGAGAATGGGCGAAAAATTATTCAGACAATTGTTTACTTAATTTCAAAATAACAATCGACTTCTTATTATTTCATCTAATTTTCGGTATTCGTTTTTTGAAAAGTGATCCGTAATTGTAAAATATGTTTTTAGCCTCATAGAACCAAATAAAAAAGCATATGTACATACAAGGCAGTGTTTTTGTATATTTTGAGACGCACAACCACCGATGAGTAATAAATCAGAGGATGCAGAGTTGAATCCCCATGTCCAGGACATTTTTTAATCGTGTATGTATTCTTATAGCCTTAAACAAAATTCCTTCTCCAGGAAAGAAGAGAAATTTGCTTCTGGCTTTGAATTCAGAATAAAAACCGGATGTACTAACACATTCAAACACCATAAATGGCATAATCGATCAATGTCATATTTGTTGCTGATGCATTTAATAATTCTTCAATTTTGACGAGATATGCTGAAAGCTATTACCAAATTTATCTAAAAAAACATTGAAATAATATTTGATGTAATATTAATAAACATATTACCATGACTAATACCATTTGTCTTACATCCCATTTATCGTCATCAGACTGTCAATGAGGCGGTTAAGAGCACCGATAGGATTCAGATGTCTGACACCGGTACCCCCGTGGTTAGTGAAGCAGCCAACAACAACAAACAAAAGAGGTGAGTGTCTTTTAGAATTTCTTATAGGTAAATGTCCTTAATAAAGGTTGCAAAGGAAAAGGAAAAAGTAGAGGAAATGCTATGTCTTGCTGATATCCGGTTGCCGCGGGTATCCAAGAAGCTCTCACCAAACTAATCATACAAATTGTGTATGTTTTCTAAAGAACCCATATAGAACACGACTGACCCAAATGCCTCAATATCGAGTAGAGTTAATAGTTTGTGGTAAAATCTTTAGCCCAGATAAGATCAAGTGGGCAAGATCACAGATCATAGATCACATACAATGTATGATTTTCACTGTTTCAATTCTGTTTCACAGCTTTGTTGTATGATGGCAGACATACAACGATATATTTGACTGGAATATTTTCAGTACGATTCTGTTTCACAGAATTTTATGAAACATTGTATATGTACAATGTATGATACATTTTCATACATCACATACAGCAGAATAAATTGATGTGAAAAGGAAGCAATGGACGTTTAACAAAAAAAATATAAGTAAGTAGTACAGTAATTATATGTTGCTATAATTATTGTTTTTGTAATTTTGCCGGCTCAACATTACAAATTGTGTAATAACGGAAGAATGGGGAAAGGTTTACAACGATCAAGAGGAAGGTAAATACAAAGTTATGCAAAGAACACCTAATGTTGATTGATGAATTGAATGAATCTGAACATGAGGGACACTAACGTCGTTACATGACCCTGGTCCTTATTCCTCAAAGTATTTGTTAATTTTGTTTTGTTGAGGTTTGAGAAGACTAGCAAATGAATTATGCCAAATGTATTGAATAAAGTTGAATTGAGGTAAGGGGTTGTATTGAATGAAGTAGTCAAACATGCGAATGAGTGTTGGTGTAGTCAGGGTATGGGTATGAGGGTATGGTTGAATTGAAAGAGACACAGTTTCACCACCACTAACTTTCCTTTTTCACATCATCGCTCGTTATCTGAAACAGGAAATGGCATGTAAATTAAGTCGCAAATTACGACTTTGCGTTTCATTTCCTGTTCGTTCTTTTGCGGTCAATCCCCAACAAGGTCCATAAGCTTGCTCATGAAGCGATTTCAAAGTGCACTTACTAAAATTGCGCTAGCAACCGTATTTTGCAAAGGGGAATAGGAATTTTTGACATTAAAAAATAATTGACCAATAAGAAATATCCAATTGATGTAGGGGTCATGGTTTCTGACAAATTTTTAAAATTTCAAATTATACATTTCATACAGCATACACGGGAATCATACAATGTTTCCAATGAAATCTGTGAAACAGAAATTTCAATGTAATGTATGATAATTGATTTGTTGTATGATGTATCTAATGTATGTGATGTATGATCTGTGAAATAGGCCCCTTGTGGTGACGGTCTATTTCCAGCCCTCATACAAAAGGTTATAGTAAAGGTTATACGTATAAGTGAATGTGATTTTCATCTCCAAAAATTGCAATAGGCCTATTAAGCTACCTAAATCAAACAGACCTATCAGTCTGACATCATTTGTTTTTAAAATAATGGAAAGACCTATAGATGTTCAGGCGGCGGTAACTCCCTTCACTCAAAACATTTTGCCTACAGAAAGGGAAAGTCCACTGTATATTCTTTTCACTATCTTGCAAGAAATATAGAAGAAGCAGTTATATCAAAGGAAATTGCTTTATGTGCCTTCGGATACGACGCGATTGCCAGGGCAATCAGTGGTAAAGATATCGAAATACTATGAACGAATGGATTAGAGCCATGTTGGAAAGTCAAATCATATCCTCCTCCTCAGGTGGTGCGTCAGTGTCTGTGAATGCAGATAAAGGCTGCCCACAAGGAGTGGTACTGTTCCCACTCCTATGGTCACTACTCATTGACAAAATACTAGTAAGCCTAGAGAGACTAGGCTATAGTGGCTATTGGTAGGCTATTGGTTATGCAGATGACCTGGCTGTATACAATGATGGTTAGACCCAGCATCTCCTATGCGGCCGTCTGGTGGCCCAAAGTACTTGAACAAAAAACGGCAAATAAGCTACAGAAACTGCAGCGTATTGCATGTGTGATGCGATGCGCACCTGCCCATTAGCAGCACTTGAGACCATTGTTGGGCTCTTACCAATGCAGACAGTTGCCAGAAGCGCTATTAACGTGAAACTTTAATTGAGTTTAATCCGGTGGACCTTTTGGGTGACCTGAAAATACTATAAGAAATCCCAACCATGGACGTGTTTTACTGCAACCCTGATATTATGGTTCATGTTTGGGAATCTATTCGTGATTGAAATATTAGACTATATTCAAATGGTGTTCCGACACTAGATCCGAGAAGTCTGACCTGGTACACCGACGCATCAAAAATGGAAACGGGAGTTGGAGCTGGTGTTATTGGACCCAACACCAAAGTCTAGATACCAATGGGTATACATGCCATTGAGATATGCGCTAATTTGATTTCCTGAAAACGAATTAAAGGTGCCAGAATTCACATCTTTTCGGATAGTCAAACAGCACTACAGGCACTATCATCTAACACTCTAAATTCTGTGACAGTGAAGTGATGCTACGTTGCCTTGCAAGATCTAGCCAAGCATAACAAGGCTAAACTTGGATGGGTACCTGGTCACCAAGGTGTTGCAGGCAACGAATCTGCAGACGAGCTGGCTAGAGCTGGATCAGAATCTGCGTTCGTAGGACCAGAACCCTACTTCAGAGTCAATTGGCAGTAAAAATTGGGAACAAAAACTTCGTCTGAAGCGGGAAAGTGTCCCGGGTATAAGACAATTCAAAATATTAATCATGCCCTATTCCTACAAGGAAATTCTACTATTAAGTAAAGAAAATATTAGCAAGCTGGTGGGTTTCTTCACATTCCATTACGGCTTGAGATATCATCTTAACAAAATGAACCTGTGTCCAGAGACTGAATGTCGGTTATGTCTAGAGGACGAAGAAACTTCCGAACATATCCCCTGTGAGTGTCTGGCCCTTCATTGGTTAAGACAACGGATCTTCAATACAGATTTCCGTACATTAGCAGAATTCAGAAACTCTACAACTAAGGACGTGGCATTCACTATTGAAGTCACTCGTCTTTTAGGCTAACTTCCCCTTTTATATACAATAGACCTTTTAGGTCGGAGTGTTAACCCTGTAAGCAGGGGTTTATTTAAAAAAAAAAAATTATAAAAGTCATTTGGTAGATTTGACATATCAATAACCTGACCCGGATAATATCCTCGGATCCTCCAAATACGAAAGAAACTATAGTTTTAAAAGTGATGATTGTCACCATGCTTATGAAGCCTGAGTGCGTTATTATTTATCAAAACAAATAATTGGATTGAAAAGTTCCAAGAACAAGATGAACAGCCCTTTTGTATTTACTGCAAGAACTTATTTAAGTTACAAAATCTCAATGATGAATTCATACGCGGCCCAGACGGTATCCCCGCAATATTTCTTAAAAAATGTTCTTCCAACCTTTCGCTTCCCCTTTCTAACCTTTTTCATTTATCTCTTTCACAAGGAGAATTTCCTCAGGTTTGGAAGACCTCTTTTATAACCCCGATACACAAAAAAGGATCAAGGATCAAGGATCATTGCTAAACTTTCTCACATACCCAAACTCTTAGAGAGTATTTTATACGAAGCCTCAAGCTTTCAATGTAAGTCCATCATCTCCCCTTGCCAACATAGCTTCCTTTCAGGCAGATCAACTACTACAAACCTCGTCGAGTTCGTCTCCTTTTTCCTCTCTGTTTTAGAGAATGGAAACGAAGTCTATGTAATTGCAACCGATTTCAGTAAAGCTTTTGATAGGATATCTCATCAATTAATCATCTTCAAATTGTCTGCCCTAGGTTTCGAACCTTAATTGTTAAAATGGATTTCCTCTTACCTAGAAAGCCGTTCTTACAGTGTTCGCTTCAGATCCTTCCTCTCGGCTCCTTGCATGGCAACCTCTTGTGTACCTCAAGGTAGCCATCTAGGTCCGCTTCTCTGTATCCTTACAATAAATGATCTGGAGCGGGTCATTAAACATTCCTCCCTCTCCCTCTACGCTGACGATACTAAATTTTTCAAAACCATTTATTCCCCCCAAGACTCTAGTCTACTTCAACAAGACCTTGATAATTTTTCGATTTGGTGCCTTAAAAATTGCTTAGAGATTAACATCGCCAAATGTCAATCTATTGCCTTTTCTCGTAAGCAAAACAAGTCCCCTCTCCGAATATACCTTCTCCTAGCTCTTGTACAATCTCTTCGCGATCTTGGTATACTGTACAACAGGGAGCTAAATTTTCGTTCGCACATTGATGAGATAATTCTTAAAGCTAACTCTTCACTTGGTTTTGTTAAACGGTGGTCCAAAGAATTCTCCAACCCTTTTGTGACAAGATCCCTTTACATTTCCTTTGTTCGCCACCTTCTCGAATACGCCAGTCAAGTGTGGTCGCCCTTTCATAGAGTTCATGTATACAGAATCTAGAGCATTCAACGTCATTTTTACATGATTTCGGGCATGTGGTCGCCGCTGCTGGTTCGAATAAAGTCAAGTCTAGAGGTATGTCGGCAATAACGCCACGAATGTTGACTTCCAAGTCCCCTAACGTTTCTGGTTTGTTGGCGTAGGCGAGCGACTGCACATATCCCCAAGAAAAAAATAATCCAATGGTGTCAAATCACACGATCTTGGTGGCCAATTGACAGGTCCATGTGTGGCATGTAGCGCCGTCTTGTTGGAACCACATCTCATCCTCATTCATGCCATCCAATTCGGGAGCAAAATAGTCGGTTATCATGGCTCTATACCGGTTACTTAACGGTAACTTACTCTCCAGCTTTATTTCGGAAGAAGTATGGCCCAATGACTCCACCCGCCCATAGAGCACACCAAACAGTCAGTTTTTGTGGATGTAATGGCGTTTCAAGGGTCTCATGTGGATTCTCTTCACTCCATATCCGGCAATTTTGTTTGTGGACGTAGCCTGTCAACCCAAAATGAGCCTCATCACTGAACATTTTGCGGTAAACTTCGCGAACTGAACCATTATTTTCGAAATAAATTGGCACGATTTGCAAGCGTTGTTCATTTGCCAACCTGTTCATGATGAAATGGCAAACCAAGCTGAACATAAATGACATTAGAGTTGCCAGATTTCACCACAAAATGTCAGTTTTATCTCTATTCGAAAAACCAACCTCTAAAAAAATACCCTTTGCATCTTAAGCGCCACGAGACGTCGTCCTTCATAAAAAAA
Source organism: Ferdinandea cuprea (assembly GCA_963576555.1). NCBI lineage: Eukaryota > Metazoa > Arthropoda > Insecta > Diptera > Syrphidae > Ferdinandea > Ferdinandea cuprea. The sequence goes on along the minus strand of OY754958.1, from coordinate 81,973,230 downwards.
ACTACAAACTTAAAAATTTAACTTAAAAAATTAAAAAATCAATTTATTTGTTTTGATACAGTTGATACATTTAACAATCTAAAATAAATATACATTTGATACATTTTTCGAAAAGTCAGCGGCAACGCTGGCTGAACCATCGCAAATCCCTCCAGATATCGCAGATATTGTATTCATTCTGGCCAACTGGTCGGAGTGTAGAAGGAGAATTGGCGGCAAAAGAGATAGAAAGTCTCTCAGAGGGACTATCAGAAAGGCATAATGTGAATAGGGAACGGGTAGAATGGAAAAAGTTTTGGATACTTTGGTGCGGACGCATGCCATGCTCTTTCGCTTATGCCGGTCGGAGGGTGGGTTGCTGCACAGAGGTACCGAAAAGAAACCACTACATAAATATTTGCATGCATAGTAAAAGTGAAAGAAAATTAAGCCACTTAATCGTTAACCACCTGAGGAGCCGATGTTCTTAATTCGGGGGATTTGTATGCCTTTCGAGACTTGGTTTTCACTACCGTAGTTTCGGATTATGATGACATTTTTTTTTGTTTTTTGTAAAACCTCGGATTGTACGTTTTAGCGATACTCTGACCATGCACAGATGGCGGGTAGAAGCACAGTTTCGGTTTACGGAGCTAAGGAGGCTTTTATTGTTTCGCTGCGCGTAGGCGTCTATCAGTCCCACTTAATTCTTTTGCCTAACACTTAATAATATTTTATTTATAGGTTAGACTCGCGCACCCCTACTCCGAGCGTCGAACTTGCCGAGTTGTAGGGGCTGAGTAGGGTCAATGATTCTCGAGAAGTTTTTCTCTAGATGAGTCCTGAAACCAAAGGACGTTCTTCCCCTGTGTCCTCCCTGTGTTTTCCCCCCCCCCCCCTTTTTCTCTTCCTATTCCTCTCCTTTTCTTTCCTTCCAGTTTTCATCCTCTTCCCTGGGCCGGACGATGGTGTCATACGACCCGTGCCGAGCGTCAACCTGGCTGGGGGCCCAGTCAAATAGCCCAGTCGCTAACGGAGTGTCCGGATACCTGGCGCCCTCCGGATTTTGCTAGCCTTGTCTGTATATTGCGGATCTCTGTACAGATCGACCTCCTTTCTCCGCCACTCGTGGGTCCTAACATGAATAACAATAACAAAAACAACCAAAAAAAACCGAATCCAATTTTTAAGACCGGTATCCCTTCCAAACCGGGCGGTAGTACGGTGATTAAACTGTCTACCGGTACAGCTCCTGCTACGCCGAGCGGTGGTACGACTGTGGCTACTCGTGGTCCACCCCGTATTGGTAACAGCAGCTATCCTCATGAGCAAAAGGAAGGTATCCTCCCTAGCAGTGGTAGGATTGTGGCACTTCATGGCCCTTCCACTGCTGGCACCAACACCCCTAGTACGTCTCGTAGTGGAAGTTCGCGACAACGCACTCCCTCGAGGTCGTACTATAAACAACGACGTGAGGCAATACGGACTCTGAAGGTCTTTGGAGCTATTCTGGAGACCAACAGAACTCCTAAACAGGTTGCCAAACTGAAATGGGCCGAAAACTTTATGACCAAGGACAAGGAGACCAGCGGTGACTTTACGTCTAAGCGCCAGAGGTCGGTGGAAGAAACCGCTCCGGTTTCAAAACGCCCCAAGGTGCATAACACCAGCACCTCCGCCGTTAAACCTCTCAGGTCCTTCAGCGATGTCCTCAAAGACAAAATAGTGGTTGCTGTCATTGATCGTAGCGACATAGACGGCACGATATCTCCCGAACGGTGGCAAACGGTCAAGCTGAAGCTCTTAAGTAGCTTTCTACCCTTCATCAGGGCAACCCCCGGACCGCCACCGAATACTCAAGATGCTGGTTGGCATCAAGGACACGTCAAGCTAATCGCTTGCTCGGACACAAGATCTGTCGATCTCTACAAGTCGGCTGTAAGCAGTCTAGGAGAGGTTTGGCCGGGTGCTAAGCTCGAAGTCGTAGCAAAGGAGAACATCCCTAGCAGACCTAGGACTCGCACCTGGATCCCCATCGAACCACCATCCGCGGATGAAGTCCTGGAAGTCATCCAGCGCTGCAATCCCTCATTACCCACCCATGACTGGAAGGTCGCTAAGCTGGAAGAGCAAAGGGGTGCCTATAGATCTGCTATTATAGTAATCAACCAGGAATCCCTTGCTCCTTTGGCGCAGACCAACGGCATGATAAGTTTTGGTTGGGAGAAAATTACTCTGCGCGTCTACAAAAAGGATGAGTTAGAGACTGGCAAACTGCCTCCTCACCCCTTAGACTCCGATTCCGCAGCCCCTGACCCGGGTACATCGGTATCCTTTCCTCACATGGAAGACGATGTCTCCGCAGACCAGGCGACCCCAACCAGGCCCACTGCCTCTATTACTGACACGTTGTCGGACATGGAGACGGAGGACTGCCTAAACAAGGTTCTTCTTCTTAGTGAGGATGAACTTCTTGGTTCATCTTCGGAATCAGAGGGCCTAGATAAAACCGTGGTGGAGGTAATTCTGCCTAATTGTAGCAATTGATGCTGCAGTTAGTACAGATAAACCTCCAACACTCCAAAAAGGCTTCGGCCTCCTTGCTTCTCCGTCTTTCTCAAGATAGAGAAGATATCGTCCTGATCCAAGAACCATGGATTGTCAACAACCTGGTTTGCGGACTCAGGACTCCGGGATACTACGCACTTTATGTATCAGACAAAGGTAACCCTAGATCCTGCATATTAGTGAAAAGTAGTCTTAATGTATTTTTACTACCTAATTTCAGCGGACGAGACATAACCACAGCGAGGCTAGAGACGGCCAAAGGCACGTACTGGCTGACTTCGGCCTATCTCGCCCATGATATCGTGGGAGATCTCCCAGGTAAGACCCTGGAGGATCTTGTAAAAGAAGCTGGAAAACACAATACTGGACTCATAATTGGGTGTGATGCCAACGCTCATCACTCAGTATGGGGCAGTTCCGATACAAACCACAGAGGTGAGTCACTTTTTGATTATATTTTACACACAAATCTCATCGTTTGCAACAGAGGTAGTGAACCTACTTTTATAACCAGAAGTCGACAAGAGGTCTTAGACATAACTCTCGTCTCTGATTTCATCATTGAATTGATTGGTAATTGGAAAGTCTCGTCTGATCACTCGTTTTCGGACCACAGGTACATTCAATTCAGTCTAAATGATGACCCTCCCCGCCAATCAACCTTCCGTAACTACCGCAAGACAAATTGGCTCCTGTACAGAGATTCACTATGGCATTCAGTGAGCTCTATGCTATTATGTCCCCCTCATGACACCAACGAGCTTGATAATAAAGTCAGGGAACTCACTATGGCTCTAAATAAAGCATTGTCCTCCTCGTGTCCTCTCACTAGACCGAGAGGTAAGCGTAAGCCGCATTGGTGGACATCGGAATTGAGCCCACTTAGGAATGTCTGCAGGAAACTGTTCAATAAAGCCAAGGCCACACGAACAGATTCTGACTGGGATGCCTACAAAGTATCCCTCAAATCCTATAAAAAAGTACTGAGGAAGGCCAAAAGATTATCGTGGCGACTCTTCTGTAGCAAAATAGAGGATACCTCCGAAGGTTCTAGGCTAAGGAAAATCCTCTCTACAAATCCAACGATGCCCAGCTGTCTCAAAAAATCGGATGGCTCTTGGACTACGTCTAGCGAGGAATCGCTTAATCTGCTATTAGATACCCACTTCCCAGGCAGCTCCCATGTTATAAGTAGTACGAACCCAAACAGGGCAAGGACTCACATAACCAACATTAACGATCTAATCACCAGGGATAGGCTACTTTGGGCGCTACACAGCTTCAAACCATATAAATCGGCGGGACCAGACGGCATTATACCAGCCGAATTACAAAAAACATCAGATATTATTCTTCCGGTGTTGGAGTTAATTCTGAAAAGTTGTATTGAACTGGTCCACATTCCGCTGTTATGGAGAGAAGTGAAAGTGGTTTTCATACCCAAAGCTGGCAAATATTCCCATGTCACTCCGAAAGATCTCAGACCCATCAGTCTATCATCATTTCTCCTAAAAACTCTAGAAAGATTGATAGATATCCATATTCGTACCAACATTGACAAAAGGCTGCTGTCTACCTCCCAACATGCCTATTGCAAAGGCAGATCTGTAGAAACAGCCCTACACTCGTTAGTACGTTCAATTGAATATTCCCTTCACCATAAGGAGTATACAATGGTAACCTTCCTCGATATAGAAGGCGCCTTTAACAACGTCAATACATCCGCGATCTCAACTGCACTGTCGGATCTAAAAGTGGATAACACACTTAGCGAGTTCATTAATCAACTACTAACCAGTAGGATTATTAACTCAAAGCTGGGTATGACCTCCGCCAGAAGATCTGTCAGCAGGGGAACCCCGCAAGGAGGAGTCCTATCCCCACTTCTTTGGAATCTTGTGGTGAACAAACTGCTTGTTATCCTGGAAGGAGAGGGCTGCAAAGTGATTGCCTATGCAGATGACGTTGCTATTGCTGTATCGGGGAAGCACCTTAACACCTTAAAAGAACTCCTACAAAATGCTCTTAACAAGCTAATAAGATGGGCTGACAGTTGTGGTTTAGGCGTCAATCCCCACAAAACCGAACTTGTCCTCTTTACTAGGAAATACAAAATCCCACGAGTCGACCCCCCTTCAATCAGGGGTACCAGCTTAGTCTTCTCTGACGAGGCCAAATACCTAGGTCTCATCCTGGATAGGAAGCTCAACTGGAAATCTAATATACAAGAAAGAGTCCGGAAAGCTACGGTGGCACTCTTTTCTTGCAAAAAAGCTATTGGAAACAAGTGGGGACTACAACCCCGAATTGCTCATTGGCTATATATCTCGGTTGTAAGACCGATACTAACGTATGGAACAATTGTCTGGTGGACTGCCTTAGAGAAAGCGATAAATCGCGATAAACTAGGCAGAGTCCAGAGATCAGCATGTTTATGCATAGGCGGAGCGCTTCGCACCACTCCCTCAGCTGCACTCGACATTCTGTTCCATTTGATACCCCTTGACATCTTTAGCAGACAGACGGCTGCTACCACGGCCACTCGCCTCAAAGCAACTTCTCAATGGGCCGATAGTGAAATCGGCCACTCTGCAATTCTGAACATACTCAGAATCCCTTCTAGGAATATAGACTACACCACACCCCAACTGCTGTTCGATAAAAACTTCCAGATATCCATCCCCCCTAGATCCTTTTGGGAGGATGCCTTGCCGGAAGAAGAATCAATCCATTTTTACACGGACGGTTCAAAAACAAATGATGGAGTGGGTGGAGGTGTCTTTTCAGACAGGCTCAATCTCAGTCTCTCCTTCCGTCTTCCTAATCATTGTAGTGTTTTCCAGGCGGAAGTTATGGCGATAAAGGAAGTCTTGTCCTGGCTAAGAAAGAATGTGGTATCCGTAAAGGATATTCGAATCTTTTCGGACAGTCAGGCCGCCATCAAGTGTCTGGATTCTGTCTCTATTAACTCTTTAGTAGCCCTAGATTGCCGTTCATCTCTAAAGGAGATGGCTGAGCAGTTCAACATTCACCTTTGTTGGGTGCCGGGGCATAGGGACATTCCGGGTAACTGCAAGGCCGACGAACTCGCCAAACTTGGAACTACCCTCTCAATCTTGCCTGAAAAGGGCTCCTTAGGCACACCAGTTTCCACGTGCAAGCTCTTGTTTAAACTGGATGCATTAGAAAAAACTAATCACAGATGGACAAATGGTACTACTTGTCTGACAACGAAGCAGATTTGGCCTAGGCTGGATCTAAGACGCTCAAGGAGCTTGATTACCCTTAATCGATCGCACATTGGTGCTACAATTGGTGTCATATCTGGACACTGTTTGTTAGGCAGGCATGCAGCAAGGCTTGGTGCCTATTCCAACGACTTCTGTAGGAGCTGTTTGGATGAGGAGGAGGAGGAGACTACTCTACACCTTCTCTGCGCATGCCCTGCTCTCTCTCGAAAGCGAAACCTCCATATGGGGGCCTTCTTCTATAATGATCTTAATGATCTAAACTCAACCGACCCAAAATGTCTCTCACGCTTTATTAGCTCCTCAAAATGGTTCAACGTGTAGGCAGAAACTTCAGATCCACGTGGTATCACAATAGACCTATATTGGTCTAAGTGAGTCAGACTTCTATCTGACTGCCACTTCAACCTAACCTAACCTAGACTCGCGCACTTGAACTTTTTTTTGTGTCCATTAGCGCGGGAAAACAACTTTTTTTTTCTTGCGTAGCTCGGTCTACTTGCGAGCTGGTTCGTCCTCCAGAAGTACTAATTAAAATTTATCAACCAGCTAACCAATTTCTCCTCTATCACCCGCTGCAAACCGCTTTGCAAATTCACCGCAACCAGTTACCACCCTCTAGACTCATTCGTCTGACCAGACCCTTGCCAGCCAAATGCACCAAACGGTTCTCTCGTATGAGCGTACCAATTTCCATTTCTCGTCCTCAACGCATGATCCGTCCCCTCTTTAGAGTCCGCTGACGAATGCAAAACAAAAAAAAAAGTCAGCGGTATACCCAAGACAAGAACGTGGGGAAATAAAAAATTGTTACTGAGAGTGGAGACTTTTAATTTGATTGGTTTCTTTGTTTTAGTTTCGGTACCTACATATGCTCGATTGGTACATGTGTTGGTTTGGGAGCCATCGATAAGTTCCCTTTCCAGTCGTAGTTTAGGAACAAATGGAAAATATTTATTAAGACAGCTGTTACAGTATTCAAACTATCATCAGAGGATTAGACTAAATTAAAGCAAGTGGTAAAATATTTCAAGGGAACGTCTGCATGAACGGAAGCATGAAAAGTTTGTTCGGATATGCGGATGTAAATTGGGCGGAAGATCGTACTCATAGGAAATCAAATAGCGGCTACATATTTAAAGTATTTGGATGAACAGTAAGTTGGTGTTGTCATAAACAAGGTTGTGTGGCACTTTTACTTCGTAAGGAGACTAAGTTCATCGCCCTTTCTAGGCTAGTAGCGAAGCAATTTGTTCGAGAAATCTTCTTGCAGAAATCGAAGGATCCCGTGCTATTACTCGAGGACAATCAAAGCTGCTTAAAGGTGATATAAAGCCAGAGAATTATCACAAGTTCGAAACATTTATCAAGGACTGTGTGTCCAAAGGTATCGCAAGCTCTCCTCTCCCTTCTAGACATTCTACCAGGTCCATCGCTGAACACCATTATTTTGGATACGCTCAGATTCACCGTCAAATTCCACAACCCGCAGTAAAACAGTACATTCGAATGATCACAAGTTGCAATGTTTCAGGCAAACAGAATGACACCATAAGATAATAGAAGAGATTCAACCAATGTACTTCCAAATTAAATTCTACCAAATCAGGCAAATAGATGCGGACTTAAGATTGTATCGAAGATAGCCTGGAAATCGAAACGAAAACATACAGCTTTAATTTGCTGCAAAATGTGGTCCCTATACAAGTATCCAGTTCGGAAACTGGCATTCTTTACGTTTCTTACTTAAATCTTATCCACGTAGTCACAGTCCAATTGTTTGGATCTGCTTTGTCTCTTTTTTTTGTGAATTGGATATTATATGGTTTATAGTATTTTATTAAATACTTGTCTAAGTTTGCCTAACGAATCGTCAGTACCATATTTGATGAATTCCTCAAAAATCATATCTGCTCCTAGCGCTTTTCTAATTTCTACCGTTCAGTTTGTCGATTATCTATTAGTACCTACTAGATATACACTAGATATACATGCAAATATTTACGAGTCCGCGACTTCCGCGTCACGGAACAGGGCGGAAGGGATTGGATTCGGAACAGAACTGCTTGGATTGGTCACAGTGCCTGTTTCCAAGAATTTAGATTTTTTTTCTTACTTAGTGTTTTTTTGTAACAAATGTTAGCCTCGATATATATACAGTGCCCGACATAAGTCTACTTACGCTTACTTTAAATTGAAGTATCCTCACTTATACTTACGTATAAGTCATACCAGAATACCGCATTATTGAAAAATCTTTTTTATGATGAAATTAATGGGAATCCGACGAAAATACAATGCTATTTTAGTGAGGTCTACTATGGTGACGTGAAATAACGCCAAACGAAATGAAGCCAAATTCTAAAAATTAAGCATTATTTCCATTCCAAAATCTAACCGCCTGCGGAAAGAGGATTGAAATCCCTTAATCACGCGTAGCGCGACACCAAGGTACTGTTGCCAAAGCAGCCTTATTTAAAATGTGGCATTATTTCGTTTGGCGTTGTTCACTTCACCTTCTACTATCACCCAAATTATATCTAGTTAAAGTGAAAATGCCCGGTTTCGAGATATAACTACTCTAAGTGATATACATATAACTTCAGAACTGCTAGATATAGCTACAAAAACCACTTAACATATTTTGTAGGCTAATTTAATCACGCAAAAGTTAATTATTAGCGTAGTTTTATTTCAGAAGCCAAAAAAAAAGTTATTATTTAATTAAAAATTAAAAAAACTACGATTTTTAGCTTTCCATTTAAAATGCATTTTTTCAAACATTACCAAAGCTTGATAAGGAATTTTTTAAATCTAATTTCTTTCAGACTTATTCTTTGGTGGCATCTCTTATGATAAATGCAAGTTTAGTTCCATCGGAGTTCTGCAGACGTTGCAATCTTTAAAAAATGACTCACTATTTTATTTATGTTCTCTTCCTTATTTATCCAAATTTTACCTAAATTTTTATCTCCAGTACTAATTTCACTGATTTTCAACATCTTTCATCTTGATTGTGTCTGCATATCATCGTTACGTGTTACGTAGTTATTAAATACAGGGTGTCCGCCGGGAAGGTATACTACTTTGTTTTGCCGCCATTTTGGTAAACAGTTCATATTTGGCAGTCGTGGAGTAGACACGTGGCAAATTTATTATGGAAAAATATTCGATAAACCAACGCGTTTTAATCGTTAAAACATTTTATCAATCATCGATTACTGTGACGATGACAAAGTTACGTGTAATTTTTAGGAGAAACAACGTGCCAACAAAACGCACTATTTATCGTGTAGTGAATGATTTCGCAGAAAGAGGGTCTGTATGTGATAGGCCCTAGCATGGACCACAACGTACTGCAATATCGGCTGAAAACATTACTACTGCTCAAGGAAGTGTTTGAAACAATCCATCAACCTCAATTTGACGCCATTCTCAGGAGCTTGGTCTTCAAAGAACAACTTTGGCGACAATTTTGCACAAGGATTTGCATTTGTTTCCATTTAAGATTCAGTTGACACAAGAGCTACTTCCGCAAGACCATGTAAGCAGATCAACTCAACGATAAGAAATATATTTTTCTATTTTTGTAATAAATGCATGGATCAATTTTTGACCAAAATATTTTAAAGCCAAATCTAGTTTTTAATTCTAGATTTTCAACGATTGCTTCAGACCATAAATTGACTTTTTAAGTCATTTATAACTTTGTTTTCGTTCTTATAACATTGAAGTGCAGCAATATAAATTTCTTCTTTTAAATCTCCCCAAATAAAAGCGGTGATTGCGTCCATCTGACGAATCTTAATGCCTAGTTTAGCTGAAACAGCTAACAAAAATTGATTCATATGTAAAAACTTTTTGTTTTATTTTTTCTTAAATGGGATTTCTGATCACTCCAAACCTGCAATTTAATTTGTTTTTAAAATAGCAAATCATTGCATACGGATAATGCACACCGTCTTTTTCACTCTACAAGAAATAGTAGTTGGTGTGACTGTTTAGACTTATTTTAACATCTTCCCAAAAAAAATTCCGGGGCCTCTTGTGTTGTTTTTCGTGATGTCTGAGATTGACCTAAATTGGGCTCTATTTGTTGTTTCTTCAGCAGAGAAATCAAAACAAATCCGCTATTATTTTCCCGCGGGTCAGAAATGTCAAAATTTGCATGGAAAGATTCGATCCCCTCGTTTTTAATTATCAAGAGAACAAATCATTTACATTACAGTCGCTATTGCTCTCAATAATTAAAAAACAGCAATACCTATTCAAATCGAGTCATTCACTTCAGCCTCCGTGTGCGGTATTAATCCCATGCAAAGTATCTCGCTAAATATTGCTTTGCTTTCAATTTCGCTTTTGGGTTTGCTACAACATTTGTGCCATCTACAAACATACAAACTACATTATTATTCCCGATGGGGTGTCTCTTCTTTAAGAACAGACAAACAAAATATTCATAAAGGTTGGTCTACTAATAGAGCCAACAGCTAATAGATGTTTCAAAAAAGAGTGACGATTTGAAAATATGAAAAATAATTTAAAAATATTTGTTTTTTTTACATTTAGCTTTGATCAAAGTATATTTAGTAGCCAACCCAGAACCGGAAATCGCAACTGTTACATTAACAACGTGAGCATGTTTATTGTGGATATTTTTAACGATACACATGTTAGAATTTCGAGGATATGTTCCCCAGCGGATTAAATGATAAGGGTGTATGTTAAACGAATCATCACGGATCGAACTCACTTTGTGAGTGTACTAGGAAATCTCTGGTACCTTAAGTATTGCACCAAGATAATGCCATTTTGTGTTCTGTCATTCGGGTTGTGTGATAAAGACTGAAATCTTTAATTGAAAAAAAAACCTTGAACTGGCAAAGGTATTGAACAAAGTAAATTTTTTAAAATTTTGGAATTCAAATGCCGTGAAAATATTTAAAGAAATTATGAGTTTTGCATTTTTTTAAAAAAAAAAGTTGTTGCTTAGGTTTGGTCCGATTTAAAATATAAGGGAAACAAAAGTTAGTGCACAAGAAAAAAGAGTCTTGAGCTACTGGACAAAGCAAATTTAAGAAAGGAATACTTTCACAATAAAATGAAGCTCTTGCTATCATTTGAGAAGATTTAAAACCCAAAAGATAAAAGATATATATTTTATAAATCTAAAAAAATTATTTAAATAAAAAACAAATTAGTGTACTCTTACTTTGAATTATTCTATTATCTCTAATTTGTGCTCGGTTTGCAATTAGTTATTTTTCCTCTCACTTATTTTCATTCTCACTACTTGAACTTTAGAACATTTTAATGTTATTTATTATAGAAATCATTCAAAAAAAAAACTGAATTCTCTTTTGTTTAATGTATTTGCTTTTAAACTGAAAACAGATACAATTTGATAGATACAATTCTCAAACATTCTACATCATTCAAGTCGTGTGCAAATCAACCACAAGTTCCTGGAATCGGGAGCGTTTAGTAGTGTTAAAAATCCGACCCGACTCAATATCCGACAGCCGGGGTGATTATATTTTTATATTATACTTAGTATTATTTTTTTATTTGTTTAATCAAATTCGATAATAATTTTTAGCTGATCTCATCAGTATTGAAGAATCATCAAATGCATCAGCAAGAAAAATTAAATTTATCGGTTATGACGTTTGTGGCCTTTCGAGTGTGAGTAGTTCCGGTTTTGATTCTGAATGCAAAGCCAGAAGCAAATTTGTCTTTTTCCAGGAGAGGAACACCTCATTGAAGTACCAAAAGAACACTTTCAAAAGAGTTAGTAAGTCTTTCGGATTACCAATAGAAAACGACATTAATTAAGTTTTCAATAAAATATTCAAACAAAATAATTAAAATTGTTGTCTTATGAATCTATACGACAAAAGTAAGATAAGACCGTAACACTCGAATGATAAATGAACTATCGATCTATAAAAAGAAGACTTCAACCAAATTGATATTGTTATCAAAACTGGTTGCAGCTACATGAAAAAAAAAACATTCAAAATTCTGGTAAATCTGCAAATATTAAAACACGAAATACAGATTATTAAGTAAAATATATCTATTTTGGGTTTACGTGGAATAGTATACAATAATTCAATTATTACTTTCTGATATTTCTTTTGTTTTCTCTGTAGCAGTAGGTATTAAAATATTTTTATTTATTAACTTTTTTTATTTTAATTTCGATGCAGACGTATTTTCCTCATCAAATTTAAATACTCTTGTTTTGTGTTTTTTTTCTTAACAATTTTAATCTTTACAAATAGATTTTATTTATTTCCTTAAAATATATGTATGTAAATAGCAAATATAGTGTAACAAAGTTTTAATTATAGTTTAATAAATTGTTCAAAATTTTCAAACATTACAAAATTCATGTAATGTTTCGTTTTTAGTCTTAAATGTAGAATAAGTAAGTTGTATTTAAATTATTTTTTTGTGGCAAAATTTGTAAAGATTTTCTTAATTTTTTATTTTTGAATTCCTAAATTTCTTATTTCTACCTAAAAAGAGATGATTCATCATTTATCTAGGTCTTTAAAAACTCACAGTTTGTATCGTAAAAATATCTTAAACTTAGCCTTAAGAGAATTTTAATATTTCGACAATTTGAGCAATTGCTACTCTCGATATTTCCTCCTGTTCCTGTATTATCTCTTTTACCAGTGCTCTGAACTTGTTCAATAATTGCAGATACAATATGTTGCATTGGCGTTTGACGACACGGCTGACACCGTTAGTGACAATGCTCTGTCACATCGACAATGACGGATTTTTTCCAACAGAACAGGAAGTAGCCAACAGCAGCGCCAAGGACGACTGCAATGCAGAGCCACACATTGTATGTCATGAATATCAGCATTAAAAGGAATGACAAAGTAACTTGCACGATATGTAGAAAGGTCTGGAACAAATGATTAAGGGACAGCATCGACGGCCTGCAATGGGAAAATGTATCGTTAATATTACTCATAAACTTTAGATTTATGATATTATTAATATTTTTTTAATGGCTTATGAAAATATACATAAGTAGAGAGAGAAGTACGATTATTACACCAATAGTTGCAATGTAGAAAGAAAGAGCATGCAGGCGGTTTATGTAATTAACAACATGTTTTTGGGTGGGAAGGAAACGAAGAATTCAGCAACATCGATGAATAAATTATTGTGTCATGACAGAGCAGAGGTAATAAAATGACCGGGACCGGGACCACCATCGGTGGTTATATGGCTTTCTCAACAAAATTTCAAAAGCCACATTCAAAGAACTACGGACTACGACTCAAGCGTGGACTTCCACTGTTCATGTTTAGTTTTGATAACTCGTTGGAAATATAACGTCTCAAAAAAGTGCGCGGGTCCAAAAATTTTTTATGGATGTTATAATAGAAAAAATATTGGCTAAATACATATCTTGTTATACTTTTTTTTTCAGTTTTTATGATATTTTGCCAAGAAAACAACAACTTAAGCTTTAGAGCATACCCGTTTTTTCTACATTGTGATGGCAGTGGGTTTATTAAAAACAAATTTCCACTTATCCATTTCGGATTTTGTTAAATTATGTTATGTTTTGATTCTGATCATAAACATACATACATACTTTTAGGGGCCTACGTCGAAAAATAAAGGGCGTTCTAAACTTTTTCTCAAAATTGATATACCACTTGGATAGGTTATTAAAATACAACATAAGAAATATCGCCTATAGACCCGTCCATCAGTATAAGCGTTACCAAGTCTACAATTACACGAAAGCGTATTGCTAAAAAGAAGCGAAGCGTTAAATGCCCACGTAAACACTTGTCGCAAGAGTACGGTTTTAATTGAAACGTTTTACCAACTTGCAAAGATTACAAATGGATTCAGCCGGCAAACTATCGCAGCTGCGAGAAAGCTAAAAAAACTACAAAACAGGTATGATTTACTTAAGGAATTATCTTTACCCGTCGCAAAAAAATCGAATGACAAACTCATAAGGGGTATAGAAAACATAAGGAAAGGCTATGGCCCGCTTGGGTCGTACAGTATGATACCGTATCCTAGGTATACGGATGACCGAAATAAAAAAAGTTGGGAACATGATGGATAACATTTTATTTCATTCTATGTGAATTTATAAAAAACGCCTCCAAAGAGTGAGCGTGACAAAAAACTTTTTATGCGTGATATACTAGAAAAAATATTGTCTAAATATCTTTTTATTACCTTTTTTCGTTTTCTATTATATTTTTAAGAAACGCAATTTAAAAGTAGGTGTGTGCCAAAAACTTTATATGGCAAACTTGTAAAGGAGCTCGGCGTCTACATATTTTATTAAGCTTCTAATCTTTCGATTCTTCAACTACAGCTTTAAAACAGTTTTTACTTAATTGTGGGCGTGGCAGAGGGCGTATTAAGAAAAATTTGAGCACTTCAGCATTTCGGGACCCTGGGAGTACATGTTCCAAATTTCAGCTGCCAAACATAAATTTAAAGGCCTCAAAAATAGATACGGATGGGCTGACAAACATTGCTAAATAGTCTTAGGTTTTGGTCCTGATCATAAATATACATGCTTTTAAAAGTCTACGACGAATATTGAGGGGTGTTACAACCTTAACCTGTCAAAATTAATATACACTTAGGATTGGGTATAAATATTCAGGATTTTTAAAATGGAAGTTTCTTTATATCTTGAAGGTCTCGATCTTTGAGTTCGAACTAATCCATCTGGAAAGCTATGAAAGCCATTTTAATATATATAAAATCTAAGGAGAGGAAAATACAATATATATACAATGTAAAGAAAGATCGAAGTCCCAAGGCCCAGAGCAATAAGAAATCAGGTAATATGTACAGGAAATTAAAAAAAAAACATTTAACAATGTACTTACGGTTGCTTGTGTATAACCTCACCCACGTAACTAAAAAGATACAGAAGATTTTTAACTATTTTCTTTATATGTGCCTAGTGCATATAAAAAGCACGAATGTATTTAACTTACTGCACTGTTGGTGCAGGTCTCTGTTCCTCAGAATCCTTTTCTGGCATTGAAACCGGCCGATACTCCAGTAGGTTGTATGTCTTCCAAAACAAGTACTCTCTGTAGTACTTGAGACCTTCGTATAAAGTTGCCATCACAAAAATGGCAATCATTGAACCGATTAAACCGAGAATTGTGTCGATTTTCCAACTAGAGAATAATATTGTTTCGTTATATCCAAAATGGAACTGCAAATAGATGTAATAATATAGCTTTTATTTGCAGGGCTATTGGATGAATAAACTAATTACCGCCATTGACATCATATGTTCCATAGCGCCACCTTGCACCCCGCTACTGTGATGATGTTGATGATGTATGGAATGATCAACGACACCGAAATCTTCTGGACTTACAGTGGTAGTCTCCGTCAAGTGGTGAAGCATGTGATCATGTGGGTCACCGGCATTCATTGCATGGTGATCTGATTTGTTTAGAGTCATATGAACAAACAAAAATTTATTAAATAACACATTGCAATCTACGTATGAAATCTAGTAACCTGCGCATTTTATTTGGATTTGTATTCTCCTTTGAACAATTATTTTACTTTCAGTAATTTTACATTTTTGAAATAATTAAAAAATATTTTAGTATCACTTACCGTGGTTCGGTATACTGTGCTGTGAATGATCCATAATGTTCAAGAAGCTTCTGAAAATTAAAAACACATAGAAAATATTAATTTTTAATGCGGCTAAAAAACGTTAAATGTTCTCTGAAAATAAAATTTTAGATTTGAATAAAAGGTTTAACACAAAGTTAAGACACTGCTTCGTACACTGCTTCGTACTTTTGCGCCCATTTGAGGCCTATTTTGAAAATAAAATTTTAGATTTGAATAAAAGGTTGAACACAAAGTTAAAACACTGCAAAATTCGTACTTTTGCGCCCATTTGAGGCCTATTTTAAGATGGCCATAACATCAATGCAATGATGAAATCAATGGATACCAAGTTTCTCGTTTGCACCCACCGTGGCAGTCATTACATCATCAATCGCAAGTAAGAACAAGATCGGTGACAGTACATCTTCTTGTCTCACTCCTTGAAGCACTTCGAATGGATCGAAAAGCTGCCCACTGCTCAAAACGAAACACCTTGCGTTGCTGTATGACTATAATAATAGCAACAATTTTTTCAGGGAGCGATATTCAGATACAATCACGTTTAACGCGTTCGAAGGCCTTTTCAAAGTCGACGAACATGAGAAAGAGCGGTGATTGGTACTCCGATACCGCATATTTTTGAAAAAAGAACATGTTACTTAACCGTCTCGAGTTAAGCTTAAAGAAATTTGAAATCAACATTAGGCCTTCAAAAAAGCATATTGTTGTATGTACTTTAAAATTAGCTTTTGTTTATGGAAATAATCAACATCTTTTAATTTAAACATCCAGGTGAGCTTAGCGACACGTTTAAAATTTTTATGTTACCTCGAAGTGTGAAGAAGTAAACACGATTTGAGTTAAAAATCACAAAAGAGTGAATAAGAACCCCGGGATCACACAAATGTAATGAGACCAGCATTTACTTGACCTAAGTGATTTATTCGAATCTAAAAAGCCTGCCAAACCTTTTTCAGGTTAAACTGCCATAGGCGGAAATTCCTGATCATAAAAAAAAAATAAAAAAAATATTAGGCGTAAACGGCCCATACAGGACCTAAAGCCTAGCTTCTCAAACCATTGTGTGTTCGAAGTTATATTTTCGACACGAATGGAGAGACCTACAGTTAATGCCAATTCCGAACGGCAATTTATTTTTGAGAAGGTTCTCATGACATTTCTTACTCTTGGTTGTTTGTCAGACGTTCGCAAGAGGTGGGGCAGCGAATAAAATCTTTCAGGTGGTACAGGTCAGGATTCGAACCAGCGACCTCTCGCTTAGTGGTCTAATGCACTTAACCACTAAGCCACTGCACCCATATTCCTGATCATAACTTCGTCGAAAATCGGAAAGAAAAACTGAATCAATATTCATCAATTGTGAAACACATACCAAACATTATTTGATTATTGTCGTATTGACTATGGACAGAGCAAGAGCACTCATTGTTGATTGAAGATTTACAAAAATGTACAGAGAATGTCATTTGACGCATTTATCCATTGTTAAAATTGTATTCCCACATCAGTCAAGCTCAAATGACATGAAAACGTGTAGCGCGTGAAACTTTGACTGTTTATAATTTATAAACCATCGTATTCGTTTTTGTTTATCGTTTATGAACATACAAATACATAAACGAAAAGAGCTTATTTAAAAGTGTAAACAGATAGAGCAGTTATCATATTATAAAATATGGAATTGCGTTTTTGCGCATGCAGGTACATAGTTAGTGTTTGTTTTATTTTATTTTTTAATAAAATTGTTCTGTGATTATGCGTTACGTTTTTGAAAAAAAAAATGTATAACCACTAAATATGTATTTTCTTGTGTGAGGATTCTCAATATGTTATGGCTAACGCTTACTAAGTAAACATTTCAGTTCCGGATTTCATTGGCTCAGGGAGTTAAACATAAAATACCACAGTTGTTCGTATGAATGTTTGTTTTATAAAATAGAGAGTAGAAGGCTTAAAAGCAAAATGTTTAATGTTAAGTTATGGCGCCACAACTTTTTGCATGGTGCATGAAATAAATCACGTACACTTTTAGGAAATTGTTGTGCAATTAAACTGCACCTCCAAAGTAAAGGGTGTTTTTTTAGAGGTTGGTTTCTCGAAAAGAGATAAAACTGTCATTTTGTGGTCAAATCTGGCAAATCTAATGTCATTTATGTTCAGTCCGGTTTGCCATTTCATCATGAACAGGTTAACAAATGAACAACGCTTGCAAATCGTGCAAATTTATTTCGAAAATAATGGTTCATTTTGGGTTGAATGGCTACGTCAACAAACAAAATTGCCGCATTTGGAGTGAAGAGAATCCACTTGAGACCCTTGAAACACCATAGCATCCACAAAAACTGACTGTTTGGTGTGGTCTATGGGCGGGTGGAGTCATTGGGCCATACTTCACAATCGTTTTATTAAAGGAAACATTCGATGTGCGCATAATTTCGCGGAATGTACCTGTCAATTGGCCACCAAAATCGTGTGATTTGACACCATTGGATTATTTTCTTTGGAGATATGTGAAGTCGCTCGCCTACGCCAACAAACCAGAAACGTTAGGGGACTTGGAAGCCAACATTTGTGGCGTTATGGACGACATGCAGCCCCAAATGCTTGAAGAAGTGGTTCAAAATTGGACCTCTAGACGTTTCTTTATTCGAACCAGTCGTGGCGGCCACATGCCCGAAATCATATTTAAATATTAATGGGATAAAATTATCCTTCCAAAAAAGCCAAATTGATGGACATTAACACGATTTTCTTGTGTTTTATTTCAATTCGAAGTTCTATACTTATAAAAAAACACCCTTTATACAAAACCTTTCACAAGTTATAGTTTTTTAAGAAAGCATCTCTTCAAATAAAAAATTTTTTGTTCAACGGATTATGACTTTAAGTCCCCACTACTTTTATTGTTGTAACACTTCCAGTCTTCATAAGCACCCTTTGTTGGGGTATTTCGTACTTAGTTATATGCAGTTAACCGTGTTACGAAGATTTTGGATCCAACAAAAATAAAAAATAAATATTAGGCGTAAATTTTTCAACCATTGTGTGTGCAAAAATATATTTTTTGATACGAATCGAAGGCCCTTGCAGGTCTATTTCTGATTCCGAACGATAGTTTATTTTTGAGAAGCATCTCATGACAGTTCTTACTCTTGGATGCTTGTTAGAATTTCGCAAGAGGTAGGGCAGCGAACAAAAAATTGTATGTGGTACGGAGTGCACTTAGCTACTGCACGCATATTGGGACGCATTATTAAAAATATTTTAATGCAACCGTGTGTACTAGGTACGTATTTTTGTGGCATAGGGACATTCCGGTAAAAAAAAACAATATATTTGCCAACAACAGAAAATCATCTCCTCCATTACGTTTACAAACGCGCTCATTAAAAATGAATGCAAGTTTCCAGATGAACCATCGTTCGATTTTGGAATTGCAACTCCCCTTCACATACTGTCAAATTAATTACATTTCACTAGTCGAGAACGGTTTGTATGGGGTACAGGTTCTTCCAGTATTTGCAACAGTATTGATGAAAGTTAAATGCATCCATGCTTAAAGTGGAGTACAATTCACATGCACAGTTCGGTGTATATTTTTCAATACCATTGGTGAAATAGAATATGTCGAAAAAAGAATATATGCAACAAGCACACTTTCTGACAAAGATGAATATGCCTTTTCAAAAGCGAAATTAAAAATATGTTTGCTGTAATTTAGCAAACTTATTCGTGCAGTATTTAAAATGTGTTTACTCACAATAACGAATTCGTACAGATTAAGAAGTTAAAGGTTGTATTTATGTCTCGATTTTATTTTAAACATTTGATATTACAATATTAAGTTTTTTCGTTTGTTAAACTAAACACTTAGAAAATATCAATTACTGAACGGTCAGATTGCAATCAAAATATTTAGGTGGACAACGGTGGTAGTGGCAGACCTTAGTTCAGGTGGTGCTTAGGTATCAACAATAAATTTTGAGACAGCTAACTTGGGATTGCGCGGGCTTTAGGTATGTTATGCCCCCGGAATTTAGTTGCACTTTAGAGCAATAAAAACGTGAAAAGAGCAAACAAAAATTGACCTATAAAGGTTATTAACGTCGGTTGATTTATCGCGTAAAGCCGCTTAACAATTACCATCATTCATTATTATCAAAACGATTATCAACGACGGTAATCAAACCTTAAATAAAACTATTTTCCTTTTCCAACATTCACTTCCATTCACTTTTACGCATAAAAAGAGTATACAATTAAAAAAAAACACCGTTCAGTTATCTTAAGCAGTCTGACAGCAACAATAAAAAAGAGAAAGCTGCCCTCGTTAAAGGAATGACCAGTCCAAGAGACCATTGATCTGTTAAGTCATTTTGTTAAATAAATTTATGCAAAACAAGATCATCAAAATGATAACTTTAATTTGAACTCACTCCGATGTCACACCGTATTTAAGTCTTTCCTACTTCGTGTTCACTTCTCAATTACGGAACAATATTATGCTTAGTACGTAGCGGGTCTTACAAATCTTTTAAGTCCAATTAATACTAAACCAAAAAACAATACTTACTTACAATTCAAATTACGATAACTATGACAGAAAATTGACCAAAGAACTTTGTGTTATCATTATCGCTAAACTTAATTCCAGTAAGTAACGTTAATTTAATGATAACAACGCATATTAAACCTTACCACAATGTGGAAGTGGAATGAGAATATACTTATGACAACATGGTTATCCACCGCACGAACAGACATTGTCATAACTTTAAAGACATGAACTCGTATGGGACGGTATAATAAAGGTCTTGGCTTACGAAACCACATGTTTACTGCATTGAAGATATGAGTAAAATATAATATACTATCAGGTTATTCAAGGTTAAGGCAATAATACAGATACGGCTTTTGTGAATTATCTCTTTGCCGTTATAGTCGTCTTTGCCAAAAGTGCAGAGCACTTATTTTGTTAGTCTTAAAAAAGTTGATAATCGTATTTTCATTACAATCGCGCAAGACTAGTCTCATGTCTACGTAACCCGAAAGTTTTTAATAATATTAGATTGAGTTCCATCTTATCTTATAAAGGGTGTTACCGACTTATTGTCGGTAATACTTAGGGATAGATTTGCGGACATATTCAAAGAAATAAACCGTTTCAGATTAAGGGTATATCTGCAATTTACCCCAGCTATGGGCTAAGGAAATTTAACTTTTTTTAAATACCTTGCCTTGGTGTACCAAGACCCACATCAATGGAATTAACTCGATAAATAATTGCACTCTTAACCTTATGTAGAGTTTTATTTTAAGAATGTTCATTTTTACTGCATTGAAGTTATGTTAAGATCTTATTTAAGTTTAAAAATATTAAATATTTAAGCCTCTTCCGATTTTATTACCTCTGATATGTGTTACATGATCAGGGCCGAACCGCAAAACCGATTGACCTTGTCATAACAACACGTGTTGTTAGGTTGCTAATCGGACAGTCGGGCGGCCGTCAAGTGCCTGGAATTAGTCCATATTAACTCTTTAATAGCCCTAGACTGCCGATCATCTCTAAAGGAGATGGCGGAGCAGTTCAACATTCACCTATGCTGGGTGCCGGGGCATAGTGACATTCCAGGTAACGGCTGACGAACTCGCCGAACTACCCTTCACATTTTTCCTGAAAAATACTTTTTAGGCATACCAGTTTCTACACGCAAGCTGTTGTTAAAACGGGGTGCAATAGAAAAGACTAACCTTAGATGGACAGGTGGTACTACTTGTCTGGCAACGAAGCAGATCTGGCCTAAAAAAGAGTTTGATTGCCCTCAATACAACTGGTGTTACACTCGACACTGTCTGATAGGCAGACATGAAATCAGGCTTGGCGCTTATTCAAATAACTTTTGTAGGAGCTGCATGGATGAGAAGAAAGAGACAACCTTCTTTGTGCATGCCCTGCTCTATTCATCGTTATCACAATGGACCTTACAGGGCTGCGAAGGAGTTCTGTAGAGGGCTTTTGCGATTGTAACCGCTCAACGTTACCCTGTTTTTGTAACGACTGAGACAAAAAAGAAAAAAACACAGAAAATTCAAATTTAATGGAGAATGTTTATTATCATTTGAAAGAACATTCTTTGGCATTTATTTTTTGAAGATTATGTCTATCAAATGTTGGCCGTTGCTACGTCGCAGATGGTCCATCCGTTGAGTCCAATTTTCGATCACTCGTTCGAGCATTTCGACTGGTAACTGGCGTATGACACGCGTGAAGTTTTCCTCCAAGGCCTGAATCGAAGCGGGTTTGTCGGCATAAGCTTTTGACTTTACATATACCCACAGGAAAAAGTCTAACGGTGTGATATCACACGATCTTGGTGGCCAATCGACCGGCCCAAAACGTGAAACTATGTGCTCACCGAAATGTTCTCTCAATAAGTCCATTGATTGATGCGATGTGTGGGAAGTGGCGCCGTCTTGCTGAAACCAAAAGTCGCCGAGATCACGAGCTTCAATTTCAGGCATCAAATAGTCGGTTATCATGGCACGATAACGGTCGCCATTGACGGTTACGTTCGCACCGGCATAATTTTTAAAGAAATATGGACCGATGATTCCACCGGCCCACAAACCACACCAAACCGTTGTTTTTTCTGGATGAAGTGGCAGTTCTTCAATCTCTTCAGGTTGCTCTTCGTCCCAAATGCGGCAATTTTGTTTGTTTACATACCCATTGAGCCAGAAATGGGCCTCATCGCTAAACAAAATTTGCCTCGAAAACGTCGGATCTTCTTGGAACTTTTCAAGAGCCCATAGAGCGATGTCGCTTGGGAAGGTCGAGCGGCTTCAGTTGTTGCACAAGCTGTGTTCTGTACTCTTTCAATTTAAGATCTTGACGTAAAATGCGCCAAGGCGTTCCATACGTCAGTCCGAGTTGCTGCGAACGGCGCCGAATCGACTCTCTACGGTCTTCGTGTACACTCTCAGCTACGGCCGCTATATTTTCTCCACAGCGTGCTGGACGTGGTCTATTCGGTCGAATATTATCCAATAATGAATGCTGGATCTCAAAATGGGTGATGGTGTTGCGAATAGTACGCTCAGTAGGCCGATAATGTTGACCATAAGTTGAGCGAAGTGCACGAAACACATTCCTCACAGAACGTGAATTTTCATAATAAAGTTGAACAATTTGTAAACGTTGTTCACGCGTAAGTCTTTCCATTATGAAATGCCAAACAATACTAAACAAAAATAACATGACAGCATGACACGACTCACACGTGATCTGTCAAAAAAGGCTATTGAAAAAAGTATCTCTACTTGGATCACCCGTTAGCTGTCTAGGGCCTCCGCTGCACGCGGTTTGTTCAAGGTCCAAACAAACGTGCAGATCCGAAAGTCGTTGTTCTTTGTTCGTTTTTCGGGGTCGTCAACAGTGAGTCCGTCCTTATCCGAGGCTATTGGTTGCTTCGTAATAAGCACGCACAGCCCCCAACCTGGAGGGCCCGCCAGGCCACTTTTTTAACTCCTTGGGCAGGAGCCTGAAAAATTCTGGAGCCAATAACCCGCTTCCCCCGAAGCTGCTGTGAGTGAACTGATTGATATTTGATTCATTGATAGATGATTCATGCTATCGACGATAGTTACTCGCATTCTTAAAGTTGATTCTTAGACTCGTGACTGCAATAAACCCCACAGAAAAAAGTCCGGAACGGTTAAATCCGTAAAGATTAAATCTGTATTGCCTCGTGTAGTATGCGCCGTTGCTACATCCTGTTGGAACCACATTGTCTCCAGTCCCATTTTACCCAAGAGAGGAAGGAGAAAGTTGTTGAGCATGCCTCTATAGCTCTCGCCTTAGATAATAGTCGTTTGGCCCGCGGCGTTATCGAACAAAATAATTACTTATCAAGGGGGGAGGTTCATCAAAGCATTTAGATTAAACCCCTCGTGCTACTGAAAACCCCTGTGCAGCCGAGACAGACCGCTCTTTGGAAATTGGCAAGAGTCAGTAACACGTTTCCGCGAAAGCATGTTCTACCAAACAACCAATGCATATGAGAGGAGTGGTCTAATCATGGCCGTATAATCCAAAGGATGAGGCAGCATCTCGTATACTCGTCTAAGCGAGCGGCTGAATGTCGAAGTGTTTGCCCAGTTGGTGTCGGACGACCGGGAAATCTACGCCAACATTTTCACTGCTCCAACACCACTGACGAGCCTTTCCGCAAAAAAATCAAAACAATTATTCAGCGTTTCTTAGAAGTAAAGCAATTCATGTCTTGTTGAGGTGTATTTTGAATCTGTTGACTTTACAAACGTCAAAGTATTATTAACATTTGCCGCAAAATGATAGCATCTTCCTAAAGTTTGAAATTAACAAAAATATATGTATTTCGATTTTCATATATTCCTATCCTATGTAATTTAGTATGTTCGTTATACATATTTACTATAAAACTTAGAAGTTTCGTTGTTTCTTTAGACCGGTGAGATGCAGAATAATGCCAACGGCGAAAGGAAAGTCACCCTTGGTTATTTAAATATATTTTTAAGGAGGAACAAAAAATGCGAATAAAAATATTTTTTAATATGTTTGTAACAAGGTCGACAGATGCCAAGAGTTCGTGATGTGATGAATTAAATAATAATAATAACCACGAAGGGAAATACTTTGAGCATATTAATGTGCTGCTATGACATGCTGCGAAGTAATATGAAGAGATATTTATCTCATCCTTTTCTTGATAAATTCCACACGATAATAAATAAAAGAGAAGTCATATCCCACCCTTTTCATTCGTGAACTATTTTAGTTTATTTTAATAAAATTAAACCGCATATTTGGGGTGATGCCTTTTTATTTATTGGTTTGAAATTTCGGTAAAATTTAGAAAGAAACAAAAAACGATACACAAACAAGTTATTCACATGAATACATTTTCGTGGATTAAAGCAATGCTAATGTAACCGAGGCAGATTTTATCAAGTGCGTCTTAACAGGTGTAAATAGGGGCTTTCAAAAACACAAGATTTGCTGCCACGACCGCGATGGATGCAGACAGACCAAACTACTGCGCCCGAATCTTTCCTTCTATCTCTCAGGAAAATTGAAAGCAGACGGCTTTTAGGCTTTTGCTAAACACTTAAATGTGTTGGGCTTGAGCGACACCACCATCTGTCCTGCTTGCGGTAAGGAGGATGACACAGCAGAACACTTTCCCTGCAGTTGTCAGACCTTTGCTCGCATCAGGTAGCTGATTTTCGGGGCTGACGTGGTGAGTGCCGAACATCCAAGCTCTTCATCACTAAAGCTCTTTCTCATTGTTCTTGTTTAAATGCTTAGTGGGATGGTACTTGTTAGTAAGATATTTTTGATAAAAGGTTAACTCATTTTATCTTTTAAGCTAACAGTTAGGCGATCTACCATTCAATTATGTAGTGTCCCGTACAATTAATATTTCAACCATATATTGCAACCATCTGAAAATCAAGCACGAAAATCCTTCATCGCAAAAAATTTGTGTGGATATAGGATTTTTTTGCTTAACATTTCAGGATTTTTTTCGTTGTTTATGTTTCGGACTGCGTATTTACATGACAAGGGTACCTTTCCGTGCTCCATTCCTATTAGAAGAATCATGTAGAGGCTCATAATAGGATGACACGTGTTCATATGATCTTTATCAAGACTGATTTTTAACATATCTATGTGTAAATTTACGAATTTACTGAATTCCACAGTTATACTCTGTCAAACATAAATTGGCAGTACACGTCTTATGGGGAAGCTTTTTAAAAATCAGTAGCGTGCCATATTTGTCTACTATACTAAATTGAAAGAAACCCCCATAAAGTGTTTACCCTCCAGTGAATTTCCAACTGCATCTGACGTACATTCCACGTCTTATTCAACATCCGAGTGATGTGTGTGGCCTGTGGCTGAAGCTGCTATTCACGTCTATTTAATTAATTTAATTGATGTGAAATCAGAGTTACCAATATCCATTTGGTAACTCGTTCGGTTTTTTTTCTTTGGCTTTCTGTTGAGGAGCTTTTGGATTTATAGCTTTAAAAACAAGTTCTTAATGGTAAGTGTTATCGTGGCGATCTTGTTTTGATCTTTTGCATTTCTTTTAATGTGTGGAAAATACGTTAAAATGCAGTTACAAAATTGTAAGCTATTTTCTTTAAGGAAAAGTATTATTTGCGTGGGTTTTCGTAGCGGTCAATTTTGTTTATGTTTTATTTAATCTTAATCTTAGTAGTTAGAAATGGTTTCAAAATCATCCAAGTGCTTAAGTGCTGCAAATGCACTCAGCAACGTTGACGCTGAAAAATGGCATCGGTGTGTCCAACACGTAGAGCAGGTGGTTGGGCCAAAAATGTGGGAAAATGACGTTTTTTCGGAAGGCGCTGTAGAGAGTCTGATTATAAATATAGAGCAGCAGCAGCAGCAGTAGCAGTAACTTTTCATCAGAAATAAATATTTTGTAAATATTCTTTTTTAATAGATGAATTTATATTTATTGCTGTTATACTTGTTTATTTAATTCTAAGCTAAATTAATCTTAATAAATACATTATTTTATTTTGTTTGTTTTTTATTTAATAAGAATTAGGCCTACTGGGGATACCCTTTGAAAGCGCACCTTTTATCTTACCTTTTGGTGGTGTGGAAAAAGATTAATTTGTTGAAAATTTAAATGAAAATTTCAATCTAAAAAAAAACATGGTAACCACACGTAATATTCTTTCTTGTTTTGGCGGATTTAAAATTCATGGTACGGAAACCCTGTAAGAGCTTTTGTTAGAATAGCTCCTTATGAAAAATAAAAGAGTGCGAATGAAAGGCAAACATCCCTATCTTCCCTGTACCGCCAATTTATGTCAGAGTATAGTTTCATATACGCAAAACAGCTTACTATAACAGAAAAAGTGAAATTACTCAAAACTATGAAAATGGATATAGGACTTTCTTGCTTAACACGGCAGTTTTGCTCAAAGGAGCAGAAGAGTATGTGCACACAATGTGAAAGAGAATTTAAAAAAATCATAAAGAAAGGCTACAGTCTGCTTCTGACGAATATTATGATACCCTACCCATATGCCTCCAAAAAGGCATTAAGAACATGGAGGATGAAAATCTTTAATATTTGAAAAATAGCCCCCAAAAAGTATGCGTGGCCAAAATGGGTTATATATTGGAAAAAACAATTAGCTGAATATCTTGCTAAACTTTTTTTTCGGTTTCAATGAACATTTTCAAGACAAAAATTTAGAAGTATTTTAGTGAAAAACACCCACAAAAAGTAAGCGTCGCAAACTTTATATAAAAAACGTATACAGGAAGCAGTGCCTACATATGTTGTAAGGGTTGTAACACTCTATCTCTTTAACTTTAGCTTTAAAAAGGCTTTTTACTTAATAGGGGGCGTATCAAAAAAAGTTTATAAATAACCATTTCGGATCCCTAGGGAATATGTGATCCAAGTTTTCTAGCTAAAATTTAAAGGCCTAAAAATTAGGATAGGGTAGATTTTCATGGTTAACGTTGTTTTTGCCGCCAAGATAGATCCGACGACGAAGGCAAACCTAAAATAAATCATCCTATAAGTTTATTTGACCTGTATACAATTTATTAGATAAAATAACTCATAACAAAATGTACTTTACAAAGAAACTAAAGTCAAAAATAGCCACTAAATGAATCCGTTTGATTGAAATACATTTGTATTTAAATGGATAACTGACATTCATACAGATGCAACTTATACTATAGAAACGAAACAAACAAGAAGTGACTTGCTCAAAATCGCTGATTCGAAAAATTCTCGGAAAAACGTTGAAAAATTCAATATTCGGCTTCGGCCTTTTTTCGCCGAAGCCGAATGTTTTGCCGAAGGTGGAAAATTTGGCCGAATGTAGCCGAAGCCTTATGTTCGGTCGGACTCTACAAGATAGTTATGTGTATGTTATGCAATCGATACGCTTCGATTAATCTTTGTTTTTTTTTTTTTTTAATTTGCAGGAGCACGGTTTAGATGGTTTTTATTTGTTCAAAACATTTTCTTATAAATATTGCAATATGTAGTGCGGCAGAAATATAACAAAACCAATATATATTTGTTGGACTGGCAATATACAAACATACATATGTAACTTTCATCTGAATGTTTTGCTGTAAAAGAAAATACATAATTTTATTTCAGTTTAAGTTTATGAAAAATCGCAAAAATATATCCTCCATATAATAATAGCCCAGTCAATTTTCTGTCCTCTGAACTGAGTTTCTGTATGACCCAAAATTATTCATGAACTGTAAGGCCCACAAAATTTGTAATATCGGTATACCATGGCGTAAGTGGAGGAATATATATATTTCTTTTTAATTTCAAGACCGAGGCGAATTATAACCACTTTAAGCTTAAAGCGACATTTATAGTGGAGTATTTATGGATATCTCAATAATAACCTATATTTTCTATGTAATTAATAGGAGGTTTGTGTGCCTGCTAAAAATAGATCCATGGTTCGATGTTATATAATGGGTTTGCTAATGAATGTTTCAATCATTTCGATTTTATAACATACATTTTCAATGTATTTAACGCATGGTGTGACCTGGTAATAAAGAATCCATTCTTAGATATTATAAAATGGGATTATTTTAACATAGCGCCATCTAGACTATAGTGTTGATAACATTATTATAATAATACAAAATTGAGGCTAAATATTGCGCGAGTAAAATCGCCTGTAAAGCAGCACGATACTATTGATTTTCATACCTTAATAGAGAAAGTGCAACATTTTGTAATAGGCTGGAGATAAAAAACATATTGACAGTGTAGATTAGTTTTTTTTCCCCCGAGGGTAGGTGAAAATGTTCCAAAGACACTATGAGCATAGCGAGCGCGTGCTCATAGTAGTGTCAGATTTTTACTGACTAAAAACACCACCCTTCTATAGACTGTTAGATACTGCAACTAAGATATAACTTATCACGCAATTTTTCTACAGGGTGGCGCACCAATTGTGCTACAATAAGAAATTCAAATAACTTTTTTTTTAATCGATGTATTTCATTTATTTTTTTTTTATTGGTTAGAAAATTAAATTTTATTTTAAATAGTTAGTTGTTTTTAAGGATTATAGACCGCAAATGACCTCCACGCTGTCCCACGCATATGCGGCACCTGGTCAAAAAATTATTCATTGCGGCCTGAAGAGTTGAAGTTGGGATCGCCTCAATTATTGTCGTTATGGACTGCTTTAATTCAGTTAAATTCCTGGGCTTCGTTTTATACACCTCTTGCTTGATATAACCCCATAAAAAGAAGTCTGGTGCAGTCAGGTGAGGTGACCTTGGGGGCCAGCGAAGAGTGGAGTTCCTAGAAATTAATTTGTTTGCGAATTTTTTGTTTAGCTCCGCCATAACTGGTATGGCTATATGTGCAGTTGCTCCATCTTGCTGAAACCAAACGCTGTTGAATGGTATACGTCTTCGGCGCAGTTCTGGGTAAAAAAACTCCTTCAACATCTTGAAATAACGGTCCCCATTGACAGTAACGGTTACACCGTTTTCTTCAAAGAAGTACGGCCCGACAATACACCTTGATGAAACTGCGAACCACACAGTGACTCGTTCTGGGTGCAGTTCCGTCTCATGGAGCATTTCTGGATTAGACTCATTCCATATACGGCAATTTTGCTTGTTTACATTGCCGTTAAGATCAAAATGGGCCTCACCAGACATGAACAAACAATTGATCAATGTGTTGTCTTCTTCGGCCATTGATATCATTTTTTGGCAAAATTCCAGGCGAACAGGAAAATCCTGAGGGTTTAACTTGCTAGTAATTTGGACTTTGTACGGAAACAAGTTTAAATCGTCATGAAGTATCCGTTGTAATGACCGTCTACTAATTCCAATTTGCCCCGATAAGTTTCGGGTCGAAACGTTCGGATTGGCCTGTATTGCAGATGCTACTGCTGCGATTGTATCCTGAACCCGAACATTGGCATCTCGATGGTACGGCCTTCGTGCGATGCTTTCAGATTCGGCAAACATGTTTACAAACCTCATAATGGTCCATCTACTCGGGGGATTACCGCCAAACTCCCGCCTAAATTCCCTTTGGACGGAAATGATGGACTGCAAATCATGGTACCGTTGCACTATCCAAATTCTTTTCTCCGTATCCCAAGCATCCATTTTTATAAATCTAAATAGTAACCTACAAAATAAAAAAAAAATAAGCCGATTACTCACACAGAAAAAAAGTTATTACGTTTTATTTTTGTAGCACGATTCGTGCGCCACCCGTTATCACGAAATAAAAAAAAATGTTTGACAGGTTACTTTCCACTGAACGATCCTGCATGTTCCGCAATGAGGACGCGGTTAATCATTATCTTGCCAAGTCGAAAGGTTTCGTTCTTTGTAGTCGGCGCAATAAATTATTCTCATCCAAAATTTGTCGGACTGTACTGTTGATATGTCCGATTAGTCGGTTTCTATGCTTTTGCGCGAAGCTTCTAGTTTCAGCTTCGATTGTAGGAATTCCGAGATCCCTGTCGATATCGTCGTTTCTAGTATACCACGGAGCTTGGACAATTTCTCTAATCACTTTATTTTGACAAGTTTGTAAAATATTAGCATTTGTTTTCTTGGTACAACCCCAAAGTTGTATACCGTAGGTCCACACCGGCTTTAGCACTTGCTTGTATAAAAGCAGTTTGTTCTCGGTACTGAGCTGGGAATGTTTTCCGAGTAACCAGTACATTTCTCTATATTTGATATCGAGTTCTTTACGTTTCATTTTCACGTGCAAATTCCATTTCAGCTTTGTGCGAGTGTCATTCCCAGGTATTTGGCCTCGTTTGCAAAATTCGGGCCAAGTTTAGAAAAATTGGCAAGTCATTAGTTTTCTTATACGTGAAATTCACGTGAACAGATTTAGTTTCGGCCAAGTTTAAAAAAATTGGCAAGTCATTAGTTTTCTCATACGTATTTTAATTGGTCTTTACGATTTTACTACATTTGGCGGATTTCCTGGTTTTAAAACCATAATGACTTCCGCCACTTTCCATTGGCTCGGCACGTGTTTTAATCTGAGCGAAGCATTTATAATATATAGAAGCTTTATTAATGCTTTTCTAGGTAGAACTTTGAGAACTTCTCCGGTGATCAAATCATAACCAGAAGCTTTCTTAGGTTTTAGAGATTCAATTTCACGTTTTAGTTCCCCAAGTGTTGCATTTGTGAGTGTTTGTCAGATAGTAATTCCGTCCCACTATTGGTACTGTCGTGAGCCGCTTGACCATCGTACGGTTTAAAGGTTTCTTCGAGATGGGTGGCAAAAACGTCCGCTTTTTCTTTGTCTTCCCTTGCCCATTCATTTTGATTTATTTTTATTGGCGGCGCGGGGATTTTGGGCTTTTTGGTGCCAAGTTTAGAAAAATTCGCAAGTCATTAGTTTTCCTATACGTGAAATTCACGTGAACAGATTTAGTTTCGGCCAAGATTAGAAAAATTGGCAAGTCATTAGTTTTCTCATACGTGAAATTCACGTGAACAGATTTAGTTTCGATGAGGGCGGTTTGCAGTTTTGCAGTAAATTCTTCGATCGTATTACCTACTGCAAGGATAGCGGTGTCGTCGGCGAACGTAGCGAGGGTAGTGCCATCTTCTCTTGGTATATCGCGAGTATATAACAGATAGAGAAGCGGCCCAAGAACGCTTCCTTGCGGTACGCCAGCCGAAATTTCTTTAAGCTCCGAGTATTCGTTTCCATGCCTAACACGGAGGAGCCTATTCCCGAGATATGATTCTAAAATATCATGTAGACATACGGGGAGATCTTGTCGTAATTTAAATTTTAAGCCGTCGTGCCACACCTTATCAAAGGCTTTCTCAATTACGTCAGTAATTCTATGCACTTGGTCGATCGTCGAATGCTTGGTTCTGAACCCAAACTGGTGGTCAGGGATGAGATTATTATCTTCTATAACCGGTTGTAGTCACCTTAGTAATATCCTCTTTTTTAGCTGTTAAACTTTCAAGGTAAGAACCTATCGCATGATTTTTAAAATCCTTAATAGCTGTCTTCAACAAATTGCACAAATAATTCAAATGTGCTTTATGTTGCGGAGCGCGACTCTGTTGCCATTTTTTTACGCGCCTTCCGTTTTTCATTGAACAATTTTTTTATTTCAGTCGGATACCGTAAACCGTATTTGCACGGCATTTTACTTGAGTGAATCGTATTATTCCAGGAGGCGAGCTGAACGACCTCAACGAAGCGATCAACTTAAACTTCAAGTTCATAAGGTGTCGTAAGTGGAACGCTCAATTCAACATTGTCTTCAATTTCGTTCCTAAAGTCTTCCCAGTTAGTTGTTTTACCAGTTAATCTCGCTGGCTCTAGGTTATTGACTAGTTTTACACTCAATGTTCAAATAATCGGTGAATGATCAGATGACAGATCAAAGCTCTCTTTAACGTTATTGTGGCTGGTAGATATTCCTTTCACGACGAAAAAATCTATCAGATCAGGTATTTTTGAAGTATCAGCTGGTCAGTAGGTCGGTTTGCCCGTCGAGTGGAAATCACAACTGTACTCCATACCTGCCCCATAAAGCATTCTACATTTTCGCGAGAAGTATCTAGAGCCCCAGAACGTGTGTTTCGCATTAAAATCTCCGCCAATAATGAACCTTGGTTTGAACGTTTTTGGCAAGTTAGTATAATCACTTTTTTCAAGCGCGGAGCGTGGTGGACAGTAGATAGATGAAATTCTTAGAGTACGCTGATTGTTTTTTACTCGAATCGTGCATAGTTGCATAGTTTCAAGCTCTATCTTCAGGTCTTCGTATTGTTCAATGCAGTATTTAATAAACAATGATGATGAATCAAGCAAATGTCAATATCTTTTTTGCAAAAGTCCGTTTGCATTGCAAGTGCATATTTTTAACATTGATTTTTCATTCATATTATATTTGAAGTACAGAGTCTGGCGAAGTTTCAACCTTTTTTGGTTCTTCGAATGCGGCGGCCTGAGCGTAGGTCTGCACTCTGGCTGTCCGCAGGCTACTATTCGATGGCTTTCCTGATGGTAATTTTCGAATAGAGTTTCTTTTGACAGCAGAGGTCGATTTTGCGCTATCTCTCTTTCTTTGAGCGGTCTCCTGAGCGGTCTTACTCTTTGTCTTAGTTAGCGGTTTTGTTTTATCATTTTGGGGCTTAAGGAGCGGCTCTCCCCATAATCCTCTATAATTTGCCGGGTGGTTTCCCTTGCAATTAGCACAGGAAGGGAAGGATTGTTTGTTTACTCCACAGTGTTGGGAGAGTTGATTTCCGGCGCATTTCACACATCGCGATCCTTTTTGGCAATACATTTGCGTATGATTAAATCCTTGGCAACGTTTACACTATGGAATTATTCTTACATTTCTACGCATGGGTTCGATTTTTACCACGATATTTATTATTGTTTTAATTCGGTAGATATCTTCGATACTATCTGACCTATCGAATGTAAGCATAAGTCCACGCGGAAGTCCACGCCCTACCATGACATCCTTATCGGCTTTCGTTCGTTGCTTCTCCTTCTTGATGATATTAACGGCATCAAGAATTTTAAACCCTTTGGCTTGGAGGTCGTTTATAAACTCTTCTTTGGTGCATGAGGGATGAAGTCCCCTTGCTACAACACGATGTGGCCTCTTTGACTTTATTTCGAAAGTATACCACTGGATCTTATCGGTATTTAGCTTTTGAGACACTGCCCGGTTATCATCGTGGTTATCGACGTTAATTTTCCACGCATTATTCCTTAAAGATGTAACCTTAAATTTCGATGTTATCGTTCCTTTAAGGAAGCTATGCAACTTATTATATTCCTCTACCCCAACGACGTTTATTGGAGGCGGTGCGCGAATTTGCGCTCTAAGTTGTTTTTATTGCGGTTCTTTACGCCTTTGTTCTTTTAGGGGCTCGACTTCGGGAGAAGAACCGGCTCTTCTTTTCTTACTATGTATTTCTTAGGGACCTGATTCGTTTCGCGTGCTAGCTCTTCTTCGTCGGTGTGGTATTCCCGACTAGTTAAGCGTGGAGGAATACATTCGCGTTCTTTCTGCAAATGATTGTTCCTTAGAACCCTATTTTCTTCTTTTAACAGATCTATCTCTTTCTTAAGATCTTAATAGAGTAGGTCCATTTCCTTAAGCTTAATTCGGAGTGCTTTATTTTCTTCCTCAAAACTTGTATCTTTCACTGAGTCCGGACTTCTTTTCCCGGGGTTATTCGATCTTAATGGAGGAGATCGAGATACCCTTGAACGTTTAATAAAAGGGTCAAAGGATTGCAATAAGCGGCTCTCCCCAGAATCCGTAGAGCCGACCTCCGAAGAGGGTGGATTTTCCAGTAAAGCTGGACTGCCCCCTGGGGTAGTTAATCTTTTCGTTTTGTTCATTGCATTTTTTTGTATACACTATACGCTCGGTATACGGAGGTTGGATTTTAGTCGCCTCTTACGACAGGCATGCCTACCTCGGGTATATTCTTTCCCCTATCCGAAGGGGGCTAAAGATTAGTAGATTAGTGGGAAATCAGTTTGTAATAAAAAAAAATTTATTTGTGAATTATTTTACCTAATTATATGACGAAAAAGTGTTATGTTAAAAAAGAAATATGTAATTCCAGAGAAGAAACGAAACACATGGTTAAATGCTAAATTTGCAATTCAGTAAAAATTGTTTTAACGACATTCTCTATGACCTTTGGTTTATATACGAACAAGTTCGTAGATTTCGACTGAGTTGATATCAATCAAAGTGTTTGCTTTAAATATAGTTTCCCACGAAATATTTTTATTTTCTATGCAATGAAAAACAAAACACTGCACATTCAGAGATTGAAATGGAGCTAACGTTCCAGTCGGCTGAATATTCAACTCTAATCGGGAAGACGCATTATGTAGCGCACAAGTGAAAAGTTACCTCGAGCAACTGTAAGTGCGTAACTGGAAGTAGTCATCCAAAGACCGAGGTCCTTTTGGAGGCTTTTTCGTTGAGGCTCAGGTCCACCCGGACGGCTTAAGCCAGTACCGACTGTCATGGCAACTCGTTTAGAGCTTTACTAACAAAAATGTAATATAACTTGTTTGTTTTTTTTATGAACGAAGCAATAATAAAAAAAGTTAAATGATAAGTTTGCAGAGAAACAATAGATTTTATAGACAACTTAGTGGTTTTTGGGAGTCCAAAGCTACAGAGCATACAACTCGACGAAGAATATTTTCTTTTAAAGTTACTCAGCGGCAGGTCTACTTATTTTGCTTTTATTTAGCACTCAGCCCCTTACCTATAGCGGGACAGTTATGTTCTTTTAGGTATTCGAACCCATTTCCTTTACCAAAAGGAAATAGATAGTGGTTTTCGATGTACATTCTTCAATTTAATTGTGATGCCCTAGGCGTCGCACAGATGTGTAGTGTACATCGGCACCTGATGTGTTGGACTTAAACCAACCTTTAAAGTAGCTACTATTTTCATAAATTTAAAAAAATATTCGTCATTACAGTTAAAATTCTTATCACACCAAACACTATTATCTGCATACATACATATTTATACATTCTTATCAAACATTCAACCCCTTATCTCCCTCCCCGCTGGCGATTCAGTCTTAATGACTGGCGCTTGAGCTTTCAGGAGTGTCAACAAAGTATAATCATCCAGTTATCACTTTTGAAAATCATGTGCAGCAAATAAAATACACCGATGTTAATGACAAAGTTTATCGATAACTGGGGAGATAGAAGTCATGTTAAGTACAACATTGTAACCGGATCGGGATTTAATATTCATCTGGTTTATTGCAATCTCATTATTTATAGCCTATACTAAGAGTACATTTAACCAACCCATATTGTTTTAAAAACTGCTTTAAAAGTTCTTTTAACATATGTATAATTCCTGCGACCCAAAATTCTGAAGTTTAAAAAAAATGTACATCAACAGCTACTTCAATTATTTTAAAACAAAACATTTTAAAGGTCAAGTTAACGAAACTGCCCGCAGTAAATTTTCTACGATAGGGGCAACCGTATGAACTCTACCGTAATATGTTGCTTTAAACCCTGCTTGGCAGCACGTTATGGCAGCTGAAGGATGCAATTTATATTTTTAACTGTAGGGAGTTTTATGTAAGGTGAAAACTACTGAAAAGATTTCGATTAGACTTTTTTTGAAATGTTTGTTGAGACTAGAAGAACATTTTATGCGTGTCAATATAGGAATACCTTTGGGATAGGGTATACAAAAAATTTTGGTTGCATATTTTCGGTGGAATTACAATAAATAAAGCTAGTACCAGACTTCATACACAAATTCGTACACAAATAAAATGTGTGTATCCCACAAATATTTGAGGTTAAGACAATTTGTATATTTTGTAAAAAAAAAAAGCCACAAATTTCATTTGTGTATATTGATCCACAATGGGGTATAGGCAAATCAATTTGTGGTTCAGACGATTTGTCTATTTATATTTATACACAAATTTGTGTATATCTAAAATAAGTTTTTATTTTCTATGTTGACTATGATTATTATTCTACAAAATTGAATGCTAAAATAAATATTTAAAAAAATTTTCCATTGATTCGACTAATTCTGGTGTCAAAATATAAAATAGATGAAGATGATGCGAACGCGAAAGCAAATAAAACGTCCTGGAGTTGCCACGCAAATTTTAAATTATTGGCTTGGCCACCGCGAGGCGGAGGGCTTTTGCGCGAAATTATTCATGCAAACTCTATTGACCGTAACATGGTGATAAATCGACGAAAAAGTAAGGTTCAATCACACCTCCAGCATGTAATTACCACAGGGCCACTGTTTGTGGCAGCAATTTGGTCTTGTGAACCAAGCCATTAACCCAAAAATGAGCTTCAATAAATGCTTTGCAAATAGGAGCTTTTTAATTTGCGACCACCGACTTCGTTCAAGAATTTTACTATGCTAACATCTCAGGCCTTGACTGCCGTTTTGACATTGACCAAAATCATAAAACAGTTTTGGGGGACGTTTATATCGAAATATACACTTATTTTATCTCTATTGAGAAAAATTATATACAAATATAATTTTATTCACAACAAATCAAAACCATTTGTGCATTCGAACGAAATTGGTGTGAACATCAATTTTCAGAATACACAAATGATTTAACATACACAAATGCTATACACAAAACCACAAATAGCCATAAATTAATTGGTGTATTCCATCAGACGATTTGTAATCGAATACACAAATGATACACAAATCGTTTGTGTATACTATTTACGTACACAAATAAAATTTGTTGTACAGACTAAATTATACACAAATCGTCTGATACTGCCTTAATAACACATATTTCTTTTTATATTCAAAATATTGTTTGATTTCATTATTTCCTTTGATGTGAACATTTTATTTTTGTTTAATCATGGCATTTGAAAATGGTGTGTATGTTAAATTTAACCTTAACTAAACATTAAAGTAGAGCTATGCGAGCAAAAACCAAAGTGGTTTTAATTTTATCATATTCTGTCCTATGATTCGATTTTCGACAATTGTCTCCATTTTTATTTGAGAAAATGAGAAATTTGAGTTTTCAAATGTCACTGGTGCCAACTTTTTATTTTTTAGTTACAACTTGCAAAAGGGCTCATCTTGACCGAATCTGTTTTATGACCTCCCATCCGTACTTTTCTTCCTCCGAACACAACACCTCAACGAGTAGGAGGGATGCATTATTATTAACAAAGCCGATAGTATTTTAATTGACGTCGTCTTCATACTTTGTTTCTAATTCTTTTCATAAATCATATTCCTTGATTTTTTTAACATAGATAACTAAAATGGTTAATAATCAACAGCTATTCCGTACTTAATCTTAGATTTTCAATATTCAATTGATATTTTTTGATAAGTTTAATCTGTTATTTAATATCATGTACTTTATTTTAAGCTTTCTCGTGTACTTTAGTATACTAAAGACCAAGTAATTGCAATTGTGCTAAGGTTTCGAATACAAAGTGTTGTCTGCGTTTTTTCAAAATAAAAAAGTTTTTTTTATTAATTTCATAGAAAATCAAATTAAATATAATTTACCCATCATGTTCTAACGCCTTTTTATTGGGGCATAAAGGGCTGCTTTTTTTAAATAATAAAATGGAATTCTAAAATAATTTACAAGATTTTGAATACCATCATGTTAAACAAATGTTTAAAATAATTAAAAATCGATTAAAATCATAGCTGCCATTTAAAAAAAAAAAATTCTACATTCAATATAAGTATAGTATAAATAAAATAAACTCGGTATGTGATCAATTAAATTTCGAAAAAAAACTCGTACATTTGCATATTGTTTTACAATTTAATATCGCGAGAATATTTCGAATGACCCAGTCGTGCACTTTATTGTATTTTGTTTGCATTAAGTCTTATATTTTTTGAAAAGGCGCTCATGTACGCTATTCAATTCTTCTTAAATTTTCCGATTACAGTTAATATCTCGACCAGGTATGAAGAGTAAGGTATCATCTGAACTGGAGATTGTCACCATTTTAATAAAGAAATAATTTAAAAAACGGCCAAGTAGTTCCAGTGAAGTGATAGCCCTCATAACCTCTTTTCCCCTATCTTTCACTGTGAAAAATAACTATTTCACAACATGGTACGAAACAATGATTTAATCAAACTAGAGATTCCATCAATTATCTACTGACGCTGCTGCAAGAACTAAAAGTAAACAAAAATCTATTATCTATATCGATTTTGTGGGCGGTCATAATTCACACTTGCTTAAAGTGCTCTTCAAATAGCAACATTACATATTTATTATTAAAGTTATACCATGTTAAAGCTTAAATTTGTCCAGGCAAAGACTCTTTATGGAACGGGAGTCCATTAATTTGATTAATAGTAAGTCATGTGAACACTTATTTTTAATAATCTCTTTTATTTTATAAGAGTAACAATACTATATCATTATGTGAAATTTCAACATGATTTCACCCAAATTTTAAAAGAAAATTTTCCTCAGACAATCTATTTTCGAATTTTCAGAAAAAAAAAATAAAAAAACAGCAAAATGTTTATAAAAAAATTGAAGTTTAAAAAAAAATCATTCAGGCACTTGTGTAATTCTTTTAAGAAAGTTGTAAGCATTTCATTAAAATTTAACGTTCTGATGGCAACATTACTCTTGGATGTTTGTCAGTCGTTAGCTTTTGGTGGTAGAAATAAATGACATTTAAGAAAATTTTTTGTTTTGTTCGAAATCAAAGTCAGGCTTTATTATTGGCTTTAAAAACACCTACAACTAACTACAAAATATTATTTATTCTGTTATAAGTTACATTGTATTGAATTGACTTCTATCAAGATAACTGTAAAAAGCCGGTTGAAATTGTTGTTTTCAAACGAAATTCAAAAGATATTCAGCCCAATCATTGAATCCGGCGAATTAACTGCGGAGGGATCTGCGCTGGCGTTTTACCTTCTCCCTATCATGTGTGCTGATGTCGGTAATAACGTTTTAAAAATAGATATCATTGAATAGGCATATCATCCGCAGTCCATACAAATGTTCATGTTTTCAATCCGCAAATAAATTGGTGCGGATTCAAAAGTGTTTCCAATTTATTGGAGTCAAAATCAAATGAAGAAGTAGCTAACTCTAGCTAAAAAGGAATGCTAACATTTTCAATAAATAGGAACTTTTTTTATGCTGCTTTTTGTTATCCCTTTGCATGCGCTGTGTGTCACTACTATTTTTCTTCAACTAATTAAATAAAATAAAACCAAGTATGTACATATATGCATTTTTTTGTAATTATTTTTAAAAACCAATTGGAATTTGCTTCCCAAAAATGTATTGTGACGAGTTTGCCGACAACAATACATTCAAAAAAATGGTTTTGCGGATCGATAACGCAGTTCATCCGCCATTTTCTGTGATAGCACAAGTAAACGGATGCGGATCCAATAAGGTCCCGCCGCGTGGATACATTACAGTTTAGTTCATTAATAGCATTTAAATCAGTTACCAATATAGCGAATACTTTAATAACGTTTTATACAAAAAAAAACAACCCTTGCTGCTAATAAAGGGTCCGCCATCTAACTTTTTTTTCAACTAGCGCTTAATTCGCGAATGGTAACACTTAGCTCATGTCTGATTTGACAGATAATTAGTTTGATCCTTCCGCTGAACGAATATGGTTGTGTATACGCTTGAACAACGCTCGGAAATATTGCGACATAATTGAGCCATTTTTCATTTTTTTTTTAAATGAGCAAGGAGTGGCCGTTACAGTCAATGGCGATCGTTATCGGGCCATGTTGAACGAATTTTTGTTCACAAAAATTGAAGAGGAGGATATTGGCAACATTTGGTTTCAACAGGACGGCGCCACACAGCCGAAGCTACACTCGATGTTTTGCGCCCTGTTTCAAAAAAAAAAAGTTATTTAGAAAAGGTAAGCTGAAAACCCCATTCAGTAGAGATGCTTAGCTATAAAGCAAAGGGAGTATTCTTAAGTTCAGACGTATAAGGTGACAGAAACTTAGTAAATTAAGTGATATGTAATAAATAGTGAGCAGTCCTCAGTTAAAATTAAACGTACACATAATGCGCCTTACCAATAAACAAAATTAATCTTAGGATTAAATTCGTGGTCCCTTTCTTTTAAATTTTTTTTTGCATAAATGCGGTAGGGACGAACACTGTGTGCTCTACATCAAATTTGTTATTGGTACCGCAATGTCCCGTACTGGGAAAAAATTTGATGAATTTGTCCGGCTCCAGAAAATAAGGCCCGAAGAAATAATGCCCCAAAATAAAAATGAAATAACCACCCAAAATTGGGTCTTTATTTCATTATGAAATTAAGCAGGCGGGTTGCAGGGGGCCTGCATGACCCCCCATATTAAATTCCGCAACTATTAAATCAACCACGAAATCATTAAGAATTTTAAAAACGAAATAAAGCCCGCCGCCCCTTATTTCGCAGTAGTCATTGAACCGACAGATACGTTGCGGTAGTATTGCATAGAAATGAACTCAAATAAAAAAAATATTGAAATACAAAAATGAAATAAGACCCCAAAAGAACGAAATAACTCCCCAAAAAAATGAAATAAGACGCCAATTTTAAAAAT
Source organism: Ferdinandea cuprea (assembly GCA_963576555.1). Classification (NCBI taxonomy): domain Eukaryota; kingdom Metazoa; phylum Arthropoda; class Insecta; order Diptera; family Syrphidae; genus Ferdinandea; species Ferdinandea cuprea. The sequence continues at coordinate 81,932,527 of OY754958.1, read as the reverse complement.
GTTATGACGAAAAGTGAACCTGCAAATTGCCATCTGTGTAACACCAATTCAACGCTGAACATTAAACATCTAATCTTTGAATGCACTACAATAATACCGGCCAGAAAAGTACTTTCACCCAGAGTTAACCTACCTGACTTACTTAGAAACCCAACGGAAGTTAATGTAAATTTAGTGTATCTCCTTTTTAAGAATATAGAACTAGAGACTAGAATATAATCAATATTTATTATAAAACATCACTTAATCTTAATATTTTCGTTAATATATAAATTTAATTTTTTTGTTTTTGGCTAGCCGAAAGCCCTGGTAGCTAGTGCTGCAACTAATTATATTAGTAATGTGATTGATTTACTTATTAATAAAGTATATAATAATAATAATAATAAAAATGTTGTTGTTGTTTCGCGTTTATATTTTTGGGGCCTTATTTAATTTTTATTTTGGGCTTTATTTCTTGGGGCCATATTTCCTAGAGCCAATTTGTCCTGCCTCCATTCAACACAAAAAAACATTTAAATTGTTATTTTTTTGTTGTTGTTAAGACCGAGTTGTCATAAAGGGAAATGATTGAATTATTTCACTCAATTTTGAGGGAACCTCGGAAACTTTCTAACTAACAAAATTTACACTTTATTAACCGGCTTTTAGTCCTTTCAGAATCTAAGGATTTTTTCCTTACATCAATTGGAAATTTCTTATTGGTCAATTATTTTTCATGTAAAAAATTACTTTTCCCCTTTGCAAAATACGGTTGATAGCATAATTTTAGTTAAGTGTAAGAGCAAGCTTATGGACCTTGTGGCTGGGATTGACCGCGAAAGAATGAATATTTGCGACTAAATTCACATGCCATTTCCTTTTTCAGATAACGAGCGATGATGTGAAAAAGGAAAGATGGTGGTAATTCGCAACAAATTCAACCATACCCTCGACAAATAAAACTACATAATTTCTGAAACGTGACCCATATGCCACCTCAACTCGCATTCGCATGTTGTTCTACTTCATTCAATATAACCCCTTACATCAATTCAACCAAATTCAATATTGAGGAGACCAATACATTTCGCACAATTCATTTGCTTGTCTTCTCAAACCTCAACAGAACAAAATGAACAAGTAGTTTGCGGAATAAGGACCAGGGTCATGTAACGACGTCAGTGACCTTCGTCTTCAGATTCATTCAATTCATCAACACTAGGTGTTCTTTGCATTTTTTTGTATGTACCTTCTCCTTGAACGTTGTAAACCTTTTCCCATTCTTCCTTTATTACAGAATTAGTAATGTTGAGCCGGCAAAATTACATAAACAATAATTATAGCAACAAATACTACTTACTTACTTATATTTTCTAATTGAAACGTCTATTGCTTCTTTTTACATCAATTTATTCTGCTGTATGTGATGTATGAAAATGTGTCATATATTGTAGACATACAATGTTGTAGACATACAATGTTGTAGACATACAATGTATCATAAAGTTCTGTGAAACAGAATCGTACTGAAAATATTCCAGTCAATTATATCTCTGTATGACTGATATCATATAAAAACAGTGAAAATCATACATTGTATGTAATGTATGATTTGTGATATAGGCCCCAGGACTTTAGCGAAAAACAACCGTATCAAAAATCACTAGAAAATGTCTTTGAATACTTTTACCTTGTACATATCATGTAAGAACATTCCAATTTCAAAATTTATTATAATTTATATAAAACTCAAATACGATGTGATTTTTAGTATGTTTACGGATGTTGCATTGACTTCGGTACGTGGGTAATTAGCTTTTTCAGTTACAAAACGTAACTTTTAACTGGAAGCCATTGCCACTGTGAACTTCAACCGCTAAGCTTGATGGAAATTCCCATATACACTTTGCTTTGATATGTTGCTTACTTATAAAAAATTCATACATATAAATATCAATATCCTATAACCAGTCTTGCACATATTAGTTTCTGGCTCACGTGACTAACACTAATTGGTTACGCAATCTTTAATACAAATATCGAATGGCAAATAAAATAAGATTTATGTGTGATTAAATTTAAATCATAAGTACGGCATTCTTCAATCACAGGGAGAGCATATCAATATAAAATAAAATTAAACGTCAGCGGAGCAAGATAATCACATATCACATTTTATGATCTTGCATTCCACTGAACGAAGTAGGTTGATATCCCTTGAATTCATAGAATAATACTTACATTAGATAAATTATCCAGATTCAGATAAAAAATTAAAAAAACTACATTTGAAAACAAGTTTATTGTATAATATATGTTTCTATGTACCAAAAAGGGAATTGGGAACAAAAAAATTTACCCTCATTTATGTAGAGCTTATTGTCGAGTTGGCTTATTAAAATTTGTTGTTACATATTTTATGTATTTCGTTTCCTAAATAAAGGCAATTAGTTTTGGAGCCAAATTTCTGATCTTTTCTTAATTAATTTGAGTCATGTTCAATGGTGTTGTGCACAGTTTTAATCGTAATCGTAAAGATTTGATCAGTAAACCAGTTACATACATACTTCTGTGTTGAGCACATCGTCAAAAAGGGAAATGCAGCATGTCGCAGTTATCGGTAGCCTGCGGTAGGTGATTGCATTTTTTTCCTTTTTGGCTTTTGGTGTAGGTACTGAATAAAAGTACATATTTATCTTTAGTTACATCATCCTTCAAGAGTTTATCACTCTTCGATTATAACTCAAATCGGTTGGAAAATAATTTTGCCAATGCGAAACTGAACTTACCCAATAAGAGATTGATCCAGATATCCAAAATATAAAATATAGAAATTTATGAATTGTACTCGTTGCGAAACAAAATGCACTTTTAGATAGGCATTCTTTTATTTGTAAATTAAAAAAGGAAATGATAATGCACCTTATTCAATTAAACGGCATTGCACTTGAATTGGTTGTTAATTAATAACATTGATTTCAATTCGATAAGACACACTTTTAGTCCAATTCCAGCTAAAACTAAAATTTTTTGCAAACTTTATGACCTGCACCAGAACAACCGAAATCATTTATATGTCAAACCGAACTGCTGATTTCATTTCACATAAAAAAACAGGGTGGTTAAAAAATGTCTTCCTTTTAATGGAATTTATTACTGTCAAAGTGACATTTATAGAAAAGTGCTGTCGTTGCAACTTTGGGTCGATTTTGCTTCAAAAGTTGTTGTTCTTTACCCGGCGAAATAACGACACACTCGAAGACGCGAGTCTAAAATGAATAGAAATAGCAAACCGAACAGTGCCGCTATGCCCGCTACTACGAAAAGTTGACTTCGAAATAAAAAAATTAAACAAACAAATGCTCGATTATTTCTATTTAGTTTTTTTTTTGTTTTGAGAAATTTGTTTTTAATAAAGTAAAATCCAACAAGTAGTAGAAAAACAGAGATATCATTTCTTTCAGTATAGTACATAATAGAATATTTCCAATATTTTCATATTTTTTTAAATAAAAACAAGTCGAGAAACTTAAATGTTATTATAGTTGTAACAGTTACAGTTTCCACAAAATACTTATTATGGGCAAAATTAAAGTTAGATGCGTAAAATGTATCAAAACTGTAAAGTTTTCGAGCATATAATCAAAAGTATTGTGTATTATTATTACTATTGTTATCGTACCATTGCGTGTGCAAAGATATATTTATTGACACGAATGGAAGCTTAATGCCGATTGCTAACGGCAATTTATTTTTTGAAATGAGTCAGACTCTTGACTCTCGACAAGAGGTGGGGCACCGAATAAATTTTTTTACGTAGTACGGGTTTGAACCGGCGACCCCTTACTTAGCATTTAACCACTAAGCAACTGCACGCACATTACTACATAAATTACCTCTTAAAAAAAGGATAAACGACCTTAAACAACATTCTAACCCCATTCTACAAAACATTTTTGAGCAAAATATTAGTTTTTCGGTATCGGATAGTTTTTATATCTCTCGATTAGTATAGCTTGTGGAAACTCGAACTGCCTTTTTGAAATTGAAACCGACGATGGGTCATTTATTTCCCGGCTTTATAAAAAAATGTCTTCAATGTCTATATAAATAAATGTGCTATTACTATTTTAAAAAAAATTGAAAAAAATGTACTCATTATCTTGGTACTTATAATAGAATGGCCACACTTGCACTCACTGTGTTAATATTATATATTTATACTCGACCTTCTGTTGTTTTTTGCCTTTTGTTATGTATAGGTTAAGTTTCAGTACATTCTATAGACTCTATGGAATGGAAATATTGAAAGTAAATTTAAAAACAACCTTTTACATTCGAATAGTGTATCCTGGCCACTTCTAATTCGCCAACAATAATAATACTATTAAGAAGAAAAAATACTTAATAAATACTACTACTACTACTACTACTAATGAAAAGTATGTATTACTACAAAAACGTTCCGTAACTTAAGGAAATAAAGCAAAACGCATATGCAATTTAAATTGTCGAGTTGCAATTTGGAAAAGGGAAACCAATTGTTCGAAAAATAAAATGCAATAGAACCAGCACGGTTTTTTGTTGTGTTATTATTGTTTGATGCAACGAAGTCACCCATCTAGAATCTAGATTGTTTGATGTCTAATCTCAATTTTCCATTTGCATTGTTATTTGTTATTTCGCCGTATTGAACCAGCCATAAAAGTTGCAAAACGAGAGCTGAACTGAAAAATTAACTAAGAAACTTACAAAAAAGTTACGGAACGTTTTCGTAGTAATACATACTTTTGATTAGTAGTAGTGGTAGTATTTATTGAGTTTTTTTTTTCTTATTAGTATTATTATTATTGCCGACTTAGGTAACACTATTTGAATGGAAAATGTTTTGTTTTTTTTATAGATAGATGGAATTTGAAATTTACTTTCAATATTTCCATTCAATAGAGTCGAAAAATAAAGAAACAACAGAAGATCGAGTCTGAATATGATATTAACACAGTGTGTACAAAGTGTGGCCGTTCAATTATAGGTACTAAGATAATGAGTACATTTTTGTAATTTTTTTTAAAAATAACAACAGCACATTTATTTATATAGACATTGAAGATATTTTTTATAAAGCCGAGAAATAAATGACCCATTGTCGGTTTCAATTTCAAAAAGGTAGTAGGAGTTTTCGCAAGCTAAGCTAAACGATAGATATAAAATCTATCTGATACCGAAAAACTAATATTTTGCTCAAAAATGTTTTGGACGATAGGGTTGAATGTTGTTGAAGGTTCGGCATTTTTTCGTTTCTGTAGTGGAAGTAGCATCTGAATGAATGTTAGTTTGCAGTTATAGTTATTCACAAGCAATCAAACGGATTCGTTCACAGGCAATTTTTTTGGTCGGTAATGTTAATTTTCGTGGTAGCAGCCGAATCACGACAGAGATCTCTCTCTCTAATCTCGTACAAACAAAATTTGCATGCATGGCCATGTAAGCCAGCCATCAATCTACCTGTCTTTCTATCAAAATGTTACAAATCGAACCCGTTGATACTACATATTATACTATAGATATTGCATGGATATTAGTATGTATCTGTTCTATCTGTGCTTTTCGCTGGTAGGCAGGATAAAATATTATTGTATCATAATATTTTCGGTATTAGTATCATTTGGCCGAAGCTAATAAAACTACTTTATCGATTATATTGTAGTCAGTTGGTTTGCTGTCACGATACATTTTTGGGAAGAAAATTCCAATTGGTTTTTAAAAATGTTAACAAAACAATGTGTTTACATGGTTTTATTTTATCTAATTAGTTGAAGTTGAAAAATAGTTTATAGTAACTCAAAGCGCATACAAAGGGATAACAAAATGCAGCATTTAAACGATTATTTGTTAGGAGACGATCCAGATCCAAGGGCCGAACTTAGAATTTCCCCAACTTCACAAAAATAAACCATTTTGCTGTTCTTATAAAACCTGTAATAGGTAGATAGGTGAAGTGGCTGATTATTATGGCTACCATGAAAACGGAAGTAGCGCCGTTCTGAAGCCACCACTCATGGTTAGGGGAAGGGGTATTGGTTGTGTATACTCAGATCCACCCAGTGGAATTGAGAAATTTTATGATATCATGTCCGAGATATCCGAAAGGTCGTGGAAAGCCAAAGGCGGGCATCCCCATAGGAGGTGAATGTTCCACTCTCATTGGCCTTGTTTCAGCTGCGGCAGTGGGTATTGTGGCGTATGCCGAGCCTGGCACCGTAAGTACCCGGCCCCTAATCTAGCGACATCCCGTCGCGTTCTGTTTATGAAGTTTAGGGTCTAGTTTTGTTGTATTTGGGCTAAGTCTTCCTAGAAGTGACGCAGATCGTCAGATTCCTCCACCTGTACTCTGCCCTCGCCTTGAAATATGTGGTGATTTCTCCCTTCACAAATTCCAACAGGGGAAAAACTCTCACCGCGCAAGATTCCGGAAGGGAGGAGCCAATTCTGGCCAGCTCGTCGGCTTTCTCGTTCTCCTCTTTGTTCCTATTCCCTAGAACTCAAATGAGAGGGACTCTAAACAGACGACCCGCCCTTGAAAGTATCTCTCCACACTCATATGTTTAGATTTGTTGTCGTACTATTTAGAAGCATCTTGCCTGCCTCCCTATTCACAAGGACCTCCGCCTGGAAGACGCTAGGCAAGTTCGGGAGCCGGGAAGATAAGGATGTGTGTAATTCGTCTGAAAAGACGCCCACTCCTACTCCGCAGTCCATTTTAGACCCGTCATTGAAGATGGTTATAGCGAATGCATTAATGACAGTGCCTGCATCCCATTCTGATCTGCACGGGAAAGCAATAGTGAAAGTTTTCTGAAAGTTAAGTTTGGGTATAGTGGCAGTCGGTAGATAGTACTCCTGCGTTCCTCGGTAATAAGTCGAGAATATTGCAGTCCCCGTATGGTCTTGCTATCCAGCAGCCTTACTGCGCTACATGAAGCGATTGTTTTGATATGCAGGTCCAGGGAAGGATCACTTCTGTGTGTGGGGTCCAGAATAAGGCCTAAGTATTTAGCACTAGGTGATAGCGAGAGAACATGGTTATTTAGACAGGGTAGTTTGAAACTTGGTATTTTGGTTTTAGTAGTGAACACCATCAGTTCTGTGTTGCTTGTGTTAACGCCCCACCCATTGTGGCCCCTTTCCATTATTTCGCTAATCACGTACCCGGATCTCTGATAGAAGTACGACCACGTCATTATAGTGACCTATGTCACCAAAATCTATTCGTTTCCTTTTGTGCAGTTTACCTAAAATAATGTTTCTGTTCACTGTAAATGTTAGCATTTCAATAATTTGAGAACACTTTTAAATCCGCGCCAATTTAGTTGCGGATTGAAAACATGAACATTTTGTATAGACTGCGTTTTCAATGGCATCTATTTTTGAATACGTTCATACAGACATCCGCACACTTGCTATCCGACGCGACGGTTTGTATGATAGGGAGAAGTCAAAATGCCAGTGCAACTTCCTCCGCAGTCAAGCCGCCGGATTCAATGATTGGGCTGATTACTATCAGTTTCGGACGACACTAATTTTCGTGTTCGTAATATTTTCGGTATTAGTATCTGTTTCGAACGAAGCTGATAATTTTTATCATCATATTTTAGGTAAGGAGAGATGTAATATAAAATGAAACCAGAATGAAACTGGTATGCTGGGCGTGGAACCAAAGGAATCATAGATGTAAGGTACATATTTTTATGAGTTAATTTTAGTAGAGATAGGTTTTTGTAAAGAAAGCTTTTTGAAACGTTTATTATTCTTGTGCCTAGACATATGGAATGGAAGTACGAATATTGTAGTATATTCATAGTATGTTGAAATCTTAGAAATATTTACGTGTGTGCTTGGGATTTTTGGATTTTATCCACAAGTTAAGTGGAGCATAGGTTTCCCCTTAATACAACAACGTAGTGTCATGATTGTTATTATGTGGTTAAAGAGAGTTGTTGGTATGTATTGTTAGTTTTTTCTTATGGACTTTTTGGCGGCTATTGATGTACCTGTATTTCTTTTACTTGGTATACTTGTATTTGTTCTTATGCTTGGGGAAAATACAAAACACCGCTACACAGTTACAAACCATTATTAGGTATTTCAAAATTATAAAATGACATAGGTTTGTTCCAATAGGACTGCATGTGCAGTCTAGTTTTGCCGTTCCAACACGACACAAACTGAAGCTCAAACTATCATAAGGCTGTTCTAACACGATTTCAAACAATCGGCAAACTTGTTTCTGATAGTCAGAACAGTCAGATGATTTTTTGCGGACTAAAAATCAGAGACATGCTTAATTCGTAAAATTCTCTCAGTCTCAGTTGCATTGCCTTTGCCTTGTCGTTTTCAGTTCAGTTTAGACTTTAGTTCGTGCCTTCGTTCTGTGGAGGTTGGTGCTTATGAATAGGAAATAAACAAAATTGAAAGGTTTGTGTGAAGTAATTTTAAGCATTTTGTTTGCTATGAATTTTTTAAAAATAATTTTTTTTTGCGCCTCTAACCCCTTCAACCGCTACGAACGATCGGAGCAGAATACGAGATACGTAGCGGACAATTGTGTTGTTTCCGATTCTATTTGTAATTATTCAATGATAGTACCTGGCCTATCTCCTTGACTGCTATCGAACGGCCTTGCGACAGAATGCGAATTCAAGAGAAATAAAGTCGAATTGGTTTTATTTCCCAACTATGGGAGTATACAGGAAGCGCAGGGTGTTTAAGGTCGCTGCTTAGAATAAGATAAATGGTCGGACTAAAAACATAAACAAACAACTTTATTGTATATCAGAAAAAAAACTGATATAAAAAAATAAATTCTTGGAATTTTTTAACTCTTATATTCGATATAAATAATATGTTGTATGTACCTACTGTACCATTATCGATTGTTATGATCCACACCCAAGTAAAATGCAAAAAAAGAGCAAAACTTTTGAAGCCGTTTTTAATACAAACCGTTATTTAAGATTATAAAGCAAACAAACCAACTTTTATTTTAATATTATATTTGTTCACACTCAGTTGATCTAATGATTGCTTATCCTTTTTTCAATCACACTTCATTGCATACAGACAAAATTTCATAAAACATTACAAATATCGGTCGCACGGAATTTATACATCTTCATATTGCACCACGATCTACTCCCGTCTGAGATTACTGTACTTATAAACATCTTTGTATATACAAATTCAATGCACGCTCGTCACTCACTATGACATTACAACTACGCTGTTACGTCAACAGCATCGAAAAAGCAGTGCTTCAGAGCTTCTTCGGCAGTGATTCGTTTATGAGGGTTGAGCTCTAACAATTTGTACAGTAAATCATATGCGCTTACGGGAAAGGGATCATCTCCCAGTGGCTCCGTAACATATGGCGAATCTTCACACAGGCAGTTGAAAAAATACTGTTCGCAGTTTTTGCACATCTCGCAAGTGCCATCGGCCCGTTGGTATTTTCTCATCATGTCGGGAGAACTGAATTTTTTGTGATTACGAAGACGAACACAGAGTTTCCGCAGGTCAAGAGGTTTAGTGCGTTGACTAAGAGTTACGAGTCTATCTAAAGTAACAGCAGTTCTGCGGATTGCTTTGTCCCCAAAAACGGTTACCATTTCGGCTAGGGCTACGTAGTCATCGGGCGCTTTAAAGAATGGGTACACGGCAGACAGTATTGATAGTAAAATTACTCCCACTGCCCAAATATCTACAGCTGTTGTTTGATCAGGATACTTCATTAGAACCTCAGGTGGTCGATAACCTGGCGTGCCAGCGCGCGATGCATGAACCTCTTTTCTTATCAAACATATGTTACAGACTTGTGGATTACCATAGCAATAACATTTTGGTGTTGTACTTGCGTTAAGGTTTCGATTTGTGTTATACTGTGTTGATACAGCCGGGGGTGGTTGTTCTCTTGCGGCATTCTCTATTTTTCTCAACGCTGTATTGCGAACTTTTTGCTTCAAACGATCGGTCATCGTGAGTCCAAGAATCGCAGATTTCACTTGACGGCTAAGCGGCGATTCCAAATGTCCTACGTCCTTTAGTTTCTTCGTTGGTGTTGTGATTGCATTCAGTTGCTTTAGAGGCATCTTAAAGGGTGTAGGTGCGATTTCTGTAGGTGATCGCGCCAACGAGAAAAGCGAGTCATTATGGCTACTTCGAATACGTTTCGCATCACCGTCTCCGTCTAGTTTTGGAGTTGCATCCTCGTTATCACGTTCCCGACGCTTGAGTATATTGGACGCCGTATTTTCCAATGTCTTTGGGATAACTTGTTGTGCTAAACCGAAGTCGACTAAAAGAAATTGACGTGTTCGGCGATTGTAAAGAAAATTACTAGGCTTTACGTCCCGATGGATGACGTTAAATTTGTGCACCCGACGAAGGGCGATTAAGAGATTTTTCATGAAACACTGGATTTCTTCAAGACGCATTTTGTTATAAAAGTCATGAAACCGATCATGTGGCAGATATGGCATGATAAATGCCACTGATTCATTATGGCGGATTGTGCAATTAATGCCGACAACATTGTCCTTACCACTGTAATAAAAAGATAATTTTTTTATTTTGGGATGGTAACGGTATGAAAATAAATAAAACCGTATATATAGTAAAATATTTAGTACAATAATGAAGTGGCACTTTTAAAAGCACAACCAATGAGTTGGAAAAAGAACCGTTTGGATTATTACTGATAACTAAAACGGTATTTACGACACTACAAAAACCTCGGCCAATCATGTTATAATCATTTTATCATGCCTGGCTCGATAAGCAAAGCTATACATACTAGCACAAATTAAAAGCGACGCTTACCCAATCTCTACCATACATTTTAATTCCTTTATAATCCTGTCTGGATGACTTGTGGGCACATGATGCTTTATGGCATACTTCCGACGATATTTCTCTGGAAGGTCGCGGTCCTGCTTTAGTGTACCCAAAAGTACAGTGCTAAAGGTTCCATTTCCAATTCGCCCAAGGATATTAAAGATTCTGTCAATATCGGGAATTTTCTTTTTTAAATCCAATACAGCTTCTGAAAATATAAAAATATATACACTGGACGGCAGACATACAGACATACACATTGAGATATCTTACCTTGACTTTTGCTTCTAGCGGTGCTAGCTGGTAAGGATTTTTCCGATGACCTACGGGTCGGCTTCTCCATATTTTGAGCTTGTTTTCTTATAAGTAATGCTGTTACAATTTCTATTCTTTTTATTTGTGTCAAATCTAGGTTAAGAACCTGGAAAACGAGGTTCCCTTGAAATTGCAATCAAATGTGATAAATGCTAACACTGGAAATTTCGCTATATTAACAACTATTCCCTATAATTTTTGTAAAATATTCGTTGAGTTTAATGAAGAAGTACTTTTTAGAATTTGGCAGCAAACAAAAAGGTCAATGGTGCGATATATATTTTTTTTGTACAAAGTGGTTAGTTGCGGGCAGCGAACATAACAAAAATTTACATGAGAAAAGAGAAATAGAGATAGCGATAGAAGGAAACAAATGGACAGTTAACGTCACTTATTTAGAGGGTGTTTTTGTTTACAAATATGTTGGCGGATGTGTTCCAAGTTACCTTGGGCACATTGTATAAAAATACAAGGTATGTTGGGTTGCACTATTCGAATTGCCATTTTTTTTCGTATGAAGTTGAAGATATTGACGAATGAAGTCTTAAGGACTATTCACATGAGAGCGAACTGCGAATAGGCGAATCGCGAGCAAATCAATTTTAATGTATTTATGACTAGAAAATTTCTATTGCTTCTACCACAAAAGCTTGATATTTAATTGGTTTAACATATTATCTAAAAAAACTAGATCCACAAATCCGCGAATTAAAAATTCTTTCCAATATAACCTTAAAATGGACACATCTTGCTGCTAACATTTACAAATCAGATCCGCGGGTACTTGCGACCAAAAAAAGTTCTCATGTGAAAGAAATGTCCGAATTTACGAATATTCGCCTGTTCGCAGTTCGCTCTCATGTGAATGATCCTTTACCCCTGGCAATCAAATATCGCATCGGTAGCCGACTATAGATTTTGACGGTTGGTCAATATTTCAATTGGAAACAGCAAAGTGTAGTGAAAAACAAATGTCTGTTTTAATAAATAATATAATAATAAAATAATGATAGGAGTGTGCACAATAGTTATTATTAAAAAAGTGAATATTAAGTTTGTACTTTTTCCAGAAAATTCAAGGAGTAAAGGAAATCTATTATTAATAAGCTAAATATTGCATCCCATAATAAGAAAATCAACTATAGAACTCTCTATAAGAACATATGGTAAAATTTTACTTCACCATGCACTAAGTTCAAATCTGAAAAAAAGTTGGCGCTCTCTTACCGTTGAGGCTTGGCACGCCCCCAAAGTTTTGAAAATTGCTTTAGAAATGGTACCAAAATTTCTGGATTGGAGTGAAGCAATTGCTTCTATCATCTCTGGTCTGGCTACACGTTCATGGGAATGATCGTCATGTCGCACGAGACTAGAGTCTCGTAAAATCAAGTAGATTTTATGTTAGTCAGAAAGAAAAAGGTAGATTGCACCAAGAATCCACCGAAAATCCACTTTTAAGTTGAATTCTCGGTATAGGCATGAGCGTTTCGGTTCCAAACCATATCACTTTTGACAGAAATCCGCATTTGAGATTTGCGTTGAAAGAGAAAAGACCGAATACGAGAGCACAAAAGTATTCGATTTCCCAAGAGAAATTTTGTTTTGTTTAAGATTTTAGCACTTCCCGTCATTCAAACTGCTTTCATTCTTATGAGACTTTTTTTTGTGTGTAGCCACGACCACAGATGAGGAATTAACCAGATAGTCAGCTCTGCAATCCCCTATCACTTTCAACCCGCAAAAAATATTTAATGACAGCCGCAAAATCCTCTCTCAATTTTCCCATCTGTGAATACGTGTGAGCCAGACACATGAAGTTAGATCTAATTTACTAGATTACCCGCCAAAAATAATTGTGGGGAGTTTTGCAATATATCCAAATCGCAACAACAAAACAGCTGGTCACGGCGGATGTGTTGGGAAATAGGAAATTCTGCGAAGTGTTGAGTTTATGTGATTCAACTTTTTATTTTATTTTAATATAAATGTTTATAAAGAAGCAAAAAATTAGTTACCCAATAAAGTTGTTACAATTTAGTTGGAATTATATGAAAATAAACAAAACAATTTACTACTACTAGGAAGAAATTGCAAATTTTGTTAAGAAAGTGTTTTGATGTACCAAAAATAATATTTGTAAGAATTTGGATTACGTTTTATTAAAAGCGTTTTAAACCAGTGTTCAATTGTGTAGAGTTACTTAACTGCTTCAATATAACCGTCCATAATCTACGAAATCCTTGCTAGTATAGTTATACTTACATTTATTGTCAACCGAAAAAATATGATGAACTTACTTATTATATATTAGTCACGTTAATCAATATTATTTTGATTATTTTTCATTAAAAATTAGAATAAATTAGTTAAAACACAGCTTTATTCTTAATATTATAATATTTTATTATGTTATTAGTTGTGTGGTAAGTATGTTTTTATCAATCCATATTCACCGCATAATGACCATGTTTATTTTACACACCCAAATTGTGAGTTGTAATCTGCTGAAATTCATCAACTGTTCCCAACTTCTTGCTATAAAAAATGACATTTCATGGGCGCGGCCATTAGCCCCATATAATTCGATTTATGCGTGCGTGATTCCCATTTGATTTGCACGTAAAAGTCCATATAAGTGCAAATTATGTGGGGCTTATCAGTTCGACTTAGCTTGTAGGCAACGTGAGAGATTCGCTCTAGAGTTGACTATCTGGTTAATTCCTCATCTGTGGCCACGACGTTCATGCGAATGACTTTCATTCCCATGAACGTGTAGCCAGGCTCTTACAAAATAGCTAGAACATCACTGACAGCAGCTGGAATAGCACTGACATTAATTGGAACAGATCTGACAGTAATTAGAGTAGCACTTGTGTTGTAGTATCGATAGAATAAAGATAGGCAGGAGACCACACATATTCGCATTCGCTCGGATCTAATGCCAGATGCTTTAGTTTAACTTCATGTGGCCTCTCATTTATTTTTGTCGTTTGAACAACATAGCCAATTATTGTGTCTTTGTGGGACAAAGCAGTGCCAATAGAGTATATCCAGCATCAACCAAATTTTCGCTTTCACACAATGGTCGAAACGTGTCATATAAATTTTTTCCAAATTGTTGCTCCATTGTCTTCAATGTCGCTATTATTGTTGTTGTTTGATGTTCGTGTTGTGTTTATGTTTCTAATAAAATATTATATTAATATCATCAAGTTTAAGCCGAATTGTCGGAATTTACCGTTGATGGTTCGATATGTGCAATAAAGCATATTATCTACAACTTGTCATGTTTGTCATGTTTCACAGATACGATTTTTGTCGTACGACACTTCTTAATTATTCTTGATTGGTGATTGGTTGATTTCTGTCACATGAATGCGTGCTCAAAAGAGAATTAAGAAGTGTCGTACCACAAAAACCGTAGCGAATGAAATGTGACATTGCAAAAGGAATGTTTTCGTATGTGTTGGTGAACAATCTTCATATAAAAATAGTCCGTGAGATAGCCAAAGCATCGTCGACAAGCACAAGCAAATGTATCGAAGAAAAGTTGCCATTGGGTGTATTAAGATAATGCATTCGCAAAGTTCGTGGGAATAATTTTAATGTCTTTATTTCTTTTAAAGTAGTGGGTAGTCAACATAAGGTATTATAATATGATAAAACTCCAAGAGAACAATAACCTTGGGTTTAGCCTAGTGGTCCTCTTACTCATAGTTCAAACTATCTATTTTTCTATGTATTGCCGCCTGTACTGCCGGAGAATACTTCCACAATCACTATAGCGACATTTAAGTTCACCAGCAGTTGACAAGCCAGATAAGGAATGCGAACGAATCGATTGAGAGCTTTTGCTTCGGCATGAATATGCTATGGAAAAAAATCCATCTCACAGACAAGACAATCATCCAGTATACTTTTAACGGTTAAAATGATCCGCATCTTAGCTCAAGCTTGATCGAAAATAGTGGTGCGAAAATATACATGGTGGATAACCGGTGAAGAAATAACATCTCTCTGTAGTTGTGGAGATGTTTGCATTGTTTTTCTGTTTTATCGATAAAGATCAAAGTAAAGGTTGTGCACCTCACTGTATGTGAAGGTAATGTCCGACTTGAATGTACATTAGTACAATCTACTTTTTAGGAGTGCCCGATGTTTGATTGTTTTTTTTTTTTTTGGAACGTTTGTAAAATTTTAACATTACTTGATTTGGTACAACCCCAAAATTTTATACCATACATAGTACATAGTCCAAACAGGTTTTAGGACTTGCTTGTATAAAAGCAGCTTGTTTGGCATGCTGCGCTTGGAGAATTTTCGAGCCAATGCATTTGGTTAAATCAGATAATGAGCTCGTTTCTTATTCACAAGCGATATCCATTTTAATTTTCCATCTAACGTCATTCCCATGTATTTAGCCTCATTTGCGTACAGAATGTGTACCGAGTCAATGAAGATGGGGAGGATGCTTACATTTTTGTAGGTAAAATTAACGCGCGTAGATTTTGTCTCGTTGAGAACAATACGGCAAGTTTTTGTTCAAGCGCATATTCTGTCGATAGCTCTTCGAAGCTTATATGTATGTCGCAGAATAAATCGAATCCTCTACGGCTAATATGGTCGCATCATCTGCGAACGTCGCTACGATAGTATCATTTTCTTGCGGTATATCACGAGTGTATAAAAGAAATAATATCGGGCCAAGAACGCTTCCTTGTCGAACTCCCGCCGCGCTTTCTTTGAATTCGGAATATTCGCTCTCGTGTTTAACACGAAGGAGTCGGTCCGCTAAATAAGTAGAGTGCATCGCTCCAAATCCGAATTGGTGATCCGGTATTAATCGGTGTTCTTTAATAATCGGATGGAATCGCTTCAATTTTAATTTTTTGAATATCTTCCACATTATTGGTAGAAGCGATATTGGTCGATAAGATTTTTTTGTCATTTGGAAAATTTCCAGAGTTAGGAACTATTATAACGTCAGCTTCCAAATCCTTCACTTTCCTAATGCCCGCATTGTGTTAATTTATTATAAGGGTATCCAAAATCCCTTTAGTGTTTCTACAGCTTCATCGAAAGGTTTATGAGATAAGGTTATTAAAAATAATTAGTGCTTTTCTGGACAACTCTTTAAGAACCTGACCCGTAATTAGTTCATATTCAGGAACCTTGTTTAATTTGAGTTTTCTTATTTCATGACACAGTTCGACCAGCAATAGTTTTCTTATCGGAAAATCATCAGATACCGTGATTGAACCAGTGTCTTCAACCAACTCTTGCCCATCAAATGCCTTAAACGTCGCTTCAGGGTGTTCCGCAAATCTTCTGCCCTTTTCCTTGTCTCCTTTCACCAATTCGCCATTGTTTTTCCTGTGGGTGGCACTTGCAGATTTGTTTTTTTTTCACGCCTTTCATAGCTTTCCAGAGCGAATAATTTAAACTTTTTTTCCGCCGTTAGGCTTTCAAGACACAAAGAAAACTCACAATTTTTTAAAACCGCGAATGTCTCTTTACGCGCTTTTCGTTTTTCTTTTATTTCTTTTATTTTTTCTAATTCAGTAATTTCACAGGGAAATTTAATTTCGTTCTATTTATAAGGAGTATTGTTCCACGCTGAACTTTGTAAAGCTTCGATAAATTAATCTACTTCGTCTTCGAGTTCGTTGTTGAACACATGCCATGGGATAACAAAAAACAAATCCGTTTTCTTTCAGAAACGAATAGGTTGTTCCGTTTCAAACATATAAAACACATATTTATGTGAATTCATGTTCTTTTCAATGCTTTCACCAACCATTGTATGTGCGAAGATATATATTTTTAATTAACTAATGGAAAATAAAAGCTTCCTGTCTGAAAATGTATGGACTTAATTTTTATGAAATGCTTTTCATTACAATATTTTTATTTTCAATTACATCGTAATGAACCTAGAGGGGGTTGCAACTGCTGGCGAAGTAAAGAACTTCTCGCATGTAGACAAGGTCTTTGTGCGTGATTGTGTTATTTTGACATCTTTGTCGGGTTTTGCGGTTGATATTGTACAAACAACTTGTGTGCCCACCCTAGAGAATCAGAGCAAACAAATTGAAATTACCATTAAATTATCACCTAATCTTGTGTAAGAAATCAGTTGGAGTTTGCTGAGTGAATTCAAATTCCGCTTGTTGCAGTTTTTCTTATTTTAACCGTGAACGTTTCAACAGTTCACAATACTCTGCTTTGCTTTGAATGAGGAACACGGAACGCGACTGTAAGACTGAGATATTTTAACGAGAAATATCTACCTACCTATGTGGGACGTAAACAAAAACAAATGGGCCTTCTGAAAAATTTGTTTTCGCTCTCTATGAACATTTTCGAAAAAACAGGATTTTAGTGAAAAACGCCCACAAAAAGTAGGCGTGGCAAAAACTTTATGCAACAAACTTATGAAGAAGGGTAGTGCCTGCAGATCTTGTGAAGGTTGTAATACTCTTTCTCTCTAACTTAAGATTTAAAAAGGTTTTTTTTTCAAAATTGTGGGCATGGCAGTGAGCGTATTCAAAAATTTTTTTCACTTAACCATTTCGGAGCCCTACGAGCTTCCTAGCTTAATTTTAAAGGCCTAAAAATTGCCTATGGACGGACGGACGGACTGACAGACATTGCTAAATAGTCTTAGGATTTGGTCCTCATCATAAATATATTTACTTTTATAGTCTACAACGAATATTAAGGGGTGTTACAAACTATGTGTCAAAAGCATTTGACAAAATGAACGAATACGGGCTTATATGTGTTTTGAATATTGTATTTTCAGTAGATGCCGACGGACCCAGACAATCCATGATCAGAGTTGACATTCGTTAAATTTATATACTATATATGAATTCAAAATAACTTTTAATAATTATGTATTTTTGAATAATATATATAAAAAAAAGGACCGCTTATTTTGCTATAATATTTCTTATAGTAGGAGGGGGGGGGAAATTCACCTTTTTTGGGACAGGCTGGGCAAATGCTGTTTTTCATCTTCTCGAAAAGAGCCCTGAAGAGAAGAGAAAAGCATACGCAGTGATTTTTCCACTGTGGAAGAACACCTGTTCAGAACGATAGGGAAAATACCATCTGGAACAGCGGATTTATGTATGTTAAGATCTTTAAGTACTCTTGAAACTGTATGAGTGCAGAAGTGGATTAGTCCCATTGAATGTTCTACGCGCTCGAGTACAGGGGGAGTCAAGGCATAATCAAGGCTTTGTCTGAAGAGCTGACAGCTGGGTTGTCATTACAAATGAGTGTCGGGATAGATGACGAAGCCGAATTTTTTACATACTTGAAAAATGGCCAAACGTTTTTACTACTGGTGGGACTTTGTAGTATATTTTGCCTTAACTTTTGATCGTAGGGGAATTTGACACGATTAATGTGGGCATTGCAGTCATTTATGGCTCGTTTAATAACAAGCTCAGATCAGATTTCAGCTTTAGTTTCGTTTTATGCTGCGGAGCGCGAGATTGTTGCCATTTTGTACGCGCTGATCCTTTACCAATTCGGTTATTTTCCGAGAATATTTTATTTCACTTTTTGCTTTTATTATATGTTTATAAGGAGTGTTATGCCAGGCTGAACTTTGTATGACTCTGATAAATTGATCGACTTCGAGTTCAAATGGCGTTTGCAGCGACACAAGATCGATTTTATTTTCGCAGACTTTTCTAAAGGAGTCCCAGTTAGTTAATATGCTAGTAAGTATAAACTCCGCCGTGTTATGCCAGTAGCATGCCGGTCCTAAGCCCGGCTAAAGGAGAAGGTGTGGGAGGCAACGGTTTTTAACCTATCCTCTGTAAAATAATCCGTTAGTGTACTCTAACCTACAGGGGTAGTAGTTAAAACTGAAAATATTGATGAATGAACAACCTTAAGGATGTAAATACTCTAGGTGGTACTGGCAATACCCAAAATCCATCCGTAATCTTCTCAACAGCGGCTCGGATTCTGGAGGGCCCAACATTCATTGAACCTACAAGCGACTCTTGTGGCTCTATTTCCGACTCATTGGGCAAACTGAGCATGAGTAAGGTTGCTACCCACTGCACCGCCGCTGACAGCTTGACCCATGATATCTCTATGGTTGAACGGGCTCCTGAGGTGGCTGGCTTTGAGGTGCACTTCACTAAGGGGCAGCGGAAGAGGAAAAGGAAGCAGCTGAGCGATCAGCGGCGCAAAGAAGCTTCCCAGGCCGAAGGCGCAAGCACTCCGTCTATGAAACGGGATAGGTCGGTGGAAGTCTCACGAAGAGAAGCTGACCTGACCCCTTCATTAGGTAATGCCTCCTCTTCTGCTGAACCGAAAAACAAATGAAGTCGGTGCTTCTACCGGAAAGGTAGTAGCATTGATGGACGGAAATCGGTTATAGTTAAATCACCCTTGAGTATGAGTAGAGGAAGTGCACCTTTTGTTGATGCTGCCCGTGCACAGGTAATGGATGATGTTGGTGTTGTGACCAATAATGGGTGCAGCACTAGTGGACAGAACTTTGTCGACGCGGACGGCTCTGATGGTAGGTGTGCATCGCATCGCTGAACGCAAAACAGCTAAGGTGCGAGTTAAGAAGCATTCATACAAGGATGCTACTGTCTCCTGCAACAAATGCTTGCATTCAGGTGGAGGGCTGTGTGTTAAAGGACGGAACCCTCATGGTGAAGACCTCATCGCAGAAAACCTCTGAATGGATTAGCAGTATGGTGCCGAAAATCCCTTCGCTTAGGACTTCATCTTTTAAGGTTTACAAACCACCCAACTGTCTGCGTGATCCCTGGGAAACTAGGGAAATCAGCGGATGTGTTAAAGCGTTTGCAAACCCAGAATCCTGGTCTCGACACAAAAGCCTGAACTGAAGAACTCCGAACTGCAGTGTCTTCGTAAAGAAACTATGAAGCTACTAAATCCGTCTTTAAAAACCAACTCAGTGGAAGACTGGAATCTTTATCGATTGAAACAAAAAGTTTTTAGGAGACTTATTCGCAAGTCGAAAAATGACTCCAATTTTTTGTGAAGAGGTCGAATCTCTAAGTGCAACTAGTAGGCTTGTGAAAGTCCTTCAAAACCTTGTTGGTAGGATTGATAGTGCTCTTGACCGGAAGGAGTACGCGTTGGGCTTTTGATAATGCGACCTTTGACAGTATGTGTAACTCTGCCAGACAGCATGGTGTAGATGAAACTTTATTATTGTGGGTTAAAGCAATCCTAATGTAGAGGACCTTGGTAGCCGATGCAGATTGTGGCAGGTGCTTCATAACAGGCGTAAATAGGGGCTGTCCTCATGGTGGTGTTCTGCTTCCTCTCTTATGGTGTATGGTGGTAGATTCTTTGCTTAACGGTTCTCAATTTTCCTGGAAACTACACTCAAGCTTATGCGAATGATGTCGCCGTTGTTTCTGTCGGTTCAAATCTAGGAGCTGTGTGCTCTCAAGCGCAGAGATCCCTGGATTTGATCGACGTCTGGTGCACTATTAATGGGCTTTCAGTGAATCCTCTTAAAACCACGGTCTCTTTACGAGAAGGAGAATCGTCACTGGTCGTCACATCTCGTGCTAAAAGGTGTCACCATACCTATATCCGATGAAGTCAAATATCTGGGTGTAATCCTCGATAAAATACTTCTATGGTCCAAACATGTCGAATCGAAAACAGATAAGCACTGTCGACTTTCTGGCAGTGTAATGGCGCTTTTGGTACGACATGGGGCTTGTCTCCAAAGCGGGTCCTTTGGATATATACGGCCATGATTAGACCGCTACTCTCATACGCATCAGTTGTTTGGAGGATCTCGCCCCGCCCCTCGATTTATTTATCATGGGGTGTACGCTAAAAACCATCATTCACTTAAAGAGAGGTGGATTTTGGCACCATGCGCACTGGAATTTTGAAGAACTTGCTCGAGAATTATCCTTTGACCCCTGTCTTATGGATATGCCATCTGATGCAATGGAGCCAGAAATCCTTCTGCGAAAAAACTACCACGTCAACTTTCCGCAGGTAACGTAGAGGCTTCGGTCAGACTCTGAACCATGGATTGAATGCCATCGTATTTTCACGGATGGCTCCAAAACCGGCCAGAGGTCTGGTGCTGGAGTCTTTGTGGAACGCGATGACATACGACTTTACTACCCCTTGGGTAAACATGCATCTGTTTTCCAAGCGGAGATTTTTGCCATCCTGATGGCTATGCGCTATATTGTGAACAGCAGGTGGAGGGCTAGAGGCATTTGCATTTGCAGTGACACACAAGCTGCATTAAAAGTGCTGCTAAACCTTCCTGCCCCGTGCAAGTAAGTGCTAGAACTCAAGCTTTCTCTGAATTTGGTCGGAAGACTGAACACAGTGAATCTTGTCTGGGTACCAGGTCACACTGGCATCCAGGGAAGTGAGATCTCGGATGAGCTTGCTAGGCAAGGTTCACAAGAAGTTTTCTCAGGACCCGAACCTGTGTTGGGTTCACTCCGGCCTATGCTCGCATCAGATGGCGGATTTTCGGGGCTGACGTGGTGAGTGCCGAACATTGTCAAAATGACAGGCGAGTGATCAGAAGCCAAATCGAAACATTCTTCAACTTTAACATAGCTTTACGAAATCCCCCCTAAAATATAAAAAATCTATAAGGACTGGAGTTCTTGCAGTATCCGAGCCCCAATGTTCACGATTTAAAAAACTTGCCAAGCATAAAAATATTGAAACTATTTGTGAAATTTTTAATAATTACAATACAAACTTGGCGTTTTTTTTTATATCTCAGTACTTTTTGTGGTTGACATGCAAGGCAAAAGCAATTTTTGTATAAGTAAAATATAAAATTTATGTTTCTGGTGTGATATCAGTATTTTTTCAAAGATTTTTTTATACGTGGAAATTATGGAAAATTTTAAAATTGTAGAATTTGAGTGAAGGTAAACGCCCTTTTTCGAGGAAAATAGAATTTGTTTTATATAGGTCCTTGTTTGCCGTAAGAACAACTTCCGACATGTAAAATTGTATAGCCGCCCTTCTTGTCAAAGATCAAGTCTTTTGGGGGCTGTGTTGAAAGAAGTGGGCGGCTGCCGGCCTGGCTAGATTGTTAGATTTTCTCCGCAAACCCCATTACTATACCGAATTTCAAGGTTCTATGATGATTGGACGTGCTCCATAGTTTTGATTACAGATGAGTAATTATACAGATTGGCGTCTTTGAACCCCCAAAAAATGTTTAAAAATGGCGAAGAAATCCTCTTTCAAATGTTCTATCTGTGAATACGTGTGAGCCCGCTAAATAAAGTACGGCGGCGCGGATGTGTCAAAAATAGTCAATTTGGAAAGTTTGAGATGGAGGAGTGCAGAGTTAGGGGAATGCGATACGACCTGGAAAAACAAACTTAGTTTCGGCCGAGTCAAACAACCAGTCGAATATTTTACTCAATTTTTCGATGACGAGATAGATTTAAATGTTTACTAGGGCTGGTGTATCTGGCATTGTATACGACTTTTGCCTCTACACTGGAGAAGGAACGTGTCAATCGTTTGGATTGAGCATATCGTCTGATATTGTCTTACACTTAACTTCAAATATTCCCGAAATCAAAATTTTAAGTTGTTTTTTGACAACTGGTTTACGTCCATAAGCCTGATGATTTCTTTGAAACAAAAGGGTATATTAGCAGTAGGAACCATTCGAAACAATCGATTAAAAAATTGTGTTCTAAGCGACGAAAAGGATCTTTCTAAAAAAGGAAGAGGATCTCACGATTTTAAAGTTGAAGCAACAAATAATTTAATTGCTTGTCGATGGTACGACAACAAAAGTGTGCAACTGGTCTCGAATTATATAGGTAAAAACCCAATGAGCGGGTGTAAACGATGGTGTCGAAAAGAGAAGAAGTTTGTAAACATTCATCGTCCAGGTATAGTTGAATGCTATAACAAGCATATGGGAGGGGTTGATCTTGCCGACATGCTGTTGGAGTTATATAAGATCAACCACCGCTCAAAGAGGTGGTATATGCGAATCGTTTACTGGTGCATAAGCTCATCAGTAGTAAATAGTTCAAAGTGCAAAATATTTGTTTGTTTTAAAATTTGACTACTACTGCCCAATGTTGCCTATAGGCAACATTTCATAACGGCTAAACCAGGATACATAGGAGTTTGAAATTAATATCAGTTCATATTTAGGTCTAGACTAACGACTCTATAAACTAACTAACTCTCCAAAAAAATTTAGCTATGCCCCAATTAATTTGGGCATGAAAGGGATATAATAAAATATTATAATATTGAGAATAAATCTATATTTTAACCAATTTATTGTAATTTTTAATAAAAAATAATCAAAGTAATATTAATTAACGTGACTAATATATACTAAAAAAGTTGGGCATACATTTTCGGTTGACAATAAATTTAAGTGTAACTAAATACAAATCGTATTTTTGGTACGTGAAAACACTTTTTTAACAAAATTTGCAATCATTTATTAGTAGTAGTAGTAAATTGTTTTGTTTATTTTCATGAAAATTTTTTTTTTTTAAGAATTGCAAAACATTATAACAAATAAAGTCGTCTGTTAAAAAGAGTGGCTGATTAATTCAATATATACGTGTACCATAATGTGCATGCTTATTTGTGAGTTGTACTCAAGTACCAAGCATTTTCGATACAAAAATGCACCCATAATATATTTATGCAGTGCATTCCAGCTACCTTCTGCTCCCCTTCTTCTGTCTATTGCTACGTTTCCACCGAGAACTAAAGCGAAATTAAGATTAATCTGCCTTTAATCTACCTTAAGTCTTAAGATTTACCATACAAATTTTAATCTGCTAAAGATAAGAATAAAAAATAATCTTGAAAGAAACTGGGTTTGCATGTAGCAATCGGTTCGGAAACACACTAAATTCTAATTTACCATATCTGGATATGTCAAAAGTGACGTTAATTGCTGAGAGTTGAGAGCGAGGAAGCAATTGACAACCAGATATGGGACATTTTGTGTGCAAATTTGAGAGACAGAGAGCAGGTAGGGAAAAAACCCGTCCTTGTTTTCGGTGAAAACGTTATAATTTTATTGCTAATCATTTGCCTTTAATCTCGGTTTATCTTTTGGTGGAAATGCAGCATACCACTTACTTATATAAAAAATTTCCAAAGTTGCCTAAAAAAGAAACAGCTAAGAAAATTGATTGACTAAACGTACAAATTTTGTAACACAAAATAATTTAAAAAGGATTAAAAATACTTCTTTTCCACTTTTTTTCATCGATGCACGGAACTCGAATATGTTGAATAAAAACAATCAAGGAATTAAATATATGTATAAAAAAAAATTAATATTTACATTAAAATAGCTATAAAAGTTGAATCATATAAACTCAACACTTCGCAGCACTTCCTATTTCCCAACACATCCGCCGTGACCAGCTGTTTTGTTGTTACGATTTGGATATGTTGCGAAACTCCCACACTTATTTTTGGCGGGTAATCATTTAAATTAGGTCCTACTTCATGTGTCTGTCTCACATGTATTTATATATATTAAAATTGAGAAAGGACTTTGCGGCCATTATTCAATATTTTTTGTGGGTTGAAAGTGATAGGGGATTGCAGAGTTGACTATCTGGTTAATTCCTCATCTGTGCTTGTAGGCAATGTGAGAGATTCGCTCTCGAGTTGACTATCTGGTTAACTTCTCATTTCTAAGCAAGAGATTATTGTCAAAGCAAAAGAAACACATTTTCAAATAAATCCAAGCTTAAATTTAAAATCAAGAGACGGTTACAATGTACATATTCAGTTCATAAGAGAGCGAGCGAGCGAATTGACAAAATGCGAAGGAATAACTTTTAATGCATTCTTAAACACAAAATGTAAACTTTACTATTCCAATTCCAAGATAATAAAGTTATTAAATTTATTGCATCATAATTATGAATAATAACAATAATAAAAAATTACATCATGCTGAACAAATTTAATAACGTAATTATCTTTGAATTGGAATAGTGGATAGTAGTGAATAAAATAGCAGTAAATTTATCAAATACTATAGGTTGATTTTTTAAGAGGTTTAGAACTTTTTTTAAAAAAAAAACACAAAAAATTCGAAAAAATGAATGAAATATTTATTTGAATCGATAGTTTGAACCTTGCAATTTAATGTTTAAAGATAATTTCATGCAAATGTTGACCGCGGCTGCGTCTCAGGTAGCCCATCCGCTGAGTCCAATTTTGGCATACTCTTTCACACATATCGGCCGGTATCTCACGAATGAATGCATGGATGTTGGCTTCCAGTGCGTCAATCGAAGCGGGCTTGTCCCTATACACATTAGCCTTGGCATACCCCCACAAAAAATAATCTAATGGTGTCAAATCGCACGATCTAGGCGGCCAATTGACCGGCCCGAAACGTGAAATTAACTGTTCACCAAACTCGCCTCGCAATTGCGCCATTGTTTCGCGTGCTGTGTGACATGTGGCACCGTCTTGTTGAAACCACATATCATGCAAGTCAAGAACTTCCATTTCGGGCAAAAAAAAGTTTGTTATCATCGCTCGGTAGCGTTCACCATTGACAGTAACGCTGCGATTCGCATCATCTTTGAAGAAATATGGCCCAATAATACCGCCGGCCCATAAACCGCACCAAACAGTGGCTTTTTCGGGATGCATTGGTAGCTGTTGCAATGCTTCTGGCTGATCTTCACTCCAAATGCGGCAATTTTGCTTATTTACGTACCCATTCAACCAAAAATGAGCCTCATCGCTGAACACAATTTTTCGATAAAAAAGCGGATCCTCGGCCAGCTTTCCAAGAGCCCATTCACCAAAAATTCGGCGTTGTGGTAGGTCGGCTGGCTTTAGTTCTTGCACCAGCTGTATCTTAAAAGGCTTTACGCCCAAATCCTTCCGCAAAATTTTCCACGTAGTGCTATAACAAAGGCCTAACTGCTGGGAACGGCGCCGAATCGACATTTCGCGGTCTTCTGTCACACTAGCTGATATGGCCGCAATATTTTCTTCAATACGCACAGTACGTAAACGTGTTGGTGGTTTAATGTCCAACAAAGTAAATTTGGTGCGAAATTTGGTCACAATCTTCCGAATAGACTGCTCAGAAGGTCGAGAATGCCGATCATAAAATGGAAGCAGCGCGCGATGAACATTTCGAACCGAGCACGAATTTTGATAGTAAAATTCAATAATTTGCAAGCGTTGTTCATTTGTAAGACGATCCATGGTTAAATTGCAAACCAAACTGAAGCTGTTTGACAGTGACACAAGGTACTAAACACACGTCAGCTGTCAAAACCAGTGTTGCCAAAACCAAACCAGCTAAAAAATCACCCTTTATGTTAAATTATTGAAATGGTCAGTTAACTAATCACGCGTTACTCATTTATTTTATTCATTAAGCATTTATTTATTTTACCTACAATTTTAGTAATTTTACAGAATATTTAATTTTATTTCATAATATTACTGACTATTTAAAACTGCTAAATTAGATATTAGCTAAATACAATATGATACTCTTAATTTGATTTTAAGCTTGCATAACTGCCAAAATGTTTACGAAACTTCTTAAAAATGTTTACCCAATCAATTTGTTTGTTAGGTAAAACGAAAATACATAATACATAGTAATTGAAAACATTCAAAATACTTTTATTCTTTTGCAACTTCACCATAAATTGTCGCATGTTATTACGATGTTATTGGACATAGCCCAGTTTGACCATTTATATGTCAACATGAAATTTTTTTAAAAATGGATTCTGAGGCGCAGAACTGCTATTGTGTGCGTGAGCTGGCTCAATTAAATTGCATATAAAAACATATACGAATGCAGTAGTACGCCATTTTGAAGTAAATAAAAAACGATAGGCGGGAGAGCCAAAAATCGTCTCAGTCGACTATGTATAATTACCCATCTGTGGTTCTAACCAAATGTTTCCAGCGATCATGCATTACAGGTATATGCACTACCACCAAGCCGATTTTACATTTCTCGCGCTTCCTGTAATTGTGTTTATTTTTAGCGTGAATATATATATGTCAAACGTGTTGGTAGTAGTGAGAACCGGAACAGTACTCGCAAAATTGCTAGAACAGCACTGACAACACTTAGAACAGCACTGACAGCACTTAGAACAGTACTTGCCAGCAGTTAGAACAGTTCCAGCATGGCGAATAGGTGAATGGAAAACGAAATGAGCTTCTCATTGCATTGCCGCTTATAGAGCGAAGTTCAATATCTTAAGGATCATTGATATGAGAGCGAATTGCGAACTACGAACAAGTGAATACTCGTAAATTCTGACATTTCTTTCACGTGACAACTCTTTTTGATTTGTAAATGTTAGCAGCAAGATGTGTCCATTTTAAGGTTATGTTCGAACGAATTTTTCTTTCGCGGATTTGTGGATCGCGTCTGTATTATGTGGATTGTGAATAAAGAGTGACAGTTCGCAGCAACAATTTTTCAATTCGTGGGAATTTTTTTGCAATTGTAAATATTGCTGTTTAAATCAATTTAGACTCAGTTTTTTCTTAGATAATATGTTAGATCAATTAAATATCAAGCTTTTGTGGAAGCAATAGAAATTTTCTATTCATAAATACATTAAAATTGATTTGTTCGCGATTCGCCTATTCGCAGTTCGCTCTCATGTGAACAGTCCTTAAAGGATCATACACATGAGAGCGAACCGCGAACAGGCGAACAATCGTAAATTTTGACATTTCTTTCACATGAGAACTTTTTTTGGTCGCAGGTACCCGCGAATCTGATTTGTAAATGCTAGATGCAAGATGTGTCAATTTTATGGTTATGTTCTAGCGAATTTTTCTTTCGCGGATTTGTGGATCGCGTCTGTATTATGTGGATTGTGAATAAAGAGTGACAGTTCGCGGTATGAATTTTTCAATTCGCGGAAAAATGTGTGTAATTCTAAATATTGCTATATAAATCAATTTAGACTCAGTTTTTTTTAGATAGGATGTTAGATCAATTAAATATCAAACTTTTGTTGTAGAAGCAATAGAAATTTTTTATTCATAAATACATTAAAATTGATTTGTTCGCGATTCGCCTATTCGCAGTTCGCTCTCATGTGAACAGTCCTTAAGAGAATCCGAATTGGCTATCTGTTTTCGAATTGCTCATCTGTGATTTCTACCGCAGACAAACAATGATTATGTACCTATACAAGATTCAAAATAAATCTTAAAGGGATTCCACAGAAAACAAAATAATAAAGTTGTATATTCAAATCTTGTACCTCGGAAACAATGGTACTACCATTTAATTTCTTTGGTATACTTACGATTTTGAACAAAAACCAACCTTTCGCAGTATAAAATCTGAATTTTATGTTATATCAATGTTTTTTACGCGAAAGAGATGGTGCATTTATGAAGGAGATAGCTTTGCGAAAATCGGAAGTCGTTCCTGACAACAGCTGTTAAATTTGTTTTGATTAACAATTGGTTTCATTTTTAAAGTTAGTTGAAAATCTTTTACAATGTCAATTCCTGGTTTAAGAATTAGCGAGACAGACGATGAGTTTTTCGGATCACTGCAAAGGTGGATATTGTTTTTAATATTTTTGTAAAAGTTGTTGTACGAGCCAATTATAACTTCCTTTTATCAGTCAATCGAATTTAGCAAATGTTTTCGGTGTGAATGAAAAAAAGGACGAGTTTGTCAATAAATCATTGAAATATAAACCAATAAAGCCAGCTTCAGCATCCGAAAATGTGGTTGAAGGCGACAGTGCGGCAACGGCATGGAACGTTCAAGTGGCTAAAGTTGTAACAGCATTTAAATTGTGAGTAGGTACTTACTGTCCGAACCTAATCGATATACCCATTTCAAGGCACTTATTAATCATTTGAGATTAAAAATGATCGCAGATAATGGTCATATGTAAAAACTAAACAATACGCGTTTTCTTTTCAGAATCAACCAAGAAAATATATCACAGGGCCGCGTCGGACTGGCTCTGCTTAAGAATTTTAGAAATGATTTTAAAATAATTGTTTACCGCAGCAAATCTAACGTTTTGGCAAAAACAACCTTAGGAGCTGGCAGAAAATTAACGATCCAATCTTCGTATCTTCAGTTTCATGATGATGAACAGTTTTTTTGGAGTATTCTTCTTGAATCAAAAGATGAAAAGTCTTTCACGGAACACCTGCCGCATGAGTGTTTATCAACAATTGAAAATTTGCCAGAAATTCCTGGTATTGTAGATAAGCAACCGGAGACAATTAGTTTTGACGACGATAACAATAGTAAAGCTAAACTTCTTTCTCGAATGGCAAAAATGGGCCAGCCACTTCCAAAATTAGCGTCACCGCCAACAGCAACTGATGTAAGCGATTTTTCAGACACTGAATTGACAATTATTTCCCCGAAACCTAGCATCGCACCCAGAAAAGTTGGCAAAGAAATCGTCCCGGCTGGAAATTCTCTGCAAACAGGCCGAATTGTCTTTGATCCACAGGTTCAGGAAAATTGTTATATGAACATGTTACTCACCGAAAACCGAACACAGAATACTGAACTTCGGATAAATATCTCGAAGCTGGACTCTAAGATAGAAAAGGTTTTAGATAAAATTGATTTAATGGGAAGCAAAGAATTGCCTTCGAATGAGAGAGACCGGGACGATGAAATACTTTATTTGGAGGAAAAAATTCTTGAACTGAGAAGGGATAATCGATCTTTGCGACAGCGTGCTAGGGAAATAGAGACAAAAAAAGGCGATGGTCGTAGAGAGTCGAAATTGAGAGAAGATTTGTTTGGAGGATATGAGGATGTATTGGAATATTTAGGAGTAAGCCTAAATGATTGTGCTGGTTTAGAAGAATTTACAATGGATATATTGCAAAAATCGAGATCAGTGCTAAGTAATGCTCGGGACGAAGCCAAAAAAAAAGATAGCAAATTGGACGAAAATGAGGCGGAGATTTGTAAATTTAAACAGGAAAACTCGAAATTAAATGAGGCCACGCGAAGCTTTCAAAGCCAAGTAAATATTGTTTCCAAACAATGCGAACTCTTAAAGCAACAGCTGGACTGCGCTCAATCGGATAAGAATAATAAATTCCAATCGTCCGTAAAACAAATAATGAATAATATCTATGGTGAAATAGTGCAAGGTTTAGACGCCATAAATGGCCAATTGACAGCGGAAAACGTGCTTAAAGTCTGTGCAAGCGCCATCCGAAAGGAATCTTTAAATGTTTTAAAGGAAAATTAGCGGGACAATACAACTTGATCGTTTATTTATAAAGAATTAAAAAGTTATTTCTATATTCACAAATCTCGTGATGTGGTTATTCTTACAAAGAACTAGATACGTCGTCGCTAGACGATGACGACGAAGAAGAAGTGGAATGCTTACGCTTCTTTTGACGTAGTTTTCCAATTTTCTGGATTCTTTTTGTTTTGTTCTTTTTTTTTGATGACGAACTGGTGTGTTTTTTTTTCTTGTGTTTTCTTTTACCAGCCCCGCTGGAGGACGCGGAGGAAAGTGACGAAGAATATTCATCGTCGCTGGAATCTGACGAGGAGTCACCACTAGAAGAATCTGATGAAGAGGACGAAGATGAAGAAGAACTGCTGGTACTGGCACGTTTTTTTCGCTTCTTTTTATCAATCAGCATTCGTTTGGTGTTCTTTTGTTTTTTGGACGACTTTTTGTCCTCCTCTTTCTTGCGCTTTTTCAGCAGTTCAGTTTCTTTCTCCTTGAGTTCATTTTTTCGCAATTCAGTCAGGGGTGTTAGGTATTCGGTTTCCGAATCGGTACTAGTGCTGTCAATATCGAGGAGAATTTCTTTGTTCGGGTCGACCTGAAAAATCAGATGTATTCCAATACCAAATAAAAAATCGAAAAATGCCTTACTTTAAGAAAATTACGACATTGATAGGTGAGATGGCCAGCGTATCCACACTTTTTACATGCAGCTCTGGAGGAGTCTTTGTTTGTGTTAGTCAATCCGAAATTCATTTTTCAGTCGAATGGTTTAAATAATTAGATTTATATTTGATTACAAAAATAGAAGAGTAAGATTAGAGAAAAGTCGGGAAAGCAAACAAATACAGTCTGACAGGTACTTTTGACATTCCTCGATTGCATGAATTTAAAGTGTTGCCAAACATAATTTTGTCATCTGGCTTTGTTTAATAAAGCGTCGTTCACATAAATTTGATATAGGCCGGTATATTTTTTTTTTTGTGCGCCAAAAGATAGAGCAGAAATATTACAACCATTGGTGGCTCAATTGGAGATTTGGGGATATTATAGTTTCCGAGGCGACAAGATTTGAAGATGCAACTTTATAGATCTCAATGAAATAACCAAATTGGTTTTGCTAGTACCCTGCGTTTAAGCTAAGGAGCTTATTAAAGAAATTTGTTTAGGTGAATATTAAGGATTTATTTTTTAAACAACCTCTCGAGGCTAAACGCGAGGCCTTATCAAAACACATAAAAGCGCAATGTTTTAAATAAAACAAAATTACCTTTCATATGCGGTACTAACATCTACAATAGAACTAACACTGGCCGTGATTTATCCTCATAAGTTGTCTGGTGTTATAAATATAAATATGATGCGATATTTACGCATTTCTATTGCGTGGGCAGCTGGCCAGATAATACAGATACATCTCGGCTTTATACATGATTTATAATAGATTTTTTCATTACTAGAATGATTGCTCTCTATAGAGACAGGGCAATTCTATTTTATTTGATGACGGAAACTACTCATACAAAAAAAATTATTGCACCATTAGGAGTACCATAAGCAAACTCTTGGTATATGGCAGAGGTTTTCCAGCTCCAGAAAACATTATGAGGGTTTTTTTTTCGTATCCATTGCAAAATATGAAAACACGAGAAATGAACGCGCCCTTTTAAAAAAATTGACTCGGAATACTACTGAACTCACCCAGTCTCGACTTCTGTCAAACGGCTTGCCTTTTTAAATTTATTGGAAATTAACTGCCGGACAGGAGCGAGACTGAGGTGAGAAAGAACATTGTTTCCTGAAATAATATTTACTTTAATAATTGTATCTGTTAACTATAACAGATAATAAAATCCTTTTGAACAAAATCATTAAAGTTAACAGTCGAAGCCCGAAGTTTTTGTCCGGCCTTATTTGAAAATTTTCAATTACAAACATATTAATAATAAAATAAAATTTGAATATGACATATCAACAGTCACAGCTTATTTCGAAGTTGTAAAAATATATTACTGTTATCAACTTAAGAGTGTTTGGGACCTCTAGTAATTCTTATGAGCGCTCGTAAATATGTACTAATAGGGGTTGGTGAATAGGTTTACGGAGCTCATAGCTTATGAATGGTCGGTGCGCTATTCACCGCCTTAGTGTAGATTTACAAGCGCTCATAAAACTTCCCAGTCACTAAGATAAGAGCAATAACATACTTCACTAACTGCAAAAATTCTAAATTAGCTGTGACAGTTGATATATCATATTGAATATATTTTATTAAAAATATTTTGCAAATGGATATGAAAAAAACCTCGTGTTGATATAATATTCTGGAGCTGGAAAAGGTCTGCCACACACCAACAGCCTTATTAATAATGCCGATTTAACTGATTGATAACTCTAAAACACTGTTAACTCGTTAGTTGAACTCAATTTCTTATTTTTTAGGATTTATCAGCTGCATAAAAACTCTCAAAAACTAATTCACTGATGTAGGTTGTTTAACAAGTTGATGACTTTGAAATAATTTTGCTCGACGGAAAAATAAAAGGTTTTTGTGCAAATTATTGTTAAATTCAGTGTTCAAAAAGTGTTCCTTAAGTAATCAAATAAATGGCTCATGATTTCATTTTCAGTGCGCTTCTTCTTATTTTGTTGGCTTCCATTTTTCCATAATTTTTTTTTATAATTTTTCTCAATTTGTCGAAAATTGTAATTTTGTTGTTTGTATATGTCAGATGTCAGCCGGAATGTAATAGATTTTAGTAAAATATAGGTATGTCAGTGATTCCATTTTCAATTTTGTTTATTCACATAGAGATTCTGACGTTACATGTTCGAGAGAGAGTTCGAAAAAGAGCGAACAAATTAATTTTTCGCATATTCGAAATAGCATACAAAATACCCTGGTGAAAACGTAGCAAACATTTAAAACTATGAGCTACTTAAATTTAAAATCGATTTAAGAATGGTTGGTGAATACCGACCTTAAAGATAATTTGATATTGCAAATTTAGATTTTTATTTTGGGATACAAAATACTTGAAAGCCTATTACCAGCACTACCCAACATGCAAAAATGCATACCGGAAATGTTAATTTTCATGGTAAAAACCTTTTTTTTATTTTTATGGCGATGGTCCAAACAATTTTGTGCTGGCGTTGCTAGCATGTGCTGAATGATGCTATAACGCAATATATATGAACATATTTGCAAATAAATTGTAAACAAAAATTTTCTTTTTTTTGAGCTGTCAAATCGTCGTGGTATCCAAAAAACAATTTTTTATTTACATTAAAGTGCGTTAATATACAAGCGATGTAATATATACAATTGTAAAGTTCGCAGTAGATTTGAAATTCGATCTGTATCTCTGTATCTGTAATCTAATAAGGTGGTATCTGGCGATAAGTTCCAATTTATGGTAGACTTCGAATGCCTTTTAGACAGGCTAACGTCAATTACTTGCTGTCTCCTGGCTGTAACAAAGGAAGGTTGATGACATACATTGTTGATGGTAATATCAGACGATAAAATGAAGTCCAAAAGTCGATCTCCCCTTATGTTGCATTTGCATTTATGTAACATTTGTATTGATGTAGAACGGTGAAGGCTTACGGCAAAAAGTGAAGTTCATGCACACAAAAAAATGTTTTTTCTTAAAAAAAAAAAAAAAAAAAAAAATGGATGGATGTAAGATTGTAAGGTTTGCATTTAATGTTTCTATCTCTATCCGATTGCTCTACTTTAGTAATTCAATTAGCTATTGGGAATACATATGTGACCATCAAACACGTAGAAATCGAATCTACAAAGGTAGTCGAATTTCTTATGTTGTATTCGTTTGGTAATCCGGAAGATTTCCGGACTCTTCTGAAACTTTTCGTAAGGAACTAAAATTACAGTTCCTCTCCGGAAAGAAGAGAAAATCGCTTCTGACTTTAAATTCAGAATCAAAACCAGAACCACCAACCGCAAACGTCAAAATCGATAAATATAATCATTGTTGATGATGCATTTAATAATTCTTAGATAAGGGGAAATTATAACCAAATTTAATTAAATAATATAAGGAATAATATAAACATTTTTCAATAGCTAATTTTGTTTTTCTTCGATTCTCTTCATCGTCATCACATTGGCCTTGGGGCGTTTGAAAATACATATACACAAATACAACGACAATACACTTCAAATACAAATTTAATGGGTTTATTTGTTCGTTTGGCATCCCGGATCGGAGAGCACTCCAAAACGAAAAAGACGTTATAATACAATTAAAAAAAAAAGAATTTGTGACAGTTATAGTCCCGCAAAAAGCAAAAAGAAAAAAATGTCTGAATACGTTTCACGCTGACTATAACTTGGGCCTTACTCATAGCGCTTCGTTTCTTTGTGAAGGAGCAGCAAGTACACCCACTGTACGTGCCCTTAACTTTCGCCTTGACAAATAAAACGTCATCAAATTTTGTGAATCTTTCTATCAAATGAGCCAACCTGAAAGACAACGAAAATTAATAATCTGATATACCAATATCCTAAATTAGTAGACAAAAAAAAAACAGGTTTTGAGTTATCTTCACATTGGCACTCAAATTTTAATCTCATAAAACATTGTTCTAGAGTGTATTTGAAAGTAAATTTTTCTTATTTTACATTCCCCTATTAAGTGTATTCCGCTTTTTGGGGAGTACAATTTTCACCTTCAAAGTGGACAAACTTCGTATGCTCTCGTCCGGGTCAACCGCGGGAATAAATGTGATGCAACAATCGTCGAATTTTTCCTATGGTGACCGACCGCAGATGGGTTTGGATGTCGAATTTGGAAGTGATCCAGCAACGGGTGGCTTCTTCAACACCGACTACAAGAAACATGATGACCTCAAACATATGTTGGACAGTAATAAGGATGGTCTCAAGCTAGAAGCCATGAAAAGGATAATTGGAATGATAGCCCGAGGACGGGATGCTTCTGAATTATTTCCAGCTGTAGTTAAAAATGTGGTTTCAAAAAACATCGAAGTTAAAAAGTTGGTATATGTTTACTTAGTCAGATATGCAGAGGAGCAGCAGGATTTAGTACTTTTATCTATAAGTACTTTTCAAAGAGCTCTTAAGGATCCGAATCAATTGATTCGAGCCAGTGCACTACGTGTTCTGTCTAGTATTCGAGTGTCTATGATTGTTCCAATTGTAATGTTGGCTATTCGAGAGTCTGCGTCGGACATGAGTCCATATGTAAGGAAGACGGCTGCCCATGCGATTCCTAAACTTCATTCATTAGATCCCGAACAAAAGGATGAACTAGTAACAGTAATAGAAAAGTTGCTTTCGGATCGCACAACTTTGGTCGTCGGTTCTGCTGTTATGGCCTTTGAAGAGGTCTGTCCTGAGCGTGTCGATCTTATTCACAAGAACTATAGAAAACTCTGTAATCTTCTAGTAGACGTAGACGAATGGGGTCAAGTTATAATCATCAACATGCTGACAAGATATGCGCGCACACAATTCGCAAATCCCAACGTGGAAGAACTCGACGATACTGATTTCGTCACAGCCGAAGTAAATAAAAAATTTTATGATGATGATAATGATGGATCCTCGTCAGATGATGAGAAGAACGATAAACAGTCGTCACCAAAACGTACTACATACGTAATCGATCTGGATCATCGCATGCTCTTGCGTCAGACTAAACCACTGCTCCAAAGTCGGAATGCGTCCGTGGTTATGGCGGTGTCACAGCTATATCATCACGTTGCGCCACGTGGTGAGGTGAATATGATTGCCAAGGCATTAATCCGTCTTCTGCGGTGTCACAAAGAAGTGCAGAGTGTAGTTTTAACATGTATCGCTTCGATGTCTACCAAGAGAAAGTCGATTTTTGAACCACACATGAAGTCGTTCTTTGTTAGAACGAGTGATCCTACCCATATTAAGCTCCTGAAATTGGAAATTTTAACTAATCTAGCTACAGCAATGAGCATATCGGTTATTTTAAGGGAATTTCAAACATACATTAACAGCAGCGATCGTCCATTTGTTGCTGCAACCATCCAAGCGATCGGAAGATGTGCTGCATCCATTAAAGAAGTCACTGAGACATGTCTGAGTGGGCTGGTGCATCTGTTGTCCAATAGAGATGGTAAGATTACCGTTTTTATATTTATTTAGCCAATAGAGTAAAGAGTGTTCCTTATTAGTTTTTCTTTCACTTTTAAACCAGACTGTAATATAAAATGCATATACGAACGAATTTTGGTCTTTTTATGAATGAAAATTAGAAATACATTTTTATTTCAGTTTATTTATTTTTTTTTTTCGGGGATGATAACTTATTAAGAAGACTATTGGAATAGCAAAATTGTTTCTAAATATCGTTAACGTTTATTTTTTGTAAAGCAGATGACAAAATAAATTAGTAAGTGCCAACAATAATAATTTGAAAATCGTTATACTTTCAATACATAATATCACAAAATTACATTTAAATGTGAACTTGACTTCGTTTTGACGAACTTATTCGATAGCTTCGAACAAATAGTTGCTCAACTCATAAAATTGTTGAATAACCTCGAACACTTGCGTGATCAACGCATTCAATTGTTAAAAAATCTCGTACACCTCATCAACTGTATTTTAAATTTTTAAACATCTACTTTCAGTTGTTGAAAAATCCCGTACCCCTAGTTGATCAACTGTATTTGTAATTTTCAGACATCTACTTCAACTGATAACTTCTCTCATGAAGAGAGAAACTTACGAAAACGTTAGGGAACGCTTTTGTAGTAAGAAAAGAAGTAAAATTTTAAATTTAAAAGGTTTTGTTTTAATATTGAATTTGGGACTTAATTTAATACGAACAGTCGTATTTATTACAAATTTTCCAATTTTTCAAGTTCAATTTCCTTTAGAAACGATTTATTGAAGCAAATACGTTTCGATAATCTTTCCTCTGGAATTGAATTCCTTGTAAACATTTGAGAGCAGAAAAGGACGTTTGACAGATGAACTGGATGATGGAAAATGTATAATATTATAAAATGTTCAATATTATAAAATGTTCGAAAAATTGTCTTGTAAAACTAAACTCGGTAATGATAAGGAAATAACAGCCTAAATCGATTTATTTCGAAATTGATGGTACCATTGAAATCTAATATTTTCGTTTCATTTTACACATTTTTTTCATTGCGATATCTTAAATGGATTAACATTAATAGCGGAATAAGCACCATTGCAAGCCAAAAGCAACTTCAGAAATTTTAAACTGAAAATACGTGTTTTAAATAATAACAGAACTATCAAGCGTGTTCGATATATTTATTTATACATAATGTAAACATTTTTGAAAGTCGTACATTTAAACACATATTAAGCTCTTATGATCAGGACCAAAACCTTATGATCAGGACCAGAACCTGAAACTATTTAGCAATGTCCATCCGTCCGTCCGTATCCTTTCCGGCCCTTACATTTATTTGGAACACATACTCCCTAGGCTTCCGAAATGGTAAAGTTTTTAAGCTATAGTTGAAGAGATAAAGGATTAGAATCTTAACAAATTATGTAGACACTGAACTTCTTCACAAGTTTGCCATATATATACATTTTTTTGCCACGTCTACTTTTTGTGAGCGGGTTTTAAAAAAATGTGTTTTTTTTTCAAAAAATTGTAAAGAAAACGAAAAAAGAATTTAGTTAGAGTTTGTTTTCTAGCGTATCACCCATACTAAATTTTTGGCCACGCCCACTTTTTGGGGGCGTTTTTTTAAAAATAGTTTTTCGATATTAATTTCATCGAATGAAATAAAATGCCATCCATTATGTTCTTAATTAATTTTAATGGTTAAACGGATTCTTCCGTTTTAATTTTTTCGAATATTGAGGTATTCTGGATTTTTTTTGAACTTAATAGTATAAAAAATAGTAAATAAAAAATAGAATTCCTTTGTTTTTTTATTAAATATTGGGGTGTTTATAACGTAAAGTTGATTGACATTTTTTAGAAAAATTTAATATGCAGCATTATTTGCCCCCACCATAGGTATCAAAAATATGAGTTGGAGAAATTTATACTTGTTGTTGCGTAAGACATGTCGTAGGTATTCGAGTTTTCTTTTTTTAATTAAGTATACAAGTTCTCTTTTCCTTTTTTTCTCTTTCCGTCGTAGAACTTCTTCGTTTATTATTCTGTCTGTCCACGAGGTCCGTAATATTTTTTGGTCTTTCCACATTTCGAAAGTTTCCAGTTTTTGTATGATATTACTTTTTAAAGTCCAGATTTCTACCCCGTACAGCAATACCGAGCATATATAGAGTTTAACCATTCTCGTTTTAATGTTAATGTTAATTTCTGTACTGCAAACAAGTTTTTTTTACTGCCCTCGCTTGTTCTATCCTACACTCTTTTTCTTTGCTAGGGTTAGCATCATGGTTAATCATTGTTCCCAAATATTTGAACTTGCTGACTTTTTCGATATTCTTGTTGTTTACTTTTAGCTCGATATTTATTATATGTGATTTTTTAGTTAGTATTATAAACTTTGTTTTAGCGATTTTTGTGCTTTTGTACATTTGTACATTAGTATACTAAAGATAAAGTTATTGCGATCGGAAATTTCGAACACAAACTGAGTATGAGGGATGGTATTACGACTATAAAGAAGTCTGAAAGAGTGGGTCCGCCAATGTCGTCCGTCGTTCTGTCTGTCCGTGCGCCTTATGGCAAAAGGGTTCGACGGATTTGCTTCAAAGTTCGTATATAAGGGGTTACATCTCAGGGCATGTGCCATACAATTTTTTTTGTGAAAATCACTTATCACTATTTTTCTAGAAAATGATTCCAAGGATTTTAGTCTTTTTTTGTACTAAGGATACTTGGGATGGGGCCAAAAATACTGCATACTCAGTTTTTGGAAACAAAATTGTCGAACAAATTCGCATACTTCAATTTTTGAAATAATTTTTTTTATCTTATATTAGATTTTCTTAAACTTTAATTAAATTCGATTTCTCAAAAACGGCTTTCACGATTTAACTAATATTTAATGCCGTTTCCGAAAAGCAAATAATATTTGAGAAATTTCTCATTACAGTTCTTACTCTTGGATGTTTGTCAGACGTTCACAAGAGGTGAGGCAGCGAATAAAAACTTTCAGATGGTACAGGTCGGGATTTGAACCAGCGACCTGTCGCTTAGTGGTCCAACGCACTTAACCACTAAGCCACTGCACCCACTATGTTTAAAGTGTACAATGTGAGAAATTATATCAAAATCGTAGGTGCCGTTTTTGTTAATGTTTTGATCAAATGTTTGATCATTCTTCTTAAGGCGATTCCAGAACGCATCTCATGTATCGAGAAAGTTTCGTCGTGCACTTTATTTCGACACTCTTCACTCCATAATTGTTACGCCTTTAAAGCTAAAGTACTTTATAAAGTCATTTTCAGCCTTCCGTTACGCAAATTGCAATGTATCGCTGAATAAAATTTCAATTATCTTTTCGGCCTTACTTTCGACTTTAATTCAATAAATACATATCTTCTTATTCATTTAAAAACTTTAAATATATTTATCAACGTAACAGATAAAACACCAAAGTTTCGCAAAACTAAGCGATGTTTTTATCAGTCGTATTATTCGGTATAAGGAATTCAATAGTAGTCTGCAAAATGAAGGCTCAAACTAATTTTCCAAGTTTACAAACGTCAGAGTCAGAGAGTCAAGTAATATCGTAATGTCTCGATTGCCAATAAGTTTTACCACACGGTTTTGAATACTGTCAAGTAGCTCCAAACATGTTATTGGTGCACCAGACCAGATATGAGCGTTGTACTCAAGTTTTGGGCGAATAATTAATGCCTTGTAGATTCCAATCAGATCGGAAGGGGTGAAATATTTCTTGCATCGCTTAAGGAAGCCTAGACATTTTGCAGCGTTCTTGGCGACATCGAACATGTTGTCATTCCAACGAAGTATGTCATTAACACACATACCGGCGATGGAAATTCTTTCGGTTTCGGCGATGCAAGTGCCATTCATGGATAATGGCAGAGTGTTAGGGTTTCGCTTCAGTGACAGCAGATAGCGTTGTATTTTGGGACCATTTAATTCCACTCTATTCGTTTCACCCCACTTAAGAATGCTGTCAAGATTGGAATTTAATCAGCTTAACATACGTTGCCGTTGCTGTTCAACGACCGAAGATGAGGCGTTGCCCAGGAAACGGATATGTAAAGCTGAGGGCACTGTCATCGGCGAAGGAATGAATAGGATTAAAAGTATCGGATAGTAGATCATTTATAAAAATAAAAACGAGATTCGGGGAAAAAACGCGACTTTGGCGAACACCAGCATTTATTTGTTAAGTTAGAGATTTGAAACCGTCGAAAACAACTTGAATGATCGTTCCGAAAGGTAATTTCGAATCCATTGAAGGTATCATCGATTCCAAATGCACACATTTTCGACAAAAGATGCCAAACTCTGTCAAATGCCTTTGAAATATCAAGCCCAACGACTTTGCTTTAACCATAGTAATGAATAAATTGGTTCCACGTTTTGGTTATGATTCGGCTTATTGCAACACAACAGTGTTTGGATAAGTAATTGTCGGTTTTTTATGAGATGTTCTGAAATATTTATCTGCGCTTAACACTGAGTTACAAGGAAATGGGAAATCAATATGTGACCTGCTACGAAGCGTGTCTGATTTTCGTCGCAAGTAGAAATTTTTTTTAAAAAATATATTGCAATACAAGAATTTATTCATTTCCCAACAATTCTTGAATAAAAAAAGAATAATTCTGACATTGAAATATTTTTAAGATTTCTTCTAATCTTAAAAACGTCAGAATGGTCTGACGTGGTTGCAAAATTGTTCAGTCTTCCAAAGCTTTCACTTCAAATGGAAATGATTGACTTGGACGAAGTATGCAAATGTATGAATCTGAATGTACTTATAAATTTTGGAATAAATATGTTTAAGATAAGTATGAAATTGCAAAATAAAACTAGCTATCACCATGACCGCTATGTTTGGATCTACATAAATACGTGAATCATTTTTCTCAAAATTTACTTTTTGAAGAACAAATATCGTTCGAGATTGCCCATCTTAAAGACATTTTTCGCATTTTCTGTTCCCGCGTGAACTAAACTGTAAAAAAACTGTCCCAAGTTCATCGTTGTAATTTCTCCCATATTTTCTTTACTAGACCTCGATAAAATTTGTAATCTGTAGGTAAATAGTAAATAATTTGTGTTGGTAAAATATGAAAGGTCTGTGGTATTAATTTGCTGTGTAAGGAGATGAAGTACCTAATTGTTGAGTTATAAATCTGTAACAATTAAAATTTTTCTTATGACGTTTTTGATTGGTAATCCGGAAGAGCTCCGATCAAGGATGCCAATCGAACAAACCAATCATTTTTCATTTGAGTTTGATGTTGTTGTATTTTTGTGTAAGTATTTCCAATCGTTACTGCCAATCTGATGACGATGAAGGGGATGAAAGAATAATAATATTAGCCATACAAATATTTGATTATTGTACCTAAAATTAATTCATTATTTGTTTAATTGAATTTGGTAAAAGTTGAAAAATAAATATTTCATAAAAAAATAAAATGCATCAGAAACAAAAATGATATTTATCGATTAAGACGTTGAATGTTTTAGTTGTTCTGGTTTTGATTCTGAATTTAAAGTCAGAAATAAATTTCTCTTCCCTTTTAGGAGAGGAACTGCCATTTAAGTACCAAACGAACACTTCCAGAAGAGTTCGGAAGTCTTCCGAATTACCAATCGAAAACGACATTATACCTTAATTTTACTATTCAAATGTCAAATTCTTATTACTCTAGCTGTCCCGTTACAGGAATGTACATACGCGTTGCGAATTCCTTTTCCGGGTTAATGATATGTAGGGAAAATTACAACAGCGTCGTTAAAAGAATGTGTGAAATTTTAATTAATGCTTTCTGGCTTTCAACTCTTATTTCTATATTTATTGTTTCATTTCTTTATTTTTTTATCAGAGCACGTCGTAGCGGAAAGTGTGGTTGTCATCAAGAAGCTCCTACAGGCCAAAGCCGCTGAACACTATGAAATAATATCTCAAATGGCTAAATTACTGGATTTTATAACGGTACCAGCAGCACGGGCTTCTATTCTGTGGCTGATCGGCGAATACAACGAAAAGGTTCCAAAAATTGCACCCGATGTGTTGCGGAATTTGGCCAAAACCTTTATTGACGAAGTAAGTTTTTGCATATAATTTGCAAAAGCCTCAATGATGCACTCAATGTATGCTTGTTCAATTTACAGGAAGACGTTGTCAAGTTACAAGCTCTGAATTTAGGTCTAAAACTTTACTTAACTAATCCAGTGCAGACGTCACTCCTCTGCCAGTATGTTTTCACTTTGGCACGCTACGACCCAAACTACGACGTCCGTGACCGTGCACGCTTTTTGCGGCAGTTTATATTTCCTTCAAATGATAGTCCTACAATTCTCTCGAAGAATGCGCGCAATATTTTTCTTGCTCCGAAACCAGCTCCTGCTCTAGAAAGTAAATACCAAGGTAGAGAACACTTCCAGCTCGGCTCTCTGTCGCACTATTTAAACATGCGTGCTAATGGTTATAACGATTTACCCGACTTTCCGGAGATTCCCCCGGATGCATCCGTTCGCAATATTGAACCCTACAAAGATGAACACTCTGTTGCCACGCAGAAATCAGTTAATCAGGGCAAAGGCCAAGCTAAACACTTCTTCTCGGAGTCAGAGAAGAGTTCAGAGTACACTAATACTGACGAATCCAGTTCATCTGAAGAATCTTCCAGTGGAAATGAGGATAATGATGAGCCTTCTAAAATTGAAGGAGATTTAATTGATAACAAGAAATCTGTAGAGGTTGATTCAGGCACAACAGACAGT
This sequence comes from Ferdinandea cuprea, assembly GCA_963576555.1. Taxonomy (NCBI): domain Eukaryota; kingdom Metazoa; phylum Arthropoda; class Insecta; order Diptera; family Syrphidae; genus Ferdinandea; species Ferdinandea cuprea. The sequence continues at coordinate 81,889,119 of OY754958.1, read as the reverse complement.
GCTTCCAGTAGCAGCAGCGCCTCCGAATTGGAATCCGGGTCAGAATCTGAAAAGTCATCTTCATCCAATGAAAGCAGTAGTTCTGGGTCTGCGGGCAATAGCGAAAGAAAAAAGGCATTTGAAACCGTCAAAACTAAGCCGAATGAGGTGGAAAAGACCAAAAACAATGCAAAAAGCAATTTAGACTTGCTTCTGGATTTAAGTGATATTCCTCCAGTGGGACCGGTAATGACTCCATCTCTGGGTGGGTTTTTAACACCAGGTAAAGTAAACTTAAACCGAGTACACATTTTTTATATATCTGACATAATTTTAGGTACTCAAATGGCAAATCTCATACCTCAAAATGCAGCAAATCGCATTGAGCTTGTAGGTCCGTCCTTTATCGATTTTAACCACAAAGAACTACTGAACAAACTCTCAGGAAACAATCTCGGTGTGACCTATCGTTTCACACGATCACCACATCTATTCTCCTCCAATATGGTATCCATTGAATTGGTTTTTAGAAATCATTCCAGCGAGGAACTGACCAACATACAAATGGGCAGTCAGAAAAACCTTCCCTATGGAATGAGTATCAACGAATTTGCTCCTATTCAGAGCCTTCATCCGCATCAGAGCTCCACTGGTGTATTAGGACTTGATTTCAATGATTCGACTCACACTATTGAATTCGAGATTCAGTCAAGCGTAGGAAACACCAAGATTTTCCTAAAGGCACCGATTGGAGAGTTGATCCGCTCAGTACAGATTGGTGAAGATTTCTTTCGTGACCAGCGTCAAAAATTACGAGGCATGAACGAACATCAGACTAAAATTCAACGCCCAACTACCTTTGACATTAATAAGACTAAATTTAAAGTTTTTAAAATGTTGAACGTGGCCAGCATCGTTAGCTCCAATGCAAACTTTCTGTACTTTGTTGGACAAACTATGTCTTCAAAAAGTTTAGTGCTCATCTCATTGGAGCTAATAGAGAACGATATCAGCATTGTGGTCAATTGCGAGAAGATGGTAATTGGCTCAATGGTACTTAGTGAGGTTCGCAGCGCTCTAACTCGAGATGAATAAGTTTTATCAGCACATTTAGCTTTATCTTAGCTATTCCCACATTTTGGCTTTCTGTCAGCTTGAGTGGACGTTATTTCCATTTTTGTATCTTTTGCTGTACTTTGTCTATGTAAACCAGAACATAATTTAATAATATTTTTTTAATGGGCATATAACACACTTAAAATTTTATTGAAAGTTTGAATAGTAATACAAAATTAAAAATACACAAATTAATAACACAAGAGTTTTTTATTATACGTATTTATTTAGAATCTATAACAAAAAATTTAAATATGTATTTATAACACGCAAGTTGAAAATTTGCATTTACGGGTACCGTTGAAGGGATGAACTTGATGTTAATGGGCGCATTGCCATTCAAAGAAAAATAGTTCTTGGCGTTATACGTCTGATGCGAACAGATAAATCCTTAAAATAATAGTTTTGTGATAAAAATTATTTTCAAAACAAATTGTTACTCATCGAAATGAACACCGTTCGAAGCTTAGCGAAATTGAGTATCGGCTCCAAAAGCAGTCCGAATGCGAAATAATTGTGAGGCACAATTATTTGACGGACGAATAACTATCGCGCGAAATGGGTTCAACTAAGAGGAGACCAAACAAATGAAAAGCCGGTTCCTCACTAGGAATTGAAGTTCTAAACGAAATAAAATATTAAAAAGATACTGGGTGATATAAAGAGAACACACGAGAAAAAACTTCGAAGCTACACCAGGATTTCACATCGATAGGGAAGTCACATGCGTATATTACTTATGGCAAAGCACAGATTTTACAGTTATTAGTGACTGCGATATCTTTCTATCTTCTTCAGGCATTTATTAGAACAATTTATAAGTCGGAATCTAACCACTATTATCAGAGCTAGGTCGTAGGAAAAATGCATGATGAAACAAAAAACAACATGATTCCTGTAAGGATCCTTAAAGGGGAAAATAAAATCATAAAACTAACTTAAGGATGATTGATTGGGAAGTGTGTACTGTTTAGTGCCGTCACACAATTATTTAAAGAAGATACTGCAATATTTTCGTCGTCAACTAACACAGTCAATCTGAAATGATCAATAGAACTAATTAGCGACTTTCCTGATGTTTTATTTTTACAGAACGGTAAGTACGTCGAACACATCTAGTACATACAACATAAAATAAAGAGACTAGAGATGCAAGATCTATTCATCATCCTCCTATACCATTGCCATTAGCCAACAGGCTGAGGTTGCAGAAATGGTGCCGTTGGAAAAAGAAGTCTGGTAAGAAAAAAGACGATAGCAATATATTTTACATTAATTATCTATCTAAATACTATCTAAATAACGTAACTAAGATGTATAGCAACCCTTTGCTCGAAAAGCGAAAATAGTTTAGGGTTAAGTTATTATTATTATTTTTTTTAGATATTTTAAAAGGGTATTTAAAACTAAAATTATAATGAAGACCTTAAAACCGTCCTACTTTCACGTTTTTCCACGAATTTATTGCCATCCGCATCATTAAATTGTCCACCATGTACTCTTGATGTTATTCACAATGTTAATGTTGTGCCATACAAGTTCACAACTTGAACTTGTGAAACTCTAGTTATCGTTTCATTTGCGCAATTCCAATTACACCCAACTCGGGACCATAGTTTTTTTTTTAAACACATAATTGTAGCGAAGAGGGAGTTTCTGAAGCAGAAAGAAAAAACCAGAGCAGCTTTACCGCAAAATGCAGTTGAGAATAAAAAGTGTCATTCGGATTCGCTGAAATTTGATACAAAAAATTATTTCTCTTTGAAAGTCAATTATTTTTGTGCCCTCTGGTACCTGTTTTTAGGTCTCCACTCCTTCAACGCATATACCAAAAGTCCATAAGGACTTGTTCTGACTTGAAGAAGGACTTCACTTTAAGGAGAGGGTTATTTTTTTCTTTAAAGTTAAGAAGTGGGATAAGGATACTGCACCCAAAGTTAATGTCGTTTTCGATTGGTAATCCGGAGGACTTCCGGACTCTTCTGAATGTGTTCGTTTGGTACTTAAATGGCAGTTCCTCTCCTAGAAAGAAGAGAAATTCGCTTCTGATTTTGAATTCAGAATTAAAATCGTATACAAGTTATTTTTTTTTGTAACACCCATCCTGAACGATTTTCCCGTACTAAAGAAAGCGCAACTGATCTAAAGTTGCATTAATCGAGATAGCATTTTTCATAAGTTGCACTTACAAAGTCAAGACATGCTACGACTTTAGTGTTGTGAAAATTGAAGAGTTGCGCGAATCGGGGGTTGCGTTAACACAGTTCGTACTGTAGTTATTTTTGAACTAGAAAAAGTGTAACTTTGGTTTACAAAGTAGTACATGTGTCCGAATCAAATTAAGTGACGATGAAATCAATCCTGTTAGATCAAATCACACCAAAAACATAAATGTTAAAGAATAGCCAAGTTGTTATATACAAAAATTGGTTTTGCCTTACATGTCAGTCACAAAAAGTAGTAAAATCTAAAAAACAACGCCAAGTTTGTATGTAATTCTTAAAAATTTCACAAATAGTATTTAGGTACATTTTTATACTTGGTATACTATACTTTATGTATATTCCAAAAAAGAGGCATGGCAATACCCATTCTATTTATTTAAAATTTCACAAATAGTATTTAGGTACATTTTTATACTTGGCAAGTTTTCAAATTTGAGGTTTTGAAGATGTATATAATATATTTAAGACACATGTGTATAGAGCGCCAATTTTCACGATTTTAAAAACTTTCTAAGTATAAAAATGTACCTAAATACTATTTGTGAAATTTTAAATAAATAGAATGGGTATTGCCATGCCTCTTTTTTGGAATATACATAAAGTTTGTGTCTGTTCTTCAAATCCTTCCTCCACGTATAATTTCATAGCTCAGGATGTTAACTTCTAAGTCTTTCGGGTGCAAAGTTAAAGGAAAGGGGCGGCGTACACGTCTCCTAAATGGAAAACAAACAATATTTTATTTTTTGATGATGAGTTATAAGAGAAGTGGGCGGCTGGCATGCCCTCTGGATGGAAAATCACAAATGTTAGATTTGTCTCTGTGGTTTCTCCGTAAACCCTATTACTGCGCTAAATATCAAGGTTCTTCGATTATTGGAAATGCTCCACAGTTTTGATGATCTGTAAGTGAGTCAGTGGTTACTATTTTTGCTAAATTTGGGGCCTTATAACTCAGGAACCGCTCATGTTAAACAGTTGCAATTTGCTATAGAGCCTGCTGCTGTGCGTCCCAATAAATCCTAAAATGATAATTAATAACAAAAATTTATGTCTCCAACTTTGCTTGTGTGCGAAGTTAGAGGGGGGGTCAAAAAGGACTGAGTTGGTTCGTGTAAATAAGGGTGTAGTGTCAAAGTTGTTAAAGAACTTGGCTGGGCACAACCGTGCCCCTTGATATCGGTGTACGAAAGAATATAACGTTGCAGAGGTCCGTTTTATTGGAAATTTGTTCTTCGCCACAAGCAAGTTGCAACATGTTGTTCTTGACAAATAGTAGGAGAGCTAGTGAACGATTTGACTAACGTGTTTTTACAAGGTAATTTTTTACGTAAAAATAAAGAAATTAATGGTATGGCAGGCATTTGGTGGTGGCGTCACTATGTACAGGACTTTTGAAATTGCAAAAATTGAGCTTTTGCTTTTACAAGGGTACAATTTTTGTATGTTTTAGTTTAAGTATGTAGGTGTTATGAGCTATTCTTATTATAGCAATTATAAGAAAGGGAATAAAACCAGAACTTTCTATTTTTTTCATGTCCTATTTTAAGGTCCACAAACCTTTTATTTAGGAAAACCAATATATTACTCAGATAGCTTGCCCTAACAGCTGTAATTCGATATGTTTTAGGTCTCCCTATGTTAATAAATGTCTGAGATATCCCACTTTGAATGGAAAATCATGTCTTTTTCCTTGATCATCGATAGCTCAGTAACGAATGTGAATGTGAGGGAAAAACAGAGCGTTGTCGAGCATTCCACCTTCGTATTGTACGGTTAAGAAAGGAATCTTTATATTTCACAGTACGTTCGAATGACGGCAAACTGATGTGCATTCCTAGCCTGATGAGTATTGCGGTTGAATTGTTGAAGTGGTGGAATACAACTGGTTATTTTGTTAGCGCATTTGTGATGGAAGTAACGATAAAACAATGACAGGCAGGAAACATTGCGACGGTGACTAAGAGCGTCAAGAGAGTTGGCGATATCTCGATTTGCAATAAGTTTTATCGCGCGTTATTCTATCAAGTAGCTCCAAATGTGTTATTGGTGTACCTGACCAAATATGTGCATTGTAGTCCAGTTTTGGGCGAATAAATGCCTTATAAGCTCTAGTAAATTCTAGCCAGATCAGAAGAGGTGAAGTATTTCTTGCATCGCTTGAGGAAGCCTAGACATTTCGCAGCGATCTTGGCGACGTTGAATAAGTGGTCATTCCAACGAAGTTTGTCATTAACGCATATACCGAGAATGGAAAGCCTTTTGGTTTCAGCGATGCAAGTGCCATCCATTGATAATGGAACAGTATTGGGGTTTCGCTTTAATGACAGTAGACAGCATTGTGTCTTTGAAGCATTAAATTCTACTCTATTGGTTTTACCCCACTTAAGAATGCTGTCAAGGTCAGAATTTAATGAGCTAACACACGTTACCGTCCAGCTTCACGCCCGATGATGAGGGACGTGAATCGTAAAACGAATATGCGAAGCTAAGGGCATTGTCATCAGCGAATGAATGGATTGGATTAGAAGTAACAGACAGGAGATCCTTGTTAAAAATGAGAAAGAGATTCGGGGACAGAACGAAGCCTTGGAGGACACCAGCATTTATTTGGTGAGTTGCAGATTTGAAACTGTCCAAAACGACTTGAATTGAACAGTTCGAAAGTTAATTTCTAATCCATTGAAGAAGAGTGCCAACGATTGGTTCCACTTTTCGGTTAGATATTTCATCAAATCACCAGTGGATCTGTTGCTGCGAAAACCGAACTGCAGGTCATTAAGAAGTTTTCGGGATTCAAGATATTTCATAAGCTGACGATTTATCAGCGTTTCCATGACCTTGGAAAGATGGGACGTAAGTGCAATTGGTCGGTGGGAGGAGGGGATTCGCCTTTTTTGGAACAGGCTGGAAAAATGCTGTTTTCCATCTTCTCGGAAAGAGTCCTGAAGAATAGAATAGGACATCTGGACCAGCGGATTTATGTATATTAAGATCTTGAAGTCCTCTTGCCAATGTACGAGTGCTAAAGTGGATTTGTCTAATTGAACAAAACTGGCTAGTTTGAACTTCTTTCGGTTTACCTCAGTTGGGTTGACCTTAAATGACCGAAAACTTATCTCTTTGGCCCTGATGAAGATTTCTGTACGAGGATAATGGGTTTACAATTCTGGTGATGGAATCAGACAGTGCATCAAACTCATTATAAGTCGACTACCTGTCATGGTTAGGGCTTCTGTAAATGAAGCAGTAATGAATTAATTACCAAGTGCCAAAACAGCTGGCTTGTTGTGATTAGCATGGGCGTACAATGAAAAAAAAATTCGTCCTCAACCCACGAATATTGCTTACGTCTACTGTCTAGTAAGCAGGGCCAACTAACAAAATCTATATAACGCGACCCGCTATTCGCCAAATGATACCCTACCCAACCATAGCAAGTGCACGCATAAACATACGACACTCAATCGAGTGGGAGTGGAGCTGCAGGACTTGCCCTAGCACAATGCACTTTTTGTTTTTTGTTCACTGCACACTGATGCTTGTTTTTTTTTTCACATACAGCGCGATTAGCATTTTATTTTTTTTTTTGCTATTTTGTTTTTTTTTTTTTTTTGGTGGAAACTGACCGCGGAACAATTAAAAAGTAAGAGTGCACGCGTCGGGAGGCTGCTCGGTAATCCTGCTTAGGAACAAGAGAAATCACACGACAGCGCATCTCCTTGCTGAAATCCGATGCAAGTTTAAAAGAGTTCAGATGAGCTGCTGCGAAACTGCACATTACAAGCGTGTTGTCTAATGTCATGCGACACATCTGGATCAGTTTTGACGGGATCCCGAATTTGACGAGAATTTTTTCGAGTTGGGTTATTTGTCATGTTCAAAGAAGGGATGCTACGAACCCCGTCAAAAAGGCAATTTTTTTTTTTTTTATAATGTACGCGCACTAAAGGGACTTTGGATACCCTTATAATGAAGTGACACAGTGCGGGCAGTAGGGAAATGAAGGATAAGAGAAAGGGAGAAACCGATGCACGTTGGTTTTAAATGTTTGTAAATTATAATGCAAAGGAAAAACAGAGCGTGGTAGAGCATTCCACATTCGTATTGTACGGTTGAGAAAGGAATCTTTATATTTCACAGTACGTCCGAAAACAGGCTTAAGGGTAAACTGCGAGTATTGCGGTTGAATTGCTGTAGGGGTGGAATGCAACTGGCTATTTGAGGGACACCAGCATTTATTTGGTGAGTTGCAGACTTGAAACCGTCCAAAACAACTTGTATTGAACGGTCCGAAAGGTCATTTCTAATCCATTGAAGAAGGGTAACATCGATCCCAAATGCACGCATTTTCGACAAGAGAGCTTGATGCCAAACTCTGTCAAATGCCTTTGAAATATCAAGCGCAACGACCTTGCTTTCACCACCATGGTGAATAGATTGGTTCCACTTTTCGGTTAGATATGTCATCAAATCACCCGTGGACCTGTTGCTGCGAAAACCGTACTGCCGGTCATTAAGAAGTTTTCGGGATTCGAGATATTTCATGAGCTGACGGTTTATCAGCGTTTCCATGACCTTGGAAAGAAGGGACGTAAGTGCAATTGGTCGGTAAGAGGAGGGAGAGGAAGATTCGCCTTTTTTGGGGACGGGCTGGACAAATGCTGTTTTCCATGTTCTCGGAAAGAGCCCTGAAGTATAGGACAGATAGAAAAGCTTACGCAGGGGTTTTGCCAGCGTGGAAGAACACCTCTTCAAAACTATAGGGGAAATACCATCTGGACCAGCGGATTTATGTATGCTGAGATCTTGAAGAACTCTTGCCACTGTACGAGTGCGAAAATGAATGGGTCCCATAGAAAATTCTACGCGCTCGAGTACAGGGGGAGATAAAGCACAATCTGGCAGCGTTGAGCTAGCTGCAAAATGAGCAGCAAGCAGATTGGCTTTATCCGAAGAGCTGACAGCTGGGATGTCATTGTAAATGAGTGTCGGGATAGATGACGAGGCCGAATTTTTAATATTCTTGACAAACGACCAAAAGCTTTTACTACCGGAGGGACTTTGTAGTATTTTTTGCCTCAACTTTTGGTCGTAGGAGAATTTGACACGATTAATGTGGGCATTGCAGTCATTTCTGGCTCGTTTGAACTTTTTTCGGTTTTCCTCAGTTGGGTTGGCCTTAAATGACCGAAAAGTTACCTCTTTAGCCCTGATAGCTTCTTTACAGCTCAAGTCACACCACGCGTTTTCCTTAGGTCTGATACACTTTATCCTGTTAGGGATGAAGCGTTTCATACCCAGGTGAATTAGATTTGTAATCATATCGGCAGCGGCATCCACGTCGTTGTTGAGGAAGCACAACGACCAGTTAAAACTCCTAAAGAAACCGTTTAATGCTTCCCAATTGGCTTTCACGTATTGCCATACGGTTCTTTTAGGAGCTTGTTCTTTAACTGTGTGGCTGGAGTACGAGAAATTCGCCGATATGATACAATGGTCTGACGAACCTAGAGGCGATAATACATTTAAAGTGTATTTATCAGGGTGAGAGGTAAGAAACAAGTCCAGAGTGTTGGCGTTTTGACCGCTAATGTCCGGTATCCGTGTCGGCTCATTTACAATCTGGGTTGAATTATTAACCTCAGCAAAGATCTCAACATACCTTCCTTCGGGTGTTGTCTGTCCAGAATGTCGAAGCCAACTTGAATTGTGTATATTGAAATCGCCCGCAATGACGATTTCAGTACGAGGATAATGGGTAACAATTCTGGTGATGGAATCAGACAGTGCATCAAACTCATTATAAGTTGAATGCCTGTCCTGGTTAGGGCTTCTGTACATAAAACAGTAGTGAATTGATTGCCTACGGACATGAAATTTTAGCCAAATAAAATTAAATTCCGGATTGGAACATTGGCCATATTGAGGTAGAAGTTGGTAGGCTACATCACTACGTATATAAACGGCGATACCACGATGGGAAAAGAATAATGGCACCAAGCTATATCCAGGCAGACTAAACTCCGTTAAATCGGAATCAATGCTGACCTGTGTTTCACTTAGTGCCAAAACAGCTGGTTTATTGTGAATCGCATGGGCGTACAATGAAAAAAAATTCGATCTCAACCCACGAATATTACTCACGTCCACTCTAAAATTCCTACGCATAACAAAAAACAAACACAAAAACTCAACTCTGACGCTGACTAAGCTGGGCCGTATCGTGCAGATCCTGACGTTAGCTTTCCAAAACAACTCACTGCAGGTGTTATGCCCATACAATGAATTGCTTTGGTCTGCCAACAAAATCTACACAAAGCGACCCGCTATTCGCCAAATGATAATCTACGCAGCCATAGCAAGTGCACGCAAAAACATACGGCACTTGCTATAGCTAAGCAAAGCAGCAGCAAACGATAGGGAGTGGGACCAGATGGAGTGCCCAAACACAATACACTTTTTTTTTTGTTGTTTTCACTGCACTATACACTAAACTGTTCTTGTTTATGCACAGCGCGCGCGCGATTAGCGTTTTTTCTTCAGCACACAAGTTTTTTTTTTTTTTTTTTGTGTGTTTAAACCGACCGCGGAGTGAGTTAAAAATGCGTGTGCACGCGTCGGGTGGCAGATCGGAACTATGGTAATCAAAGTTCCCTTAGAATCGCGTAAAATAGGCAGGCCTAAAACTCCTGGATCACAAAAATGCAGAAACACCAGCATTTGATTGGCCTCATATTCGGGAGGCCTGCAGATATTTTTTGAGGTCGAACCGGCGAACCCTACAGGCGGAGCAGTAGGAAGCCAAAAATCCTCTCAGTCGACTATCTGTATAATTACTCATCTGTCCTGATAGACAAGGCACTGATCATATACTATTTTTCTTTTGAAATATGTATCAAATGTATCTTTATATCAGATTGTTAAATGTATTAAATGTAGCAAAACAATAAATCGGTTTTTTTATTTTTCTGACAATTTTTTTAAATTTGTAGTTTTCTGTATGAAGGCCGACGTCTCGTGGCGCTTAAAACGTATAATGACATTTACTAGATTTTCTTGCAGTAAATACAAAAGCGTTTCCCATCTTGTTCTTGAGCCACCATTTTAATCCAATTATTTTTTTTGAAATATAATAACGCACTCAAACTTCATGTATGGTGATAATCATCACTTTCGAAACTAACGTTGCCTTCGGTTGGAGGATCCACATATTATCCGGGTCAAATTAGTGATATGATAAATCTACCAAATGACTTTTAGATAATAGTCGATATTACAATTTTAAAATTGTACTTACATACCATTTTTATTCTTAAAATCGTAAGAGAATTATAAAATAGCCAAAAAGATCAATCAATGAAGACTTGTTAACAGTAACATGGAAAACAACTGTAACGGCAGCAACGAACATGACTTGAGTCAAGTGGTGACGTGAAATATTTTGAGACTTATGAAAGCGAACAATTGATACAGCCAGATTTAAAAAATCATTTGAAAAAATGAAAAATATATGACAAAAGATAGAATTTGCACAATTTTTATAAAAATTTAAAAACGTATCATATCAAAAAAAAAATATCTACGTATCAAATTTTAGCACGGATGCAAAAAAAGAATCCCAATTGATACAATTGTAATTGTGGCAACGCTGTTCGTATTGGTGCAATGAATGCTGTTCTTGCAGCTTGTGCTGCCTGTTTCTTTGTCTAGTGACGGCATTTACAGTTGCCTTCCAATAGTTTGAGTGCTTAAAATTTGGCAAAGCAAAGAAGTATAAAATTCATTTATAATTTGAATTATGTGATCAACACATTTTTAGTGTGGGTTTCTGTTTTTAAGGATCATTTTCGATTTTAGTAAATGATTGATTGTACTTCTGGTTTTAAATTTTATTGTTATTCTTAATCTATATTATGGAGAACATGAATACATATCACACAACTTCAGTCCAATCTTAAAAATAGAGGCAACCACGGGCCGATAACGAGTTCTGATAAACAGAACCTAAAGATATAGGTTTTGAAATGCAGGGAGAACCATGTGAAAAAATGGAAAATGCACCAGACGTAGTTGAGCTTATTGTTTTGGAGGGAGATCTGACATTGAGATTAGATGTAACAACTTTGAAAGATGAGCAACTAAGAGCAAAAGAGTGGGCTATACATTTTAAAAATGTAACGCAGATAATAACGAAACTTAAAGAATTTTAAAGTAGACGTGCACTGTGAGTGAACTGTACCATTAAAGAAATTGCTGACGTTCTACGAGTTCTGTTACCAGAACATATCTCATTAATATCTGCTGAGAGCTGGATAAACAGATATATATAGACAACCTGTCAACAATATATGGCCTGGATGAGGGAGCTTTGCCGATGGCCGTGGGTTCAAGGTCCTGTACGATATTGGTCTGACACCCAAGAGGTATCCTCATCTTGGCAACTGGGCAATTTCAAGGAAATCGCCGAATTGACCGGGAAAATGAAATAGTATACTGGCATTCGTTCAAATGCTCGTGTACCGGTTGGTGGTATTTTCAAATCAACAAATTCTTACCAAACATCAAAAACATCAAAGGAGTGATAAAGTGGCAACCGCAACGCTCATTACCGCAGCGAGGTTTGATTACTTACTACAAATGTAATCAGATAGGACACTACCGAGAAAGCAATTTTCGGCCACCATCAAAAATACCGGGTACCGAACTAGCGGGTAAATATATATAACCCACAATGTAATTAAAGCCGATTGCTATCGTAAGAAGGTGAAACGGTACATAGTTCTACTTGATTCGGGAAGTGAACGAACCATCATCTCCAAATCAGTTGCCATAGATATAAACACATCAATAGACGAATGCATGCATCACAATCTTGCATGGCTTTGGTGGTTCTAAAAGTAAACAGCAAAGGGGGAGACTTGATCCATACAATGCAATTACAAGATCCAGATGTTGTGGAGATTACATAAGCACTCTATAAAACTCCAGCAAATAAAATGGAACATCGGTAGCACAAGGACTACAAAATACTCCAATGTCGGGTGCACAGATTAGTGGATGGAGAAAGCAGACTTTACGGGTGTTCGATAACTGGTTATGAGGGGAAGTCATGACCTCTGGGAACAGAACAATTAGACACCTAAGGGATAGGTACTTGTTCCCTAGGATGACTCTGAGAAAATACATGAAAAGTTGTATTCAATGCTCGTACAACAAGAATGAAGTGCAACCTAGAGGAGAATTGCAGCTAATTCTACAAAGTTGTATTCAATGCTCGTACAACAAGAATGAAGTGCAACCTAGAAGAGAATTGCAGCTAATTCTACAAAGTCTACAAAGTTTCTCATTGAAACCGCAAACATATTTGAAACACCGCAATGCATAATATATCACTGATAAAGGAGCAACATTGCCTTATAAAGTATTAGCTGTACTCCGACATGATCGGTACCATATAAGGGATATTCCAATTTGCTGCACGAATTTGGAAGTCGTATTCATCCGTATCTGAGAAAGAGAAAACCAGAACAGCTTTACCGCAAAATGCAGTTTAAAATAAGGACTTGCTTTAACTTGACTTGACAAAGGATTTTACTTCAAGGAGAGAGCTGATAGAGTAAGGTTGTCTAACAGTAAGATCGGAAGATAAAAGTTTAAAATAAATGCAGTTTACTTAAAAAGATAATTATTTTCTTCGGCTAGATTTTACTTTACCGCCCCACCTCTAAAATTACTCAAATTTTGTAATCCCGTTGACTTTCATGCACTAAATTCAAATCTGAAAAAAATGTTTTGCGCTTTCTTACCGTTGAGGGTGGCACGCCCCAATGTTTTCAAAATGGACTATGAAATGGTACCAATAGTGTTTCCAGCGAATCGAACAAACAAAATTAATGATTCTTTTTTTATGAACCGAGTAAAACAAAATTGATTTTAATACATTTCGACACTCCAGACTGAGAGAAATGTTGGTACCATTTCATATGCAAATTTCAAAAGTTTGGGGGCATGCCACGCCCAAACGGTAAGAGAGCGCCAACATTCTTTTTCAGATTTAAACTTAATGCGTGAAAACCAACTGGATTACACAATTTGAGCGATTGAATATATGTGTAAGATAATTAAAAACGATTTAAGTGAATTTAAATTTAGAAGTTTGCCTTCGTCATACTTGAAAGTGTTATTTTAGTAATTAATAATTTTAAATTATTAAATTTTCTTTATATCCCATTTTACATGACCATCGTTACATTTCACTGCAATAAGAAACAAACAGCGCATAAAGTTGTTCTGTGATTAGGACCCTCCTCTTTAAGTAGAATATCTGTGTGAAGTAGCTTGTGCGATCTGAATACGAACATGTGCGAACGGTTTCGACCATATCCCCGGTTACCACTTGACAAAAAAATTTGTGTCTAAAGTTGAAAATAAAAGTAACCAACTTATAAAATACAAAAATAATCTAAGTCCGAAATACACAGTTGAAAACACAGGACAATAGTTACAGTCCTTAGCGTAGTTATACATCTAAATCGGACATTTGCACTTTAACTGGATATAACTTGCGCTGGGGTGATAGTAGACCCCACTACCGTAACCAATTTATTTTCGTCGGATTTAATTTTACCCTTAAAAAGCTTTTTTAATACTGCGCTATTCTGATATGACTTACACGTGTATATGAGGAAGGATACGTGGATTTATATCGGCCACTGTATATTACATATATTTACAAATCAAATGTTATTTTGTCTTATGATTTAAAAACAGACACAGTAAAAAAATATTCTCAAATGAAGGAAATGAATGCACTCAGTTTTTGTGCATGTAGTGCGGGTGTTATGAAGTGCGTTTAATTAAACACATAAATGCACTATTTACATCATTCGATAAAATAAAGTGCTTTAGGAATTGATTTAAATTTTTGAGAACATAAAATGTGTAATCCAGTTTTTCTTTTTTTTCGTAGAAAATATGACCAAATAAAATAGAAAAACATAAGGAAAGGCTACAGTCCGCTTGGGGCGAACAGTATGATACACTATCCTTATCCCTATGTACCCCAAAGAAAAAATTTATAAGGAAGATGATAGAAAGCATTTTATTTCATTCTATGAAATTTATAGAAAAAAAAATATTTTTAAAAAAAAACGCCCCCAAAAAGTGGGCGTGGCAAAACACTTTATATGACAAATTTATAAAGGTAGGCAGTACCTACATATCTTGTGAAGGTTTTACAACTTTGTCACTCTATCTTAAGCCTTAAAACGGTTTTTTCTAAATTGTGGGCGTGGCAGTGGGCTGATTTAAAAACTTTTAACACTTTACCATTTCGGGACCCTAGGGAGTACATGCTCCAAATTTCAGCCTCCTAGCATATATTTAAAGGCCTCAAAAGTTGATACGGATGGACGGACGGACGGACATTGCTAAATAGTCTTAGGATTTGGTCCTGATCATAAATATATATACTTTTATGGGTCTACGACGAATATTAAGGGGTGTTACAAACTATGTGTCAAAATTAATATACCCTTAGGATAGGGTATAATGATAATGTGACCAGCGTTGCCGCTGACTTTTAGAAAAATGTTTCTTTTCTTTTGCAAAATGTATCAAATGTATCTTTATTTTAGGTTGTTAAATGTATCAACTGTATCAAAACAGATAAATAATTTTGTTTTAATTTTTTAGTTCACTTTTTCTAAGTTTGTATTTTTTTGTAGGAAGGCTGATTTCTCGTGTCGCTTAAGATGGATAATAAGGTTTACTAGAGTTTCTTGCATTGAATACAAAAGGGTTCTTGGAACCACCATTTTAATCCAATTATTTGTTTTGAAATATAATAACGCACTAACGCTTAACAGGGTTGTGATGTGAGAGTCATCACACACAACACTAGGCACCGAAGCGGACCTATTGCGATTCATGGGGAAACCGGTTAAATTTGTACTTAAATGCTAGACAAAAAACCTAAACACTTTCTGTTTTAAGGCCTTGAAAAAGGCCCTTTAAGACGTTGAAAAGGACATTTTTCGAAAATATCCATTAAATCACCTGACAATTTGCTGTTGTAATAAATTTTTTCCGGGAGGTCCTTGGAACACTGAAAAAGGTCCTTGAATCCCGGAAAAAGGACATATTTCGAAAATATCCATTAAATCACCAATTTGCTGTTGCAAAAAACTTTCACCAGAAGGTCCTTAGAACATTTAAAAAGTTGTTTGTTTTTGAAAACGGACATGGTAAATGAACTCATATGATTGCATTCCTTTATAGCTCCTAAAAGAATGCGAATACATTAACTTCAAGATGAGTGGTTATTGCATTTTTGAATATAAACTATTTAAGTGAATTCAATAAATTAAATCATTTATGTGAATTCAATGAGTGATACCAATGCCAAAAGATTTCATTCTTTTACAACTCTGAACCGTAAAATATCTCAAGATTAAAACTACATATGTTTAAAATGACTGGCACTTAAAAGCAAGTGCCCACTTTGAACTTGATTTTTCTTATACACTCCATCTTGCAGTTTGCAATTTTATTTTCGTTTTTATTGCCCCTGATACAATGCATTCTTTTGTTTTTAAGAACTAGAACAATTCAAGATAAATTTAGGTAGATTTGAAATTCCAAACTGAAAAACCGATTTCATTAATTAGTTATTGATGTGGAACTCAAGCGAAGGTGTTTTGAAAATAGAATACCGAAACTATAACGACACTCAAATGAATCGACTCAAAAAACGCCAGCTGTCGTTTAATATAAACACCAAGTAGAATAAGGGTGGCTTTCTCTTTTAAGGCCTTTTACAGTCTATTTCCTCCAAAATTCGAAGAAGTGTCTCCCTAAGAATTTTCTACGACTACTTGAAATTGCCTTGCACTCACACAATACGTGCGGTATATCTTTAACAGCCTGCAGATCACCACAGAATCTGCAGATGTTGGTATCTGACAGTCCGAGTCTGCATGTTTTCGCAAGAGGAAATGCCCTGTCAGTATGCCTACTAATATTTTAAGCTTACACCGGCTAAATTTAATAAACTTCCTGGAAACAGTCGAGAAATAGCCATCGAGCTTTTGACACTGTGTATCTCCCAAGCCTTGACCACCTTAGATTGGCAGTCCATAGGGTTATTTCGTCAATAAAACCCCTTATTATGCAGAGGAGAGGCTTTATGTCAACAACCTTACTACTAATGAGTAGCCCTCCTATTGTTGTAAGCTCATCCGCCTGCTTATTGCCTTCAATACCGCATTATCCTGGCACCCAGCACAGTCTTACTCTGTTCTGATTGCATTTCCTGACTATATAAGAATGATGTTTGTTGATTTCATTGCCGTAAGTACGTCCTGGCTGTCGATGTAGATAGAAATCTCTTCCGGATATCGATGTCATCTGCATTTGCTCACCCGCGTCGAGGAACCTCTCGACACTCTTAGTTCTGGATCTTTTGAGATGATCCCAGCCCCTGTTCCCTCTGTTGTTTTCGAGCCATCTGTAAAAATGTTAATTTCGTTTGATTTGAAATAAGCATCATAACAATCATCACTTTCGAAACTATAGTTTCGTTGGCGGTTGGAGGATCCGGATATTATCTGGGTCAAGTTATGGATATGACAAATCCACCAAATGACTTTTATTTAATAGTTTTTTTTTTTAAATTTTAAAAATGTTAGTAACATACCAACTTATTCTTAAAATTGTAAAAGGATTTTAAAATAGGAAAACCCAAAGCAAAAACCACCACCAACCTATGATAACTTGTTAATAGTAACATACAGAGCAACTTCAGTCAGGTCGTACAGGTGCAATACAATTGATACTGCCAGATTTACAATTTTTTTTGAAAATATTAAAAATGTATGGCAAAAGATAGAGTTTGCAGATTTTTGGTAAAAATTTAAGAACGTATCAAATAAAAGAAAAAACGAAAATAAAGTAGCTATATATCAAATGACCAAGGGGAAAGGTAATGACCAAATTTGGTTCATTTTGTATAATAATACCCGATTAGGGTGGCACGAGCACACGCAATTTTAAATCGTTCCACGGCCAAAAACAAAAAAAAAACGATAACCGCGCGATAACCGTGTGCAAAAAGCACACAAGAGTGTACAGTGCAGTGATTGTTTAAGTACAAAAAAGGGTATTGCGTTGGGACATTTTTCCGGTCCCACTCCCTATCGTTTGCTGGTTATAGCGAGTGTCGTACATTTATGCGTGCACTTGCTCTGTATGGTTGGGTAAAGCATCATCTGGCGAATAGCGAGCCGCGTTGTGTAGATTTGTTGGTAGACCAGAGCAATTCATTGAATGGGTGTAATGCTGCATTTTCATAGTAAGATAAACCGAGATTAAAGACATAAGATAAACAATGAATCTCTTCACGTTTCCACAGAAACAAATGGGTTTTCCCTCAACCCGCTCTCTTGCTCTTGAATTTGCGCACAAAATGTCCAATATCTGGTTGTCAAATTGCTTTCTGGCTCTCAATTCTCAGCCACCAACGTCATTTTTGACATATCCAGGTAATGAGTGTGTTCACAAGCCGATTCTTACATGCAAATCCAGTTTCTTTCACGATTATTTTTTAATCTAGTGTTTAGCGGATTAAAATTTGTATGGTAAATCTTAAGATTTAAGGTAGATTAAGAGCAGATTAATCTCAATCTCGCTTTAGTGTTCGTTGGAAACGTACCATTAGTCAGACCAAGTCAAATTCTCAGAACTGTAATTATACAGATAGTCGAGTTTCATATAAACAAAACTGGAAAACAACTTATCGGCCGAATTCGCTCAAATTTTCTATCTAGAAATGCGTTTGAACCACAAACGTCTCTTTTGCCCGTCAAAGATGTGGAATCAAAAACATAGTTTGATATTTTTGTTTTCTGAATGAATTTTTAAAATGAATGCTACGGAGCAGTAATGCAGTTGATGGTGTTAGATGGTCCATTTGATTTGTGAACTAGGATAGCGGTTGAATTCCAAAACGTAAAAAATGCGCATTATGAACGTACAATGCTTTTCTGATGCCAGGTTATAAATTCTTTTGCGCTGCTTTGCATTTGTTATGCATCATAATAATTCACGATGCTCCGTTTGCTTCTGGTTGCGCAGTTGATCCGTTCGCAATGCGTTTTAGAAAATTATACATTGCATCATAGTAAATACTTCTACTCGAGCGTCGAACTTTCCGATTTGTAGGGGCTGAGTAAGGTCAATGATTCTTGAGAAGCTTTTCTCTAGATGAGTCCTGAAACCAAAGGACGTTCTTCCCCCTTCCTCTCCCTACTTTTCTTCATCCTCTCTCTCCATCCTTCCCCTAGCCGGACGAAGGTGTCATACGACCCGTTCTGAGCGTCAACCTGGCTGGGGGTCCAGTCAAATAGCTCAGTCCCTAAACGAGTGTCCGGATACCTGGCGCCCTTCGGATTTGCTAGCCTTGTCGGTATTTTGCGGATCTCTGTACAGATCACCTCCTTTCTCCGCTACTCGTAGGTCCTATTATGAACATACAAAATTACAAACAAAAACAAACAACAATTAAGACCGGTTCCCTTCAAAACCGAACGGTAGTACGGTGACTAAACTATCTACCGGTATAGCTCCTACTACGCCAAGCGGTGGTAAGACTATGGCTACTCGTGGTCCACCCAGTATTGGCAAAAGCACCCAGTATTGAAGGCACTCTTCCAGCAGTGGTAGGATTGTGGCACTTCATGGCCCTTGTCACAATTGGTTTGGTTATTTGTTGTTTTATAAAAATTGCGAATACGGTAAAAAGTATGTTTTATTGTAAAACTTTAGAAAGAAATTAAAAGTACTTTTCACAATTGGTTTGGATATTTGTTGTTTCAAAATTATTTGCTGCTGCCGCTGCTGATGCCTCTCAAAAGAATTGCGTGCGGCAAAAAAGGGCGATCTAGATAGAAGAAGACATTTCATTGGCTGCCCAATGTAATCCCCTAGTCTATTTTGGTAGTGTGTCCCTCTCGTGGTGATATCCTGTTTTGCTCAGCTGTGCTGCCAACTCTCGCTAGCCGCGACATTCCACCCTCCGTGAAGTCTCGAAGAGATTCACCACCAACTTGTAGGATAGCTAGTTTTGTAGCAGGGCGGCGAAGTATTCCTTGCGAAGTTTTGATGTTGGCACTTCTAACTTGTCCGTCCTTGGCTGGGTAGACTCGTACAATTTTTTCTCCCTGCCATCTACTCCTTGGCTGGCTGGCGTCGCATATGATTACTAGACTACCGACTTCAAGAGGCGGCGCTGGCGCGTACCACTTACTCTGGCCTTGTTAACATCGGCAAATATTCTTGGACCCATCGTTTCCAAAAACGGTCCTTCATTTGCTGTGAATTTCTCCATTGCTTCCGGCAACATATGGGTGAGTCATCAAGATTTGTCGTCTGTGTATAGGTTATACATCCTATAAGGAAGTGTTTAGGAGTTAAAGGCTCGTCCTGTTCCGAAGTCAGTGGCAGTTCTGTTAACGGTCGAGAGTTAACTATATTTTCGGCTTCTGTCAATAGGCTTCGCAGCGTCTCCACTTGTGGTAACTCCTCTCTCACGGTAACCATTAGCAATTTCTTGACTGAGTGCACCATACGCTCGCACACACCTTCTTCACTAGGATTTAACGGATAAATAAATCTATAGTCAATCCCTTTGCTTGACATTTCGGTTTGAATTTGGTTTAAATCAAACAGCCTTGATTCGAGTGTCAACTCGATGAGGAATTAACCAGATAGTCAACTCGAGAGCGAATCTCTCACCTTGCCTACAAGCTAAGTCTAATTGATAAGCCCCACATTATTTGCACTTATATGGGCTTTTACGTGCAAATCAAATGGGAATCACGCACACATGAATCGAATTATATGAGGCTAATCGCCGCCGCCAAGAAATGTCATTTTTTATAGCAAGAAGTTGGGAACAGTTGTTGATATGGTTAATTCCTCATCTGTGATTCTGATCTGTTCATCAAAGGTTTATCTAAATACAGTCGAATGATGAAATCGCTCGTAGGTGTTGACTATCCTTGTCTTGTTGTCTGCCGTTTGGAAGAAAGAGCAGTTCGTCTATTTTCGACTCCCCAGGCCCAGGTCAATGTTTGCGGTGGTGTCACATCATCATCGTCAATAATGATACATTGCGTGGAATTGGCATTGTTTGAAATAAACGCTGCGTATTGTTTTTGTAACACCTGCAACAATATGAACGAAAACCTAGGATGCTTGGTCGCACGATGGCTGCCAATTAGGGCGTAGCTTCGAGGTAATAGAGGTGAATATATGGCCCTGTGTGCGAGTAGAGCTATACCAGGATGTGAATGTACTTAAAATAACAAAATACTTATTCGAGTCCAAGTCAATATGTTCGAGAGAACAAGGAAAACCGAACTACCACCGAGTCTCTGTCAGAGATTGCGCCGAACGGTAGCCCATCAAGTAGATTTAAAACAAATTGAATGAGTATTAAAATAAATATAATGAAACAGGAACAATGAAACGAAACATCCAAACGTTGCGATTAATAAAACAATTTTTAATAAAAACAAATATCTTCGTTATTGGAACACCAAACATCCTACGTATTTTAAAAAAACGTTAAAGTTAACTTACAATAATAAATGTTATAAATACAATTCATCAGTTCTTTTCATTACGCCCGTAGGAAGAGAGAGTACATAAGTTACTGTAACACACAAACAACAAAGCAATAATGGCCAATTTTCAAGTTTATACCATAATTCTTATCTCCTAACCACAAAGTGGCATAAACATTGATTATTTTGCCATTTAAGGAAAACTTAACGTTATATTTAACATATCATTTTAAAATATATAAATTGAATCCAAACACGAAAAGGGCACTTTTGGAAAGCTGCTGATTGATATACTAAGACATATTGGTATTCTAAAACTTTGTCTCATATGAAAGCAAATCAGCTTGATCCTGTTTATCACGTGTGGCATGATATGCTTCACGTTCCTTGTCAGGGAACTTAGTTGGCAAATTTGGAGAATGTAGATTGATCTTTGCTTCAAAACGTATTCCAGCCACTTCCACTTCATAGTGTCCGGAAAGAACATAATCGTTTGTTACTGCCTGCTCAACTCCATTTTCGTCGACATTACGAACGAAACCGAGGCAAACTTGCTTTTTGACCGTAAATCCATAGCCAGTGGTAGTAGTCATACCACAGTAGACATCGTTACGATAGATTGGCTCACCACCCCAACACCATAGATCTACCTCATGATTATGATCGTTTAGGAGGAGTTGGACATACATACGTTTAACGCCTTCTTGCCGCTGTTTGAGCAATGCTTCGCGACCGATGAAATTAATAGGTTTCTGTCAAAAAAGGTCGTTCATACCATCATATTGGAATTAGAAATGTTGCTCACATTAAATTTTACACGCCAACTACGTCCACATTCTAGAGGTGTGGTGAATGTGTCTAAGTCCTGTCCCCAGAAAGCGTAGAATTTTTCAATTCGTAGTGTTCGTGTAGCATAGTAACCTAACAAATGTTTTGTAAGTAAAATTACTTAGTGAAAAATATTGCCTGAAATAATTTACCAGCATGTTGGATGCCATATCTCTGTCCAGCTTCCACAACTCGGCCATACACGTGTAGTGCAAATTCGTTGGGTATATAAAGAACATAACCCAGTTCACCAGTATGTGTTATGTTCATCGCTCGGACACCGTTTGCCAAACCGACGTCCAGTTCCTATAAATAATAATAATATCATTGTAGTAAAATTAAACATACATACATCGAAACTACCAAACCTTATAGGTAAAGAAAGGAAAGTTCTTCGGAGAAAGATCCGTATCGGTGAGTTCAGAAAGCAGAATTCTGCTATAGGGTCCTAGCACCGCAATCGCGGTATACATAGATGTTACATCGGCAATGTTCACCCCAGAATTTGGTTGCACGTGCTTCTGTATCCACGCCATAGATCTAGTTTGCTGAACTGTCGGGGCAATCATCATAAAGCTTAAAGAACCAAGGAAATATGTAGAACCTCAAATTAAACGCAAACATTTTTTTTTTTTAAATTACTGGTGGTCTGACAATCTCGCCAACGAGCAATCGTTTTCATATCCTCCCAAATCGTTTTGCATACCAGTGTGTATAATAGAACCAACTGGTACATCAACATCATTTGAGCAAAGATATTGCAAGAGATCCACTGCTCCGCGTCCTTTGGACCAGATATCAAACTTGGTGAATGAGCTATAATCGGCCAAACCAATTCGTTCCCTGCATGCATTGTATTCTGCCGAAACAAAGTCAAACCATGGTGGTTTGCCAAATGTGCCGGTCTTTGCTATTCGAAATCGCGGTATGCCAAACTCATCTGCAAAAGACAAAATTGTATAAAAACAGAACATTCATTATATATACATTTTCTTACCCAACTTATCCGACTGATCAAAGTAAGAAGGTCTTTCATAACCCATTAATTGACCAAAAACAGCTCCAGCTTCTCTAAGAGCTGGAAATAATGGCGACATTCTCAAGTTCCTGCCGGTTTGGAATTCATTGTATGGATAGGTTATCCTGAAATGTCTTCCAGGCACTTCCTTCGACCGGTCTTTTAGAAATTTTCTATTACTATGCAATCCTAGGAAGCGCTTTATATCTACACTATGCAAATCCAAACCGGTGTATCCTTTTGTAATCAAATCAGCTAATGATCGTCCCAATCCGCCTGCGGCTGATACGCCCATTGTTTTCATTCCAGCAGATACGTAATAGTTTTGAATTTCAGGAGCTTCTCCCAATATCCATTTGCAGTCTGGTGAGAACGCTTCTGGGGCATTACACAGACGTTCTAGTGCTGCAGTTCCAAATATTGGCACACGCTTAAGGAGCTCATCAAGTAACTGATGAAAATGATCCCAATCAGGAGGAAGTTCACGGTCTTTTTGCGAAAGTGGAACGCCACCATCTTCGTATGCACACTTGGCTTCTTTTTCATAGCCACCAGCTATGATACCACTATTCTTTTCGCGAAAGTATACTCCCCCGTCGCAGTCTCTCACAAAGGGTGTATTTGGATCAAGCCCATCAATGGGTTTTGTGTGCAAGAAATGATGTTCTACTGGCTGTAGTGGTATTTTAACAATAGGTGCTGACAAAGTACCCGTTTCTCTGCCCCAAAAGCCTGTGCAATTAACAAAGTACTCGCATTCCACGTTTCCTGCCGTTGTCTCAATACGGCTGACTTTTCCCTCATTTTGTCTAACTTTTTTTAGAGCGCAATATTCGATAACTGTGACTCCCATTCGTTTTGCTTCTTTAATAAAAGCATCACACACCATATGTGGATCACAGACTCCGTCTGCCGATATCCAAAGACCTCCAGCTAAATCGTCTACTTCAATAATTGGACATTTTTCTTTACATTGCGCCGGCGTTAATATTTCACAGGGAATGCCCCAAGCGACTCCTTGCGACTTCATTCTATTATACGAGGTCATGCGGTCAAAAGTTCTCGCCAGGTTAAGTGAACCAACTTGTCTCCACCCTGTTGAATGGCCTTTTTCGGTCAATTCCTTAACTAACTCCACCGAGTACTCAGCTAGTTTTAGCTCTGTATAAGATGGTTCAAAACGCCCGGCAAGGCCACTCTCACTCCATTTACTACCGCCTCCAGTTGTTGACTGTTCGATAAGGAGCGTGTCTTGTCCCCATCCCATCAAAGCCAAGTGATATGCTACAGAAGCTCCCATAATACCGCCTCCGCATATTACGACTCTTGCCTGATTTGGCACATTCTGTGCAGCGCTGGAATCTGGTTCAATTGGACGGAATTTGCGTTTTCTTAAAACTGTGGACACGCGATTAACACCATCAATAGAGATCGGAGCCATCGGCTGAAATTGCTTATATAGTCCAAAAGCAATTCTGGGGCTCGTATGTCGAATTGAAATCATTATGCACCAAATGCAAAAAAATATTTGGGGAACAGTTTAGAAATGAAAGAAAAATAAAAAATACGACTTCCACTTATTTTACTAGAACATAATTCACCAGTTGACTGTTCTGTTATTGACACATGCTGTCAACAGAGGAAATACCCAGAGTAATGAGTGAAATGCAAACAGTGTTACCACATTCTTTTATCCAAATCTGCTAAATCCTTCGCCTTCGCAGTGATTTACGTCAGAAAGAATATTTAAAAATAATATTTATGTATAAAAAAAAATGTGGTATGAATTTCGTCCAGGACTTAATAAATAAGTAATCCGAGAAAGAGGTTGGATCTTAATTGATTAATTCATGACTTGTTTTTATAGAATTGTATATTATGCCCAAAACACTTGCAGAAATTGTGTATGCAGTGACGCTTGCAGTACAGCAAGCAAGACATGAACAGAACTTTTGTTTGACGTCACTGTAGTGGGATCTGTCACAAATACCTTAACTTCATTCTTTTGATAAGTGTTGTGTTTTTTTGTAAAATTTTGATTTTAAATTTTGTTTATAAAATGAATATTGTAAAATATCAAAAAATTCGGAAAATTGGAGAGAGTACGATAACTTTGGCCCCAAAAATTGAAAACTGTTTTTTGTAGAGGGGTTAAATAGCATTTTTTTACTATAAAGTAAAGTAAATTTTTTACTAGAAGTAAAGTGTTAAATTGCCTTTTTGTGATCAATACTAAAATCAATTCTGAATCGAAAACAAAAAACCGAATAGTTCCATGTCTTTTAGTTTTTGAGAAAATTAAAAATTACTAAAACTACTTTTTTATAATTTTTTTTGGTATTTATTGTGATCTCACTTTATGTATTAATGTTAATAATAGGTTCAACTTTGTAAGTAAAGTGCAATATAACAAAAACTTTACAAAATCTGGGGTTAGAAATGAATAGGCAAAATCCCATGTTTATAACTTATTATAATGCACTGTTACGTTTATTTTGTACATTCGGACTATAAAGTATACACTGTTATAATGTCAAAGAGCAGCTAAAAAATAATAAAACTGCCAATGTATTCTGGTTAACAAAAAACTGCTAGAGACATAATGATAAAGAAAAAGCGCAATAATACTTCAGCTGTAATTCCAGCCTATTCATTGTTCGTGGTGGCAATCACAAGTTGTTGTTGCTTCATTCAACCATTCAATATGTAATTGACGGAAAGCTTGACAGCTTATAATAGCCGCGTGTTTATACACAAAAAGGAAACGCAAAAAAATTGTTTGATTAAAAATTGTGTTCATTAAATTCATGTTGAATATCATTATTTAGTAGAGGTTAGGTTAACAGGTGTGTGATAAAAACGAAATCCGCCATTAACACGTCATATGGATTGTCAAATTCGACAAAGGAAGGGATTTTATCCGTAATAATGGGATTGTCAGGAGTAGCACCGTTAGGATCATACCATTTAAAATGGCCGTCCTCTGAACCTCCGCTAATTTTCCGTATATCGTTTTCTTTTTGGTTGCTTCCCACTATACTACTTACTTACTTAACAGGCTCCCGACACGGCAGCCTTCCATCCTCTGCAATCCCGGCATCGCATCCGCGATGGCTTAGTCATTAAAACGGAGGTTTGGTCTTTCTTGTCTTCTCGAACCTGCAGGCTGGGATTCGAAGATCCTCTTGGCTGGAGCGTGGTTACCCATTCGCTCGAAGTGGCCGAGCCAATGTAGTCGACGTTTTTTGGCTTTTTGGACTATATCCACATCTTGGTACAGCTCATAGAGTTCGCAGTTGTATCTTCTCCTCCATTCGCCCTCCTCGCACACTGGACCAAATATCCGTTGAAGGATTTTTCATTCAAATCATCTTAGTATTAACTTTCCTTTCCTCCAGAACTGACAGGATAAGGGTTCTGTAGAGCATGCACTTTGTCCATCGAGTCAGGAGTTTTGTATCCATTTGTTTTGCCAATCCATCGACCGATGATGTCTACATCGCCCGCATACCCCAGCAGTTGGACTGATATGTTAAAGATAGTGCATTCCGTGTTGACACCTGCCCTGCGCGC
Source organism: Ferdinandea cuprea (assembly GCA_963576555.1). NCBI lineage: Eukaryota > Metazoa > Arthropoda > Insecta > Diptera > Syrphidae > Ferdinandea > Ferdinandea cuprea. The sequence continues at coordinate 81,862,756 of OY754958.1, read as the reverse complement.
TATCTGCTCAAGAACAAGATTGAAGAAATCACACGACAGCGCATCTCCTTGCCGAAATCCGGTGCATGTTTGGAAGAGTTCAGATGAACCTGCTGCCAAACTGCACATTGCACCGCGTGTTATCTAGTGTCACGCGGCACATCTGGATCAGTTTTGACGGCGAAGTCGATGAACAGACTCGTTGGTCTTTTCAAGGATTTGCCTAAGTGTAAAGATTCGGTCTACATATGATCTGCCGGGCCGGAACCCACATTGGTACGTGCCGATTAGTGTGTTGCACAAACGTTTGAGACGGTCACACAGTACGTTGGATTGGATGTTATATGCGACATTAAGCAGGGATATGCCTCGATAGTTTTTGCAAGACATAGTATCGCGTTTCTTGTAGATGGGACATATGGACCTGATGGTCCAGTCATCGGGCATGCTTTCCTCCACTCACACTTGGTTGAAGATTTGATGCATGCGAACTACTATAACATCACCTTCGTATTTGAAAAGCTCTGCAGGTAGACCATCAGAGCCGGCGGCCTTGTTGTTCTTTAGCTTTTTTATACCCAAGTCAACTGAGGCGGGACTGGTTCTTCATTGATTGGACATGTGTTCTCTTCTTGCCCCATCACTCTGTATACATTTTGCCCGTTTAGCAGCTACAGCTGCTGAAGATGCTGGAAACGCATTGATTGGCACATAGTCGATTTGGTTGGCGGTTCGACCGTCTGGAGAGCGCCAGGTTGCTGTGTGGATCCTAAGTCGCGGAAACCTAGTGCTACTTATCACTGTATTTCAAGCTGCTTCAAAGTCAATAAGTCGGTAGCCGTTATCTGTTGTCGTTTCGTGGAGGCATAAGATGTTTTCCTTGCCGACTTTAGCATTGAAGTCCTTGAATACAATTTTGACATCGTAATCCGGACAGGCTCCGTAGGCTCCGTCATAGAATTCATCCTTGATAGGGTCCTCAGCCTCGTCGGCAGGGCAGTGTAGTGCACATATTAGGCCAATGTTTTGGAATGTAGCTCTGATGCGGATCACAGCCAGGCGATCACTGATCGGCTTGAAGTCCATTACTTTGGATTTAAGCATCTAGCAGTCACCACGGGGGGATGTGAGAAGTAGGAGTTGATATTGTTATGCTAAATTGAGAACACTTGTGTTTTCATATAATCGCATTCACCATCCTTTTGACCGCCCGTTCCACCATACTAGTGGGCCGTATGTTAGTACGGGCCTTACGACCACCGTATATAGCTAGTGCACCATAGCAGGTTTTAAGCCCCAAGCATTTCCACCGTTCTTTGCAGTTAAAAAGAGCATTATACCCTTTTCCTTCCGCTTCGTTAAGATTCCAGTTCATTATCTTGTCCAGAATTATGCCCAGATACTTCGCGCTGTCCGAAAGGGATAATTCCACTCCATTTAGTTTTGGGAGCTTAAATTGCAATATCATGCATTTTCCAGTTCTGTTTTCGATGGGTTTGAATTGAGACCACAGCTTTTCGCCCAGTTGCTGATCGTCTTTAAAACGACCTCCATAATCTTACTTAGGGTGTTTAAATATTTTCCCTGCTCCCTTTTTTCTTAAGTTTTTTGGATGGCTGCTGGTGCTTTCTGTAGCATAATCGTTAGAATACCATCCGGACCTGGAAGTCTGACTTGCCATTGACTGTCCATTAGCTACTCCGAGATTTCGGAGTCGTATGGGAGATAGGCAGAGCTCAAACATAGTGGTTTATCACATTCCCTCTCGCAATGTGCTGAAATAATTTAAAAGAATAATTCCTTCCACAGCTTCCAGCTCATTTTGAACAGCTACCAGAAGCTCGTCCTTCGGATCGCTTTCCTTGCGACGCATGGAAGTTCCAGCCTTCACCTTTTTCGCATCGTTCAGCTCCCCGTCTTCGGATCTGCCTCTCCTGCTGCTAGAACCACATCACCCTCCAGAGACACTTGATTTATCCTTTAATTTTTCTGCGTAGGAGGTAGAAGGCGCCTGATCGGCCTTTCTTCCGCCTTTGCAGCGAGGTCCCCCTTACCAGCCAGTGAGTGATCGGTTTTTTGGCCAAGATGTCCTTCGCTCTATCAAAGGCGACTTTTTCGCAGTCGCTTAGTTTAGTGGGATCACAGCCTCATAACGTGTGACTTTTACGTTTGGCGTAGCGAAGCACACATTATTTCAAATATTGCATTTTTGTAACTCTTTCTTTAATACACTTTTTTCCTATTTTTTAAAGCTCGCCTAAGAGGGTAAGATAAACCTACCCCCATTTTTTAATGGGTCCAGTCTCGGAATAGTGATAGACTTGGTCAGTTATACAGGGTGCGCCAGAGAAACTTACTTATTTGAAAGGTCAATAAAAAAAAAGTACTTCAGTTATTGTTTTAAATTTTTTTTTTATTTGAGAATACAATATCCCAATTTTTTTTTATGCAGTCCTAAAAATGACATCGGATAAATGGCGACCCCCATTGCGCATACACTGATGAAGTCGATTTTTGAAATTCGTATCCACTCTTCGCAGCGTATCAATCGGTATGTTGGCAATGGCGTCGCGAATGTTGTTCTTGATGTGTGCTATGGTCCGGGTCGATCGACATAAACCAGGGATTTCAAATAACCCCATAAAAAGAAATCGCATGGAGTCAAATCTGGAGAGCGTGCCGGCCATTGGAGATCGCCTCTGAGAGAGATGAGGCGGTCGGGGAAATGTTGTCGCAACAAATTCATTGAGTCTCGTGCCGTGTGTGCTGTGGCTCCATCTTGCTGAAACCAGCCAATTTATAGGGATGAAATTGAAGGTCTTTATGGAGAATTCGTCGAACAGTGGTGTCAGAAATTCCCATAGCAGCTGACGCACAACTGACTGCCTCACTCTTTCGATATTTTCCGGAGTTCTGATGGTCCGTTGAAGTCCATTTCTGGGTTTAGCGACACTTCCACACTCCCGAAATGAGTTAACCCACGACAGAATCGAATTACGGCCAGGAACGAGTCTGTGAGGAGGAATTTCAAAGCGAGCGCGGAAGGCACGTTGCGTAGCAACAAGTGAGCGACCGTTAGAAAAGAAGCTCTCAACTGCGAAGGTCCGCTGCTCTCTAGACCAGAGCATGGTGGCAACTGACTGGAGGGAGAAACAAACTTGGGAACTTTCCCCTCCAGATGCGCCCCCTCTTGCCCCTCTACCCACCCAACTCACCGCGCGGGAATTTTTTCAAATAAGTAAGTTTCTCTGGCGCACCCTGTACCTTATGTTTTAGATGTGATCAGTGTCCTTGTTTATTGCATAGGTAAATGACAGCAGAATAATTACATTTTATAATTATAATTTATTTTTATTGTTAACTTTTGGTGTAACTTATAACACTTACGAATTAACGAATTTTATACTATCTAAGAAGATATTGTACCTTATTACATAACACAACAAATATGTAAATTAAAATATATAAATTAAATTGAAAAATTAATGTCTTCATACCTGCGTCGTAAAAGCCATGCAAGTGTAGAACTATATCGAAGGTTATGCCAAGCCATCGTAGTATCTGATTTTCTCCAAGCGATGCATGTTCTTACGGAATGAAAGCACTCATTTAGGAATGCTTTAGGTAGTGGATCATCATATTCCTATGTCAAGCCTGCTTGCCAACATCCCGCCGTCAAAAGAGACTGCAAATGCAAACCATATTATCGATATATTTTTTTTTACGGATTTCTGATTGAGTTTTTAACTGTTGAATGCCAGGCACGTTTGGCTAAATTTTTTAACTTTCTCGTATGCATTGGTATATTAAAAATAAAGTTATTGCGAGCGTGCCGAAATTTCGAATTTATACTGAGTATGAGGAGTGATATTACGACTATAGAGCAGTTAAAAGGAGTGGGTGGGCCAAAGCTGTCCGTCGCGTCGGTCTGTCTGTCTGTCTGTCCGGGATCCGTATGGCGAAACGGTTCGACGGATTTGATTCAAAGTTCGTATATAAAGTTTGTTGTGTAGGTTTGTTTGCTTCGGGTCGGTGCTGGCATGCTTGTCGCCATCCTAAGCTCGTCGGTGGGCGTGGGACCTTGACCCTTCTCCATACACTACAAAAACATCATGCCAGTCTTGCGTCTAGGTGGTATTGACGCTGCGAGTTTGATTCATAACCCACCCTACCTTGGCTGTCACACTCGCAATCACGACAGCCCCTTAAGCCGCCACCTTTCACTTCTTACTTTTGTTCGCCTAAAACTAAATAACTCGAAAAGAAAAACTATTGGCACGACACTCATACATTAAACAAACGAAATTTAACATCAAACGCGAAATTTAAAAAAAAAAATAACAAACGGAAATGATTATAAAAAGCGAATGGTAAAGAGATATCCTTATATAAGTACATATATATTTAAAAATAAAAAAAACTGACGTTGTATATGCACGAGCATATACAGACCATAGGGACTTCTTTGTTCACTGCTAATATTTTCTATATATATATATAACTAAAGAGAAAAGTCTCTTTTTTGACTTACCGGATTTTCTCTACTTGGTACCTTTGGAGGGTGCTCTGCAACCGTCGATCCAATGGCCACTGTATCGCCTGCTGCTGGAACCCTGTACCTTAACAAACGCGCAAAAAAAATCTAATTAGTTATACTTATATATACAGAAGTATGGTAGCGTTCCCTTACCTTTAATACAAAAAAATACATGTACATATATATAAAAATATCCTTTACCTGCATGCCAATTTACTACGATTAATAAAAAAAACAATTACAAATAGACGTAAAAAAAAAAAAGATTCTGCTCCTTGTTGGGTTTTGAACCCACGATGCTTCTTCTTCTACTTTGCGGTGTCTTATTGCCCAAGGCTAATCCGGCTGGGCACAATGGCGGACTGCTTTTTAAAAAATTTAAATTTAAATTGCCACAGAATTTTCCAACTTCGGTCAATTTTTCTAGGCAGCACTTATAAAGTACTGCCTATTTAAAATGCAAATAAATTCTGGCGCCTTGCCTGTACAATTGGTTTGCAATTTATTTTGCTTCTTTTGCACACTGCAACTATATATCTTTTTTATCAAAACAAACGAGTAGTTCTGTAACAAGTTTTTGGGGTAACATCTCGCGCCGTTTTGTATTTCTTATTCCAGAATCCTTTTTTTGTGTTTTGGATAGTTGGATTGAAGTCGAAAATACTGCGTACTCAGTTAAATAAAAATAAAAATCTTTTTTAAATTTAAGTGGCATATTAAATATAATGTTGTTCTCTTAAAAACATTGTGCCTTCATGATTTTAAAGGAACTCAGGTTTTTTTTTTTGACATGTTGAAACCTTATTACCTGTATGCATTAAAAACACAATGCGCCTAACTAATAAACAAACGACTAAAATCACTATTAGTAAGAAGACAACTTAAATTATATTGTACAGATCCTTCTTATCACACCAAAAACATAAACGTTAAGGAATAGCCAAGTTCTTTTATACAAAAATCGTTTTTGCCATACAAGTCAGCCACACACTTGCTAAGTACGTACCCTTTGTGTTGTTAAGAGGTTTGTTCCCACATGTGCATTCCATGACACAAACACGGTTGCCACTTGAAAAAAATGTATGCCCAAAGTTGAAAATATAAATGACCAACTTTAGCGAAAAAACATAAGGAAAGGCTACAGTCCGCTTGGGGCGAACAGTATGATACCCTATCCTTATCCCTATATGCCCCAAAGAAAAAAGCATTAAGAAGATGATGGATAGCATTTTATTAAGTTCTATTAATTAAAAAAAAAAAAAGATTTTTGAAAAAACGCCCCCAAAAAGTGGGCGTGGCCAAAAACTTTGTATGGGCGATATGTTGGAAAAAATATTGGGTAAATATTTTGTTAAACAGTTTTTTTCGCTTTCTGTGAAAATTTTCAAAGAAAACAGAATTTTAGTCAAAAACGCCCACAAAAAGTAGGCGTGGCAAAAAACTTTATATGACAAACTTATAAAGGAGGGCAGTGCCTACATATCTTGTGAAGGTTGTAACACTCTATCTCTCTAACTTTAGCTTTAAAACGGTTTTTTTTAAATTGTGGGCGTGGCAGTGGGCGTATTCAAAACAATTTTACACTTAACCATTTTGAAGCCCTAGGGAATATGTGGTCCAAATTTCAGCTTCCTAGCTTAATTTTAAAGGCCTAAAAATTGCGTACGGACGGACGGACGGACATTGCTAGATAGTCTTAGGATTTGGTCCTGATCATAAATATATATACTTTTATGGGTCTACGGCGAATATTAAGGGGTGTTACAAACTATGTGTCAAAATTAATATACCCTTAGGATAGGGTATAATGACCAAAATAAATAAAATCCGAAAGACACACTATAAAACACAGAACAATGAATTTTTCTCCTTCTTCGTAAGAGGTCTAATTCTATTTGCTTTCTTTTCCGTGCCCTTTTGCGGCGCATATGGCATATCGACCACCCCCGACTTATATGTACTATACATTTTTGCCACGAATAGAAGGGACCTGCCGATTCCAACCTAAGCTTCGAAGATTTGAGAAAGTTTCCATTACAGCACTTACTCTGTGATGGTTTTTAAAATTAAAAAAAAAACATAAGGAAAGGCTACAGTCCGCTTGGAGCGAACAGTATGATACCCTATCCCTATCCCTATATGCCCCAAAAAAAACCTTAAGAAGATGATGGATAGCATTTTATTTCATTCTATAAAATTTAGAAAAAAAAAAAACATTTTTTGAAAAAACGCCCCCAAAAAGTGGGCGTGGCCAAAAACTTTGTATGGGCGATATATTGGAAAAAATATTGGCTAAATATCTTGTTAAACACTTTTTTTCGGTTTCTATGAAAATTATCGAAGAAAACAGCATTTTAGTGAAAAACGCCCACAAAAAGTAGGCGTGGCAAAAAACTTTATATGACAAACTTATAAAGGAGGGCAGTGCCTACATATCTTGTGAAGGTTATAACCCTCTATCTGTCCATCTGTAGCTTTAAATCGGTTTTTTCTAAATTGTGGGCGTGGCAGTGGGCGTATTCCAAAAAAATTTACACTTAACCATTTCGGAGCCCTAGGGAGTATGTGGTCCAAATTTCAGCTTTCTAGCTTGAACTTAAAGGCCTAAAAATTGCGTACGGACGGACGGACGGACGGACGGACATTGCTAAATAGTCTTAGGATTTGGTCCTGATCATAAATATATATACTTTTATGGGTCTACGACGAATATTAAGGGGTGTTACAAACTATGTGTCAAAATTAATATACCCTTAAGATAGGGTATAAAAATGGGCAGCAAATAAAAATAAAGGTGATACTGAGATGGATTTAAACATGCGACCCCTGTCTTGGTAGTCCAAAGTACTAACCATTGAGCTACTGCATCCTAATCTCTATCCTCGAAATCAGGCAGTTTCACTTTAACTGGATATCAATTGCGTTACTACACTCCCATAACATTTCGTCGTATTTCCATTAATTTTACCTTAAAAAAGCTTTTTCAATAATGTGATATTCTGATATATAAGAAAGGATACTTCAATTTAAGGAAGTGTACGTAGATTTATGTCGGCCACTGTATATTCTACATATTTACAGATCAAATGTTAATTTAAATTATGATTAAAACATAAGGAAAGGCTACAGTCCGCTTGGGGCGAACAGTATGATACCCTATCCTTATCCCTATGTACCCCAAAGAAAAAATTCATAAGCAAGATGATAGATAGCATTTTATTTCATTCTATGAATTTTATAGAAAAAAAAATATTTTTTTCAAAAAACGCCCCCAAAAAGTGGGCGTGGCCAAAAACTTTGTATGGGCGTTATATTGGAAAAAATATTGGCTAAATATATTGTTAAACATTTTTTTTCGATTTCTATGAAAATTTTCAAAGAAAACAGCGTTTTAGTGAAAAACGCCCACAAAAAGTAGGAGTGGCAAAAAACTTTATATGACAAATTAATAAAGGTGGGCAGTATCTACATATCTTGTAAAGGTTGTACAACTTTATCTCTCTAACTTAAGCCTTAAAACGGATTTTTCTAAATTGTGGGCGTGGCAGTGGGCGTATTTTGAAAATTTTAACACTTTACCATTTCGAAGTATATGTTCCAAATTTCAGTTTCCTAGCATAATTTTAAAGGCCTCAAAAGTTGATACGGACGGACGGACATTGCTAAATAGTCTTAGATTTTGGTCCTGATGATAAATATATATACTTTTATGGGTCTACGACGAATATTAAGGGGTGTTACAAACTATGTGTCAAAATTAATATACCCTTAGGATAGGGTATAAAAACAAGTAGAAAAATATTCTCAAAGGAAGGAAATGAATACACTCAGTGTTTGTGCATTTAGTCCATGCGTTATGATGTTCGTTCACATTGAACACATATTTACGTCATACGATAAAAAAAGTGCTTTTGGTATGGATTTAAATTTTGAGAACAGATAATGTGTAATAGAGGTTATCTTCTTTTTCATTTCGTAGAAAAAATGACCAAACGGAATAAAAATGGCAATGTGACCAAGTGAAAAAGTAATGACCAAATGTGGTCAGAAATGGGGCGAATGGTATGATACCCTATCCATATCCCTCTCGATGGAAATGACATAGAAAATACGTTGGATGGCACTTCATCTGTTTTTTAAAATAAAATCATAAAAACCGGTTATTTGCAGAAACAACCTCAAAAAGCGGGCATGGTCAAAAACGTTGTAAAGGTTAAATGTTAGGGAGAATATTCTCTAAATATAATGTTAAACAATTTTTTTCATATAAAAAAAATCCCCCAAAAAGGGGGCGTGGCTAAAAAATTCGTATGGGTAGAATGGGTAGATGGGTAGTTTAGAAAAGCTAACGTTAGATTTACATTGCACGGCTTTGCTAAGGTAGTGTCAGTGTTGTATTTTTTGCAATGTTTAGGAGTTTTAGAGTGGATGTAAGTACCATTCGGGGCTTAAGAGTTAATTTTTTCACTGTATGCTCATGTTTCCTAAAAGTAAGTACACCATAAATTAATGGTGATTTGTCAAAAGGGCATGAGTCACAATGATCAAGCTTTCCGTAAATTGAAAAAAAAAATTAAATAAAATTAAAATTTTCGAAGAAAACAGGATTTTAGTGAAAAACGGCAAAAAACTTTATTAAAACAGTTTTTTTCTTGTGGGCGTGGCAGTGGGCGAATTAAAAAAAAAATTCACTTAACCATTTCGGAGCCTAATTTAAAGGGCCAACAAATTGCTTACGGACGGACATTGTTAAATAGTCTTAGGATTTGGTCCTGATAATATTTTATGATCTTTCTAATATCTTGATATTATAACTTTTTCGTTCCTTGGTCTAATCTTGAACTCTTCTGATACTACTGATACTATTGTTTTTTTGTAAAAAAGCTTCCACCATCCTTTGAAATCTAAAATATCGGATGCCATTGACTCCATCACAATGAAATGTGTCACCGTTACCACATGCTGAATTTGTTAAAAGGGCATCAGTCAGTGACTCATGCCCTTTTAACAAATTTCGTAATATTTGAGCGCCTAATAAACGGTAAAAAAATTATGTTATTGATGTCGTTATAGCATCAAATTATAGCTCTTCTAATATAGATAAATAATTGATCAAAACATTAAAATCGGAAAAACTGTAACTGATGCCCTTTTAGCAAATCACCATTTAAATGTATTATCGCCGCAAAGTTAAAGAACAAGCTACTAAAAGAACCGTATGGCAATACGAGAAAGCCAAATGGGAAAAATTAAACGGTTTCTCTAGGAGTTTTAACTGGTCGCTTTGCTTCCTCGATCGCGATGTAGGTGCTGCTGCCGATATGATAACAAACATAATTCATTTGGCTATGATACGTTTTATCCCTAATAGGATTAAAAGTATCAAACCCAAGGTTAACGCATTGTATGGCTTGAGCTGCAAGAGACTTTCAGATTAAAAGAGGTGAGCTTTCGGTCTTAGAAGGCCAACCCAACTGAGGAAAACCGAATAAAGTTCAAACGAAACCAGCAATGCCTACATTAATCGAGTCAAATTCTCCTACGACCAAAAGTTAAGGCAAAAAATACTACAAAGTTCCAACGGTAGTAAAAGCTTTGGTCGTTTCTTAAGAATATTAAGAATTCGGACTCAACATCTATCTCGACACTCATTTGCAATGCCATTCCAGCTGTCAGCTCTTTGAATAAAGCCAATATGATTGCTGCTCATTTTTCAGCTAGCTAAACGCTCCCAGATTGGGCTTTATCTCCCCCTGTACTCGAGCGCGCAGAATATACCATGGGTCCAATTCTCGTACACTCGTACAGTGGCAAGAGTTCTTCTCGAGATCTCAACAGACATAAATCCGCTGGTCCAGATGGTATTTCCAATATCGTTCTGAAGAGGAGTGTTCTTCCACGCTGGCAAAAGCACTGCTTCTAGTTGACACAGACATTAGTTTTAAAATATTTTGTCGAAATTGGGACATAAGTCCCAAATTTTCTGAGCGTGAGATATATATATAATATATAGAAAAAACAGAAGAATGGTATTATTTCCACATCAACATAGAAATAAGACCACTTTCCCCATTGAAAATTATTTCAAGTATTAGGAATCGTCGAATTCAATATGGGAGGCCATGATACCCCCGCAACCCTTAAGTAAGACATAAGACCCAAATCAAATTCGGGAGTTATTTCCCACTAGACAACAACCACTCGCCGGTAATGGCTTATAGGGGGGTGCTGCCCCCCTGCAACCCCCTTGCTTGGTTTCACTGTTAGATTTGGAGTAGGCGCGTGGTTGGGTATATGCAAACTTTGTTTATACCCAACCTCGTGCCTACTCCAAATCTAACCGTGAGTAGCGGAAAAGTGACGGTAGCCGACAATTACAATGTAGAAACATTTAAAATCAGTGTGCACTGGTTTCTCCTCCCTTCTTCTAATTCCTCGTTTTTTTAATTCCCATGCTGTGTTACTATTTATAAACAAATAATGAAATAATATTGCATGTAATATAAACATATTAAAATGGCTACTACTATTTGTCTAGCACCCCCTTCATCTACTTCAAGTTGGCAGTAAGATGGTTGTAAACATATATACACAAACATAGCGGCATTTACACTTTAAATTCAAATAAAATATGCTGGTAAGATTGCTATCCCGGATCGAAGTGCTCTTCTGGATTACCAAACGAAAACGACATAAGATTATATAAATTGTTGTTGGCAACAAGAACATTAACTTGTATGGTATTCCGACACAGTACCATAAGATCTCGAAACGCGTCGGTTAGTAATTCAACACACTTATCACTGAAGCATTGCAACTCCGAAAGTACTTACACCCGCAATTTTTAAAATGTTTAAGTAGTTATAATAGGAACTTAAGATGTTATAGTTAGCAGTGCATTGAAAACTTGTTTTTTGTCCGAATTATGTCATATATTTAGTATGGGGGGTTTTTTCACGTCGAATTTTAATTTATATTTTTTTTACAACCCATGTTAATATGCGTCTTATTTGTGTGATACAACTATTTCTTTACGCCCCATATAATAATTTAAAACAAAGATACCCTACAATTTTTGGTTTATCAAACGTGTTGGCCGCAGAGAATAGTGTTTGAATTGAACTCTAGTGCATTTATTTCTACAATAACAAACAGACACGAGTATTTTAATGAACAACGGAGAATCATGGAACTCACATGTCGCCACAGTTCTGTTAGTAGGTATGATGACACTCTGCTTGGATCTTGGAGCTGATATACCAGGAGTTCAGAAATTACAGGCGGGTGGCAGTAAGGGATCGTCAGAGAAATAGGAAGATGCTTAAAGAACAACGCGCAAATAGAGCAGACAATATGAATGAATGCAGACAGACAGCCCAGAAAGCAACATCACTCCATACCAACAAAATTAAATGGATCTGTGTGTGGAGTAAACAAGTTAAAAAGGCAGTTTTATAATAGTGTGTAGTGTAGTGGATTATTCATGCTCATAGTGTCTCTCTTTTTTCATATTGTTCTTTGGCGTTGTATTTGAATAGGATTGTTACCGTATCGTAGACGTGGGGTGAGAACAGCGTAAATGGGAAACATGCAGAGTCCAAACGTAAGCAAAGCAAAGCGAATTTACGGAAACTTTGGAAGCGTGAAGGGAAGGGAGTTGAGGGTAAGGCCGAGCTCTCAACGTTGGCACTCAAATCCTTAGTTAACCCATCGCCGCGATTAAGAGCGATTGTGATTTTTTTTCTCCGGTTTCAAATTTAGTTTCTCGTTTCGTTCCATTTTTTTTATTGTTTTGGGTCATACAATTGCAGAATTTTTAAATTCTCTCAGAGAATCATCTCTAGGAAGTGTTTAATCGCTTTCAATGTTTTTATTAAAGACCATTAGAGTTCTTTTAGTGAGGTACAAATTTAGCGTGGAAAAATTTCATACCAAATAACATTGACACTATTTTCTGGCAACAGGGGCTAAATAAAATGGATAATCTTAGCCCCTTTCAACAATTTTTTTTTTACACAAAGAAAACTTGTTTTATCCACCTCGACTCGGCTTTTTTTAAGGCATCATAAAATTGTCTTTTCGTGAGAGATTTAAAAGCTTGATTTTGTTTAAGAATGAATGCTAACGTAAGGTATACAGATATACTTCATATCGTTCAGAACCTACACCGCCTACTATGTTCGTTTTTCGGGAGTTGGGTAGAGTGTTACAGGGAGCCCTAATTATTTATTTTATGATGCGTTCATATTATTATTATAAATATATTAGCATAAAATACACAAACCATTTTTGTTAAATTGACGAAGTATTTCAACAGTTGTTGAAAACAAAATTTAATGTTGTCCATTCCAATTTGTGTTAAAATATGGTTCTCTATTCAGAGTTATAACGCTAAAATATATACATAGTCAAAAGCTATAAGCGCGAAGATTTTCTTACCTATTTGACAGGAATGAAAAAAAAATATTTTTGCATAGATCCTTTGCGTTACGTCTTATAAAAGGTTTATGGCTTTGTTTAGCTTGAAAAGACATTGCCGTTACACACGGTCACTGTATGTACTCCGTTTAACAAATATATGCATATGTATTTATGCCCAATGGCATGTTTCTTCATTCCTAGTAGATAAACAAAAAAAAATACAGTGATCTAGATAACTGAAGTATGGTACTTTGAAATGCATTGCTAGACATTCACCCATGTTTATTACATTAAAAAATAGCAACATACGTTCATTGCAAAAATTAAAGTGATAACGTTAAGTGTCGAAAATAAAAATTCAAGAAAAGTTTTGAATTTTAAAATCTGTGGTGCCAGTGGAATTAAAGATAATAAAACAAGTTAGAAAACATTGATTACCAAATATTTGTAACTGTAATCGAATAATGTTTGTTTTTTAATTGTGAGTGTTTGTAAGTATCCACAACAACGATAAGTTCTTTTAAAAGTGAAAATTGAAGGAAAACCTATGGCATAGACATAAGCCGGGAGTGTGAAGTACGGTGTAAGGATTTGTGTGTATTCCATTATGGCTAATATTCTTCCCATGATTTCTGAATTTTATCCGTAGTTGCTCTAAGTCCAGTTGCATTTACTTCTTTAAAGCAGAGAGAACAGTATCAATGTTGATATCATGATGGTGAGTTATTTTGATTTTTTCGTGCATTTTTTTTCTCTCTTTGTTTATTCTCATGTTCCTTTTCTTGTTCACTTGTTTTGTGCTGTAATATATTTGCTTTTTTTATGAAGAGTAGCGTGCGTTTTGTAACTGGTTTTTTTTCAGATCAAAGTTGAGTTTGGTTTTGCTATGTTCCGATTCCATTTTGTAGTTAAAATATATGTATATATAAAAAAAATAAACACACTATCAAATAAAATGTGAAAGGGATTCGAAGTTAGTTTCTTAACCGGTAACAAAAATAGGCGGGATTTTTTGAAATGTCAGCTAAGGTATCGGAACCATAGTGGCATTAGAGAAAAAGATATTTTGTCACAGAAATTATGTATGAAAGTGTACGTTTGGTACTTAAATGACAGTTCATAAGAGAATATTGCTTCTGATTTTAAATTCAGAATCAAAACCAGAAGCACTAACCCATTCAAACACCATAAATGTGATATTTCTTGCTGATGCATTTAATAATTCTGCAATTTTGACTATTAGCTGAATGTTATTACCAAATTTAACTAAACAAATAAAAATATAATATTGGGTGTAAGATAAACATAGTACAATGACTAATACTATCTGTCTTGTATCCCCTTCTTTATCATCAGATTGGCATATACACAAATACAGCGGCTTTTACACTCCGGATCGGAGAAGAGCTCTCCGGATTACCAAGAGAAAACGACATAAGAATCGTATAATAGTACTTGGGTTTCCACATAACGTTTGACAGTAGCAGTCTTTGAATTTTACCACAATGACTAATGTATGTACATATATGTTGTTTTGCTTGCATTCAAAAGCCATGCGATATTCTGACCATGCAAATGAAAAAGTCAAAACCTTTGAATTTATTTCATTACGCTCGAATAAAGATCACAATTTTTATATTTTCTTGAGACACATAGAAATAGAGGTCCCAATTGTTAAACATGAATCGTTTCTTTTTTACAGTTTTTTAAAATCAGCAAGAATATTAACTGACTCGGGTAGGTACTTTTCGTCAATCAGGCACATATTGCAACAGTCGAAATATGCCTGTCGAAAGGAATACCTATTCCCCGAACGGAGCAACCATGTTATGTGGGTGGTACCTGCATCCAGTAAAATGATTCTAACTATATTTACTTAAACTTTATGTTTCAATGGAACAAACAAACTCGCAGAGTGCTATGTGAAAAGCAGTTAGAGAGAAATAATATTGGGCTATTTGGAAGGAAATCAAAATTTGTTGGGCGATTGTTCGAACTGCAACTTTGGGCAATTGTTCATAATGAAATCTTTGTAACTACTCCAAATTCAACTATGGCACCAAACAGGGTATTTATGCATTGTTGAGTAACACATATGCGTGAGCGTTACACGCTTAAACACATTGCTTGGTCCTGCCACCTGAAAAAAGATAGTTAAACTCCTTTAATACCGCAAAGCAGGAGACTACAAGTGCTTTCCGAAGTTGCATTTTAAATTGAATGTTCATAATTTTTGGAGCAATCGTTCATTATGTATAACTGCCCTATATTCTTGGACGATTAATTATTCTTTGGCTTTGGGCGATTGTAACTTGGATGATTGTTCGCACGCCTTGAAGGCCACTGAAAACCTAGGACCAAAGCTGTAAATTTGGAGCATTCAAAGATGTGGATAAATATTTATACAAAAAACAGAAATGCTAAGGAAGATCTAATTTCACTTTTACTAATTCATAATTCATCTAAAAAGCCATACAAAGTAGTAAGATCGATGGCGTTCAATACACACTGAAAATAATATTGTTCATAATCTTATGAATTATTGTTTATTAAGTAAAATTCATTGGTTCAATGTACGAATTCTTTGGCTAATGAACAAACTCATTAAAAAAAATATTTTTCGTTAAATACAGTTCGTTAATTTAAAGAATGCGTGTTCTTTAATATTTTAGCATAGTTCAAACGTTATTATTTATTTTTAATGAAGCCTTTCTTTCTTTAAAGAACTGAACTTTAACCTCCGCCATCAAATATATTAATATTTTCATTCTTCTATTCCTTCTTAGGAATTTATATGAGCTTCTTTTCTATGGTGCACAAAAGATCTATCCTGGTCACAGTGCTAATCAGCTCTACTCTTAAAAAAAATATATGAGCTTCTTTTCTATGTTTAAAGACATCTTTTCGGACACTTTGAACTTAATATTTTTTTTCATCATAAACTATATACACAAAGTATTATTTTGGGGACGGCTTTTGCATTATTTATGTTCGTAACTTAACGTACGATACATTGAACCAAAGTACGGTTTTCATTGAATAATTTACTGTAATTAATTGTATTTTTGTCTGTCGAGTTCTTGTCAACCTTGTTTGGCGGGAACATTTTATTTATGTTGTTGGCTGACAACCGAAAAGATTAGTCATTCTTCAGGTAAATATACTGATGAGGTTAGACGAGAAATTTAAGTAAATTTAATAATAAAGTGACATTTTGAAAAACGTGGAATAAAAAGTTTTATTTAAAAAAGGAAAACCGACAAACAATAGAAAGCATAAAGGTAAGTCCATTGTTCCGTCCGTATACAATACATACTTTAATATCTATATGTTCATCTTACTAGCTCAAAAATTAAAACCTCAACATCAGCGACGAAAGGACCCTTAATGACTATAGCGAGTCTAAAATAGATTAGCATTTTAGTGCAATTATGTGCACGTTTTTTCTGCTGCCATTTTATAAAAAAACACTTTTATATAATAATTTATTATTTTTTCTTATATTATATATTATATTATATTCTCAGTTTTATTTCATTTATTATTGTATATGTTATTATTATATCGATTTAATGTTATATAGATTATTGTTAACCCAATACCAGAATAAATAAATATTATAAAACTATTTCGAAGTTCTTGTCTTGTATTTTTTATGGGTATTTATTTACAATTTAAGATATGTGATTTTTTTAACTTTCTTCCGTTTACGTTGAATTTGAAATTACTGAACAATAATAACGGCTGATCCAAGTAGAGATACTTTTTTCAATAGCCTTTTTTGACAGTTCACGTGTGAGTCGTGTCATGCTGTCATGTTATTTTTGTTTAGTATTGTTTGGCATTTCATAATGGAAAGACTTACGCGTGAACAACGTTTACAAATTGTTCAACTTTATTATGAAAATTCACGTTCTGTGAGGAATGTGTTTCGTGCACTTCGCTCAACTTATGGTCAACATAATCGGCCTACTGAGCGTACTATTCGCAACACCATCACCCATTTTGAGACCCATCATTCATTATTGGATAATATTCGACCGAATAGACCACGTCCAGCACGCTGTGAAGAAAATATAGCGGCCGTAGCTGAGAGTGTACACGAAGACCGTAGAGAGTCGATTCGGCGCCGTTCGCAGCAACTCGGACTGACGTATGGAACGACTTGGCGCAATTTACGTCAAGATCTTAAATTGAAAGCGTACAAAATACAGCTTGTGCAACAACTGAAGCCGATCGACCCTCCCAAGCGATATAGCTTCGCTCTATGGGCTATTGAAAAGTTCCAAGAAGATCCGACGTTTTCCAGGCAAATTTTGTTTAGCGATGAGGCCCATTTCTGGCTCAATGGGTATGTACACAAACAAAATTGCCGCATTTGGGGCGAAGAGCAACCGGAAGAGATTGAAGAAGTGCCACTTCATCCAGAAAAAACAACGGTTTGGTGTGGTTTGTGGGCCGGTGGAATCATCGGTCCATATTTCTTTAAAAATTATGCTGGTGCGAACGTAACCGAACGATCTCGGTGACATTTGGTTTCAGCAAGACGGCGCCACTTCCCACACATCGCATCAATCAATGGACTTATTGAGAGAACATTTCGGTGAGCACATAATTTCACGTTTTGGGCCGGTCGATTGGCCACCAAGATCGTGTGATATCACACCGTTAGACTTTTTCCTGTGGGGATATGTAAAGTCAAAAGCTTATGCCGACAAACCCGCTTCGATTCAGGCCTTGGAGGAAAACATCACGCGTGTCATTCGCCAGTTACCAGTCGAAATGCTTGAACGAGTGATCGAAAATTGGACTCAACGGATGGACCATCTGCGACGTAGCAACGGCCAACATTTGATAGACATAATCTTCAAAAAATAAATGCCAAAGAATGTTCTTTCAAATGATAATAAACATTCTCCATTAAATTTGAATTTTCTGTGTTTTTTTCTTTAAAAAAGTAGGGAACCTCGAAATGGATCACCCTTTACATTGAGTCAATGAACACAATACGTTGGCTCAATAAACAAAATTCTTTGTTTCAATTAACAATATTCATTGACACAAAGAACAAAGTTCGTTGATTTAATGTTTGGAGTGCGTTGATTAATGAATGAAATACATGAATAAATGAACTGATTTTCATTAATATGAGGAATAATTCATTATTTAATGATCGGGTTCATTGATTAATGAACGACCATTCTTTGATTCAAGGAACATGTTCATCGGCTGAATTTTAATGAAGAATTCTTTCATATAAGGAACTTTTTCTTTACATTTAAGTACCTTTTTGGTTCAGTACAGTTTCAGTAAGGAGGATTTAAAAATATTCTTATATGAGCTGTTTCGATATATGTAAAGGGTGATTTTTTAAGAGGTTTAGAACTTTTTTTTAAAAAAAAACACAAAAGTTCGAAAAAATGAATGAAATATTTATTTGAATCGATAGTTTGAACCTTGCAATTTAATGTTTAAAGATAATTTCATGCAAATGTTGACCGCGGCTGCGTCTCAGGTATCCCATCCGCTGAGTCCAATTTTGGCATACTCTTTCACACATATCGGCCGGTATCTCACGAATGAATGCATGGATGTTGGCTTCCAGTGCGTCAATCGAAGCGGGCTTGTCCCTATACACATTAGCCTTGGCATACCCCCACAAAAAATAATCTAATGGTGTCAAATCGCACGATCTAGGCGGCCAATTGACCGGCCCGAAACGTGAAATTAACTGTTCACCAAACTCGCCTCGCAATTGCGCCATTGTTTCGCGTGCTGTGTGGCATGTGGCACCGTCTTGTTGAAACCACATATCATGCAAGTCAAGAACTTCCATTTCGGGCAAAAAAAAGTTTGTTATCATCGCTCGGTAGCGTTCACCATTGACAGTAACGCTGCGATTCGCATCATCTTTGAAGAAATATGGCCCAATAATGCCGCCGGCCCATAAACCGCACCAAACAGTGGCTTTTTCGGGATGCATTGGTAGCTGTTGCAATGCTTCTGGCTGATCTTCACTCCAAATGCGGCAATTTTGCTTATTTACGTACCCATTCAACCAAAAATGAGCCTCATCGCTGAACACAATTTTTCGATAAAACAGAGGATTTTCACATTTTTCCCAGAGCACGCATTTTGATAGTAAAATTCAATAATTTGCAAGCGCTGTTCATTTGTAAGACGATCCATGGTTAAATTGCAAACCAAACGGAAGCTGTTTGACAGTGACACAAGGTACTAAACACACGTCAGCTGTCAAAACCAGTGTTGCCAAAACCAAACCAGCTAAAAAATCACCCTTTATTTGAATCCCATGTCTACAGGAGTCTTCCGAGTCTGGTTGGTTGGAAATTATTATCCGAGGCCATCGATGTCTCTCTCATAACTAAATGTATTTGACGAGGTCAGGAAGTTAGCCCGAGAGTCAAGCCCCGGTTTTGACCCTAAAATAGCAGGCTGGTAATTCCGGTGCCAGGGACACACTTCGGTGATGTGAGTGCTGCCTTTGGCTAATTAAGTGGCTCATCAGCCACCAACTTAAACTCCAATAACTCACAGGGTGATTCTGAGCTCTTACTCAATTTAAGGTCAAGTGTATTGTGGTCCCAAAACGGTGCTCAAGCGCTGATTGTGTGTTTCTGAATATGGAGTTGAAAACAGGTCACTTTACCTACCTACCCATCCAACTATGTCGCTAGAGAACAAGCGGTGTAATGTGTAGTTTTATAGGAGCTCATGGCGATGCGTTATCATGTGACTTCTTTAATCTTGTTCTTGTATGAAGGTGTCAACACGAAATTCGTCCAGCTACTGGGATATGCTGTGATGGAGGCTTTCACGGCTATTGAAGAAGAGCGATGTTAGTTGCGCTTGAAGAAAATGGGGACAAGACTTAATATATGCTATAAAAAAAAAACATCTTTCCAACGATTAGGACATTGTCACTATTAATAGCAACTTCAATGTAGTTAACAAGTTCATCTACCTCGGTTTGTAAACATCAACCCCACAAATCAACATCAAATGACAATTTAGTGGAGATCCGAAGAAAAATATCCATAGGAAACCGCTGCTACTTCGGGTTCAAAACTGATAACTCGAAGGGCAAACTATATGTTCTATAGAAGCCTTATCCTGCCAGTTCTGCTATTCGGCGCCGAATAATAGGCGATAAGCAGAAGAGGGAAGTTAATACTGGGCTACTTCGAAAGAAAAACTAGTCAACGGATATTTGATGTGCGAGTAAGGCGAATAGAGTATAAAATATAACCGCGAACCTTATGAACAGTACCAGCATGTGGCATTTGGACTAAAAAAGCCAAACCTCTCGTTAACTACACTAGTTTGGCCTAATCGAGCGATTTGACAATAATGCTCCAGCAAAGACTATCTTCAAATCCGAGCACCCATGCTTGAGATGACAAGTTACACCAAACCTCTGTTTTAAAGACCAAGCCATCGCGGATGCCAGATCGCTTGGTCGACAGTTACTCTTCGCGTGTAGGGAGCCCGTTAAGTAAGTAAGTCAGTATGTAAGCTTTGCCAGCCGAACTGACCAATGTTATGTAAAGTTTAGTCTTGTCATGATCGCAGATCGTTTGCTCATATTAACAAATTACTCTTTTGTCCAATGCATTAAAAAAACAAATAAAAATCATTGGACTGAAATAAATCCTCTTTAAAGATAATATCTTGACTGAAACCTAACTTTGCAGCAAAAAAAAACCCTGCTGCATACAAACATAGGTATAAGCTCAAATGAATTAAGTTAGCCAAACGTTAAAGTCGTTGGCCCAAACGTTTTTTATCAGTATGCTGATACATCTATATATGTATAAAAAACACAAGAAAAGGCAACTGTTTGCTGATACCCTATCATATCATATCATGCCTGTGGGCGTATTAAAAATAAATTTATCTCTATCATTCGGAGCTCTAAATGAGTTAAAATGACCGACGAATAGTGCCCTTACCCTATTTTACATTTGAATAAAGCGTGTGCGAGCTTAACAGCTCTCTTCTTATCTCGCTTCATCGTAAAGTATATACAATTTATTTATTTATGCACTTTAAATGCTACATGCGGTTTTATGTGCTCCTTTATGCGTGTGTGGAAAAGAACGTGCCTTCCTCTGTCTTTGAAATCAATTGCAAGCCATGTTAATAATCATTCGTCTGTAGAAATAGATCAGCAGTCGTAATTCAATACATTACTTAGCATTCGCATTCCGGAAAAGTCGTGCTTCCATCAGTGCTTACTTTAAATAGTTTCAGAAAACTACACTTATTTCAACAAAAAAATATACAATATCCAAGGAAAAATTTGGACTATTGAAATGTTATTTATTAAAGAAGTTATGACGAAAAGGAAAATTAATAGGCCTATTATCATTAGCGAATCGATCAAAATAACTGGCGAATGTAGGTAATTATGTATTATGATTAAAAAAAATGATTCGCCTGAAATATCAAAAGGTTAGCAAATGATAAATCTTATGTCGTTTTCGATTGGTAATCCAGGAGACTTCCGGACTACTACTTCTGAAAGTATTCGTATGGTACTAAAATTACAGTCCTCTTCTGAAAAGAAGAGAAATTTGCTTCTGACTTTGAATTCAGAGGCACGTACACATTCAAATGCGCCATAAACGTCATAACCGATAAATGTCAATAATATATACCAATTACGATCGCTATTAATATTGTTCTTACATCCCCGTGATCGTCATCAGGTTCGCTGTGAGACGGTTGGAAATACATTATACAAATACAACTCTAAATGCACTTCGAATTCAAATTCAAAGAGTGGTATACCGGATTGGAGAGCTCTTACCGTTACCCAAAACGGTTACTTAAGACAAATTCATCTTTAACGGCAGATTTAAGCAAATAAAAATATCCAATGAAACAGCTGGCGAATGCAATAATGAACTCAATTGTAGCTAATACGAAAGAGTGAACATTATTTTATCTATAAAGTAACAGCTTGGAACACATTTAGCACTTTATTTAAAATCATTACCTTCCTCTCATCGAAAAACTAAAGTGCGCAAGCCAATTTATTTATGGGTAGTCGCAAGTTCATCTGTCTTTTCCAAAGATTGGACACCATGTCGTGGTGGGGCGGCTTAAGTAGAGGAAAATCATGTCGGATTTATGTAGCTCATGGGATTTAAATATAACGAATAAAAAAAAAAAAAAAATATATCACGGAGTCAGATTAAGAAGCGGTACTCTGTTCGCCTGTGTCGCAAACTGAGATAAAGACGGAGTACCTAGTATCATCTCCAGAGAAACACTCAACTAGCGCACCCATTTTCCAAGACACTCACAACGTTAGAGAGTTGGATAGACGAAACAAAACAGAAGAAACCAAAGAAAAGCTCTTCTACCGGGGCCCAAAGAAGGCGAATTGGAATCCGGATCAGGGGTGGCATGACACCGGAAGAGGCAAGACACGAGAAGAGCTCATGCTTAAGAGCCCAGAGGCAACTGGAGATAACAACTCTGCACCTCCAAAAGAAGTAGATCTGCCGAAAATTTCCCCATATAACAACTTCGTAAAAAGTCTAGACCCCATCCAGGGCCATATAAAAGCCGAATGCTGGTAAGGTAAGTTAAGTTCCTTAACTTCTTGTAGATACTGATAAGAGTTTTCAGAGGTCTATCTCAAGCAGACGAAAACATTGCCGCTCCGAAGAACGAAATCGCCCAATCTCGGTTCAGTGCACAATAACGATGGAATCCCTGGTGGAAAAAATACTTGCCAAACTGAGAAAAGAAGGGAAAAAGCTCTTCAATAAAGCAAAACGCAATGGTGAGTGGGATACATATAGATACTCACTCACCGTATATAACCAAGAAATTAGAAGGGCCAAGAGAGAGTCGTGGAAAAACTTCTGTCAAACAATCAATGACACAAGGACTTTCGACCGCTTACACAAAGTATTCCCCAAGCAACACAGTAATCCTATTGGCTTAATTAAAACACATATGCTGAAAACGGGCTACAGACGCTACAGCTCTTAGCCGAAACGCATTTCCTAGACTCCGTAATCATTTCAGTATGCCGTGAAATCCCTGTCCAGAGAAGTCGCTCAGAG
Source organism: Ferdinandea cuprea (assembly GCA_963576555.1). Taxonomy (NCBI): domain Eukaryota; kingdom Metazoa; phylum Arthropoda; class Insecta; order Diptera; family Syrphidae; genus Ferdinandea; species Ferdinandea cuprea. The sequence continues at coordinate 81,839,716 of OY754958.1, read as the reverse complement.
AGGGCTGGAAAAGGTCGAAGGAAGTCTTTCATGAAGGCAAAATAATTTGGGCAATCAAATCATTTCAACCCTTCAAAGCCCCCGGTAGGAAAAGGGCATCCCGCTAACTGTACTAAATATCACAGACAGTATGCCTTTCAACCGGGAAGCTACGAAAGATTGACCCCAGGGGTAAGTCCTTTCTCCTTTACTATGGTCCATCGTAGTAAACGAACTACTGATTATTAAATTCGAATTAGGTAAATTCGAAGACACAATCTCGAACCGCCTCCAGAGAGCTCTAAAATTAGCCGCTGAATGGTGCTTGGTCTCAACGTCAATCCTAAGAAAAGCACCGTAGGTGCATTTACCAAAGAAGAAGATGACTCAAAAAAGCAAAACTATTCGGTGAATCAATAGAGTTCTAATCGGAAGTTTAATACCTAGAAGTCACACTGTATAAAAAACTTGCATGGAACTCTCACCTAACCAAAACTATCGACAAAGGACCTGACTGATGACCCGCAAAAGTATACTATAATAAAATACTAAATAAACATCCCACCACTTCATCTAGAACTTATGAAAGAAGCTATGGTTAATGCCTACAAGTTCATCACACAATGTAAAACTAATTCCAATCTAGTCTATCCTGCAATCTTACATGAACTCAAAAAACACAAACTTCTTGGAATACATCTAACGGATAAATGCTTGCTACGTTAAAACTTCCAACACAACTTCAAGGTTACATTCCCAGAACGCTTATACTGGGAACTGAACAAACCAACATTTGCCAAGGATTCCTATGTATGGCTTACGGACGGATCCAAAAGAAATGACTTATTGACATAAGCAGCTATGTATTTCTGACGGATATCCATGCAATAGAACTCTGTCTACAAGAGTCTTAACAGATTCATAACGAACAAAAAAATTTACATTCTCTCTGACAAAAGCGCTGATTTACTTGCTTCTTACAATTAACGCCTTTGAGAAAAAATCAAAACTAGTCCGGGATTGTCTACAACTCCTTCTAATACTGGCCACCACTAACAAAGTACATTTGATCTGAGTGCGAGGACACAATAGACATGAAGGCAATGAAAAAGCAGACGAACTACGCAGAACAGGATCCGCATCCCAATGCATGGTGTCAAGACCATTCTGCGGGCTATCTAAGAACACTAAAAAAAGTTGTATCAAAACTTGGCTAAAAGAGAAAAGCTACATTTCTGGACGGAGACCAAAAAACAAACAAAAAACTTCGCACAAAAAAAAAACATCTAATACAACTTAGTATTAGATTCGACTAGTCACATGCTTCCTCAGGGGGACTGCCGTGTCAAAAAACACCTGATGACTATGGGAATAGTACAAAACAATACTTGCAAATTGTGCAATGAGGACGAAGAAATAGCAAAACACTTATTATGTGTTTGCAACTGCCTAATACAAACCCGTTAACGTCATCTAGGTAAGTTCTACCTTGAAGCAGCGGATACAGCTGCCAGCTCGCCCAGAAAGCTAGTCGCTTTTATAACTAACTGCGGCATCATGGATGAGCTCTAAATAATGGAGGACATCACAAAGGGCCCTTGAGAGGCCGCAGTGATCTGGGATACACTGTCTAATCTAATCTAATGGGTAAAATTGAAGAAGTACGCTTATTAATTTGGACCCATGCACGAGCGCTTCTTTGCTTAAATTAAAGTTGGTGAACAATCTGATATTATATTGAATTATTTTGGAAATACTTGTATGTATTTATATAAATATTTACATAATGTTTTGAAGGTCTAGAGCATTTGAATTATCCATAAGTTCCGCTTCAGTATTTTTTTCTTTAAAAAAAATAAATTAACTCTTATTAAGTTGTTTGTTTTCAAAATTTATAATTTTTTTTTTTGGCTTTTTAAAAAAGCAAACGAAATGGAGCAAAAATTCCTCTCAGTTGCATAATTACTCATCAGTGGTCTAGCTTTAAGATAGTTTTAAGATGGAATTGAATATATATGTATATATAACATATTTATAATTCAATTTTCATTTGCTTGAAAAAGGCGTAGAATTGTATCTGTGTATGTTTTCGCATGCAAATCAATTTGTCAGCTCACGCACACAATCGCATTTCTAAGCTATGCAAACATTTTCATGCTATGCTAATTTAGTACCAGTTACTTGATACCAGTCATTAAGAAAAGGTAATAATTTAAAGGTATGTGATGAAAACTTGACAACTCGATGCACCTTAAGTAGTATATAGGCATGTTTTCCTTCAAAATGTTTTTTTTTACATATTTTTACATATTTTGAAATTATAACAAATTATTTCACTTAAACTTAAGTTGTATGATTTTTTATAAAACCCAATTTAATTTGCATTAACAAAGCATAATTGTTTTCTCCTTGCAGTTGTATTAAACTTGACATGCATTGAATTTAGAGTCCCAAACCTCTCCCTTTACCTCTGCGTCCTCTTACCCATAGGTACCTCTGCGCACTCTTACTCATACCTCTGTGCACACTTGACTAGCTTAGGTTTTTTGGTAAAACCTATGAAATATTCAGTTCAAAATATAAATAATATTTTTTAATGTCTTTGTTTCTTAAATATGGGACTATATTATTTATAGACTTTTTGTCTTTCGGCCTTAAATCAGGTAGGGACTCTTCTTTTAGATACATTATTTTTAAAATGACAGTTGATGACACTAGTGTATGTACATACATTTCAAGGAACAAATTTGTGGATTCTAGCCTCCATGAAGTTCCCTATCTGTAGTATTCGATCCTGTAACGGTAACATGCGTAATAAAGTTGTTGGACGACATGAAAATAGCGTTGAATGCTGATAAGAGGATCTCTTAAATTTTGAAAGATACACAAAATAATTCAGAGCTTCGTTGAGACCGACTAAGCTGAGGCAGCCGCAGGGTATTTGTTTTTAGGAAATATATTTCCTCTACCTCCTCTACTTGTAAAATGTCATCTCTCTGTGCAATCGACTGTTGGACATGTGATTTGGTTCTTGCTATATCTGTGATATATGTATGTATGGACTCCTCGCCAATTAACATTCCACTTTTCTTTAGAACGGTGTATGCACATACTTCTCAACTGTCGCATGGTCGACCGCTATCGACCGATAATTATGCTATTGCAAACATATAAAATACGCATGTAGGTTTGACTTGCGGGTCAAGTGGCATTATCAGGAAGCTCTTGCTAAAGGCAGGTATTTATTTTATCCAAGTTAACGAAGAAGAATAACAAAGAACCGTGATGCCCCTGTCCTCGCAGTCCTCGGTAATGATAAATGTGGGTTTCTACGTTGCAGTATCGAATAATAATGACCATACCGAATGCGTCGTTTAACGTTTGCAATTAAATTTCTTAAATGTATCGTGTTTTTGGAATGTGTTACATATTCTTAACTGTTTGGTAGCTACATATTGTTGGTATTATGAGGTGCCTGTTAAAGTTAATTAATTTATAGATTACTTAAATAATATCCACTGTAAAATAATTTAAAGTTCATGTGGTTCGGGTGTACTTTTTTCGTTCATATTACTATTTTGAAAGTTTATAATTTTCATATGATCGACCTATTCACCGATTTGCACCATGTTTCACTTACATTAGTATACACAAATACGAGATAATTAGTATTATCTTTGAACTGCAAACAATTCTTAGAACTCAGGCGAGGTTATGGTTTCCGAATAACTATTCCTCATGTTCAAAACGTCGCAATTATTTTGTATTGTTATTGGTTTTTATCCCTTACCTAAAACAGAACGTAAAGCAAAGACGAAAAATTGTGCTTTGCGACGCTGATTCAAATTGTTTTTCTACTTTAAAACGAATGTTTTATACACATTTTATTATATGTATTATATGACCACGTATTCACTTTGATTTGAAGCCGAATCATCGTTTATAATTAAAAGGATAAACTTCGATCCAACCATAATCTATCGTTAATTTAAATGCTTACAACTTGGAACTTCTAAGCTTTAACATTAATTTGACAGTCATTTTATCGTACAATGAAATGAATTAAATAAAAAATGTATAAGATCACAAATCGCCATCAGAAGATTTCCCTTACATTTAGCAGATATGGAAATATATTTTGCCTCAAAAACTGCATGGATACATACACACATTTGTGTGATTAGCGTGATCACGTGAATTATTCGAAAGTTTAGGGTCTTCTTTTAATTCTTTTCTCAGTATTATTAGTTTCTCGGGAACATTACAAGGACTTGATGGACAACGTTTTTATTTCTTCCTTTTTCTTATATATATATTTGTTTATATTTATTTATTTCCGGGCACGCTGCTTCCAGTTGTCCAGACCAAGCGCTCTGGCATCCGCGATTGCTTGGTCTTTAAAACGGAGGTTCGGTCTTCCTTGTCGTCTCACACCTGGGGGCTGGGATTCGAAGATCCTCTTGGCTGGAGCGCTGTTGTCCATTCGCTTGATGTGGCCGAGCCAATGTAGTCGGTGTTTCTTGGCTTTTTGGACTACATCCACATCTTGGTACAGTTCATAGAGTTCGCGGTTGTGTCTTCTCCTCCATTCGCCCTCCTCGCACACAGGACCAAATATCCGTCGAAGGATCCCAGTACTAACTCTACTTTCTTGCTTATTGTCCAGCACTCGGCGCCGTATAGCAGAACTGCCAGGATAAGGGTTCTGTAGAGCATGCACTTTGTCAGGAGTGAGGAGTTTTGAACCCATTTGTTTTGACAAGCCGAAGTAGCAGCGGTTTCCTAGGGTAATTCTTCGACAATGTTTGTTTGCACATTAAAATTAAAAAAAGTTGATAGGGTCTGCGGAGAGCACCTAGGCACCTTTGAATGAACGTCACTAAGAGAAAACAGCATTTGTGTGTGGGAGATAAGGAGAGAGAGAGAGAGAGAGAGAGAGAGAGAGAGAGAGAGAGAGAGAGAGAGAGAGAGAGAGAGAGAGAGATAGAGAGTGGGCATAGTGTATAAATAAAGTTTAATAAACTTAACCCGGCCCAAGGAATGAAGATGTGAGGGATAGAGAGGGAGTGAAAATGGAAGGAGGAAAGAAAGCGACAAGTTGGGGAGAGTGTTCTTTAGTTTCGGGACTCATCTAAAGAAGGATCATCAAGAATCTTTCAGCCCATACAATTTGTGGGAGAGAAAGAGAGAGAGAGAGAGAGAGAGAGAGAGAGAGAGAGAGAGAGAGAGAGAGAGAGACAGAGAGAGAGAGAGAAAGAGAGAGAGAGAGAGAGAGAGAGAGAGAGAGAGAGAGAGAGAGAGAAAGTGAACATGGTGTCTAAATAATGTTTTTCGCGATTTAATTTTTTTTGGATATAAATCATCATTTCATTTTCGAGGAGAGAACATGATGTGAACATAATTTTTTTCGCGATTTATTTTCTTATATTTTTTTAATATTCATTCATTTAGTTTTTAAGGGATTTGGTTTTGGGTGTCGCGAAACCGTTTGAAACACTTAACAACTATATGTCTAAATATTTTGAAAACGAATCGTCTGCAACGAACGGACATTGCTAAATCGTCATAATTTTAATATAATCTTGTAGGTACGTATGACTAATAATATTAGGTTCTACATAATACATATGTGCCAACGAGTATATTGAATACTTGGCATAGGGTATAACAATTTTAACTTTAAGCACTCTCTCAACGAAACTTTTCAACGAAATTTGGCTATTCTTTAATTTGTTTCTCGGAGACCACAGCTGTTTCAGAATCATCTGCATTTGCCGTGCCAGTTTTATTATTGTCTTAAGCTTTTCATTGAGGTTATTTATAACCAGCACCTACAGGAGTGGAGTATGAACCTCCAAATCGTAATCGGTAGAACACCATCAGGACTGGGGGTTTTGCTAGCTTGCTAGCTTTTCCGGAGGTCGGCAGGCATCCTGAAACTCTGTTAACGGTTGAGTTCTTTTTTAAACTGTGCCCACAACCAAGCTGGTTTTTGGAACGTGTCGTCTAAAACCTTAATACGGGCCAAGGAATAAAAGATGGAAGGGATAGATAGGGAGTGAAAATGGAAGGAGGAAAGAAAGAGACAAGTTGGGGAGAGTGTTCTGATACATCAAATATTTTCTTTTTTAACTTTCTCATCGTCATCATTCGTTTCACCCCGACCCAACGCGGAAGCTTTTAGAGACCATTTCTCGTTTACGCTGAAGTAAACAAAGCCAGTGAACGGATGTATCGGAAGAGGAAATGTCAGGCGTATAGAATCTCTGTACTTCAGATGTAACGATGCAAGTGAAGATATTATCCGTTCAACAGCATATCGTACTGAAAAGAATGCAGGTAGGAGGACACAGCAAAGTAGTACAAGCGGGACTTTTAAATGCCTTCTATAAATGTTGCACTGAATAAAATTTCATCTAAAACAATAATATCTGACGAAGGTATGAAGGGATATTTAAAAACAAAATTGTGCATTGTGGGCTTTGCAAGTCATATACATATATAATTGATTTGACACTACCATTTTCACTTCAACTGAAAGTGTATTGTCCTCATTGAGAGTACCTAACCTATTACAGAGCATTCATGTGAAATAAGTAAATTTGCAACGTTTCATGGGTGCAAAAACTGTATGTCTCGTCTGTTCTGAATGTAATTTAACGAATGTACTGTATGTACAGGATGTATAGAATAGACGGTCAGATTTATTTTGCGTACTGTTGGCAAGGAAAAAGGAAGGATAACACGAGGATAACACAGGAAAAATAAAAACTATTTCGGAAAAATACATGTCTTTGAAGCCAAAGATGAGTTTTTCTTATGAATTTCGGAATGTATATGCATTCTCGTCTTGTCTGTTATATAAACGTTTGCATTCTCACTTTAGGGAAACTAAAACCCAGTTACATTTAATACCTTTATGTTTTATGGTATATAAATCTTTATGTTTCTGAGCCTTAATTGCTAAAGTATGTTAGCTAATTTCAGTTTTGTTTTGATCATTTTCACCGAGGAAGTGTTTACCAAGCTAGCCTGCAGTTTTGGGAGTACCTGTTATACATATACGCATAAAATGTTGTAGCTGAGTCAAAGTATAAGCTCTTGGGCACCAATCAACCACACTGCACCATAGGTAAAGTCGAACAACATACGTATATATCCAGTGAACCAGTTAAGGGCTTAGGCTTTTTGTACTATTAACATAGTTTTATTGTGGCAAAGCATGACAAATTCACAACAAAGTGGTATATTTAAAGAGAAAAATTTATCAAGCCCGGCTGTATTTGATTTTAGAAAAGGGTTACGGTGCCTTCCATTTTTTGTTTATCTTTAATTTTAATATCTTAAAGTATGCTTTCAAGGCCATATTTGTCCAAAATCAGGTTTTTGGGATTTTTCCGTCGCAAGACGTTTTTGCGGCGAGTATCTTGAAGTTTAATATCTTAAAGTATGCTTTCAAGGCCATATTTGTCCAAAACCACGTTTTTGGGATTTTTCCGTCGCAAGACGTTTGTGGTTTACCTCAAAGGGAACACTCTAAAGAATAATATGAATGTAGTTTCAGAACGTAATTATGTGGAATAATTTACTTGACATTCTAACAATTTTTAACTTTCTCGTATAAAATAGTATACTAAAGAGAAAGTTATTGAAATCGTGCGTAAATTTCGAACGTGAACTGGTTACGAGGGATTTTATTACGACCATAGATAAGTCCAAAAAACTGAGTCCCCGTCCTACGGTCTGTCTGTCATCTCTCTGTCGATCTTTCTGTCCGGGAGTCGTATGGCGAAACGGTTTGACATATTTGCTTTAAAGTTCGTATATAAAGGTTTTGGCCCCTCGGTGGCGATATTTTGGTTGTTTGTTTTATCGTTTTAAATAACGGTACCTCCCATCCATTTTTTATTTAAAACATCGTTTATCAATATTTTTTTCAGAAATGATTCCAAGGAGTTTGGTCTGTTTTTGTACTTTGGATACACTTTTTCGGGGGGTCAGAATACTACATACTTAGTTTCTTGAAAAAAAATGTACCATATTTTAAACTGTTAAGTTGAATAAATCTACATCATTTTTTAAAGGTTTTTTTTATCTTTTTTTTATTTTTTTAAATATAAATTAAATTCGTTTTCACACACAACAGCTTCAACGATTTTGATCTGTTTTTTTTTTTATTTCGACAATTAGTTTAAAAGCGTCCGAAGTGCAAATCGTTAGAGGCATTTTTGGAGAAAATCTAATTTTTCTTTTTCATTTAAATAAATTTGGTATGTGATCAAATGTCACTATTATTTTTGAGGCGATTCAAAGCACATCTTTTGTAACGAGAAAGTTTTATATGATGCAGTTCTGCAGTTTTTTTTTAATATGTGCAATGGAAATAATTAATTAATTATTATGATTATTTACCTTAGACTAAAACTATTTACCAAAAACGTTAATCAAATTCACAAATTAGCTATTCGGTGTTATCGCTATGCACCTGTTGACAACTTTTAAGATTAGTTGTTCCTAGTCAGAAATGAAAACAAACAGAACATGAATAACAGTTACCTATTGTATTCAGAAGTTTAACACATGATTTAAAGTCTAGGGCACAGATGAGGAATTAACTGGATAGACAACTCGAGAGAGAATCTCTCATTTCACCCCCAAACGTAATCCCAGCTGTTTTTACCCACATCAAAGTAAATAAAAAAAACATAATAATAAATGTTATAAATTCAAAACAAACCCTGCGTTTTAGCCCCATTGGTTATAAAATAGCACGTGCTATCTATTGATCTACTGATTCTCATATCACTTGCGAATATTAGAAAAGTAGAAATAACAATAAAACAGACGTATCATTCAACTACCCGAATTTTGTACTATTGTTAATGTTTGGCCATAGGGGCGATTTCTCTACATTTACCTACATTTTGACGCTCTCACAGATCAGTGAGAGTGTGTGACTCAGTTACTCACTGCAAAGGGATGAATAGCGAAAAATGTGTTTCTTCCTACTTTTTTAATTTATGTAGGTACATATGTACATATGTGTCCAGACAACATAATTTCTACAAATGAAGGTGATGAAGATTTTGCTTTCCAGATATTCCAAGGTCAAACTGAAACAAACAGACTGAGGTTGGCTATGAAATTGCAGCAGAGTTTGCAAAATTCCTGATTAATTTATTTTTAATGTATCCATATTATTATATGATACGATTATATCCATATTATTATAAGTGTACAATTGCTTACGGATTTTCTCAAAAATTGCAAAGATACTTTCAATTTCGACAAGGTCCACGTTTCTGCGCATAACAAATCAGGACGCAATTGATCAGGATGCTGAAAGGGTTTATTTGGACCATATCATTATAGCTGTCCACGGAAGTGTTTAAAGTCTGTCCTTCAATATGTAGAACTTACTCAAGACGGAAGGTATTTATTTAATTAATAGGTATTTACTTACACAACACAACAGAGAGAGAAGTAGAGAACAATTTATTGCTCAAACAAATGGAATCCTAAAAATATATGTAAATTTATATATAAATATAAGAAATGTCGTCAGTCCTTCTTTAAGTTTGGAGTATGTTCTCGGTCCAAAATAAAGATTTTTTTTAATCCGCCCGCTGCCACAAGGATGTTGCCAAGCAGATTTGAACAGTTTAGCATTCTTTCAAGTTTATCATCGTTTCGAATCACAGCAGTAAAATTTCGGAGCAGATTTGTAATGTGTAATAAATCGAAAATTTCCGGTGTAGATTTGAAACAGAAAGAAAGTATTAGAAACAGCTACGTAGGTTTTATTTTTTTAGTTTGGATAAGGGCCTAATATAGTAAGATAAGAGATATGTAATGTAACAGGTGCCATAAAACAATTTTGAGAAACTAGATATCATATATATCATTCGAAAGCAAAATTCTTTGGCGGATATTTGGTCCTTTGTGCGAGGAGGGCGAATAGAAGAGAAGATACAACCGCGAACTATATGAGCTGTACCAAGATGTGGATGTAGTCATTTGCGGGATTTGTATTTTTGTTAGGGAATTAGGTATAAATCATTTTAAAATAAAAACTACTTCATTAATTTTCAAATTAACTAAATCTGTTTTAACTGAACTTGTGGTATTATTTTTATTATCACGTTAATTTATTGGTTTTTAAAAGTCTGCATACGCCCTTGGATGTAGTCAAAATAGGAAAAAATCGTCGCCTACATTAGCTTGGCCACGTCGTACCAATGGATAACAATGCTACAGCAAAGAGGATCTTCGAATCCCACCCCACCCACCAGAGCGCTTGGTCTGGACTACTGGAAGCTGCGTGCCCGGGATCTCAGGAGATAGAAGGCTTCCGTTTCTCAAGCAGGGACTCTTTACGGATCGGGAGGCTGTTAAGTAGTTAGTATTCTATAAAAGCGTTTTACGTTGTAAACATGCTAAGTTTCATCCTATTGTTAGCATCACAGAAAAAGAGTTATTAGTAATGGTGGCAAAATATTTAGTAACTGTTTTTGCTAGCAACTCCTAAATTTTCTTTTTGCCAATAATGATACATTTTGTAGTTAGTAGGTATGGAAAGATCACATTCCTATGTAGGGGCGAAATAAGTCTCTAGAGCTTGCTTTAAAAGGCAACTATGAAAGAGAGAGAGAGAGAGAGAGAGAGAGAGAGAGAGAAATTACACAATGTAATGCCCTTTTCGGCCATCTTGAGCCGATCTTATGCCTAACCAATAGAAGCGAAGTTATATCCTTGATTTTGAATAAGCTGTCGATAGACAACCAAAATATTCCATTGATGGCGCTTACACAATGAGGAGTTCCTGAAACCTATGATCATGCACAATGTGGATGTGCAGGAGTAAGAAAGCAAAAACAAGAATAACTGCTGAAGTCACTGAAGAATTTTCAATCAAAGTCGGTGCACACCAGGGAAGCTATTAAGTGCAGTCGTAGATTTTCTGCTTGATGAAGCTATTATAAGCGCATATCAAACTTCTCTGCAAAGTGCACTTGATCTTTGGGTGGAAGCCTTCATCTCATTGGTTCAGAAAAGGCAAGGTTTACTCCCTTACTCCAACCTTTCACGCAGTAATTATTTACAGCCCTATATTAAAAAAAATCCCTTAAATCACCTCAAACTCACGAGCTAACTAAGCGATGGAAAAATTCTAAAAATTCTGACTATTCATATATTTTCGCAAATCTATTACTTTTCTATTACAATCAATCAAATTTTCTTTGTCTATAGAGCATTTTTCAAATTAAATGTAAACAAATAAATGTTTTTCGGATTTAAAAGTGAATGTCGACAAAAAAAATGGAGAATCGTAAAAAAAAAGAATGAGAAGTGAGAAATTTCTGTAGGAATAACAAAAAAAAAAGTTTTCGTATGCCTGCTAAACCATCATTAAACCACTTTCGAGGGTGAGTTTATTAATTCACAGTAGAAAAACGTCAGTTAGTTTCAAATTTGTTTTATTAATAACATTTTACACATAACTCTTGACTTAAGGGCAACTCAACGTTAACTCTAATTAACTAATTTTAGTCGTTTTTTGTACTATTGATAGTTGCGATGTGGCCAAAAATTCTACTTTTGCTTTTGCAAAAAATCTAATAACGGTGGTTTATAAGACCGCCAATATTTTAAAAACTAGTGAAGAGAATCCGGAAAAATTTTACTTACATATCTGAATACTTAAAATTTTTGAAATAGTTTTTTTTTAATTTTTTTTTCGTTTAACGATTTTCTTAAATATAAATTAAATTCGATTTCTCAAAAATGGCTCTAACGATTTTGATATTTTTTTTTTTTGAACAATTCTGATAAAACTTTTCAATGTGCAAAATTGCATTAATAATTTTTAGAACATTAAAAGTGATTTATATAAATTTGGTATGTTATTTTATTATTCTTTTAGAGGCGATTCAAAAAAGCACCGTATTTTTAAAGGGTTGCTGCACCCTCTGAAGAAAAATATTTTAAGAAATCGATCTGAGTTCAGATGTATGCTATTTTTGAGTAAAAGTGTTCCGTACGCATATGGGCACTAAGCCCCAATCAGCTAATACTAAGACACTATGTTTTCAAAACGACCTTTATCTTTTAGACATTTTCTTATTATAATAAAAATAAATAATTTTTTTTAACGTTTCTACAAGATTGGTGCTAAATAAAAAAGTTTCTTATGTCGGGTTTTTTGTCTTATACGTTATAATGTATAAAATTAAACAGCATAATTTTCGGCGCTCAAAAATGTATATAAAATAAAATGTAGCTAGGTATATTATAACGAAGTGGTGTGTATTATTGGGACTTGGACCACACATCGACTAGAACTATCGAGAGTGTTCAATTCACCCTCATATTAATATATCTGAGCCCTGACCATGAAAATACTATTTGTTTCGTTGTATTGAACATCCATGTGTTTTTTTGTGCTACAGCTATTATAGAGACCTCCTGAAATATTTGTTCGTCTACCCCAATTTTATTTTTAGTATCCTAACGTAGACTTTCAGTCTAAAATTGTTTAGTTGTGTAGGGGTTAAACGATAGAACAGGGGTGGTATTCCTCAATGCGATTTAATGGCATGATGTGAGAAAAAAGAATACCACACATTCGTTGTCTATTATTTAAGATATTGTTTATAAAATGTTTAGTCTAAATATCCTAAATTTATTATTGCATTGAAAAGTTAACCAAATTGTACTATTCATGTTCATATTCATTTATGTAAAGTTCTTTCACCCCGATACAACCGGTCATCATTAAAAAATAAATACAATTCCAATATTGTACGGGTACGCGTGGCTGCGACCCGATGCTACACTCTCCACTCACAAAATAAATAAAACACATACTACTTTATTAATTTAGAGTTTTGATCGTAAGCTACTTATTGCCTTTTTTTATTTGTCACAAAAATGCAAGTATTCGCCCAAAATAAAATATTACACCAAAACAACATGAAAACATGAAAAAAGACTCCCACGCATTTGGAATGAAAAGATGAAGAAGCTTGGCTAAAAGCTTGTTTTGGCAAACTGACTGTTTACCGGCAAGAACCGAAACAGGTTTCATCACTAGAAAAATAAACAAGAAAATTTCACAATAGCACCACTCAGCAAGCATCATCGTTACGTTTATTTGTCATGATTTTCACTCATATTTAAGAGCCAATTTATTCCAATTTGACTGTGTTGTGTTGCGAGTGGAGTTCTGGCTATGCGACCGACCATTCGTGTTAAGTGAGCGTTGCCGAAGTGATAATTCAGAGAGGTCCCAAAGCAATCAATAAAAGGGTCCCAGATATATTTTTTAGAAAATAAAATTAAATTTTCGACGCTTGCAAGATTAGGGATAGGATAAAAGGGTTTGTTAATTTTATCATCACTGGAGAAAAATGAGTGTTTTTAAAAGTGATTATAATATAAGGGTAACGTTTTAAAAGTCAACAAAATTAGAAAAGAGTCGCCTACATTTTAGAGGCGCATAATTTGCTGCTTATTTTGTTTTGTTCCTATCGACGACAAAACAAGTTGAACTTTTGTTAAGCGAATTTTTAAAGCCTATATTTTTCCACCAAATCATAGTTTCCTTAATTTTATAATGCGTTAACCTGATTTGCGAGAATGTGCGGACTGTGGAAATTTGTGAGCGGACGAAAAGTTGATCTACTTGCACTCAGTGAAAAATTATGACACGCGATATATTCTATGGAGTTAAGCCTTTATAGTGTACTGTCCCTATTTTTATATAGGGAGTAAAAGTGTTGTTGTTGTTAATGTAGTCGCCAGAGAAAAAAATAAATAAAAAGTAAACATCTTTAATGTTCTTATAATTATTCAAGAGACTTGGAACTAATTTAAGCTTTTACAAGAAGAAATAAACACAGCTTTAATACTCCTACTGTTTGGAAAGCAATGCCGAATTCTTTGAACAGTAAATAAAATATAAACATAAACTTATGTGACATCAGTTCAAAGGCTTAAGGGTATATATATATATATGTCCCTCCTAAAAAAAAGAAGATGCTCAGAGGATCTACAGCACCTCAAGCATACCTTTGCCAACCATTGTGAGTGCGAAGTTGTATTTTCTGACCCAATACATGTCAGTTTAATGTCGATTAGAAGGTTTCGCTGGAGGTTTTTATTGTATGGGTCGGATTTAAACCTGGAACTCTCCCTTAGTAGTAAACTCCTGCATTTATCCAAGTGCATATCAACACGTTATTATTTAAAAAAAAGGATCAAAGTGCATCTAGCTGGCCCAAAATCTTAAAATACAAATTTCGAAAAGACGAAATAAAATAACTCACTTACGGTTTGAATTCGAAATATAAGTATGTACGGGATCGTCGGTTTACCAAACACGGGATTGAAATATTCAAAAAAGAACTTTCGCTTGACAATTTTTTTATTTTCATAAACTTATGTATCTGCATTTCGAAATATAGCTTTCACAGAGATATATTATCTATTAGTATGTATATATTGACAATAGTTTTATTTTTATTTTTTTAAAAAACCTATATACCAATTACTTCGAATAACAACAAAGAAAAGTGGCAACACTGGCGAGAAGCTAACCACAATAATAGCTCAAACCTATTCAACGAACCAAAATAAACTCCACTCATACACATTCACTAGAGTCTTTTGGTTAAATCGTCATCAGCATTTCTGACAGCAACTGCTTTTAGTTGCAGCTGTGAAGTCAAAGTGGCACCGGTTGTGTTTGTTATTGCGCGTTTCTTCGGAAGAAGTATATACATATATGTTGTGTTATTGTATGACGTATCCTGATCGATCACAATTCAAATTACCTTTTGAAACGATCCAGATAGTATTTAACGTGGTGGTGCTTACATTTTCTACCGGAGAAATAATTTAAATAGTGGATTGTGCATTTCGTTTGTATTTTATATGTATTGTGCTAAACTATGTATTTGTTCTATTGTTGTTATTGCGTTTTATTTGCGTTTTTTCCCTTCCCTTTCCTTGAGTGCAGTGAATTTAAAAAAAAACGCATTCCTATTAAATAACGATTGATTGGATTACGTGGAATACCTAAATAGAAAAATACAATACAAATTTAAAGTATATAACCACCCCGATTCGACAACTAATAGTACAAAAAGTCTTATATAAAAAAAAACAATCCATATTTAAGACAAACGTAGGTGAACAAATTGTTAAATTCGCGGTTTTGTCAGAAACCAACTTTAACGACCTGAGCTGAACCGATTTGAAGATGTGGTTTTGGCCAGCGTTTGGAAAAACACATTCTACATTCGCTCTTCTCTATTTCGTAGAGGGGTAGGTAAAAGTAACAGTGTTATATCGCTCTAAGCATTGCATGACAATCTGCCTATCTACCTTCGCAGCGTTGTGCTTTACAAAGATCAAAACAAAACACCGACACTAAAAGTTTTGGTTATTCGCGTAGGAACAATTTAACGTGTTTCTTTGTTACTTTGTAATATTGCTGCAATATGCTTTTTTCCGGCCACACTTCACTGGTTTCTTTTGATTTCTTCGCGTTAGTTCATCAATTCAAAGAAATAATTTCAAAGAAAAAAAAATAGCCTCAAACAGATTTAAAACTATACCCCGGTTTCAGCAGAACTTAGTATTGTTCATAAAATGAGTAAATAATACTTTCTTTTCGGCGGGGTCCGCCCGTAAGGATGCAGTATGTAAATTATAATAATTCCAATCATATTGTTGTCAAATAAAAGTTAAAAGAGGAAGGATGGGACACTTTCTTCTAGGTACATAATTGGACGGTTGCTTTGGTTTTGTGTTAAGAGTCAGGTAGCTAAGATATTATGTAGGTGCGTGGATATCATGGATATCTTTGATATCAAAATACAGAACAGCAAAAATTTAACCACTTATTTTCTTCGTAATTTTAGCAAAATCATAGAAGAAGTTATTCACTAAAATGTTAACAGCCTCAGTCACTTGCTTTAAGTAAGCTTAATTTTTTCATAGCTTAAGTAACTTCAGATAAGAAATTTTATATAAAAGGTACCTACTTAATTGTTTGTGTTATTTTTTAAATTTAATATTAGTAATAACAACCAATGGCGATATACGCATTTTGCATTACGGGTGAAATTTAAAAATTCGTCAGGAAGAAGAATCTTACTTTTATGACTAAATATGTAAATATGGGGAAAAAGATGAGCTAGTTTTTATACATCGTTCTTAAGGAGTAACCTACTTAGTTTTTAATACGACAAAATTAAATAAGGCATAACAGCTTATATTAAATTAAATCCTATAAAGGATAAAGGATAACTATGTATTTAACTACCTACTAGGTTTAGCGAATCATTTTTCAGCAAGCTTTAAGGCAGTATAAAATAAATCAATATTAGGCGTAAACGGCCTATACAGTTCCCAAAGCTTAGCTTCACCAACCACAGTGTGTGCGAAGACATATTTGTTGACACGAATAGAAGGTACCTACAGTTTAATGTCGATTCCGAACGGCAATTAATTTTTGAGAAGTTTCTCATGACAGTTCTTACTCTTGGATGTTTTCAGACATTCGCAATAGTAAAAACATTCAGGTGATACATGTCGGCAGTTGTCAATTCTGTAAAAGAATTATACCAAAAAGAAGCAATTGCTGATTTCAGGACTTAAAAGTAAGAAAAACCGACTTTTGCGTTCAGAAACTGTGGAAGATTAAAAATACTCCTTTTCGAGAGATCTAAAAATAAATATTAGGTATAGACGTCCCATGCGGGACCTGAAGCCTAACTTCTCTAATCATTGTGAGTGCGAAGATAAATTTTTTGACACGAATGGATGCCGATTCCGAACAATTTACATGACAGTTTTTCAAAAAAAAGATGTCGTATAAATAGAAAAGCATATTTTTTAATAATAACTTTTTGCTGGACTTATAAAATCACGTGACGATATACATATGTACTTCAAAATTAAAAAAAAAAGGTGTATAAACATTATTTTAACTCACTTTAGAATTCTATTGACAAATTTCATAAGAATTTGAATTTCTTACGAATGTTATCTGTTCGCTGCCGGCATTAATAACTGCTAAATGTCAATTTTGATATTAACATCACATCTCATCGCTTTTCACCATTCAGGTTCGCATTGTCTTAGAAGTAATATTCATTATGAACATTGCCTATTCTGTTTTTTCGCATTTTTTTTTAAAAAAAGTTCTTTGCGATTTTCGCGGAATACAGCTTAGAAATCTCATAAGATAATAAGCAAAACTATCAAAATTTATAATTTACCGTGTATGGATATCTATTTTCATGGTTAAGTGTTGTAAAAGCCAATTTTGCTGGTCGAGATCTACCAAGATGACTAGTTTTCACAGATTTCTCAAAATTGGAGCAATTTGAATTTTGATTGTAAAGAAGGGTTTCGAATATCTATAGCACAGCTGACACCAAAAAATGAGAATTCAATAAATGTTACAACTGCTACAACTTAAATAATTTTCGAATTTATCTTATCAATAAAACATAAGATTATTCGCAAAATGTCATGTTCATTTATTTTTATTATTGGTATTGTTCGTCTAGGCACAACTTTTTGCTTGTACAAGGTCTCTAGAATATAATGTTGTATTTGGAAAGATACTACATTTGATAACAATAGATTGCTGTCGTCGGTTTTTTATCACGCAGAACACTTGATAAAGCTGTCCCGTGGATGACATACGTCGCTATTTTTATTTTACAATTAGACTCAATTGAAGAAATTACCTATCTCCCAACAGGTTTGTGAGTGTCGCAAACAATTCTAGGCTAAGGCAACTACTTGCGTTCTTTATATCACATTTTGTTTATGACAACTGACAGGTTACTTGAAAGAAAAAGAAAAAAACACAATTATTGAAAAAAACCAAAAAAATTGCCAGAATAGTGTTCAATTCGCACGACACGCGGTAGCTACATTAAACCGCTTATGTTGTTTATGTAAGTATGTAGGTGTAAGTGCATTAGCTATAATGATTGCCTCAGTAACTTAATTTGATGGCGTAATCAATTTGCAGTTCATTCCGCTCGACGTTTGCAATGAATTGTTAATTAAATTTTATCATTATATCACATCTACTTCAGTGTTACCAGGTACCAGGTAAAATGTATGTGTCCTTGGTGGTCATAGAGAAAGAAAAGCTTTTATTTTCCATGAACACGTGGGATGTATTTTGCTTCCATACATCCAAATAATGATTATAGTTGTGTAAAAACAATTTATTTCAAGAATTGCAATACTATAGCATTATCGTATGCGGAAAATGTTTTGTTTTCTTTTTAATTCCCAAAGATAACGAAAATCATTCTAATTCAGAAAAATCGATAGTTCTGGTAACACTGTTCCGCTTTTTCATGCAATCTACGGATAGCGCGAGTGAACGTTGAACACTGGAAAATAAAAACACTATAACACGCAACTCACATGCACATCTATCAATTAAATTCAATATACAGGTGTAGTATAACCGCAAAGCTTGTTTATTACTCTTGCGAAATTGTATTGCCACAGCCAAGTGCTTTACGTTTTTATGGGACTAACAAATCACACCGAACAAGTAGTTTTTGTAATTGTTCGGAATAAGCCGCCGAGTGTAGTGGGAGGCTTAACTTTTTTTTCTCACTCTGAGCTTTTTTCAAGTTCACGATTTATGTATGTATGTACTGTGTACTACATCTATTGAACTGAAATTAAATAATTACTTCATCCCTCCTGTTTATAATAAAAAAATGTAGCTAGTTGCATTATGATGCGTAGGTAATCGTACTTTGAAATTACAAAAGTCTCAGGCTAAATAAAGCATTCCTTAAATTCACTCCGCCATATATGTAGTAACATGTTATAGGTAATTGACTCACAAATGAGGTTAAACACAAAAAACAAATCTAATTTAACCGCAGAAAAAAAAGAAAAATAAATTGACATATGTAGGTCTGTCATGTATTTACATAGCAAGGGTGGTTATATACTTTTATTTTATTTTACTGGGTGGTGCATTTTTTGACACCCCCGCCATGCATCAGCTGTGGGGCACTAATTTACACGTCGTGCATATGTTATTATATCCCTTTTAAAAAAAGGTCTTACGATAACAATAGATTTTTCTATTCTCCTAGTTAGGTGCGAGTATGCTGCTTTTTTATGTGCGTGGTATTTTGTAATTTATATTATTTGAAAGAAAATATAATTCCCCTGAAATCAATTGACCTAGTATCGCTATATTGTAATATAGAGAGTGTTGAGATCGAGATTGTGTAAAATGCGATCGTAACTGCCGTCAAAATATTCGTGTCAGCTTGTCTACCGTATAGACAATTTGTAGCAACAGAGATTTTGCAAATTAAGCATTCCCGTATTTATGGATTAAGTAAGGATAACATTTGAAAGGAATACCGTAAAACGTAAGTTACTTAATTTATTTATATCATAATAAAATTATTAAAAAATAAATAAATATCTACCGCTTATCAGAGCTGAACAATAAATGTTTAAGCGGTGATAGGGGATTTAAAGAAAAATGTCATAAAGAAAAATAAAGAGAAATAGAACAAAAAGGTTGTTTATTTTATTTAAAACGCAAACGTTTTTTTAATAAGTCAATGTCTGTACAAGTCTTCTAGTTTGTCATTGAATTTTGTTATCAGTAACAAAAAAGAGTAGAGACTGTCGAAACGACCAAGGATATCTGCATCTGCCTTCCCATAGATCAGCGCTGGGATTATTAAAGTCTTAGAGTTATTTTAATTGTACAGCAGATGGTCGATGAAAAAGCTATCTTATTTCTCTTTAGTAACCGGGCATAAAAACGAACTGATATGGTCATATGGTCATATCAGTCTTCATGGAACTTAGTTTAAATTTGCTCTACCTGCCAGCATGCCGTCTTTTCTTTCAGCTTCCTAGCATAAATTTAAAGGCCTCAAAAGTTGATACGGACGGACGGACATTGCTAAATAGTCTAAGGATTTGGTCCTGATCATAAATATATATACTTTTATGGGTCTACGACGAATATTAAGGGGTGTTACAAACTATGTGTCAAAATTAATATACTCTTAGGATAAGGTATAAAAATACACACACACTGCGATACATTTCTCTTGTTGTATGGCTTGTTGGAACCTCATATCGTCCAAGTCATGATCTTCGTTCGCCGGCTATAAAAAATCGGTTGTTATTCCAACATATCGCTCCGACCGTTGCCGTCTGCCCAATGGCATCTTCGGAGAAATACGGACCAACGACACCTTTCGACCATAGAGCACACCAAACAGGCGCTTTGTCTGGATTCAACGGCACCTCTTCGATCACTTGTGGGTTTTCTGAGCCCCATATGCGGCAATTTTGTTTATTTACATACGCACCTAGTAAGAAATGTGTGTTATCCCTGCAGAAAATGTTGTTCGAAAAATCGATGTTTATTGCTTGTTGTTCCAACACCCAAGAAGCGTATAACCGGCTTTGAGAATGGTCAGCAGTATTCAGATGTTGCGTTGTTTGAACTTTATAAAGATGGATATGCAAATTGAAATGCAAAATACGCCATAGAGAGGTGTACGACACGTTCAATTGCTGCGAACGCCGGGAAATCGATTAATTCGGATCATAAGCAAAACTTGCACTTGCAGCAGCAATATTTTCGACCGAGCGTATCAACGACGACGCACAGGCCTTACGATATGACATCAGTAACGCTTTCACTCTTTTCAAATTTCTTCTCAATTTTACCGATTGCTTGCTTAGTCGGTCAATTATGACGACCATAATCATCGCGTTATGCGCGAAAAGTGGCTACGTTTGAATCAATAGTTTTGTAGTAGGTTTTATTAATTTTAACGCGTTGTTCGATTGTTAAGCGATTCATTATCATAAATGGCAAGCATTCAAATTATATTGTTACATTTCAAATGACAGCTGAGTTTGACAGTAGTCAGATGCCAGTGCTACCAACTTGAAACCACGAAATGAATGACCCTGGCTTGACACTGACTATTTGCCAAAAGTCTATTATTTATAAAAAAATTTATAGAATGAAATTAATTTCCATCCATCATTTGGCATATATATGGCTGTAACCTTTACTTATGTTTTTATTGTCATTTTTTTTAAGACCCTATGAGGACGGACCGCACGTGCTCATAATAGTGTGAGATTCTTACTCACTAAAAACACCTCCCTTCAAATTACTTTATACTAAAAGGTGATCCATTTCGAGGTTCCCTACTTTTTTAAAGAAAAAAACAAAGAAAATTCAAATTTAATGGAGCATGTTTATTATCATTTGAAAGAACATTCTTTGGCATTTATTTTTTGACGATTATGTCTATCAAATGTTGGCCGTTGCTGCGTCGCAGATGGTCCATCCGTTGAGTCCAATTTTCGATCACTCGTTCGAGCATTTCGACTGGTAACTGGCGAATGACACGCGTGATGTTTTACTCCAAGGCCTGAATCGAAGCGGGTTTGTCGGCATAAGCTTTTGACTTTACATATCCCCACAGGAAAAAGTCTAACGGTGTGATATCACACGATCTTGGTGGCCAATCGACCTACCCAAAACGTGAAATTATGTGCTCACCGAAATGTTCTCTCAATAAGTCCATTGATTGATGCGATGTGTGGGAAGTGGCGCCGTCTTGCTGAAACTAAATGAGCTGAAACAATTTAAGATCTTGACGTAAAATGCGCCAAGACGTTCCATACGTCAGTCCGAGCTGCTGCGAACGGCGCCGAATCGACTCTCTACGGTCTTTGTGTACACTTTCAGCTACGGCCGCTATATTTTCTTCACAGCGTGCTGGACGTGGTCTATTCGGTCGAATGTTATCCAATAATGAATGCTGGGTCTCAAAATGGGTGATGGTGTTGCGAATAGTACGCTCAGTAGGCCGATTATGTTGACCATAAGTTGAGCGAAGTGCACGAAACACATTTCTCACAGAACGTGAATTTTCATAATAAAGTTGAACAATTTGTAAACGTTGTTCACGCGTAAGTCTTTCCATTGTGAAATTCCAAACAATACTAAACAAAAATAACATGACAGCATGACACGACTCACACGTGATCTGTCAAAAAAGGCTATTGAAAAAAGTATCTCTACTTGGATCACCCGTTACAACTAGGTTATTTCCTATCTAGTAGTTTAGATATAATAATTTATATTCTCGTTAACCAGGCGGCTTCCCATCGAAGGCACCTGCTTGTACCGCCAAAAACACGCGGTTAAGTGTTATTGCACTAATTCAAATGGTTTTATACGTTGAAGCCGGCGCACTAAATTTGTATCGTTCAAAATATATATCATTTCGTTATTGCAACGACCGCGAAGGCGAGTCTGTTGCTTACGGCAAATGATTTTATTTCATCTTCGACGGTTGCCACATCCAAATCTCTGTGGATATTACTATTTCTGATATACCACGGGGCGTTTACAATTCTTCTTTTTGCTTTACAACCCCAAAGTATACCAAAGTATACCATACGTCCAAACCGGTTTCAGAACTTGCTTGTATAAAAGCAGCTTGTTTTGCATGCTGAGTTTGGAAAACCCACCAAGCAGCCAATGCATTTGATTATTTAATAACGAGCTCTTCCCGTTTCTTTTTTACGTGCGATTTCCATTTTAGTTTCGCATCAAGTGTAATTCCCAAATATTTAGCTTCATTTGCGTACAGAATTTGAACGCAGCCTATGAAAATGGGTAACGTACTTACATTTCTGTAAGTAAAATTAACATGCGTAGATTTTAAGGACAATACGCCAAGTCTTTGTCCACTCAAAAACGCTGTTGATAGCTCGTGTAATTTGTTGCTGATTCAACCGTATTGTCACGGCCAATATAGCGACATCATCCGAAAACGTCGCTACAGTTGTGCCTTCTTCCTGCGGAATATCTCGAGTAAAGATTAGAAATAAAATCGGACCCAGGACGCTTCCTTGTGGAACTCCTGCCGCGATTTATTTGAATTCGGAATATTCGTTTCCGTGCTTAACACGGAAAAGTCTGTCCGCTAAATACGAACTTAATATCTCATATATTTGTTTGGGAAAGGCTAATTTAGCTTTTAATCCCGTATGACATACTTTATCAAAAGTCTGGGAGACGTCGAAAAAAACGCTAGAGCATATTTTTTTCTCCTTAAGGGCTTTTTCAATTACATTGGTTATCCGATAAACCTGGTCGATTGTAGAGTGTTTAATTCTGAACCCGAATTGGTGATCAGGAATTAATCGGCGCTCTTCGATAATCGGGTGGAACCGTTTTAGTAAAATTTTTTCAAATACTTTTGACATAATTGGTAACAGAGATATTGGTCTTGTCATATGGGGATTTTCCCGGCTTTGGGACCATTACTACCTCAGCTACTTTCCATTGTCGTTGAACATATAATAACCTAAACGAAGTATTTATGAGATAAACAAACATAGTTAGTGCTTTCCTAGCCAACTCTTTTAGGACCTGTCCCGTAATTAAATCGTATCCAGGAGCTTTGTTTAGTTTCAATTTTTGTATTTCATAGCACAGTTCAGCCAGTGATACACTTTTAATTTTAAAATTGTCAGGTATCCCCTCTAAGGCCATATCTTCGATTAGCTCTTGACCGTCAAAGGGCTTAAACGTTTCTTCTAAGTGATCGGCAAAAATGTCGGCTATATATTGTCTCGTTTCGCCTATTCGCCATTATTTTTTCTGATAGGAGGCGCTTGCGATTTTGGCTTTTTGATGCTTTTCCACAACGAGTAGTTCGAACTCTTGTCCGCGGTGATACCTTCAAGGTATGAAGAAACTTCGCGATTTTTAAAGTTGCATAAAGTGCTGCATAGATTATTTAATATCGTTTTATGCTGCGGAGCGCGAGATTGTTGCCATTTTTTACGCGCTTTTCTTTTCTCCTTAACCAATTCTGTTATTTCCTGAGGATATTTTATTTCGCTTTTTGATTTTGTTATCTGTTTATAAGGAGTATTATATTAAGCTGAACTTTGTATGACTCCGATAAATTGATCGACTTCGAGTTCAAGTTCAAATGGAGTTTGAAAAGACACGTTAAGATCGATTTTATTTTCGCAGTCTTTTCTAAAGGATTTCCACTTGGTTGATAGACTTACTAGCGGTCTGGGTGGAGCCACCTTTTTCAATAAGCAGCCGCTAATTGTCAGAATGATAGGCGAGTGATCAGAAGACAGATCGAAACATTCTTCAATTTTAACAAAGCTTTCGGAAATCCCTTTTAAAATGTAAAAATCTATAATGTCTGGAGTTTTTGCCGTATCCGTAGGCCAATACGTCGGTTTGCCTGACGAGTAAAAGTCTACTCCAAATTGCATACCGGATTCATAGAGAATTTTTCCTTTTGGTGAAATGCATCGTGAACCCCAGAAGGTGTGTTTTGCATTAAAATCACCACCGACAAAAAAGTTCCGTGTGAGTGAGTTAAAAATATTCGTGAAATCCAATTTTTCTAACTTTTCCCTTGAAGGGATATATATAGACGCAATATCATAAGTTTGTCTATTATTTTTTACACGAACCGTAATCATTTGAATATTAACTTGCTCGATTTTTGTGCTTATTAAATGCTCAATGCTGTCTTTTATAAACGCCTCTAGCCCTTTCCGACGGGTGATATGCATGATAGGCACTATATCCTTTAATTTTTACACTTGATTCCTTCGTAAGATGCGTTTCAGAAATCAAGCATATGTCGATAATATTTGTACGAGTAAAAACTTCAAGTTCGTCGATATTTTGTAGAAGGCCATTCGCATTCCACGTAAATATTTTTATTTTAGTTTTTTCGTTACTATTCATATTGATATGTATATGCGAAGAAGTGAGCCCCCAAGTTTATGGTCAATACGACTTTGTTCTTCCAGTCTAGCAAGAATTGCAGAAAAGACTTGTTCGACTGGGTCAGCCGCTGTAGCGATTTGCTTATTAGCTTGGAACGTCGCTTCAGCGTATGTCTGTGGCCGAGGTTTTGACAACACTTTGCTATTAGTTATCTTTCTCGCTGCTGTTTGGACACTTCCTTAGGCATCGGCCCGGGAGTCGACGACTTTTCTTTTAAATGCCTTTCTCTCGGCAGCTTAGACGTTTCCTTTAAATTTTTTTGTCGTTCAATTGATTTGTTTGTTCCTCTTTTGGGTTTGTCATTCTTTTTAAATCCAACGGGTAACAATTTTTTCTTTTATACATCGCGCCTGCTTTGAAGCTCTTTAGCTTTCGCAAACGCGATAATTTGCCGGTTGATTTCCCTTACCGCAATCTATAGACAAATGATTCCCGGCGCATTTAACGCAACGCGGTTCTTTTTGACAATATGCGTTTGTGTGGTTATACCCTTGACAACGTTTGCATTGAGGGATGAGTCTAATCGTCTTACGCATCGAATCAATTTTAACTACGATGTTAATGATACTTTTTATATTGTAAATTTTTGTGATGTCTTCTGACTTTTCGAAGCTTAGCATGAATAGCGGAAGTCCGCGCTTAACTAAAGTTTCCACATCTTTATCAGTTTTTCGCTTCTCCTTTGTAATTAGATTAACTGCGTCGATAATTTTGAAGCCTTTGGTCTTGCAAAACGTCGTCTTTGCAGCACGAAGAGTGAAGTGTGGCCTTTCTGACTTATTTTGGTAAGTGTTTAGTTTTTTGGAAACCGCGCGGTAACTGTCGGGGTCGCTAGCATTTATTTTCAATCAAATGTAAAAAATTGTCAACCTACAAGTGATTGTATGATTTAATTTTAGGTAAAATTAACTAATAATAAAAAAATTTAAATTATTGACGAACAGTTACCTATTATATTTCGTTTAGCATTATGCAAGAATGTTGGTTAAGTGTTACCTTGTACGATAAATTATTTATTTACAAATTGTTCTAAAATTGCAATTCAATTAATTGAAGTGACCATAAATTATGCGACTAATTATATTAATATGTGTGGCAGAGATATGATAAGTGTATAGCCATTCGCAGTTAAGCTTACCTTTAGTATTGGATAATGATATAAATTCTTCATGTTACAATCACTCAAATATTGGTATTTAGAATCTTTTATTTCGCTTGCATATCCTCTAAAAAAGGAAAATTCCGAATCTCCACCAAAAAAATTCAATGCGTTTTACCAGCGTTACCGCAAAGATTCAATAGTATAAATTTGGATACATTTTTGCATCCGTGCAAAAATTTGAGATACATTTTATTCTATTTTTATTCGATTCGATATGTTTTTAAATCTTCATAAAAATTTTGCAAATTCTATCTTTTTTAATTTTTTCAAATAAATTTTTAAATCTGGCAGTAACAATTTTTAGTTTTCATGACACTCAGAATATATCACGTATTGTTCCTGTACAACCTGACCTGGAATTTTAGTTCTTCAATTCAAGTTCGTTGCTGCAGTTACAGTTGCTCTGTATGGTAACAAGTTTGGTGATTGTTTCTTTTTTGCTCTTTTAAAATTTTAAGAATAATAATTTTTAAAATTCTAATATTGACTATTAAATAAAAGTCATTTGGTAGATATGTCCTATCAATAACTTGAGCCGGAAAATATCCGGATTCTTCAAACACCAAGAAAACTATAGTTTTAAAAGTGATGATTGTCGCGATGCTTATGAAGCGTGAGTTTGTTATTGTATTTTAAAACAAATAATTGAATTGATATGGTATTCCATGAACAAGATGGGCAACCCTTTTTTTCTTGCTAAAAACTCTAGTAAAACTAATTATCTATTTTAAGCGCCACGAGACGTCGGCCTTCATACAAAAAACTACAAACCTAAAATAGTTAACTTAAAAATTAAAAAGATTGATTGATTTCAACATTTGATACATTTTTCAAAAGAAAAAGATACATTTTACGAAAAGTCAGCGGCAACTAAATGTAATATATTCGATCATTGATATAAATGAGAAAAGTTATAAAAATAATACACTTCGACATTGCATAACTATGCAACTCTTAAGTGGTGTTTTAGCGAATTAAAACTGTAAAAAACCTTTTTGAATTAAAACAGAGTTCCCTTTTCATAATGTTTTATTTAAATTTTATATATGTTGAAAAATATTCTTCGTGAATTGTTCGGTTGTCCGTTCATTACCTATTTGTGTAATGCTGCCGCTGCCGAACGTTGATTCACAAAGACTAGCCCGTTGAATAAAAGAAGCCACCGGATTTCCCAGCCAATCAGAAACCGGTTTTTAACAGAGTTGTGCGGCCCTCTCTTCTCGTTATCATTGTTCATCGTCTGTGCTCCCAACTCTCTCTTTTATTTAACTATGTCCGCTAGCTAAGAGCTATGGCTGGAAGCTAGTACATAGTAACAAAACCTTTAAGCTTTTAGTTTTATTAACTTTGTAGTAAAAGTGGCTCACAAATCGGTTTACATAACAACATTAAAAATCCCGACATATGTCAGTTATGTCGTGTGGCGTCAACTACTCCCTCACTTAGCTGCGCAAGACTCCGCGCCGCCTGCTAACCAGGGATAGCTGTTTGTGAACTAATTGTCTTAACCTTCGAATTAATAGCGAAATGCTTATAATAAAGGCAAAAAAACATATATCCAGTCTGTTTTTAAAGGAGAATTTAATTTTGTTGTTTTTTTATTTTATTGGGAGGTCCAACGAAAACCTAGCAAATGAGATAAAAATAATACATGTAAATATAATAAGGTTTATGATTTGGAGAAATGTTAACACTATTTGTGTTTCTGTGCACTTTTGCACAAAGAAACTGCAAGTACTGTTGCAGTTGTTCAGTTATTGATTAATCTGATTTATTAAAAAAGCTTCATCAAGCCTTCAAAAACAACAAAAAGTAAAGGAATTTTAAATAAATATAAATATTAAATAAAATTATGTTATTTTTATGGTCAGAATTTTCTATGAAACAATGCAATGAAATTAAATTTTAAAGATGTCGATATTTGTAGAGACTGCCGGTGACGAAGTTTACCGTTAAAGCCATCTTTCGGGTACACGTCACTTGAGGAAGAAAACATTTAGTGGTTAATTTTTCGAAAAAATTGAGGAACTTACCTACATCTCGTTGTACAATATCTATAGGTCTCTAGAAACGTCAGAATGTCTTAAATGCATTTGGTTACCACGAGCAAAAAACCCCCGAAGTGAAGGGTATAACAATTCATAATGACCCATGAGTGCGGTAAGCAAGACTCTAAGACCTAACCTTATCAAATATTAGATATCAGCAGAAGAAAATACTGTAACAATCGAAAAACACCCGAAAGTCTCAGTCTTTAACTACCTAGCTCTTATTGCAGTGACATAATTACCTACCTGGAGCTGGAGTTTCTCAGTTCTTGATAAAATCGAATATTTGATGCGCTTGCAAATAGTTATAACAAGCAAATAAAATTGCTAGAGGTAGGTAGTAAAGGGCTAAATCTGTGTTTTCTCTTGTCAGCGAACTTTTTCATAGGTACACTCTGTTGAACATGTACTTGACAATGCCAACTGAGCCGGTCGTGCTCTAATTTTTCCGAGATGGATTCTTGGCGTGAAGGCTTCCTCGGATTTACTGAGCTCAGCTTAACTTGATAGCGCCTTAGGTTTAAATACACTCCACAAACGTTTATGTAAGTATGTACTAAGTATAAATATAACACAACGAATGAATATATGTACATATTTCAAATAAATCGTAAAGGCCCGCAAACTCTTCAATTTCTAAAAAAACCCAAATTAGACAGTAAATACCTGAGACCGAAAAGAAACCACAACAATTAAAACAAGAATTTGTTGATTGTCAATTTTTTACTTATTATTTATGGCTTTGTATATGTTATGTGTTTCTCACAAACTAATTCACGTGACCGCATAATTTCAGAACCACAGAAGGTATTTGTGCACTGTATCTCGACTGCGAGTAAGGGTACGAAAAGTGTGGTTTATGCTTGAAAAGAGATTTGTTTATGCATGCGTTTATCATCTCATTCATGTGCTGTTTGTGCGCTACATTTAATTAACAATGCGCTTGCAGCAACCCTCCATAATAGGCCGTTTGAGTAATTGTATTGTATGATTTTATAGAGCAGATAATAAATAGGTACATGAAATTAATAAATAGTTTTACCTAGATATTTTTGTTGAGTTAAGTGTACAGTAAATTTTGCATTAAAAATGGGGCTATCGATTACTTATTTATCGATTTTCTTTTAAATTGACAGATATCATCAAATCGATCGACCGGCCTTTGTTAGCGTATTTTTTTGGAAAAAATCTTAACCAGCTCTGACCACATTATCAGAAGTAATTTAACAGTTTCCGGATCACATTAATGTGTAGTCTTCCGGTGGGAATTCTAATTTTAGTTAAACTTCCACCATTTCATCTTTCATTAGAACTGTTTGTAATCTAGCGTGGCAACAAAATCTGTGGTAAACATAATGCATTGAAAGTGTGAGACATTCATTAGTGAAACTTGGAGTGGTTGTCAACATAATGTAATTATCGATCTGTTCTACTTATCAACTCAAATTGATGTCGTTTGTTTTTGAGTCAGGAAATAAGCTGCAGATTATAACATTTAAAAAAATAGAATACATTACAATATTATGGCAATACTTATAAACTAATGCGCTAGGTTGCTTTGATCATCACACATAATTATGCATATGAATGTCACGCTACCCATGTATGGACCTGGTGGACCTTATGTGCATTTACTAAATAAACATAGACATAATGTCCATGGATTTTATGTCCATTTGAGATAATGTACGTGGACCGTATGTCATCCTGCCTTGTTTTTCATTTACATTTGTGGGGTGTTTTTTTTCATATTTTTGGAGCCATTTTTAGTTCTTGATTTGGGGCCATTTTTCATGTAGCCTGGAATGAACGAACTGTGTAAAATACATGAAGATGTCAAAAGGCTTTTGAATAAGAACAGCTTAGTGGACGACTGGAAGATCGACAACAAAAAGATGTTCAAAAATTTTAAAGCCGATTTCCCCCAATGTTTCGGCTATGATCTGAGGCTAATAAGGGATATATTTGCATTTTCACGGATGGTCCTAAAACCTGAGATGTTCAGGTGCTGGTTCTTTAATGAATGTGTTCACGTTCATGTGATCATGACAGCCAAGCTGTACTTAAGGCCTTGATCTATTCTTTAATGACTTCTTAGTTAGTGAGCTAACTCAAGAACTCTTTGAATTCGATTGGAATACTGAACTGTCTAAGTCCTGTTTGGGTTCGCGGTCAAACTGGGATCACGGGAAATGAGATCTCAGACGAACCTGAACCTATGTTTGCTGCCATCCCTTGCCTCCATTGATGATTGGGTCTACTATCGGCACAATATTGAATAGCACGATTCTGTTGAAGGTTCATAACGAACCGGTACAAAAGATACACTTAGAGAATAAAAATTTCGTTTAAAGTAAGATAGTTTTAGGATAGAAATTATTTAGGATAGAGGTAGCACCTACACTTCTTAGGCTTAAGTGATACAACTGTCTGCGATGATTGCATTTTCGGAATCTGCTCGAACCAGGCTCCAGGGCTTAGGTGTTGACGTAGTGAGTGATGAACATCTAAGCTTATTATCACTGAAGTGCCTTCTCGGCATTCTGAAAGTCGGTAAAGTCTACTAAAATAAAAGAAAGTATCTACATAAGAGTACAAAGCATCAGTTTCTGGACTGAGTGCTACAGCGGATATACAAAGTTGCCAATAAAAAAAAAGCAAAGAAGTTCTAGTCAAGTAGCAGGACCAGAGGGTTGAAACTGATAATCGGATCTAATTTAATATTTCCATCGGTTTCATATTTGGCCAGACATCCTGGTTTACCCGGGACATCTCGAATTTCAGGCCTTCACTTGATCTGCCTGGCGGAACAGCATTTTTCCCGGCTTATACAAAAGAGATCAGCCTACCAAACCCGTCTGTTTTCGCATACTGTCGGGAACCATTTCCACAATTTATCGAATTTATATTGATGTCGATGTCACTATTACAAGTTCATGAAGCCATATGTCCCCTTTCTGTGTTAACCACTTAACTGCATTTGCTTATGAAATTCTGGTTTTAAGTATTTATTTTGCCCTTTTCAGGTCCTACAATTTACAAATTTTAACAAATTTTGATGTCAAAATAAAATGGATCTTTATAAAAAACAACGAATCGTATTAGCAAGAAAAATAAGAGATAGGTCAGAACAGGGGTTGACGTATAAAAAACGAAGTTGCATAAAAATTGTATTAACGAGGTTAACGCAAAAAAGGACTATATATTGTAATACGTCTTTTATAGCTCGCTAAAGTTAAGTCCATCCTGTTGTCTTGATGGCTACGGTTAAGAGATATATTATTGAGATATGTTGTCCATACCGTAACATTAATTTGATGAGTTTTACAGTTTTTATCTATTTAAAATAATTTATAGAAGTTTTCTTGTGAAGTATGTGGTTAAACACTCTTCACAATTTAGAAAAACTACTATAATTAAATTACTTTTGTTATCGGTTCTGTGCATTGTGCATAAAGTTGCACAAGCAAGATTGTGCTACCACGTTGTGAAACTGCAAGTGAATTACATATCAGTTACCCAGAGCATAAATGTAAGAACTTCAATTGACAATTTTAAAGATACTTTCGACCGAAAATATCTTCAGAATACTTAATACACATGTGGTTTAATTTTTTACTGGTTGGATTTCCCTAACAATTTTTTTTTATCCAAGAAACAACGAAAAACATTGGCAGACGCTATCAGGAGGTACATCTGAAAAAAAAAACAATGGAACTCGATCATTTATGCAAGTTTATAGTAAATTTGAAGCAGACCGCAGTTCTGTTCTCTTTCGATGAATCATCGGTTTTCTTTCGTGGGACTGCCCATGATCCGTCTTGCGAAGTGACGATTGCTATTGACACTGTTTATTTATCATCGGCGACGTATTGATTTTATAAACAAACATTCGTCCAGCTTATATTCGTAGTAATTAAATAATTTTCCTAAGATTCCTTTATTTAAAAAAAAAAATATATTCGTCTCTCAGCCACATGCGCTTTGTCGTGAGTTAAGGCATAACGATTGACGATTAAAAGTTCAGCCACATAAAAAAGATTGTCATGATGGATGATTGAGGGTAGAAATACAAAATTATGAATGTTTTTTAAAACTAAGCCTGGGCCAGGGCCAGGTCCAGTAACGCGCTTGCAACTGGCTGGAGTTTGGTTAGATTAAACAGAGGTGTGGCAAAAACGAAATCATCACAGAACACTAGGCACTAAAACAGGCTCATGGCTATCATTCAAAAGGCAGAAACACCTTAACAATTTCCCGTCTAGAGCAACCAATGTTTTTGCAAAAACCTAGAAGGCCCTTGAAGTCCATGCCATTTTTTTTCTCTTAGGTTTCAAAAAAATATTTTCCTAAACATTTTCTTCCACTACGCGCTATTGCCTAGCATGAACTAGGTACATATGTGTACTATGCCTTCAGAAGCAGATCTCCGCCCAATTCGTATCCGATAACCCGAGCCTCTTTGTGTATTTCCGCAGGAGACGAAGGAAGAACGGAAGATGGAGGAAGCTTATCCCTGCTTAATTATATTAACTCCATAAATCTTTTACTGGCGAAAAGTGGCCTTAGGTACCCTGTGTCCTTTAAAACTTTTCCAACTTAGATTGGCAGACTTACCGCGACAGAGGGGAGGTTTGATGTTTGCAGCTCTATTCTTGCAAGCTCGTCCGCTCATTTTCCTCAATACCGAAGTGTCCTGACACCCAGCATAGTCTTACTCGATTCTGACTGCACAAGGCTTTAAGCTTCAGACCGTATCAGAATGATGTCGCTTGGTTCTGTTACCTTGCGAGAGGCCTCGCCATCGATGTAGATGGCGATAACTCTTCCGGATTCCGATCTCATCTGCAATAGCTTAGCCGCCCTAAACACAGCCCTACTCGCAAGACACTACTTGTGTCCGGTAGTCGCAAAGACAGTCTCAGCCTTGGATTTCCGAGAAGATACCAGAACCTGTTGCTACACATAAATATATTAGTACCTAATCAGAAAATAGATTTAAGAATCAATAATACCTCGGCTTTTCTGAACTACTAACAAATTTTTCCATATTACAAAATGTAAGCACAACAAATTTATTTAAAAGAAAACAATTAGATCAAAACAGTTCTACGGTATTTGGTGTCAATTTGATATTTTTCAGCCGGTAGCTACTAACGAATATTAACTAAAATTTTCGGTGAGTGCAAAAAATTAGATGTGTGTTTGAAGTCCTAGGAGGATGTGTTCAAAGCAAACTCATCTCCATTCAGCACTGTGTCGCGTTATTTTGAATGCGTCGCCTGGTTTACGACTAAATGCGCTTCTTACGTGATTAAATTGCGAATTCCACTCATGTAAATTCACGGATAATCTTTTAAAAGTGCTAATTCAGTTCAAAGAATTCATTCCGTTTTCTTAAATTTCACTATTTATTACTATTTAGGTAGGCAAAGTATTTACATAGTTCGTTCGAAGTGATAACGAAGGGCTTGGGTCACTCTCATAAAGCAAGAAAAAATAAATAAGTACATTTGTAATGACTTAGGGACCCTAAAACGAATCTGAGAACGAGTTTTAACGAGTGCTTAAAACTGCGTTAAGAGCCACTGCAAATGTCATTGCAATAGTCCGAAGGCACATACCTTTTCAAATTGTCAAATGTTCTGATTTCTCCGCCATAATCATGAAATGTGCTTCGAATAAATAATAAGCCCTATTGCTAGTTATAGGTTGGGCACTTGGAATAAATGCACTACTCTTACATAATAGATTAATTATGGTTATGAACATCAAACGATTTAATTATTCACCCAGTAGTTCTATTCAAATGAAGTCATCATCTTTTTAATCGTAGGAGGGGAATAAATATTTCAATGCATGTCGACATATCTATCATCTCAACGATAATCGTTTGTCATTTATAAGGGCATCGTTTCGCATATCTGGCGGGATTTTTAAGTACACACGTGCCATAGATATTTGTTTACCCCATCATGTTTATAATGAATTCCTTTGTCCCTTGCGCGAGTTTTTTAAGTTTTTATTATTTCATTTTGTAGTGATCTCAAAATATATCGTACGCTCTATATTTAAAGTCAATGCCATGCTTCAATTTTTTGTTCATTCGCTCTTGCTTTCACTCGATATTGTAAGTACCGAATTGAGATTTCATTGCCCTTTATTCCATTATTGTTGTCGAGTCGAGTAGGTAGTAATTTAAACAATTTAAAAATGTGAATATGAGTCTCTGGCAACGATAATGTACTCAAGTACGGCGCTGTATCAATTTTATTTGCTTCCTATTTTTGAAACAGAAATAAATGTTTTGTTTGCTCTTTAAGATCTGTGTTTACGAATAAATTAGGAGCGGTTTATCTACCTTGGAGAGACATAAAGATACATACAGACACAGATACAAAATCAAGGTTGCACCTATAAGAACAATTTGAAATTGCTGATCAAACACAGTAGCACTTGAGAGGTACGATTTTAAAAAATCTTGTTAGCAAAGCAACGTATACATATCTACAAATATGGACCGGCTAGGCAGACGAATGTTAGCATTTTTAATCAAATAAAAATGATAAATTATGCGCATGGGTAATTCTGTTGAGGATTTCGTTCTCCCATACTTTTTGCATTTTTTCCGCAAATTTTGTAACTGTCTACAAAATTTTGTATTGGTTCATCTAATCTTTATATAGAACAATAAATATACTATGGTATATATTGTTTAAGTTCGACTAAAGAAAACTGTATTCCTAGATAAAATGTTTTTTTATGGTGTCACTCTTCACTCTTTAATTTTTTTTCTTTAAAGCATTGGATCATTCCATCATTGATTTAAATTTGATGGCTTCGAATGATTGCAGTTTATTTAATAAATGCGGCTTGGTAATTACATACATGATTGACATCTTGAGTGATGTTCATTGAATTTAATTTATATTTCCATGACGTTATTTTTGTGAATTAGTGAATCTTGTTGAAATGCATAAGTCAAGTACCAGAGCGAATATGTATAGTATGCATGAAATTGTAAATTCTCTGGGGAACAGGTTGATGGCTTCACGTGTAATTTTTTTTAGTATATATTTTTTGATTTTCTTAATGAATAGAATTTTAGGCGATATCATAGTACTTACCATACAATTTTGAGAATTGCAAAACCAAAGTGAGAAGTAGAAACATCAACGGGATTGTTATTCCTCGATATTGATAAGGCATTTGATACCATTTAGTTTTTTTGGTCTTTTATACAAAATGCGTGAGTTTAATTTTTTACATTTCTTTCTAAAATTTTTCAAGGCTTTTTGTCAAGTCGTTGTTACAGAGTAAACATCGAAAACAGTTCTCCAATTTGTAAAATGTTTCCACAAGGATCAGATCTAGGGCTGATATTATGCAAAATAAAACTGATTAGCAAAAGATTCAAACTTTCCTTAAAAAAAAACAATGAATTCACAAAAAATATAAATCTTGTAATCAATCAATAATTAATGGCAATCTGTTTAGTAAAATAGGTATTGTAGTTAAGATGATTTATCCTCTGATTCAAAGAACATTAAAAATCTCAGATTGAATCCTTCATTCAGTACAGAAGCTAAAATGTCTTTGCTGTTTATCAGTTATATTTATTTGTTATATTCTTACATTGAAACTACATATTTCCCGTGGGAAAAATTTTGAGCACATCATTAATTCGCTTAAAGGCGAATCGTTTTGTTCACCTTGTGATACTCTTAGACTAGACTAAAAGGCGCAACTGGCGGGTGCAGTGGCTCAGTGGTTGAGTGCGTTGGACCACTAAGCGAGAAGTCGTTGGTTCAAATCTCGACCTGTACCACGTGAAAGTTTGTATTCGCTGCTCCATATCTTGTGAACGTCTGGCAAACATCCAAGAGTAAGAACTGTCGTGAGAAGCTTGAATGCCGTTGGGAATCGGCATTAAGCTGTAGGTCCTTTCCATTCGTGTCAAAAAAATATATCTTCGCACACACAGTGGTTGCAGAAGATAGTCTTTGGGTCCTGTATAGGCTGTTTACGCCAAATACCTATTTTACTTTATTATTTAGGGACCTCAACTCACTAAAATGGCGAGCTTTGAGTTACAGGTTACTGGATTGTTGTTTCGTTGAAAATAGTTCCCACTGCTGTCAGTCTTATTCATATACTTTCAATGCAAACTCAGCGAAAGATTATGTTCATTGCAACCCAGCTACCAAGTCGTCTGACTTAATTGAAAATTGTATCTTGTATTACAGAAAGTGCATGACAAAGATCAAAGTGCCATCAGAATGTGCAATTATTGACTTTCCCCACTAGAATGTTAAGTGAAACACTATTGATCATAAATAAATATGAAACTATGCAACGAAACGAATAGTGAAAATGTAATAATGAATTAAACAAAGTGAATTCTTTCTTTTTTGTTAGGTATTGCGAATCAAAGTATAAGAACGCTACAAAATCTTCGTCGTACGAAAGTACCTTTAATACAAAGAAACAAAAAGCCACCAGACCAAATAAAAAACAGTAGGGCATTACCCCGAAATGACCTTATTGCAAAATAAATAAGAGACGCACCCTCAAATCGATCGATGTGTATTTTCACTCATTACAAAAACCATCCAAAAGTAATTAAATTTTGTTTACCCGTTCGCAAAGAAATTTATTTATTCACAAAGTAAACCAGAACAGTTCATGTCCGCTGATGTACCAAAAAATAAAAATTATATTGTTGTCAGTGTAAAAACTGCACTGCAGATATATGGATTCCCGTGGCAGAAATTCAACCGGCGCGGCGAAGCCATTTAACTAGTTGAGTTAATTTCATATCCCAAATCAACAATTTCCGATTTTTTCGTCGATGATAGGTTTGGGTAGGGTTGCATTTAAAAGGAAACCATTTCTTATTCCATCCTTTGTTTACGCAATTATCATCGAAGCCAAATATCATTCGCTTGAGTTGATCTAAATGCAATATTAAATGTTATCCATCGATGTAAGATAGACTGACCAGTAAATTATTTACTGCCAAAGACTTGGTTTAATAAATACCTTATTTTAACACCAAATAAATGCATCAAAATGTATACATAATTTTTCGATTAAGGAGATTAGTGAAGGAGATTGCTGCAGATTGCTGCTTGCCAGGGCAAGTAGGAGGAAGAATGAAACATACTAAACTCCTAATGTAATATAAAACTTTTCGAATTTGGTTAATTGTTGGTTAACAAACAGTTAAGTATACAGTTCTTCGAGTCTTTGGGAAAAACCCATCAGCGTAAATACGTCGCAAATACAAATAACAAATCAACACCCAAATATGAATTTCAAAGAAAATCTAAAAACTAGTTTAGGCAGGTGCAATCTGTCCATTTTATTACGGATTTTCGGATAGAATGGTTGAAATATCATAGAGTATACGCACACAGTGTTTACGCGTGGTGCAAGTTCGAGGTTGAGGTGGTTTTTAAAGGCATGTAAGTTAATGGACTTGCAAGTTCATGTGTTTTGAATATATGAAGGGAAATCTGGAGCTATCTGTTCACATTAAGGGTGAAGCGTTTTAAAAAGTGGTGAGCTAAACAAAATGAAGTCGCCGTTCGGAATCGGTAATATACTGTATTACCCTTCCGTTCGTGTCAAAAATATATCTTCGCACACACAATGGTTGGAAAAGTTAGGCCTAAGGTACTGTATACATTTTTTTTTATTGATAATTAGAGGTAAAAACCTGTTGGTCAACATTTGCAAATCATGGGATATGTAGAAATAAATAGATTAAACAGAAAAGTTCGAATTGTTTTTCCAAAAATATTGCGGGAAACGAAGTAAATTGTTTAGGAAAATACGACTTTATAAAAATACTTAATTTGTAGTCAGAGCTAGGTTAATAAAAAATAATTAACTTTCCAAAACTAAACATAATGTGATATTGTAATATTTTGTTTTAATGTATTATACCTTAATAAAAA
Organism: Ferdinandea cuprea; assembly: GCA_963576555.1. Classification (NCBI taxonomy): domain Eukaryota; kingdom Metazoa; phylum Arthropoda; class Insecta; order Diptera; family Syrphidae; genus Ferdinandea; species Ferdinandea cuprea. The sequence continues at coordinate 81,801,670 of OY754958.1, read as the reverse complement.
CACTGTTCTTACCTAAATCTTTTACCAGGTTGCGCAGACGAACTTTCTTTATCCTCGATTGCTCGGTGTGAAATAGTTCCGACCTGCAAATAAATACCAAGAACGGTAGGCTTGTTAGCTGGGAACAATTTTTTTTAGGGGAAATTTTGATGAAAATTTGTAAAATAAATTTTTATAAAATGAAAACATTTTTATATATAAGAAATTTTTTTTGTTTTTGAATTTTTTTATTTTATTTTTTTTATTAGCCTTAAACATTAAGATACAAAAATCTCATAAACTAGCGTTAGCTTTAATTGGAATTTAAAATTGTATGCGTTAGGTTGAGTGGAAACGATTTACGGTAATTATTATTGTAATATTTCATTTCAAATTTTTAAATAGGTTTTATTTCCAAAATGCGATTTATTTGGTTTTAAGAGAAATAAAAAAAATATCACCGATCTTGAGTGTTTTAACACAGATGAGGAATTAACCTCATCTGTGTTAAAATGGTCAACCCTGCATCCCCTATCTCCTTGCACCCGCAAACATTTTTTAAAAATGGCCTCTCTTAAATTTTGTATCTGTGAATACGCGTGAACGAGAGACATGAACTTGGGAGTAGTTGGTGTGTCAAAAATATAACATTAACGCGGTAAATTTACAACTTTTCCAAATGGCAACAAAAACATAAGGAAAGGCTACAGTCCGCTTGGGGCGAACAGTATGATACCCTATCCATATCCCTATATGCTCCAACGAAAAAAGCATTAAGAAGATGATGGATAGTAAAGGGTGATCCATTTCGAGGTTCCCTACTTTTTTAAAGAAAAAAACACAGAAAATTCAAATTTAATGGAGAATGTTTATTATCATTTGAAAGAACATTCTTTGGCATTTATTTTTTGAAGATTATGTCTATCAAATGTTGGCCGTTGCTACGTCGCAGATGGTCCATCCGTTGAGTCCAATTTTCGATCACTCGTTCGAGCATTTCGACTGGTAACTGGCGAATGACACGCGTGATGTTTTCCTCCAAGGCCTGAATCGAAGCGGGTTTGTCGGCATAAGCTTTTGACTTTACATATCCCCACAGGAAAAAGTCTAACGGTGTGATATCACACGATCTTGGTGGCCAATCGACCGGCCCAAAACGTGAAATTATGTGCTCACCGAAATGTTCTCTAAATAAGTCCATTGATTGATGCGATGTGTGGGAAGTGGCGCCGTCTTGCTGAAACCAAATGTCGCCGAGATCACGAGCTTCAATTTCAGGCATCAAATAGTCGGTTATCATGGCACGATAACGGTCGCCATTGACGGTTACGTTCGCACCAGCATAATTTTTAAAGAAATATGGACCGATGATTCCACCGGCCCACAAACCACACCAAACCGTTGTTTTTTCTGGATGAAGTGGCACTTCTTCAATCTCTTCCGGTTGCTCTTCGTCCCAAATGCGGCAATTTTGTTTGTTTACATACCCATTGAGCCTGAAATGGGCCTCATCGCTAAACAAAATTTGCCTGGAAAACGTCGGATCTTCTTGGAACTTTTCAAGAGCCCATAGAGCGAAGCGATGTCGCTTGGGAGGGTCGATTGGCTTCAGTTGTTGCACAAGTTGTATTTTGTACGCTTTCAATTTAAGATCTTGACGTAAAATGCGCCAAGTCGTTCCATACGTCAGTCCGAGTTGCTGCGAACGGAACAAAATTAATACACCCTCAGATTCTTTGTATAAAAAAGTGGAAACCAAGTATTTTTAATCGTTTTTAACGTATTTTATGTTACCAACTTAGTACGTTTAGTCATTGAATTGTTTTAGCTGCTTGTTTTCTGAGACGGTTTTGAAAATGTTATATCTAAGTTAATATGCTGTAACATAATTACCGCATATTTTAGTTGGTTGTTTTACACACTCAAATTGTGAGGTGTAATCTGTTCAAATTCATCAACTGTTCCCAAATTCTTGCTATTTAGAATAACATTTTATTGGAGCGGCCATTAAAATCCATATAATTCCTTATATGTTTGCAAGCTTCTCATTTGATTTGCACGTAAAAGCCCATATAAGTGCAAATTATGTCGGTAAAAACAGCTGAACTTATGTTTGGGAACGAATTGAGAGACTCTCTCAGAAGTTGATTCTCTGGTTAAATTTTCATCTCATTTAAGATTACTTTACGCCGTATATATTTACAGCGCAAGTTTTTCCGCAAAGTTTCGAATAAGATATCGAAAATTTAGAAAAACAAAGTATGTATTTGGTTTTCTCCTTATATCTATCTTCTTATTCTGGGACACTATTGTGATCACTAGCACGTTCTTTTTTCATATAGTCATATATTTTTCATAGTCGAATTCAGCCATATTTTGTTATTAAGTTTGCTTTTAGTCAAGTGTTTATACCCTATCCTAAGGGTATATTAATTTTGACACATAGTTTGTAACAACCCTTAATATTAATCGTAGAAACATACAAGTATATATATTTATGATCAGGACCAAATCCTAAGACTATTTACCAATTTCCGTCCGTCCGTACGCAATTTTAAGGCCTTTAAAATTAAACTGGGATGCTGAATTTTGGACCACATATTACCATGGGCTCCGAAATGGTTTAATTTACAATTTTTTGGAATACGCCCACTACCACGCCCACTAAAAAGAAAAAACTTTTTTAAAGCTAAAGTTAGAGAGATAGAGTGTTACAACCTTCAGAAGATATGTAGGCACTGCCCTCCTTTATAAGTTTGTCATATAAAGTTTTTGGCCACGCCGACTTTTTGGGGACGTTTTTTAAAATAAAAAAAATAAAAAAATAAAAATAAAATATATATTTTTTTTAAATTTAATAGAATGAAATAAAATGATATCCATCATCTTCTTAATGCTTTTTTCTTTGGGGCAGAAAGGGATATGGATAGGGTATCATACTGTTCGCACCAAGCGGACTGTAGCCTTTCCTTATGTTTTTAATTACATATCCGTTTCACAGTACACCTATGCTCACTGTTTTTGTTATGATTTTTTAAAAGGTAATCATATCCAGATCCATAGCTCCGGCAACTTCACCTCACCATCCCAATTCTGAAATGATATATTGACGTAATTCAAATTGGGGTTAAAAAAACATCACTTATTCGAAAATAAAGCCCTACTTTAAGTTTCTGTTGTAACTGCTAACGGAGTTATTTTCATTAATGTGGGTTGTTAGGTTAGGATACACCAAAGTAGAGCTTTCCTAAAATCCTCTGTAGCTCGGGTGAAAATTGGAGATAGAACGTTACTCTAGGACGATTTTGTTCGCAGAATATATCCGCAAATCATATTCCAAATATTGAATAGTACATCACTAACACCCTGTATATCAAAGATAAAAATATAAGCAATTGTCTCTGGGTCCGTTAAAATACCTCTCCTTGCCAATACACGGTACAAGTTTAGAGCAATTGTTTCTGACGGCAAGGTTGCTTTACAACTTCCAATGTGTACTCAATATTCTACACGACTGCACATCATGAGCTATATAACGGAATCACTTAAAAATGTCTGCAGGAAGAAAAAAGGGAATGACCTTTCGACATGATTGTCGTTATTTTATTGATTTTATTTTTCCAATTTTTTCTATTTCTCTAGAATGATTTGTGCTGCAGAGATCCGTTGTCGAAAAAGGGGATGCTTTTTGGTGCAGATATAAAATAATACTCGAACGCTATCGGAACTAGGGCGGGATATAAATATATTGGCAAATCGATGGGATTGCGATTAGGTATAATCTTAGATTTATCCAACATATTAATTTATCTTTTTTATACATATAGAAGAGTGACTGCTTTGATAGGGACCACGTTGTAATTATTTTGTGCCTATGCCTAAAGAGTTGATGTCATTTGGTTCGTTGCCATGTGTAAGATGGCCAATAATGGTTTAACAGATGGCTGATTACAGCTCCCGAGTAACTGTATTCAAGGCGTTTTCCCACAATAATTTTCTTACTGAAAATGTAACATCCGCCTACAAACACGGCTCAATGAAATCCGTGAAATCGAATATTTAAGTGCTTCATATCCGAGTTTTATTTACTTGCCCCCCTAGAAAAACGTAATCCACCGTTAATTGAAAATGTTCCCACACTTAAAAGCGTTGTTTTCTTAAGGTGCATTTGTAACACCATATTCCACTCACTTGGTTGATAAAGGGTTACATCCGCATTAAGTGATGTCCCAACACAATATGCATTGAACCAAAAAAAACTGAACCGCCATCTAAATTTAAAAATTTAGTTAAGGTTCATTTAGGTATCTTTAGAATGATCGCATCTGCTCTTAAATTCGATATGGTGCGGTCTTGTTATGGACGCAGACACTTATATGTGTATGTGTCGACAAGTACGATTGACTTAACCGTGGTTAGAGGAAAATTAATCTTTTCTTCGGGAAGAAACATACCGGCCTCTTTTGGTGTGTAAACTCAATTTTAGCTCTATAAAAGCTAATGAGTCTATTCAATGATATTTCGGGTATGTAGCAACTACATGTGATTGCAGTTCCCTAAGGGGGCGTACAGATAAACCGCACAGAACAACTAGAAAAAAAACATTAATATAAGGAGTTTTTGGAAAGATTAAAGCCGTATCGATAATTCAAAAGAAGCCGATGGTTGTTATATTTTACTGCCCTTTAAAAATATGTGCTTAGTGAATTGGATCGTGAAGTGTAATGCTGGTGGGGTTGATGGAGTAATCTCTGAATAATGAATTTAATTGTCAAATGGATTTTATTTATGTTTCCTTTGTAACACAATGAATACGCAATCTAGAGTTCTAGGAAATCGAAATTACTAGCGATGTACAGGGTGATACCGACTTAATGCTCAATAATTTGGGATATCATTTTGTCTTCAATATTTATCACAGTTACATTAATGCAAATAACGCAGTAATATTTATACAAATATGTTTAAATAATAAATAATTATTTTTGTCACTTTAAAAACTTAATTTATTAAAATTAATTTATCCATTCTAATCATTACACACCTAATAATTAATTCATTGCACATGAATGCACCATTTCATTCGAAATGTTACTAGCGCTTATTCTTGACCATGGATAGATACACAAGTGTGTATTCTGTTGACTTCATCGGGATCGTATTGGATACGCTTCTCAAGTTCAGTATACCAACGTTCGAGTATCTATGTCTATTGCCCGTTAATACAATGGATGCTCAGATAAACATTGAGAATTTTTAATTGGACTTGTGGCGTGATGTATGCGATTCGGCAAGTAAAAAGACAGATAATATTAACATTACTATGTCGCGGCTTATTTTATTTCGATCGCTGTTTTTCGATCTATATTTTTTACCCTATCCATGTTATGTTTAGATTGATGATTGAGAGGGATTTATGAGCGCTTTTCATGTAAAAGTGAATGATTTTAGACTTTCAAAAGTTTTTTTTTTATCTCTGCAATAGGCAAATTTGTTTTCTTAAGCACTTCTACGTATTCATGTGTCTAAGATCGCACTTTCCAGTAACCTCAGTCACTTCACAAACCTAGCTGTGGAGAGTTTGTATGTGCACAAGAAAACCTAGTTTATTTTCGGTATATATTAATCTTGTGCTAACCAGATTAAGAATTGAATGGTATATCTCGATTGAATAGTAATGAAAATTAGGGAAACGCAGCACATCTTTTGCACGCTTAATATGTCTCGAAAACCTATGCGTAGCAGTCTACTTAATAAAAACATATATTTAAATGGCTACCTTTAAAATTTCAAATGGCAGCTCTATTGCAACATAGATAATAACGATGACATTCTGATAGCTATATAAAAAAAGTATATTTCAAAAATTTAACTGCACTATTTGGCCTAACTAAGTCGTTCCATTCTTTTCTCTGTTTGTTTTTTGTTTGTTACCGGTGGTGAAATGGCGCCCTACGCAATAAAGCCACAACTGGTCTTATTTCAATTTGAATGGTTACCACAACAGAAAACATTTAGGGAAGGTTTATTTAAACCCCTTTTGGGCTATTAATGCCTAACATTAATATATTTAATTTTCTTAAGTTCAAAAAGTTACCAGAAATTAAAATATACGTACATATATGTGTATTTTGCACGTACGTAATCTACAAAACTCCTGGTGCCATGTAAAAATCATAGAATATCTGCAATCAAAAAGTCAAGATACCGATTGTCCGTTGCGTGAGCGCACATGATGCATTTATGTCGTGCAGTTAAAAAAAATTACTTATTGTGGAACTTAACTCTCCAGTCCATATGGGCTATAACAATGAAAACTGTGACAGTATTGTACAACTAAGCAAACACTTGCGTACACTCGTATGCCAATGCATATTTTTTATTATAAAAAGTAAAGTGATATAGAAACATTTACATGGCTGGGTCTAAAGATAAATACGAATATATTGAAATGCCTCATAGAAAAATGCAATTTAATAACAAAAAATAAAAAGTTAGGACTTAATATTTTTATCAACCCCAATTTTATAGTTCTACATTTTGAAAACACAATTCACCACTCAAAAATGCTAACAACAACAATACGCAAGGGACTTATCTCTTATAAATATGCATAATTTTTACTATTATTTTTGAAAAAAATTCTGCGACACGTCACAATTTTGCAGTTTTACACCAAAACCCCCTCGATCCCGAACAAATACTCCTACGATAATGAAAGAAACGATTTGATTTAACCGTGCATTACATATCGGTGGTAAATATCGATCATAGCTTCGGGAAATAATTAACGGAAACCTTTATCCCATAAAAAATGCTTTCGGTAAAGCTCCAGATGTATTGAAATTATAAATAAAATATAGAAACTACTACTGTCCCGCCTAGAGAGTCGCTGGTTCGATCTCAACAAAATGTTTAGTAGGCCTCTCAGTTTCCCCGGGTTTTTTAGACGCGCCATATTTCGACTTAAGACAATCATGCTCCAGGTTTTATTGTTTGGTAAACTTTCTTTTACTATACCGGTGATTGTCGTGTCAACCTACGGACCCGCATGGGCCCGCGTGTACCCAAGATGAATCAAGAAATAATAATGTGTAAAGTAGGGATGCTTAAATTGCCAATTTTCCGTTATTCTCATCTGTCCTGCCCCACCACGGGATTATAACGGATGAGTCATTTTAATATCATTAAATAGAATCCTTTTTTGCCAATTTAAAAAATATATAATTGTGCAGTGTTTTGTCATCTGCCATATTTTCGAATATACTGTGTGGTTGAACGTATTTTAAATTAACTTAATCATTCATTCAAAAAATTCTAACCTAAATACAAAAAGGACAAATACGTACGTACATTTTAAAAAGATACCGTCTTAAATATCAAATGTATACATAAGTCTGCCGTTTAAGAACGGGACAAATAAAAGTCAACGACCGCTGTATTGTCTAAATATGAAACTCTCAACAGAATGCATGCATAGAGTAACATTTTTCAACTTACAATTAGTTTAGCGCGAAGTAATACAACCAAAAGGAATCTTCTTCATCACAAAAACATTGCAAACATAACCTCTGTATAGTTATTCGTTCTGTGTGTTTTTTTGTATCGTATTCCTTTCGAAGACATACATTTTTGTTTTACTTTTCAACACAATATTAGAATCCACATTTCACTCGCTGCAATTGTAAGGAAGGTGAAAAAAGCTTGTTAATATGTTTATTTTCAGTATGCCTTAGTTAACTATACATTTCAGGAGTGTACGAAAAGAGAGAATAAGTGACGGTTGTATATTGCTAATAAATCAATTTAGTTTGTATGTATCGTTTTCTGGGTCAATAAAAATTAAAAAAAATACTATCTAAATATGTAAACTTAGATAAATGACATTTGTTTAAAGCTATCAAAACAATTGCGTAGGAAAAATTTACTGGTTGCAAAAACAAGATTAATGGTGTGATGGTAAAATTTCCACGACTACTTTACCTTGACCTATTTAAGTACCAAAATGCAGTGGATGTTCAGAAGGCAAATAAAGCAAAAACTGCATAATCAACGGAGACAAAGCAAATATGCAGATACGGATCACACACTCGCCTTGGGGTTTTATTTTAATTAATTGTGATTTGATGGCGACCTGTGAGAGAAACCTGTAATGTTTTTAGAATGGATATTGTAGCAATTATAACAATAAAACGGAAACTTAAGAAGTAACATACTTAAACTAGCTTTTAATTTCGCTATTCCAGATATCATAAGAGGTTGTAACGCCTTGTTATACCTTATATATATTGCATATATTTATATGTATATTCTTTTGACAGATAGCTGTAGACATCGAAAAGAATATATATTTTTGATCAGGCCTTTGTAGGCCTTTCAAATTTAAGCTAAGAAACTGAAAATTGGAACATAAACTCCCTTTTTTGTTTGTTGGTTACTGACACGCCAACAATTTAGAAAAAAAACTATGTTAAAAAATATTTGGACACTGATCTTCTTTACAAGTTTGCTGTATGAAGTTTTTCCCACGCCTACTTTTTGTTTGCGTTTTTTTAAAGAAAATGTGGTTTGCTTCCAAAATTTCTGTATAACATGAAAAAATAAAGTATATATAAGAAGATATTTAACAAATAATTTTTAATTTTTGTTATTCTTTTAAATATTCAATTTAAATCTCATCTTCTTTGCATGGAAAATAGGTTCCACCATGAAATTTGTACCATGGAGAAACTTATACGGGTATATAGAATGTGACAGATTACTGCTGTTGTTTAAAAAGAGATCGGGCTCAAGCACTTCATTTAAGAAAATCCTTTAAACGATAGTTTTTGGGAAATTTTCAAAAATAAATGTATTTTGATTCACCTTGGTAGTGTCACCGTGTTAGTGTTTTTCGATAAAAATATACATATCAAAATTTATTTAAAACTAAAGCTCATTTCTAGATTCAAGATGCCAAATAGCTACAGAAATTGGCTCACAAGAACAGAAATTAAGCTCATCATCACATTTAGCCTTGGGAGCATGTAGAAAAATAGTTTTAGTTATAGTCTTGTCGGTTATTTATCTGGTACATCTTCTGCCACTGGTGGGTGCAGTGGCTTAGTGGTTAAGTGCGACTAAGCGAGAGGTCGCTGGTTCAAATCCCGACCTGTACCACCTGAAAGATTTTATTCGCTGCCCCACCGCTTGCGAACGTCTGACAAACATCCAAGAGTAATAAATGTAATGAGAAGCTTCTCAAAAATTAATTGCCGTTTGGAATCGGCATTAAATTGAAGGTACCATTCGTGTCAATAATATATCATGGTTGGAGAAGCTAGGCTTTAGGTCCTGTATGGGTTGTTTACGCCTAGTATTTATATTTTTCAATATCTTGAATGTGTATTTTCATATTAAAAAATATATTTTAAAATTTTGCTTATTCACACAGACATTCCGACGATATTTAGAAAAATTTGTAAGTTATGAGCTACCGGCCTAAGTTTAAAGCTCATAATAATAATGTTACATAATTTCTGATAAAGTCAGTAGGTACCTAACCTACATACAGCTAAGCTTTACTTATTTCAAAACATAAATTTTGCTTTAGTAGGTTTTTCTTGGGTTTGGGAAGCTCGGTAGGATTTTTTTTCTCGAGTGGCAACCGTGAACCTCATTACTTAATATTAAGGCAATATCTTTCCTAATAGGCAAACATTTTTGTCTCGCCAAAATTTTGAAAGCGTATATGAGAAGTTTCAAATATCGCGAAGCGAAGGGATTCTTGAGCAAAGACAACGATATACATGTTGTATATTGCTTTAACGTATAGTTTAATTTTTATATTTTCGTGTCGTTTTCGATCCGAATTTGGCTCTCGTTATCCTTCTTATTCACACAAAAATTGTTCATATCATGTTAAATTACAGGGATCCCGCATCACACGCCTACTATTGCCGTGAGAGAATTCGATGATACGCTGTTTCTATCATGTTCTTTTTTGTCGCTTAGGACTTATGGCGGTAGCCGAAAACGAACCTAATAAGTGTTAAATAAGTCCGTGGACACCTGATTCACTTGAGCAAATTTTACACAAGTTCAGGTCCTAGAAAAACTTCCTCCGAATCTTGTCGAGCAAGTTCGTTTGAGATCTCATATTCTGAGATTCCAGTTTATGATGCGACGACCCTAGAATAACTTTTCTGTCGTGTCATTCAAATTTAAGTACGAGTTGTACCAAAAACCACGGGTTGCTCCCGTGCTAGGCAGGTTTATTAGTTTCGAATGAATCACTTAGGCCAATCAAATGCTAGTCTTGTTACATTGTGCTATCCAGGGGTTTTCAGACCCTCCACTCATCCGCGATTCAACAGGTATATATACTCTTGCTACTTGTTTTCTATATGTATAAACCCACATCTCGATCTTCAAACATATGATTTCAAACTCATTTGGCGCACATGTAGTTACCATTAATCAACACGCCACATTATTCAACCATAAAATGTTACTAGGCTATCAACCTTCACTGCTATTATCTATTGTGCACAGCACCGACCGAGTTTATCCGCATAATGTGGTACAAATGATGCACTGTACTTATGTAGCCTAAAGAAACAATTAAGGAATATTCCAATTAACTGCAGCAGCATCTCCGAGAGTACATTTTGGAGATGTGCCAACAAAGTAGAACGATTTGTTTAAGCACTGGCCGTGGTGGTAGGTAGTATGTCCGTGTCAGCTAAATTAGCTGTACTGCTACTGCTCTCCAGATATTGGCAACTGTAATATTTTGTATGGGTGCTTTTGCGGAATTTATTCTGAGTTGGCGTTTATTTCTGTAGATATTAAAGGAGTATCAAGCACATTTGCGCAAGTAGGTACATGTATACTACAGCTGCAGCTATTATTGTTTGGATTGGCAAGTCGGGACACATATCCTGGTAAATATGTAGGCTTATTAACCCCAATACTTGTAAACCTAATATAGTGCAGTGGATTTCGCAGTGCAATTATCAAAAAAAATAAGTTGCTGACACAATTTACTGTAAACTGTACTATATCTTTCTAGGGACTTTGTCCCACGGTCTGTGAGAGCATTAAGGACATTTTGGGATAAGAGCAAAAGAGGAGATGCCGATGCACATTGATTTTGAATCTCTGTAAACTGTAATGTGTAGGAAAAACGTGGTGGTGCTAATCGTGGTAGAGCATTATACATTCGGCTGATGAACGGGTCTTGATATTTCACTGTACGTTCGAATATTGGTTTGAGGCTAAACTGATGAGTATTCCTGGCGTAACGGGTATTGCAGTTGAACTGTTCAAGGGGTGAAATAAAACTGGCTAAAAAAAATGATAGGCAGGAGACATAACGGCGATGACTAAGAGAGTCAAACCAATTTCGTAATATCTCGGTCGCCAATTAGTTTTACCGCACGTTTTTGAATCCTGCCAAGTAGCTCCAAATATGTAATTGGAGCACCGGACCAGATATGAGCGTTGTATTTAAGTTTGGAGCGAATAAAATTTTAATTGTATCCTGATCAGAAGGGGTAAGAAGTTTCTTGCATCGTTTCAGGAAGTCTGGACATTTTGCAGCGCTCTTGGCGAACCATCGAATATGTGATTATTCCAACGTAGGTTGTCATTAACACAAATACCAAACCTGGATTTCATCCAGAGCCAAAGCAAATGTTACGCGTAATAGGTAACGAACAAAAATTAGATGAGTCGTTTTCAGATAATGTAAAGCTGAGACCTTACTGAAAAGGAATTGAACTACTTTTTCCGTTGTGAATCATGGTTCCCTTATTATTTGGTTAATAACAATTGAAAATGTTCCTCCTTTAATTATACTTGGTACTTGATACTTCTAGATTATTTAAATTCTTGAGAATAATAACGAATGCATTTTACAACACTATTACTCAAGAACTATTATGTCCCCGTCAACTGCTGAGAGGAAATGGCATTTTTAAAAATATTTGCTTTACTGAGAGATAGCCACAACTGGGAATACATTTCGTTGACTTGAAGATAGCCCTTGGGAACTATTTATCTAAATCTTATAAACTATTAGTCTAACATCATGGAACGGCTTATTATTAGTTGAAGTAATAAAACCCAGTCACCTGTACACTTTCAAGAAAAATAATAAATTAAATTATGAAATTGTGTAACGTATAAAAATTCCTTGAAGGAGGACTGTCCTGCAAAGAAATAGCCTTTTGGGCATTTCTAGACGTCAAGGCAGCGTTCGATAATATGTATGTATGTATATGTCTCGATAGCAAGAGCAAGAGTGGTATCTAAACACAGCATGACCACATCAAACTTCATATTGTAGAATGTTGCAACAATGAAGGACTCTCCATCAAAATATTGCAGACAACGAATCTACGGATGATTTAGAAAAATATGGTCGGTGAATCCGCCAAAAAAGTATTTCCCGCGATTTCGCCATTGTTGTTTTTATTGTCTATTATTATTGTACTAAAATAATCGGTTTTACATTTTACATAATCTATTGCAATGACAGATAAAAGTCTTCAATTTTGAAGTTGTTTTCTACCCGGTTTGAATTCAATTCCCATGCGAAGTTAATTTCCTGTACCGATTTGACATACTACTATGGCTAACAAAGGGGAGTAAGTTCTTCATGCATAATAACCTAGTGGTATAATTTCTGACATTGCCTTATCATTAGCATTATAATTATAAAACAAAAAAAAAATGTATACGGTGAAACTTTTAAGGGTCAAGGTAGGGAGCTTTAACATACATGCGCGTAACAAATTTTAACTTTCCGCATGACAACTTCACATAATTGATACTACTCAAGTTTCATTGTTTGATGAGTTAAATGCTAATAGTATTTTGTTTTCCTATTTTATGAATGGCTTACAACCTGCTACGTATCAAGTTAATTTTAGCCGTAATGCAGTATGTTGCAAACTATCGTAGAAAGTTTTATTTTTCGTATATATACAGATGTGGATACATTCATACATAATTGCATTAATGGGAAGGGTTAATAAATTAATTTCTTTATTTTAAATGAAAAACTGTTGCATTTTTCAAAAATTTTCGCTTAAATCTATAAGACGCGCAGGGCGTATGCAGGGGTAAATTTTTTTATGTGTTTGCTTAATGTATTTAATCAAACTTTTGAGGACAACTTTTCAAACGCCCGACCGCTTCGACCGCTAATACGGAATAAAAAATATAAGAGAAGAAAAACTTACATTCAACACCTCACACGTTCATAAATTTATTTTTAAAAGCTTTGAATAAGAAACAAAATCCGAAAATTCTGTGAGAAAAGACACAGGAAAAGCCCTTGTTGTGATGAATTGTGCCTGGCTACACGTTCATGAGAATGATCGTCATGTCGCACGAGACAGGTGGATTTTATGTGAGCCAGAAAGAAAAGGGAAGATTGCACCACGAATCCACCGAAAAGCCACTTTCAACGTAACCCTGCGCCAAAAGCTCGGTTGAAAGGACCTTCAGCACATTAAGAAGGGTTAAAACTTCGGTTCGTTGAACCATGATTGAAAATCGTTTGAATGGTAGTTGAATAATCTAAAAATTTGAAACGTTGGATAGGTGAGGGAATGTTTCAATTTGCCGGTTTATGAATGTTGGGTGTTCACAGGAAATCTGTTGAAGAAAATGAAGAAGAAATTTTGAAAAAAGTGTTGGGAAGAATCGCTTAAGACCCACGTTTGGCTTTGTTTTAAATGAACATACACGATGACACTTACTAAATATATATTATATACCTTTATATATTTTGAAACTGTTTGCATTTATTTTGAGACGCACTCTCACAATGAATAAAACATTACATTCTTAAATTATTAAATAAATTACATTCTTAAATAAATTTTCAAATTACATAATTAAATTTTGAAACTGAACTTAAGGTAAGATTTTTATTATCACGTAAAAAATGCGCATTATAGTTAACTGAAACTTTTCTTATGCATTGCAATGCTGCTTTTTTACTGCAAGGCATTGAAATTTTTAACATTTTGAAACGACATTTGGTAATTTTTTTCTCAGCTGTGCTGTTACATTTTTAATTAAATATATAATTCACCTCGGTCGTTGGACCTTCACTCTTCTAGCAAAATCGTTGTCACTGTACAGCTCGTAAAGTTCATCGTTGCAGACGGGACCAACAAAATGCTGAATGAATTTTCAGTTTCAAAACAATCGAGAGTGGCCTCATCCGTGACGTCGGTGCTGTGTGTCCTTCCTAGATGACAGCAAATACTTTGCCTTGCCTTCATTGACCGCCAAACCCATCTTCGCCACCATCTCAATACTCACGAACGCGCCAGTGGCATCCCGCTGAGTTCTACCGATTATGTCGATGTCGTCGGCGTGGGCGAGCAGATGGACGGACATTTGAGAGATAGTTCCTCTGGTATTAGCATTTGAGTTTTCCACAATTCTTTCAAGAACGATGTTAAAGAAGTCACATGACAGCGTATTGTCTTGTCTAAATCCTTCTTTCACATCGAGTTCTTTACCGACCTTGATGGAGCAGCGTAAATTCTCCATTGTCATTCTGCACAAATGGACGAGTGGGCAGCATTTGGCTCGTCTCTATATATGCTGTTCTTGGCGGCCTTAAAATCGATGAAAAGGGGATGGGTTTCGATTAGGACTTCCTGGATTGTCTCCAAGGAATATTTGGCCGATTATATACTTTCCTGGCCTGAAGCCACGATGATAGGGACCAATCAGGTTGTTAACGAAAGGCTTAAGGCGTTTACATAGCAAGGCAGATAAGATCCTATGTACGACATTTAGAAGACTAATACCTCTGTATTTGGCACAGTTCAGAGGGTCTCCCCTAATGAGGATCGGGCTGAGGTTCCATTCGTCGGGAATACATTCCTCCGACCATATTTTACATGCTCCTAGCCAAGTCATCGCCTGCCGCTTTGAATAGCTCAGCGGTTATATAGCTTAAGCTTAGATATGGCTATCTTCACTTCGTTCAGGTCGGCTGGACGGAATTGTTGGTCTTCATCGTCCAGGTTGAATGGTGCATTCTGCCTGAGAGCGGGATTTAGTTCGTCATCGCTAATCAGTCTGCAGAAGTAGTTCTTCCATATCCACAGTATCGACTGCGATTCTTCTATGATGTCCTGTTGTAACATCTCTCTATTTCCTGCAGAGATCGCGCGCTTTTCGTGCTCTTTCTTTTTTCTCCTGAGAAGCCAGTTGTCGTCTTTTCTTTTCTGCGCTAGCTCTACAAGCAGTGGTCCTTTTTTGCAGCGCCGCTTTTTATGCCTCTTGTTTCGCTGCATGTATTTGCCGGCAGTCGTCTTTTCGTTGTGGTGGCTGAGTGAAACCAAGCACATCAGAGGCGGGGACGTCCAGCCGTCCGAAAACAAACTTCTTCACAGTATTTACTTATTTTGGCGATATTCGGGATATACGAAGGCGTATCTTGGCTAAAACAAGGTAGTGGTCCGACTTAATGTTTGCTGATCGGGAGATCTCCATGTGCCTTCATGCAAATTCGGCTTACAATTCTGAAAATAATAAAATGACCATGGCTTTGTGTTTTACTTAAATATTAACGTGGCATATAGAATATTGCACATATCAATTCTCTTGCTTACGCTTTTTTAATTTTCTCTTTAAAATTTTTTTTTATAAACTACCGTCCCTATTAAAGTAAAAACCCCAAGCAAATACAGGTAATCAAATCATTTTAATTGAAGGATAAATATATTATTTTGCTCTCAATTTGTATAAAGTCCTTACTTTCCTTAATATATTTGTTTTAACTCTTTCTTTTCTTCTCTTTTCAGGTAAGAACAAAAATTGGTATCGTTTTGCATTGTTTATCCAAAAGGAGAAGTGAACATTTTTTATTATATTTTACTAAGGAGTAAATCGTGTGTAAATTAAATTGGTTGGTACCTGCGAGGTGGTGCGCATAAAATATTAATTAACGAATTCGATTTGAAGTCGGGGTCTTTTTCACTCACAACTCACAATTTGTTGTTTTTTTTTCGGTTTCTATGAAAAGTTTCGAAGAATACATCATTTCAGTGAAAAACGCCCACAAAAAGTGCGGGCGTGGCAGTGGGCGTATTAAACAAATTTTGTTCCTAGCTTAATTTTAATAGCCTGAAAATAGCGGACGTTGCTATATAGTCTAAAGTTTTGGTCCTGATCATAAATATATATACTTAAACCCCTAATTACGATGAATATTAAGGGGTGTTACAAATTATGTGTCAAATTAATATACCGTTAGGATAGGGTATAAATAGCTCGGTTGTATATTTAATGCTTGAACGTACAGGTCTCGACCAGCTGCAACATTTATTGTGGATTTAGAATTGTCCGCTGCCTCGTACTTTAGTTTATCTTTATAGCGTTTTTCACTAAAATGCTGTTTTCTTTGAAAATTTTCATAGAAACCGAAAAAAAGTGTCTAACAAGATATTTAGCCAATATTTCTCCCTACATTGTCTTTAAATGAAAAGTGCACATGTAGGTATTTCTAACGCTGCGGTGACGCAGCTGTGCCGTACAGCAAACAAACGCATGCCAAAATGGATTGGTCGCCATTGTGGCTTTTTACCGCTACTTTTGTTCTAATTTGCGTTTCAGTCTACAAATTTTGTATACCAACCTATCTTATTTTTGTATGAAGAAATGAATAACTCTTTTCCCCTATGTTTTAAAAATGAATCGATTATGTTTTAATGACTGAGGGTCATGGCACAATGCAGCAACATGAAAAGTAAGAACATTAAAAAACTGAACAATTTCACGCGACCTTTTTTACATTTCCCACAAAATCTTCCTCCCACTACCCTATTTTACAATCTAATCTACACTCACAATGAAAGGTCAATGACTGCCAACTGTATAACTTTACAGGTTTTTTCAGACAGGTGTCTCTACTCTACCCCTAGCCGCCGTAGAAAATCAGCCATATATGCAAATTGACATACAAAACTAGAACGCCGTTAGTAAAGTTAATTTTTGTTTTCGGCTTCGGTATTTTGGAATTTGTGAAACGAATTTCGTTGCCTTGTTAGCAAGTACCCACAGCAGGAAATTTACAATTTTCAATTAAAATCGAAAACAAAAAAGAAAAGAAAGTATGTATGTACTTAGATATTGTAAACTAACGGTGGCGTGCTCCATACTCTGTCTGACTCGTGCCACCACGGTCATCGCGGGAAATGGCGGACATCCAACACTCACGGTCCAGCAACCTTAACATTTCCCATTGAGTGCAATTGACCGTCATTACGTAAAGTAGTTTATTTAAAATGCGTGGGTAATTTACAGCGGCCATCAGCCGTCACATTCCCCATCAACGCTTTACTTCGAATGCATGCCCATATGGAAGTCATTGTAGGTGAAAGTGTGTGGCATATATTTAATTGTGGTGTTGTAAAATGTATCATTGCTTTTATGTTGTATTCCTATAAATTCATTTGAGAAGTTATGGGCTTAAATGTATTTTCAAAGAGATCATCTATTAAAATTTATAACTAATAGTCAAGACAGAATTGAAATGGGACAATAAATATCTACCAGACTTTCAACAAAAAGACCATGACTCAGTTCTTATCTGCACCAACTTGTGCTTTCTTTCTCTTGTGCATCAACTGATAATAACGCGGTAGAAAATACAATGATATAATCAAAAAGATTTGTTTGACTGTTCCATAGATCGTGAACATCTAACGGCTAACCAATTAAAAATGTCTAGATGACAACAAGGAAATTCAAACCATACAAAACAATCCATCTTTGTACCACTGCTGAAGCAACTATTGCAATGTTTATTTTCTTACTTAGTGAACTTTTCCCATACATTAGTAATCTAGACTTTAGGGCACAATGAGATAGATGTAAATTGGCCCCCACGATCATGTGATTTGACACCGTTGGACTTCTTTCTTTGGGGATATATAAAAGAAAAAGTTTACGTCAATAAGCCAAGAACAATCCAAGAGCTAAAGGATGAGATAATTCGGCACATTAACAACACTGAACGTCAATTATGTCTCAGAGTCCTTTAAAATATGGACTATGGGAAAGAGGTATACCACCGAAGCCGTGGCAGATATTTTGTTTCACATATAATTGTCATATATCCTTCCATCATAATTAAAAAATAATAAATAATGAATAAATTAAAAAATGACGCTGTTAGGAAATCTTTTTCTATACAAACGAATCGAAGTTGGCAGGCTTGTTTTCTTAGAAAAAAAAAACGATTTTGTACTTAACAACAGAATACCACACAATGTCATCTTGTTTGGAACATAAAATAACAAAATAAAAAATTAAATTTTTCTATCTACCGTAACCGTAACTTTCATATTACCAATTTACTAGAAACAAATTAATATTCAGATGACATGGCAAATTGTTCAAACTACTCAAGGGCACTCCTAAAATCCTACGCACACCATAATTTATCAACAAGTTATTTCCGACGGCGTACGTCGCGTCGAAGCCTCGACCGCACACTACTGGAGTTTTCAGCTGACCGGAATGGAAATGATTTGTCATCTACTTAAGACAGAACGTCAAACAGCCAGACGCACTTCGGACAAATCACCAAACGCACTCGTAAATTAGAAACAAACAACTCTTTTGAATCATTATAAATAAAACCGCAACTATGTATTGGATTAGGAAGTTGGCTTTAGCTAGCAGATAAATGTATTCAGTAGGTACCATGACTTTGTATACGAATGTGAGTAAAATTGTTTCGACTATTTCTCCTCAAATTTGCTGATTATTATTCTTTTAATTGTGTAGCCATTTACTATAGAATATTCGAAATGCTATAATTGGCAAAAAAAAACCCTGTATAGAAACAGATTTTATTTTATATACATTGAATTTGTTGAAAATGAGCTCAGCATCTGCGAACGTCACACTTCGGCTAATGAAATTTTTAACGGCCTTAAATATCATTTGATTAATTGTGTTGGAGTTCATCTCAGATATGTTCCGTTTTTTTTTAAAATATTGGTATATGTAAATGTATAGTTTTAAACCTTGTATTATATATACTCTTATAGCAGTGAGTTGCTGTCGAATGGAAACATAAACTTATCCGAAAGTGAAGTGTACCTCTTCATGAAGTTAATTATTAATAGTGAAGGTTTATTGTGAAAATTAAAGGCCAAAGTTAAATGATCATTGACTCACCAAATTTCATTGTCACCGATAGTGAAACAAAACTTTTCCTCTGCCAATGGTTCAGATCTCAAATCAATAAAATTAGTTGAATTATTAATTGCGAACACTATAATTAATTTTAATAGATTGACGCTCAGCACAGTCGCCTTGTGTCCATTGTTTGTTTATGTTTAATTTTTTTATAACAATTACTCAAATCAAATTGAGAACAAGACGTTCTGAATATTATTTTATATCTTTCTTCTCAAATTAAAGTCATCTAATACCAGGTAGACAGACCCAAATCGCACGTATCACATCATTCCCAGCATTCATTATGAGAAAATGATTTTTTTTTACAGTGTCCGCTCGACTTATTTCCCGTTATACATATATTGAATTTCTAAATTGAAAAACCTTGTATTTGTTCTAATCAATTTTATTATCCCAATCTAACTGCTGCACGACAATATTGTGGCAGTGTAAAACCAATTTAAAATTGTTTTTCTTCCGTTTGTGTAAATTTGAATTTAATTTGTCACGAAAATTATTTAAATAAAAGAAAATGGAAATAATTTCCATTTCCATCAACAACTTTTATTTTGTATATAGAAGCAAACAAGAGATATCTTTCCAATCGCATTATCGTTGCATAACATTCAACTCAATTATTGTGTATGGGTTAAATCTGTTCATACCTAATCATACAATCAATTACAAGTTCTGAGATTCTTTTCGCTTCTTGTTTACGTACTTGTCATTTCACACAGGAGAAGGGCTGTTAGTGTAGTTTAGAAAAATGGTTTCAAGATTAAAAGGTTGCTTCATGGAAAAGAAATGCGTAAATAAAACAAGTGAAATCGAGAAAAATACAAAGGAAAAAAATGTTTAAACTATTTTCCTCAGTTAGCATGTTTGTTAGAATTTCCAAAATGCTAAAAATGTGGAAAAAACACTGTAAGTGCATTTTTCAATGATGTATTAGTTCTTGTTGCTCGTGTAAAAATATAGATAGATAGATAGATTGGGGAGATTTCAGTTTATTAGAAATTGTTTTTGAAATTTTCTGATAACAAAAAATAATCTGAAATAGAGGACAAACTATGAACAAACTTCTTAGAGCTAGAAATTAGCTGCTTGTTAAATTAAATCGTTTATCCCAGCATTTAAGATTAATGCATTTAAAAAGAAAATCAAATATTTTAATTTTTAGTTGCTTTCGACATTTCCTGCGCTATTTATATTTACCTTGCAACTTAAACATTATCTTGTAGAGTAGTTTGGGGTTAAAGTGCACATCGGGTAAGAGGAAGAAAGTGTTATTTTCTCCGTTTGTAAAAGGGTTAGAAAAAAATTCCCAATAAAGGTAATCAGCGCCATTCTAACCACAAACAGAAAAAAACAATACATTTTTTTTTGGTGAGAGTAGGTGGAAATCTTCCATGAGACATTGTGAGGACCGGCCGTACGTGCTCATAATAGTGTGAGATTCTTACTCACTAAAAACACCTCCCTTCAAAATCATTTTTACTACAACTAGGTTATATCCTATCCAGAACGCGTTTGGCAGGCAGCCTCCCAGCGGAAGTACCTGCTAATACCGCCAATTACTCGCGGTAGTTTTTAACGTTTCATTTACAATTATTAGGATAGCGTTATTACAATGACCATGAAGCCGAGTCCGTTGCTTCCGGGCAAATGCTTTTATCTCGTCTTCCACGGTGGCCATACCTAAGTCTCGGTGGATATCACCCACGGGGCGTTAAAAATTCTCCTTAGTACTTTATTTTGAAAAGTTGGTAAAATTTGCGGCACGATTATAAATTGAAAAGAGAATCGGCCCCAGAACGCTTCCTTGGGGAACTCCTGCCTCGATTTCTTTGAATTCATAGTAATAGTTTCCGTGCTTAACACGGAAGTGTCTGTCCGCTAGATAAGAACTTAGTAGCTCATATAACTGCCTTGGAAATACTAATTAGTAGTTTTATGTTTCAATCCCGTATGTCACACTTTATCAAAGGCTTGCGAGACGTCAAGAAAAGCACTGCAACATATTTTTTCTATTTCATCGATTATTCGATTGTAGAGTGCTTAATTCTGAACCCGAATTGGTGGTCAGGTATTAATCGGCACTCTTTGATAATCGGATGTAATCGCTTTAATTAAAAATTTTCAAATACTTTTGACATAATTGGTAAAAGCGATATTAACCTCGATGTTTTCCCGGCTTGGGAACCAAAATGATTTCAGCTACTTTCCATTGTCTTGGCACGTACAATAACCTAAACGCAGCATTTATTAGATAGTGGAACATGATTAGTGCTTTCCTAGGCAACTCTTTAAGGACCTGCCGCGTAATGAAATCGTATCCAGGAGCTTTGTTCGTTTTAAATTTTTGTATTTCAAAACACAGCTCAGCCAGCGATACACATTTCATTTTAAAATTGTCAGGTATCCCCGCTAAGGCTAAGTCTTCAATTAGCTTTTGGCCATCAAAGGGCTTTAACGTTTTTTCTAAGTGCTCGGCAAATATGTCTGGTTTTTCTTTGTCTCCTTTCGCCCATTCGCCATTATCTCTTCTGAGAAGCTTGCATTTTTGACTTTTTAATGCCTTTCAAAGCTTTCCAGTGTTCGAACCCTTATCCGCAGTTAGACCTTCAATATATGAAGATACTTCGCAATTTTTAAAGTCCTGAATTTTTTTTTGAGAGTGCTGCATAGATTATTTAATATCGTTTTATGCTGCGAGGCACGAGATTGTTGCCATTTTTTACGCGCTTTTCTCTTTTACTAATTCGATTTTTTGCTTTTGTTAGCCGTTAATAATTAATAGTTTACCTGGCTGAGCTTTGTATGACTCCGATTAACTGATCGACTTCGTCCTCAAGTTCAAAAGGAGTCTGAAGTCATACATTAAGATCGATTTTATTTGTGCAGTCTGTTCTAAAAGAGTCCCTGTTTTTAATATACTGCCACTAATTGTCGGAATGAGTTTAATATAGCTTTCGGATATCTTTTTTGCGATGAAAAAATCAATAAGTCCCGGAGTTTTTCCTATATCCGATGGCCAATAAGTCGGTTTGCCTGACGGGTAAAAGTCTACCCCGAATTGAATACCGGCTTCGTAGAGGATTTTTGCCTTTTGGTGAAATGCATCTTGAACCCCAAATGGTATGTTTTGCATTAAAGTCGATGCCGATAGTAAAATTTCGTACTATTGAGTCAAAGATAATAATTAAATCATTATTGTCTATCTTTTCCCTTGGAGGTATATACATAGACTTATAAATAAATAAATAAAATATTAGGCGTAAACGGCAATATTAGGCATACAGGACCTAAAGCCTAGCTTCTCCAACCATTGTGTGTGCGAAGTTATATTTTCGACACGAATGGAGGGACCTACAGTTTAATTCCGATTCCGAACGGCAATTATTTTTGAGAAGCTTCTCATGACATTTCCTACTCTTGGATGTTTGTCAGACGTTCGCCAGAGGTGGGGCAGCGATTAAAAACTTTCAGGTGGTACAGGCCGGGATTTGAACCAACGACCTCTCGCTTAGTGGTCCAACTCACTTAACCACTAAGCCACTGCCCTTACTGCAATATCATAGTTTGCCCTTTAATTTGCATACGAACCGTTATTGTTTGAATATTATCGTGTTCGATTTTTGTGCTTATTGAATGGTCAATGGTGTCTTTTATAAACAAGGACGTCCACCTCTAGCCCGTTATTTTGTCAGATGAGTTTCGGAAATCAAGCATACGTCAATATCACTTGTGCGAATGAATACCTCTAGCTCTTCGATCTTTTTGTTACATTCCATGTAACAATTTTTAGAATTTTTGTGTCTTTCATATTTATTTAGTGTGATGTGTGCTTCGAAACTTATGTTCGAGCTCGTCTAATTTTCCAAACATTCGTAGTTGGCACAGTTTCTTAGCCAAGTTCAGCTTTTTTTCCTGTACCCCTTATCTGTTTGTCATTAGATTTTACCCCGACTGGTAACAATTTTTTCTTTAGTAAATCACGCCTGTTTTGTAGCTCTTTAGTAAATCACGCCTGTTTGCTGGGTGATTGCCTTTGCAATTTATGCAGGTTGGTAAATCCTTTCTATTCATGCCGCATCCTCGCGATAAGTGTTTACCGGCACATTTGACTCAACGTGGTTCCTTTTTGCAATACGCGTTAGCGTGATTGTACCCTTGGCAGCGCTTACTCTTAGGGACGAGTCGAGTCCTCTGCTGCCCCAGAAAAAAAAACAAAACATGAAAAAGAAAAGTAAATTTTTAAAAGTAAATTTGTAGTATGGATATGTTCATGACAGTATATTTAGGTATATTTGTATTTTATTAAGTGTAAAAGTCTAGGGGCTTGGATCTTTGGTTTTTATAATTTCAATATAATGAGAACAAAAATCTTGGTCCAGGGTAAGAATAGTGTACCTTTATTGTTTATCTATTTGTGTTATGAATGTTGAATTTTTTTTGTTTTAAATGTTCCCTTTTGCAAAAATTATATGATAAATATTTTGAAATAAAAACAAATTAGGTAACTTAAACTTTAGTTATTTGATTTTTTTTAAACACACTTAATTTTGTTTTACACATATTACCAAAGTATTAATATTTTCTCCTTGTTGGTATTTGCGGAAGGGTCAATCTTTACATGAATGTGAATTTACAGCTTCAAGCTATTAAAATCTTTCATAAAAATGTCCGCGCAATTTCACCCACACTTCGGGGCAAGAGTGCGCAGGTTTTTGTTTTTTTTTTGATAAAAACGTAGTTTGAGTTTAAATTACTTAATAATTCTTTTGAAGATGTTAAACTAGACGAATTTTCCAACATGTAGTTGGGAATCTAAAATATACATTGTCATTTTTCTATTTGTAAAAGCTTAGCAGGTATTATTTATTGGATTATAGCATATCGTTTCAAATAGTTAGTTGTTAATACCCTTGCCGCCTTAAATATACACAAATTATTTCCCTATGAACGACTTTTTATTAGGTATATTTGAGTAGTTCTACAAGGCCGTAATATGTATTAATGCATTTGTTTTTAATGACATGACATGCATTTAAAGCAATCGTCGAGTTCAATTAACTTAATGACATATTACGATACCACTCTTAGCACAGAAGTTGTTCGACATAAATACATTCAAATAGCATTAATTTCTAAAATGAATCAGCGTTCTCATTTTTTGCTGAGGATCCGAGTTATAAATGGTTTTTGAGATTTTTAATTAACATACCTATGTTTCTTCTAATAAATGCCATCTGTCCCATGAAATAACTTTTTGCCCACTTAAATGAGGAAGGAGCCCTTAAAACGATCGAGGGGTTAATTTGGCGAAAGGCAAAATTACTTGTTTCAAAGATTCTATTCAGGAGTATGCATTCTAAATTTCAACTAAATTCGAGAAAGTCATCTTTTGTTTATTTTACATTTCTAAATACGCAGTTATTTTTTATTTTCTAAACCTATGTATAATTGTAGATTAATGTTCAGTTTTGGAGTGTGGTGCCTTTGCACATATTTCATTTTTCATAAAAGCCACATTAAAGTTAAAAGGCATTTGTGCCCGTCAATAAAATTTTCTTAACAGCTATTAGATTATATTAACCTCAAAATGTTTAAATCAATTGAGAGCTTTCGTATTTTCCCAAATTGAGTAAAGGTAGGCAATATACAAAATCCCTTCTTAAATTTCATTCACAGAGTTAATAAACTGTCTCAGTAAACAAACAAAAAATCACACAACACGTATAACATTACAAATAAGAGAACATGCGCAATTTCCCTTGACCTTTAATTTGTTCATCATGTTCGTCGCACCGAGTTCATGCCCGGCATCGCTCGGGTAAATTTCATGTCCATAGCAAAGTTTGATGTCAATAGGTTCTCGGACACTCTCAACGTTGATCGTCAAATGCGGATAAATTGATTTTCCGGAATTTAAGTTCTGCCTAAGCCTGGATTGCAGCAATATGAATAATAAAAAAAAGGACCATGACAATTGGCTCAGCGGTTATCTAGTATAATGTCATCGGGGATTCACCCCGAAGGAAGTATATAAGATAGTTTGTCGACTATAATTTTACTTCTTTTAAATGTAGTCTTTTCTAAGGGCTACCATTTTAACACTGTAGATTTATCGCCAGTCCTTTTCACTTGAGATGATACAAACAACTAAGTAACCACCAAAGATGTTTTCCCTTCTGACTATCTATAATGTAATGCTACAATATTTTGTTTAATTTTCTTTGACCCTACAGGAAATAGTGACTTTATCGAGTCAAGTGTTCAATTCATCGGAAAAGAGAATATAACATTGCAATCAAAGGCTCCGAGCCTTTTCGTGTTCCGGGCAAGCATATTTGCAAAAACTGCAAATAACTCACTTCATGTCTGAATTCATCTGCTCCGCTATGCATTCATAAATTCGGAAATATAATGATAGAGTTTTAAATTACTGACTAAATTAAAAATAAGGTCACTTCAAAAAACCCCTCAAAAAAAAAAAAAAAAAAAAATTGGAACATATTACCCAAGAGCAAACAAAATATCAATTCAAGATCTCAACAAATCAACTTGTCGCCTATCTATATTTTGTTCCCGTTTTTCTCTTTTCGTTACCCAATAACTACAGTTCTTATACACATACATAATGTATATATACTATGTACTTGTAATCACCTCTATCAGAGAAGTAAAAGTAAGAAAAATAATAAAGCTTCTTATTGAATTCCATAACATCTCAAAGCCACATAATATACTCGTTATTTTGAAATCGACAAATGAATCACAAATGGCCAAACTGCCGATCTAGAGTGGGGTCAATGTAGTGTAATTACGAACCAAAGGGAACGCAGCTAACATCTCGATTGTAGTCATAAAACAAATGAAATATAAATTCGATGCTGCTGGCCAAAGATATAGAGGCTATTAGTTTTGATTTAATGAGAGATTTCGAAATGTTCTTTTTGAATTTCGGCTGTTTCCTACTTCGTGAGGTTGTCTAGTCAATTTTATCGCATAGAAACAGAGATTATTAATGGTAGACGGAAAGAATTGTAATAAATTTGATTTACTAGAGATATCCATTGTACCAACCTTTACAAGTTTTAAGTTTAAAGAACCTACATGTGCAATCCATTATTGTGGCTAATGTCTATTTAAAATAAATTAACCAAAAAAAGTCAAATTTAAGTGCAAATTTAATTGGGAATAACTTGTACGGCAAGTATTTGTAGTGATTTGACAGATAAATTGTATATTTTACCATCGGCCTGTATAAAAATGTTTCGCGACTCTAACGAAACTTTATGTTTACAACAGGATTTTTGGTACGGCGTCCTCTCATTTTCTTTTTCGCATTTCAAGATTGAACCCATGTTAAAAAAAATGTAAATAAGGCAGATTACCTCTTTAATCTATGGTGGATACAATATAAGTCGATTTTTGAGTATTGTGTATTGTGTTTATTGTTTTCATTATCTTTTTATGTATGTTAGTTCAAAATTTTAATACTTAAATTAGAAATATGAGCTCCCTCCATTTCTCCATATTTAAGATCTTTTTCCACGGGTTTATATTTTCACATTTTCAATATATGTAATCGAGATTTCTTTAAAATAATAATATCAGAGCAGTTTAACATTCATCTCTATTGAGTGCTGGGGAAAAAGAAAATACTAACAATAAGTTATCTTTTTTACCTGTAAAAGGTTCCTAAGTCATACCGATAGCCACATGTTAGTTCATGCTTAAGGTGATGATAGTATTCAAAAAATAGGCCTCAGGTGGATAAATGGGTAGTTAAAGATTTGTGATTCGTGTTAGAAAACTGCATAAAGTATTGCATATCATCACCATTACCGGGCTATATAGTAAATGATTTTAAGGTAATGTATTTGGCCTATGCAGCTATGCTGGATCCAAAACGTTCTTAGAATTTAATCTCTTATTAAAAAATTGATGTTGATGCTACAAGAGTCAACGCTCAACTCATCCTCAGGCAAGCATGCAGCAAGGCTTGGTGTATATTCAAATGAATCTTGCAGAAGCCGCAGGATGCGGATAAGACTTTATTAAACCTATTGCCGCATTAAAAGCTCTAAATGGTTTAGTAGAATGGTAGAGTAGAAAAGCATAGATCCACATGGTATCACAACTGAACTCTTTCTGGTCTAAGTGAGTAGGCCATACTATCTGATCTGTTGTATGGTCCCATTGTATGTATCCCTGCAACATAAACCTGTGTAAAAGCCTACTTTAGAGGTGAAGTTACTTCTAGGTAAGTTCAATATTTACCTGAGCCTAGTATATTATCGGTGTTACAAAAACCAAACCTAACAATAGCAATAGCCAAAACGCCTAAACTCAGTTCTACGTAGGAGGAAGGACCCACAAAGATTGCATGTAAAAGGAATAGGGCGGGGTACCTTTAATGATTGTGATCCTGGGGCCAAAGCAAATGCTGGTGTTAGAGCTATTAAGTTTCCGGGAGATAGCAAACTAATGCATAAAGTTAAGCGACCAACGGGTCGTGAGTTGAAGCTTTGGAAGTATAAGAGTACGATGATATGAAGTGATGGCTAGAACGCTATTGAACATCTTGTGTATTCAAGAAACGAAATAGCGAAACAACGGAAATAGGGCGCGTTTCTTAAGCTTATAAGATGTTCTACTACGAAAAATAACATGATAAGAACAATATTGGTATCTGTTTCAAAAACTGTTGCATTAATTATTTAGTATTGTATTCATTGCGTATATTTGGCAGTACTTTGGCCGTTATTACCGACTTTGAACTCGTTGTGAAGCGTGTTTTCCAATTTAAAGTTTTAAAGATATTTATTTAAAACACATTTGTATAGAGCCACAATTTACACGATTTTAAAAACATGCCAAGTATAAAAACATAACTACTATTTGTAAAATTTTTAATAATTACAATACAAATTTACGTTCTTTTTTAGATCTCAGCACTTTTTTTGCGATTTTGGTATAAGAGAACTTGCCTATTCCTTAACATTTTTGTTATTGTTGTGATTTCAATACTTTTTGCAAAGATTTTTTTACATGGCAATTCTGCAAAATTTTAAAATTGTAGGAATTTTTACCCAACGGAAAACCCATTTTCGATGAAAATACAATTTGTATTATATAGATCCTTGTTTGATAAAAAGGACTACTGACATGTAAAATTTCATAACTGTAGAATGAATTCGATATTTAAGCGGTTGTCACGCCTCTTTTTTGGAATATACATAGCTTTTTATTTGTTTCGGTGTCTGTTGTTCAAATGCTACCACTACGTATATTTTTACAACTAAGCCTGCAAAATAAATAATAAATAAATAAATGAAAAATAAACCATATTTTATTTTTTCCGTGTTTGTTCTTAAAAGCCAACCCTCATATAAAAAATCATAATTGTAGGTCTTTTGGGGACTGAGTTAAGAGAAGTGGGCGGCGGCCATGCCCCCTAGATGGATTCGATTTTTCTCCCTAAATCCTATTGCCGTGCAAAAACTTAAATGTTCTACGATGATTGGAAGTGCTCCATAGTTTTGATGATCTTTCGGTGAGTAAGTGATCAGTGATTCAGGCATTAAAACCCTGAAATTGCTCATGTTAAACAGTTGAAATTTGTTACGAGGCCTGTTGCTGTGTGTCCCAGTAAATTCCTTTTATTATATGTCTCTAGCTTTGTTGTAAGCGAAGTTAGAGGAGGGGGGTGGGGGTCAACATGGCCAGAGTTGGTTCGTTTAAATAATTCCAAAGTTGCTAAAAAACCTATAATTATTTGTTAACGTCTACTGTATATATATAAGCTCTCATTCACAGGGTCAATGAAAACACTCTTTACAGACACAATCCATTTGTGAAAGTTAAATACTACCTAAATTCATAAATCAAATGAAATTATGCAAACTGTTTTCTTGTGCAGTAAATCAATCACTCATAAATTCTTTTGGCTTCACGCTTGAAGTAATTTAATGTTTTCAACTTCAACTTCGACAATTGCATGTCAAATTATATTTCCCTGATGTGCTGGAACACACCATTTAACACTTGACTACAATTTAAATTCCTTAAATATTCATCACAAGATCTTGATTATTACCTCACGCCAATTGGAAGTTATAATGATTTTTTCGTTAATTCTCTTGATCAGATCAGATTTTGGAAAAACCTAAAGCTCTTAACAAGACCCCAGATTAGCGTAATTACATCCGGGATTTTGTTGCTCTTTTTATCTCTCCATCGTGGGCATGTTCTCCTTCCATTAGAAATTGTTATGCACAATTAAATGCGTTAGAGTCGGACCCATGTTTAACAATAGAAAACATGAAAGTATAGATAGCAACGGAGTACACTGCCACGAAAACAGCAATAAGTAAAAGGAGTACGCGCTATATTCTATTTTTTTGGCATCAAAGTTGTCATCTGGTCGTGGGTTCAGATAGAAAATGGAATTGTGTATTGATATTGAACATTGATTGTCTCGCTTTCTGGTTGCAATAATTTGATTCCGTTTAATGCGCTTGTTCAAGATGACTGCGTGCCAATTCTACTAATGGTCTTGACTTGAGTATTTATACCTGGAGAGAATTTGATTTGTATATGGGTTTGCGTGACAGCTTGACTCAATATCAAGCTGAGCGATTTTGCAGTGTGATAGCATATGATAATATGCTGTTGATTTGACCTGATTGTTTGTTAATCTTCCAAATGTATTATCACGTGGGCCAGAAGGATGGTAAAAGCATTATGCAGCAATTTATGTGGCTACAGTAGTTAAGTGGTTAGTGAATGGAAAAACTAAGCAAACTGATTTGTGACTACCTCATCTTCTTTGTAAGTCTGAAAAACATTCAAGGGGGAGAAATAGTAATAAGTAGATCCTCTTGGTTGGAGTATTACTTTCCATTGCGGGGGAGACACTTTTTCGCAATCTCAAATTACGTGTTACGGGATTTGTGATGCAAAAAAATAAAATCGATTTTAAAAAATGTATGTAAATATTGGAAAACCTTGAAGCGAAATTTAAAACAAAATTAAATTGAGGCCAATCAAATGCTGGTGTTTCTGCATTTGTGTGATCCAAGAGTTTTTAGGCCTGCCTCTCATACGCGATTGTAAGGGAACGTTGATTGCCATTGCCTTTTTGACGTTGGTCGTAGGATCCCCTCCTTTGAACATGACAATACCAACTGAGTCGGTCGTTCTCCAATTTTTTTGAGATGAGTTCTTTGACGGGGAGGCTTTATAGTTTTTAACAATAATTTAAACAAATCGGCGCACTTCAATTAATGAAATAACTTTTGTTTAACTTTTTCAAAAACGGCTCTAACGATTAAGTGTTAAAATTGTCCATTATATAAAATTACATGATAGTCGTTAGAGTAGTTTTTGAGAAAATCAATTTTTTTTAAAAACTTAAAAAGTGTATCTGGTATGTGATCAAATGTTACCATTTTGCTTGAGGCAATTCAAAGACGCGTCTCATGTATCGAGCATGTTTCGCATAGCATTAACAAAGACGTTGTTAAAGGATTGAGGAAGACTTTAAGTGCAGCTTGGCTGTCCCTGCAGATATATACTTCAACCTTTCCGCGTGTTCTTTAACACATTCCTCAGAATAGCATATATATCCGCCTAACGAGGAGAAAAGCTTTACTTTGTCACATTCCACATTCCAAGCATCAGCACCTGATCTCTGACAGGTTTTTTACGTAACTGTGAAAATGATATTGCACCTTTCCAGTGGCTCAGATCCTGACCGAAACCAGTCTTGAACTGGTTAAGTACGAGTAATATACCGGGTGATTTTTTAAGAGGTTTAGAACTTTTTTTAAAAAAAAAACACAAAAAATTCGAAAAAATGAATGAAATATTTATTTGAATCGATAGTTTGAACCTTGCAATTTAATGTTTAAAGATAATTTCATGCAAATGTTGACCGCGGCTGCGTCTCAGGTAGCCCATCCGCTGAGTCCAATTTTGGCATACTCTTTCACACATATCGGCCGGTATCTCACGAATGAATGCATGGATGTTGGCTTCCAGTGCGTCAATCGAAGCGGGCTTGTCCCTATACACATTAGCCTTGGCATACCCCCACAAAAAATAATCTAATGGTGTCAAATCGCACGATCTAGGCGGCCAATTGACCGGCCCGAACCGTGAAATTAACTGTTCACCAAACTCGCCTCGCAATTGCGCCATTGTTTCGCGTGCTGTGTGGCATGTGGCACCGTCTTGTTGAAACCACATATCATGCAAGTCAAGAACTTCCATTTCGGGCAAAAAAAAGTTTGTTATCATCGCTCGGTAGCGTTCACCATTGACAGTAACGCTGCGATTCGCATCATCTTTGAAGAAATATGGCCCAATAATGCCGCCGGCCCATAAACCGCACCAAACAGTGGCTTTTTCGGGATGCATTGGTAGCTGTTGCAATGCTTCTGGCTGATCTTCACTCCAAATGCGGCAATTTTGCTTATTTACGTACCCATTCAACCAATAATGAGCCTCATCGCTGAACACAATTTTTCGATAAAAAAGCGGATCCTCGGCCAGCTTTCCAAGAGCCCATTCACCAAAAATTCGGCATTGTGGTAGGTCGGCTGGCTTTAGTTCTTGCACCAGCTGTATCTTAAAAGGCTTTACGCCCAAATCCTTCCGCAAAATTTTCCACGTAGTGCTGTAACAAAGGCCTAACTGCTGGGAACGGCGCCGAATCGACATTTCGCGGTCTTCTGTCACACTAGCTGATACGGCCGCAATATTTTCTTCAATACGCACAATACGTAAACGTGTTGGTGGTTTAATGTCCAACAAAGTAAATTTGGTGCGAAATTTGGTCACAATCTTCCGAATAGACTGCTCAGAAGGTCGAGAATGCCGATCGTAAAATGGAAGCAGCGCGCGATGAACATTTCGAACCGAGCACGAATTTTGATAGTAAAATTCAATAATTTGCAAGCGTTGTTCATTTGTAAGACGATCCATGGTTAAATTGCAAACCAAACTGAAGCTGTTTGACAGTGACACAAGGTACTAAACACACGTCAGCTGTCAAAACCAGTGTTGCCAAAACCAAACCAGCTAAAAAATCACCCTTTAGCTCTCGCATAGTGTATTTTCCAAATCCAAATTGGAGTTTAGTGATATTAACAATTACATATTTACGTAAAGCTTATTCCACCAAACAAGCGATGCATACGATAAAATCGGCCTTATCATTGTCATGTAGATCCATTAGACCCTCTGCCAGAAAGCCAACAATAGCTTAGATGTCGTTGTCTCAACATACTTGGTCTAAGAGAGAAACATCATCAGCATAAGCCTGCACATACAGACCAAAAGCATGGTCAGCAGAGGGTCGACCACCATGTACCTACTCTAACAGTAGAGACATAACACAAAACACCGCATTGTGGGCAAGCCCACTGACAAACGCATCAGACGCTCATCCAATCTTTTCACCTAGATGACATCCTGACTTTAATATAACGTAGAATTCATCCTAAAGTGGTCATCCCGTCTGAAATAAAAAACTTTTCTGACATCAATATGTCATGTGCATGTGCTTGAAGAAACTACACGATGTTTTTTTACTTTTTAATGGAATGTATTTGCAGACATTTTGCGTTATCCAGATAACTTTACTTTGCAATTAATTGTTACATAACAAATAAACCTAAACTAAAAAAATATTTTATATTTTTAGGTAAGTCCAACTCTCCATTGGTATAGATTTAACGAAAAACATATCCATGTATTATATTTTTTACGTTAAAGTTAAATATAGTTTTCAACATTTTGTAATTTTATTAAAAGTTATATATATATATATGTCAAGTGAATATACATATCTAAGTATAAGTAAATCCATTGTTCACATTTTAATAGTTCTGACCAAAGGATAAAATCGTAATATTCATTGTCACGCCTTAGAAGCATCTAAATTATCTGCGCGTTTTCACATGCTGCGTAATTTTTTCCAAATGTGAATTAAATGATGTTATTAAAGGGCACATTATAACCATTGCCTTCGCTCACTACTACTTGTTTATATAATATTTTATTTTTCATTTTTATGGGTCGAGTTCGAGAGGCTGGATGATGTGTCGTGACATGAAACGGGCTTTCACTTGCAAGATTGTTGTTTTTTTCTTAACTTCACAATCACAACATCGACCTGTGTGTATGCATTTTCTTTAGTCGCCAGAGAAAAAGAAGAAATGTTTAAATGAGAACCTGATGGAGAGATTTAAAAGATAATTTGTTTCTTAGTTGATTACAGTTCCCCTTATTGTGAATAATATGCATTAGGTTTTATTGGAAGTCGAAATTTATATATGCCTTCTGGACTCTATAGATGTATTGCTGTTAAGAAAGTAAACAAATCTATAAAGGATTTAAGTTAAAAAAAAGCATCATGTTGGTACGATTGTTGCAGTCGAAGTGAAGTCGGTAAATTTATTGTTTGTTTCAAAATTGTTCGGCTACCTCCGTATTCTTCACTTCTTTATTTTATTTATTTTTTTTGGTTGCGCCCTAGGTGAGTAATCTTCAGAAGATACCAATGGCCCGTACCATTGGTTATGCCCGATTCAGATATATCTAGTCTGCCTACGGGCTGAACCTCACCCCTCAGAGAAGCACTATGAGATCCGGTAGTAAGATAGTTAGAAATTTGTTCCTCTAATTTTTCCATTTTAGTGATGACTACGACTAAGTTACCTTAACAAGTAGTTTACGCTTCTGTAGTGTTAATCGCGTTTGGTAGGTAGCTTTCCAGCGAATGCACCTACTAATACCGTCTTTTCCTTATGGCGCTAGGTCGAACGGTCTTGTTCTTTGTAGTCGGCGCTCAAGGTATGTCACGTCCAGAGTATGAATTATTTCATTATTGCAGTGACCATGAATGCGAGTACGAAGTTTGCGAGTAAAATTTGTTACTTCGTTACTGACGGTAGCAATTCCTAGATCTCTGTGAATATCACTATTCCTTATATACCATGGAGCTTATATCTTTATTAATTTCATAGAAATTTCGCAACAGCTGGCAATTTTATTTAGGAAACGCTCTACAGTGTATTTTATACCATTGTATATCCGGAACCTTTTTATAAACTAGCATTCCAGTTATATTCTCTGTTTTAGAATGGCAGTGGTGGGTATATACGTGCTTAAGAACCGCTGAAAAAAAAACATTGGAGTATGACTATGAATCTATGTGGTCTAGTATGACTATGAATCTTCATCAACAAGTGGTCTTGCAAAAACAAATTTTTTTTTTATAATTTGAAACCTTAACATTAATTTGAAGCAAGTTACTTTAGTAATGTTTTTAGTAATATTAGCGGTACTTAACGAATATTGATGGAATACCCTTTGCGGCGCATCCAAAATAATTTTTTCAAGCTGAAAGTTTAGATAAAGAGTTTGGGAATGTGTACCTTCAATTTTAACAAATCTTAAAAAATAGGAAAACAAAAATTAATTCCATACAAGTATTTTGCATATAAAAATAAAAAGTTATTGTATATTCAAAATCAATACCTCCTTGGTACATTTATAACATACCTATACTTCAACTCTTTCAATTTCGATGTCGATTCGATCCCTCTCATAACGTCGCAAAAATTGATGAATTTAGAAATCACCCGCCATTCATCAATAATTCGACTCAAGTTTTTCTTTTCAATCTTTTCGTCAAAATTAAACTGGATAATTGAAATAAAGACTATTATGTTAACTCTTCTCTTGAATAAATTTCTACCGCAAAGCTGGATTTCTGAAAACGTTCAAATCGATTAGTTTAGTTGTCTTTTATTATTAATATATACATTCGTTTGAAATTCATCAAGCATTTGAACAAGCGTTTTATGAGAAACACAATATTGTATCGATAGTGTGGACTAATGCTTCCACTATATTCATTATTAAAAACCAAGAATATTAAATTTGAATGAAAAATGCGGTTATCGGTGAACGAAGATATGCTTGGCTGTTTTTAGAATCTATCATGCCTTTTTATTTTTAATACTCTTCATGAAATGGATCTATAAAGTACGATATGATAATTAGATACACTCTAGAATCTTGGCCTACATTGCAGTTGCTTAAAAAAATACGTAAAAAGAGTTCTGGTTTATATTTTGTATGTCTGCATTTGTAAGTATTTAAATCAAAAACTGTGCAACAATGATCCTTACAATCGAACCTCTTTAATTTCCAAAGAAATCAAATAAGTGACCCAATAAATTCAACTGCTGACTATTTATTACGCGGTTATGTTTCGGTGCGACGTAGCGTATGCGCTTTGATTTAATTAAAAAAACCAAAAAAAAAAAAGAAAAAAAACACACATATAAGTTTATTCACCTCAGATCACGCTCCGAACCAGATACGTGAGCTGAAATATTGCTCAGCTCGTGTGTCATCGATTTTTCTTCATTTCGAGTTTTTGGCTAGCCAAGTGTAGGCATAGAGTTATAAAAAGAAGTAGAGATTGAAAGCACTGCTGTGATTGTCTTTCAAATTGATATATGCATATGGTTTCGTGTACCCCTTTTAGATATACATATATGACAGCGTTAGATATCGCTTTTTAAAAGCTGTTATTCATGGTTGTACTTTGATTATTAATTGAGTATTTCATCAGGAAGTGTTTAATCCGCTAGGGCGGTGCTTGTGTCATACCTATTAAGCACATTCGTTGATTTTATTAAATACCCTATTCAATAAATTGTGAGCATTTATCATCAATATATTATATATACAGGTTGTACATACTAATTAGAAATTTATATTTTTTAAAATAGAAAAAAAAATTTCTTGGAGTTTAGAGATTACAGATATGTAATTCAGGTATGTTCCTACAACCTATACGCATTCCAAACGTAGTCAAAAGGATGGTGAAACGTTTATATGAGAATAATTCAACAGGCTAATCAACCGTGGCGTCCACAGTTCCAGTTAGGAGATATCCCTATAAGAGCTGCTTCGACATATTTGAATTCCAGGTCGATATGGATCTCCAACACTAAGCTGGGGTGTTGGAAAAAAGTTGGTGGCGGATAAACCCTTAATAGGCCAACGGCAGCACTTACATCCCCAAAGTGGGTAACTGGCACCGGAACTACTGAGCTGCTGTTCTATAGGGTCAAAACCAGGGCCTGGCCTTCCACGTTGGGGGTTATGCCGTCGGGGTAACTTCCCGACCATGTAAAAAAATATAGTTATGAAAAGAAGATTGCATGTGTTAGGATGCGGAATTGTCGTGGGAATTCGGCTTAGATCCATAGTAATGGACTTCAAGCCGATAAGTGATCGCCTGGTTGTGATCCGCATTAGAGTTACATTCCAAAACATTAGCCTAATATATGCACAAGCCCCTATCGATGAAGCTGAGGACCCCATGAAGGAGGAATTTTATTACCTCTTGGACGGAGCCTACGGAGCCTGACCGGAGTACGATGTCAAAATTGTACTCGGGGACTTCAGTGCTAAAGCAGGCAAGGAAAACATCTTCGGCGGATTAGTTGGTAGGAACAGTCTCCACGAAACGACAACAGATAACGGCTACCGACGATAAGTAACATTAGGTTTCCGCGACTAAGGATTCACACAGCAACTTAGCGCTCACCAGACGGTAGAACCGCCAACCAAGTCGATCATGTGCTAATCGCATCCAACATCTTGAACGTGCACACTTACCGAGGGGCAAACGTCGACTCTGACCATTTTCTTGTTGCAGCTAGATTCAGAGCTCGACTGTCCAACGAGAAGGAGCTGCGAACTGCCCAAAAGAAGAAATTCGACGTTTAACGCCTTAGCTAAAAAAGGTCTCTTTATATAATAACAAGGATACTTTTTAATATATGAAAAACGCATACACACTTTTCATTAAACATTTGCTTAAAATGTTCCCTTATTGTTTATTTGATTTTCAATTAACGGGCTAGTTATAGCTCTTATTCAAATGCATAATTGAATGTTTTGGTTTCCGATCTTAAGACGATTGGGTTTAATTGGTATCCAAATATTTTCTAAGATATTTTAGTGTCAATAAGATCAAACGATATTTGATGATTTGACATATTTATTTTTTCTTTGGGGCAAGAGCAATCATTTGGAAACCATGAAACAAAGCATTGCTCAAGCTTCTAACAGAATATTTCTGGGAATATTTATTATGGTCGAAGTGAGAGAAGTGCTATGGACTCTAAGTGATAGGGTCGCAGGCTTAAATCCAGCCAGTACCACCTAAGTTAAGTTGTTAATCGCTTGGATAGGAAATACCTTATCGCATTGCATCGCAAATATCTGTGCTGAATGAATTTTACGGTTCTGGAATGATTGAAAGTGCTCCATACATCTCTCAGTGAGTCAGTGATGTATTATTTCTGCTAATTTTGGGGTGTAACTCAATAGCTTCTCATGTTGAACAATTAAATTTTTAATTTTACAATAGTATACAACCCAAAATTGCGATCGTATTCAAGATTTTGATGTAGTTTTCTGTTATGGATACTTGAGATGTGGTCGAAAATACTGCATACTCAGTTTTCTGAAAAAAAATCGAATAACGGTAATTTTTAAAATTTATTTTATAATTTCTTTTTATAAAAATATCTCAAAAACTAATAAAGGGAATTCGGAAAAATTTTAATATGTTTTGATGATGTTAAGTTGAAATCTGCATGCTTAGGTTTTTGAAATAGTGTCTAAAGTGCGAAATTACATCAAAATCGTAGGTGCTATTTTTGACAAAATTCAATTTTTCAAAACTGGAAAAGTGGTTTAAATAAATTTTGTGTGGATCAATTGTTTCCATTTTGTTTAAGGCGATTCAAAAATGCATTTAATGTAGCGAGAAATTTTTGTATGACGCAGTCGTCCAATTTATTTATATCTGCTGGTTTCCGTCCCAAGTAATGCTGAACATTTTCATTCTAAGCGAACTAATAGAGGTTGTGAAAAAGTCTAAAGTGTTTCCCGTAAAAAGACAAGAGTGTGTTGTGCCAAAGTCCTTTCAAATATTTTTTTTTTAAGTAAGTTATATGAAAGTGTTTACAACTTTTTTTCTTCGGGCTGTTTTTCCCAAGCCGACTGTATGGTCTATTGTAAAGCTAATATTAGAGCTACATATTATATGAACAAATAGGGATATGAATAGTGTATGATACTGTTCTCTTCAAGCTAAATGTATGTTCTATTTTAAATCTAATTTTAGAGCTACAAACCGACCGAAAAATAAAAAAATTTGACATATACATAATGCCAAAAATTGCAATAACCAAAGCATGCCGCAGTTTATTATATTTCTTGCTGCGAGAGTTTCTTGATTGTTAAGTTCTTAAATTTAAACCTTTCCTTCAACGTTTTGTTTCAAATCGTCGCAATTTCTTCTATTATTCCATTGTTAAAAATTCTCACTAGTATAACTCCCTTACTTCTTCTATAGGTGATATATTTTCCACATTTAGCCACCAAATATCTGAGCTAGGTTTACTGACCGTAGTTTATGTAACTAGTGTTTCCAATTATCATAAATCTTTTAATACGGTTTTGGAGTTTCTCTCATTACCTAAGGCTACTTACAAAAGACGTAAAAAAAACAAAAAAGGTTCTATGGTAAAGTATCTTCTTAAAGTACGTAATTATTGTTGTTTCCCTGAAGCCAAATGGTTCGTAACTTTTTCTTTATTAATTCAATTTTAATTTTGTAAGTGGAAAATACCTAGAAGCATGAATATTTACTAATTACTTTTCATTTGTATGGGACGAATTTTGAACAAAGCTTTTGCTGATATCCTACAAGATTTCATTTCAGTACCTATGAATATGTACATTTATATGTAAGAAATTATCACTTTATTTCCCTCTTAATGAAGAGGTGTTGAAGAGTGTGTTTAGGTAAATTTTTTGTTAGACTGTCTGCGTGACCATAATGGTTCACTACTGTTAATCTTAAGCGACTATTTCCGAGATACCAACAGAGGTTGAAAGAAACATAGCCCCAGTGGGAGAAATTTACAAATTTAAAGAGCGGCAATACACGTAATTATGTATGACTCCACGACACGACCGCATTAAGAAAGTTCTGCTTAGAAAAATTTCCGGTTTGTAGCCGCAAACGGATCCGAAGATCACATAAAAAACTGAAGTGAAAGGTCGGTGCGGTCGGACGGTTTGCCGGTCCATAAATGAACCTATGCACCATTGCGCTGTTTGCCGGTTGAATATGGTTTGTATTGGTTTGTTGAACTTCTTTGCTTTGTTGCACACTGCAACGCGTAAAAGAAACAAACGACCGCATGATCTTATCGAAAGGTATACTATGCAGACATAGATTGCAATAGACCTTCTCTTTTGGCTTTATAGCGAGCGTCATTAAGTCATGTGAAATCATGTATGTTCAATTTTCTGGGGGCTTTTCCACATGACGATACGCCATGACGACGGAGCTGTTCTATGTAATTATGGTTAGAGATTGTAATTTACTCTCCCTGTGTCCCTGATCTACTGAACCTGAAGACCGATTGTTGAAACAACCACAAAAGAGTCCCGCGAGACCACCGGGGAAAAAAAATATGTATAATAATTCCACAAAGACAAATGTGATCTCGTCTTTAAGAGTGTTTTACGGAAACGGATGGAAAATCATCTGTATCTTTATCTTTAACTTGACTTTACCCTGACTACTAGATGCTGTAGCTGCATTTTACCAGCCCTATGAGTTCATTTAAAATGCATTTGCGGTTGATTACGATATGGTCGACGACGACTTTTTAAGAGCTCGCCCATTCTTAAGTTTCTTATTGTCGTCTAATTCATAATTACTTTGCACAAGTGGCTTGCGAAAATATTTGATACGCATTAGAATTTGCTTTGCACTGGCATTTGCATTATCAATTTGATTTTAATTAGCTGTCGCGGTCATATTGATAATCGTGTGCGATCGAAGAGATGCAAATGATAGAATAAGCATTTCTGTTTCCGTGCAGCTGTTAATATATTTTAGTGAAAAGAATTGTGTATGTGTTTTCAGTTTTTATTAAGTTAATCCGTTAATTTGCGCACCTAAAAGGTAGCATTTAAGTTCAATGTACCTATTCTAGTAAAATATTTTCGCCAATTATTAAAGCCAGTGAATTGATTGGTAAAAGAAGTGAGCAAATGAACAAATGTCGGAGAGAAAGTCAACGAATTTAGCAATCCTCAGCCCATAAAATAGATTATATTTTCTATTCACAACACAGATTCAAGACGTGATTTAAATGTTATTTTGTATGACCATGTGCCAAGTGCGTCAGATCAAGTAAGGATGCATTTAAGCTCTGTCTATGTTATGACATAAGTGTGGTGAATAAAATCATCGTTTAAATATTAAAGAATGTCTATATGGATGATCGACGAATGGAATTTGTAATGAAATTTAAATTTGTAAAAACGCAACTGGTTTATTGACCAATTTGTATGCTTTCTCGAAATCGTTTTAGTAAGTTCTGCCGCACCCAATCTAACATAGAATTACATAGTCTCTAAAAAGTGCACTTATTTATGTTTGGTTGGCGTCGTGTAAACTAATTTTGAGAAAGCATTGGTGTAAAGCATTGTGTTGTTGCTTCAACTCAAGACATTTGGTATAAACAATTCATTTCTTATCTGATTTTTATATTACTTCAAAAATATATGACTAACTGTAATGATAAAAATCAAAGTGTATAGACCTTTCGTTATTCATTTTGGAGTAAGCCCTTATATCCCGTCTGACCATCACAGCTGAGCTAAGGCTATCCACCTTATATTCACGCATTTTATGTTCATGTGGCGCTCCGGATTTGTTTTTCTTTGTGCTGAAATAATGTGCACAAATTTTATTGGAGAGAGTCTCTTGCGTATGAATCTTGATGTAAGTTTGTCAGTCTCTATTCTCTTGCTTACAAAGAGAACATGTGTTATTATTCCGTAGACGAAAAGCTATATCAACATTTAACCAAAAACTCAGAATAATAATATAAATTTTAGTATGCAATGTCACTACTTCTAGGAAGCGTCTTAAGTTTTGCTCTTTATTGCGGTCCTTCACTATCTGCTTAAAGGAAAAGTGACAGTTATGAAAGAACATTAGTAGTTCTTTGCTGATGATGAAGCCATCATAAGCGGAGATCAACCTTCCCTGCAACCAGCACTTAATGTGTGGGATGCTGTTTTGGAGGAGAATGCGGGTATCGTATTAGCCCAAACAAGGAAGTATATAATGCCCATTTTCTGATCCACTCCAGATATGTGAATGGAAAAGTGATTTTTTATTTCAAAAAAGCGACAAAAGTTTAAATATCTTATAACTCTCAGTATTTTCTTAAAAATGTTACTTAAAACTACCATCAGAATAATAAAACAAATACTAGGCGTATACTTGAAGACTACTTTCAGTCCTATGATAATATAAGCGTGCTTGAACAATTTAGCCTGGAAGTGTGTATTTTTTATTCTATTGTAAAATCTTAATGACTTTGATTGTTGAGATATAATAATATAATAATTGAAAACGTTAAATATTATTTTATTAAAATGGTAGAATATATTTTACAATAAAGATGTGTACATTTTTTTGTGAACTCCTGCAGGCTATCGAGGATATAGAAAATAACTCTCAAAACAACTATTATATTGCGAGAATATTGTTACTTTTGTGTGATTTATGGGTTCTTAGATAGCCAAAAAATAGCATTTTGCTACGATTGATCTAATTTTTTTGTAATTGTTGTATATCGCCTTATTTTTTATATTTTTACTTTATTATTTTTCACAATAAATACTAACCGTACGTTCAAATTTTCAAAAGTTCCTGAAATTTTAACAAAATAAAAGAAACAATAAACTCAACCAATAGAGCTACTTGTGCGGAAGCATGAAAGTAATGGCCTGCTATTAAAAAAAACTCCATCCGATTATACATGTCTTGTCCAATACCCTTTTTTTTTGTATAATAATTGTGCACATTCAAATATTAAATTTATATACTATTCTACATATATCTGAACAAAGCATAGACCGCTTAAGATAAAGGATGCAATCACCATATTTTAAACGTAAAACCAATTAAATAGCAATAAAATAACCGCTTGGCCTTAGAAGTCTAACCAAGTTTCAATGCTAAAAAGGGTATAGAACTTTACAGTCTCAAACGGATCTATTTTACGTGTTTTGTGTGGAACTGAACGCTAAAACGGAACCATTGCAACGCTGCCGTCAGATAAAGAAACTGTAAATCTAGATTTTGACAAAACAAATTGCTTAAAGTCACGTTTTGAGTGGCAACCAACTACAGAGCAACAACAACCAGCGGTGGCGAAGTAAAGCACATCGACCAAACTCACCAAGCAAGTGGAATGTTTGATACATTTCTCGGCTCAGAGGTCGGTCTATTTATGTGCCCAAGTGGAAAAAAAAACAATAAATTTTTAATCTACTACTACTGTTTCTTACATCCCGCAGCATACGTGATTTCTTAAGTTGATCTCCACCGTTGCACCAAGCGAATTCCACAAGTGATGGAAATGAATTTTTTTGTGGTTGAGTAGTAAATTTGTCACAATTGTCACATTCACAGAGGCAATTAAAAGAATTTGAGTGTATATGTATATAGAAGAAAAAATAAATCGATTATTCCACTCAACGTATTAGTCATTTTTAAAAGATTAAAGATTAAAAAAAAAAACAAACATGTTCTCGAAAACAATACTGAACACAACTCTTTCAGAAAATCCTCACGAGGACAATAATGTCAACTGTATGAATTTTAAAATATTCGGTAGAACATAAATACCAGTACAAGTACCGTCCACACTCAATACGAAACTCTGATTTTTATTCATTGGAAAATCGCGCAGTAATTTCTGCCAAAATATCCAACAGCGAGATATTAAATTTTTATTTCGAAGAAAGTGATGGTTGCTGAATATTTACAACAATGTTTGCCGATACGTTATAAAATCAACATTCTTCAGAAGGTGTTTTTAATAATAAATACAATTGCGGTGTACATGACGATGCACAGCATCTGGAGCTATTTGTCAATACAGTAATTAAGTTTCACGAAAGGTATCAGTTGGATATAGTAGAATGCGTGAATAACTCCTAAACATAATGCGCAAGAGTCGAGTGTATTTAATGTATTCTTTAAGTTTTGAAATAGCTTCCCAAGTAAACACAAAAGAAGTAAATGTAAATAAGTTGAAGGGGGAAGTGAATCATGGACTGGTAAACTGCGGAAGCAAGCATGCATGCCTAATGCTATATATTCGGTTACCTTGTAATGAATACTAGTGAATCATTCAATTGCAAAAGGAGATAAATAGATAACTCTCTAGTTGTCTCACAAAAAAAAAAGAAATAAGTAGGCTATGAAATTTGAAGTGTAATTCTAAAAGTAAAAAGAGTCGTTTTGCCGGGAACCTGGAAAAATAGGAAGTCAGTCAGGAGGAAATGTTTATGAAAGAGACATAATTGAGCAACTATTTGTGAATTCTGCAAAATGGAAAGGGAAAGCAGAACTCTTACATATGAGACTACTTTGAATAAACTGTGAAATAACAAATGTACTGATAAGCTTTGGCAAGAAAATTAAAAACCAATGTGAGTTGATTCTTGTTAATAATGTTGTTCGTACCTACAGCCGTTGACAACTAACTAGAAA
Source organism: Ferdinandea cuprea (assembly GCA_963576555.1). Classification (NCBI taxonomy): domain Eukaryota; kingdom Metazoa; phylum Arthropoda; class Insecta; order Diptera; family Syrphidae; genus Ferdinandea; species Ferdinandea cuprea. The sequence continues at coordinate 81,757,773 of OY754958.1, read as the reverse complement.
CGATTACTTTGTTTCTGTGTTTACTTATATTTGATTGCCAGCTAATTAGAAATCATTTCAAGCTATAGAATTATTGATTTTATTATTTATTGCCAAATAGTTTTGTAAGTATTTATTTTTTTCCAATGATAAACACAGATTAACCAAAAAACTATATTAGTACGCACTTTGAACAATGGGCAAAGGCAAAAGTTGCACACCGGAGACGCGAAAAGTTATAGTTGAGCTTAAAAGGGCTGGCCTCTCAGATCAACCCATTGAAATACAGCTAAATTGTTTTAAAAAAAAGGTATTCGATGCAATTTTACATTTTCGTAAATATGAGACCTAAGAAAATGTCCCACGGCAAAAAAGACCACGCAAAACCTCATATCGCATCGACAAAATGTCCGGCTGATAAAGGCGGACACCAAAAAAGCGCCAAGGTCATTCAAAGTGAAATTATGGATGGAACAGGCGTAGATATATCAAAGAGAACGGTTGCACGTCATTTGGGGAAGCCAGACTTCATGGAAGATTCGCACGCATGTTACCGTTGGTCAAATTGACTCAAAGAAAAGAGCGCATCGAGTTTTTTAAAAACCATGGTAGTTTATATTGTGTAGCGACGAATCTGAGATAAATCGGATTATCCCCGACGGCAGAAGTTACGTCTGGCTCCCAAAAGGTAAGGAACTTCATCCCTAATAATTTCGCCAGTAGTAAGGCATGGAAATAAGAACCAAAACAAGAAATTATATCCCATTTAATTTAATTTTAATTTGAATTTTTAAAAATGGCAAAAAAATTCTCTCAAATTTTCTATATGTGAATATGTGTGAGCCAGCCGCATGAAGTAGGGAGGCGTTGGTGTGTCAAAAATATTTCATTAGCGCGGGCAGTTTTGCAACAATTCCAAATGGCAACAAAAAACAGCTGATTAAAGCGGATGTGTTGGGGAAGTGCGGCGAAGTATTGAGTTACTAACGTAGTTCAAGTAGATATTTTAATGGAAATGTTTATGGAAAAAAAATGTTATATAATAAATATGAAGTTGTTGCAAATAATTAGAAATATACCTACTTGGATGGATGAAAACGAATAATAAAATGATAGGACTTAATATATCTTACTGTATTATTGCATAAAAATTACTAAATTAATAATGTTTGGGTGTAAAATATTTATAGTAAATAATTTTGGATTAGTTATTTATATATACTAAATTATTTGGTTGTTTTATTATGTTTTTATTGAGCACATGAAAGGTTAATGTATCTACATATTCGAAACGTTCATATGAGAGCGAGCGTTCATATGAGAACTGCTAAATTGGTTAAAATACCGGCAAACAGAATATGATAAAACTTATTTTATTTTTAACTTGCGTAGTTGGCAAAATGTTTACACAATGTTTGTTAGGTAAAAGTAAAATACAAAATACATAATAATTTAAAATATTCAACGTAAATTTATTCTTTTGCAAATTCACCATAACTCGTCGCATATTATAACGATGTTAATGGAGAAAGCCCAGTTTGACATGTAATATGTCAACATGAGATTTTTTCCAAAATGGATTACTTAGCTCAGAACTGCTATTGTGTGCGTGACCTGGCTCTATTTGATTTGCATGTAAAAACTTAAACAACCACAGTACTGTGCCTTTTTGAAGCAAATAAAAAACGATGGGCGAGAGATCCAAAAATCCTCTAAGTCGACTATCTGTATAATTACTCATCTGTAGTGTGATGACACTATCATAAAATATCAAAAAACGACAAGAGAGCAAATTCATAAGACACAAACTATTTCTTCGCCTCCATATCTACAAAGAAACATGGCGGTCAACTTTAATAAACACGTAGTTGTAGTGACGGTGTATGTCACGACGCCACAACCACAGACGGACGTCTGCGTCGCGTCGCAGGGATGGAAAATCGGTACAAATGTATCGAACTCGATACAATTAAGTTTAATCAAGTAAAAAGGTACAATTAACTATTTTTCTGTAAAATTTATTTTTCTGTTGTATATCGTTAAAATTTGTAAATCGTTTGCCATTTGCTTTTGTTAATTGATCATAAAATGTATCATCCCTCATCGCTCATCTACAATTTGGGATCACATATCATTTTTTATACGACTATCCATTACCATTATTATACAGCTTAATTAAATAACCATATGGTAATAATCTGAAGAATTAAAGCATTATTTAAATTACTTTGCAAAAGTTTCATGTCAAAAATTAACATTAAATAAATGTTAGGCTTAAACGGCCCATACAGGACCTAAAGCCTAGCTTCTCCAACCATTGTGTGTGCGAAGATATTTTTTTTGGCAAGACCGGAGGGACCTACGTTTAATCGATTCCGAACGTCAATTTTATTTTTGAGAAGCTTATGACATTTCTTACTCTTGGAAATGTTACAGACGTTCGCAAGAGGTGGGGCAGCGAATAACCCTTTAAGGTGGTTCGTGTTCCAACTGCGCAAGTCTTTGTTTCCGTTCCCCTTTCGCCCGCAAAAGTCGAAGGAATATTTTCATATAAGAATGTCCAAATAGAATGTGAATTCAAACTAGTTCTGTATTGATACCAAAAAAAACAACTTTTTTAAGAATTCATTGTGGTATGGTTTTTATATAGGAAATATTTTGAAAAATAACTTGCGAAATGCAAAACTTATTTTTTATTTTCCTTTATGTTTGTCTTTTTTTGTTTCTTTTTTGTTACACATACATATATTATTTTTTGCATAAAAAAAAAATTTCAGTTCTTCATTTCAGTACAATTTTGAAAGAGTTTTCGGTACAATCAAAAACTTTAATTTTCCTTCCCTGCTGTGTCGCCCAGATGACATGCTGACGTAAGAGAACTTTTGTAATTCATTTGTCATTTGCATGTAATCTGAGAGGGTGTCATTTTCTAGATGACTCCCGATCATTAAGTGGCATCCGTTAGGTCATCCGAGTGTAAGTGTTTTCGCATGAACTTTCAAAGATGCAAACGTGTCATCCGATGTTAGATGACACTGTGCAATATCGAGCAATGTTATCCGTGGGAACTTGTAATTCGGATGACACGTTCAATGACATGCCGGATTACAGGCTATCAGGCTGGATCAGAACTTAAGTACAAATTCTACGTCATAGTGACGTCAGGATGTCATCCGGATTACAACTGTTTATGACCGTCTGATCGCACCTTTAGAATTAGATAAATTTTTGCTTAGTGCGCATAAAAACACGAGGTATAGGTACGATCTCTTAAGCAAAAGAGTTAATATTAATTGGTAGAACACAGCGACCTGTTACTAGTTTGTTTGCGTGCTTAGGAACAGAAGCGGCAAAAATTGTTTTAGCGGTAAACGAGAAGACATAGTACAGGTCTACTATCCCAACTATCGCCTTATGTATTAACAAATTCCATTTTACAGGATTTGGAAATAACTTTCTGCCTAAAATGAATAAAAAAAGCAAATCCCATTGACATATTTTTGACGTCATTGCCCTTCTTTAATTTAGATGTGATATACAACGCTTTCTCGCACCATGTTAGAGTTGTGGGCTATTCATTTTTTTTCGTTTTTTATGTATTACCTAACGCCACCAATAAGTAAATAATTTAACTTCCTATCTAAATTTTGCGGAAATATGTGAATAAACGTTTATAACAAGATGAAGACAGGAAGATTTAACTTGAGAAACTATTAGCCGGTGGTTTTCCTTAAGAATTTTGTTTTGTCTTTTTGCTTCGTAGACAGACAGACGGAAACTACTTTTTCAAAGATGTTGTGGCGAATCACTTTGGCAACAATCCAACATTTGTAGTGATTGCCCAAAAACAAACTTTGATAATATGCAGTACGAAATTTATGTATATACCTACTTTGTTACTTGTGTATATTAATGCGGGTAAACAAAAAGAAATAACTTTATATGGACTTGTTTTTATGGATGCAGTATTGATGTACATAGGTAGTATGAAAGAGGAAACACAAGATGTACTTAAAACGTATATCGACAAATATCGCAGACATCATGGCTCTTTTAGATTAATTTTTGAACCATGAATAACTGTCCTATTTTTTACTTCAAAAGCACAGAACCGTTTTATGTTGGCTTAAATGAACTACCGTATACTTATTTTTAGTTTTCAAATATTAAGTAAATATTATGCAAATATTAACTATTTGGTAAAGTCGATTACAAATAAAACAAAAACTCAAATGAATAAGCGAAAATGACCGATAATATGGTGAAGTATGACGCACATGTATACCTTCTAACATAATATTAAGACTTTTATAGAAAAGCATCCATTTAAACTTATTTTTTTATGCTAATATATTTGTGATGTCGCGTCGAGAAAAAGTGGCATAATATCACCATCGCATCCCGGGCACATATAGATAGAACTTTTTTGCATAATAAAAACGCAGATGGACGCAGAAGCAGTAGTGAAAAAAATCTAAAATTTATTTTTTGCAACTAACAAAAGACATAAACTCTCACTTTTTGTCGGTCAAATACCTGCTTTAGTTTAAACTTAATGGACAACCATATCAGATAGGCAAATAGATTGCAAACGTCCGCATATATGTAGAGACTTGTTAACCATTGCAAATAGAAAGTTGTCATGAATGACGACGCATCACAATGAGAAAGAGTGATGCCAGACAGCTACTGTTTTACTTGCATTCACGTAATAATTTCACAATTGTGTTTGGGTGGGCTAGTGGCATTGCTGAAGATGGAAATCCATGCGTTATTAAAATGTACACCCTGATAAATGTTAATTTTGGGACAAGAAGAAAAAAAAAAATATGGCAAATGTTTGTTTTATTTAAAATTATACGATTAAATCGGTGACGTGAAATAACGCCAAACGAAATAATGCCAAGTTTTAAATAAGGCGGCTTTGGCAACAGTACCTTAGTGACTGAGTGAGTGGGATTAAGAGATGTCAATCCTCTTTCCGCAGGCGGTTCGATTTTATATAAATACGATTAACGATTAATTCAAGAAAAACATTTTCTCACACTAATTTACGAGGATTCCCGGAAATTACGACAGAGGAAATTTTGCGAAAAATTTTATTTTGTCAAAATTCGAAAAAATACCATAAAATGCTTGGAAAATAAGGCAGGTGACCCAAATAAAGCCTAACATATAGTTTTTCGTGAATAACTTGCAAATTCCAAAAAGAAAATTACTAAATAGACTTAAGCATAAGCCTAAGTTCAGTTGTCTATATAAAAACACAACATTTATTTGTCAAAACCTAATTTGAAATATATTTTTTTAACAATTTTAAAAACTTTACCTTGGGGCATATAAGGCCCATACATAATTTTGTTCAATTTATTTGGTTATCCTATTAAAATAAGAAGTATTTTCTTATGTAACTAATAAAACTATATTTATTTAAACAAACAAAACAAAAAACAAACACAGCTTCTTGAATAGAAAGAAAAAGAAAATAAAAAAAAAACCTTAAGTAAAGGCTACAGTCCGCTTGGGGCGAATAGTATGATACCCTATCCATATCCCTATATGATGGACAGCATGAAAAAAATAAAAATATTTTTTGAAAAACTTACTTACTTACTTAGGTGGCGCTACAGTCCGGTGTGGACCTGGGCCTCAACCAATACGCCTCTCCAGTTAGCACGATCTTTGGCTAACTGCCTCCAGTTGCGCACTCCAAGTTGGTTGAGGTCCCCTTCCACTTGGGCGCGCCACCTTAGGCGAGGTCTTCCTCTACTGCGTTGTCCCTCCGGGTTGGATTCGAAAACTCTTCGGGCCGGAGCGTTGGTGTCCATTCGCTCTACATGTCCCAGCCATCTTAGACGACTAATCCGTTCTGACCAGGTCGATGTCGCTGTACAGCTCGTAGAGTTCGCTGTTAAATCTCCTCCTCCAAAGCCCAAATGGGACCGAAAATCACTCGAAGAATTTTGCGTTCGAAACAACCAAGGAGATCTTCATCCGCCTTTGATATAGTCCATGCTTCTGCGCCATACAGCAGGACTGGGATGATGAGGGTCTTATATAGAGTCTCCTTGGTGTTTCTCGACAGGGCCTTACTAATCAATTGCCTCCTTAGGCCAAAGTAACAGCGGTTGGCAAGTGTAATTCTTCGCTTGATTTCTGACGATATGTCATTGTCAGAGTTAATAGCGGAGCCGAAGTAGATAAAGTCCCGAACTACCTCGAAGTTATAGCTCTCTATCGTGACGTTCTGTCTGATTCGTCGATGTTGTGCGTCCCTTCTTGTTGACAGCATATATTTCGTTTTGCCCTCATTCACTTCTAAACCCATTTTTGCCGCCTCTGTACTGATACTTGCAAACGCACCAGTGACAGCTCGCTGTGTTCTGCCCATGATGTCGATGTCGTCGGCGTAAGCAAGTAGTTGCACAGACTTTTGGAAAATTGTGCCCCTGGTGTCGGCTTGCGAGTTTCGCACAATTCTCTCAAGTATGATGTTGAAGAAGTTACATGACAGCGCATCGCCTTGTCTAAATCCTTTTTTGACATCAAAGGTCTCGGTGAGATTGTTTCCGACCTTAATGGAGCAGCGAGAGTTCTCCATCGTCATCCTGCACAAACTGACGAGTTTGGCAGGTATGCCAAAACTAGACATGGCTCTGTATAGCTCGTCTCTATAAATGCTGTCATATGCGGCCTTAAAATCGATAAAAAGATGGTGAGGATCGATCTGGACTTCTTGGGTTTTTTTCCAGGATCTGCCGAAGTGTGAAAATCTGGTCAGTTGTGGACTTACTGGGTCTAAAACCGCACTGATAGGGTCTCCTTTCTTGTGGATCGGGCAAACAATGCTGAGGTTCCATTCATCAGGCATACTTTCCTCTGACCAAATCTTGGAGACGAGCTGGTGCATGCTCTCTACCAAATCATCTCCTGCTGCCTTGAAAAGTTCGCCAGTTAAGCCGTCCGGCCCGGCAGCCTTGTTAGATTTCAGTTTGGATATTGCTATCCTCACTTCATTTTGGTCAGGTGGGCGGGAGTCTTGGCTTTCATCACCCATGTTGAATGGTTCATTCTGCCTGACAGCGGAATTTGTGTCATTTGGAAAAACGCCCCTAAAATGTGGGCGTAGCCAAAAGCTTTATATAACAAATATATAAAGGAAGGCAGCGCCTACATATCTTGTGAAGGTTGTAACACTCTATCCATTTAACCATTTCGGAGCCCTAGGGAATATGTGGTCCAAATTTCAGCTTCCTAGCTTCATTTTAAAGGCGTTTAAATTCCGTACGGACGGACGGACATTGCTAAATAGTCTTAGGATTTGGTCCTGATCATAAATATATATACTTTGATGGGTCTACGACAAATATATTAAGTTACAAACTATGTTGTCAAAATGAATATACCCTATCCTAAGGGTATAAAAAAGAGTAAATTTGATTTCAATAAATTTATTTACAATAAGAAGATAAGAATTAAATTAAAGTGGATATTTTTTGTTTTCCTTTTCTACTGTTGTAGTATTGCAGCTAATTCAGAATTCGATCTAACTTCTACGACCGCTCATCTTCTTTTTCGGGTATAAACATTGTGGACCTGCCTAGTTTCCTTGTAGCTGAGACACTCTTTATATGGCTTCTCAAAGTTCTTCTTGGAATTTTGTAGCGCCTTGACGCCTCATGTTGTGATAAAAACCATGTAGGATAGACTTCAAGGCCCTTTCCATATTATGGGACAACCGTTCTACCCGCTTTCTGTCTCCTAATTTGCTCGCCTTTGGCATTTTGTCTAAAAATAAAAAAAAAAATAAGGAAAGGCTACAGTCCACTTGGGGCGAACAGTATGATACCCTATCCTTATCCCTATGTACCCCAAAGAAAAAATTCATAAGGAAGATGATAGATAGCATTTTATTTCATTCTATGAAATTTATAGAAAAAAAAATATTTTTTAAAAAAACGCCCCCAAAAAGTGGGCGTGGCCAAAAACTTTGTATGGGCGATATATTGGAAAAAATATTGGCTAAATATATTGTTAAACATTTTTTTTCGATTTCTATGAAAATTTTCAAAGAAAACAGCATTTTAGTGAAAAACTCCTACAAAAAGTAGGCGTGGCAAAACATTTTATATGACAAATTAATAAAGGTAGGCAGTACCTACATATCTTGTGAAGGTTTTACAACTTTATTTCTCTAACTTTAGCCTTAAAACGGTTTTTTCTAAATTGTGGGCGTGGCAGTGGGCGGATTGAAAAACTTTTAACACTTTACCATTTCAGGACCCTAGGGAGTATATTCTCTAAATTTCAGCTTCCTAACATACATTAAAAGGCCTCAAAAGTTGATACGGACGGACGGACATTGCTAAATAGTCTTGGGATTTGGTCCTGATCATAAATATATATACTTTTATAGGTCTACAACGAATATTAAGGGGTGTTACAAACTATGTGTCAAAATTTATATACCCTTAGGATAGGGTATAAAAACAATTTAAATTTTCATATTCCTAATAAGGCCCGTTAATATTTTCGGTGGGCCTTTTTAGGAATATCATTCATTTCGGTTTCTAGGAAAATTTTCGAAGAAAACAGCATTTTAGTGAAAAACGCCCACAAAAAGTAGGCGTGACAAAAACAAACACATTGAGTGCCTCCATCGGGCTAGACCGTAGGGCTCCTGTGCTTCCGATTGCAGTCATTTTCTGGATTCAGCTTAGCGTGGTGATGTTGTAAGCTTAGCTTAGGGCGAGCAACCATACCGGCGACCCATAAGCGAGAATTGGACGGGCCTACCAACGCCGTGTTTGCTTTTACCATCTTTGGTTTGAGTCCCCACCCTTTACCGAAAGTTTTGCTGCATGCGATGTTGACTTTTTAATATTCGGCTTAGTATTTTGAAGGTTGGTATTTTGGTTATAGTGGTAAAGAGTATCAGTTCTGTTTTGCTTGGGTTAAAGCTCAGACTACATCCAAGACCTAATCTTACCCAGCGCTCTTTCCATGACTTCACTAATCATTTCAGGAAATATCCCCGATACCAGTTTAACCACGTCACCCGAATACGCAACTACTTTAATGCCGTCGCTGTCTAAATTCGACATTCGACATTTATTCTTGAGAACCATAATCATGATCATAGCAAAGGCGGCATAACCCCACCTTGATATGTGCTCCCGCTGATCGATTTGGTTCACTCGTTCAAGTGTTTTGAGTACGAAAGATGGCAAACTAATTGTTCTAAAGTCCGTCGCGGACTCGTGCCACCTTAGGTATGAAAACAACTCTTACATGTAGCCATGACTGGATGACACGGTTAAGCAAGATACAATTACTGTAAATGCACCTTATTTTGATGTTTTTGCTACAAAAAGGGCAGGACACTGTCGGAGGCTGGTGATTTGTACAGGGAAAAGCAGCTGATATATCAGGAAATCTGATCCACGCTAACAACTGTTTTAATCTCATACTGTACATGCTGCGTCACTTCTAAAGCAGTTTGGCTACCGCAGTAATTTTTACATCCAGGGAACTGGGTGTTGAGAAGAAGCTTTGAAGTTTGATGTGAGTGTTTTGAAGGATTGACAATAGTCTGACGAAGCCTGAGTCGTGTTTGATCTTATTGATTTTTTATAGAATTTAAGGCGTCTTTAGAGGGCATGTGCCGATAGTAGATGTTAAAGATCACTCTAGTCATCCTCCTGAGGATGGTTAGGTCTTCGTTCCACCATGGCAGTAAAGTTTTTTGCTCTAACTAACTGGACACGACATTCTCAAAGCTGCTTCCATAGCTTTCTTGAAGGTCTGAACTGTAGTGTCCAGGTTTTCAACTGAGTCTAGATTCAGGTTGGGCCCTATGTTGAGTTTTGAGTTAAGGATTTGCCCTAAGAGGCCCTAAAACTATCAGTGTTTGTCTTAAAAGTAATGTCTAACACTTCTTTCCAACCGCAAAAGTTTTCCGGACTCGGAAAAGTGAAGGTTGGAGTGTTTCCTTTGTTACATACAGGTAAACCGGCAGTTAAAATGAAATCGACTAAAGGCTGGCGCCGTTAGTTTAATTCCGAGCTGCCACATAAATGATGTCGTGCGTTCGCATCGCAGCGTACAAGAAGGGTATCAATCCCGGCTTGCATCGCGCTTCCGAGCCTCAAAATGTCATCTGGCTGAGACAGCCTGTCGTGCGGCAAGTGGGCCGAGGATATGTAGATGTCCTGCATCAAAGTGTCTACCAATTTGACCACAGTTATGTCGTTAGTGCTAAGGTTCGGACAGAGGAAAGCATTAGTGTATTTTTTTTTACTAAAATACTAGATCATGTATTTCATCTGTTCGAACCTTAGGGTGTTGTGAATGTAGAAGAGGTTGTCTACGATGCCGGCTATGGTCGCTTTCCTGATACAAGGCTCCTGTATAATGTCAATGTCCTCCTTCCGAGAACTGGCGATTCGCCTGAATAAGTTTCAGCATGGTTAGTTTTGTGCGCTTCCAATCGCTATGTCCTCCAACAGCTTGTTGGTTCTTCAACTTGGAAAACCGTATGCCAAATCTTAGTTTGTGGTTTACTTCTTCAAGAGCTCCCAGGCACTCTTCATTTAAAAGAAGCAGGAAAGAAACGCTGTTTTTTTTGGGTACTTCCACCTTTATAGCTGCCTAATCTTCCGTCGGGATTTTTTTCTGCAGTCGGAGGTATTTGAGGAGGTTATGGGGCTTCACGATAGGCAACCAAATGTCTGCCCTTGGTCTCGTGGGGATGTGCTTGGCATGGATAAGCTAAAGCATTAAGCCCTCCCAGGTGTCGGTAACCTTAGCGATGCACGAGGCAAACTGTTAGCACGTGCTCTTCAACCATCTCCGATAGTTTGGCCTCGATACTACTCCACAGGTTCATCACCGACTTACCGTTCTCGGATAGCTCATCCAAGATGGCAACTTGCAAATGATCCCTGACCACTTCGTTGAAAGTGCGAGTTGGTCGTCTTTTATTTTTATGAGGCATGTGAGGTATTTCTTTTAGCGCCCTCTTTCAGATTGGATTGCCGAGGGATGGTAGCCTGGTGTTTGCTTAACCCTGTCTGCCTGATCCTTCTCATGCGTTTTACCAGCCGCTTTATTTTTGCCAATTTGTTCAAGAATATTAATGGCCAACTTGTACTGTGCTTCAACACCTTAGCTTAAGATTGGGATTGCATTGTGCGGATTTTCTCCCTGTGTGATTAAATTCCGCCGGTTTACTACCTGGAGCACTCTCAAATAAGAGTTTAGAAGACTTAGTCGCCTGCCTCAACAAACAGTCGTCTGAAAGAATCCTGATGGGCCGGCCACAAGCAATTTTGCTACATATTTATTAAATTGTAATTTATTTAGATAGATGTTTCTAAATGATGCGGCTTCGCTTCATGAGATAAGTTAATTTAAGCTAAGGTTTTTTTTGGGATCTTCAAACGTCGGCTATCATGTGGAAAATGTTGAAACTATTCTTACAAAAACAATATTTTGCAATGTATTTTGCAACATTGAAGGCAACGTATACATATTTACTATATTTAAAAGTGAGTTGGTTTTAATCTTTATCTTGTCCATCGTGAAGTTGTATATGAGGTCACCGACTGCATCTTACTACATCTTTATTCATAATAAATTGTCAATGCAGTGACATCATTAAGCTGAATATTGTTAAGCCGTATATGGTGTTGATCGTGACGAATGTGACTAAGGCTTGTATATTGCAATATGCAAAGTTTATATGCCATTTGAATAACTATATAATATAAACCACACACTTCATTTAAAACTTTTTCTTATGTCAAGAACATTAGAAAATGTGCAAGGTTAAAAAATAATTTGTAATTAGCTGCTTATATTGGTACGAGGCTTAAAATCTGTCATCTTTGTTCATAGTATGTGAAATGTTATAATTATCAGTGGGTTTATACAATTTTACTAACAAGAAAAGATACTACTTCTAAAGCGGGAAACCGCCTACAATTATAGGTCGCATTGGTGTCCAAAATAAATCTTCATATACTGAATGGCTGGAGAAACGAGGCCTTAGGGTTTACTGTCAGTACGTAAAGTTTTTATTCGCTGATAATATCGGACGACAACGGTTGCCAATTTTTTTTGCTGGCTTCAATTTGGTCAACGACAGCCTCATTTAAGGTATATAATAAACACACACCTTTGACAATTTTATATTTTTAACCAATGAGGCATTTTTTTCGATTGTAAAGTGGAATATCATTAAGGTAATAATGTGAGTACTGATATCGTAGGAAAATTCGTATTTTCTAAAGATACCACTTCCCTGGCCAATAATATCATGGAATAATTTCTACATACGATAATTTCATGCCAGAAGCATGAGAAGCATGAGAAAAATGAATTTTAAATGAAAGACTGATAAACATAGTTTTTTAATTTTTACTTAAGGCGTGATAACTTTTTTCTGGGCTTATAAAATCACACAACACTATTAACATTTCTTCCGTTATTAAATCAGGTTCTGAAGTTAAAGTAGTTATATCTCAAAATAGTATTTATTTATTTTAACTTGATATCACTTGAGTTGAGGTGATGATAGAACCCTCTACCGTGCCACATTTTTCGCGTTTAAACTTCAGAAATATCTATGTCTAGATAGAACAATTTTAGTTTGCAAACATATGGATCTATTTTCTGCACAAGCGTATTCAGTAAAGTTCATATAAATTTGATTGTCAAAAGAAAATACTTTCTTTTATACCCCTTTAATATTGTATTTTCATTGTTAAACAATAAAAAATTAGCTTAATCTTGGGCTCTTATTATGTTTACCAATCTAAGCGCAAGTAAAAAATGTTAAAAATACAAAATATTGTATTATCGTCCAATAGTTCAGTCGTTAGAAATTGCCACCTTTGTCTTGCTTAAGATGATTTAATTTTAATTAAAAATTTTCAAAGGTAACGCTGCATGGTGTTTCTTTTCGTTTCAATACGAAGTGTTGAGGGTCTGATAGGAAACTATACACTCTACATAATGCTATTTTTCCACCCTGATCCTGAACCAAACTACACTTCTCGCCTACAAAACTTGTCCATGTTTATTGCTTAAGTCCACAGTTCCCGTATTAAATACACCATCGCTTGGTCTAACTTTATGCTTTTTCATCCGCCAATTTGCATTCCGCGAGACGAAAGTTCATTACCATTATCAATTAATGTGTTTTAGTGATTTTTCAAAGTGTAGTCGTACACATGAGAACGGCATAAAATTTTTTAAGAGAATGAATGATACTCGGAGTCTGATGTCAGAGCTACTCTTGATTTAGGAGTTGGAACAGCTCCTGACAGTTGTGGCATGGGCCAATGAAAATCTACATAAGATTCAAATGTGTAACGAAAGCTTCTCGTGCGTCTATTTACGTTGAATGACGTTTTCTAATTAAAATCAGTAATATTATTTTAAAGAACTAAATTTTTTTATTAATTGGGAAAATAATTAATTAGTTTCTTATAATCTATTCATACCGCACTGATATCTGAGGTTTCCACAAAAAGATTTCGAAATCTCGCTAAAGCATTCACACCGAATTCTACCTGGGTTTTGTTTGACGTTTCACTCCAATGGGCCAATGAAAATCTACATAAGATTCAAATGTGTAACGAAAGCTTCTCGTGCGTCTATTTACGTTGAATGACGTTTTCTAATTAAAATCAGTAATATTATTTTAAAGAACTAAATTTTTTATTAATTGGGAAAATAATTAATTAGTTTCTTATAATCTATTCATACCGCACTGATATCTGAGGTTTCCACAAAAAGATTTCGAAATCTCGTTAAAGCATTCACACCGAATTCAACAAAAGTTTGACGTTTCACTCAGCCAACGAAACATAAAGACGAATAAACAATTATTCCGTTCAAGTTTCAAGTGCACTGCAAGTGAACTACATAATTCGCGTGATAATCGTTCAGGAAATCGGTAAGCTGACTCTTAGGTGACTTGCAGATGACTTTTAATACCCAATCACTCCGCACTAAAATTCGAGGTTTCCACAAACAGATTTCAAAATCGCGGCAAAGCATTCACACCGAACACAATCCGGGTTTTGTTTGACGTTTCAGTCAGTCAGCCATTTCAAAATAAAAGCGAATAAACAATTATTGCGTTCAAATTGCAAGTGCACAAAAGACTATTAATAAATTACTATTGCTTTTGGTGTGAAAAGGAAATGTCAGTGAAGGAAGATTGTGTAAGGGAATGAGGAAATGTCGGCTTCACTACAATGTTTGGAAGTGGTCAACATTCCATTGTTATGGCGAGAAGTAAAAGTTGTTTTGACTGCCTTAGACAATGCGACAAATCGCGACAAACTCATCAAAGTTCAGCTTGTCTATGCATGAGTAGAGCACTTCGTACTACTCCCTCGCCAGCACTCGACATCCTGTTTCATTTCAAACCACTCGACTTCGTAAGTAGAGAATTAGCTGCTAACGGCCATTGGCCTAAAAGCAACATCCCAGTGAACCGAGAAAGAATATGACCACTCTGATATTCTAAATATATTTAAGACCCTTCTTAGAAACATAGATTACACAACACCTTAGCCTCAGTTTGACAAAAATGTTCTTGTCACTATTCCATCCAGATCATTTTGGGATGAAAGTGATCACCCGGAAGATGAATCGATCCACTTCTACACCGATGGATCAAAACTGATGAAGGGGTTGGTGGTGGCGACCTTAAAATTGCTAGAATCAGATTCTTTAAACTCTATAGTGGCCCTAGAATGCCGATACTCTCTTAACGAGATTCCTTAGTTCCTTAAGCATTCTAATTGCCATGTGCAAATTAATGATAAAATTAGAAGCTATTGAGGAAACTAACATTAGGTAGACAAGTGGCCCAACTAGCGACATAGCGGATTTGCCCTAAGCTGGATCCGAAACGCTCTTATTTTTTTCTCTTAAAAGACTGCACATCAGCTCTAAAATAGGTGTTATCACTTGACATACTTATAGGCAGGCGCAACTCGGCTTGGCATGTACTTAAATGCTGCATGGTCGAAGAGGAAGAGCAGACAATCCTACACCTCCTCTGCACTTGTCCTGCTCACTCCCAGAAACGTAAGGTCCACATAGATGCCTTCTTCCATGACAATCTTGTAGATCTTTCGCTATATCCAGAGCTACAAATGGTTTAACGAGTAGATTAGAAAAGTTTAGATCCACGTGGTATCACAACTCTTTTTGGTCTAAGTTAGTTGGCCTCTTCAACCTAACCTAACCTAACTATATTGTACGTTGACCAAACGGTACTCGTAAAGTGGGCAGTGAATCGATACGATTTAACCAAAAGAAAATAAAAATTGGTAAGGGTGGCCAAATTTTGTAAAGTGTGTATGCTTGGCCAGCATCACCGATCGGTGCGAAGATAAAATTCAGATGTCCTGCAGGAGTCACCGATGAATTTCCAATAAAAGTCGGTGTTCACCACGGAAGTGTCTTAAGTCCATTGCTCTTTATTACGATCCAAGATTATCTGCTTGAGGGAAAAGTGACGGTACCTAAAGTGCATCAGTTATACTTTGCTGACGATGGAGCCATCATAAGTGATGATCGGACTTCCCTGCAACGAGCACTTGATGTTTGGGTAGATGCTTTAGAGCGGAATGGGTATCGTATTAGCCAAAAAAAGACAGAGGATCTGTACTGCCCATTCTCTGACCCAAGCCAACCCATTCCAGACATTTATTTAAATGGGCTTCACAATGCTGGACAATGTACAAAAAGTATTAGGGCAAGTTGACAGCAGCGGAGATGAAGATGCTTCGCATCACAGCAGGATTAAAAAAGCTTGATCGAATTAGAAGTTCCAGAATCCGAGGAAACCTTCACGTCAAAGAACCCATCTCGGAAAAATTGAAGCACGACTGTCTCAGTTAATATTGTCATGTGCAAAGGAGAGATCCTACGAACCCCATCAAAACGGCAATGGCAATCAACGTTCCCTTACAATCGCGTAAGAGAGGCAGGCTAACAATTCCTCGATCCCACAGATTCAGAAACACCAGCATTTGATTTACCTCAATGATGAAGTGATCCAAAATCGGGATGCCTGCAGATAATTTTTGAGTTCGAACCGACGAACCCCACAGGCGGACCAGTAGGAATGCAGTTAAGTGGGAGTGTTATGATCCCTACTCCGGGATCGGCTATGCTCCGCAGCATAAAACGGTACTAAATAATCTGCGCAGTTTCTCAAAAAAAAAAATATTTAGGACTTAAAGTATCTTCATATATTGAAGGTCTAACTGCGGATAAGAATTCAAACTACTCGCTCTGCAAAGCTTTGAAAGGCAATCAGAAAAGATAATGGCGAATGGGCGAAAGGAGACAATAGAAAAAGTCGACATATTTGCCGAGCACTTAGAAAACATTTCAAGAGCAACAATTTTAAAATAGAAACTGTATCACTATCGTTATGAAATACAAAATATCCTGGATCCTGGATATGATATCGGGCAAGTCCTTAAAGAATTGCCTAGGAAAGCACTAATCATGTTCTTCTATCTAATAAATGCTACGTTTAGGTTATTGTATGTCTCAAGACAACGGAAAGTAGCCGAGGTCACAATGGTTCCGAAGCCGGGAAAAGCTCCATGTGACAAAAAATCGTATAGGCCAATATCGCTTTTACCAATTATGTCAAAAGTATTTGAAAATGTTTTATCAAAGCGATTTCGTCCGATTATCGAATAACAATAATACCTGACCACCAATTCTGGTTCAGAATTAATCACTCTACAATCGACCAGGTATGTGTAATAACCAATGAAATAGAAAAAGCCCTAGAGGAGAAAAAATTATGTTCTGGTATTTTTTTTGACGTCTCGCAAGCTTTTTATAAAGTATGGCATACGAAACATAAATAAACTAAAATTAATATATCCAAGGCAGTTATATGAGCTACTAAGTTCATATGTAGCGGACAGAATCTTCCGTGTTGAGCACGGAAACGATTACACTGAATTCAAAGTAATCGAGGCAGGAGTTCCCCAAAGAAGCGTACTGGGTCCGATTATGTTTTTAATTTATACTCAAGATATCCCGCAAAAAGATGGCTAAACTGTAGCTACGTTTGGATGATTTGTCCGTAAGCAACGGACTCGGCTTCATGGTTATTGTAATAACGTTATGCTTAATATTCTAAATGAAACGAATCTAGTGCGCCGACTACAACGGATAAAACCATTTGAACTAGCGCAATAAGATGTAAACGCCAGCAATGGGCGGTATTAGCAGGTATTTCCGCTGTGAGGCTGCCTATCAAACGCGTAAAAAACCGAAATTTAAACTACTAGAAACCTAGTTGTAGTAAAAAAGTATTTTGAAAGGAGTTGTTTTTAGTGAGTAAGAATCTCACACTATATTGAGCACGTGCGGCCGGTCCTCATAATGTCTCATGATGAGACACCCACCATCGCAAAAAAAATATACTGATATTAATTTCAGCTTTTTATATACACATATTTGTTTGTTTTATTTAAAAAATACAATTATTGTCCATTCTATGTATGATCTTTTTTGTAATATAACGGTTGTTTTTAATGGTTACTGAGACTCAGGCCAATAGCAAGCTCGACATACGTTTCTGTCACCATATGCTACTTTAACTTATGACCATAGGAAAAAATATACTCCGAATAGTTAATAAAGAGGGTTACCAGTATTCGTGTTGCAAATGTATATTCGGTTGCGAAATATGGAAATATCACTGGTTAAAGGGACACTCCAGGGGAAAAAACGATAAGAGCATTCATCCTGTTTGTATAGGTGACACATAGGGAGACCGATTATGTGCTATCGGTTTTAACGATAAGTCTCTTATTCAATGTGAACATTTATTCACAGAATTACTGAACAAATGCGCATTCGTTCTTTTTGCATTCACGTAGTATCAGGGAATATTTATACTGGCGATAAGATAAGCCAAGCCTTTGTGCAGTTCTACAGAATTGTGACATATAGGTACGCGAGAACTGTTGGCTTTTTCATTCGTAAACAGAGGAGTTGTTGTTGCGATTTATTTTTAACCGAAGGTGTTAATTTATACCTGCCCACTTGATTTGATTTTAATTTCGTTCTTAAACAACATTTTTTCGTTGGCGACGAAAAAATAATTAAATGCTTTAGGTGCTCTGCATACTATTTGCATGACGTAGGTAGGTTAAGTACTTATCATATCGGAAAGTAACATATATTAGTATCAAGGTAATTTGTAATGTGTGCTATTATTTATCAATCGTGTGTATGTGCATATTAACAAATGCAATTACTAATTACCTACTGCACTGAAATCCCCATTCGGTTGTACGATTCATTGTCTATTTTTTTGCAATTCATAAAAGACACTATAGAACTAAAAACGTCATAAAGTTTATCTCAACTCAAAAATTGTCCGCTTTGCTATATTGACCATTGTGTAAGCTTGCCATGTAATTGGATATACAGACAGAATGGGGTAGAGGAGGACAAATAACAGCAACTTGTCCATGTCAAATACAATTAAATCCGCGATTCGGCTAGTGCAGGAATGTAGAATACTGTCGAAGACTCAAAAGCTTCAGTATCGCCTAGGCTGTCAGTGCTTGTATCTCTGTAGTATGTGGCTATGTTTATTTAATTAACGTATGTGTATATATTTTACTGTTAAAGGCATAACAAACAATACCAATACATACTGTGGTGTGCAGTCCCTATCGCAGTCTGCGTTGATTTTCACTGCATTTCGCTTTATTCGCGTTTATTTAAAAAAGAAATCGCATTGATGCAAAACAATTCTTTAATTGGCGGATTTGATGATAAACCTTGTTTGATATTTTGTAAGAGGATCATGAATATATATAACTAACTTCTATGATTGACGAATATTGTTCTCCATATTGCTATCATTAACGGTTCTAAAAGTAAAAAGCTATACATGAAATGGTAGCTCAAGAGAGAGAATATTTAGTCTGCAAAAAACAGAACTACATATTAATAAACATAGAGAATCTCACTCCTAGCTTCCATTCATTAAATCTAGTCAATTTGTTTTCTTTGCATGAAATGCAATTAGATTTGTTTCACACTGCATTACTTTGTTTAAAAGTGCTTTCTATTCAAAGTATCTATTCGAGGAATATAAGAAAAAAACCTTCAGAGGTAATTTTCTACATTAGAAGACATTAAATCTACAGTGATGAAATTTAGCACCATGTTGCGAAAATTTTAACAAATGTGCCTTTCGGTATCGGCATTAAACTGTTGGCGAAGGACCCTTTATGGTTCCTATATATCAACCACATTGAAGTTTTAAATAGTAAGGCCCGTACCAATCTACAATCTAATGCAAAATCAAATTCCCAGGAAAGTTATGTCTAATTTTAACACAATAATATAAATAATTTTAATGACAAAAGTAACATTGTAATGCGCTCCTTAATGCGCACGGCTTAGGTCAGAAGTTATTGTTATTGAGCCAATAAGCATCAACTGACTGTGATCTGCTTTGAAGCTACTTGTGAATATTGTGCTTGAGGACAGCCTTTTGCAAACGAAAAGATCTGTGAACTAAAATTACACACTAGCTTGATTATCCAACAAAAAAAAATCTACGAACTGCTGATTATCCTAAATAAGTACCAAAAAGGATTAAAATATTATTATTATATATATTTACATACATACATATAATATAACATATAATGTTGATTTATTTTTCAAATAATAAAAAATCTTTTTTTTTTTTATTGTTTTAAGGGTTTAATTGATTGCAATCTGATGACTAGTTGAAACCCATTTAAAGAGGTTATTTCCAGTTATTTTCAAGGATCTAACAAGCTTCTTTTTCTTTTCTTCTCCTTTTTAGGACCCCAAACTGAAATTTTTCGAAGTAATTTCGAAATCAATGAAACTCAACACAATTTCTTTAACATTACACACACCATTCATTTACCTTAATGAACTTACTAAAGGGACCACCAAAACACACCACATCAATACATCCCAAAAACAATGTCCGAAGCAACAGAACCTTCCCCGGAGTCCAATCATGCACTAGATATCGAAAAAACACAGGAAGAACTAAAGCAACCGATACCAGCACCACGTGAATCCATTCCAGCGAAAACACGATCCCTATCGATATATGTCGATGAAAACGAGTCGAACATCTGTGATAACCCTAAACCCGAAATACAAACAACCATAAGCATCACTGGAACCACAATCAATAGGTCTATACTTCATAGCAACGGCACAAGCAACGGTGCTCCACCGAAAGAGGCTTTAAAAAAATCTGTTTCATTTGATCCGGAAGACGAAAGTGTAAAAAAGTTCACCTCTGGGGAAGTGATAATCGATCAAAAGAACCCTTTTAAGAAAAGCAACGGCTTAGCGTCCGGGAAACAAAAGAAAACTCCGCCACCGGTGCCAATAAAACGGTCGACTTTAAGTGCTGTTCGGTCATCACAAGCACAATCCCATAAAACGAAGACATCGAAAGATGATCCAGAGTTCGTAACAACTGAAGATGTTCTAAAGCAGTCCAAGTACGTCAAGACATACATTAAGAATCCGGACAAGTACTTTGAGTACGATCCAACTGTGTTAGCTAAAATTAAGTTTGAGGAGCTGAAGGAGCTTAGCGGGACTAAGCCTTCTAAGAAGGTAAAACTCTCTCACCACACTCAAGAACGTCTCAAAGATTTAAAAAAGAAATGCACCCCATTGACTAAGGCTTCGAAAATTCCCAACTTCAAAAAGGTTTCCAAGCCGAACTACCCGGATTTGTCCGACATTAAAGTGAAAGTGGGCACTGATCTCGAAGACTCGCTTTTTAATCCCGAAGAAGTTACTAAAAACGCCAAAAAGTTTGACGAGCGTGTTAAAAAGCTCTGCATTGGCTCTGATGATGATTTAGAAGATATAGAAGAACCTCTTACAAAAAGTGACTCAAGCGAGGAAGTTAAATTAGCAAATACACTCGGCGGTAGCGACGAGGTTGACACCGTACCTCTATTGAATGGTGAAGTAAAATCCTTCACAAATACAGTAAATTCACATGAATTTAAGGAGTTCCTTAATAAAAAAGGACTCTTACTAACACCCAAAAAGGAAACCATTAAATCCAAGCACACAAAACCAAAAGGTTTGCCTTTAGACCCTCCACGAGTGCAGATCATCATCGAAAGACAACCTCTAACTGAGCAGATTTATTCCGATCCCTCGCCAGTAATGGAGACGCTAAAGAAAGCCAAGAAACCTTCGGTATTCCAACGGCTGTTGCCAAATGGGATATTTTCTTCGAAGCGAAAGACAACACCAAAAGAGCAAGTTCCTATACCCCAAAGTGTGTACGGAAGTGGTACTACAGCTAGTGAAAATGGGAGTCTAAAGACTTCATCTGCGATTAAGAGGGTTGTACTTGAGCGACAGAGCTTTCATGAAAGTTCGGGGAATGGATTACTCGGCAATGTCGGTGATCTTAAGAAACAAATGGAGCGATCCAGAAAGAGTTATGCAGCTGGTGATGATCGATCCAGTTCGATTTCAAGTGCCTTAACGAATGCCGAGGATTTTGGAAATCACGATGACGAGGAGATTATCACCAAAGTAACAAGGGAAGAAACCTCCCGATCAGCAAGCGAAGGTACATTGACCAAGGGCAATAGGAGTAGATCATCGTCAAAGGAGCGGCTATATACCTCCCAGTCTAGGGATGGATTGATAAGGGCACCGCGTATTAAGGGATCTCCGCAAATTCCAATTAGTTCACTGAGACCAATGCCTATTAAAAGTCTGGCGAGAAATGCAGTGGAGAATCATCAACAGCCACAACCAATTCAACTACGACGATCGGCTGCTGAGCGGCAATCCTTTGTTCCGAAACGTTCAACACCACAACTAACCGATAAGCAATTGATGTTCGGGCGCTCATCTTCAATGGATCGTCATGAAATATCCAAGAGAAGTGGTTCCCGAATGAACAATTCATTGCCAAAATCGAAAAGTGCGTTACTAACACCCAAAAATATTATAACTCCAAAAAATTCCAAGGAAAATTTACTGGATGCAGGGCCAAGATTAACATCGACACCAATTCGTGAAGGGGTAGAGGGACTTCAGAAGCCATCTGCGCCGGTAACAAAGCCACAAATTTCGCCAATTACTGCTGTCACGCTGATACCACATCAAGCGTCATCAGCTATTCAAGTCGGTCAAAATGAATGGGTGAAATTGAGGGAGATTAAAGAACGCACGGATCGCGACCTGTATAACAAAGTCATTCTTCAGACGCAAGCAAGAACGGTACGTTCTCCTAATAAAATTGCAATGGGACCAACTCACAATCCAGAGAATATTTACGAGCGTCTTCCAAACTATCAGATTCAAGTTGGACAATCGCCATCTTACCAGCCAATTTATACACAACTGGTACCAGATGGTAGTTATCAGAACTTCATTCGAGGATCACAACAAAGAAATACCTTCACCGGAGTGTACCAAAACCGCAACGCAAAGATAATAGATGGAAATGCTCTCATGCTCGCAAATAATGGGCAGACCCAGCATCATCAGCTGCAGTCGCAGCAAGTCCAGATGGTGGAAGTTAAACAGCCGCCGCGATGTCAGAGCGTTCTCGATGAGATGATGACGCCGACTCAGCGTGAAAAGGGATATAGGAGTGATTCCGAAGCTCCAGTGATAATGAGGAAGAAGGATCATGGCCCACCTCGCAGTGGAACCCTCACTAGAGAGGAGATCCTTCAAAAAGTTAAGGAGTTCTGTCGTAAATCAATAAATAAAACTCCAACCAAGTTTGGGAGCTCCGGTCAAATCAGTTACAAGGAGATAAATGGGAAGGGTCCAGAAGACCTTTCTGCGGTATGCAATGTATCAGTGGAAACTCACAATCGCCCATCTTCCCGTTTGGCAGCTCCACAAGTTCCTCGGCGGATGCAGAGCCTTCCCACACAACAGGTGATAGAGCCGACAACGACAATAATTAAACCGCTTGTCTCTACTCCTACCACATCACCAATATATGCCCATGTGATAAAGCGAAACAGTATTCAATCGAACGTCTCTGATCAGTTTGACAGCCCCCAAAGAAGGGCTTCGTCATCGGCGGATTACTATCACCATCAGCCGAGGCGGCTGAATGCGCAGTCAAGTGAAACTGACTCTGGCGTATTTGGACGACCGGATACAGCATCGCCAGCTAGGTTTGTCGTAATGGACAGCGAGAAAGTCACGCCCGCACATTTAATGAAGTACAGGCAGTATGGTCAGGTTCCAATGCCAAGTCCTTATGGATATATACAAATAAACCCTCAGCAACACCAGCAGATGGCTCGACAAAGAATGGACGGACGAGCAACGCCTTTGATTTTGGAACGTGGCAATCAAGTTGGCTCTCAGATATATTGGAGCCCGACGAGGACGATTGAACCCAGCGCACGGCTTCCAGTTCAGTTGAGTCCGCGATACGCTCCACAGGCGCAACAGCATCTAAATCAGCAGCAAAACATGGCTGTTTTTCCGGGCCAACCAAACCCACATCAGGAAGATCAACAGCCAAATAGAAATATTGTCTACGTTAAAGTGCAGGACCAGCTATATCGACCAATTAACATGCGTCGCAGTCCTCCGGACACTATGCCAAGACAAAATCGTTTAGCAATGATGAAACAACCACCACCGCAGATGTACGAAAGCGAAAGTGGTTCGGAAGCTGGCGAAGTTCAACGTATTATGGAAAAACAGCGAATAAGTAAGTAGATACAAAATTATGGTTCCTTAATTGCATATTGCGCACATATGTAGTTTGAGAGATACTGGATGGTACACATAATAATTTTCCCACATTTAGTTAAAACATAAACCCAGTGGCAGTTGCTTTTTTATGTAGCTGATACCAGAACCCCGATTTTAAATTATGGCATTTCCTGCCATTTTGTTTTTGATTTTTAGAACTTAATGAAAAATTTAATATATTTACCAAGTTTCGGTAGAGATTTCAATGATGGCATTTATAGAAAAAGTTTAGTTTTCAGACGCAAAACTGATGGCAATATTTATTCAGATCTATTACGAGTGCTGAATATACCCACATAAGGTTTATGTCTTAAAAAATTAGTTATAGCGTTTTATGACAGTATAAAAAAGCCAACCAAGCAAAAAATTATTTATAGTTAACCCTCTACTGCATATATCATGACAGAATTAATATATACATTATTTTTATACCCTATCCTAAGGGTATATTCATTTTGGCACATAGTTTGTTGCACGCCTTAATATTCGTCGTAGACCCATAAAAGTATGTATACTTATGATCAGAACCAAAACCTAAGACTATTTAGCAATGTCCGTCCGGCCGTCACCAATTTTTAGGACTTTTATTTAAACCTAGGAAGCTGAAATTTGGACCACATACTCCCTAGGGCTATGTATAAACATTTTTTTTGAATAAAGTTACAGAGATAGACTGTTACAACCTGCTTTGATTAAAGTCACGGATGACAAACGGGTAGCTATTGACAGAGATGAAGTCACTTTGGTTACTTTATTGAAGGCATTTCTAAGGCATTCGACTCTCTCCGTCCTGATATTCTCTGTAATAAGCTTGTATCTTATTTTAATTTTTCTCACCATTCCTAAAGCTAATCTCGTCTTATCTTACAAATAGCGCTTAGTCTGTCTATTACAATCAATGTTATTCGTCGCTCTTAAATGTTAATTGTGTAGTGCCTCCGGTTCAAAAATTGGTCCTTTGTTTTTCTCTATGTTCATTAATGATTTACCACTTGTTATACATAATTTTCTCTTTCATATTTATGCTGACGATGTACAAATTTATATTCACTTTCCTGTTGGATTGATGGACGATGCTGTTGAAAAAATTAGCGAGGATCTACATAACTTTCATTGTTAAATAGTCTTCAGATAATAAGGTCCTCTTAAACCCTTCTAAGACAAAATCACTTTCAATTTATAAAAATTTATTAATATCCCGCCAGCCTCCTGTTTTATTATGTGGAGTTGAAGTGGAAAGGGTTTCTAAAATGAAAAATGTTGGCATTGTTATCAATAGTAACCTCACTTGGAGCAATCACATTAATTCGGTGGTTTCTAAAATTTATGGAGCTCTGCGGGGTCTTGTATGCCAAGACACTTTACCAAACTTGCGTAGATATGATCACATTTCGAACTACTCTCGTTATATTGAATGCCGTCTGGACCAATTTTTGAACTATAGAGCTTGCGCTTTATTTTTCAAAATTTTGAATGATAAACAACCTGTTTATCTCTATAGTAAAATAGTTTTTTCACATTCGCTTCGTTCTAACGGTATCAGACCCTTCATATACACATGAACGGTGTCACGTAGGCAATTTTTCATCTTTGCCATTCGCCTTTATAACCAACTTCCCCTCAGTATAAGAACTATAGTCGAGCACAGACGGATTTTGTCGTTAGTTTTTTTCTTATTTTAGTACGCGTAATTGATGTTAGCCCCATTTTACTATATTTTAATTTATATGTTTATTGAAGAGTTTACAAAACTTAGTTTAATTTTGTTTTTCATTTTTCCTTTGCTATTACGTTAATTTAAATTTTTTCCATTTCTTTCTATATTTTAATTTATATGTTTATTGAAGAGTTTACAAAACTTAGTTTAATTTTGTTTTTCATTTTTCCTTTGCTATTACGTTAATTTAAATTTTTTCCATTTCTTTCTTTACTTAATATTTTATTATTATTACTATATTTATAACCATTGTAAAAACCTTCATGTAAACTGTGCACTCTTAAAGAATTTATTTTCTTATTGTACAGAAAATTTTAACGAATAAATACAAATACAAACACTATGTAGGTACTGTCCTCCTTCATATGTTTGTCATATAAAGTTTTTTGACACGCTTACATTTTGTGTGCGTTTTTCACTAAAATCCTGCTTTCTCCAAAAAATTTCATAGAAACCGAAAAAAATTTGTAACAAGATATTTAGTCATTATTTTTTCTAATATATCTAATATATTTTTTTTTTATAAATTTCATAGAATGAAATAAAATGCTATCCATCATCTTCTTATGGAATATCTGGGTAATATGTCTGTTTTGTCTGGCTTTTCTAGCTGAGTTGGTGTTAAGATGGCTAAAGAACATGGAGCTGGAATTCCCTGTTCTCTACACAGCATTAATCTGTTGTCATATTTGTAGAACTTCCTCATATGCTTGCTACTATATTCTTAGCGAATTTGCACAGATGTTCGGCAAGCCGTTGCCGAAACATCTTCGTCGTTTGAACACCATATGGAAAATATATTCTTGTACAGTTTCATTGATTGAAAATTAATTCTATATAGACCGATCATTCCAAAACACAGTCCCAAAAAATTCAGTTATTACGTCCACCAATATATGTTTAAGAGCATATATGGTCTTTCCGAAGGTAATTTGACTATCAATGCATAGAATATGGTCCCATAAAAAAAGCCGTATAATATTATCACAAAAAAGTTAACAAAAGTGAAAAAGAATTAAAAAAAAAACAATGAGATTAAATTTTTTTTATATGATGAACTAAGAATTTTTTTATATAAAAAACTTCATAAAAAAAATAACTTCCCCACACACAGTGTGAGAAATCGCCATTCTACCGAGACATAATTGAAAAAATCAAAGTAAAGCGAGATGCTCTCAGAGTACATGATTTACTTCTTATCAAAGTGCTTAACTTTAATCTTAATGCCTTTTGTTAATTTCATGCGCTAACTAGAAGTTATCAGCATCGAAAGTCAGTAGTTGTGGTGAATTGCTCTGAGACTGCATCGAAAAGCGCGTTTTTCGCAGAAATTAAAAAAATGCAAAATCTCTTACATACAAAAAGCCCTGAAGAAATAAGGATGGCTAAAGAGATGATGCTTTACAAAATGGGCAAAAGAGACTCTGCAAAACTGGTCAAGGATCTCTCTATAGGTTCTTCTAGTAGAGGTACAGAGAGACGTCCACTTTCGTTATATTTCCGGATAGAGCGTTGATAATTGATGCAAAATTTTCCGCACATCAATATGATGTCATACAACAAAACGCAAATCAAAAAGTCAAAGATCTATTTCCTTCCTACGAAAAAGTGAAACAAGCGAAGAAAAAATGTTATCCGGGTTAAATTGAGGTTACTAAAGTATATGCCAAGAATGAACTTCAGTCCTTAGTTGATCATACCATACAAAGTCTTTGTGTGGCTTAAAGGGATGTTTTATTTGGACTAGACGAGTTAGGGAGTGGTGAAAATGAATATTTAACTGAATATTTTGGTGAAATGGGGATGCGATGGAGCTCAACAAAAACAGTACAGACAGAAATTCAGAAATTCATCACAACATCAACAGAGCCAATACAGATATTTAGTATTTCCATGGTTCCGATTCAAATGTTTTTAAATGATAATTAAGGAAGGAAAGTTGTATGGCAAAATCTAGATCCATCTTCTTTACGGACCAACCAAGTTCATTTTTGCCATTTAATATCTCCCACTGTAATAAACGACCAACATAATTCAAAGTTAAGCCATTTTTTTGCTTACAATGATAGATGGTAAGATTAGCAGTACACCCGCGTCAGTTACAAATTCATCGCAAATATGCTTCATATGCGGAGCTAAGCCGAAGGAAATTAATAATTTATCTGCAATTTCAATTAAGGTCGTAGACAAAAGATCGTTATCATTTGGGTTATCTCCATTACATTCTTGGATACGTTTCATGGAGTGCTTATTGCACATAGCATATAGGCTTAATGTAAAATCATGGCAAGTTCAGGAAGCTCAAAATAAAGCGAAAGTAGCAGCTAGAAAAACATATATTACAGAAAAATTCCGCAGTGACCTGGGCTTGCTAATAGATATGCCCACAGAATGCAGGCCACACTAATGACGGCAATACGGCTAGACGGTTCTTCCAGGCAGCAAAGAAAAGTTCTAAAATTACCGGAGTAAAACTTAAACTTATTGTGCGGTTTCATATACTTTTGGAAACGTTGGGCAGTGGTTATTCTGTAGATAAAGACTCTTCACAAATATGTCATGGACACCCGAGAACTTTATCTTAAGGAATATCCATTGTATGCTATGCCATTCAGCGTCCACAAAGTGCTCTTCAATGGAGGGGAAGCCATAGCCATTTTTGTTCTTCCTATAGGACAGCTTTCAGAGCAATTCACTAGGAAAACGTTAAGAGTCTAAACAAATACAGACCTTAATCGGCTATTAATATCCTCGGACCCTTTCATATATAGTTTGAGACACGTTCCCAAACGAACTCGTGGTGTCATTACACGAGAGGTTTTTTCTTTGCTGTCCGTAAATTAACTTGAGGAAGACGCTTTTGGTGTCAGCGAAAGCGACTGAATTGAAAAAAAAACCAATGACTTTAACTTAATTTTTTTTTCCAAATATTTCCGCTACAAACATTCTTCTAATTAAAATTTAATATTCAGCTCTCATGCGGCTATATTGTTTCGACAACAGTTTTACTTCGTGTAATTCTTGAAATGATTGTCGATTCAACTTTGGTCAGTAGTTAAATCAATATCAAAGAGTTACTGGAAATGATTTGGGTATTTCTGTAGGGCGAAAACTCTTTCAAAAATTATTACTTAAGCTAAAAATGTGTTAGAACTAAACATGTGTTCATTCTGGTTTGGATGGGATATTGCAAAACAAAATCGTGTTAAAACAAAACAATGGTTTTATTAGAAGTATGCTCTTCGTTTATTTCGAAAATGAATCTGGCTTATGTACAGAGTATTTTACAAAACAATGTCTTAATAAAACATTCAAATCCTATGTTTATATAGGGTGATTCACTCGTGAGGTTTGATTTTCAATAGGCTTTAGTTTTACTTCTATCAAACAGCTTTGTCATTATTGTTCAGTATCGTTTGGCAAGTCATCATGGAAATCCTCACACTACAACAGCTTTTCCAAATTGTTCAGCTGTATTACGAAAATCAGCGTGCTGTGAGAAATGTTTTTCGTGCGATTCGAGGAAATTACGGTGCGCATAATCGACCTACTGAAACTACTATTGCTAATACCATTCGCAAATTTGAGTGTTTGGGCTGATGAGCAACCCGAAGAGTACCAAAAGATACATCCATTGACATGCATTAAAATGCGTGGTGAGGTCATTGGTCAATATTTCTTCGAAAATGAGGTCTTTCTTAGATCTTCAGGAATAAGCCAGCTAAGATCGACGCTTTGGCGTGGCGTGACGTAATCGTGGGCAACATTTACATGACATCATTTTCAAAAAGTAAATGCCATGTTCTTTTAAGCAAAAATAAAAATTTTAACTTCACCACACATTTCATTATACATGAAACCTCACGATGAATCGCCCGTTACAAAAAAATGCCTACAATGACTCCAAAACCAGTTTGAACGATTGGAATACATAATAGGCGGGGTACACGCAACATTAGAGATCACTAGGTAAAGACTCAAATGTAAACGAGTAAACATGTAAATCTCTTTAAACATATTTGACAATTTATACGAATCCTAACACACAAAAAGAAATTGTCTTCTTAAACATAAAAAAAGTTTATAACAACTAAATCATCACAATACATGAAAATACCATTGTTCATCGCTCCCAGCTTGTAAACAGAAATATTCAATTCAGGTCAATAAATCAAATGCTACCCGAAACCGCCTCCAAAAATACATATCCTCATTAAACCCATACATTGCCATTGTAAGTACATTTTTCATAAAAAACCCTATGTAAACACGTCTCACCTTTTTCCAAAGCCCACCCAACGATGTACAAACCCTGCCAAACAAAAGGAAAAAAAATATGAATATACAAGAACTCTTACATGTAAGACATTTAATTGTCAGGGCGGATTTGAATGAAAGGGTTTGATGCACTTCAAAATTTACGACTCACATACACACATCCATAGCTATATTATATGCACGTATAAACACACTTCCTCGTTCAGATACTCCAGCAAGCCCTCCCAAATGTTTACCGAACCGTGTCATTCATTACGTCATAAGAAAGCTCTGCGCATCCCAGTTGTTTTTCCTAGACAGAAGTAGGGATAAAATGAGAAGGGTATGTTCTATGTATTTTTAATTAAAATTCACTGGCGTATGCACTAGCGCCTAAAATAAAGGATTGCAAGCCTGTAGACGTCACACAGAATGACCCACGGAACACACAATTTCCAACCGGAAGGCGCGTTGTTTAAGGAAAAGGATAGTGTGGTAGAGAAACGATAATGAAAAATCACCATCGAGGGTAAATTTCATGAATTTGTAATACCGCACCAGACGGCAGGCGCTGTAATCAAACTCTAAAAAGAAAAACCTTGTGTTTTCACCTGCAAAATACAAAACCTCCTTTATCTCCCATCTCCCATATTCATCTCCAGATATTTATTCTTCAAAAGCTTCAAAAGGGAGGATGAGAAACCCAAACGGTGAGGCAATATTAGCAAAGATGCCCATAAAGGTAGAAGCATAAGGTTAAATTTGTATGAAGCTCCCCTTTATCCATCCCACTTCGCAATTATGATGACGTTGGGGGATAGGATAGATTTACAGTACAAAACCAACCCATGCGCGTTTTAAAGCAATCCATTTTTTGGTTCACGTCTTGACTATATTCGAGATAAATTTTCTGCGCACTGAAATGCCGGTGCTCTAATACTCACCAAAGAGCGCGCACATTTTCCTACTTTTCCAACTTGGGAAATTTTCATTTCCTTTGGAGTGCTAGGCCAAATGCCAAAACACTCTTTTTGGGCGGAAACTCGAATTTTCTTTTCCATCGGAGCTTCAGCACACGAACATTTCCATCGCAATTCGAGTCGGGCGGCTAGCATAAGCGGATGCTTTCGTTATCCTTTGAATAAGTTAAGGCGATTTGAAATTTTTAATTTGCAAAAGTAAATTTCATTTTGTACCTACATAAACCGGAAAATGTACAAAAGAAATGTTTAATATTAAAAAATTTCGATTCAATGGTGTCCAAGAAAATAAGTTTCTTCTTGGGAAAATAAATTGCGTGAGGTGTGAAAAAGTTTGTGTTTTCTTTGAAGAAAGAAAAAGTACCCAAAAAGTGAATAATTTGTTTGATTAAAAATTTAATTTTCAATAGGAAAATGTGAAAAATAGAAAAATTCAAAAGTTCTAAGTCGAATGGTCGGCAAAAATTAAATTTTCATCTTTGGGGGTGGCTCTGTGTACATATTTGGGAGAGGTGTAAATGCCTTAAAGTATGCTGTGAAAAATTGTGTGTTTTCTAAAATAATTTGTATAGTGTTTAGAAAACTTTATAAAAATCAAGGAAATTCGATAATTTTTTTTTTAAATGTT
The DNA here is from genome assembly GCA_963576555.1 of Ferdinandea cuprea. Taxonomy (NCBI): domain Eukaryota; kingdom Metazoa; phylum Arthropoda; class Insecta; order Diptera; family Syrphidae; genus Ferdinandea; species Ferdinandea cuprea. The sequence goes on along the minus strand of OY754958.1, from coordinate 81,726,368 downwards.
TAAAATAAAAAACTCGTAGATACATAAATTTAGAACATTGAACAAAAACTACCCACAATTTCTTTCACGCAACGAAATTCCCCTTGGATTTCTTTTAAATATTTTCATATTGGTTTTGTTTTCATGGGAAATTTTCTCTCCGAAGTTGTTTTCTGTTTTCTTTATAATAAAGGGGAATAGGCAGGTAGGTGGTACAACCAATCCGTCTTTTTTCTTTGGTACAAAAATATCCTCTTGGGATGTTTTTCTTTCTTATTACCAAAGAGAGTTGAATTGTGTCTTGGGGAATTTTCTCTTTAACGAAGGTTGACAAAATGCTTTTCCAAATTTTTGTAACTTATATCAATGGTTGCGTGAGGTTGCTACGTTTCTTAAACTGAATTACAAAAAATTACAAAATTAGTATGTATAAACTTTTGTTTCCCTGACATCTCTGCACAAAAGCTTTACACCCTTTAAAATGCATTCGGGTACATTAGTGCATTATTTTGTGTTCATTGCGAATGGACATTTTTTTTTGTTAATATCCTTTCTGTTTTTTAAGTGTTATTTTCTTTCATTTCGTGTATAAAAGAGTGACTAAAAGAAGAGAGTAAGGTACTCGCGTACATTGGGGAAAAGGACAATAACCTTTGCAATTGATACTGTTTTCGTTGTTGTGTTTTTGCATTTTATATTGTACATATGTATTATATTGTATATACATATATATATAATATATACCGTCTACCTATTTAGTCAGCTTTTGAGTGCATTATTTTTATACAACCATTTTACATATTTGTATATAAATTGCGTTTCACTGATTCGATTTTGTGGTTTAGTGGTTTTCGTTTTGACTCCATCCGGGGATTTGGTGTAACATGAAAAATAACTTGTTTGGCTGTTTTTTTTTTGTAATGTTTATGGTTTTCTAAATATGTAACTCCAAATGGGCATTTTTTTTACTTTAATGTTGACAGGCGTTTACTAGCAGCTATGGCATAGGTCTTTGGGATGCCTTAAATCAAAGAATCAGAGTAAAGCGCTTTTAATACGTAAATTACTCGATGTTATAAAATAAATTAATATAATATATATGTATAAGATTCATAATTATGTGATCACTTGTATATCCATTGTACCAGTTAAGAAGTGAACTATGGTAGGTTGGGAGTTCTATGTATTAATCTCACTATTTTAAGCATTTGTGGCGATATCTTACCTATAACATCTTGCCCGGGTGTACTTGAAACCTTAAGTATCAGGTAAATGTGTCTAACCACAAGACCTTGGATTAGAGGTCCATTAGTAAGGAAGGTTTCTTTCAATAAGTTGATTGTTTCGTTTCCTGTGTTGCAAGTAGCACAATCCTACCACATCTATTCCAAGTGTATGCAATTCAATTGGGAAACTAAAAAGTCATTAATCATGGCTTGCTAAAGCGAATACCCTTAGCCAATGACTACAATGCTGTCACCGCTGTGGAATTCTCGCAATTTAACGGCGTTTCGATAATCTCATAAGAATTGTTTCGCTGGACGATAGAAAAAATATCCCCTCATTTACTGAACGTACAAAACTGGCACGATCAGTGTTTTATACAATAATTATTTGTTATTCGACACAGGTGTCAATTGGGGAATTCATTTTAACCACTACATAGGCAGTTCCCGTAAAAGCCTCTATCTTGACACTCTGAGAGCTGTAGATCTGTTGAAGATAGTGGCTTCCGTAGTTACGCTTGACCTGTGCACTATCGAAATAATTCGATGCATGTTTGTAACAGTTCAGATGTGCTGATGCCAAACTGCGCATACAGTTTCTTTAAAAATTATTCGTAAAATGATTTTACTTTAAAATATTCCATTTTGTATGTATGTTTAGATCACATCAGAATATCACAGTACAAGTATAAAATGCTTCACAAGTAGACTTATGGAATTTTGACGAATAAAAGAAGGTATTGTAGATGGGTATATTCACATTCCCATTCAATTTACAAGCCTTCAAAGAGCAAATTTTCGATTTTGAGGTAAAACTACCGTAAGTGATATAAATTCAGAAATATGACTATACCTAATTTCAACTACAATAATTAATTAATATATTTTGTGGACCTAATTTAAAATCACAAAATATGTAAATAGCGTCGTGTCCGAAAAAAGTTATCACGCCTTAAGAAAAAAATTTAAAAAATACTTTTTTAACTTTTCATTTTAAATGCATCTTCTTCAAAACATTTTTTCAACGTCATGTAACAATGCTCCTTACGTCATACTTAAAAAATCAGATCCCAATACAACACAAGATTTTCTATGCAACTAGTTGGATACACTACTGATTGGAATCATTATTTAAGGTCAGAAATTCATAGCGCAGTACCCAAACTAAAAATTTAGTCCGCCGATAGTTGGACGACTTAAAGGCATAATAATAATGCAATTAAGTCGAGTCTGGTTGCTGTTGCGTGCGTGTATTCATGAATGTAGGTACATATTCTTCTATGTTAAACTGATTGAAAATCTGGGCCCTTAGTTGCCATAATTCCGTTATATTTGTTTGTCATACTTTTGACCTTAACAGAATCATTTGGAAACTTAAGATCTTATAAGGTAGTTTTAAGTTATTTTAGAGCAATTATATGCATTCGTTCTGCGTTCTCCTTACCTGTGCTAAAGTTTCTCCTGTGGCTAGACCCTGATTTTACAGCTATTTTTTACATTATTATTATTGGTCTATATATATATATATTATTATTATTCTACGTTATTATAAGTCATAAACAGATATAATTTTAATAGGTGTAGGTCTGTAGATATATGGTTTCATCTCTTAGTTCGTAATCGAATTCATTTAAAAATTAAAACACGTATCGCTTTGTTTACACTTCACACTCAGATATGTTCAAACACATGAGCAACACCGAAAACACGCGAAAAAAAACATTATTTGATCTCTTCATTAGTGCAGGTGGTATTTCTACGATTCTCCTTTTACATGGTAAAAAAATCCAGCTAAAACCAATTTCGTGAGTGTTATCAATTTAAGTAACCCGTACAAATATATTTATCCGAAGGCAACGAAATTGTAATTTCCAACCGTTACTCTAATCACATTGCACAACCCCTAGATGAAGGAGTATTAATTAAAAGTTCCACGCGTTTTGCCATCCGGAAGCTAAAACCGGACGTCAATTTCAAATTGACTCACACATACGTACACAAAATTCCGATAGTTAACGAAGCAGATATGTATCGTCCTGCTCCTGCATCTCGGTGTTTTCTTTAAAGTTAAGTGTGTATGTGAATTGTGGTAGTGACCTAAGAAAAACGAAACTATTGCTATTAGCGCTTCATCATCATCGTTAACGAAGTCGTCCTGTTCGTCTCTTGAAAATTAAACAAGCATACTCAAAATGTTGATTCGATGGAAGAGTAAGGATAAAAGTTCATCAAACCAGAGCAACACTACCAGCAGCAGTGGTTCATCGAAAAAAAAACGAAAAGGACGGGAAGGAGGTACATTATACAGATGTTTAAACTTGTTTTTTTGAGTTTGTTTTTTGTATTTGTTCTTAATGGTTTCACAGCTCTTACTGATTAAAATTATTCTCCATAAACCTAATTCTACTAATTTAATTCATTAATCCTTAGTTTTTTTATATCATTTATCTTAATAAACCTTTTTACCTCAAAATTTGATTGCATTTGATTGCATTTTAACGTTCAAAATTTTTATCCAACCATCTGCCCCCTCCAATTTGCACCGGATTCCCTTCTTTTCAAGGTCATTTAATAAATCAATCTGTGTTTAAGTAAATGGTTTATATGGAAATAAAAAAAAACATTCTGAGAAAGAATCTTATGTCGCTTTCCTTCGGAGAAACTGGGCTGATAATTCATATTTTTCAGCACGGAACGCTATAGTAAGATTTGAAAAGAGATGCATACTTCCACCAAAGCTTCGTGTCTCTTTTAGCTTGCATTTCGAAGATTGGTTATTTGGCTTTCATTCCAAAATGCAATTCTTTATAGCAATTTGAAATAGTTATTAGTAAATATATAGTATAATACAAGAACTATTCGATGTAATGAAGATAAATCACTCATTTCGTCGTTTATTTAAATCCAGACAATATTTTCCAAAAAATTATTTCACTTTCTATATTTCCAAACAGCTTTTTCGACTAAAAGTAGTTATTTTTCTTTCGAAGATTTAATTGTAAAGAATTACTTTTAATAGATGTCATTAAAACTGAAAAAACGACCAAAAAATTGGTCCGAACATAAAAATAAACAATTTTTCTGGGTGAATGGAGAGACCCGTCTGACAGCAGCAGAAATTGTTCTTAAGCTTAAAAAAAACAGTTTTTCGGGTCCAATTAGTAAAGCAACTTGATTTATAGCAATTGAATATCCGAAAACAGAAATTCATGCTTAATTTTTAGAGAAGGATTCCTGTAACCTTTTAACCTGCTGTCATGAAGATACTCATCTAAGTGGCTATCAATTTTCCAATTATAATCACACTTTGGACAACATAACATCTTAATATTGGACATGAATCTGAACTTTTATTTCAAATTAAATGCTACTCAGCTTTTGAAAGGAATAAAACCAAGTGCAAGTTAAAAAAAAACTCATGGGAATATTAACGATTTTTGTATTGCCTAAGATTTATGAAAGTAACAACAATTAAGAAAAAATAAACTTTCAACCCCTTTGATTATGAATTTTTCAATAGCACGTCTTATCAAATGTCTCGAGCATAAAACAAACTCTTTTGTCATCCTAGCTGTTTGTAGGTCTGAGGACTTAAACTGGGCCATGATTATAGAGTTTTATAGAGCTAGACAAATCTAAATCTATATCTTTAAATACATTTATAGAATGTCAACGACACGATGGCATCTGTATACTCTCCAGCTTGAAGTTCGGGCAGCGATTTACTTCATATGTTACATATCATTTCAAAAAACCTATGTTAAGTTAAGTATTTAAAGAGTAGGAAAAAAAATAAAATAGTAAACTATTGCCTGAAACATTGTCATACATTACCCTGGGTTTTGCAATATTAATTTCCATACGGGTGCTCATCATTTTAGTACTCGTATCACGCGAACGCTGAACCCAAGACAATCCTCACAAAGATGTATGTGATGTGAATAATGGTCGCAGCATCTACTCTTCATTCTTAACACTTATAATCCACACAATTGCAGATCACAGAAAAGGGTATGCCGGGACTTATTGTGCTGCTTATGCATTGCAAAATACAAAGTTTACGGCTGCAAATAGTTTTGCTATTTCCTGTGCCTGAATTTTTTATTACTTGCAGTACAAAGGTTTCATATATATTTATAGGAATCCTGGACCTAAGATGTACAACTTCTATTCTGATATTATGTCTTCAAAGCAATTAAAGGTTACTCACACAAAAGGAAGTGCATACTTCTTTTACTTTGAAATATACCTACCTTATTATATATATTTTTGTATAGGTAACATCAGAGTTTCAAAGATAAGAAGAACATGTTTTTTAGAAAATTAAAATAGAAATAGAAAAGTTATTTGTCTACCTTCACCATAATTTAAGTTTCGAGAATAATCATATGCTTACATTTAATTTGGGAAATGGTTTATAGGCATCTATTTTTTTCATTAAAAAAATTGAATTCGTCGCTTAACTCTTATTCCCTCACTTACTTAAGTAGTGAGTTAAGGGGTTTTTATTAATAGGGCTGTTAATATATATAAGTATTGTATGGCCTATCGACAAATTAATTTGAGTACGTTCTTTAAATTCCCTTTGAAAATAACATGGCAAGAAACTCTCGTAGCCATTAAGATAACTAAATAAAAATTCAAATGTATGGACCATAATTTCGGTCTTTCTAAAACTGAGACAATCCCACAGTATGCTTTGCGAGTTGAAGTTCTTAAAATACGTACTTGTTTTGCAAATTATTCACCCTAGAACATTCTCGTCATAGGGACAAACTCATAGGAACATAATCGGACTTCTAACTTGTAAGTTTAGCACGTAAACCTAAACGCAAACAAAAATTGTTTTTATATAATAAGTTAAGAAAGATACTCAATGTATTAGTACAATTTAAGTTTATCCTCGTAATCACATTATAGACACCCTTACCTGAGTGGGCCGATCCTAGTCAACAAATTTATTTATACTCACTGCACAAGTGTTAAACTTACGCAAATTTTCTTATCGAAAAAATCCCCAGGGGACATAAAGAATAGACAGTTTGCTTCAAGTGGGACATTATTCTTTGAGACAAGTATACACACATATGTGCTACATACATAAGTATGTGCTACGATGTGTATCTACACTACACCGAAATGATGTGGGCCGGAGCATTTGTAAATAGAAAACGGGTGAGTAGTCAAGTTTGCGGTAAATGTTGCTTTCTCATTTGTAGCAAAAATAATTAAGTCTAGAGTTCGATTGTGGTTTATATGCAAACTTATGCTGTATACTAGTTTCAAGGAATCTCTTCGTTAGCTTAATGTAATACGCTAGGTTGATTACTATTATCGGGTTTTCCAATTAGGACATTTTTTATTTGTAAATAGAACGCAAACCATTTGATCTCGAAAATGTTATTATTGGTTTAAAGTACCAGCAAAACAGTAATGTATGGAAGTCGACTTTGTTATCATGTCTACCACGGGCACGTTGGCAGCGTTCGAGTCGTTGAACCCAATTTTCGATGACTCGGCCACACATTTCGACGGAAAAGGCTGCTATCTCTCATTCTTATTGGTTCTGAACTCGCTGTAACAACGACGCTGTCTTGTTGGCATATACCCATGATTTAACGTAGCCCCATAAGAGAAAGACTTGATGTGTTTAATTGAACAATCTCCAATCCACCAGGACCATTTCCCAATATAACATGTTCATCGAATTGAATTTTTGATAAGTCGATTGCTACACCCTCTGACCACATTATGTATAACCAGCCATGGTCCATATATCATATATCATTAATGTCTCTGCAGCAATCTCTATTAATGTAAAGTGATGGTCAACGAAAAAAAAAGGCCCAATGTGTCATTTTTCACATTGTCCGTTGCGGTTTGCATACATCTATAACCAAGGCATAAGTCCTAAGGCAAAGACAACTATGAAATTTAGGGCAACTTTAGATTGATACCTTTTTTCTATTAACGACGATGTTTTGATCAAGAATAAGGGATCATGTTCCTACTGACCTGCCTTTGCGAAGACATGTTTTTTGACACGAATAGAAGAGGCCTATGAATTTAATGCCGACTCCGAACGTTAATTTATTTTTGTGAAACTTCTCATAACAATTCATACTCTTAGATGTTTTTCAGACTTTCGCAAGCAAATAAAATTTCTATAGGTGGTACGGGTCGAATTTAAACCTGGGAAATCTCGCTTAGAAGTCCAACATATTTTTAGAAAAATAATTTGCCGTTAGGTATCAATGGAAATTAATTTATCATTTACGATTCATGTTACCATACTAAAATTGTAATCAAATTGATTATCGCATAAGTAATGAGCAATTTTTATGTTCGAACAAATAAGGACGCAGACTTTTTTTATTGCATATTACGGCATGTAAAATTTGCAGCTTAAAATTGCTTAAAATTGCATCGCGTTATGCACATGTGTACGTCAGCGATTTATTGCTTATTAGTACTATGAAATCCAATTTTAGTCGGTTTACTTATATCAAGAACTTTCCACTCCCGATAAGGAGTTACACATAAATAAATTTCAGCTGGAAGATACTGACATACATTAGTAAATATAAGGCTCTTTGGTCATGGAAGTTTAGAATGTTATGGAACATTGCTATCTGCCTTTAAGATGACGTAATTGACACCATCCAGGACTGGCCGAGTCTTTTCCGTAAGCCGCTTTCTTTCCCCGGGGTGTTATATTCTTTGTGTTATGTTCTAGTTGCCCGATTAATTTTCGCCCTTTTTCAATTTTGCTTGTTAGTTTTGATGATTTTGATGCAGGACATCTCTCCTCAACTATGAGTCCTCGTCATCAATGGAATATTTATGAAACTGAAAAAAAGGAGGTTAGATGCAACTTGTTGTCAGACAAGTTCTTATTGACCAACGCGAGTTTCTAAAAAAATTCACTAGGCGGAGAGCGCGAAATATCTTGCAATCCTTGGTATGAAACTCGTTGAATGAGGTTGAGGGCCAATGAATGAATGAGGGCCCACTTTGCCAGAAAGTGGGACCAATAAACCAACATATTTTAGTGTATGTCAATTCTACGACCAATATGCACATAAAATAAATCAACCAATCTTAAGATATTGACGAAAGTACAGAAAATAACATGCATATGTACGGCCGGTGCAATAAGAACGAAATCAACCGCTATTTTGGAAGTTATTCCAAATTTGCTACTGTTGGATTTAGTCAGTACAGTCAACTTCAAACCAGGTCTCGGAGAATGTATGTATGTAGGAAACAACATTAACTCCGACTACATAAGACTACATGAATTTTGACAGCCCATTCTCCTAACACCACGAAAATTAAACCTATATCCATAAAATGAGATTTAATGCTTTGTTTTATACTTGTTGCGTTTTTTATTTTCTTTAATAACACGTGAGTTCCAAAGACGGACTGAATTTACGTAAAATTTACCTTCGGATGTTAAGAAATAGCAGTTAGGGATAATCGGTTGACGAGATCTATGCGAGGATGAAATTCTATCTTTTTCAAGAGACGTATCTAGTAGACGCGTATCAAAAGCAGATATTCTGTCGTACCTTTGTAACCCGTAGACATAGAGCACAATGCAGTTGAATGCGTTGACTATCTGGTTCATTATTCAGATGTGTCCAAGACATTGAAAAATTGTTGAACTAACTAATCATTACAGATTTCTAGAGATATCGGAATTAAGGTAGCTACGATTGAGCAGCCACGAATTAAAGAATTCACAAGGATCTACAAGGGAGGCCAGATGACCGTCTTGTCCTCCACTGAAAGGAAACTAAGGGGATACAAGATACAGTAGAGTGTGACTCTTCAGCATGTATGACGGTCTTAGGCATAATGTTCCAGAGGTTTCCTTGCAGTATTTCCTGACTGCTCAGCTCGGACGCGTTTGTCTTTTTACTAGATATTCAATTAAACTGGGCTGAATAATGTCTTATGTCAAAGCTGGATGGTTCCATGAAAGTTTAAAGGGGTTGTGTTTAAGGGGTATAGCCTGTGTATATCTTTCTTAATGTATAGAATGCAGAGAAAGTTATTGCATTCGTGCTGGAATTTCGAACTCAGTATGTGTGTGAGGTATGAAGTCCAAAAAACTATGTTCATCAACAATGTCGATTGGCTGTCTGTCTAGAAGCCGTGTGGTTAAACGGTTTGCATTCTTTGATAAGTGGCGTTTTGTTTTGGTTTTGATTCAGCATTTTTAACAACGACCTGCCATAGAAATTTGTTTTAAAAAATCACTAATCACCAATTTTCTTAAAAACGGTTACAACGTATTTGGTTCGTTGTTTTTACTCTATCCTAGGGTTCGAAAAGGGTTACGGGTATTTTTTTAATACGCCCACTGCCACGCCCAAATTGTGAAAAAACCGTTCCAAAGCTGTAGTTGAAGGCTTAAAACATTAACAAAATATGTATACACTGAACTCCTTCATAAGTCTGCCATACAAAGTTTTTTGTCACGCCTACTTTGGTGGGGTTTTTTTTACAATTTTACAAAAAAACAATTTATGACAAAATATTTGGGCATATTATTTCTAGACACCCAGCGGAGTGCATCGTCTTATGTCCGCCTTTGCTTATGTTTTTAAATTCGAAATACTTGTGGTGCATACATCCATTGCAAAAACGCCAATACCTCAAATTCAAAATATATATATATAACTTAAAAGTAATTTAAATATGTATGTATATTTGTTCTGTGATCGAATCTTTCCATTTTGCTATAGGCTATTAAAGAACGCGTCTCATGTATTATGCTTCTTTAGCTTCTTGCATTTGGTAGCTTTGCAGAACTGTAATTTTTAATTTTTTTTTTTATATTAAAATATTTTTTTTAGTTTCCAAGTCACGTATCTGAAAATATTGAAATATGCCGATTTGGCATTCACAGTCACAATGTTAACGAATCGGCAGTTTCATCCAGTGCAGTCTCTTATGCATACATACACACACCATTTTAAAAAAAAATACCTTTGTCATTTGCTGTTAATTAATCAAGTTCACAAAATAAAGTATGCTTACGGATGACAGGGTGTAGCACGATCTACGATGTAACTATCTTTCACATCGTTTATGTTGAATCCGATGCCGAAGATAAACAAATAAATAAAACATGGTAGAATCAGTCGCCTTTTTTAGTGTGTTGAGCTCCGTCTATATAATTACATAAAGCAGATCTCGACATTCCCTGGGGCTGGTTAGTTTTCCAGTTGAACAGAAACTAGGTCATTGCAGGACATACATACATATACGTGCAAATATGTGATATTTGAATGCATATAATATATCAACTCCGAATAAAGTACTGGAGCAGAGAGAGTGCGGGTGGAGAAATCTTAATAGCACAAAGTCAAACAGAATCACTGAGCTTCCTTATGTGCATTTGTTTGTGTTGGTACTGGCAAACTCTCAGTAGCAAAATGTCATAAATCCATTAAAAAAATGTTATAATTATCATCCCTTGAGTTACTTCAACACGGTGTAATATCGTTTGTTGATACAGGGAAAAGAAAAAGAAGGACGAATGAATTGGCATTGTTTTTCGTTTGTACTAACGCAACGGCATAAAACGAATGTATTCTGTTAGTAGCATAGAGAAAATAATAAGGCACTAGATAGGTAGGCAGTCATTCAAAGCGTACATATTTATTTAGATTTTACCTTCTTTGTTACGTTTGCATGAAGAAGCAAACACTACTTTTAAAAAAGGAAATAAAATGAGAAAAAGTATGTATACATCGCTAAAAAAAAATGCTTACAATGCATTTATCCTCAGTCATATTAAGTCCTTTGTATCTTGGCCTGTAGGGGGTATGATCGAATTTGTACATGGTATTACTACAAAAACAATATGATAGATGACCGATGAAAGCTGGCAGATATCATATCATGTGAGAGATGACAGATGAGTGATAAAATTGATTTAAATTGTTGATTAGCGCAATGGGTAAAATTTGTTGTTGATTAAAATTAGTTGGTGCAGTGGCTTAAGTCCGTTGAACTACTAAGCAAAGGGTCTCAGGTACAAATCAGACCCGTTCTACCTAAAGGTTTTTATTCGCTGCCCCACCTCTTACGAAAGTCTGACAACATCCAAGAGAGAGGGAATTTATTTTACTATTTTGTATAAATAGATTGCAAATTTATGTAAAATATATCTGCTGAACTAAGGTTTATATTGGTATATATAATACTATTACTATTTTATGATATGCTTTTTTGTTTAGCCTTATGTAGTCTAATCAATAAACCCAATGCTAACGAACATTGTTATCAAGAAGTTGTAAATTAATTCCTTAAGGGATCCCGTCCTTTATTTAAGTGGTTAGGGGTAAGCGGTAAAAGCAACAATAATACATCACTATGTCATGCTTCAACTTGATTCAACTAAAATTTTAAAAGAAAATATTAATTATAAATATAAGATATATAGCTATATATCTCAACAGTTCACCCGAAATCATTAAAAAAACATAAGGAAAGGCTACAGTCCGCTTGGACCGAACAGTATGATACCCTATCCATATCCCTATATGCCAAAAAGAAAAAAACGCCCCAAAAAGTGGGCGTGGCTAAAAACTTTGTATGGGCGATATGTTGGCAAAAATATTGGCTAAATATCTTGTTAAACATTTTTTATCGCTTTCCATGAACATTTTTGAAGAAAACAGGATTTTAGAGAAAAACGCCTACAAAATGTAGGCGTGGCAAAAAAATGTATATGACAGACTTATAGAGGAGGGCAGAGCCTACATATCTTGTGAAGGTTCTAACATTCTATCTCTCTAACTTTAGCCCTAAAACGGTTTTTTCTAAATTGTGGGCGTGGCAGTGGGCGGATTCAATAACTTTTAACACTTTACCATTTCGGGGCCCTAGGGAGTATATCTTCTAAGTTTCAGCTTCCTAGCATACATTTAAAGGCCTCAAAAGTTGATACGGACGGACGGACGGACATTGCTAAATAGTCTTAGGATTTGGTCCTGATCATAAATATATATACTTTTATGGGTCTACGACGAATATTAAGGGGTGTTACAAACTATGTGTCAAAATTAATATACCCTTAGGATAGGGTATACACATAAGGAAAGGCTACAGTCCGCTTGGACCGAACAGTATGATACCCTATCCATATCCCTTCCCTATATGCCGATGATGGATAGCATTTTATTTCATTCTATGAAATTTTTGAAAAAAAATAAGAAAAATTGAAAAAACCCTCCCAAAAACTGGGCGTAGCCAAAAGCTTTGTATGGGCTACATATTGGAAAAAATATTGGCTAAACATCTTGTAAACTTTTTTTTCGGTTTCTATTAAAATTTTCTAAGAAAGCAGTATTTTAGTGAAAACTTATAAAGGAGGGCAGTGCCTACATATCTTGTGAAGGTATTTATTACATATCTTGTGAAGGTAGCTATCTCGCTAACGTTAGCCATTAAAGGGGTTTTTTTCTAAATTGTATGCGTAGCAGTGTGCGTATTCAAAAAATGTACACTTAACCATTTCGGAGGCTTAGGAAATATATGGTCCACATTTTAGCTACCCAGCTTAATTTTAAAGGCCTATAAATTGCGTACGGACGAACGGACGGACGGACATTGCTAAATAGTCTAAGGTTTTGGTCCTGATCATAAATTAATATACTTTTATGGGTCTAGTATGAATATAAAGGGGTTTTACAAACTATATGTCAAAATGAATATACCCTTAGGATAGGGTATTAAAAAAGTATTGTAATTGTTGAATAACTCGTAAATTATTTTTCTGATTCCTTTGAAATATTCAGAGAATATTTTCAATATATTTTACTCTTTGAAAATCTGACTGCCCCTAACCCCTTAGGAGGCAATTTCATAATTAAACTTTTGGAATTTTTTTTTGTCGGAAGCTTTATTTATTCTCTGCGGTGTTTTGCCTTCTCCGCAAACATCATGGAAAATTGAATACAACTACTGAAGAAATATCTGACCGATTAATGACTGTGTTCGACTTTATTTATTCAAAACTTAACTGGACTATTTTGTGTTTTTGTACATCTTCATGCTTTAGTCATTTATCAATTAAAGTCAGATTGAGTTAATATTTTCTTTTTGCTATTTTAACCAAGCCGCTAAATTCCACCTACCGGAATGGAAAGAATAACGTTTGCCAGACTAGCTAGTAGGACATTAGGAAAGTTAATTATTTGGGTAATTATGGTTACATCAAAACTTCATGTTTTCACAATATTAAAAGACCTTTCTTTACAATCGCGGAAGAATCACATTTTTTAAAAATTTCTGATTCCCGAAAATATTGACACATCAGTGATGAAGCAACCGATGACCTGCAACCGAATAATATGTCGTTATGATATAAGCATTACGGGTTGGGTACGATATCCTGCTTTTTAAAATCCCGTTATTGAAATCCCGCGACTGCCAAATTTGAGGTGCCAGGTAATGAAATATGGGGGCCTGCATGGTTTCATTATTAGATTTGGGGTAGGTGCGAGGTTGGGTATGCAGATTATTTATAACAGTATAAACAAAGTATTTTAAGAAACCGGGAATTTAGAAGACGATGTTTTAAAACTTTTTTTTAGCAGGGTTTGTAAAAAAGCGGGAGTTTTAAAAAGCCGGATACCGATACGCACCCGAGCCTTACATACTTAGATAAAAAGGATTTAGTTAAATGAAAGTATAATCGCTCATTTGCTAAAATACGGAGATAACTTAATATTTTCAGTTTTTCGGGGGCAGTATTTTAAATTTATTTAATGTATTTAAAGTTTTCCAACATTTTTATAAACTGATATTTAAGTATGTACTTCTGTTTATATTTCGTATAAATCTGAATATTAAAACTTTTTTAAGCAATTATGGACAATCACCACTGGCTTATTATGTTGCTCTTAACGCACGCAGAGCTATTTCGTATTACCTCTTCCTTTTTGGTATTAGTTTTACTACTACCGTAAAGGTATCGTTTATTACTATGTTATATACCTAATTGAATATGCATCCCTCTTTATGAAAGAAAATACATACACTAAAATGTTTTAGTTTTTAGGCAAACAGGGCTAGTTTGTAGTTAATCAGTTTTCTGCTTCATTTTTTTTTAACAAGTGCTTACGAAGTTCAGAAATTTCAGATAGCAGTAAATGCAATTAAGAGGTTTTAAACTAGCGATAAAAAATTTAAAGTTAAGAGTCAAACTGCTAATATATTGAAAACTAGACCTCACGAAACATATATTAATTATTTAATTATTTTCTTAACAGCATTTATCTAATGAAGATTTTCTTTTTTCTTCCTTTTCTTTCGCTCTAGAAGAAGACTGGCAAAATGACAAATCTGGACGTAATCCATCAAATGAACAAGGTACGGTAGTAATTTCACCAACGCATTCATTAATAAATTTGAATAGGTAACCTTAAATTTTTTAATAGTATTTTACCAATAGTAATCCAATTTTTATCATTTCGCATTAATTCATCATCCGGAAAAATCAATACAAAACATGCAGAAAATATTTAAATAAACCGAAATCCAGCCCCTTCACTTTTCAATGTAATCAACATCTAAACTCAATAGATCTCAGCCTGAGTATCTATCACCGGTCTGGTAAGGGCAGTTTCCCCTAGCACACGCAATTTAACTGAACTCCCTCAAAAACCACTTTATGCCCATCTCAATCGCCTCTTAACTATTATTGCGATCTAGCTGACCCGGTTCACATACACACCGGGCTGAATTAAACAATTCCATTACCTGCTCTGTCCAAATTTAAATATAAATTCATTTGGTGGCCCGTTTTGTCTTTAACTAGAATCGGAACGTTGCTTTTGTGAAACTGAAAACTACTTTAAGGCAAAGATCTTATCCCATCCGGTTGTCCTTACCTCAGTCAACGTCTTACTGCAGTTGATTTGGTGGAGAAAAATTGAATTAGCATATTTATCAATTCCTTCTACCATCAGACTCCCCGCAATGGTATTTATATTTAAGTGTGGCAAAGTGTGTTGACTTTTATTTCAGTTGAGTAACCTTTAAACTCAAAGCGTGGAGTAGTCCCACAGCAAGGATCATCATTGTCTTTGTTGTCATGGAAGTGATTTTCGTCATCTTTTCCTTTAAAATAAATGATAAAAGAAGACTGGGCTAATATCCGTTTTTCAGTTGGACTGGTTTCCTTTTTCCTTTATTTTTTCGCCGATTTACATCCGTTTCTTTAGTTAAGGTTATGGAAGCCAATTGCGGTAGGAAAATGATTTTCATTCGACTATAAATTATGCGGAACATTAGTAGGGGAATCAAGAGGACTTGCAGAAGATAATATTAATATCCTTGAATGTAATTTGAAAGGTACATATCTTCGTTGAAAATACTATACATTTATACAAAGATGGAAGTACACTCAAAGTAATAACCAAGGATATCTTTACATGCTTCCGTGTTTTTACATAGCAGTAACGAGACAAGACGAGGCCTTCCTCTACTTCGTCGTCCCTCTGCTTTGTCGTCCCACTACTGCCTCGTCCCTCCGGATTATTGTCAATGATGCTGGAGCGTTGTATCCCAACCGCCCAACGACCAGTTTTTATACCCTATCCTTAGGGTATATTAATTTTGACACATAGTTTGTAACACCCGTTAATATTCGTCGTAGACCCATAAAAGTATATATATTTATATATATTTGAATAAGCCCAGAAAAAACCCTAATTTTAAAATATTCATAAGATATGTAGGCACTGCCCTCCTTTATAATTTTTTTGCCACGCCTACTTTTTGTGGGCGTTTTTCACTAAAATGCTGTTTTCTTCGAAAATTTTCATAGAAACCGAAAAAAAATGTTTAACAAGATATAAAGCCAATATTTTTTCCAATATATCGCCCATAAAAAGTTTTTGGCCATGCCCACTTTTTGGGGGCGTTTTTTTCAAAAAATATTTTCTTTTTTTTAATTTAATAGAATGAAATAAAATGCTATCCATCATCTTTCTAATGCTTTTTTCTTTGGGGCATATAGGGATATGGATAGGGAATCATACTGTTCGCCCCAAGCAGACTGTAGCCTTTCCTTATGTGTTTTTTTCGACTTGATGCGCGCACAGTTAAACGAGAACAATGCAATGCTAGGAGCGTTTACATGGTTTTTTATGCATTTCGCTTTCTCGGTTTTCATAAGAAATAAAACACGTAAACAGTTTTATCGCTTCTCGCAAAGCCTATTACGATTTTAATTCCCTTTCATTTATGTATGTGAATATCTCAGTGCAATATTAAATTTTTGACCGACTTTCGATTTTCTTATCCATAGATTTTATGGTAATTCTCTTCTAAAAATTAAGCTCTACATAAAGTTTCAGATAAAACTTATAGCGGAGTTATTTGCATTAGTGTGCGATCAGGGTGTGCAATCAGGCTTTCCTTATATGACTAGGGTAGAAATTTAAGGTCTATTTTGCAATTACTCTACACGATTTTGTTCATAGAATCCACAAATCATATGCAAAAGTATTGAAAATTAAATCGGTAAACCCTGTATAGAGTTTCCTTAGTTGTTAGGGATAGAAATTTAATACATAGTTGCCTTCTCAGCCCAAAGGCACTACGATTAGCAAAAGTTATTGTTCGGTTTACTTATAAACATAAATACATGTAGTTTTAATATGTGACAGCAGATAGCTTCAAAGTTATAGCTTTCTATTGTGATACATTTGTAGCTTCATTACCCATTGCGGAGTGAATGTACACCTCCTGAATTTACAGTGTGAAAGCTCGCTGCTGTATCACGTCGGTCTAAAGGTAAGCGTTTTGGGTTTTGATTCGGGATGTGACGTTCAATCTCTAATAGGGATTAAATGTACAGTTATTTGCCCGGTTGTTGTATATTCGGGACGTAATAAGAGAATGCTCGCCAAAGTTGGAAAGTTTAAGAGCTCTGAAAAGTTGTTAAGAAGAAAACGATGCTTGAAGCAGGTTCTCCATTCGGCAAGAATTATGAATGAACTACAGCAAAACCTCGCTCAAAACATGATAAATCGAACGCTCCACTAATTCAACACCAACGATTGACGAATTGTGTAATATGAACATAAATTCTTTGAGTAGGGAGGGTTTTCAAAAGCAAAAGTTATTAATAAAAAAAATTAACCTTCATTAAATGAATGCCCCTACCGAATTCAGAACTCTGACTCAAAATCTTAAATTCCTCAAATGTCAGTATGAATTTGCATCCCACTCACTGATTATAACCAGTGTATAAAATAGAAAATTCAATCCAGTGACAGCAATAATCTGATATATGGGTAGGTAACTACTACTATGAATTCTCTGACACTTTATGTTACGCTAGGATGATACATACATATGCATTATAGTCATCATTACAATTAGCATGCTGCCACCAAAACTTCTTATGAATAATGTTTCAATTGTGAAATTAAAACCAACACACGAAACGGAGATCTAAAAATTCCATTGGAAATTAAATGATAATAAAAAATCTCTTTTTCTTACATCTGGCTGGCCAATCTCTGAAAAGAATTCAAGTATCTGCCGATAACCAGCCGCTATAGCTACTGTCGGTCGATGGAATACGTTTTCTCAAGCATTCTGTTCTGAAGAACTTTTAGTTTCATTTACGGTTTCGGCTCGTTCTGCAGCGCCGCGTTCTTTGTTGGTTGCTCCGTTTGATAAATTTCATGTGAATTTATCTGTGTCTATCCTCATACAAACATCGCGTGTGTACCAATTACTGTCTGATCTTGTTTCTTAAATAATTGTACTACATATTGTCGGATGAGGAATTTATTTAAAATTTTAAATTCTCACATATGTCACGTGCTTGACGTTTTGTTGCCCTTTTTGTGTTTGATTCTATTTATTTACATGTGTATCAGTTCCGCATGGTTCACAAAATAAGTGTGCTCATTTGATGTTTACTAGTGCAACAAGTCGTCCTGCTTCGTATTTGTTTGGTTTCCATTAAACAAAATTCTGAGAAATACCAATGTTGAATGAAGTGTCCCTTGTGTGGTTTTGTTTATGCGGTATCTGTCGATAGCACATCCCAAACTGTAATTTGATTGCCCTTTAATGGCTGATTGGAATTTGTTTTATTTGTATACAAAATACGGAATAAATAAAAATCATCTTGAAGGAGAAGGTAAGTTCTACAACGAAATAGGTACATATGTCTTACTTTCACAATGCATTCATACACACTTTAGTTGTTTCTTCTATTTTGGGATAATATACATACGTACACTTCCGGGAGTAAAAGTTTTAAGGGTAGCCTATTTCCTTTAAATAGTGTTTTTGTTTATATTGTCAAGCAATTGTTAATGTTTTTGTTGGCTTGTAACTACGCAGAACACATGTGGTATGTGCCCATGTGTCTGTTTTATTTTATTGGAATGTGAATAAAGGGCGGAGAAAGGGAACTTGACGTCGGAGAAAAAGAACTAGGTAGGTGTAAGGTTACGCGTATGAAAAAACATTCTGGTGCATGATTAACAAAACAGAATAGGTAATTGTTTCTCAATAATTTGTGTAGTCTCATATATTATATTCGGAATAATTTTATAAAACAATGAATTTAAATTTAAATTCGTACTTAAAATTAATTATTTTTCATACATAATAGCATCCTTTGACAAGATTTTCAAAAAAAAAAAGAACTCGATACGAGTTTTATAAAAAAAAATATTCTTAATATTACAGCAGTTATTACCTTTAATCAGTCTATACAAAAATATTAAATATATGGTAGAGAGAGAAAAAAATACTTAAATATTTTTTAGATCAGTAAAGATAGGGATGTTTGCCTCTCATTCGCACTCTTTTGTTTTCGATAACGTGCTATTCTAACAAAAGCTCTTACAGGGACTCCGTGGTAAGGATTTCAAATCAGCAAAATCCCGAAAGAATAATATGAAGGGTTACCATGCTTTTCATTTCATTTAAATTGGTTTATTTATAAAAAGGGCGGTTTCTTTCAATAAATAAAATATTAGGCTTAAACGGCCCACACAGGGCCTTAAGCCTAGCTTTTCCAACCATTTTGTGTGCGAAGCTATATTTTGGACACGAATGGAGGGACCTACAGTTTAATGCCGATTTCGAACGGCAATTTACTTTTGAGAAGCTTCTCATGACATTTCTTACTCTTGGATGTTTGTAAGACGTTCGCAAGAGGTGGGGCAGTGAATAAAATCTTTCAGGTGGTAGAGGCCGGGATCTGAACCAACGACGTCTCGGCTAGTAGTCCAACGCACTTAACCACTGCACCCATGGTGCAAAAAAATGGCACGCTACTGATTTTGAAAAAGCTTCCCCCTGAGCCATGTACTGCCAATTTATGTTCGACGGAGAATATTAATTTATCATCCTGCGCAAAAAAAAGACATTAAAATTCTAGGCACTAATTCTGTAACTCTCAAGACGATATTCGTCGGGCGATAATATTCAACGATATCGTCATCAATTGGTTTCACATAACTTTATCGCTATCATGTCATCCATTGTCATTAAAGTAGCTTTAGGAGATGGCGCTGCTACGACCAATTTGGAAAGCAGCTGGTATTTTCTGACTGTTTTACAATCTGTCCTCTGTGAGCGATTGACTGAAAATAGTTCAAGGATAGTAAAATTGTAAACAATCAACAGCAAACCCCCTGGTGTCACCGCCGCGCCGGAAAACATTTGTTTTTTTTTAATGTCGTGGTTAGTTTGGTTTTAAATTGAGAGGAGAATATGAATCAAAAAAAAATTTTATATTTGTATTATAATGCATAGTAGCATAAAATGAACTTTTTTTTTCGGTTTCTATGAAAATTTTCGAATAAAATAGCATTTAAGTGAGAAACGCCAGCAAAAAGTAAGCGTGAAAAAAAAATTTAAAGTTAAGAATTTAAAAAGGAGGGCATTGCCTTCATATTTCGTAAAAAGTTGTAACACTCTTTCTCTCCAACCAACTTTAGCTTTAAAAGGGGTTCAAACAATTTTTTACACTCTTATCATTTCGAGACCCTAGGTAGTATATGTTCGAAATTTCAGCTTCCTAGCTTTAATTTAAAGGTCTAAATATTGGTGACGGACCGACGGACGGACATTGCTAAAAAGTCTTAGGTTTTGGTCCTGATCATAAATATACGGGTCCGCCATCTAACGTTTTTTTTTTCAACTAGTGCTTATTTCGCGAATGGTAACACTTAGCTTATGTCTGATTTGACAGATAATTATTTTTATCCTTCCGCTGAACGAATATGGCTCTGTATACGCTTGAACAACGCTGGGAAATATTGCGACATAATTGGGAGTGGCCGTTGTTACAGTCAATGGCGATCGTTATTGGGCCATGTTGAACGAATTGAAAATTGAAGAGGAGGATATTGGCAACATTTGGGTTCAACAGGACGGCGCTACGTGCCACACAGCCGAAGTTACACTCGATGTTTTGTGCCCTGTTTAAAAAAAAAAAGTTATTTGGCGGATCCTATATATATATTTTTATGGATTTACGACGAATATTAAAAGGTGTTACAAACTATGAGTCAAAATTAATACCCTTAGGATGGGGTATAATAAAGTTGTTTAAGTACTCAACCGTTACAGAATCAGTTATTCATAAAAAAATAAGTTGTCCTGGGTAACTGTGTTGTGTTGCTAAGCGGAAACCACTTTTACAAAGAAAAATATTTAGAGAAAATTAAGATATTTGGCAAAAAGTAATATGTATTTTGTTGACGAAAATTAACGTTCACCTTTTAATTTTGTAGTTCCTATCATAATAGATTAATTGATAAGACTTTTGTACAATTCTCTATAACCTAACAGAAAATAAATAAAGTTGCATACAAAATAGAATTGTCTGAACTTTATTGTTCAGACAGATCTTTTCTTCGGAATGCATTGCATTGCCGATGCATCGGACTTTTGAGGAAAAATAAAAATAATATTTTAAATTGTGCTACACGCTATTCCTTATGAATAGTCAGTAACCATGTTTACAAAGATATTCTTGAGTTATACCCCATTTCAAGACTATAAGGAGGATTGAAGATTGTTTGAATACCGCCTATTATACCACTACATTTTCGTCATAACTGCAGGAGTATTGACTTACTGAACCTTTCTAACTTATTTAATACGCCCACTGTCACGCTCACAATGTAGAAAACAATATGTTCTAAAGTTGAATAGGTAAAGGGTTGACCTGAACTATTTAATTTGTTAATAAAACCAAACAATGGAGTTGCGATATGGACAGACACCCATACCTAATTTGTTTGAAATTATGTTTATTGTTCACAATATTATTAGTTTCTGCACTTTAATCGACTTTTACACCGGATGCTTACAAAAATTAAAATAACAGCTGAGAGATAAACAATATGGGATACAATATGTGACAAAAAAAGTGCCAAATTTAAAGACAATAAACAATATATATTTTGTAGTGCTCAGTTTGAAGTCATTGTGAGTTAATATTTTTTGTTCTATTGAATTGAAACAATATGTGTTATCCATTTCTTTATATTTATAAATCATATTATGGAAATTAGCCAAAAACAAAACATTATATTTTATATCCCAAATCCACGATAGAAACTTTTTTCGAATAAAATAGAAACTGAAAGTTTGTTTTTCTCTATTCATCGCTAAAAATATTTTTAAAATCACACGATCTACCTCAAAAACCCACAAAAAAAAAGCATAAATTGTACAAAATGTGTTCTTGAAATCGTTAAAAGTGCAGTTCAAGTGGAAAAATATTACATCCCGTTTACTAAATTTTTGCGTTTCCTGTTTTTCGAAAATAGTTTTGCAAACGTATTGTATACGCATGCGAATGAAAATAATAAATAGAATTTACGTCACGCCAGTTCAAGGTTAGATAGAATTTTCTTATGTTTCCTATCGAATAGTGTGACTGTTCGAGTTATGATTTTCGGAAATCGATTCAAAATCCTACCTATTTATGACAATGAATATTTGATTTTAAATTGCTGTGGTGACGCTTAACTTGTAAAATTTTTTAATAAATTAGATATAAATATTTGTGTCATAAATCTCATGACACTCATTTAAAACTGTGAAGCTGTTATCAAGTTGAAAATGCCATTGGGCTTTAATTTTTAGGCTTTTAAACATTAATTTGAGCTATTGCCCAATTGTTAACTAAGTAAAGCAAAAATGTTCTTTTCAAAAGAAATGAACATCATTCGAGTGTGAATTTAAAACGTTTAGAAGCATTCGGTATTTTTTAATTGAAAATCTTTAAATTCTAATTATTCAATATGAAAAAATTAATAATATATTGAACTGAAAATTCGCTTCTGCACATAAATTGGGACTGCAAATTTCTTAAAATCCTTCTCAAGGGTAAAGAAATAGTCGTCGCGCATTTGAAATCGTCAAAACTCTTTGAATGTTACAAAAATGTTCGATAACGATAGTCGTTCAACGAAATGAGGGCCGGGCCCATCCATGTGGATAAACACGTCTGTACAGTTTTCACTCACTAAAAAAGTATTCAAACATTTTCAATATCAGTCACATTAGATTCTAAGTATCTTGAGAAATATGGAGTATTTTTACTACCACTACGTGATAGATGACATATAACGTCAGATCCCATATGTCAGCTGACAGTTAATGAATAATAGGTGACAAACGATAGCTGACGAATAGGGTATAGGGGTTTCTAATTATCGAACTTATAGTTTGTGCTTTTACAGTTACAACAATCTTTAAGACTATATAAAGGGAGTTATGTTTAATGCAATCTGCTGAATTTGCGTAAAAGTGTTTGTTCTTTATTTTCCACCACTGACGTTTTGCTAGCGAATTTAATTTAATTTTTGTGATGTTGAAATGGTGGATTGTAAAAGTTTTTTGATACCCCCACAATTGTGAAAAAACTCTGATAAAGGTAAAGTTGATGGAATAAAGCATAAACCCCTTCACAAGATATAAAGACACTGACCTTTTTAACAAAATTGGCATATAAAGTTTTTTGCCACGCCTACTATTCTGAATTTTTTAAGAAAATATTATTTCCTCCCAAAAATTTCATTAGAAAACAAAAAAAACGATAACAAAATATTTATACAATATATTTCTCACTATTCTCCCCATACAAAAGTTTTAGCCACGCCCATTTTTTCTTTTGTAGAAAATTTTATTGACATAATATTTACAAAATATTCTCCCTAAAATTTGACTAATACAACGTGGGAAAGCCCAAACCTTTTGGGCGCGATTTTACACAAATTAAATTTTTACGCACGAAAATCTAACACGTTTTAAAATATCAATAGTATTTTACATCACCACTTATAGATACCAATATGAGATATAGTTTCTTAGTTAAGTAACATTTTACGCGTAGTGTATAAATAAAGTGACAGTCACTACAATTTTTCTTCTGTCAGATATGAACGTAGATAATTTCAGTCTGTGATAATAGTATGAAATCTCTATTTTGTCTTCTTTTTTATTATCTGGTTATTTAATATAAAATAAAGTGTAATATAAATGTAAAAACTAGACAATAAAAATATGTTTGCTATGGACTGGGTTCCGCTAGCTAATTTAGAATCAATGATAAGTAAGCCAAATTGTCCAATATAAATGTGAATACCGGAAGATGTTGGCCAACCTACTAATTAAGTACAAATCTTTCACAAAGTCCAATAACAAACCTCAATCCACAATTAATCCACATATTTAAAAACACAGAAATAAATATTTTATTTCGGCAATTATTAAATACTAGTTGCATGTTCGACCTAGCCCGTGTTAAAAGATAGTTAGATAGATAGTTTTACTATCCAAATAAATATTATCTATTTTAAGTCAGAAAATATATATTCTCTTACAGCGGCTTACTTTATTGTTCTCGGACTGAATGCTCCATTTCATAGAAAAAAAAAACTTGTTCGTGGGAAACTATATTTAAAGTAAATAATTTTAAGTTTCATGGGTTTCACAGCTTCAAAAAATCGATTTTTTTTTAATGTCTTATTAATTTCTACAACACCGAGAATATTATTCTAAATTTTCAAGTCATTCCGAATAAAAGTTTCGGAGATGCAGCCTTGGGAAGGTGCGCACTCAATTGAATCACGAGGTTTATTTGAGGTTATCTAAGTTATCTGAAGTCGGGTGTCAAAAGTTCTCGAAAACTGCTCAACCAATCTTGATGAAATTTTACACAGGTCTTCGAGATACAATTCACGAGGGCTTGGACGAAGGTTTTTTTTTTTATATCACAACTATTTAAAAAAAAAATTTGATTTTCACTTTTTTTTCCTACATCCAAATTCTAGTTTATGGTCTTAACTAAAATACGAATTTTGTTTTTTTCACTTCTGATAATCCTGTCAAGAGTTCTACTGTCAACGCGGACGTACCTTTTTTTCGAGGGATCACCGGAAATTGCGTCACAATGACGGAGTTTTGAATATTTTTCTTTGAAAATTTCAGAAATTCTTTTTCAAATGTATTTAAGACATTAAAAAGTTTGAATAAAATATTTTATTTTTTATATAAAAAAAAATTGTTGAAAATATATCTTTTGTTTTCCCAAATAAACCCATGTTACTTCTTAAATTTTTAGAGGTCTAGAAAAAAAAACTCATAATTCATACTTTTTTTATATTTTGCCTCAGAATGGTGGAAATTATCAATAACAGTAGTGGACAAATATAAGTTACCACCAGAAATTTTTAACTAAACTTCGCTGAGACTTTCTGGATTAGAATAGTTATTAAATTAACTCCCAAAATAACTGTATTTTACCGTTCTCAATTTATTCCAAGAAAAAAAAAGCAATCGTAGTTCACTTCATGGACAAATCAGAGGTGCAATTTAACTTTTTTGTGAAATAGTGCGGTGGTAACTTTTATTTGTCCAATAGTGCATTTATTTATTTATTTATCTACAAGCTAATGCTAACAAATTTTAGAAATAGTTTCATAAGAATATTTTGAATAATAATGAAAAGAACACATATAACAAAATAAATTACATAAATAAAGAATAAAATTAAATAAAATTAAACGAGGTAATTCAAAATATCCCTCACACATCAGAAACATTTTTCAAGGCTGATTTCTATATTCGAGTACCGATTTGGTGTGCTTTACAAAATAACGCCACATTTAAAATGCGGTTTGAAAATAGCTTGGAAATAAAACCGCAGTTATAAAAAAAGAAAAACAAAGGTATGGTATTATTTCCACGTCAACATAGAAATAAGGCCACTTTATCCCATTGAAAGTTATTTCGATTATTAAGAATCTTCGAATGGAATATGGTGGGGTTGGCCCGGTGGGCCTCATTTCGCAATAGTCCTTTAAATAGGCCATATGTGGTCACTAACTGGAGATATGTACAAAGAAAGCAAAGCGTATGGGTCACAAAAATCAATACAATTTTGCTTAATGAAACTAACAGAATCAATTTCGTAAACGAATGAATCTGAGGTATTTGAATTTATACATTACATTTTTTAATATTTAATTTTAAATTACACCTTTCCGAAATTCGATCAATATCTTATTGTAATAGGAGGCAAACATTTACACCTTTAATTTTAAGGAATAATATCAGATCATCAGCATAAAGAAGGCCAAAGTTATATCATTTATAAAAATATTGAACAGAGGGGGATCCAAATGATTTCCCTGAGGAACACCCGAAAGACAATTAATAGAGTTCGAAAAATATCTGATTCCAATTTTTTGTGATCCAATATTGAAGTGATGAATGGAAACCAAATAGTTTAATTTTTCGTAGTAATCTAAAATGGTTAACCGAATCAAAAGCTTGTACATAAATTGCATCAAATTGGCTCTTTCCCTCAATGTTCTCGATATCATATGTTATATCGTTTACAAAAATTTGGAACAGAAGGGGACCCATATGACTTCCCTGAGGAACACCCGAAATACCATTAATAGATTTCGAAAAAGAATTATTGATTACAATTTTTGTGATCTACCTGTTAAATAAGATAAGATCCAACTTAGAAGTGATGAGTGGAAACTAAATAATTTAATTTTTCGCAGTAAGCTAAAATGGTTAAACGAATCAAAAGCTGATAAATTGCATCAAATTGACTCTTTCCCTCAATGATCTCCATTTTATACGTTGCAAAAAGGGCCATGTTAGTTGTTGTAGAAGGCCCTAAGATAAAATCATGGTTAAAACCTTTAATTTTGTTTTTACAATGCTTTCGAATAATTTAGGAATTGAAGGTAGTTTATCGAACCCTCTGCATTTTTTTAATATGTTCTTAGACCCAGATTTATGAATTGAAATTAGATATGAAGTTTTCCATTCGTTAAGAAAGATACCTTCGGAAATCTATTTGTTGAAAATGCATAGCAGAGGAAGCATAGTGTATTGGCGCAGTTCTTTTAAAATAAAGCTGGTATACCATCCGCACCAGGTTTAAGTGAAGGTTTCAGTGATTGAAGTTCTAAGAGAACTTCATCAATACTTATTGTTAGATGTAACGCACCAAAATCAACCTTATTTGGTATATTGGGCAAATACGGCTTGTTGAAGTCATTTAGATCTGAGTACACGGATTGAATCCGGAATCGAAGTAATATTTAAAGCATCTGAGTTCTTATATGAAATTTTTTTGGATATCCAGAAGCAAAACCAGCTGCTATTAGACTTGATATTAATTTAAATACTCATAATATAACACATATTAAGCAATTTATTAATAAAATACAAAAAATGTTTGCAGTGTGCTAAATTTAGCATAGTCTAATTCATTATTAGTATTCTTATATTTATTAAAAGCTTTACGTTAAGCATTTTTTAAATTTGTAAAATGATCATTATACCACGGGAGTTTTGGTAGTTTGTAAATTCATGAAACTAATTGAACGATTGATTGAAGTTACCCTTTTTAAAGTTATAAGATTTTAAACATTTATTAGATTAATACGACCAGAAAATATATACATAATTTAATTTCAAGGAATCATTCTTTGTGCTGAATAGATTCCTTTAACAATGAAAAGGAACTGTCGAGACTTTAGAATTACTTATTACATACTAATATTAAATCTTATGTATTTAAGGCATTCAAAGCATTTGGAATTCTAAATATTTGAACCAGAATAAGTCAATGAAAAGAAACTAAAGAAAAAAAATATGTGTAGAAAACAAGGTTATAGGAATACATAATTGCTCAACTTCCATACAACATAGCTTTATACTAACGGTAATCAGGACTCCCCCTCCGCGTTCAGAGATAGAGTTACATCTGTCGTATCGATATACCACAAAATGCCGAGAATCAAAAAGTTCAGACGAAGTTATATAAGAACACCATTTCGAAGATAATGATTAAATCGTAATCAAGGTGACTTGAGTTGTTAAAAATCCAGTGGCATTGTGAAAACATATGTTCAGCGATGAATTATGATGTTGATTAGGCTGATTGTTTTGGCGAATTAATTAAGGAAAAGAACTAGAGGGTACCTCTAACCCTCCAGGTTTTTTGGCTCGAACACAAAAGGACGTATTTTTACTCCATTAGGCCAAAAAGTGCGAACGTAGACATTCTTTGCACATTTCACAGAGACGCCAACTTTAAAATTGATAAATTTCAAGTTACTATCGGATTTCTGGTGTCTAAGGAGCTTATAACATTGAATTTCACCTCGATGGAATTCAAGATTAGTATTTTGCCTTTAACTTCAGTCGGAACAACTGCATCGACCGTCACATTCGTAACACTTATTAACAACAACAACTTTATAATAAACAGTAATATCAACAGCGACGGCATTATTTAAGGTTTTGGCATTGGGTGCAACAAGAACTTCTGAACTTTTACTTTTCTTTGAGTCTTCTTCCACGGTAGAACTATGAGAATCAACAAAAACCTCTTTCGGAACATAAACAGCAGTAACACCAACAACATCACCATCATTTAAGCTATTAACATTGATCTTAGCATTACTTCTGAGTTTTTTTTCTCTTTTTCTGTATGTCTTTATCGTTATTGTTTTAAGCAATATTTGGGAATGATGATGACCTGCGAGAGGTCAAGGGCACTCTTCTTTGATTCCTTATTGGAAGTTTTAGATTTAGAAGGGTCCTTGACCTTAGGCTTTCGTTGCAGAGATGTTTTTTTAGGTATATCACGACTAATGTTTAGATTTTCGTAGGATTCATCTCGCTTAAATAATAAATGTATATGGTAACTAAGCAAACTTACAATACCTTGAAATAAGAACAAAGTGATCATTAACACTCTTTATGCATTCATCGAGTTTGGAATTTTTAAATTTAATACATTTAAAAAAAATGTTATCTGTATTATTTATAAATGTCATATATTTTTCGGCTATGTCTGTACATTCACAGTGAGTTGGTAAACCGCACAATTAGTAAGAGACTTTAAGTATTTACAGCAAACAAAATTCATTAAGCAGAAGCATAGGTATGTGACTTAACGTTAACAAGAATATCTAAGCACGTTTTATCATGGTGATAATATCAACTGAATATCAACTTGTCCATTACTTCTTTCAGTGTAGTTTTCTACAAGGGTTTGTCCGATCAATTATGCACTGATAAGATATTAGACCTGCATTCTTATCTCTGATACTCTTTACTAATTATTTTTCTTTACCGATCATCACTGGAGCCCATCATTTGAGAGAGACACCATCTTATCATAGCTAATGTTGGATTTTGTAGATGAAAGTATCCTATGATCCATTTTTTCAATTCCAATTGAAAAGGTAAATAGGCATATTCAAAAGTATTGGGTAGCCCAAGGTTCGATCTTCGCGGTGCGGAAATGGACCGCGATTCTCCTAGTGCTGACCGATGGTATAAACAAAGGTCCTAGGGAATGTCGTTATAAGCAATTTTGAATGAGTTGCGTTTCTTCCCTGGCATTGCATATTTTGTTCTAACGTAACATAACTTCGCCATTAATTATGTAAAGTAATTAACAAGTAAACTTTTATTTATTACAAACTGATTTCCCACTAACTTACATTTTTAATTTCTTATTTATCTCCAGTCACACTTTCTTTATTAGGGTATGAAAACAATACGCTTTTCAGGCGCTTTTACTCGCGCTACATTTAGCATTTATTCTGTATTATTATAGTGAGTCTAGATGGCGCTATTTTCTGCACCTTTTTAGGCCATGATCTACCTATATTTCCAATTTTAGTTTTTGGTCTTACAATTTTCGAGTAAATTTTCGAAACTCAGTGCAGAGAACAGAAAATGTACTCGGCTGTTATTATATGGAAGATTACGTTTGTTTGTATCCATAGACAGGGAAGTGAACTAATTTGACTGGGTAATCTTTAATAACTACATAAGTTTTGTTTTAAATAAATTGTTTGATACAAATTTAGCTTTGATTTAAGATCTCTGACTTTGTACGTTAATGTGCTCTCCTTTTACTTATATGTTTTTAATGAAATTAAGTAAACTGACTCCTGTTTCCCAATTTATTTTTAATATAACTGTTTTTCATATCTTCCATAAATGCCAAAAAATGTGTCTTTGCACACACAATGGTTGGAGACGATAGACTTAGGTTGTTTCCGACTAAGATTAATTTTTTTTGACTACAATATATAATTATTTTTCGTTTAATTGTTTGGTTTCAGTATCCGACGATCGAAGACGTAACGCCCGCCGTGAGGATCCCAGACGCC
Organism: Ferdinandea cuprea; assembly: GCA_963576555.1. NCBI lineage: Eukaryota > Metazoa > Arthropoda > Insecta > Diptera > Syrphidae > Ferdinandea > Ferdinandea cuprea. Next base: position 81,696,418 of record OY754958.1, on the reverse strand, counting down.
ACACGTTGGGTGGAGATATGCTCCAATATGGTGTTGGTGGTGGAGGAGTCGGCATCAATATGGGCAGTGCCGGAGGTGGCATGGGTGGCGGCCAAGGTCAACCTCAGCAAAGAGCTATGGATCTGGAGGTAAATCAACGATACATGCCTAACACTCGACTTGTTTATGTTTCACAAATGACAAATGTTTAACAACTAAGAATTCTGAAAGCAGTAAATTTGCTAATAAGCGCCTTCCCATGTACATTATATTGCAAAAAAAAACAACAAAAATAACACCTTAGAGCCAAATCCTGGTGGCTAAACTGTGGTGTGCTTTTTGTGTCTATATGAATTTGAGTGTGGGTATATCAATTTTTTTAATCACAACGCGCCTTTTGCACAAAACACCACATAGCTGGCAGTCAAGAAAGTTAACCTATACCTTGCTATAATTTGTTTATTTTTTCTTGATTTTGTTAACACAACTTATTAAGAAAAAAAAAAACTTTAGTTCTTAAGTTAAACAATTTTTGTTTCATCTTTTAACTAACAATTAGTTGTATATTTTTTATTTATATAAAGAGAATCAAATTTTTAGATAAAAAATTGATGTGATTTTGTTTTGTTTATTTACTAATTACATATTTTGTTTCATTATTTTTTTTTGTTTGTTATTTATTATACTTGTACATACATAAATGGTACAATACAAACAAGAATCTGTTACAATTTTACCTTTTACATTATTTTCATTTTGTTAATACTAACTAATACATTAAAAATATGAAATATAATTTCGTTTTTATTTTCATTTCGTATTTAACTACCTATTGTTTTTGCCAGAAATATATATTTGCATTGCTTTAAAGAATAACTATTGCATATATAAATGGTTTTTCTTTATTTTAACTAAGTAAGTTTTCTTTTAGTTACGATTATTTGCTTTTTAGTTCCTTCTTTGATCAAGCATATCAGCGAAACTATCTACATTCAATAGGATATATATTGTAAAAAAATAAATAAATTTAATTTAAATAAATATTTTACTATTTTACACTGCAATAAATGATGCTTCGGTGAAATGTTATTTAATTTTGATATTCTTTTGTTTCTTCTTCTTTGATTTGATTTTGTTTGTTTCCGGCGGTGCAAGGGTATCTACTGTCACATTTTTATTTACACGTCGAAAAATCACATAAAAGTTATAACACATTTTTTTGTTCATTGACTCTACATTCGTTATCACCCTTTATTTTCATAACACATTTTATATTCCTGATTTAATTTATTATGCGTATTATGTTTGTATAGATTGGCCAACTTGTGAACAGCGCAGTTTTTATACAATTGACTAAAATATCTATATAATTTGAAATAAAAAATGTAATCATTAAATAAACGCGATAATGTAAGTGACAATTTTCATCACCGCCTTTTCCTGTTGGCCCCCATTTCATCTGCATCTACCTAATACTTCCTTTGGATTACGATGATTCGCTAAATCGCAAGCTTACTGCGCAGCTTTAAAATTATGTTTTACATTTAAACATACGAGTTTTATGTCCAAGATTTAAAAAAACTTCTCTACGAGTTTTCGACGACCGGGAAAAATTAACTCATATTTCTTTCCTGCGGCGCAGCCCTCCACTGCTCACTTGCGGAATTGACTATTAACTATATCATTCAAAAGCAAAATTATTATTTATTATATCATACAATATAATGCTGCGAAAATAAAGCAAGGCAAAAACAACCGATCTTATTGATAGAATACGAGCAAATTAACTGTGATCGTTGGAGCCGTTTTTGAGAAAGTAAATTTATTTTAAATTTAAGAAAATATAGAAAAAACTTTTGTTAGATCGATAGCAGCTTTATTAAGCATGGTAGTATTTTAAAAATCGTTAATGTGTTTTGATTTCTATCAATTCGTTGTTGATATATTGGGGATTGTGTAAATTGAGTGTACTGTATTCTTGGTTCCGCCCAGGTATCCAAAATGCAATAACAGACTAATAGACAATCTTTGCAATAAAATTAATGGAAACGCACTAGGCACTGTATGCTACTGCTATGCTCATTAACCCTTTGTACTAGTCAAAAAGGAGTTGAGGGAAACTAAGAACTGGTATATTCGAAAATGCATCACTCTATAGTTAATTCTCAATCAAAACATAAAGTACCGCAAACATGAAGCATCCATGCAAAGCCTAACTACTAATGGCATAAAATGAAAGCATATTTTCGGTTTCGTCCTTATAATAAGAAACTAAAACGTTGGATTGTTTTAATTTTGTGATCTGAAAGGCGATTTTTGTAAAGTTTAAATAATATATCCGGTGATCTAAAGTTAGTCTATACACAATCAGTGTCCATTTCCTCTAGTTACTTCTTGCAATTAGAGTAATTTCCCCATTTAAGTTAGTTGTATATTTGGGCATCAGTTATTAGAAAATGCATGTAATGTACTTTAAGGTTTACAATGGGCAATTTTGGATAGTATTTCCACACATAAATCTTGCTTTGCTAAGATTTTGTAAACTTTCATCGGTAAAAAGTTTGAGTTCTATTCTCTTATTTTGTCTATTGCCTAGTTTTTGCCGCTATCAGCTAAGTCATAGTTGCATTGAGGTTTACATCTTAAATGAAAGGCAGATTCTTTTTTTTTAAGACATTTGTTCAACACACATTACAAAAAAATCATATCTCTTTCATGTCTATTCACATATTTTTGAATATCAATCACTCTTATTTATTTTTGTAGATGGGTACACGAGCTCAAAAGAATAAAAAGGTAAACATAACTCATTCCATTGATTGAAAATAAAAGAACATATTTTAAAACAAAAACATTAAACCATATAAAAATGCATATACAAAGAAACATTACACAAAATCTTAAGCGACATAAAGTCTCTAAGAGATCAATAAAAACATATATCCATTAAGACTATATTAAATCCTTCACAACATAAATTGATTCAGATAGCATGAGTATACCATGTATACTAGTACATACAAATTAAATTATTTTTAATTTTGTTATTAATTTTTTGGTTTACTAGGTTTTCGGTTTCTATATAATATGTTCTAAAGAAGAGTTTGAATGCCGGCGTTTTTAGTTTGCGTAGTCCTTGTTGTTGATGCTATCCACACATTAATTGGGGTAGGATTTGCGTCCTTATTGAATTACTTGCGTTTGGAAGATTTTAAAATATTATATTTTAATATATTATATAATGTTATGTCGTCTGTATTGGCTGTTCCATTTTAAGTTCGAGGAAAAGGCGAATCGTTATGAAACACTTTGAATGTATTAAAAAACTAATTTCTACACCTACACCTCATAGCCTCGGTGCCTTAATCCCAGTTCAATATACTAAAAACGTCAAAATCGATGTATGTAAATTTTATTGTAATATTTATATAAAGCCTTCGCCTAGTTGTCGATTTGCAATCATAAACATCTTTGTATTATGTATATGAAGCGTGAAGCAACAAAAATATTGATTTGTAAAGCAAAAAGTTCACTTATTGCTTATATTAAACAAAACTCAGAGGAATAACTTTAATCTTGTTCCGTTCTCTTTCCCAACGAATACGAGAGAAACGAAATAAAATAAAAGATACAAATATGCAAATATATCTCGTACAAGCAACCAAAAACATAACAAATGCAAACAAAAATTAGTCCGTTTTCATAATAACTCACTTATTTTGAATTAATGAATTGCTTACCTCAAATGCTATGTACACATTGAAATTATATGCAACTTTATAATACCTTAAGAATACCTTCAGAAGACATAACATTCATATATATACCTTATTTTTAAGTTAAATGAAAAGGGGTTTAACAGTTTCTGCTTTATATATCAATATGTGTAAGCGTGCTTAAATTGTAGACTTCACTGTTTCACACATCATGCTTTTTTGACCACTTTGGTTTGGAAATGAATGTTAACTTTACATGATGCATCTTTATATTTGTATATAATTCTCAAATATAATTGAAACGAGCTAGGCGGTTCACGCCCTAAGCCGAAGAATTTTGTTTGCACCTTATAGTATACATATGCTATAATACTTATCATAATTATCAACTGAAACGGTTAAAGTAACATAAAAGAAATTTGTTGCTTAATGGCTGTTGGCATTTGGGGAAAAATTGCATACCTTCTTTAATTTCGAAAATATTTTTTAATAATCATATACATTTATATCAGCTAGTTATATGCCCGGCCTAGCCCGTGAAAAGAAATGATAAGTGATAAGAAATTATTTTTACCATCCATCTAAATATTAACTGTTTTAAGTCAGAAAATATTTCTATACAGCGGCCTACGTTATTGTTCTCGGATTGAAATAACAGATTGCTTTCATAGCATATATTTCGTGGAAAACTATTTTTAAAGTCAATACTCCGATTAATATTAACTTAGTCAGAACCTACGAACTTGTTCGTAAATTAACCTAATGTGCGATTTTGACTGAATAGCAAATTTATCATATAACCATGTTTTTCGTTTCTTCTCTGTCTGTACTTATTTTGTTTTAACGTAATACTTCTTAGTCATTAATTATGCAAAATATTTCACAAGTAAAGTTTTGTTTATAACAAATTTGTTTTCCACTAATTTGTATGTTCAATTTCGCATTTATTTCCAGCGTATTACAAAATGTCAGACTTCCTTTATTAAGGTATGAAAATCAATAATGTCGTGCCGCTTTTATTCGCGCTGCATTTAGCATCGAATCTGTTTTATTAGAATAACGTTGTCTGTACTTGAGTCTAGATGGCGCTATTTTAAAATATATAGATGGCGTTGTAAGCATCGCATCGGCCTTGAAATTAAGAAAAAACATAAAGCAAGGCTACAGTTTGCTTGGGGCGAACAGTATGATACCGTATCCAGATATATTGGAAAAAATATTGGCTAAATATCTTGTAAAACATTTTTTTCGGTTTCTCTGAAAATTTTCGAAGAAAACTCACACAAAAAATAGCCGTGGTAAAAAACTTCATATGACAAACTTATAAAGGAGGGCAGTGCCTACAAATCTTATGAAGGTTGTAACACTCTATCTCTCTAACTTTAGGTTTAAAACGGTTTTATGGGCGTATTCAAAACAATTTCGGAGCCCTAGGGAATACGTGGTCCACATTTCAGCTTCCTAGCTTAATTTAAAAGGCCTGAAAATTGGGTACGGACGGACATTACTAAATAGTTGCAGGTTTTGGTCCTGATCATAAATATATATACTTTTATGGGACTATGATGAATATTAAGGGGTGTTACAAACTGTGTGTCAAAATTAATATATCCTTATGACAGGGTATACAGAATATATTCCTGCACCGCCATGATCGTCCTATATTCCAAATTTAATCCTCGTAGGTCTTTCAGTTTCCGAGTAATTTTGGGTCCAACTGAAACTTAGTGCAGAGGACAGAAAATTGGCTTGGCTATTATTATATGGATGATTACATACTGTTCGGGGAGGAACAACCAGTGCGATATAACAGCTCATTTAAAAAAGCAGCACAAACTTTCAAACATTTCATAGGACCCAGTGTTATACTTTAATTTCAAGAATGGAGATCTTTTCAGCGTTGGAAAAAAGTGTGGTGGATTAAAAAAGTTTAAATCAACGGGGTGTCTAAATAACAAGGTTAGTCTGCTAACGGTCTCTGCGGACCGCGAGTTTACTCTGTTGTCTGATATGAATGATGAAGTATATCCCGGAGCATTTCTCTTTTACGATTATGAAAGTAAGATAAGTAGTAATACTTTTTCCCTGTGGATATGAAGTCTTGCAGTCATCATTTTTTTAAACTAATGTGTGTTCCTCGAACATTTTTAGAATTTATAAAATTACGTTAACCTTTTCGTCTGTAAATCTGAAATAAATTAAGTTAATCATGGGTAAATAAAAAATTAGAAATACCAATTTTTTTGCGAAGTATATAATTCTATTTATACTAAAAAGTAATATAATATAATAAACTATTACATTTAAATTCAATTCAAATTGGACTAAAGTTCTGAAGTATAAAAAATACATATCTATGAATTTCCTGGACAACACTCATTTACATCAAATCTTTCAAAAAACCCAATAAATAAATCGACTATTAGAGAGGGTGCCGTCGTTTAGTGGTTGGACTACTAAGCGAGCGGTCTGCTGTTCAAATCCGACTCGTAACACCTGAACGTTTTTATTCGCTGCCCCAACTCTTGCGAAAGTCTAGAACTCCTTCGACGATATTGCAAAACTGCGAATGGGTTTTCAGAAAATCCTTTTGTAATATAAATTAGCGCATTGCCTATCGGCAATCTGTTATTTATTATGTGGATTCATCCATTCGCCTGTAGACCGTTTAAACGCCATAATTTATGCTCGAAAAGCTGAAATTTGTATTACATGAGCTGTTAAATTCAATTGCATGGTTTGACTTGGCTGACCAAAAAAGCTCAAGGGTTACACAAAAATGCGTGCTCTTGATTTTAATAGTCTGAAAGCCATAAAATTCTTATTAGAAACCTATTTTTTCCATTAATTTGCAATGATTTTAATGCTCTTTTAGTGGTTTGCTAAATTTGTTTGCGCATGGTGTTGATTTTCTTTTCTTAGATCTTTGTTTGTTTGGTTTTATGTTTTAATATACTTAAAGAACTTTACCTTCCTGCAACACTTAGTTAACAAATTAGAAGATCGACCAAACCGTTTAACGTTTATTTTGCATTTGATTTTCTCAAAATATAAATTGAATTTTTTTGTAAGAAAAATACCATCACACCATATATAGGGTCAGGCAATGCGTGGCTATGCGCCCATTAATCAAGGACCTCTGTTCGATGAGGACCCTGGAATTATGTCAGAGGTGGAAACAGCTAGCACAGGATTTCGCCGTGGTGGCAAACAACGTTCATCGCTGCCCGTAGTTCGAACGCCATCGAAAACTTTGGAGAGGCCTCTTGGTGGGTGAAACAACTTTTTTTTCCATTTCGTAAAGATTATTTAATTAAGATTCCTTGTAGGATTAGTATTCCTTCAATACCGTTCCGAAACAAAGAGAGCACTACTTCCAAATGAGATCACATCTATCGATACAGTTCGAGCATTGTTTGTACGTTCATTTCCACGTCAATTGACCATGGCGTACTTGGAAGGACCCAATGTGAAGATTTATATACACGATGCCAGCAAGGACATGTTTTATGAACTGGAGGACGTGCGGTCACATTTGAGAGAGATACGAGATAGATCAGTGTTGCGGCTTTTTGAGTCGAATGAAGTTGCAGCACCACCGCAAGTGCTACCAGGTGGACCAGGTATACCACAGCCATTGCCGCAGGCACAACCAACGCACTGGGATCAAGATCAGGTAAATGAAATACATACATGGCATAGTTTTAATTTCTGCTATTGTGAATAAATACGCTATATTTAAAATGTTTGACACAGACCGATCATCGAACATGCATCTTCTATAAGAAGCCCAATGAAAGTTACTGTTACTTGTTGGTTAACCAAAATGCGTCCTAAGGCGTTTGTTCCGCTTTAGATCGTAAATATCAATCGTAACGCCAAAGTAGATCTACTCTACTTGATCTTGATCTACTTGTCAAGTGTTTGACAACTTTCAACTCGTTGGTAATTCCTTTAGTTGTATACTTGTTCGTTTTAATATTTTTTAAAGTCAATTAAATATTATTGGTGGAGATTGTGGAAAAAATATTTGTCTTGGGAAAAAGAATTTAATAATATCATTATATTTCTGTATAAAATATATTTTTTTATATTATTATTTATGCATTTTTTGTCCTTATGGAAACATTCAACATTAAAAACAATGATAAAACATAGGATAAATGTCACACTGTCGCAAACAGAACCTATGCTACCATAAATTCCAAACTCTCAACCCTTTGAGTCGACATTTGGTTTCATAAATTAGTTTTTAGCGCGCCTTGGTATAATACATTGTAAAGTAACTGTAACTGTGTCAATGTTTGTCGCGCGACCTCCCGAACGCGATATTGTGCATAACTTTGGATTTATTTTGATATATGTATGAAATCTTAACTGATGATGCCAAAAATCTAAATATTAACAATACATGTTTACAAAATGGTATGGCTCGCGGAAATTTAACAAAACAGATTGCGCGATATAAATATAACATGCATCTTTTTGTCATCTAGCGCTATCCAGTGAAAATCCATCTTTGCTGATGGTTCATGCGATAGCTAAATTTTTTTCGTTTAAATTTTCCCAATTTTTTTTTCATTCATGTTATAGTTTTCTTTCAACTAAGATAAATGCCTGCAACGTTAGAAGTTTGACAGGCTCCTTTTTGTAATAACGAACGACCACTTACGAGTAATGTGGATTTTCATTGCCTTAATGGAGCCCTGACAGCAGTGGTTGGCCCAATGAAAAATCACATCAAAGAGAAAACTATCAAATCAAAATTTTATACTTTGAGGGATAGCAAACACTTTAAAATAAATACTTAAATTTTAGAGTGAAGCATAGTTCTTGAGCTCACATAATAAACACACATATTGTTGTATTCTTTTTTCAGAGTTACTTCAGCGAACCAGAATTTGATTCAGAATATCAACATCAGCATATCCACAAGTCGAAGGTAAGTGCAAAACCTAAAAAACGTATTTTCTAAGCATTTTATTTAACAATAAACATTTTTATAAAACTTAAGAGTAGGTATTAAATAAATGAACTAATATGAAACATCCGATGACAAACGATCTTTATGGTAATGATGTATATTATGTATGTATGTTTCTGGTTGAAATTTTCTATTTCCCTTTTTTATATTCGCTGACTAGTGAAACTAACTTCTTAACCTATTATTTTGACCTAAAAGTTACCACATCTACCAACACTAAGTCCCTCTAATGTGTTCTCCATAGTAGCCTGCGCTTTCTTCCAGGCAAATATGATTGCTCCTTGGAATGGCTCAATATCACAGGATCCACAGAAATCCATAATAGCCTTTACTTCCTCTTCAGCTGGTTCGCGATCATGTTCCTTTATCTCATCTTCGATGTCTAGATTCATTTTGACTTTTAGATCGTGTTTAAAAGTCTTTCCTCCAAATTCAGCTAGTCCGTCGAATTTTAGACTTTCATCATCTATGATTGAACCATCATCGAGGAAGACCAGCCCACGTTTATTTACTACTTTAGCTTGACGTTTAACGAGGCGTTTGCTCTGTCTTGTGCTGCGTTTGAAGATGACTCTGCTATCGGAATCGTCAATTATTCCCGAATTAAAGTGACTTCCGAAAATAGGAACACGTGCATTTGGTCCAGATGGCCCAGTTAATTCCAAAGGACCCGACGGGCCGCTTACGAGTTGCTGTGTTACGAGGCGGCTGTGAAATTGGCCATTAACGAAGTTACTATTCGGAGTAGGTGCTGCTGGTTTGTCTAAAGCTTGAGTTGGTTGAGCGAAGTTTAGCCTCACTCCCGAGCGGATCTGTCCATTTGTCAGCACACTGTTTATTGGAAGCAGCTGATTTATCTAAAATAAATATATCTAATTAGATACAACAATTCAAAATAAATAAACAGTAACTTGCCGCAGGTGGAGGCGCAGCTGTGGTAGTTAATTCACGTCCTTCATGATCAAAGTGATGCACGTGATGATGCTTGTGATCACGATGTGCCTTGCCGGCACTCAGCGCTACACGATATATCTGTACCAGGGTTAATTCGAAGTGTAGTCCATGAGCAACTTGTCCCGTCGCAGAAGGTCCACCGGCGTATAGCACTCCATTGGAGGGAATTTTATGCGACACCAGCTGTTAAGAGAAGAGAAAAAAACACGTTATTTACGCACTGCCAAATTACGCAATACCCATGAGTATGTATATGTATCCTTAAACACGGAAATCTAATCGAACTTTACTAGTGAAAATGAAGTGTTTTCGCGAATATGAGCGTTACACAGTCTACTGACGTCGCCGCACAGAGTCATGCGACCATCCACACCATTCATGTGACGTTGATAAACACCTGTATCCCGTTTAACCCGTTTTCAGTGGATAAGAAATACACTTGGGTATTGCAGTCTGTGGGCCTCAGACATGGAAACAGCATTGGGTTAGATAGTCACTCAGTCATTCAGTTTGTTTTCATTTTCACTTTTGCCGCATATCCGCGAGTAGAAGCAGAAAGCAAACTAATGGCAGTGAAATGGAAGACGGAAGTCTTATAGCGATTTCTGGTGGGACGTTGGGAGAGCAGGTTTTACATATTCATGACGATGACACTGCCTATGTCTAAGGATCTTGATCATTACATGTTGTTGATGGTAAATGGCAGATGGTGCTATACAAAATAATCCAACGAAAATGAATTCAGATGCATGTGGCTTTCATAGTCAGTGCAGATGATTTCTAACTCTATGTGCAGGAAGTGAAACAAGGTATTGGTGAACGTAAAATATGGGCTGCGTATTGATATCTGAATTGTGAAGGCATCTGCCACTTGTGATGCATCATATGCGAGTGGCATATGGTACAAAGGTAAGTTTTCTCTTATGCAATAAAATAATTCACAATTTTCTCCATTCGATTGTGATAGCTTAAAATTGTTGGCAGTGATCACAAGTTCATGAAGTAAGGACGGTGCGTCAAGGAGACGTTTCAAACACTGCCAAAAATTTTAAAAAAAAATAGCCTAAAATAAAACCAAGAAAAGATCTTTTGTTTTGTATTTGTATACACTCCTCTCTCATTAGACTCTTCACTCCACGATCCGGCTATATAAAATAACTCTTATATTTAAAGTTTAAAACGGCTGCTGGGAAATATTTTGAAATCGCAACTTGTAACTATGGATCTTTTACATAGAGGTAATAGAAAATATCAAGTCCGACTTACGTTTCTATTCATGACCACTGCCAAGGGTGTATGCAGCTACAGTTAACTATAATGCTCTTTTTTGACATTTAGAAATTCAGCCAAATTTACGTGATAATAAATAATATTAATTTGAAAATTAATTTATTAATGTAATTTTTAATTTCAATGCACATTTGCGTCACAAAATAAATGCAAACGATTTTAAAATATGTAAATAAAGGTATGTAATAGTAGGTATGTTCGTGTATGTCCATTTAAATTAAAGCCAAACGGCATGGCGTGGGTCTGGACGAATCTTCCCAACACTTCTTTTACGAATTTATTTTCATTTTCTTTACCAGATTTCCTGTGGACACTCAACATGCATAAGCCTGTAAATTGAAACATTCTCTCACCTATCTATCAATTCAAATTATTATATTATTCAATTACTATTCAAACGATTTTCGACCATGGTTTTTACTCTTCTTAACGTGCTGAAGATCGTTTAAACGAGCTTGTGGTGCAGGGTAACATTAAGGATATTGAACATTCATTTTTAACATACTCGATGGTAACAAAAATAATGAATATGCTGATGTGTTTCAAGTGCCATAATTTATGAATCTAAATACGGAATCAAGAGTGATCGCTTCCAAAATTCAACTGCATTTGATAAGGGAGGATTATTAGACCGATGTTTTTTTTGGTTCACAGTTCTAGACATTTGAAGTTCTACTTAAATTTCTTCTACTTTGACGATTTTGTGCACATGCTTCGTACATGTAAGGAGGTCTAACTTTTGTGATTGTAAAGGGTGTTGTAGAGATTAGTTTTTCGAATAGATTTGTGGTCAAATCTGGCAACTCTAATGTCATTTATGTTCAGTTTGGTTTGCCATTTCATCATGAACAGGTTGACAAATGAATAAAGCTTGCAAATCGTGCAAATTTATTTCGAAAATAATAATTTATTTAATAATATGGCGAAGTTAACCGCAAGCTCCGTTCATGTTATGGTCGATATAATCGTCCATCAGAGCAATTAATTCGGTTAAACATGGATCATTTTTGCACCACGTTTACTCTATCTGATAATACGCATCCGTAAAGACGTCGAAAGTGCGCATCGAAGAAACAATTGCCGGTGTAGAGCAAGGTGTTGAAGAGGACCCGAATGAATCGATTCGCCACCGTGCACAGCAATTGGAGCTTTGTCCATCAGATTTTGCGCAAAGATCTCTTCTTACGTCCTCACAAGATCCAGCTTGTGCAAGAATTAAAGCCGCGAGACAATGCAATGCGTCGTGATTTTGGTGTATGGGCCGAAAATGAGATTGATATCGATGCTGATTTTCATCCCAAATTTTTTTTCACTGATGAGGCTCATTTTGGGTTGAAATTGAAAATTGGCGCATTTGGAGTGAAGAGAATCCACATTAGACCCTTGAAACGCCATTACATCCACAAAAACTTACTGTTTGGTGGTCTCTATGGGCTGGTGGAGTCATAGGCCATACTTCTTCCGAAATGATGCTGGAGAGTCAGTTACCGTTAATGGTATAGAGCTATGATAACCGATTATTTTGTTCTCAATTGGATGGCATGAATGTGGATGAGATGTGGTTCCAACAAGGCGGGGCTACATGCCACACAGCGCACGTCACAATCGATTTATTGAAAGAAACATTCGATGAGCGCATAATTTCGCGGAATGGACCTGTCAATTGGCCACCAAGATGGTGTGATTTGACACAATTGGATTACTTTCTTTGGGGATATGTAAAGCCGCTCGCCTTCGCCAACAAACCAAAACCGTTAGGCGACTTGAAAGCCAACATTTGTGGCGTTATTGCCGACATAAAGCACCAAATGCTTGAAAAATTGGTTGCAAATTGGACCTCTAGACTTGTCTTTATTCGAACCAGCCGCGGCGGCCACATGCCCGAAATCATATTTAAACATTAATGGCATAAAATTATCCTTCCAATAAAGCCAAATTGATGGACATTAAAACGATTTTCTTGTGGTTTATTTCAATTCCAAGTTCTATACGTCTAAAAACACGCTTTATAATATTCAACGTATGCAGAATATTTCTATATTAGACTAAGGCATTTTATAAACGTTGTTTGTGTGACAGCACTATGCAGCTGCAAAGCGGTTATTTTTGTAGCAGGGGTCTCGTACGACATGACGATCATTCCCATGAACATGATAACAATTCACAACAAGGGCATTTTCTGTGTCTTTTCTCACAAAATTTTAATTTAATGAACCCAAAAAATCGTCCGCCCACCCTTGCATACACCCATGACCACAGCATCTTTTAAATTGCCCTTGGCATGTAGGTCATGGAAGGGACCTACATACAGTTTATTGCTGATTTAAAACGGCAATTAACTTTTTGATAAGCTTCTCATGGCAGTTCTTACTCTTGGCTGTTTGTCAGACGTTCGCAAGAGGTGGGACAGCGAATGAAAACTTTCAGGTGGTACAGATCGGGATTTAAACCAACGACCTTTCGGTTAGTAGCCCAACGCAATTAACCACTAAGCCACTGCACCCACTCTAAGCCAACACACCCACTACCCACTAAGTGTACTATATACGTAATTTTAACGAATACAGCATACACAATAAAAATTGTATTGTTCTGCACATACAAAGCTTATGCTGCAAAATCCCCTATACGTGAGAATTGTTTTACCGTTTTCACATCAAACTTGTCAATGATGCGATACGAGAAATCTAACGTTGATTTTATCGAAGCGCTTGTTTTTATACTGCGCCATTCTCACAAATAAAAGTTTCCTCTCGAATTCGGTTAGGTGTTTTCGTAGGAAAAAATTTAAAAACTTTGTATTGAGGTTTTTGGGCGTTTTTTCCATTGGCGTAATTTCAGGGAGCCATATGTAATGACTAATAAAATGCAACTTTCTTTAGCTCTTTTCTTTTGTATTTAACTTTTTGGCGTTGTTCCTTTTCAATTTGAAAAAAAAAAAGAATTTTGGCAATTTTTGGGCTCTTTTCCCATTTTTATTTGTGTGTGTAATTTTATGGCGTAATTTCAGGAGCCAGTAAGTATGATCTTTTCAACTTGATTTAATTTAATTTTTTTTTTAATAAAATCCATTGGGTTCTGAAAAAAGCGGAATTTTTGGAAAAAAAAATGAGTGTGCAGCATTCTTTTTCCATGCCACAAGGATGCAAAATACATAAATAAACCCAAGCCTTCCTTGGATTTTACTTCAGCGCCAACATGAAATTATTTTGTCGGGTAGGCCATGGAGTTACCTGATATCCGTTTATTACATTAAATTACACATACGCTATAACCCAAAAATATATTTTATCTGTCGTTATTTTATGAGACTTACTCTTCAAGTCTGCACTTTATAAACGTTTTCCCTCTTTTTAGTTAAAAACACCCCGGCCGGCGTCGGGCATTCACCCGAAATGCAGTTGCATTAATTAATTTTACAGTCCCTGCATCTGCTATCTTGTTGAATATTAATGGTATTATTTTGCAGCAAAATTCATTTAATGGTATTGCAACGTCAGACTATGTAAAAGATGTTAATTTACTGCGAGTGGTGGCGGCAGAGCTAGGGACTGTTTCGCGCACTTATAAACAAGCGCCATCAAGTAACAAGAGAGTTCTCATTCCCTTCTTTCAGACTGCAATACTGATGGAATAATTGAATTTAATGAAGACTTTTTGTGAAAAGCAATTTATTTCTTTTAATTAATGCTATTAAGAAGGAGAAAGCAGATTACTTAAAAGTCTTGTAATGATGAAGCATTCACTTTTGTGTCATAAGATTGTTATTCTTACTATTTTGCATTAACGCTACAACTGTATGTATTTTCTTACCAGAAGATATTATACCTATTATCTTATCAAAATGTAGGCTAAGCTATTTGGATTCTTGCTTGCCTGAAATCGTAAGTGAGTAATGTGTCATAATTACAAATTTAAATTAACTTTATAGGGATATATACACTGGTATAATAGATACATATCTACCAAGAAAACTTCAGACAATTAATTTTTTTAAGTTGAAAACTCACTGCTGTGCTTAAGCAAATGCCTTGCAAAAAGAAGGATATAGTGTCAGATTTCTGCCTTGTACTTGTACTGTATGAATCCATGACTGCTATATAGGGAAGTGTTGTTTTACTTTTCACAATTTAATTTGTTTTCTTCTTTTCATCAAAGAATTATGATATTAATTAGATTTGTAACTAAAATTTAAAGCACATAGGTCCTTCAGATGAAAGATAGAGGTGTTCAAGCCTTAAAATTAGAAGCCGAAAGTATTTTATTTGATCAATAGATTTACAGCTCTACAGGACAGAAAACGAAAACTACTTTTCCTTCGTTACAATTAATTAGACGAGAAAGAAGGAGGATTAGGAGAAAATTACCTACTTCCGAAAAGACACAGAGGGCGGGTGAAAGACTCGAATTAGATGAAGTCGACTTTTCTCATCTTAGAAGGAATGGGACACAATAAAAGTTAGTGGTAGACATTCACTGTAAATGTAATTAAATTCACGAGATAATGAATTTCTGGGAGATTTTTAATTAATTTCTTTAAGTATTACGAGATAATTGTTATTAAATTGCTACATTGCGGATCTGAATGCGTTGTGTAGCGCATTTTCGATTGTAAGGGTAAATTATGATTTTAACGATGAAATTTAAATAAAATTTAAAATTCAAAATCCAACTTAGAACTCGTTTTAATGTTATTTATCGTGTAGAAATATTAAAGCTTTGATGCAGTAGTTCATATTTAACTTTACCTGCGGCGAAAGGAAATTAATTTTTACACAGATGATTTTAAAAAGCTTAGCCTGTTTGCCATTTCTATAGTTTTAAACTATCTAGTTATTACCCCGACATATTGTTTCTAACAAAGATTAAGATTGTTTTTATCGAAGGGGCGTATTAGAATACGCGATTTAATTATGATATTAAGCCCACATTTATTTTGTTATATTAAGACTTCTACAACATGCCTGTCAAAGCTGAATCTATTCAACTTATCTGCTACCTCGTTTCATTCCTTTTAACGAATCCGTGAGTTCGAAAAAGGTGTAGAGCACCGTCTTACAAGTTTTATATTTTTAAAGATTGAATGTAGGACAATTTTTACTAAAGTCAGGGCTAAAACTGTTTGATCTCAACTATGTCCAGACTTTTCTCAGATCTATCAATATTATATAAAAACTGATGCATGATTTGCCTCATGACACACTTATCGAAATCATCTACTTTAGTGAAGTTGTGGCCTTTGGTAATATATTCGTTGAGAAGTCTATAAACTGTTCGTTAACCCACTGACAAAATATCAGCTACTTGCTCCACAGATACTGTTTTATTTTTAAAATTTTGTTGAATTTTTATTTGTCACGTCAACAATTTCTCTTTTTATCGGCATTTAAGTCGTTGGATGATTTTGAAGCCACAAATAATAAATTACACAAAACTTAAATTTTTTTTAAAAAAATTGATGTCACATGATTTCATTTGCGGTGCTAATTATGGCACGCTACTGATTTTGAAAAAGTTTCCCCATAAGACGTGCACTGCCAATTTATGTTGGACAGAGTATAGGCAAAAGTTGTATTCTATTTTAGTTTTAGAACGACTCTGGTTGCCATGGTTTGGTTTAGGTTCAACAATGTCTTTATACACTATCCTAAGGGTATATTAATTTTGACACATAGTTTGTAACACACCTTAATATTTGTCGTAGACCCCTATAAGTATATATATTTATGATCAGGACCAAAACCTTAGACTTTTTAGCAATGTCCGTCCGTCCGTATCAGCTTTTGAGGCCTTTGAATGTATGCTAGGGAAATGAAATTCGGAACATATACTCCCAAGGGTTCCGAAATGTTTTTTTTAACAAAATGTGGTTTTATATCACCTACACAAAGTTTTTGACCACGTCCACTTTTTGGGTTTTTTTTTGTTTCAAAAAATATGTTTTCGTTATAAATTTCATAGAATAAAATAAAATAAAATGTCATCCATCATGTTCTTAATGGATTTTCCTTTAGGGCATATAGGGATATGGTATCATACTGTTCGCCCAAGCGGACTGTAGCCTTTCCTTATGCTTATACCCCATCCTAAGGGTATATTAATTTTCACACATAGTTTGTAACACCCCTTAATATTAGTCGTAGATCCATAAAAGTGTATATATTTATGATCAGGACCAAAACCTAAGACTATTTAGCAATTTGATTACGCCCACTGCCACGCCCACACTTTAGAAAAAACCGTTTCAACGCTAAAGTTGAAAAGATAGAGTGTTACAACTTCCACAAGATATGTAGGCACTGCCCTCCTTTATAAGTCATAAAGTTTTTGGCCATGCCTCCTTTTTGTTAAAAGTTTTTCACTAAAATTCTGTGTTCCTCGAAAATTTCTATAGAAAACGAAAAAAATATTTAACAATATAGTTAGTCAATTTTTTTTCGAATATATCGCCCATACAACGTTTTTGGTCACGCCCACTTTTTGGGGGCGTTTTGCTTTTTTTTATAAATTTCTAAGAATGAAATAAAATGCTATCCATCATATTCTTAATGTTTTTTTTCGGGGGTATATAGGGATATGGATAAGTATGATACCTGTTCGCCCCAACCGGACTTTAGCCTTTCCTTATGATGAAATTTATCCTATTTCTTTGATTAATTGCTATCAAAAATATATATAATTCTATTTTAGTACAAAAAAAAAAACATATTGATATTATGATATTTGCTCTCATTTCCCAGTTTTTTGATACACACAAGCAATCAAGACCAAATACCTGGCGCTGACAGCCTGCTTCCGCAATTTGCATATTAAACTATCCTAGCTTCGCAACTACTTGCTGATTTTAGTGAAACACAGCTATAAAACGTACCCATATAAGAGTTTGTATATCAACTTGATATACTACACTTAATTTTTCATTTAATTACATTTTTCACGCAATTACATAATATGTCGTTTTTTTGTCATCTTTTTTTTACAATTAAGTTACAACTGTTCATTGCGCGAGATTAATTACACGCAACGTATATAATACGGCATGTAATTCAATAAACTTACCGCATTATGAAAGCCACGTCCAATTCGTTCGGCTTTTAGCCAGACTTGCCACTCACCGGTCTTTCCATTCCATGAAGTGCATATGTGATGCCACTGTCTTGTTCTCAATGGATAATTGAGTCTAATGTCGAAGATTATTCCAGAGGCAGATGAAAACGACAAAACAATTTTAACATTTTTAAATTAATAAGCTTTTTTATCCTATTTACCTGTAAACCTGTTGTCCTCGTATGGCCATCGATACAAAGCTGGAATTCTTGGAATTTGCCACCCAAAATTGTATATGCCTTTTTTCCTCTTTGGCTGTAAATAAGTACAAATAAAGTATGTATGTATGTATAATTAAATTTTAGAATTTTATACGCTTTTCTTTTATAAAGATCGGTTTAATGATTTATGCAACGACGCTTGCTAAACTCATTAAAAACTTGAATCGTTTATGGCAATTAAAATGTACTATGGATGGCATAACGTAAATAATAATTGATAGCGGATATCCGCCGTCAGAATGAATTTTTTGTCTATCGAATACTTTTTGTTCCAATCGAACTTTTTATTTATGTTGAAACATTTTAATTTTATCTCACGAGTAATGAATAAATACAATATGAAATGGCTTTCAATATAATATTTCAATGCCTCAGGATGTCCCAGTGAAAAAGTAGGGTCATAATCGGCGGATACTACTGAGTTTCCAATGTAAAAATATGTCACTTAGTTCGTTTTGGAGATATTCTTCAATAGCGCAAAAAATATTTAAAATGTCTTGTTTTTCACAGACCCTGCCTAAAAGTTATGGCACTTACAATCAGATTTTCCTAGTCCTAGTTATCTGGGTATAGTAAAGCTGGTATTTATCGAAGTTTTATTTGGGTTTGTGAAATTTATATGAGATGCCTTTTTGTATAGCATTAAATTGATATGATAACATTTTCTCACACATAATATATATTTGTTTGATTCTCAGAGTACTTGAGTACTAATAGATTAAGCGTTAAATACAGGGCTTAGTATCTCTATAAATAATGTATATCCGAAGATATTTAAAATAGGAAGGGCCCTAGAATTTTTTGCCGAATCCGAACGAAAAATTGTTGACGATTCTGTATTGTTCTGTGCCCAAGAGATTTAAGCCCGTCCACAATTAATTTTTGATCCATCTGTACATAGAAATCGATAGCTTTCATTATTATTCTATTTCCTATAAACATTTTCGGAAACATTAAACCGGTATATACATTTTTGGGGTAATAATGCATTTTGTAAGCATGAATTCTTTCAGTTTTTATAAAGAGTGGTTTTAGAGGTTGGTTTTTCGAATAGAGATAAAACTTACATTTTGTGGTCAAATCTGGCAACTCTTATTTCATTTATGTTCAGTTTGGTTTGCCATTTCATCATGAACAGGTTGACAAATGAACAACGCTTGCAAATCGTGCAAATTTATTTCGAAAATAATGGTTCAGTTCGCGAAGTTTACAAATTAAATTTTGTTTAGTGATTATGCTGGAATGGCTACGTCAACAAGCAAAATTGCGGCATTTGGAGTGAAGAGAATCCACATGAGACCCTTGAAACGCCATTACATCCACAAAAACTGACTGTTTGGTGTGCTCTATGAGCTGGTGCAGTCATAGGCCACACTTCTTCCGAAATGATGCTGGAGAGTCAGTTACCGTTAATGGAGACCGGTTTAGAGCCATGATAACCGACTATTTTGTTCTCGAATTGGATGGCATGAATGTGGATGAGATGTGGTTCCAACAAGACGGCGCTACATGTCGCACAGTCGATGAGCGCATAATTTCGCGGAATGGACCTGTCAATTGGCCACCAAGATCGTGTGATTTGACAGCATTGGATTATTTTCTTTTGGGATATGTGAAGTCGCTCGCCTTCGCCAACAAACCAGAAACGTTAGGGGACTTGGAAGCCAACATTCGTGGCGTTATTGCCGACATACAGCCCCAAATGCTTGAAAAAGTGGTAGAGGACTTGTCTTTATTCGAACCAGCCGCGGCGGTAACATGCCCGTAATCATATTTAAACAATAATGGCATAGAATTATCCTTCCAATAAAGCCAAATTTATGGACATTAAAACGATTTTCTTGTGTTTTATTTCAATTCGAAGTTCTATACCTCTAAAAAAAACACTCTGTACATTCTCTGTATTCATAAACATTGTCGGCATCAATAGCCGGACATTGAAAAAGGACGCCTCAAATTTTATTTTTTATTTTGCCAACGGATCAGTGTACCTGTCTTTACTATTTTTTTTACAAATACCAGCAAACCAACAATAAATATCTGGTTAATATCCAAAAGCATTAAACTGTTTGTGCTCTACTCACTACACTATGAACGTCTAATGTCCGGAAGATATTTATTATTTTTTCCCAGCTCTCTTTTATATAAATCCTTTTTCTCTTTATATTATTGGGCTATGTATCTTTCTCTTTTTCTTAAATGAAAAATTTATTTTCTTTCTATTACGAGTTTGATGTCTTGTCCTTGTGATAGACAAGTGTTGTGGGATTTTTATTTCATGTGTACGCTAACCACATAAATTATTCATTTATGCTTCTAGAATTCATAGTTTCCATTGGGTACAACTGCAAAGGTAGATAAAAGATATGAGGTAGATATATATGCCTATAGACATATGATATGCATTAATATTTATGTTATCGATCTTGGAATGTAGCTTTCACATAGGCCATTGTACTTCTAATTTCCTTTGTCAAAGCTGCACTTATAACATTACCGATGACCACAACAGATAGCATACAGTCCTGTCGTACATTTTACTGCCGCATTGAATGTGATATTTTTCTAGATTCTATCGTTCTGGCCATGGGCAAATTAAATATAGATTTACTCTGTCCCATGTTTTTCCAAAATCGATGGAAACAAATATTGTAAAAACTTGTACAAACAAATTGGTGAAGGGGTCGTTCATAACTACTAGCAAAACAAATATGCTTGTTCCATTGGTTGCGCTGCTTGTAAGAGTTAACGTGGAGTTGAATTTAATGATTCTTAAGAAATAAAAACCCTGCAATGTGAAATAATGTATTATTTAAATAAATTCAACATTCGAAGTATGTATGTACATGTAAATAAAAAATACATTCATTACTAAGGAGTATTCGCAGATATAGCAATTTGATTGATTTCCTTGTAGTAATAGCTGACGATGAACTTCTCTCAGATGATAGGGCACATTTTAATCTGTCTTTTGTGACACTTACATAATGCCAAAGAAAGAGTGTAAAAAAAACTCTGTAATTCATCTCTGAGATTGCAAGATTACGTATACGCCTCGTAATCCGCCATAACTCGGTGTGTGCATTTGTTTTCACGTAAATTACCATAACAACTTTTTGTATTACTTTTTTTCTGCTATGCTGCTGCTTATTCCTCAGGCGTTTAATAGGGTGTAATAATTGTTTCAGCTCAAAAAAAAGGAATATGCATGGCGCAAACAGCTTAACAACTTGAGAGGAAAGTTAAACAAGAAGAAATAAACAGAGAAAGATTTAACGAAAAAACACATAGCAGTACAATGGATAAATATACCTTCATTGCGATGAATTTTTTCTTGTTATTCAAATTGCATTTTAAAGTCTTTTATTATTATCTTTTGATACCATCACATATGCAGTCTTTCGTACCACAATATAAATTATATAACATAAAAGTCACAATATTATATGTAGTAGTATAAATAAAATGTAGGTTAATTCATATTTAAAGTAATTAGTAAAATAAGAACATGAAGGAAATAATTATGTGGAAACATATTTTTGTTTTAATATTTACGATTTTTTTTTTATATTTATCAATTCAAAATTTTCATGAATTTAAGCAAAAGTTGCAACGAGCTTAATTATACATACAGGATTTGCTCATAATAAATAATTTAAATGATTTAAGTTTTATTTGTGTTTTGGAAACTTAAAGTAGAACAAAGAATACTGCTTAGGGCGTTTTTTTATAAATAAAATCTGTAGAAGCTTTAATGATTTTGCACTGTGTCTTATTCGATACCTGAGATAAGTGCAAGTGGAGGGTTGCCATCCATTATAGACGAAAAAGACAACATAGTTGCAAAAAATTACAAATTGAAAAACTGCTATGCTTAAGCTTTCGATATTTTTATCAGTCTGCTGATTAGATTCGAATACGAATAATTGCATAGGAATGTAAAAGGTATGCTTTATGAAACTGCGAAAGCTTAAAAGTTTTTTTGCTAAACTAAATGCTTATGGTGATTTATTTAGGACTACTGATTCTGATCACAGTCATGAAAAGAAAATAATAATGGGTGAAGAGATTTCTGTATCTGAATAGTTTCTTTAGTATATTCTAAGCGAAACGCGATATATTAAAATTTGACAATGTATTTGCTTAACAATTTTTTTACCAACATAAGAACTGCATAAAGGCAGCGAGTAGATTCTCAAGTTTAAATAAAGCGCAACATTGATTACTAAAATATTTTTGATTAAAAAAATTGTCCGCTTTTTATTTTTATGAAAAATCTTATAAGAGTTGTAATAGTTGAGTAATATTCAATTTAGAAACGATTATGTTAACTTTCAACTCGCTTTATACAGATTACAATTTTTGTGCGTTAAGTAGATACACAAAAAAATAGATCTATTATAATTAAATGACACTCACATTATGGATGCCGTTGATGTTATTAAAGTTTTGGGTATACCAGCTAAAGCATATGGGCAGGAACTGTAATATGAGATTGTTTCCAGTAGGGGGCAAATATACTAGATTCATAGGAAGAGACACGAAAAACTAACGGCTAACAAGCAGTTTTATCGTGAGACCATGGGGAACTAACATTAAATAGCATTCTGGAAGCTGCAATGTTCATACATACATGTTCTAGAATGAATTTAGTCAGAAATAATAAAATTTGGATATATATTGATCTCATTTCCTGTGACTTGGCACCCAGACAAGATTCACTGTGTTCAGTCTTCCGATGAAATTCATCATCATCATGGTTATCACTGCAAATGCAAATGCAAATGCCTTTAGCCCTCCACCTGTTTACCCAAGGGGTAGTAAAGTCGTATGTCATCGCGTTCCACAAAGACTCAAGCACCAGACCCCTGTCCGGTTTGTGGGCCATCCGTGAAAAAACGATGGCATTCAATCCATGGTTCAGAGTCTGACCGAAGCCATTCCGTTAACTCTGGAAAGTCGACGTGGTAGTTTTTTCGCGGAAGGATTTCTGGTGTCATTGCATCAAAAGGCATATCCATAAGAGAGGGGTCAAATGATAATTCTCGAACAAGTTCTTTAAAATGCCATTGCACATGGTACCAAATCCAGCTCTCTTTAAGCGAAAGATGATTTTTAGCGTACACCCCATGATATATAAATCGAGGGGGGAAGATTCATCAAAGCATCTAGAGCAAAGCTCGGGTGCAGCCGAGCCATGCCGTTCTTTGGAGTTTGGCAAAAGAAGCAGTAACACGTTTCCTCGAAAGCCTGTTCCATTAAACAACCGATGCGTATGAGACTAGCAGTCTTATCATGGCCATATAGACCCAAAGCACCCATTTCGGAGACAAGCACCATGTCTTACCTTTACACTGCCAGAAAGTCGCTTTATCGGTTTTCAATTCAACATGTTTCGACCATGGAACAAACCTATTATTCGATTTTTACGACGAATCCAAAGAAACTTCTCGTTATTAGGAACTGTGCAATTTTCCAATTTTAATGTTGCGTCCCTTTTGTGTAACATTTTGTCATGTTTTCATTAGTTGCACAAATTAATGAGTGCATTGAAGTTAATCTTCACAATCCAATTAATATATAAAATACGCAAATAAGAGTGTAAACCTGCTAACTCCTTAAGTGACAACCTTACAGGAGAAGGAAAAAACTATAATAATAATAATAAACTGTCTCTTTGTAATAATATTCAAAATGTGATTTGTGCGTTGTCATATTTTTTTTTTAACAAATAGAAGAAATTAAACATTCTTTAACCTTTTTACATAAAGTTTTGTGTACGCTCTCCTTAGTTTTTATATGGTAAGAAGCAGTGGCAGAAAAATTGGGAAGGTTTAAAAAAAACATAAGGAAAGACTACAGTCTACTTGGGGCGGACAGTATGATACCCTATCCATATCCCTATATGCCCCAAAGAAAAAGCATTAACAAGATGATGGATAGCATTTTATTTTATTCTATAAAATTTATAAAAAAAAAAAATTAAAGCGCCCCCAAAAAGTGGCCGTGTCTAAAAACGTTGTATGGGGAATATATTGGAAAAAATATTGACTAAATATATTGTTAAATATTTTCTTTCGGTTTCTATGGAAGTTTTCGAGGAACACTGAATTTTATTGCAAAACTTTTAACAAAAAGTAGGCGTGGCGAAAAACTTCATATGACAAACTTATGAAGGAGGGCAGTGCCTACATATCTGGTAAAAGTTTAGCTTTAAATCGGTTTTTTTTCTAAAATGTGGGTGTGTCAGTGGGCGTATCAAAAAAATAATATACACTTAAGCATTTCAGAACCCTAAGGAATATGTATACGATAAATATTTAGGCGTGTTACAAACTATGTGTCAAAATTAATATACCCTTAGGATAGGGGATCGGGTTATATGGACGCCACGCCATAGGTAAGATGCGTTTAGTCTGAAAATTAAGGACTCAACTGTCTTACTCATCATACGATTTGGACCACTTTCACTACGAATTAAATTACGATGCGCCTTTATTTGACCTTTCTAATGGTGTAAATATTACAAAAATGGAGTTAGACAGCTTACACTCTAAGCCGACGATATAATAATTTGATCCACTGCTGTCAATTCATTTTACAACAAAGAAATATCTTTCCACCTTAGACGCCGCCGGTCTTCGCCTCTCTTCACGTAGTCACATCAGCTTGAATATTTTGAAAGTTCTTTGAGAAAAATAGCATGGCAGACAAATAGTTCTGATTTTTTATCGTGCGCACGCCATGCCTATATATATGTATGTGCATTGATGTGCGGCCCCAGAAGAAGGATTTTACCTATGCCTTTCACTTTTATAGGATGCTTCTTGAAAGTGAGCAGCCTTTGCCTTCTAAATCATCATAGCGCAATATTCCTAAGGGGTAGTAATGAATAATCGCTGTTAACTATAAAGACAAAAACTCTGGATGTTTTTTAATAGGCTTTCGCAACTTTGCAAACTTTTTGGGAAAGCTGTTTAGTAACATACAGCCTCCTTAACATCCTCAATATGTTATTTTGATCCGGACAGAAAAATCAAAGAAAACAGAAACTCATCAATGCAGCTTTAATCACACAAAAATAACTCCAACAGTTTTTTATTTGCCTTAGTTAAAATGGAAGGCCTGACGAACTTAATTGAAGTAAAATAGGTGTTCAAGGGTAGAGATTCAGTAAAAAAAGTCGAAAGTTATGTCTCTCACTTTTGATCGTAAAATCTTCAGAAAAACCAAAAGAATAAGCAGAAAAATATCAAAATCTCCTGAAAAAAATGTATCCAACAGAGGCAACGCAACTTTATAATCAACCAAACTCCAGTAAGAGAATTATAATTATTAATAGTTGCTAGAGTGACTCCACACTAAAAGCATAGGGTATCTACTCTACAATTGTTTCGATTTCACATATTTTCCAGGAACAGGTTTATAATTTGAGTAGTTTCAATATAAGAGTTATTTTCAAGGAGTGAAAAAACAGAGAAGTGTATACTATATATGTTTTTTTTCTGAAAAATTAAAGAGAGCTCTGAAATGGCAACAACAAGTTGTTTTCTTTTTACAGAAAAATCAAACTTTTCTTTATTTGGTTTATTCAACTATGTCTCTAGTCACCGTATATGTGGCTATTGAGAGAGCAAAGCAGCGCACGTTTCCAAATGAAAACGAAAGAACCTTAAGGTGCGATCAGACGGTCATCCAAACTTGTCATCCGGATGACATCCGGATGCGTGAACATATGGCATATGGTTGGTAGTAGTGAGAACCGAAACAGTACAGTAATCGCAAAGAATCTAGAACAGCACTGACAGTACTTGACAGCAGTTGGAACAGTTCCAACATGGCGAGTGGGTGAATGGAAAACCACATGAAATAAACAAGTTTTCTGACGTCAGCATGTCATCCGGATGACAAGTTTGGATGACCGTCTGATCGTATCTTTAGAGTTCGAGTTCGAATGGCATGGTCTATCAATCGGCCCTAAAGAGGTATGCGTAGATATTTTTGCTTGGAGCCAGTGTTGGAAATATTTATGTTGTAAAAATATTGCAAAATTTTTTATCAGTCATATTATTCGCATTAATAGGTCTGTTCCCTTTTTTCGTAAGAATTGTTAAATCTGTCAAAAAAAAATCCGAAAAAAGAAATAAACAAAAAAGTAAGGAAACCCTTTTGTATGGAACAATATTCTGATATATGTAGATTAATTTTAACAAAGTTGTTTATTAACCAAGCTGCTATGGGACTTCAGCTTACATTTTATTTAATTTACTAAACAAAATTGTAATAATCCCCTTAAAAATATTACATATAATATTTCTCCCATTTTTACTACAAGCAAATTATTACGTAAAAACTCGTAAGTTTCTCAGTGGAATTCCTTATTCTATCAATGCGGCTTACTTTTATCAATTTTTTTGGGTTTGAATTTTTTTGAATTTTGTATGTCTATGATTAGAAACTGGTAAAAATTGGTACAAAATGTTACGAGTTTTTAAAGTAAAGGAACGGGCCTTATAATGCGCTCATGCTTCAAAATGGCTCAGCGTATGCTATTAATGATGGGTCAAAAACCCTAGCCCTATGGATCTTTAAGGGCCAAGCTAAAATTGATAATATTTTGCGATTGTACATAGTGACGTTTTCGGGGAAAAATTGTAACGAAAATGCTATAATTGTAGCACGGAGGCAACGCTGCATGAAGCACAGACAGTCAACTGAGAGGATTTTTGGCTCTCTTGCCCTCCCTCTTTTATTTGCTTCAAAAAGGCGTACAACTGTCTTTGCATGCTAATCAGATTAAGTCAGCTCACGCGCACAATTGCAGGACTGCGCCAAGTAATCCATTTGGAACAAATGTCATGTAGGTATCGTTAATGTCAAGCTGGGCTTCAACCACCATATTTTTACAATCAACAGCACCCTCTGCGGCTCACACGTATTCACAGAAAGCTAATTTAAGAGAAGATTTTACGGCCATTTTAATAAAGTTAAGGTGAAATATGTCGCAGCTGCAGCAACGGTATGTCGGTTGATATTCGCTGTTGTTAATTTTGAATGTAAATCGGTTTTAGTTCGACTAATAATTCCCCCACAGTAAACACAAGACTTAACCAAACATGAAAATATAGCTCGCCAGAAAGTATACTTTAAGTAAACTCTTTCGTATTTGGGTAAATAATCAATTCCCATTTTCCTCAATTTAAAACACAACCGCTGCTTTAAGCGTTTATAAGAACTCTGTGCAGAAATCTACAACCTGCAACGATGACAGCGACAATCAGCTAATATTTCCTCTGCTTTAATTGTGGCTTCCTTCATTTCACTTGTCAAAACTTTGTTGCTTATTCTTACCAAATAGTTCGGGGCATATACAGGTAGAAATCGCAATGTGGTGTATTTTATGTATATGACCATGAACTAGCTATCGGCAAAATATTGTTGGCGCAATAGGAACATTTCAAAACAAACACAATATCATTAACCTTTCGTAATCTTTATGAGGCATTGAAACATTGCTACATCAGATATAAGATTTTTGCTTGGGAATGTGTTCCAAAAAGGCAAACAGAGTTACTCGTCCCATAATAATTATCATAGCTGAATCTTCAAGGTAAAGTTCATAGCTTCTTCACCTTCACTAAGTTTCCTTTTTTTAAGTGCATCTAAGATGTGCGGCAATCTGTTGACATAGTGTCTGTCAATTTTTTTTTTTGCTGATCAAAACTATATTTTATAATATTTGTTTATTTTCATTTCTTGCCTCTCCGTAATGCGAATATTAGCCTCTCTGTAATGGGAATATTTTATCTCATTCCGCTACGACAGTCAAGGGCTCTATTCCTATGGTAATATATGAAATATTATCTCCTTAATTTAGCAGGATAAAATTGATCGTGAGTGATCTATGGGATATGTAACCTCTCCCCCCTTTTAATTAAAATTCTCATGAGTTTTATGGGTTACTGGAGTTTCTTGACGCACCGTTTTGATTGCTATTTTAAGTTTATTACTTTTATGCGTCAGTTTAAAAAATACTGCTGTAACTGTGATTAGGATAAATATGATTGCTGAGCTTGTAATATAGTTCATATTATTATGGAACAGATGTTAAGTACTTTGATGTTCTATAAATTTTCAAATTTTTTAAGTACAATTTCTTCAAAACTTAAATGCTTAGTAAAGTTATATTTTATGTCTTCACCGTAAACGAATCTGGAAAACAATTTTATATTTGTATTAGTGAAAGTTTTATTTAGTATTTGGTTTGAATAATTTTTGATTATAATTAAGTAATTTCCATTTAACTTTATTTTTCTGTCATTTTTCTGTCAATCACAATTAGTTCTTCATTCTTCATATCGTTTCGTTTTTTCTTAATTTACAACTATTTTTTGTTATACAATTTTTAATTGGTACTAATTCACCTCGATACAAAGTATTATTATCATATTTAAATTTAGTCTTGTTTTTTTCTATGACATATTGATCTTCTATTATAACTTCTTCATTGGTTTTTTGTGGGTAGGGCTGTCAAAATCTTTAAATTTGTTGATTTTATTTAATAGGTTTGTGGTATTTTAATGGCTATTATTAATCTACATATCTGCTACGTATTTTAACAATCCAATTCTAACATATTTTAATTTGTAAAGGTCTATCCCTGTCTCTCTAATTTCGGATGCCGTTATCATACTTGGATGAACAAGTCCCTGTTTATCTAGTGCTATACTATCTAATATTTGATTGAGTTTCCCTTCTAGGATTCTTAATTTTAGTATTTGATCGGTTATTAATTGGTGTCGGATAATACTAGATGTTCTATTGTTTTAATATGTTCTGTTATTTCCTGTCTGTCATTGTCGTCTATGATCCCAAATAGCCATTTGTGTGCTGTTCCTACAGCGTTAATAAGTGCTCCTTTTTTTGTCGGTACGTCTTTTCTGGTTCGATAGCTGTTATTTTTGCGTAGATAATTTCTAACTCCTTTCTTATTGGTCATTGTCTACCTTTAGTCTTTGTATATTGTCTATAATAGAATCTACAGTTTGTCTTAATTCGTTAGTATTTATAATGTGTAATATTGGTTTTGTGACTTGTGTTGGGGTTAAATTCGACGTATCCATTATCCGTGTAATTCTATCAATCGTTAATGTTGCCGTTGACTGTCCTGTCGTTAGTACTGTTAGTATGAAAAATGCTGATATCATCCCCTGCAAACATACGAGGTCTTTTAATATTAATTGGTTGTTCCCTATCCATTGGTTTTAATCTATATCTATGTTCATTCTTGTAATAGTTTCTTTGCTGGTAACATTTCCTATCCTGATTTAATTTCTTAATTTTCTTTTCTTCGTGTATTTTTATATTTTCTATTAATGTTGCAAGATCTGCAAACATTGCCTCCTTTTGAGTCATTTTTAGAGTGGAGTGAAATCTGTTATTATAATTATTAACTGTCCTATGTATTTTTTGGATTAACGTTAAGTTTGTATTTCTCAAAGTAAATAATTTTTCTTGAAGGGTGAATTGGAATCTTTCTACATCGCTATTGCCGGTATGTGTCTTGGGTTTAGTAAGATGTAAATCTACATGTTGTTCATGCAGGTATTCCTTTAAATATTGGGATTTAAATTCATGGTCAGCTATAAGTTTGGTTGGTTTCCCAAATTTAGAGAAATGTTCTTCAACTGTTTCCAATTTTTTTAGTCCAGTTTCTATTAGGCAAGTGATACGCATAAGCTTTCTTAGTAAGTTTGTCTATCATGGTCAGAAAATGGTTGTTTCCTCAAATAATATATATCGAGATGAAGAATATAATTAGGTCTAGTTGGCGTTTCGCTAATCTTATATTTCAATTTTATTGGATTGCGTAAAATTCTTAATGATTTCGTGGTTGATTTAATAGTTCCTGAAAGAAATTTGGGGGGCTATGCTGGCCCCCTGCAACCCCCCTGCTTAGTTCCCCTGTTAGTTTTCATTTGTATATTGGGATTTTATTTCATAATGAAATAAAGACCCAATTTTGGGTGCTTATTTCATTTTTATTTTGGGGCTTTATTTTTTGGGGCCTTATTTCCTAGAGCCTTTACAATTATTTATAATCCTTGTAATTTTTCTTATTAAGTTAGTGTAGTGAATTTTGTTCTTAAGGCTATAGTATGTTTCTATGATTCCGCCATGTAGGCTTTCCTGTGTATGGTTTAATGATATTTGTTTCTGTGCGTCTTCTAAATCAATTATTTCTTGAGCTCGTAGGGTTGCTCAAATAAATTTAACTTGTTTGTCATGTATGAATAATTCTTTTAATAACTGCTGTATCTTATTAAATTCATAGTAAGATAATTCTGTAAATATTCCCGTAAGACCTGGCTTGATATATCTTCATCATACATCCGTCCAGTATTCTTTTCCTCTGGTCATATCAATGGAAATGTTTTTTCTTTCCTGGAGGATTTCTATTTCTTTATCTGCTGTGTTTGACAAAATTAGTTGAGTTTTATATATAATACCTATGGTTTCATTAATGGGTATATGATCTAGTTGCTGCTCATTTACGGAGTGTACTGTTATGTTTTCTGATGCTAATTGCTTTATGCGGTTAACTAAGATAATATAAAACGTTTGCTTAGTTTCTTGATTATCTGATTCAGCAGCATCTCCTAGCTTCTTCCCAGGATTGAGTTGGGTTGTTTAATAGGAGTTTCTTCACCTTTCCGGTGATCTTGGTTTGGCAAATAGCCTGCCAGACGCTGCCACGAGTTGCTTCATTCACTGCCCTTAAGTGGGTTTCCAGCACGTTAAGGAACTACGTGAGTTGGTTGTTGTCACCATCAAACTATTTTACTCTACATCAGCGTTGCTGCTCTGCTTTGTCGGTTGGTAAGTGAGTTCATATTGATGCTTGCTAGTGTTTCGAGTGCTGTTGCTACTCGTGCCGCTAGTTCTGCCTCTATTTCAGTCTTTTGGATAATTTGCTTCCAAAACTTATTGGTTATGTCTTATAGCGAAATTTTGGAGGTGGTATTTTTTAAGTCAATAGGAGTAAGTTAAGTAAGTAAGGATGGTTCACTGATTTTTAGTTGAACCTATTCACTGTTGTACCTTTTCTACCTATTGTACAAAGAATTTGGTTCTTAGTATGGGTTCACAGATTTTTAGATTTCCCTCTTCACTGTGGCAACCTTTTTTTCTCTTATTGCACAAATCACTATAGGTGTTTCGCAATAAAAAAAAATCTCCGCATATTCTTACGGTTCGTTCTCTATGGATCCTCCCAGTATAGTTGGATCCTACCGACTGCGCCACTTTAATTTTTCTTTGTATAAATTGAAAAAAGAAAGCAACAATTTGTTTATTTCTGATGAGCTTGTGCTCTTTATTTGACAAACAACTACAGACTAACGTATCATATCTTTTTTTATATCTTATACTTATACTGCAAGCTCAGCAGCGATCACTTCATTCGACATTCCCGTGGGAATGATCGGATTACTTTAATGCACATCAGCGCATTTACAATTGCGCGTGTGCTTGTCACCTTGAAAGTGGAGGAAAAATATATGAAATATTATCTCCTTATTTTAGAAGGAGAAAATTGAGCGAGTGTGCTCTATGGGATATGTAACTAAAAATATATGTAGCTCTTGAAACTTTCTGCCCATATGTTAATAGGCCCATATTTTAGTTTTCACATGTATTGTACATGTTGGTTAAATCAAATGTTTGTACAAGGAAATCGTTCTAACATATAAGTAAGCTTTAAAAAAAACATTAAGCAGAATGCATATGTGCACTTATCACACTAAATTTACATTAAAAAACATAAGAAAAGGCTACAGTTCGCTTGAGGCGAAAAGTATGCTACCCTATCCATATCCTTATATGCCCCAAAGAAACAGCTTTAAGAACATGATATATTACATTTAAGTTCATTCTATGAAATTTATAAAAAACATTTATTTTGAAAAAAAAAACGTCCCCAAAAAGTGGGCGTGTCGAAAAATATTGTATGGGCGATATATTTGAAAAAATATTGGCTTAATATCTTGTTATACAATTTTTTTCGTTTTCTATAGAAATTTTCGATGAAAACAACATATTGCTTAAAAAAACCCCTTAAAGCGTAGGCGTAGCAAAAAACGTAATACAAGAAACTTGTAGAGGAGGTCACTGTCTACACTTTGTAAATGTTCTAACCCTTTATCTCTTGAACTTCAGCTTTAAAATTTTAAAAAACAGTTGCCCTACTATCGTCGTTATGGAATATGCAACCCCGCTGCTTGGTGTCACTGTTTTGAAGTAGTTTCGAAGTTGGGTATATGCAAAGATTTATTGGGTAAAAGCCAAGTTTGCATATAGCCAACCTTGCGCCTACTCCAAATCTGACAGCGAAACCAAGAGGCGGTGTTGCATATTCCATAACGAAGATGGTAGGACATATGTATATTTTTAAAAAAAACTTTTCTTTATTTTCTTAACTTTCATATAAGAATTTTATTTTATTTATTTTGGGGTATAACTCAATTAGGAAAATATATTCTAAATATTATTCTGTAAGAGAATTAAAACGAAATATTGCCAAATTGGCTTTATTTCGTTTCAAAAAACGAATCTTATATCGATTTTAAAATGGAAGTAATGGCAAATTTTTCGCATTTGGCTTAATTTTTTGGCACCGTATTTTACTTGTAGTACGCAGAGATCCTTATGAATATGTATTTTATATGTATGTATTATAAGCTCTTCTTTGAGTTTTCGAATTTTATGTCACAATTTAGAAAGCGCACATCAGCGCAAAATTTTCAAAGCAAGAAAAATCAAAAACTTTTAACACAAGAATATACTGCATAAGATTGGAAGAGAAAGGTCTTTGATTTCCATTGCAACAATACAGTGACGAAACAGGAGACTTGCCTGCACTTTTTGCCACTAAAGCCAATAACTTGTTGATGCACAAGTATTCGATAATAAAGTGCTTACAAAAATAAACAAAATGAAAAGTAGTTATTAATTATGGCTTTTAGTGAATACCTCACAAAAATTGGAAACTTCCTCTAATGTATCTTCAAAATCAATTAAACATCAGAGTAACATGTTCGCCGCCTTGACCTTTTCCGGGTGTCCACTAATGACATTTGTTTCGATTACCAAAATGTATCTTTTCAATTATTGCAGCATATTTGCGAACTGCTAATTAAATCACTCATGATTCATACACATACAAAGAGTACTATGTTACAACACCTATTTTTTAGCAACATTAGAATATTTTACTTACCGGAATAAGATAGTAAAGTATGATCACCGATATGACTGGTGAATCGCATCCAATAGCATATGGTAAATTGTTCCATATCGGGGATTTTATTACGGAACTGCACTGTTCCCTCATAATCGAACGCATACTTTTTTACACTACACGGATCCTAAGCCAAATAAATAAGAAAACACGAATAACAACAAAAAAAAAAACACTTTCAAAAAAGCAGAAAATCAAATCAAATGGCACACCTCTCCGAAAATTGATCCCGTCACTTGTCTCGGATCCTGATACTTATAACCGAAAATCTCCTCAACGCCAGTGGTGTCTGTGGGAATAATTGTTGGTAATTTAGCATCAGGTCCTGTAAACTCGAGCGGAATATCACTACCACCGAGGGTGTTTATCGAATGTGATTGCGCACTGTATCCGGGATGTGATTGATGCAAGCTATATGTAGTAGACTGGCCAACTATTGGCTTCCAGCACTTAATCTCGGGTAAAATGCTAAAAAGCATAACCAAGAAAGACAAGACCCATGGCAAACGCATGTCGAACAATATAATAGACCAATCGACCGAAATAAAATCACGCTGAGATAATAGCAACCGATCTCGAGCAGGTACAGCGATTAACTAAAATTTTGCGACGCTCCAAGACTGACGAAATTCTGCACGCGCCGAGATACAGCTAGTATCTGCAGTCAAAGCATAAGCCAAACGCCAGAGTGGATACTTTTGGAAGGGAGACCAGACCACGCTTGTCAGACAACTGTGCTTTGATGTCGGTGCCTATAGATAGAGATACAAACCACACAATGCCAGCAAACGATCGCTTAAAGAGGGGTAGGCTGCAGACAAATAATTACATTGCTTACACTTTTTCTTTCTTGCTAGCACTTACAATGCATATGACGTAGGTATCTGTCCATTTGCCCATTTTGTACTATAAGTGCGAACAAATAAAATTAGAAAAAACTCTACGTTTGATTTCGATGATTTGGCGATAAATGCAAAACATTACCTACTATAATAGTAGATAAATGTAAGAAAAAGTTAGGCGGTTACTTCTTCAATGAAATCGAAAGTTTGGCACACGGTGACGAATAGAAATGAATTCACAAAAGAGAAACAACAAAACAACTAAATTCTGTTATCCATGGGTGATGCATGCCATGGAATGGCAACAAAAACAAAATCTATGTTGGTGGGAAATTAGGAGTGGCAAACAATGCGATCGCTACCTACTGAATTGTTCTTTGAGTTATGTCGAACGTATGCAAATGCACGGCAACAGGCTGTGCACACTGCAGAATCAATCAATCGATAGATACTTTAGCTAGATAGCGCGTATTTAAATGTATTTTGCAAAAATTTCACGCACCGCTAGAGGTGTATGGCAACATGTGGGAAAAATAATTAATAACAACACGGTGATGGAGAAATTAAATGTTTTGAAATCCCCTCGCTATAAAGTTAAGTCATTAATTTCCTTTACCAATACTCGGTACATATTAGATAATTATTTATTACCTACATGTACACACATATTGAAGTTATTGCATCGATGAGTGGTACATGTACATACTGAACAATGGCAGTTAAGTGGTAGTTTGAAGTTTGATCTAATTATGATGTTAAAAAAACCGACAAAACAAATGGGTCAACAATTTATCGCAGATTAATTTTCGCCGCTGCCATATTGAATGATAAATAAAAATAAGTTATATAAAAAGCTAGTTATTGGAGTATTTATGTACGTACTTCATTACCGTTAAGCAATTTTTAGAATAAGGATCAAAATTTCACATCTCAGTTTCATTTCATTAATTTTATAATTTTCAGAGCTTAAAAAAGTACATCTTTGAAACATTAATTTATATTTCGTTGCTTTCCGAAAGCGATGGAATATGTATATATTTACAAAGTTAATGGTAAAAATAGATTAACACAACAATATCTGTGACAGCTATGCGGCGCCTCCGCGCCGTGCGTTTTAGAACAAAATGGTTCAACGGATGTGACGAACGTTCGGATCTTGAGTTCTTGGAGTAATATCTTGCGGTGGTTTTTTAATTTTCTTTTGCTTTATCATATTTAATAACGGTACCTGACATTTAAAAAAAACACTAATTACAAATTTTCTCGAAATCGATTTAAATTTGTTTTGTATTTTGAATAGTTGTGCTGAGAGGTGAGAATACTGAATACACAGATTTTTTTAAAAACATTGATGCTTTGGTACTTTACAAAAATGTCAATATTTCAAAAACTAATCAAGGCAATTTAAAAAAAATACTATTTTTTATATACTTTAAAGTCAAAAAAACAAAACAGAATTGCAAAGGACTTCGGACCATTCCTTGATACATACCGACTTTTATTTTGTTCTGAACTCTTTAGTCAGCATCTATCTCTTGGTTTATTGGTTGGTTTGCACATTGTGCTTTTGATTATTATTGTACTTGCATTACATTAATGATTAAAATGCTCAAATAATAGAGTCAATATTTCATTTACATTTGATGACTTTTCTCATTCACATTTCGTAAATTTGTGATAGTAAAAAAATTTAAATTCGTTATGAGACCACTAAAAAATACATAAATCGATGATTTTGTGCAATACAACGAAATAATTTCGGAGACACACTAATAAATTAAACATTCATGTCATTCATAATTTTTTGTATCGAACGAAAAGAAATGCACAGATAGAAATGCACAACGCATTAGCATCCAAATCTGGCTAAATAGCAATTTCACAATCCTGACTTTGGCCACATTCGATTCAATGCTTTCATGTTTTTCATTCATTCAACTAGAGAAAGAGCGTAACAAATTTTAAGATACATTTCAATTATGACGTGCATTGTGTCACTGTGAAATGCACAGGTTCACTTGTACCCACTTCGTGCGAATGAAAACTAATTTAAAGAATAGCAATTCGTTCATTGTCTCTTTACCAATTACGCGGCTCATCTTTAACGTTACGATACGTTGGTTATGATCAACAAATAAAAAAAACAATCTTTTGATGTTGTTTTTGTTTTGGTGAAATGTTTTAGACTGACAGCAGCTACTAATTAAACACTAGTTTATGTAATTTTGGGATTTATTTCTTTCACTCGTCAGGTTGACTTGTTGGTAAATTAATAGCCGATTGTATGATAAATGATCCGCATTTTTATTTGGTATACGAACTTTCAAAATTTATATGACTTTTTGCTTTGTAATTATCTGACATTGATAAAAATGGAATTGCAAATTATTTGTCTACAGTGATTTTGTTATTCCACTTAACTTTGATACCATAAGCTATAGATATACAAATTTAGCAGACATTTGCTAGTAAAATTGGTGCATAATTTATTGTCTTGTCGAAAAGGTGAAAAGAAATTATTGATACCGTTGTTTTTATTAGGTAAGCGGAGATTTGTACCTGAAATTGAGACGGCTACTTGAAGACTGGATGGTAGATGATAATCAACAAAAAAGGCGTGTACACCTCGTTTCTGTGTTATCTTTTTATTGCACAGCACCGATTGCAGAAAATAAAATTAATTGAAGGACACACATTTTTGGGGCAACAAATCGTGGAAACTGCGAAACCCTATTGCTTTTATGTACTTTCATGTTGTTCCATTGAATCATTGAGCTGTTTCACTGCAATGAATTAATAATCAATGATCCTAGAAGCAAGGCAAAAGTGCATTGGGGCGATTAAAAACATCCCATAGCTGCAGTGCACAATCGCCATTTATATCAAAAAGGGTGAATGGTGAATTTGATTTAACGCAAAGCAAGGAATTGGGTCAATACGTGTCGCGTCGCATGTGTAGGTAAATAGTTTTCCAATACTAACGCAAATACAGTGTCCGTATTGCTGTAGAACTGTCCAGATAATAGTGGGATATCATTTATTTTCAGGGCGTTACTTATCAGAGAAAAAGCACAATTCCCAAACGAGTGCAAAACAGGGTTTCTACTACATCATATAAACGACTCGTCGGGGCTTTGCAACATTTAATTTCACTACTATCGTCTTCAAATTCAAATTATCATTGCTATCATCAATTATTTTGAATCTGCAGCTATTGCACAAACCAACACTCCGCGAAGAGATGATCGCATTCCAATTTCCTTTCTTCCCTGTAATCAAAACCTCCTGACAAATGTTTGCCACCTCCATTTAAATCTATTTTAACTAGCCAGCGTTTGTCTTGTACTTTGTTCGGGTTGCAGAATTTTGTACCCCAGAAATTCGATACAACAAGCTGCACACATTTTTATCTATCTATCTCTCTTGACAGATTGCAAATGCACCTCAAAAATGCTCGCGTTTGAGAGCAAACTGCAATCGATTGCATAAGAGTTCGCACAATGAAACCGGAGTGCGCTCCAATTCCATCCGATTAACTTTTAGGTATAGTATCGGTATTTATTGTTATTTTCATCGAAATTCAAAATCGATATTATGTACAGCGAAAAGATGGAGATACTTTTCCTAAGTTGTGGTTCTGTTTTGTTCGGCGTAGTGACGTAATACTTGATGCAACATATGAATTGAATAAATTACAAATTGTTGTTGTTGATGTTGCGGTCTGAATGGTACTTAGAAGAGTGCGAACCGTTTACTAATGTAGCCAATATGTATTAGGTTCGGATGAATGCATTTGTGTAAATCTACCTGATGTGTTTTTGCAATTGGCGTGGCATGGTTAGTAAAGAGTATGTTCGTACGGGTAAACGTTGAGTTCTACTTCATTTGTCATGATTTCTAAATATGTTAAAATTATTTCAACTAATTTTTTCAATTCAAAATGGATACATCAACACCCTTTCTTAAAGTTAAATAATAACCTTACTTAAAGTCGCCTAGGACAATTTTGTCGAATATGTTACATATCCAAAGAATATCCTATAGTGTACGCTATTTGAGACTTCAAATCTAAGCAAATGGTATATAAAGTTTCTTACTTAGGCGGCGCTAAAGTCCAGATTGTACCTGGGCCTCTACCAATAAGCCTCTCTAATTAGCGCGGTCTTTGGCCAATTACACCAGGCTAGGCCCTCCTCTACTGCGTTGTTCCTCCGGATTGGAGTCTTATATTCTGCGGGCTAGAACATTGGTGTTCATTCGCTGTACATGTCCCAATTTTTGTTTTATTATTGCATCGTTAGGTGCAAATCTTCCATGAGACTTTATGAGGACAGGCCTTACGTGCTCATAATAGTGTGGACCGGCTGCACGTGCTCATAATAGTGTGAGATTCTTACTCACTAAAAACACCTCCCTTCAAAATAATTTTTACAACGACTAGGTTATATCCTATCCAGTTGTTTTAATTTCTGGTTTTATATGCGATTGGCAGGCAGCAGAAGTACCTACTAATACCGTTAATTGCTCGCGGTTACATTATATTGCGCTAATTCAAATGGTATTATCCGTTGAAGTCGGCGCACTAAATTCGTATCGTTCAACATATATATCAATTGTTATTTGCAATGACCACGAAGGCGAGTCTTTTGCTTACGGGCAAACGATTTTATTTCATCTTCTACGGTTGCCACATCCAAATCTCTGTAGATCACTATTTCGGATATACCAGGGAGCGTTAACAATTCTTCTTAGTACTTTATTTTGAAAAGTTTGTAAAATTTCTAAGTTACTTGTACAACCCCAAAGTTGTGTACCATAAGTCCAACCCGGTTTTAGAACTTGCTTGTATAAAAGCAGCTTGTTTTGCATGATGAGTTTAGCAAATCGACCAAGCAGCCAATTTATTTGAATACAACCCCAAAGTTGTATACCATAAGTCCAAATTGGTTTTAGAACTTGCTTGCATAAAAGCAGCTTGTTTTGCATGCTGAGTGTAGCAAATCGACCAAGCAGCCAATGTATTTGATTATATTTAATAACGAGCTATTCCCGTTTCTTCTTTACGTGTAATTTCAGGTTTTGCATCTAATGTTATTTCCAAATATTTAGCTTCATTTGCGTACGGAATTTGTACGGAGTATTTACATATTTACATTTCTGTAAGTAAAATTAACGTGCGTAGATTTTGTTAAGTTGAGGACAATACGCCAAGTTTTTGTCCACTCAAAAACGCTGTTGATAACCCGCTGTTGTTGAGCTTGTTCGTTGCTGATTCTACCGTTTTATTTACGGCCAATATAGTTGTATTATCCGCGTAGCTACAGTTATCCCATCTTCTTGCGGAATATCTCTAGGAGAAATTAAAAAGGGAATCGGACCCAGAACGCTTCCTTGGGGAACTCCTGCCTCGATTTCTTTGAATTCAGAGTAATCGTTTCCGTGCTTAAAACTAGATAATAACTTAGTAGCTCATTTAAATTTTTGTATTTCAAAACACAGCTCAGCCATCGATACACTTTTAATTTTAAAATTGTCAGGTATCCCGGTTAAGGCTAAGTCTTCATTTAGCTCTTGGCCATCAAAGGGCTTAAACGTTTTTTCTAAGTGCTCGGCAAATAGGTCGGGTTTTCTCTTTTCGTCCCTTCGCCATAATCTTTTCTGAGAGGAGGCGCTTGCATTTGTGGCTGTTTAATGCCTTTCAAAGCTTTCCATAGCGAATAGTTCGAACTCTTATCCGCAGTTAGACCTTCAATATATGAAGATACTTCGCGATTCTTAAAGTCCTGAATGTTTTTTTTTTGCGCATGTCCCAATGTACAGTTTTGACCAGGTCGATGTTAATAAAGTCACATGACAGCGCATTGCCTTTCCTGAATACATTTTTGACATCAAAGGTCTCGGTTAGGTGTTTACCGACCTTGATACAGCAGCGAGCTTTCACCATCACCTTCCTGCGCAGACGTACATATTTGATCAAAACTAGACATGGCTCTGTATAGCTTGTCTCTATAGATGCTGTCATATGCGAAATCGATAAAAAGTTGGTGGGTATCGATCTGTACTTCTAGGGTTTTCTCAAGGATCTGCCGTAGTGTGTATATTTGGTCAATTGTGGACTTACCGGGCCTAAAATCGCACTGATAGGGTCTAATCAGATCATTAACAAAGGGTTTCAGGCGCTCATAAAATACGGCAGACAGATCTTATATGCTATTTTTAGGAGACTATGATACCTATATAGTTTGCGCAGTTTAAATGGTCTCCTTTTTTTTTGAACGGACCGGCATACATTTATCCGACCACATTCACCTATGCTGTCCGCTCGGAATGTTCGGACATCTTGTGGAGTGCCTTACGTCGATCGTGACATGATCAATCTGGTTGATGGATTTCTGATCGTTTCCAGACGTGGTGTCGCTTAGGCTATACCTTCCGATTGCGCTACCAAAGATGTCCTCCTGTCCAATTTTGGCGTCAAGGTCGCCTAGGACGATTTTGTCGAGGAGCCCGTTGATACTTTCGCATATAAGACGTGGGCGCATATAAGGCCGATATTGGCGAATTTACCTTTGACACGGATTGTTATAAGGCGTTCACTCTGCAGCTTACAACGCCAGCCTAAGGGGTTGGTTACACCACCTCCAGTCTAGGTACTAGGCGCCCAGCAGTCACGAGGAGGTGAGTAGTTGGAGTTGTTGCTTGTGTACTCATAAAATCGCTTTCACCTCTCATTTTAATCAACTTATACATAACATAATGAATGCATGATCTTCTGCATACTTATTGTGTGTTAACAGCACAATGCCCTAAAAAATCCATTGACAAATGCTGTGTACAAAATTTGCAATCATTAGCTAGTACTCAGTGAAAATTACACTTACAAATGACAACTTGCAGTATTTTTCCTTTCAGGAAATGCAAATGCAACATTAACATGTCGTAAAAACTTCCTGTTTTAGGCATGAAACATCTTTGTGTACAAATCTTGTTATATAAGTTCACACTTTCGCACATAAATATACATAATGCTGGTAGCGTCATCATCATAATATAAGGCGTAATTTACAATATTTCGTTGGAACTAATTTTTAGGTTTTTTACCCATTAGAACACATATAGAAACAATTCAAATTTACATTAAAAAAAAATTAAAAAATACATTTCTTAAATAGCAATGAATACTACCGGCTTAAGTAAAGGTTTGGTATTTTGGTATTAAAACTTAGATTGAGTTGCATGAATGGTTCTGATTTTACCGTATTACCGAATTTCTGTAAAACAATTTTTGTAAAAACTGTAGATTCTACCCCCAAAGAAAAAAAAAAGCAAATTCCGTAAGAAAACTTTGTAACTCTTAATGTAAAATAGACTTTTTACATTACTTTTTCTGTCCGCGGCGTGGTATCAGCCCACTTATCTCAAAAAAAGATACCACTTTTGTCACATTCAGCCCCAAAAATATCTAATGCTATGATATTTTACACGAAGAAAATTTTTAGTGAGCAAACACGAGAAAAATAAGCTTTATAATAACAACTTTTTATTACTTAAGATATCTAGAATGAAGTAAATCGAAAAATTTTTTGACAATAACAAAGTTCTAAGTTCTTACATAACAAAAACTCTATTATGTAAAAACTTAGTTTAAAGGTTTTCACTAAGTTACTATACGTAGCAAGTTTTCAAAGATATGAAAATATTTTGTGTTTTTTTGCGGTGGGACTTGCTAAAAAGTCCAATTGGTTTGATAGAAGTCGTGAGTTTTGATTGTTAGAGTCACCATATAGTTTGCTGATAACATCATTAACATCACTTTTACTTTATTCCCCCCAGCTAAAAAATAAGTATGTTCTACTCTGGTATTCGATGCCAATAGCATAGACTTACATATTGTTTTTTATTTATAAACGTAAAAAATAATAACAAACTATTACCTATGAACGCTATGGTGAAACAACGTTCGCCGGGTTCTGCTATAGTATTTACATAATCACTTTAATAGAGAATTAAGAAATCAGGCCAAGCGAAAGTAATCCGAAGCAGCTTATATAATATGCTTTTAGAAAACGTAATACCCGGCTGTGTGAGTAATTCATGCATAATTTAAAACATAAAAAAGGTCTATATACTGATGTATACGCATTTATTTGGATTTGAAAAACGGCAGCTTTTTATTATTATGGAATCCATATAATACAATTGTAGAAAAGTTACATTATTACCCCCAAATACAATTTTGAACAACCTATTAGTATACATACCAGCAAATGAAAACATTATGAAATGACTTTTACGGTATCCACTCAATCTTGTTTTCCTAAAATTAGTTTTAAAGCTTTATGAAACATAACCCACTTTGTGCAACATTAAACTTATGTCGACTATACAAAAAGTTTACAACTCTCCAAAATTAGAGCACACGAAGTCATTTCATATTTATTCCTTTAATCATGTAAGGTTGACCTAAAAAGATGTAGCAAGGAAAAATACGAACAATTTTCGTAAAGTCTTTGCACCCAAACCCACAGGGCTTAGCTGACTACCCTCTCTACGTCCTTAACAATGAAACAAATTGAAAATGTAATAACAAATTCTACGTTTCGCGAGCAGCCGCAGTAACTTAAACTTGGATCTACATCATAAATTTGAAATGCTTTCGACATTCCATTATGTAGAGGTCCAAGAGGAACATTAGGTGCAAACTAAGCATCTGTACATTTAAAAGTACAACTTAACCTTCAGAGAAATACATCTTTTGATGTATATATCGTATTTAAGGTTGGCCTTGGGAGCTATCAAGCACCAAATAGTTCAAGTATGAATTTGTAAAATGATCTATGAATTAAAATACACATTACATAATTAATTTCATACTATGATGAAGAGAATTATTAAATATGCAACGGAAACTAATATGTAGTTAAATATTAAAAGTATTAATTAGTTTGAACTTGTTTTGTTAAATTCGAATGAAATATGTATACCACAAATGAAACACGTAATATATACTCAGTAGAAAATAATTTATAAATAAATTTTTCAATTACATGCTAGTGGAATGGTGTCTTTAT
The DNA here is from genome assembly GCA_963576555.1 of Ferdinandea cuprea. Classification (NCBI taxonomy): domain Eukaryota; kingdom Metazoa; phylum Arthropoda; class Insecta; order Diptera; family Syrphidae; genus Ferdinandea; species Ferdinandea cuprea. The sequence continues at coordinate 81,652,956 of OY754958.1, read as the reverse complement.
AATTCAATAAAATATTGCATTCCTAAGTTTCCAACATTTTTAAATTTTTATTTCAGGGTGGCAAACAAGCACCATACTACGTAGGAGCTTCCCAAACCTTACCCCGTGGCATGTATTCGGATCGAAATAAGGCTGCTGTCGGTGAGTACATTTCCAATTATTGTTGCATAAAAATATTTGTTTTTTGAAACCAAAGTAAACAATTCTTATGTTTTTCTTGGTATTGAATGTTCATTTTTGACCAAAATTACTATACGAGGCGGCTTCAAATTAATTACAATTTGTTTTCCTTAGTTTAAGATCAGATATTATGTATATTTTTTTAGAGCGCTTGCTTAACTTCGCATGACATTTTTTGTTCACTAAAATTGCAATTTATATTCGAATAAAGGTATCAATTTATATTAACATATCTATGAATGGACTAACGCATAAGTTTACATACCACCTGTGTATTATGTTCTTAAATTAATTTTTGCATTAAAGGATGCGTAGAAATCAGAGTCTATGGCTGGGCCTTCAGCAACAGCTTTTCACCCCGGGCTGGTTGTGCCTTGCTCATCACTAATAATTTTTTTGCTGAAATTTACCCTTCGGGTAAACTTAAAATTTGCGTGGAAATCGAATGTCCATGATAAAGATATCTGCATGTAATGTGTTTACGAAATTATATTCTTTGTACCAAAAATGTATTCTTAAATTTAACTTAAGAAGGAAAAACTATAAAAATTCCTTTCTCATCTCTCTTTTGGTAAACTATTTTTTTATTTGGTTAATAGTTCCATAATAGCTTACCTTCTACAAAACTTTTCCATTAATAATACTTGGCGTATAGTATTCAGCCCTATAGCGTATACGTAAACTTTGTATAGAACTTTGATAAAAATTGTATTTTTCAGTGATAAAAGCCGATCAACAGTAAAACTATCCATTTTGATATGTTGGTCATTTCACTATAACATATAAAAATACGAATTTTCTATATTATTTGTAAATATCAAAACTAATACGATTTAATGTAATAAACAATTAAAATGTTAGATATATATGAAGTCTCATATTTATACCCTATCCTAAGGCTATATTAATTTTGAAACATAATTTGTAACAACCCTTAATATTCATTGGAGACCCATAAAAGTACATATATTTATGATCAGGACCAAATCTTAAGACTATTTAGCAATGTCCGTCCGTATAAACTTGAGGTATTTAAGCTTATGCTAGGAAGCTGAAATTTGGAGCATATATTTCCTAGGGTTCCGAAATGGTAGGGTGTTTAAAGTTTATAAATCCGCTCACTACCACGCCCACTATTTAGAAAAAACCGTTTCAAGGCTAAGGTTAGAGAGATGTAGGCAATGTAGGTAATGCCTCCTTTATAAGTCTGTTATATACAATTTTTTGCCACGCCTACTTTTTGTGGGCTTTTTCACTGGAATGCTGTTTTCAGCGAAAATTTTCATAGAAACTGAAAAAAAAATATATAACAGCATATTTAGCAAATATTTTTTCCAATATGTCGCCCATACAATGTTTTTGGCCACGCCCACTTTTCGGGGGCATTTTTTCAAAAAATATTTTTTTTATAAATTTCATGGAATGAAATAAAATGATATCCATCACCTTCTTAATGCTTTTTACTTTGGGGCATATAGGGATATGGATAGGGTATCTTACTGTTCGCCCCAAGCAGACTGTAGCCTTTCCTTATGTTTTTTTTCGGTTTATAGAGTAAAATGAACATTTTCGAGGAAAACAGCGTTTTAGTCACAAACGCCCATAAAAAGTAGGCTTCGCAAAAAACTTTATATGTAAAACTTATGAAGGATGGCAGTACCTACATATCTTGTAAAGATTGTAACACCCTTTCTAACTTTAGCTTTAAAACGGTTTTTTCTAAATTGTGGGCATGGAAGTGGGCGTATCAAAATAATGTTTACACTTAACCATTTCGGAACCCTAGGGAATATGTGTTCTGAGTTTCAGCTTCCTAGCATAAATTTAAAGGCCTCAAAAGTCGATATGGACGGACGGAAGGACATTGCTAAATAGTCTTAGGTTTTGGTCTTGATCATAAATATATACACATTTAAGGCTCCACGATTAATATTAAGGGGTCTTACAAACTATCTGACGCGAAACCCCACTGATCTTCTGGTTGGTACAAAAATTCCGGTCCCTTAAACCAACGTTCATCCTTTCCAAATGCCGGCGACTTATTCCATTTCATTGCGTCATCAGCCACATTATGTTTCGACGGCAACCATCTCCATTCACTGATCTGCGTCTTTTCCATAAATTCTTCAATCCGGTACATCTCGAATTGATTATAGCGCCTGGCATCCGATTGTAACCAACTAAGAACCGTTCGAGAATCCGACCATACCACTCTTTGAACGATCTTAAATGAGTGACCTTGTGTGACAAAAGCTGCCAGCTTGGCACCCATAACCGTAGCGTGAAGCTCGGAGTAGACAACGGAATTCGTGGAGATACGTTTGTCAGATCCTGAAGAAAGCGATAGCTGCCATTGCTTGCTCGCTCGCATTAAGGAAGATATGGAGTTGAATCGACGTCTACTTCCCAATGTTCATAGTCGAATAGCATTTTGGAATCTCGATATCTTGCACTCGAGGTAGCAACATCAGCCAATCCTTCCATAACTAATGGAGATGTCCGGCAATAACCTCATCCCAATCGACCGATTGCCTCGAAACTTCTTCGAAACTTCTTGAAGAAGTATCTTTAACTTGACCAAATAATTGGGGCAGAAAACCTAGAGGATCGAAAATCGACATCAGCCACATTAATAACTCACATTTTGTTGGCTTTTGCGTTCCCATCATAATATCCTCCTAAAGTCCTACAGTAGCGAGAATGTGAATATATCCGGTCCGGTCTTCCACCAGACACCCAACACCATGGCCGCGGACATTTCTTGATCGAAAGCAGCTATGACATTTCCTTCCACCGGTGATAACTGCCCTAGCTCTTCCAAGACTCTTTTTGAATTAGACAGCCAATGGCAAATAACGAAGCCGCCATATGCATGGACTTGCCGCACTTCTTGCGCCAACTGGACTGCCTCTTCGATAGTGTCGACGTTATCCATTAAGTCGTCGACATAATGATGCCCATCAATAGCCGTCACCACTCTAGGATACATCTTGTTCAACTGTCTAGCATTAGCATTCATCACATTATGAACCACATACGGCTTATTCCGATTTTTAACGATAAATATTGGCAAATACCAAGTTCGCTCATGATCAACCTGCAACTCCTCAGATGACAGCTTCCTGGCGTAACCTTTAGCGACCAGGTTTTCAATTTGGCTGTCCAACTTTAGCAAAAGTTCAGGCTCAACCTTTATTCTGCGTTCGAGGCACTCCAAGCGCCTTATAGGGCCATTAGATAACTGTTTGGGAGAATCACCTTGTCAGATCTCCACAAAAGTACAAGGTCGGACTTGAAAAGTCAAATGTCTCATCCTTCGGTCATGCTTTCCGTCTCCTCCTGGTGTCACTAAAGTATTAACTGCTTCAGTAATTGAGCCCACCCAAGCACTAGACTCTCGCAAGCTTCTTTTCGAAACCGAACCGCTATGCATTGTCCAATTCAACTGGAGCTGCGCAGGAAGTTTTCTAACCAATTCCTGCAAGAGAGTAGGATTGTTGATGTGATCCTCTAATCCCGCCGCAATCACCAGAGATCTTATTCACTTAACGTCGGCAGCTCCTTCGTTTAAGCTTGTCGACAAGCAATGTTTTCAGATGTCAATGCGCTAATAACAGACTTAGATTCCACTTTTTCTGTTTTCGTGCCGACCTCGGCCTGTTTAAATTCATTTTCGCTTACCTTGTTTTCAAAAATGCCAGCTTGGATCTTCATTGTTCATTTCTTGCACTTCCAAGGTAGATTGGCCACTGCCGCTGCCCCACCTCTTGCGAACGTCTGACGAACATCCAAGACACAGATGAGGAATTAACCAGATAGTCAACTCGAGAGCGAATCTCTCACCTTGCCTACAAGCTAAGTCCAATTGATAAGCCCCACATTATTTGCCCTTATATGGGCTTTTACGTGCAAATCAAATGGGAATCACGCACACATAAATCAAATTATATTGGGCTAATGGCCGCGGCCATGAAATGTCATATTTTATAGCAAGAAGTTGGGAACAGTTGATGAATATCAGCAGATTACAACTCACAATTTGGGGGTGTAAAATAAACATTGTCAATATGCGGTGAATATGGATTGATAAAAACATACTTACCACACAACTAATAACATAATAAAATATTATAATATTAAGAATAAAGCTGTGTTTTAACTAATTTATTCTAATTTTTAATGAAAAATAATCAAAATAATATTGATTAACGTGACTAATATATAATAAGTAAGTTCATCATACATTTTCGGTTGACAATAAATTTAAGTATAACTATACTATGGCTAATTAATTCAATATATATGTAACATAATGTGCATGCTATGTACTCAAATACCAAGCATTTTCGTGATGTACTCAACCACCAAGCATTTTCGATAAAAAAATGCACCCCCAATATATTTATGCAGTGCATTTCAGCTACCTTTTTTTCTCCTTCTTCCGTCTATCGCTTACTTTAAATTTTAAAATAAAGCATATTAACTTATATAAAAAATTTCAAAACCGCCTTAGAAAAGAAACAGCTAAGAAAATTGATTGACTAAACGTACAAATCTTGTAACACAACATTTTTTAAAAAGGATTACAAATACTTCTTTTTCACTTTTTTTGTATCCATGCACGGAACCCGAATATGTACATATATTCATATGTTGAATAAAAACAATCAAATAATAAATAAGTAATAAAACAATCAAAGAATTTAATATATATATAAAAAACCATTGCAAACTATTTACTACAAATATTTTACACCCAAACATAACTAATTTAGTAATATTTATGCAATAATACAATGAAATATACATTTTATTTCATTTTATTAAACAAAATGGAAAAAGTATAACAACCCAAGAATGTTTATTTTAAGGCAGATAAAAAAATAGAGCATTGTTTCTTATAACCGCAAAAAATATTCCAATTAAATTGTAACAACTTAATTGGGTAACTAATTTTTTGTTTCTTTATTAACATTTATATTAAAATAGTCCTAAAAGTTGAATCACATAAACTCAACACTTCACAGCATTTCCTATTGCCCAACACATCCGCCGTGACCAGCTGTTTTGTTGTTGCGATTTGGATATGTTGCAAAACTCCCCACAATTATTTTTAACGTTTTTCACAAGTATGATACCCGATCATTGCTAAATAGTCTCAGGTTTTGTTCCTGATCATAAATATATGTATGTACTTTTGTACCCCACAAACTATGTGTCAAAATGAATATACCCTTAGTATAGGGTATAATCTATAATCAGCTTTTGATAAGATTTTGTTTATCAAATTAATATGGAAACGTTAATTTGTTATTTTAATATGGAAATATAAGTTTCTAATACAAACTAAAGTTTATATGATAAAATAAAAAATTATTGCTAAGTTTAGATATTTTATTATCCACCTGAACTTAAAATTGTTGGTGCAATTGTTTAATTGTGTATAGATACCGCGTTTCCTATCACTTTTTAGGAACCTAATATTGATATTAGTTTTAGATGAAATGATTTTATTTTTACAATTTTGCATTTAAATTAAGTCAACGTTTCATTTTAAGCCCATCACTTTACTACCCATGCCAACTTTTAATAAGAAACATAGCGTTTTTTGGTGTGGTTATAATCACCCGTTATACATTTTGATGGGGCAAGACATTTTAATAATTTTGTATTTTGCTATTTTACAAAATTTATATTAAATTAAATGTTTTAAGTAAGAGAAATATCGTTGTTTGAAAGTTTTTAACATAAGGTTTTAAAATACGACGCGAAAATAAGGTGAGATTCATGTCGTATATTAATTTATTCAGTAATATTTAAAATATCTTCGGCTTAATGAATTACTTATAAATCGTAATAGTTTTGAAGAAGAGTTCTTGTTTTAAAAACTTTCAAATTTCGAATATCACTTTCTTCCCATAAAGCAGTTAATGCAAAAACTATCTGGCTATGCGTATGTTTCTCTTGCCAACATTTATTTAGTGTTATAAAAGACACTCGATAGGTGGAGCGGGAGTCGAGTGTATTCATTCTCAACAAAAATTAGACCTTTTGTACATCCACCTGCTTCCGTTTTTCATCACTTTAAGTCAGATCCTAATCATATTTTAAATAAGACACTAAACGTAATTAAGAAATATAACTCATCGCGCCACTTACCGAAAAAGGCAAGGGCCAGCTAATTAAACAAAAAAATTAAAACAAAACAATTATAGTGGTAACTTATGCAACAAATGATTTGATATATTAATTGTGCTGATGGCAGTAGGCGGAATTGCGGACAGTTAGTAACGGTTAAACATTTTAGGCATCAATGGAGTATGTTTCAAGTCCTTGCTTTTTATCTCAATTTAATGATATCCATATCAATGACGGAAGGACACTGCTGGATCGGCAGAACTTTTAATGCTGATGACTATCCACGGGGCTGCGGCCCCCGATATCTCATTTTAGTTTTTGTGCTGCACTAAAAAATTTAATTTGCTGGCAACTTATTTCGTATTTCATTTATTTTAGATTTATTTATAAAAGTTCTTCCATTCAATAGCGAATCATACGATGTTTATTCTCGTTAATTATTTGTATTACCATTTTTCGTTATTGTTTGTGTGCATATATATTAATGTCAATAGGAGCTCCAGCGAAACCATTGAGATCGTATGGCTCAAGGGGTAGCATGGGGCCCCCATTTTCCTATCCCCAGGATCAGCTGTACAGTATCCCAGGTATAAGTTCGATTCTAATCGAAGAAATCTCTTAATAACTTTCATTAATAACTAAGACTCTAAATAATTATAAACATTTTAATTTTCATAGCATTTCGGGGCCATATTAATTGGAGATACGCTATTTACGTTTTGTTATCTAAAATTTGTATCTTTAATTTCTCCGACGCTGTTTTTGATTTGTTTTGTATAAAATAGGTACCTATACAGTGATTGGACGATTTTTACTACTCTGTTATGTTACGACTGTATTAAAATTTTTAATAAATATATGTCGCTTTAGAACTAGGAGTATTTAAGAGTATTAAAATTGTAAAATAAATGTTAAAGATATGATATTTTCGATTTATTTTAACAGACGGCTATACGAGTTCTCCGGAGAGGGGTACCCGTGGCAGTTATGAAGAACCTTATTACAGTCAATATGGAACCAGAGGCAATGCAGTCGCACCAATAATTGATGAAGAACATGGGTAGGTGTCTAAGAAAAGGGTTTAAGAAAAGCTTTTAAAATGTAAAACCAATTGATGTTGAACCAATTACAATTAGTAAAAAATTAATACATTTAATAAATGAATATATCATTTTTTTACTTTTCAGGGAGGTAGCGCTTAGTGAAGACCAGTATGCGTTATATGGAATGAAAATGGGCCCAGGTAGAATACCGAGAAGTGCTAATCAAGTGTATGATCCGACACGGTAAGTGTTGATAATATATATAGCAGCAGGGGCGGATCACTAACTTCTTAATCGTCTAATAAACATTTGAACCAACGCTACTCAGATCACTCAAGTCTTTGAAAATGCGTTTAACATCTTTAACTGAATCTAGCGAGTGCGAGGCAGTTACCCAGAAAGCGTGTTTTGGTTTCCTCTGCCTTGACTTTTCTAAAGCTCCTGCCGAACTTGTTATAAGTTTCTCCTATTCTAATAACAAGTCTGGCCTTACAGGCAGTGGCTGGTGATTGCTCCGAGTATAACCCATACTTATTAAAAGTAATTGATTTGTTTTTTTTTTACATTAAACTAAGACATTTTAATCTCGATGATGTACACAATCACATAATGATTGTTGGCAATGTCACGAAAATCTTGTACACCTACTCGTCCTTCCGCGGTACTAGAGCGCTGTCAAAGACGGCCATGATTTCCGGCTACACCCATTTTGGTGCTAAATATATATTTTGAACTTGTTTGCCCAGCAACAACGGCATAAATTATAAACCAACACAAAGTTACAGTTAAACAATTAAATAAAGAAAAAGAAAGAGTTAAAAAAAACATAAAAAACTAACGTAATAAGTAATATTTCTAGTATATAATTTAGATTAAAAACAAAATGAATTTCGGGAAATAAAGTTTGTAACTTGGACACGCGGTTTGACTTTCTTTGTCCACGAACAACGTGGCAGTTAACGACAAGTTTCTTTTTTACCAGTTCGTACCAACTATGATTTCATTCCACCGATGATCGTTAGCTGTTTTAAGTGCAGTCGCCGATAGCTTGAATTTTACAGTTTATATTGCAGCCAATGTTTTTAACGGTATTTTTGTGTTTTCAGATAGACACTGTCTGGTGTTTTATTTGGCTAAATCATCCGCTCTGTAGTTCCCTGGAATGAAGGTGTGCCTATGAACCTAGCACATGGAGATTTCGCATCTGTCAGCAATTTCGTTTAGAGATTATCTGCATTGTTTTACCAGTTAAGATATTATTGTTGACGAATTCAGGGCGTTTCTTCCCTGCCTGTTTGTCTATAAAGATCACTAGATTTTAAACATCCATCAGTTTACTAAGACCAATGAATTGTAAACGAAAATCTAATAGGAGTAAAAGAAAGAAACGAAAACAAAATGTAAAAAGGATTTTGCGGGCTCTTAAAAATACTAATTAAAAAATCTATAAAAAATAATAAAAAATTTATTGAGTCCGAACTGAACGTGTGGTTTCGGAGGCGTATGGCGTGCTGTTTTTTATTTGTAACAAAGTATTAATTTAGTACTTAACAAGTTATTAATTTTAAAAATTTTAGCGGGGTATGGAAGGATACGCAAGCTCACGGGCGCACAGAAACAGCTCACGTCTTATTTTTTACTCCCGAGCCCTCTCAGATTTTAAAAATCGCTTGCGCGTACGTGAGTAAATTTGTAGTTTTTATTACCGCAAATGACCGCTCGCGTGCGCACGTGATAGGTGATTATTTTTCGTGAATGGTTTCTAAATCAAATTTCATGAATTAGGAATTGGATTGGCAAAACAAAATTCTGTGCAATTAAATGTTATGCGTAGTTTTTGGTTGCAAATTATTGGATTTAGTTGGAGAAATCTACGACAACACTGGTAAAGCATGCATATCTGCATACTTTATGGAATTTGCCCTCCCTAATCAATTTACATTTCCTTATGGTAAGTTAAGTAAAGAGCAGTTTCAAATTTCAACATAGCGCAGAAGATATTATAGACCAAGAGCTCACAGATAATTTTTGGTGCGAAATATAACCGAAAACATAAGGAAAGGCTACAGTCCGCTTGGGGCGAACAGTATGATACCCTATCCTTATCCCTATGTACCCCAAAGAAAAAAAGCATTAGGAAGATGATGGATAGCATTTTATTTCATTCTATGAAAATTATAGAAAAAAAATTATTTTTTTCAAAAAACGCCCCCAAAAAGTGGGCGTAGCCAAAACCGTTGTATGGGCAATATATTGAGAAAAATATTGGCATAATATATTGTCAAACATTTTTTTTTCGATTACTATGAACATTTTCGAAGAAAACAGCATTTTAGTGAAAAACGCCCACAAAAAGTAGGCGTGGCAAAAAACTTTATGTGACAAATTAATAAAGGTGGGCAGTACCTACATATCTTGTGAAGGTTGTACAATTTTATCTCTCTAACTTAAGCCTTAAAACGGTTTTTTCTAAATTGTGGGCGTGGCAGTGGGCGTATTTTGAAAATTTTGACACTTTACCATTTCGGAACCCTAGGGAGTGTATGTTCCAAATTTCAGCTTTCTAGCATAATTTTAAAGGCCTCAAAAGTTGATACGGACGGACGGACGGACATTGCTAAATAGTCTTAGATTTTGGTCCTGATCATAAATATATATACTTTTAGGGGTCTGCGACGAATATTAAGGGGTGTTACAAACTATGTGTCAAAATTAATATACCCTTAGGATAGGGTATAAAAATGTAGATTAGTCGAAGGATGGCGTAGGGCTATAATAAACGAAAATCTTGCAGCCACACATGTTTTTCTAATACTGAGATAGTTAATATAACCACTCAACGGTAGTTTTATTGTATAAAGTATTATTATTTCATCGTGAATATGTAGGAACGAGATATAAAAGAACAAAGTGTCAACTATGAGAAAATATAAATTGTAAAATCAAAGCTACTACAATATGATGTAGTAATAAAGTAAAAAAATAATAAATAATTTCTGTAAAAATTTGGTCCTTGGTCGATCTGCCGGGCCGGAAGCCACACTGATACATGCCGATTAGTGTGTAGCAACAGAGCTTGAGACGTTCACAAAGTAATTTTGATAGGATATTATATGCGACATTCTGAAGCGATATGCCTCAATAGTTTTTGCAAAACATATAATCGCCTATCTTGTATATGAAACATAAGGCTCTGATGGTCAATTCATCGGGCATCCTTTTCTTTTCCAAAACTTGATTATGTATATGTAGTTACATCAATAAGGAAACAAATATAAAATCGAAAAACGGCTTGCCAAATGAATGTTTTACCAATAACTAAAATAATGTTTAACTTTCTCATATAAATTAGTATAATAAAGAGAAAGTAATTGCGATCGTGCGGAAATTTCGAACGCAAGCTGAGTATGAGAAATTATATAACGATATAACAATTCCGTCCGTCCGTCTGTCTATCCGTGTGTCTGTCCGAGCGTGGTGTGGCGAAACGGTTAGACGGATTTGCTTCAAAGTTCGTATGTAAGGTTTCTGGGGTTACATCGCGGGGCATCTTTTTTTTTTTTTCATTTGCTTTATCGTTTGAATAACGGTACCTGCTTTAGAATTTATTTTGTGAAAATCACTTATCACTATTTTTCTAGAAAATCATTCATCATTCAAGTATTTTGGTAATTTTTTTGTACTAAGAATATTTGGGACAGAGCCAAGAATACTACATACTCAGTTTATCGGAAAAAAAATCTATTAACGGTTATTTATAAAACCGCCAATGACAAACTAATTTACTGTTTTTTATCCTATAAAGTTGAACAATTTTACATACTTAAATTTTAAAATTTTTTTTTTTCATATAACGATTTTCTTAAATTTAAATTAAATTCGTTTTCTCAAAAACAGCTCCAACGATTTTGATAAATTTTTGTATTTTGAACAATTATGTTAAATGTGTCCAATGTACGAAATTAAAAAATGCATGATGTGCGGGAAAGTTTTGTACGACTCAGTCATGCACTTTATTTTCTTTGAACTATTACTGTTTGCATATAGACTTTTTGGAATAACATCTCGCGAGCTGCGAATATTGATAGTGTCTTCAAGAAATACATAAGAAAAACCCAATTTGGAAGTTCAGCTCCAACAGAATCGTAATTCATTATTGGAAATTAGTGCAAGGTCTAATTTTTAAGACAATTTTTTTTTTTATTTTAAAAAAGTGTGGGGGAGGATTCTTACAATCAAGGATATGGTACGATTTTCACTTAAATTTACCGCCCACATTAAGAGCGTACTTCTCTGCAAAATATAACAGCGTTTTGTACAAGTCTTCCGGACTCGGTCCCGCCAATGTATAATCATCCCCGTGCTTAAGTCCTTTTGTCCCATTTGCCATTCTTCGGGTGCGCCTGAAAATTTTAATTTTCTTTAATTGTCCATTATTGGAAGTAGTGCTGGCCGTTGCGACCGGATGAAAGTATGTTGTGCCTTTAAGGTAATTTATGTTACAAACGGAAGAAAAGAAATTATCGATTTAAATTTGTTACTCACCTTTACTTTTGATCGCTTGAACGATCAAACACAATAGATATCCACCAAACGAAAGGAAAGCCAAAGCTGTAATACTGACTTGAAAAAGTGTCTGCAACTTGGTAGGCTTTTCCTGCCATGGCTCAGGGTATGATCTGCGAGAATTCAGTGAATGGTTAATCAAATAATTGATTCAATTTTCAAACCTCTCAATAGTTAATGGCAGCGCTGATGGACCCGTGTCACTGGCGCTAATGTTGATTGAGTTCATTGCACTAGTTGGATTGATTGCTTCCGGTGATATGAATACTGTTGAATGGGGCCTTTCTTTACCAGAACAGGATAATAAACTAACAGAATGCTGCAGGCAAAGAAGTTCTGATATTTTTAAGTTATTCAAACAATTAGTCTCTCGTGTTTTGCCATACTGAAAAAGTGTCACAGTAAAGAGAAAATAATATTCCAAATCCATTGTGGTGTTCTCTTTGTAGCTGCAATGCAGTGACTGACAGAATAGAGATGCACATGTTGCACTTGGTGGTAATTTTTAGAGTCACTAACCATATAATTACCCGCTTCATAATTAGACCATAACATCCTTTGCTATTGTGTGTAACCTAGTTTTATAAGTAACGATTTCTGCTTGCAGGCCTGAAGATTTACATCGCATACGAGTGGAGCACATGGAACGGCAGCTAGCTAATCTTACGGGGTTGGTTCAAAAAGCGTTGGTCAATCAAAATCCGCAAATTGGTCCTACTGTCACTGGACTTAACCCAAACTATTTAGGTGTGCCAACACAGTGTCGAGGTAAGTGTGTTAAAGAGATTGCTTTTTTGTTTAATATGATTGCTTTTGTTATTACGAGTTGAAATTTTGTGTTATTTTTGTATGGTTTTTTTTTTTTAATAATTTTTTTCAACATTCACTTTCATTCATCTATCACTGTCATTGTAACACTTACACGAATTTTTTTGAAAGCTAAGCTAACTCACATGCTAGATATATTTCACATCAACACACACTCACTCACTTCAAGTGAAGCCCCGATATGTGATTTCACTAACCACAAAAAAGATAGAGTAGTGTTAAATAAAATTGTATCTATGAACTTACTTTTGCTGCTCCCACATTTGGTTATTTTGTATGGCTTATGTTTATAATAATTGTTATCCGTCCAAAGTACAAAAGTTATCTACTCAGTTGATTAATTTTGATGTCGAGGACGATTGAATTTACTTCATGGAAATGTAGTAGATCTGTTAAGAGCACATACTTCTTCTTTTGTATTTTCATATTTCTTAGCTAGGTACCCTTGAGAGGTTTCCAATGAGCATCTCATTTGCATATTCCCATTGTATATGTTGATTTTCAATTGCATTGTGTAGTTAGTAATTTACTATAGGTAAATTATATGATAGAGAGAGGAGGGGAAGAAGTTAATCAAAAATACTTAGGTGTACCTACACTTCTGGTAAAACATATCGCTTGCTACATAATAAGGATGAATATATGCAAACTTTTTTAAGTTTATTAATTTCATCTCAATATTTTTAGAACTTTAAGACAATATTTTTGTACTTTAATACGTTTAAACAACATTGTTATAGTTTACTTTGCTTTACTGTACAGGTTGCAGGTGCAGGTTTTGTGATTTTAAAATCACATCTGTGGTTGAACCAATAAATTGTCATTTCTAATCTGCAGGCTTGTATAAGAATGCCCTGGTTTTGTACTGCATTCGGATATGTCGCACTCATATGACTATAATGCAAAGCAATTAAACAAATAATGTGTATTTCTATTAAATTAATTTGAAAAATCAATGACTGCATAAGTGCATTTTTACATCTTAGCTGATCTACCACATGTGCACTCTTTGTTTGACACTCCGTAGTGATAGTCCGCACACAGCATAGCGTTTCTTCATCTGCTGCGACCCACTAGATCTGAGTTATTGTAATGTATATGTTCACTCATCGAAACCAACTTGAGCGAAGATTCAAACAGAGTAAAAGAAATTAACCTTTTTTAAATTGAAAAGTCATGTTTCAACTACAAAATCCATCAAAAAACGTATGGAAAGGCTACAGACCGCTTAGGGCGAACAGTATGATATCCTATCCATATCCCTATATGCCCCAAAGAAAAAAGCATTAAGAAAATGATGGATAGCATTTTATTTCATTCAATGAAATTTATAAAAAAAAAATACAAATTTTTAAAAAACGGTCCGAAAAAGTGGGCGTAGTCAAAAACTTTGTATGGGCGTTATATTGGAAAAAATATTGGCTTAACATCTTGTTAATCATTTTTTTTCGGTTTCTCTGAAAATTTTCGATGAAAACAGAATTTTAGTGAAAAACGCCCACAAAAAGTAAGCGTGGCAAAACATTTTATATGAAAAACTTATAAAGGAGGGCAGTATCTTTTAAAAGTTGTAATACTCTATCCCTCTAACTTTAGCTTTAAAACGGATTTTCTAAATTGTGGGCGTGACAGTGGGCGTATTCAAAAAAAAATTACACTTAACCATTTCGGAGCCCTAGGGAGTTTGTGGTCTAAATTTCAGCTTCCTAGCGACGGACGGATGGACATTGCTAAATAGTCTTGAGATTTGGTCCTGATCATAAATATATATACCTTCATGAATCTACGACGAATATTAAGGGATGTTAAAAACTATGTGTCAAAATTAATATACCCTTAGGATAGGGTACATATACGAATTTCCAATATATTATCTTTGTCCCACAAAGACCAAAATGAAGCAAAAATTCCTCTCAAATGCGCTGGAGAGTTCGCGTCTATGTAGTTTCAATGTTTAATATCTTAAGGGCTTGTGCTTTTCGTTGCCTTCTGTCAGTCTGTTAGAACAATCTCTTTTATACATTAATAAAAGGCGTATTTTAATCAAATTTAAATAACGTGTTATTCATATATTAAAAAGTTCTAACATATATGCCATGATGTGCATATTGCAAATGGCTTCTTTCTTTCCTTTTCATTTTGACACATAAAGGGTGTTTTATTTAGGAGTTGGTTTTTCGAATAGAGATAAAACTGACATTTGGTGGTCACATCTGGCAACTCTAAAGTCATTTATGTTCAGTTTGGTTTGCCATTTCATCATGAACAGGTTGACAAATGAACAACGTTTGCAAATCGTGCAAATTTATTTTTAATTTTCATCGCAAAATTTTGTTCAGTGATGAGGCTCATTTTGGGTTGAAGGGCTACGTCAACAAGCAAAATTGCCGCATTTTCAGTGAAATGATTCCACATGAGACCCTTAAAACGCCATTACATCCACAAAAACATTGGGCCATACTTCTTCCGAAATGATGCTCGAGAGTCAGTTACCTTTAATGGAGACCGGTATAGAGCCATGATAACCGACTATTTTGTTCCCGAATTGGATGCCATGAATGTGGATGAGATGTGGTTCCAACAGGACTGCGCTACATGCCACACATCGATCAATTTATTGAAGGAAACATTCGATGAGCGCAAAATTTCGCGGAATGGACCTGTCAATTTGCCACCAAGATCGTATGATTTGACACCATTGGATTATTTTCTTTGGGGATATGTGAAGTCGCTTGCCTACGCCAACAAACCAGAAACGTTAGGAGACTTGGAAGCCAACATTCGTGGCGTTATTGCTGACATACAGCTCCAAATGCTTGAAAATTGGACCTCTAGACTTTGTCTTTATTCGAAGCAGCCACATGCCCGAAATCATATTGAAACATTAATGGCATAAAATTATCCTTCCAATAAAGCCAAATTGATGGACATTAAAACGATTTTCTTGTGTTTTACTTCAATTCTATACCTCTAAAAAAAATACCCTGTAGTTTGTAAAACCCCTTAATATCCATCGTAGACCCCTAAAAGTTTATATATCTATGATCAGGACCCAAGCTAAGACTATTTAGCAATGTCCGTCCGTCCGTCCGTACGCAATTTTTAGGCCTTTAAAATTAAGCTGAAATTTGGACCTAGGGCTCCGAAATGATAAAGTGTTTGTAAGTTTGTCATATAAAGGTTATTGCCACGCCTAATTTTTGTGGGCGTTTTTCACTAAAATGCTTTTCGAAAATTTGCATAAAAACCGAAAAAAATTGTTTAACAATATATTTAGCCAATTTAGCCCACACAAAGTTTTTGGCCACGCCCACTTTTTGGGGGTGTTTTTTTCAAAAAAAAATATTGTTTGTTTTGGGCATATAGGGATATGTAAACGCTATCATACTGTTCGCCCTAAGCGGACTGTTTCCTTATATTTTTGTATGGAAAACTGTCAGCACCATAGTTTTCAGCTAATTTGGACGTGGTGTTGACTACGAATGTCACCATGGAGATACTAATTAGCTAACTATGTTTGCACCCATTAGAAAACCGACAGCTTACTTGTATTTCTAAATATTGGTTTCACAAATGACCAAGTTATTAGTTTCTGTGTCTCTGATGCAAAATGAATTTGTAATTAAAATCTATTAGTATTTAAATGTATTTTATCTTGAAGGTATAAATCTAACAAGTGCTAAGCTGGGTTTATCACGTTTAAATAGTTAGACCTAGCTCAATCATATAGTTTATATTAATTATCTTCAAGTTCATATGTAACTACCCCTCATTTTTTTTTACTAGCAACATTAACAAATTCGCCGAATTTCATATACGAGTATGTATATATCCACCCAAAACCATACCTTTCCCTCGTCAAACCAAAGACTCTTATCATCACACTTTTTTCATATTTCTATGTCAAATACCATATTACCTAATATATAATAAAAACTGTCACCTGCATTAAACAGCGTTCACCTCCATCATTCGCATTGTTACATTATGTATTTCGAAAGTAGTTTCTCCTCTCTCTTGCTCGCTCAAAGTTGTTAATTGTCATCTAGTTGCACAGACTAATTGTATGAAATTTTCAATTTAAAGACATTTTTTTTGCTTTCCGTTATGTTCCGCTGATGTTTAATGACATCATAAAAAGTCACAGTGAAGAAAATTATGTTCCGGTCTTTAAGAGACTTAAAAATATAGTTCACAAAAGAAGAAAGGTGAACAAAGAGTTAACAATTTTAATATTGTTTATCAATGTTATACAATTATCTAGATACCTTTACATACTTTTAAATTGTTATGCTCGTTATAAATGTTGGTCTTATTCGTATTAAAATTGTTAAGGCATTATTAGACCGAGCACTTTTTATTCTAATTATATTTCATTGTTTAATTTAGTCGATATTTTGGCGGTTTGGTGAAACTAAAAGCAAGTGTCATATTTATATTCGCAATTGGTGAAAACTGTTATTGGATATAATATTTGTTTAAGTACTTGCAAAAATATTTTAAAATAAATCATATAATGTGTACGATTAGGTATTTTTCATCTTCAATTTTCAAAAGTTAGTCGAATTTTAAGTTTGTTTATGACATATTACGAAGGTTCGGTCTTCCTTGCCGTCTCGAATTCTGAAGATTCTCTAGGCTGGAGAGTTAATTATCCTTGGAGTCAGATATTTTAAACCCACTTGCTTCGCCAAACCGAAGTAGCAGCGATTTCCTAGGGCAATTCTTCGACGGATCTCTATTATGTTGGGGGGTTTTGTGTTTATATCGAAGTAGATAAACTTCGGCACGTATCACCTAAAAGTTTTATTTGCTGCTCCTCGTCTTGCGCAAGTCCAAAACATCCAACAGTCATGAGAAGCTACTCAAATATAAAATTTCCGTTCGGAATCGGCATTATACCCTAGATATGTTAAATATATAAATAAATAAATTAAGGTCCCTTATAGGCCATTAACGCCTAATGTTTTGTATTTTTAGATAAACTCCTTAGCTACCTCAAAGTTGCAGCTATCTGTAATGACATTTTCTTCTAGTCGGACCACATATGTTTATTGTATGTCCTCACACAATTAAAAACCAATTAACTTCGCCTGTTCTTCAATAGCCGTGAAAGCCTCTGTCGGGGCACGTTGAAAGAGTCTAATGAGATCAATATCATCCTGAAAATTCCTGTATCTGTACAGATCTATTGAAGAAAGTGCATTCCGTGTTAGGCCTGCCCTGCAGAATGGTTTGAGATAGCAGGGGTATGCATCGATTTTGTGCATGCACTCTACCACAACACAACTTCCGTTTTTGAAGAGCTTGCTAGTATACCATCAAAGTCGGCAGCTTTGTTACTCTTAAATTTTAAGAACATGTTAAGCACTCTTAAGAATTTCTTCTACACTGGGTGTCGGGTCCAATCGTCTTGAACCTGGAGCTGGAATTCGAAAATCTCCTTGGCTAGATGCGGCCTAACCAATGAAGTCAACTTTTCGCCGCAGGTCCCCAATTAAGTTTTTTTTCCGGGGTAGGTGGAAAATCTTCCATGAGACATTGTAAGGACCGGCCGCACGTACTCATACTTTAACGTTGTTCTTTTATAAATGTCCGAAGATCAACGCTACCAAATGCGGCTTTGGAGTCGATAAAGAAATGGGTAGTCTCGATTAGATATTCGATGTTGTTTTCCAGATTATGTCATAGTGTGCGAATGTGGTTTCCCCCTCATGTAACTATTCGTCTCTTCAAACATTAATATTAAAGAAAGTATTATTTTAGGCATTTCGAAGTGAAAATTAAAATTTTTATTTTATTTAAATTTCCTAGTCGATTTAACTTTTTATTTGCCAAAAAAAATATTTGAAAAAAAATCCCAAATCTACTGCATTGCTTGTTATAACCACCGCAGGTTTAGATGATATCGACGGCCACTCAAGTGGTAGCTCAACATCAATTCAAGGTGAGTGTTTTAATTTATATAAGTGTAGAGTTTCGGCAGTAAATACACAAATACATATTTTGGAGAGAGAGAGAGAGGAAAACTTATAATAATAACGATACCTACAAGAAAAAAAATAGTCATTCATTTTATTTGAATTGTTTTTTTTTTTATAATTTTTTGTAACATGTGTATTTAATATTAAATTTTTTTTATGTAAATATTTGTGTTGCTATGATGTGATTGTGAATAGGATGGTAAATTTTGATAAACAATTTATAAAAATTATTTTATTATATGTATTTAATTTACATATAATCACTTAAATGTGTAAATATTTGTATAATATCTACTTTTCACTAATTAAGTGCTGACTAGCTGCCAGGAAGTCCCCTTAAAACCCATCGTTTAACTTTACCAAAACATGCTGTATTGAAAGTAGAGGTTCGCCGAAGGTACATACATCGCTGCGGTTTAATCCTATAAAGGCTATTTGATTTAAATTGCGTTCACTCTTCGTCAATATTCATCAAAAAAATTCAACAATTAATGTAAGTCTCTGCTTCGGGGTAGTCGGTACTTCATGTGCTCTTTTTTGTGATGGTATACTTGTACCAGTATCAGCTCGCTGTACGCAAGTAATTGAACAGACTTCTGAAAGATCGTAACTTGTGTGTTAGCTTGTGAGTTTTCCACAATTTCTTTAAATATGTTGTTAAAGAAGTTTTATTACTGTGCGTTGCCTTGCATAAATCGTTTTTGGACATCAAGTCTCTGTTAAATCGATACCGTCCTTGATACAGCAGCCTGATCCTGCTCCCAACTGACGAGTTTATGAGCAATGCTAAAACTAGACACGGCTCTGTTTAGGTCGTCGCTATAGATGCTGTTAAAATCGATAAAGAGTTTGAAAGTATCGATCAGATCGATCTGAACTTCTTGGATATTGGGCGAATATTTGATGAATTGTGGACTTACCCGGCCTAAAACTACACTGAAATGAAAATCGGATTGACAAATGGTTTCAGTCGCTCGCATAATACTGCAAAAAAGGTATATGTATGTTTTAACGGTGAACCCTTTAATCGACGCAAACCCTTACCACTGTGTCATTTCTTCATGTTTGGAACCAAGAAATGGTCGCAGGGGACTTTATGTGAGAAATTTTCTGGATGAGGTAGGAGTTCGTTACCTAACTGATGCATTTTTGCCCTTGCAACTATGGAATTTTGCGCCAGTGCATAGTACCAGGTGAAAACCAGTGGTGAATGGTTCCGATCGGTGGTGAAGAGGCCATATAATATTTGTCAAGCTTTTATTTTATCTATAATTTAGATACGATCCAAAATTTTAAAATCCGTCCTAATTATTGCACACTACACGAATACAACAAATGGACCAGTAGAGACAATGTAAAGTGCGTTGTTCCTGAACTCCCGAAATGACAGAAGAATCTCATTGGGTACTTCTGCGGAGCTCATACAAAACTAGTCCATTTAGAATTCAGAATAATTCTTCCATTGCTGACCATATTCACATCACATTATAGTGCTGCTAATTTAGAATAACCCTTTCCCAAAGCGATAAAACCTTTATATTTTATTAAAACCAATTTTTATTTACAACAATTTGTATACCCGTTATTTGATGCAAATATGATATACGAAAAAAATAATATAACAGCAAACGGAACTGGCGATGATATGTACATAAGAGAAAAGGCTCCTAAACTCGGCAAAAGCTCATGTCGTAAGTTTTTGTTCTATTTAAATATATTACAATATTAGTTATAATGTTTTGTGTTCTTTATACAATTCAATGTCAATAGTTGTGTTTTAGAGAAAAATTTAAATATATATAAAATGTAGTTGAAAAATCACCCAAGCACAATAATAATAATTAATATTCATAAAATAACAAATAAAAATTTAGCAGAATTTGCATATTTAATGAAACTAGTGATGGAAATAATTTAAACATAACGCTTAAATGGTGATTTACGTATTAGATTTTACATAAAAAAAAACAACAACAGCATTTATTTATTGGAAAACTTAAATTTTGTATTCAATTTTCAGATAAATCAGTGTCATTTGAAAAATCTGTCTCCTTTAGTGATGATATTCAAGGCGTTCCGAAGTCACACAATCCACAACATGCTGGTAAATCGCTTTCACTAAAAATAACCGCAGTATAAATTGATGATGCGTGAAAAAAAACGTTTTGTTGCAAAATACTTATATTGTATTATTTTGTACATGTGTTTTCCTCTGTTTACTAGAATGTGTATATGAGTGTTTTTTGGAAATGTAAATCTGATATTTTAATTTTGTATTCCTTTTTTTTTGCTATAACATTGTATAATTTGTTTTATTTTTTGTGTGTATATTTGCAATGTAATTTCTAATCAGTTTTAATGATGGGGGCATTAGCACTTTATCATCGGAGTTGGTATCATGGGAGTTGGTCTTTTTTCAACAATGATTTTTTATTAAGAACTGTATTAAAATGTTATACAAAGCAAATTCCACCTATCTACTTCGAGAATGTGACTACTTAAAGTGTTAATACTGTGAAATTTTTCTTGACCGTTGCAGAAATAATTTCTATTCAGCAATAGCAAAAAGCAATTAAGCCCAGCCTAACCAAAAATAATGAGCTGTCAATAGCTCAAGGCGAAATTTTTGTAATTGAGTTATTTTGTCGTTGATTTATTTCTGTGGGTTATTTATAATTGGTTGTCATAAATATGACCACTCAGATTTTTCGCAAATCAACTTAGGTTTCATTCTAAGCCGATAATTTGGAAATTATCTTTTCGTTTCTAATAAAACGCATAAATAAAATAGAAATACATATGTGTTATCAATTATGTATTTTTCTATTGACCCGCTACAACATTGTTAAATTGTTGATTGTTAATTACACAAAAATATGTGGTTTCTGTCTCCAACTCCATTTCTCAGTTGACATTTTTTATTATTATTACGTTACCAACTATGTAGCCTTCCATTTCACATTGCAGAAATTTAAAATGTGTAGAAACAAATTAAGATATAAATATTTTAAACATTTGTTTTTGTATGGAAGATTTTTAGTCCAGTGCTTGACATACATAAAATGTTTATCTCTAAAATAAAATATTTAAGTCAACAGAGATGTTTATTCTTGAATTAATATATTATTTTTACCAACAGTTTATCAGTTTTTAAAACATGGCTTTCAATTTTTTTTATTTATTTATAATGCCTACCTATTATATATATATTAAGTCAAGATTAAAATATTGCATCAAATGCATGAAAATATTCCATTTTAATTCTAAGTATTGTTTATACATTTTTCATTATTCTTTTCGTTTTTTGTGCTTTTAAATTTTTTATAAATAAAATACATATTTTTATAAATTCAATTAAAAGTTCTGTGTTTTCGCTTTAACATGTTTTATTACTACAAAAAAATCAACAAACGCACATCAAACACATTTTTTAAATATATAAAAATGTCCTTGTGAATGAAACCAAAACGTTCTCTTTCGTCTTCTTTCTTTCTTTCTCCCTGTTTTGTATCTTTGGTTCATTTATTATGGTGTAAATGTTTACACGAATTAAAACAATATTTCACATGCATATTAAAACACAGCCGATTCCAAGCCACCAAAGCCAGCTATTAAGTCATCAACACTTCCACGTACTTCGTCACAAGGTAATCCAAAAATAAATTTGTAAAATAAATGCACGCTTTGATCTTATGCTTCTAACAGCTTATTAACCCAATTTTTTTCAAATATTTATTAATAATTAATTGTTTATTATGAAAACTAAAGCAGAACGAGATCGTCTCAAACCACCACCACCTCCGAAACCACTTGCCTTGGCCTCAACTCATCCTACTTACCGCGCGGATATCGCATTAGCGCCTGAGGTGTATAATCATTTGCGAGGATTGCAAAAGAAAGCTAAAGATCTACGCATGGAGGTACGTACATTACGTCGACTATCACAGGCTCAAGCAGTTGCAGTGAGAGAAGATATTAAGGATGCATTTATGAGGATTCGTGCGACCTTGCTGGCCAGCAGTGGTAATTACTGGGGACAGGGCGATCAGGAGAAGACTAGAATTTCTCGCGAGGAGGAGTTGTACAAGCAGGAGGTAATACGACTGGAGAAGGACCTAAGCGATTTAGAGTCATCAGTGGAGGGATTGCGTGGTGAAGTAATAAATCGAAGGACTAGAGTAAATATGGCTGCTGTCGAGGATATGGCACTGGTTCTAAGCAGAGCGAGGTAGGATTTAGACGATATGTAAATTTGTTATCTATATATAAATGTATATATATATATATTATTGTTAGTAAAACCGTCGCTGAATTAAAGATGCGATTTCCAAGTCTACAAAACGGATTGCGGAATATATTATCCAACGAAATGGAAAAGGTCGTTCGCGAAGAAAAGTTCCTGAAAGATGAGCCCGATCGATTGGAGTCAGCACTACGTAGGTGTAAAAAATTAACTGGCACTCTAGTGACATTGAAAAGGTAAGCTTTGTTGAACACAAACTTTGTACATAAAATAATTGTTCATATGCATTATTTATCATCACTCATAGATTGGCTAGTGTTCAAGAACAACGATTACCAGCTAATGAACCAGCAACAGAGGATCCCCCACGTTCTGCCGAAATATCCTCAGCAAATAAGGTACGCCTTTAAGAAATTTCTAATTGTTGTATTGTGTTTTAATATTATATAATTTTTTTTTATTATTAATCTTTCCTTAGTTTGAGAACAAAACTTTCTTGAACTACTTTAATAAAATAATAAGAATCCCCCAGTATTATATAATCTAAATTGTGTCATTTGATTTATTATTTTTAACTTTTTTTAAATTATTCTCCAAAATTATTAACCAATCTACATTTAAAAAAAATCAAAAAATTTTTAAGTTTTTATATTTAGTAGATGAATTCAAAAGTTTTGTTGTAATAAAAGAAAAATTAATTTCTTGTTTTAAGAATTTGAAATAATATAATTTAAATTGGTATTAGTTTTAATTTGCAATTGGCAGCACTTACTGAGCAAAACTAGTATAGTTTTTCTTATATTTTATTTTTAATTTATATTTAATATTATAATATTGGTAAACCATTTGAAAATATCCCTCTTCATACTCATTCATATCCTCCCATCCCATCATTTTTATGTTAAAATTGTTTTTTAATTTTTTAAAAGGTTGTACATAAAATTCAAAACCATTAAAAAAGATGCCTTCATATTTAAACCTGTTCTTATTTAATTTATTTTGTTTCCTTAAATTGCATGCTTCATTATAGCATCTATTTTTGTTACATTTCCATATACCATCATCGCAACATGATTTTATTTGTATCATTACCGTGAACATTTGAAAATAAAATATTTAGAATTATGTATATGCAATCTTACAAGACTACACTAAGACAACATTAAGCAAAGATATAAACCATATTTACTCAAAAAAAATTGTATAGATAAGGTCGCCCTTTTGTGTTTAATCCACGTGTCACCATAGTGACATTTTTAGTGCCAAATGGGGAATTATAGTTCTGAATCACATTGTGCAATTTTTATTGTGAAGCAAATTATGCAAACATTTCTAAATATTTGGAGTTTTCCAAATGTGTGAGAACTTTGTACATCTACGTAAATCTTTACTATGGGCTCGTCCAATCTGGGCAGCCTTCAATGTAAACAGCCTTCCAAAGATCATTTGACTAAGTCCCCTGAATCGCTAATACCGGTCCTTAGATTGGGTTTAACACCTTTAAATCTAACCAACTCATTTCAACAGTTTTCTTTTCAGCTCTAAATTAATATTCGCTGTTGCACTTCGATCTGTAATAATGGTGCACGTGGCTCGTGCAAAGGTTAAGGAAAAAGAGATTAGCACGTCGAATGCACCGAAGTGCCTATTGTAGCGTAGACCTTTCGTCTGTTTTCCAGCTTTTAAGAAATACAGCTCTAAGAAATGTTTGCCAAAATTTAATTTTTTAAATGTTTCTTATTCACACTATTCCCAAATCTAAATTAATGTAAACATACCTTAAGTCGCCTATCTATATAACCACAAGTACATTCTTACTTACACAATTCCATATTCACTAAATATGCATTTAATTATTAAAAATTAGCAATAACTTTATGATAATTGAATGTTCATAATTTACCTTTACCGTCTTCCATTTTCATTGTTTATTTTATTTTAATAGTAAATCATAGTTACCATCAACTGACAAAATATTAACATACTTATTTATTTTTTCGATGATTTAAATTTTTACATATTAGAAAATATAACAGACAAAGTGTAAACAAAATTAAGTTATAAAATTGAAAATCAAACATTTCCAATGAATTTTCTTAAGGGTGAAAAAATATCATAGATAACAAGATTTTTTACGTTTTAAGTTTATGTGAGTGTGTCTGTGACTAATATGTGAAGAAAATATTATGGCCTTTAGATATTAATGTTTATTAAATGTTATTATTAATTAATTTTAAAATATTACTCTAGAATTTATTTTTGAGTTAAAAATATGTTTTTAATGTTTTGTTTGATCCCTTATAAGAGATTTTAAATACATACAATAAATATATAGTTCTATTTAATTCAGTATTATATTTACCAACTTTACGCAATGCTATCCGCTAAAATACAAGCCCATGATTATTTATTAAAACGTCATTTTATGTAAGTCGTAATTGGATTTGTGTATTTATTTATTGTGTAACTGTCCCCAGACAAATTTCATGATACTATCCACTAAATCCTATCCTATACTTGGCAATTATTTAATTTAACAAACAGTTTTTTAACCAATCTTTGATGCGGTTTGAGCTGCAAAGAGGCTATCGGGTTGATAGACTTAGTTGACAAACATTAAAAATCAAAATGATTTATTTCACACGATATGTTCTTTCCGTTATCCAGATGTTCGATGATCGTTGAGTGAGTTTGTTTTGCTTGGTGTAATTCGCACATTTTAAACTCACTGGGACAGCTCGTGGGTCAATATTATTATGGTGCTGTCAGCAGCAAAACTTATTATTTTGGCTTCAGCATCTGAGGCACTTTATCGGCCGCCTATGTATATGCCGCAATTTCTTTATCCAATCGCAGAGTTCATCAGTTACACTTAAAGTATCTATCTACATTTAAATGAGGTGAATTGTTTGAATTGTCGAAATTGTTGAATTTCAGCTCAATACTTTTGTTCCATAAGAAATCAGTTTGCTTAGATGAATTTTCGCACAAGTTTACCATCATCTCACTTTCGATGGGCGTTGTGTTTGTCCATAAATGAGCTACTGAACTGTGTAAGTCCCTTATTGAAACTTTTTTATCATTTAAAAACAAGTTCAATTCCAAAAAAATGTGCTTTGACATTAGTTAATTTGTTAAGTATACTTAAGACTCTAACCGTCTAAAATAAATTACATTTCCTTGTAAAATCATTGTTTACTGAGTTTATTGAAAATTTGCTAAAATAAAAACACTAATTTGCTAAAAAATAAACACTTGTCCTTACAAATAAATATGAAAAAAGATACTAGAGACAGGAGTTTTTTAAATCATTTTTAGAGCTAAACAAAATTTGTTTTGGGCTTTGAAACTTGAAGTCTTATGAAAATTCTTAAAACTACATTTAAAAAACAAACATCATTCTATTTTAGAAATATTATGTTTATTGACATAACGACGCATGGACATAAGCCCAAAATTTAAATATATAATTATGTAACATCTGTCATGACATGACTTACCAACGCATTTCGAAAAACTGATTACATACATATGTCCATCTATGGCGAAGCAATACACAGTCCCTAACTGACTTCTGTGATTCCGCAGGAGGCAATTACAGCTCAAGCAACTTCATTACTCCGCTCGCTGTAGGTGCAATTGTTAAGCAAAAGTGCGCTTAACAACATAATTTAATTTTATCCAAATCGGAAGAGATGCCCCTTTCTCGATTTTAAGCAAAAAAAAAATGATTAAAGAAAAGTCAGCTATCTGACTTTTGCTATTATGTTTCAAACTGTGTTTGTTGGTCCGTTATAAATGATACAGGTAAATATTTTTTAATTTTTTGACCCGCTGCCAACCCCCTAATTAAAAAAAAACTAGAAAAGCTTTAAATTTTTTCGAAAATTGCTGTGTTATTTTATAAATTTCATAAAAAACGATATAAAATGTCATACTTCATGTTCTTAATGCCTTTTCTACAGGGAATAGGATATTACACTGTTTGGCCCAAGCGAAATGTAGCTTTTCCTAATTTTTTGTTTTATAAAAATTAAAGCCACAATAATTAACTATATTTTAAAATACAAATGGATATTTTTTTCAAAATAGTTTAACTGAAATGTTTCAAACTAAATATCTCCTGAAAAATTCGTAAGATTTATATTGGGAGGTGTTGTCCTAATATTTATATTATTTATTTTGTTTGCGTAAACGTTCTACACGTTTAACCCTAATAACACCTTTTTTTAATTAGCTCATTTTCTAAATGTTCTGAGGGGAAACAAATGTTTTGTTTGAATGTCAAAAAAACATAAAGTGCAATCGAATAAATATATAAATACCATATTCTACTACGACCTGATTGCTTCAATCAGATTCTAGACCCTGCGTATTGTTGTGGTACATTCTGACAATCATAGCTCTTTATTATCACTGAAGTGCTCCCTCGTCTTCGGGTATTCATATTAGTAAGTAAATAGAGTCATAAATAAAATGGTTCCACAACCACATCATTGGGTATAAATAAATGCAAGTTATCCATTGAGATATGAAGCTAAAATATTGTTTATAATCATTTTGGGTTAATTAAAGCTCGTGTACAAATTTCCTCTTAAATCGCATTGGCGGAACTGGTAACGTGCTGAAATGTTATGAGTTGCTTAAGGGAATGACTTATTGTTTATATAACCGTTTCAGAATATTTCGAAAAGCTACCGATGTCCCTTACAAGAAGCAGATAACAAAAGATTCATTGAGTCCTTCCAGAATTATCATTCATATCGAAATTGTACAGTATAGTGTAGTGCGTACCTTACCGGTCAATATGAATCTGAACATTATTTAAAACCACCTCCACCTGTATTTGAAGCATATCTAATTACTTTATTGTTTTCAGGTAAAAACACACATTAAGCATTACACGTTGTCGATAAGGCATTACTAATTTTATAATTTATATTATATAAGCACAAAATCAAGCATCGATTTAAAAAATTATTACAACCAAGAGTCTTACAACTAAAAAAATGAAATCATCGTTATCTATAACAAAAAAAAACAATGTATTTAGTTCCGCAAACACTCTATAACCAAAGCCATTTCTGGTATCATTTTCTTTTTTATAGTACAACTGGCGATGGAGTTCTAACTTCAAAGAAGCAATTACTGAGTAATTTATTTTACTTAAATATTATGTTTTAAAAGTTTTCTTTCTCTTATACATACTTGAAATATGAACAATGCAATCCGACTGTCTTTTTTTTCAAATACTATCATAAATATGTTTTTACATGCATTAAACTTAAGTATATTCTATATATCAGTCACTCTCTAAACGCAAAATTTGTTTTGCAATATATTAAAAAATCAAATCTATACTTCATTTACAACAAAAACATCTGCTTCTTATCCTATTATTGAGTTTTACAAATTTATTATTCAGTTTAATTGTGTTTTGCTATTATTAAATCTATGGTCGATGGTAAATGTTCCATATGTCATATTTTTATATATTTATTTTTTCTTTCCAACAAAAATTAAAAATAATACCTCTTCATAAATTCAATTGTATCTACTACATTCGAGCAACTAATTGGCCTCACAAAAATTATTTACGATATTTTTTTTTTTTATTAATTTATATCCTTATTGCATTTTCTATTTAACCAAAAATAAGTTATAAAATAAAGACTTATTATAATAAAAACATAGAGAGTTCTACATAACTGTTATAGTATATAAAAAAACACGTTCCCCCATATATCACTTAAAAACTAAAAATTCCCTGAATGTAATGTCTGTCCGCCCCTTCTTTTTCGTACATAAATATGATGTAATTTTTTTATCACTTATTCTGCATATCTTTTCAAAAAAAATCATTATAATTCTTTATTTATTTGTTTAGTGTAAAATTGAATATTGTACGCACCATAAAGAAAATAATTTTATATACATACATATATATTCTAACATGTTATATTATAATGGCACATTCTTTTTCAAGGATTTATTGGAATATTTTTCAAAATTTTATATATGTATTTTTTGATTTGAAGATCGATTTTTACGAAACAAAAAACATACAGTATACAAAACATGTTGTCAAAAGAGGGTAGGTTTTAGTTAATAAATGATTTAGCTTTTATTTAAATCCGCATTATTACTTTAATAATCGCTACCTTTAGATCTGCACCTATTCATCTATGTGTCTGAAGAAAGTTAGCTATTTAAACTTCGATTTCACTACATGAAATAGCGCCATAATATTCGAAACCTTTTTTTGCAAAATTTCAATATAATGTTATGTCATAAGAAAAGTTTATAGCTGCTTTGAATAACAATTTTCTATCCGTTATTTACTCTTCACTCATTTACTTATCGGTCTCACAACCTGCAGCTTTTAGGTGCTTTACACCCACCACTTGATCCCTGAAACTGTGATTCGGTCTTTTTTGTAGTATCGATTCTTGGGGTTGAAACATAATCGTCCATCTGCTGGGCACATTTCTTCATATGGTTTCTTAGTGTCCATTATTTTACAGAAGTCCTCCCGTAGAGTACTTTGCTTGGAAACTAAAAATTTCAGCTTCAATTTAGGGATATAGCTAGTGCAAGTCAGCAAACATTGGCGAAAGTCTTCAGCAAAGCTTTTATTGATAAAACATTACTAAAACAACAGTGATGCTGAAAGGGATCATCAATTTATCACTCTTTTTGATGATTAAGAAGGGTGCAACTTTTCCTGTTTCTCACGTTTCATTTAATGAAAAAATAAATTTTTGAATTACTCTTCAGGCGATCTCAACAAGGAAGTAAACAGTACATATAAAATGCATTCTGTTCCCTTCAAATAGATCATAAACATAGTGCTGCCGAATTTTGAAAGCCAAATACAAAATCTGATTTTATAATGAATGGAATTGGAAGCAAACAGTGTATGCTTAGTATTAATTTCAAATATTATAAGTGCTCTTGTGTACATACCCCTTCAAAAATTATTTTTTATTATTATTATTTGCCATAAACAAAACCATGTTTGGTTGAAAGAAGCAATTCTAAAGTTCGATAGCAATTTGGTTTTAATAATAACCCTATTAGGCTATTTCAACTTTAAACCTTACTGCCCTTAAAACAGTGCAGCCAAACCGGAAGACGGTGCTGTTTATATTTTGCGAAAATTATTCTATAAATATAGGACATGAGTTTACTGCAACTATATCATTTTTTTCGGGTTATCCACTATGTACAGCTAGAAAATTGAAAAAGTCCCATTGGACGCATCTTAGACATATGTAGCTGTTCTATTACATTTATAGATATTCGTTGGTAACAATGTTGATCTCTCAATTTTTGGTCTCCAAAAAATAAACCATTGGCGCACCGTATCGTTTCACTTTCTCAGTATTGAAACTCGTTAAATTGGTACCTGTGAAAAAACTGTGAATAAACTGCATCGTATTTAAACTCGTATCTGAGGAACATATGCTTCCATCGACGTCAATTTACAGTTACGATTTATTATCTATAACTCTACAAATTCATTATGTAGTTCCAAACAATTCTAAATATTTTGTTTAAGTATTCGGTCAAATTTAAACTTATAAGATCTTTGGATATCCTTTAGGGTTTAATTATTTAAATTTGTGTTCCTTTTTTGTTTGTTTTTAATTCCATCGAACTTATATACCTATTCGTGCCAAAGAACTAACATTCCTTGTATACATACTTATATTAACATATTTATTATAATAAAATAAACACATAGTGAATTACACTACACATATTAGATACCTTCACATATCTCGCTTAAAAATACTTATTCCAAATACCAAAACAAAAACAGAAAAAAAATACCTCTGCTTAAATATGAAACCTAAATAAATCATATTTAACCACTTCTCTATTATAGTAAGGTACGAATGGCATTGGAAATGATTGAATTTCATTTTTAAAAAGAGAGTTTATTTTAATGAAACTAAAAATTCTGTATCTAATAAAAATGTGCTAGATTATTTATTTTAAAAAACGTTTACTATCCTAAACTGCTTTTGGGATTATTAGGAAACCAAATTTTAATTTAAAAAAAATTCTAAATCAATTCACAAATTCTACCTTACTATAGTGAGGATTTATTATTTGTACTGTTAAGTTTATGATTTTATTTTATTTTTTTTTTCGTCATATATATTTTTGTATACATTATGTATATTGTTTTTTTTTTTTTGATAAGTAAAATAAATATTATATAGTATCCGCTTCTTGCTTGCACATTGGTAGAAGGCTTCTTTTTTAATTAAGTTAATTTATTTCATAATTAACAAAAAACTTTACTGTATTCTAAATTTCTTGTTTAAACTAGTATGTATTTTATTGATTAATGTGCATGTTTTATTTTTGTAATGCAATCTATAATATATATACTAATCTACCTAAATTGTATAAAATGAATTAATAATGAAATATAAATATGTATTCGATGGATTATCGTGGTGATTGTCGTGATATTGGCTAATAGATGAACAAAACACCATTAAATTGGGATTTTTCATTTTGGGCGATTTTTCATTATCGGATTTCGGTCGATTTCGTCTTGACAACAGACTGTTCATTTCAAATTGTTGTAAATGTTGATCCTTCATTATGAATAACTGCCGATATTCTTGAGCGATTATTAATTTTTTGGTCTTGGGCGATTGTTCGCACAGTCATGAATTTTCCGGTGTCGACTAAAACAGCATGACTGGAAACTTCGTATCGCTAAAAAAATTATCCCATATGAAATTCCAAATAACGATACATCAATGGTCATAAAACTATAAATGTGTTAAGATATTTTCACCATCATAATTTCAATCACATGCTTAAGAATGAATGCCAATGGCATTGTAGGCAGTTTAAGTTTTTAAAAATTATTTTTGGAATTACTGTACAATCATTGTTTGTTGAGACATCAATTATCAAAGACAACAATCTCATTTTACGTTTACGAGCGGATATCTCAGTAATGATTTGACGAAGAAAATACTTTTGTATATAAAGTCGTAGGTGAAAAAATAAAAAAATTAAATTTAAATTTGTTATGATTGCGTCTTATTTACCAAAATGTTCTGCCAGAAGATATTCAAAACTAAAAACCTGGATCTTTAAAATGATTTTATTTGTATCGCGATGCGAGGAATTTTGACAGAGGTACAACTCTCTACATATCGGGTTTTCCAATAAGGACATTTTCCTTAAACATTCTTGTTCATGCTTATTTCTTGTACCAAAAGGGAACAATTTAGGATAAAGTCTACGGTTTCCTATGGTAATTTTCGCCGGATCTCCACCAAGATCTCATTTCAAGTTAATGTTTTTCTCGAGTTAAATGTACTCCTTAACTGCATCCAAATTTCTGCTTTCAATATTCACTTGTTTATACAGGGTGTTTTTTAGAGGTATAGAACTTCGAATTGAAATAAAACACATGAAAATCATTTTAATGTCTATCAATATAATTGTCATTGTATATAATGCCATTAATGTTTAAATATGATTTCTGGCATGTGACCGCCGCGGCTGGTTCGAATAAAGACAAGTTTAGAGGTCAAATTTTCAACCACTTTTTCAAGTATTTGGGGATGTATGCATGTCGGCAATAACGCCACGAATGTTGGCTTCCAAGTCCCCTTACGTATCTGGACTTCACATATCCCCAAAGAAAATAATTCAATGGTGTCAAATCACACGATCTTTGTGGCCAATTGACAGGTCCATTCCGCGAAATTATGCGCTCATCGAATGTTTCCTTCAATAAATCGATTGTGACGTGCGCTGTGTGGCGTAGCGCCGTCTTGTTGGAACAACATCTCATCCACATTCATTCTATCCAATTCGGCAACAAAATAGTCGGTTATCATGGCTCTATACCGGTCTCCATTAACGGTAACTGACTCTCCAGCATGATTTCGGAAGAAGTATGGCCCAATGGCTCCACCACCCATAGAGTACACCAAACAGTCAGTTTTTTGTGGATGTAATGGTGTTTTAAGGGGCTCATGTGGATTCTCTTAACTCCAAATGCGGCAATTTGCTTGTTGACGTAGCCATTCAACCCAAAATGAGCCTCATAACTGAACAAAATTTTCGCGGTTAACTTCGCGAACTGAACCATTATTTTCGAAATAAATTTGCAGGATTTGCAAGCGTTGTTCATTTGTCAACCTGTTTATGATGAAATGGCAAACCAAACTGAACATAAATGACATTAGAGTTGCCAGTTTTATTTCTATTCGAAAAACCAACCTCTAAAAAAAACATTCTTTAGCACATTCAGCTTGCCCTCACTTACTTCGAAACCAACCTTCGTCTGTTCCTTAAGAGCATTGAAATCCGCAAACTGAGAGCTTCCGATGATGTAAATATCGTCTGCATATCCTAGTAGGAGTTTAGGATACTATCTTAAGTCTTAACTGCACTTCGCACTATCTGTTAAAAACGATATTATACAAGAGGAACTCAGATAAGGTGTTGCTGATTTGCACATTTAACAGCGTGTTCTCTATCTCTAGCGTAACACGAGATAGAGCTATAGACGATGCTATCACATGGGGCATTAAAGTCGATGAAAATATGGACATGAAACTCGTTGTTTTTTTTTCAGAAGCAGCCAGGTGCTTAGCTTTCTATTTTGTTTCAAACCTAAGCATTTTTGGTCACCTGAGAGACTGCGTACAGCACCAAGTACACTATTTTATCATCCACTAGTATACATGGTTCTGTATAACAGATTTGATGCTAGTGTATCATCGAATTTTTTTGAATGTAGTTCCGAATTAAATATTTCCTATTGTTTGTATACCTGATGAAGATGAAGACTGTAACAACGTCATACACGTCGCTCAAATGTGATAAGAGTTTTTTCTTCGAACTGGACCCCACTCAAAACAACAATAATATCAATAGTCTAAGTGCCACTTCAAATAGCAACACGTGCTTTTTTAAGCAATAATTGGACCGGTCTAATTATAAAAGTAGAAATTTATTTCTGAGAAAATTGCACTAGTTTGTTACTTCCCGACACAACTTCAGAACACTCAATGACCTTCTGCGTACCGGCCGAATTCCAATCCCATCATGTTCGAAATAACCACTACAATCCATCAACTTAAATACTGAAACGAATACATCGAATAGTGTCACAGAGTGAGTTGAAGCCAATTCCTTTGGTTACGTTTTATAAATACTTTGTAACACCAAGCGATACATTCAAACTTAAACTTCATTTTTATTGTAAAAATAAACCTTCAATCGATGGTCTACAAACTGTTTACTGTTTTATATTTGTTAGTCGTTTAATATTTGCTTTGAAAACATTTAACTTATCTAGCCTCAATTGGTTTCTATTCTCGTAATTAACAGCCAATCCCAAGTCCCAGGTTGGGGCCGGTCTCTGTCAGCGGGGGAGTCCCACCCGAAAACGCACTCGATGCTTTGTTAGATGAATTGCAAACTTTTGCCAAACCGCTCAATCAGAATAACGATGTAAGTTTTGTGTTTTTTCTATAAACTCAAAGTTTCTCTAAGCAACTTGTATTTTTCTGTTTTTTTGCCATTTTAGTTACGCCCTGATGATTCAACATCTGATGATAGTTCTCAGGCTATCCACAGCACCGTGACCACTCAACTATCTCAAGCCAGCCTTTATACACCCGGGGAGTTACAATCTCAGCTAGCAACCGCAGCAGCAGCAGTCGTTGCCGGGACCAGCAACACTTTACATGTCAACTCGAACATTGGTAGTCTTCGCCGCTTACATTCATATCCAAGTGGTTCTGACACCGACACTAGTCCCCCCCAGCCAATCCGCCCGTCGGGTAAACCACCAGTTCCTGAGCGCAACGCCGAGCTTCTATCCAAGGTAGGCAATAAACGCATCCCGCCACCTCCTCCACCGCGAACAAGTTCTCGCAGCCCCTTGGCCAGTCCAACAAGCCCAAATATTCCTCAGCGTTTACCGTCGCTGAGTGAATCTACCGTAGATATTTCTATTGGCAACGGTGACGGCAGTGGTAATTCAAGTGGCAACGAATCAGGCAATGATCATGTCCAGCGGCAATTGGCATTAGAAGTGCGTCACCAGGAGCTGTTAAAAAAACAAAAAATGTTGCAAGAACAGTATGCCCGCTTGCAGCAAATGAGCAAGAACTCTGTAGCTCTACCTCCATCGGATATTATGCAGCTAAAAAAGACTGGCAGTGAGTCGAATTTACCCCAGAAGATGGGTCTCAACATGGCAGTTACGGGATCCATGAAAAATCTAAACACGGATATAAACGTCTCCGAAAAGAACGAAAAGAATCTCGCCAACAGTGGTGGTGGCGCCGCTGATTTGGTAGGTAATGGAGCGGCTGGTGGAGCACAAACTATGACCACAAGCAAAGTATACGAGACAGATATACTATAACAAAGGGCTAAGACAGCATGGAATGAAACTGAAATCGATAATTAGGTGGCCAACTAGTTTACATTCAAACACACTCAAAATCATACTTGAATTAATTTCACAAAATGGAGGCTAATAATACAGATGCAATACATTATAATATTCTCATTACTGTTTTTCTCGAAAACAAGTAGGTAAGTCACGTTCTTTCTGCAGAGCATAAATCGGTATTCCATTTAAAAATATTTATTATCCACAAAAAAGTATTACAAATAAATAATAGGAAATATTGTAAATGTATATAGGACTTAGACAGGATATAGAAATTATATATTCACAGAATGAATAGATATCACACATAGATACAAATTTATAATAGCAATAGGAAGATAGTGTAAATGTAAACCAACAAATAGAACTAGGGATTAGCAAATTATACTGGTCACTCCAGTATGAAGATACGTTTTCTTTTTGCTTTGTGGGTATATTTTGAATTCATTGAAATAAAAGTTAACAATTGAAGAGTAAATAATTTAGTGTCACCAAACTTAATCAAATTCGCTAGTAAAATTCAATTTGAACAGTTTTTTGACTACAATTATTTAACTTGGATTGTTTGAATTTTGTTTGGTATGAAAACTTTTTTCGCCACTCAAGCCAACAGTCAAAATGTGAAATTTAAATTTTTCCAATAAATTAGATTAGGCCGAAAAAAAAACTAAATAGAAGTCTTAATTTCGCGGAATAGTTGCTAACTGTGTTAGTTTTCACAATCAGCACATGCGCGATCGGATGATATGAAAGGATTTCAGTTCTTTGATTAACCATTTTTAGTCTTTACAATCAGGAACTATCCCGTGGTATTACATCTTGAAAATACAAGGAATTTTTTCGGACCACTTCTAATCTCCTGCAAAATCCCGAAAAGATCCCAATAAAGTTTCTAATTTCGATCACAACCCCGATACATTCGTTTACCGTAAGATCTTGATGTGATGTGGAATTGGTAATTCGAAAATAACATAACCTAATGGCACCTCGCCTAAGGACATCAAAAATTAAAAAAAAAGTTTGCTATTGAACACGAAATTCCAAACTGAATTTTTAATAATTTCGCAAAATGTCTTACAAGAAAATATTTATTTTCTAACGGAACTCAAAGCACGCACCTCCAACATGTCTTCACATTAAAAAGTCGTGTTTGTGCTATATTGCCAAAATAATGGTTGGGTTTATATTATGATGTGCATGTCATAACTAAACCATATGTTCTTCGCTCAGTTAAGGAAAACTCACATGAGAGCGAATTGCGATCAAATCAATTTAATTGTATTTAAAAATGTCTATTGCTTCTACCAACAAAGCATTACATTTTATTGATCTAACATCTAATCTAACTAAAAAAATGAGTTTAAAATGATTTAAGCAATATAATAATACTAGAACATTAAGTCATAGAAACCTTTGCAAACGAAGAAACTACATAGGCGTTCAAGCAAATGTGTATATTAAAGGGTGCAAAGAATTAAAGTACTTCATTTTCTTCCTTCCATGTTTGCATAAATAGACTGAAAATGACATATGTTTAAGAGTTACACTTTACAGTCATTTGATAAAACAAAATATAGTTTTGGGCGTAACTATTGTAACATGTCAATTTTGTTTTTATTTAATATCTCTAAATATATGAGCACCTGAACATAAGCGCTTTCCAGCAAAGTAGTAAACTCCAGTTTTTCGAAACTCCTGCAGTTATGACGAAAACAAAATGCTATTGAGGGCAGGTTTATTTTCACCCCAACTCAAGTTATAGTCTAGTACTTATAATATTTAATCTAACCCCATTAACGAAAGGAATATAAGTTGAATTGGGGCAAATATATACGCTCCTAGAATACTATCATGTTTTTGTCAAAACTTTAGGAGTATCAACCTACTGAAGTTATATTCTTTGCTGGAACACCATTATGTGCAGCTACCTATATAATTATATACATTCAACACTAAAATTAACTTGTTGCAATAGTTTTGGCAATATTAACATTCAGTTTTCATAATATCCATTTCCATAGCCTGTCAGGTATTTTTCTGTGTGTTTATGACTTTTCTGTTTATTACTAAACGTAAGATACGCACACTTGTAGATAAAACTCGTGAAGCCATAATCTTGTCATATTCTATATAGTATATTCGAGTTTTTGGCACCAAATTTAAGAAAGCATAATTCAAAATAAAACATATTAATTTAAATTAACTCAATTTTGCACCGACAAAGGCCGACAAAGAATTTAGTAAATACTACCCTTGCATTTTCTTCGTTGGACATTATTTTCAAAACTAGAACAATAACAATAATTATGCTCAATGTTTAGTGTATGTACCTACTTTTTTGTATTGTAAGCTGTTTTTTCCAATTACCTACTTGTTTTTTGTTTTTGTATTTAATATCCACATATATTTTCCCAGACTCTTTGCGTGAATCTATTTCATAAAAAAAAAAATATATTCGAACCACAATACTCCGAATCTAATTCCAATACCTATTTAAAAAACTGATATGTATAAAATTTTATGAAAACCATTTTCAAAAAATATAAATATGAAGCACATTCATGCATGGATAAACGTTAATATTTTAACCACCAACGTTAAAATAAATAAAAAAATAATTTTTTGTTTTTAATAAATAAATATAAAAACTACTAAAAACATCTCTTCAAAAAAATAAACGCACTTATATATCACATAAGAACACTCATTATTATATAACGTTGTACAACACCCCATTTTTTATAATTATACTAAATATATACAAAAATATAGTGTAATTTATACTTATAAAAATAAATCGAAAATCAAAATAAATTAACAAAAACTTTGTACATACAATATAAATTTTAATAATATTCATATTTTTTGTTTGTTGTTGTCATTATTTAACTTGATTATATTTTAAAACAAAACAAACACATTTTCATTTAATATTGTAAATTTAATTTTACGCTTATTTAAGTGTTTTTATTCAAATTATATGCATTGTGTAGGTAATGACAAATAAATAAAACGTTAGATATTTATACATATGTACATTTTTAATTATAGAATTCAGTTCTTAAAGTCTTTTTTATAATAATATAAAAAGTTGAAATGACATAATAAAAAAAAACACACATATGTATTTACATATGGCTCACACGTATTTTTATTACTTTCAAAATAAATGCAAAATAAAAATAAAAATATGTATGTAATTGAAATTTAAAGAATAAGCAACCGAAAACGAAATAAATGCATGTAGTAATGTATATGAATAAATTAAACCATCAAAGAATTTAAAAGTAAAACAAAAAACCCAGAAGGTAACAACAAAATGTGAATGGCTTAAAAAGTATGACCACAAAATTAAACGAAATAAAATGAATTATAAAACAAAATTATATAAGTGTGTTTTATTCATAAGATTCGTGAGCATCAAGTGGATCGAACACTCGTTTGTATATTTTTCCAAAAATATATATTTATAATAATATTTTAACCACAAACGTTAAAATAAATAAAAAAAATTGTTTTAAATAAACTAATTTAAGATTTAGTAAAAACATCGAGTGAAAGAAGCAGAACTAAAATATGTGAAAACCAAAAATACTAATACTGGGTCGAAGTATTTAAGTGACCTTTATGCAACGTTTTTAGCTATTTGTCGAAATAAATTTGATTTCCTTTGTTGAGATTTAGAAATTTCGTATATGCACTTTTTCGTCCAGGTTCTAAAAACGAAACAGGCATAATTCATTCCGTCATCCTTATGGCAACCAGTGTAGCCGTAGGGAAATAAAATATTCTACTTTTGGAAAAAAATATTCTTCACAAAAAAAATGATTACTTCTGGTCGCAAAAATCTTAAACTTAGCTCTGCTTACATTATTTATTTAATGTTTATTTGCTGCTGAACGAAGTGAACAGCACAGTAAAGAACGTGAAATATAGAATACGTCACATTTGTTCCCAATAACTATTTTAACTGAGAGACCTCGCTTCTAGGTGCGTCACTTCTAGGGTTCAAATTAAAGTATGGCATCTTTACTGTAGTATCTGTCTGGCTCATATCAATAAATGAAACCTACCTTTCGTCGGCTTACTCATTATCAAACACCGCCTGTTTTCGTAAACTTAACAAGGGTAATCTTAACAGCTTTTAATAAAACTCGTATTCAGAGTATATGAACTAATAAGTACTCATTGTTTTAGCAATCTACTTAATGGAGGTACAACAAGCACTATATTAATTCTAATCAAATCAATTAACGTCAACAGGATACAATTATAACTTAATTACTGGCTTCAAACTTACTTTATTAATATCGGCGTTCTTGCATATAAAACCTTCTTATGACCTGTAAATTTCAGTCAGTACATTTTTGTTATAATGGTCACTTCAACGAAACTTACTTACAGTCAACCGAAAAAAAAAATAGTACCCAGTATTACCCATTGGCAGTGGCTTCGGCAGCTATGTTCTGCTTTGCGCGACACGTTCTTCGAGTATACTCGAGTGACCCGCGTCAATGGGATTTGGATGTTAAGAGAAAATCGAACTAAGGGTTTAATGAGGTACCTACATACCTAGTATTTACTCCTCTTCGCGATAGCTAAGTAATGATTCCTTATTCATTTAGATTTATGTGGTCAAATCTTCTGCTAGGACTTTTATGCTTGGGCACCTACTTGTCGTTTCAACTTTGGCTAAAATTTTACTCGTATCCCATTTTGAATACAATTGCCACTGATTTATCTATTACTGACGTGGCTTTTCCTGGGATTACAGTCTGCAGTCCGAAGGTGGTAAACTTTGAAAAGGTTCAACGGTATATTCGAAAATTGTAAGTGAAGGATGTATATGTATGTAAAAAAAAATTATTTGTATGTACCTCTATTATTTCCAAGAAAACTTCCAGACGATGTGAATGGTGGTGACCTAGCGGGAGGTTTTGACTACCTTAACGCATATACTGATCAGAATTGGGTTCCAAATAAATCTGGGTTCGAAGTGACTGATAATGTACTGGCATTTAACAATATATCGATCTATGAAGCAGCGTTGGAAGTAAGTGCGGGATGTGAAGACTTTTTTCAACACTGTTTTTGGGGAGGCGAAGAATTTCCATGCAATCAAGACCACGATTATCTCTCCTTTGTGGCGTCAACTTCATATCTCGGGCCGTGTTGTTCATTCAACTACAATCCGAAAAATGAATCATACATCCCATTTTCGACAAACATCTTTGGCATGGACGGCGGTTTGAGTTTTATCGGCCGCGAGGGTTCCGAAAGAAATCTATCTACAGGCCTGATAGTGGTCGTCCATCATCCAATGGATTACACTACTGAAACCGCAGCCTCAGTAACCATAACATCCAAATCTGAGTCATTTGTAGAGGTAATGCCGACCTATCAAAGCTCTTCGATCGAAGTACTGGAGTTGGCAGAAAAGAAAAGAGATTGCCTCACCTCGGACGATGTGTCCTTAAAAAGCTATCGACAGGCTGCCTGTATCGTTGCCTGTCAAGTCAAAGCGATTTATAAGGCATGTGGATGCTATCCGTACAATTTGCCAACTTCTAAAAGTGAACCACTAACCGAATGCAAGCTGAAGGATGCTGCATGTTTTTCTTTGAATTTTGGTATGTATATGGAAGTCTAAGATAATATTTAAACATTTCCAGTACCCGTACAAATTTTATTTGATTTTAAACAAGGTTTTAAGCTTTCTTTTATATCAGACATTTTAAAGATTTAGATCTTATATTATGTAACGAGCTAAAAAAAAAACCTTGCTGTTGTTCGTTCAGATTAAGAATACAAACTGCCAAACCGACATATCATATAAGACAGGGTCTCATCAAAATCACGTAGATTTGCGCACCATTTTTATTGGCGAAAAGTTTAAGACTTATAAAATCCATACATTTGTAAGAGGTACATTTTGAGAGAAAAAAAGCTTTCACATGTGGCTAAGAAGTCAAAAAAGTAAGTATAACTGTAAGGATTCAAGTTTAAAAATCCAAACTATGAGGCACTTCCCCACAAACACTTTCTAAACGGAACAAAAACTAAGCTTAAATTCCATATTTCGTAACACTGAAGGAAACGTTTCTTTCAGATAATTTCAAAAGCATAAAATGCGAGCATTGTCTTCCTAACTGTTTTGACGTAACGTATAAAACGCTATCATACAACACCGACTTAAGACAACATAATTTTTCAATTAGTAGTCTTTAGTGAGTATTATAGTCGTATATAAATTAAATAAGTTTGATTAAATAACATGCTTACCTAATTTAGCCGACGCAATGAGTTAAGTGAAGGTGGGTTTATTGGACGCGTTTACATGGCCAAACAAGCTGTTCCATCTGTGCGCAAAGTTACCGTTATGTCATGGATAAGTTTATTATGTAAGTAAATATCTCCTCATACACTGATATCTTATTTTAAAGAAGACATTTTAAAAAACGAGATACCTAAATTTACTATGCAGCAATTTAATTATTAATTCAACGTATAATAATTAGTTAGGGAACGCTTTTCTAGTAAGAAGTAAAATTTCAAATTTGGTAGGTAAAGGAAATGACATTTTATATAGCTTCTTGAAATATAATTCTACTTCGAAAAGTGTACCTGTCAAATAATTCCAATCTGTTTATATTATAAAATGCATATTTTTATTGCAGTGTTATATGCGAAGTACAACCCGATACCAGTATTTATAAAACACAGAAAATGCTGCAACTCAAGCTCA
Source organism: Ferdinandea cuprea (assembly GCA_963576555.1). Classification (NCBI taxonomy): domain Eukaryota; kingdom Metazoa; phylum Arthropoda; class Insecta; order Diptera; family Syrphidae; genus Ferdinandea; species Ferdinandea cuprea. The sequence goes on along the minus strand of OY754958.1, from coordinate 81,610,772 downwards.
AATCGTCAAATATAGCTTCTGAACTTACGTTTAATTTACTCTTGGTGTTGTATCTATTACTTTACCTGCATAAATCTTCCTCTTCTTATCGAAGTCCATACAAAATGTATGGGAGTACCCGGGCACTAGTCACGCAGACTAAACGTGTATTAATTTCGTATTGAAACGATGGTTTTTATTTTAAACATAACAGAGTTTTCTCCTAATAAAATATTTCTAATAATAAAATATAAAATAATCAGGTAAAAAAGAAAAACAAAGAGCAAATACTTGAAAACGGAAGCTTACTTATGTTCTTCTCTGTTTTTTGTCAAGTAGGTACTTTCATATACTTTTTAAGATAAGCCAAATTTAATGTTAAACGGAGTCATAAACTACTTTCGTGTATCTACTTAACGTTGTTACCTCTCTAAATATGCACGTATTAACGGTTTTCAAAGCACACATTTTCATTAAACTATTCATATATATTTATATACTCGTATATACTCGTATACGCTGTCATTATGTGTACTACAATTACTAGAAAAATGGGGTATTACTTTGTCAAATGTCCTTCCTATAGTTAATACCTATGCCTGGTTTATTCTATTCTCCGAATTCATTGTTTCCCAATCTGATCGGAAAACTGTGATTTTTTCAAAAACTTCTGATGCAAATCGATATCGAAATTCTGTTTTCATTCTATAGGAACAATTAATGAACTAATTTATGAACTGAAAGCCTTACGTGAAGCGGTAGTTTATTTATTTTCTTTTTTTAATTTCAGCTGATCTGGGCGGCGTCTTCAACCTTTGCCTGGGCTTGAGTATAATATCCTTGGTGGAATTCCTTTATTTTTTCACCTTCAGATTTTACAAAAACTGCAGACTCCACAAAGTTCTTATAAATAACTAAACACAAGACATATTCTTAAAAAATATTATTTTATACTCCAAGAACTAAATAAACAAACATTTTTAGTTTTTCTTTTTTCTTTTGTTTAATTCACTTTTGACAGCAGATTTCCTCTTCACAGAAGTATATTCTTTTGGCTCATCGGCGTCTGAAGCGTCCTCACTAACCAAACAAATATATTTCGTAAATTTTAATAAAAATTAAAAATACAAAACAATACTTACCAAATTGTCTGCATATTTTCAAAGATCTCATCATACTCTTCATCTCTATCAGCTGCTGGCAGTTGTTCATACGTTTTTTCTTCCTCGTCCTCGGTTTCAACTCCAACTAGTATGCAATCATCGTTTTCAGTATTTTTCTTTTCTTCTCCATTCCGTATTAACACTCGTGTCGCCTTTGACTTTACATAACACTGATACATCATGACGCAGGAATCTGTATGATGCACTCGAACATATCGATCCAAGCAGGCAGAAACTAGGTATTTGCCACCGTCATCTACTTGCACATCGCTTATACTTCCGGTGGATCCCTTGTAGGTGTGAACGAAATTTTTCATGCGGCGAGTGTCGAACGCTTTCAATGCTCCCATCGTCGTTCCCGTATAAATATAATTACTTTTTACTGCTAGAGATGAAAAATTCATTTGTTCCCCGGTTGCGTACTTTTCCACTGGTCGCCTTTGTACACGCGTATCATACAATCTAACATAGCCATATCTGGAACACGTCGCCACCGTATTAGCATCAATGAAACTTACGTCAGAGTCCCAAATTGGAACTTCTAATTGAAGAAAATCATTTGGCAGATTTTTCGATGAGAAAACTTGCTTGCCAGCATTCATATCAAATATTTTTAAATTATTTTGGCGTCCCTTTCCACCAGTGGCCACCAGCTTCCTCTCGGCTTCGCACTGTCTCAAGTGAGAAATATTATCTCCGGCTGTTAAAACCAGATCTTCGCTCATTTGAAGCTTTTGTATCTTCCCGGTTCCAAATCCGGCAACTATTTGTGTATCATATCGACACAGACCCACTACTGGGGCATCAATCATTTCGAGATTTGTCGTTGGTGTTTGTGTTTCGAGCGAGTACACCTGGACGAATTTATTCGCCCGTCCGATAAGAAGTTCCGATTTGTCAGCATTGCCAAAACCCAGAGCTGTTACTCGAGAATCTTTGGTTAATTTGGTGATATCCTGAAGATTTTGTTGCAGAAAAGGATTGTCCTCGTTCCAAACAGAAATTTCTGAGGGAAAAACAAAATAATTGTATTGTATTGTGTAAAACTTATAAATAAACTCACTTTTAAATGATCCTGTATGTGTGCCCACATACAGCTCATGCTTTTCTGTATAATTCGGATTTCTTAAATTTGCGGTGGTCCACTTCATTTTGAAATTATTTACGTCGAAAAACAAACTAATCTAGAGAAGAACGAATAACTTCATAATACACGTGCGTGAGCTGTGGGAAATATCAATGTGAAGTTAACATTAAATGTCAAAAAAAGCATTACCATTAATTTCATCGTTGCTAGTTAACGTAACGTAACCGCATATAGGCTGTGAACAAAACTATTACATTATTATTCTTTTAACGTGATTCCGATGACTTCGACGAAATGCCCCACTATCTTTTATTGAAACTCCATAATAGGTTAAAAGATCTTAAATTGAATAAACTTTTTGCTTGTTGATGTTAATATGACACTCATTTTTTTCCAATTTATTTCCATATTAAATGAACTAGTTGAGCAGCATGCTTTCACTTACGTCTTATCTAACTGCTATTCAAGAGTATGGAAAACCTAAGGCCGAATTACCGCATCAATTAACGAGCTTGTAACTTCTATACGTTACTGAACTATCGAATAAGCACATTGGGATTATGTCATACGAAGCATCACGTATCGAACGCAGTTGGTGATTGTACTAGGAAAACTCCAGTACAATAAATTTTGTACCAGTATCCTGTCATTGCATGCACTGTCATTCGCTTTTTATGTGAAATTGTGAGTTGTGCTTTGAATAAAAACGGTTAAAAACTTTATAAATTTTATTAAATGGATATGTTATTATTATTTCGTCATCTGATTGTCCTGGGGAATTCTTTCATTAATCTGTTGCATGTTGCTTTTCCTTGAGCAGAGTTTGGGAGTATGTTTTTCGCTAAATCGGGGTACACCGCCATAAAATCGGCCCTAATATTTTTCTGGCTGGCATTTATTTTGTTTAAATTTATTCTGCAATAATTTAAATTTGTATTTTGAGAACATTTTTACAAAAATTAATGAAACTTACACATTTTCTGCCATTTTACCGCCATACGACACCTCCAGAGCTGACGTATGAAAAAACACACGATAACTAACTAGTAAATGTCAAACAATAAGACCCCATACTCGATAAAATGTTCGATAACAGATAATTCAGTACCATATTGCTCGTTAACTGATACGGTAATTCGGCCTCTAAATCGTGAGCTGTAAAAACACCTACTTTACCTGCTGATATGAAACAGGCTACCCACAAGCTCGGACAAATATTCTACTCACAGGACAATTTTTCGTTGGCCAAACTTCCATAAAAACACTTAAGGCTTGACAGCTATTGTTTTCGTTATCAATTTACCAAATAATCGTTAGTCAGTACATTGCCAAAGATCTAGCATTTTCATTTAAATCCGGGTACATCAGTCTTAAACTCGAGAACCGCTGGTTCTATTGAAACTAAACTTGGATAATTTGCAGAAAGATTTATTTTAAGCTTAATTCCGATAGCTTTCCTGGTATTTGCATTTTTTATATTTATGGTGCGATTTGACTCAATTTCACAAAATAAATTTCTTAAATAAAAATAATTTTGCTGATAAAATTTGTACCCGATTACTATGTATTACCATGACATATGTCATACGATCCATTTGTACATCAGAATCACAATCACATATCAGAATCAAAAATGAGTAATTTAATTATACAGATAGTCGACTCAGCTTGCCTCTGTCCCCTTGAACCCGCAAACAAATTTTAAATATGGCCACAAAATCCTCTCTCAAATTTCCTATCTCACAATACGTTTGATCCAGCCACATAAAGTAGGTGGCATTGGTTTGTCAAAAATATGCAACAATTCCAAATAGCAACAAAAAACAGCTGATTATAGCGGATGTGTTGGGGAAGTGCTGCGAAGTGATGAGTCAACGTAGTTCAACTTTAATAAATATTTTAATGTAAACGTTTATGAAAAGAAAATTGTTATATAATAAATAAAAGGTTTACTTTTTGTGGATGGTGGATTTGGATTAGTTTTTTATATATTTTAAATTCGTTGGTTGTTTTTTTATGTTTTTATTTAAAATTATGAAAGTTTATTGGCTCAAAAAGGGTTTTGGAAAAAAGGCCAAAATAATTTCGAATTTGGAAAAAACCAAAAAATGTCAAAGATTTTATTATTTTAATATGTATATATAAAAGGATCGTAGTTTGTTTGAATGCTTAAAACTTGAAAACGACTGGACCAAACGACTTCCCTTCTGCTGGTTTGTTCATAATTGCTACGCGAAGGTTGAGCAACCCAGTTCAATTCAATTAATTATCAAAGACAAGCAGTATATAAAAGTATATGATCTGCCAATTACAAAACAACAAGTAAAAAACAACCGGAATACCTACTTTCGTAAACCATTTGAGCATCAACAGAAATTTTTCCAATTCAAATAAAAGAGATTACTGCTTACAATATATGTATGTATATTTAAGTGTCAACAAAATTGATTGGTTTATGCGAAAGTACTACCTATCAATACTTTTGTCCTGTAGGTGTTATGATTAACTCGCTTATAGTTACATGCATTGGAGAAGCAATGGCAAACACTATTGCTCGCGAAATATCCCCTGGAAGTAATATGGCCTTTGAGCCCATAATTCGATCAGCATACGGATGTTTCGCTGAATGAACTATATCTGTTTTCACCAAACCGGGACTAATGCTCTGTTAAAAGACAAACTGTTTATTAAATATGTATGTTTGGTTTATTAAAAGATTAAACTAACTGAAATTCGAATATTTTTTTCATTGACAAGCTCCTGCCGTAAAACTTCCGTTGTTGCTTTTAATCCATGTTTAGATGTTGGATACAAATTATACGTCAGGGAAGCAAGGCTCGCCGGAATAGAATGCCCCAAGATACTATTCACATTGATAATATGGCACTCCTCGCCATTGCTGTCCTTCATCAGACGATATGCCTCTTTTGTACAATAGACATTTCCCAACAGGTTTACTTCGATAAGTTCTTTGAGTCCGTCTTCATTGCCTTCCGTCAATATTCCGGAAAATTTCAGAATCCCCGCATTGTTGATGAGTATATTCACTTTGGAGAAGTTTTGTTCTATCCATTTAAAGGAAGCCCTTATTGATTCCAAGTCTGATATGTCACACTCATGCGGATGAAATGATCCTTTCGAAAACATTAGCTCGTCCTTTAGTTCTTCCATTTTATTAAGACGTCTAGCTAAACCGATGACTTTCAGTCCAGAAGCAACAAGATCTTTAACTATAGCTACACCTATACCAGAACTAGCACCAGTCACCACTGCAACTCGTCCAAACCAACGTTCCATTTTCAATTTAATAATACCAACCACTTCGACAGTCGAAGAAACACTGACCTTAAAAATCTAGATATATTTTGTATTGAAATTTGCAATGTAGTTTTATTTAATACAGCTTTCAATTGAGATAGTATTACGTTGCATCAAATAGATAGACACGTCACAATTATGCTCTAAAAAAAGAGGCACTCAAAATAATTAATGCATTAAGGTGAGCAATCAAACATTATTGTGTGATTAGGGAATTTAGGAATTAGAGAAACCTAAAGTTCTCAAAAGTTGTTCATAAGTCAGTGGCATAGCTGCATTTTGCTCTTGTAATACATAATAAATTCATAGTTTTTCATAAATCCCTATCTGCATTTATTTTCTTATTTTGATGGCAAGTTCTTTTTGCTTTGTAAAATTCTGTACACTGACGGTTTTTTCCTCAATGACGAATAGAATAACTTTTAGAATGATTTTCATAAACTTAAAACCAAAAAAATTTAGCCAATTACAAACCCTCTGTAGCGTTATGGATAACATAAGTCCGTTTGTTTTTCTATAGGAATTGATTTATTTAATAAAGAACAAAGTTGGTTTGGCATTTAAATTACAGCTGATCATCCGCATCTTTATTTGCACCCACATTCTTTGCGGCTTAGTGAGTGGAATTAAGTTTCAAATCTCTGGTCAATTAGGTCATAAGTGTATAATGCATTATTGCTGACTATACACTACACCACACTTGATTGATTCTTCTACATGTACCCCCAGATGCAAACGAATTGGTATGTATGTAAATGTATCACATAAACGCTTATATGTTAATAATTTTTGCCTATACTACATAAGCTACATAACAACTTTAAACTACATAGCACAATGGCTTAATGATTATAGGGTCTTCAGTTTCTCTAGTCAAAGAGCCTAAATTGAATTGTAAGCATGTCATGTTTTGTACTGGAATTGTTTCTTTTTTTTGTTTATTACAATTCCTTAACTACATACGTACATATAATTCTACTCAAATTTAATTGAAGAAAAACATGCCGATAATCAAGATGACGAAGGGCTCTACGACTGACGAAGGGATTTGGAGCGCATCACTTAATTTAAAACCGCATTAAATGTTTCTATTTTTGAAAATATTGGTGGGATCAATTATGCAGGATAATTCTTTTACAACTAGCTTTTTATTAGAGATAAGAAAAGAATACCTTAAAATTTCTGAACAATAAAGAGTTAAGTCACTAAATGCACGTTTTCAGAAAACTAGATTTAAAATTCAGATACGTTCTCACACGTTCGCAAGTCTTTTTTAAAGGTTATTTTTATAAATTAAGCCATCAAGACTGTCAGAATAATAATCTGACTTAAGCCCTTACTACCTAGGGGCTAATTAGAGCTATCATTAAAATGCATCATAGGAACAAATCAGTGAGTTGTTTATTTTTTTTGACAATTCAGTTATAGCAATCATTAAAAAATGTCTGTCACTGGAAGGCCACTAGTATAGGTTTTGAAAATTTTGTTTTTGTAATTTAAGAATTAAGTAATTTTGTTTGCAGACAAATTCTTTAAGGGATTAGCTTTATTTTGATACCGTTACAGCCAACATTGTTTGCTTAGTCGTCTTAAAAAACGAAAACAACATTTTCAATGATGCATTTCAATAAAAACTATAACTAACCCCTCATATCGATTTCCATTCACCCATCCGCCATATTGGAACTGTTCCAACTGCTGTCAAGTACTGTTCCAACTGCTGTCAGTGCTGTTCTAGCTTTTTTGCGAGTACTGTTCCTGTTCTCACTACTACCAACACGTTTGACATATGTCCAGGCCAGTGTTACCTCTGCAAAATTTCAGAAAGTGTCCAAACAAAGATTCCCGGATGAAAAAGGGAGTGCGATGAAAACTTAAAGAAAAAACCATTATTTATTAACGCTAAACTTGTATTTCAAATTTAAGTAAGACAAAAAACGTAACGTCTATTTAAGTAAAAAAAAAAATAGAAGTAAGTGTTTTATAAATACTTAACAAAAATCAAATTTTAGTTAAAACTAATTAACAAAAATAAGCAAGCTAAAGATGCGACCGAGTTATAAACAATAATGTTTCTGTACTGCTTAATTAAATTCGAGTCAGTTTTCTAGCCAGCCTTCTAGTTGCTTATCATTAAGTAAATTTAGTGCAAACAATATCGACTAACAAGATTTTACTTTAAGTCGGTTGGTTAGTTTATTTTTTGTCAAATCTAATTTCTTTACACACAAGGTAAAGCATAATTTTTAAAGGGAAAATAAAATTAGCTGCAATTTAGTGTTATCGGGTTGTTACTGGTACTTTAATTACATTTGGATCTTAATACTTAAGCAGTGAAATCTTACGATCATTGACATTAATGCGAAATGTTATTTGGTCACAAATTCTTTAAAAATAAACATCAATCCGCCTCACCGACAATAATTCAACGCACAGCCAACTACATCACAGAACAAACACATAACATGACACAGAGGTAGATAAATAAATCCAGATGCATTTTTCAATGCCAGTTCAGTTTTCCGTGTGTTTACTTGTCAAGTAGATTATACAAATTTAAATTTTCCTGGTCGAATTATAGAGAAAACCGTCCCATATTTTTAAAAGGAATCCAATATCGTTGATTTTCAGGAAGATTAGTCAAAAAGCGACAACATGACTCTTAAGAGTCCACGAAGGTAACTCTGGTCTACGCTGAAAACAAACAAAATGACAGGACGCGCGAGAAATGTTGAATCGGCTTGGGGGTAGTGCATATAAATACATGTGATGCATGTTCTTTGGAAACCGAAGTGTCATTTTGTTTAGAGCTACTCCAACTGGGTGAATGGAAATCGACATAACCTTAGGGGCTAGTTATAGCTATCATTCAAATGCATCATTAGAACAAAACAGTGGAACAGATATTTTATTTTTTTTAAGGTCAGTTATCGCAATCATTGAAAAATTTCTGACAGTGAAAGGTCACTGTTTGGGGCTAGATATAAACACATCAGTGGATCGTGTTCCAAATTGTAGAAACGAATATCAGTTATTCATTGAAATCGATTTCAATCAGTGCAATATTACCTAAAAATATATCTAAAGAGATCACGCAAAATGAAGTCGATCGAAAATGAATTCGTGTATTCTACGTTTCACTTTAATCGATTTCGATATCATTTTTTTCCAAATCAAACCAAAGTAAAATTGTTGTGTTCCACAATTCGATTTTGTCGATTTCAAAGTGATTTTAAATCGATCTGTGTCATTCGATGTGAAATGGTGAAAACAGAGTAAGATATTCAATTTCGAACTAGTCTGAGGAATTTTAAGATTTTCTAAGAGGTTTTAGGAAAAGAGATCGAGTGTCACAGAAGTTTTGTGGCAAAATGGGAAAATTTGGGAAAAGATGTGAACAGTCATGAACAGTCCTTAATCACCGAAGAACACAAGTGGATGGAAAAACCAAATTCGATTCTCCAAAGTATAATTGTTGTTACAGTGCTTTGTCCCAAAGCGAAGTCAGCATCTTATCTTATTGATCTTTGGAAATTTTCTTCGCCAAAAAAACGGAAAACTGCGGCTAGCTGCAACGTGACAGGAATTGAAGATTTGTCAAGGTGAAGTTCAACAATTTGCAGAACAAAGCAAAGTAATTTCGAAAGAAATTCGATGTTAACAAATCGATCGAAATATAGAACCTTGATTTGCAAAATCGATTTAGATTTAATTTCACTCGATTTCTGGAACATAGCTGTAAATCTGTATAGCTGAATTAAGTAATTTTATTTGTAGCTTTATTTTAATACCGCTTAAGGCCAATATTGTTTAATAATATGAAAACAAAATTGATCAACAAAATTTGTCATTGTCTATTATATTTGTTTAATATATGTATATACTAATACCTGCACTAACAATAAGTGATGAGCCTGTCGTTGCACTTTTTGTGCCGGCAAATTTCTGCTCGTGATAGTTGCTTGCACAGATCTAATAGTGCTAAAAAATTACGTCCTGACGTCCCAATATTTAAACAAGAAATATAATAATAATCGTTGTCATCTGAACCAGGAGATTAATGTCAGCTTGAAATTATAGAGAGGAATGTAGCGTTATAACAAAAGGACGCAGCGGCAGCAGTCAAGGTAAGTTATTTTTATATCTGTTAAGGGCTATTATTTTAGACATCTATTTGACTTAAAGTTAATGCAACTACAGACCTCCAGTTTACTCACAACTCGCCTTTTAGTTATTTGTAATCAGTGTTTCCGAAAGTTTTACTATAGTAGAGTTATTCTAAATTTAACAAATCTGTACTCCCGTATTTCTGCTTTCCATCCATACTACTTATATTTTTATGATTAGACGAATCTAATACATCCATATATTCATATAAAATTTCATGCAAAAAAATTTATGTCAAAAAGGGAATACCTCCTGCAATTTTAATATATTAAAACTTTATTGAAACTGCAGCAAACAAATTCCCGCCATTGTTAATTCATTGACGTTTATGTGGTAACAAAAATTGGTTTACCCTTATACTGCCACTGACATTACCACCAAAAAAATGTCTTTGCTCAATAAAAGTCACTTTATGCCTGAAACAGATGTGCAGCGAACTGATTTTATATGGAATATGACACACTGCTGGCTGCATGTCAATTAGTGCTGCAAGTTGTCTCTATTTCTAAATTGGCAGCGCGGCATCAATGCAGCCACCACGCAGAAAAAAATTACTTAAATAAGTATCGTCTGGTATTACTGATTTTGACAGAATCCGTCTCTGATGATGTAAACAAAAACAAGTTGCGAAAATGAAAGAAGAATTAATTGAGTTTGTAAAGACAAATAGGTTTTATATGACAAAACTTACTCATCGTATAACTATTTATAAATGAGGCATAAAAAATTAAATAGAAAAATAAAATAAAATTAAAAAAAAAATTTAGTTTTGACGGAACTTGGCATCATACAAGATTTTTTTTTAGAGGTATAGAATTTTGTATTGAAATAAAATACAAGAAAATCGTTTTTATGTCCATACATCTGGCTTTATTGGAAGGATAATGCCATTAATGTTTAAATATGATTTTGGTCATGCGGCCGCCGCGGCTGGTTCGAATAAGGACAAGTCTAGAGGTTCAATTTTCAACCACTTTCAAGCATTTGGGGCTGTATGTCGACAATAACGCCACGAATGTTGGCTTCCAGTCCCCTAACGTTTCTGGTTTGTTGGCGTAGGCGAGCGACTTCACATATTCCCAAAGAAAATAATCCAATGGTGTCAAATCACACGATCTTGGTGGCCAATTAACAGGTCCATTACGCGAAATTATGCGCTCATCGAGTGTTTCCTTCAATAAATCGATTGTGACGTGCGCTGTGTAGCATGTAGCGCCGTCTTGTTGGAACCACATCTCATCCTCATTCAAGCCATCCGATTCGGGAACAAAATAGTCGGTTATCATGGCTCTATACCGGTCTCCATTAACGGTAACTGACTCTCCAGCATAATTTCGGAAGAAGTATGGCCCAATGACTCCACCAGCCCATAGAGCACACCAAGCAGTCAGTTTTTGTAGATGTAATGGCGTTTCAAGGGTCTCATGTGGATTCTCTTCAGCCCAAATGCGGCAATTGTGCTTGTTGACGTAGCCATTCAACCGAAAATGAGCCTTATTACTAAACGACATTTTGCGATGAAAATCAGCATCGATATCAATCTCATTTTCGGTCCATACACCATTGTTGTTCATTTGTCAACCTGTTCATGATGAAATGGCAAACCAAACGAACATAAATGACATTAGAGTTGCCATATTTGACCACAAAATGTCAGTTTTATTTTTATTCGAAAAACCAACCTCTAAATAAAACACCCTTTATTTTTCGAAAAATATGCAAGTGTGTTTCGGGTGCAGTGAAGTAAGCAGCGATGCATTCAACCCTTCTGCACATCTTTTTCAGGCATAAAAGTACTAAATAAAAACATACTGATGTATAAATATGTTCGTATCTCTCGTATTTATTTTAAGTTAATATTATAACGTATTAATATATTTGCCACGTTTCAACAAGTACTAAACCAAGATACAAATTAAACTGTCATATATCTTCCTTAAATCTCGAGATTTACCATACAATTTTTTATCTGATAAACACAAGATTAAAAAATAATCAAAAAGTAATCCTACGTTTCCACCGAGCACTATATCGGCATTAAGATTAATCTGCCCTTAATCTACTTTAAATCTTAAGATTTACCATACAAACTTTAATCTGCTAAACACAAGATTAAAAAATAATCCTGAAAGAAACTAGGTTTGAATGTAGGAATCAGCTTGTGAACACACTCAATACCAATTTACCATATCCGGATACGCAAAAGTGATGTTGGTTGCTGAGAATTGGGAGCGAGCAGCAATTTTACAACCAGATATTGGACATTTTGTGCGAAAATTTGTGAGCCAGAGGGCGGGTTGAGAGAAAATTCTTATTATATTATAAAGATAAATTCGGTTTATCATTTGGTGGAAATGCAGCATAAAGCTAAGTTTACATGTAGGCGCCTGCCTAAAGTTACGTGAGCGGTACTCCACACAATCGATTCCAGAAATGTTGGTACCGTTTCATAGGCCATTTTCGAAACTTTGGGGACGTCCCACGCACAAACTGTAAGAGAGTATCATAATTTGTTTGCGCTTTTGAGTTTAGCACATAAAAAGGAACTGGAATACAAAATTTGAGCGATTTCGGAGATGGTGCAGACTTGTAAAATTTTACCTGTATCTGTACTACTATTTTTTTCAAAAAGAACATTCGTCACCGGCAACACTGGTAAAAATGCCAACAATTGATTGCTTCTTCTATGCTTTCATTCTTTCCTAAGTCTCACTTAAAGTAATCAACGTTTCGTCCTTAGTACATCAAGCTAGGAGACTTGAGCTACTCAAGGTTCTCCAATCTAGTAACATATAAATTGCTTTTATCCACGAAACGCATTTGAATTGTCGACATAAGGTCTTCCTAGACTCTTTTAACATATTGAGAAATGAAAAACTTCAGGGCGTAGCTATCATTATTAAAAACAGTATTCAATACGAAATTTTAGACTGGCAATCTTCACAGTTCCCATTCATTAAATTTGCATTAAAATAACTAACATTAAAAAATATACTTATTGGATCCATTTATTTTCCAACAAACAGCCCTTCTGACACTCTTTTAAATAAACTCCTGAAAATTTAAAATTTAGCCAGCTCCTTTGATGGAGCAATTTTAGGAGGAGACTTAAATTCAAGAAGTTCCTCCTGGGGAGATTCTGTGTTCAATCTTAACGGCAAAACTTTAGAAACTTGGCTTCAATCATATAACCCCTCATTGTCTAACATTACATCTTCCACACCTACTTTCCCAAGAAGCTCTTCCTACCTTGATCACTTTTTAATTTCCAACCACTTCATAAATCACTTAGACCAAACATTTGTATTCAAACACTTCCTACATTCACTGACCACTTTCCACTTTTATTAAACATTAGCCTTGAGGATGCTAACATCTTCCTCCAAGAACCTCCAACCGCACGATCTTTCAAGAACACTAAATGGAATGATTTTAGAGAAGATCTTGATTCTTGCCTTGTTATTGTCTCACGAATCGCAATTCGCATACGAATTGTCTCACCTTCTTTTAAAAAATATAACAACCCACCTAAAGAGATAGAGTTACTCTTTAAAATAGAACATAATTGGCAAAGACGTCTTAAGAATATTTTTCATAGCTCTTATAGCAGAGTAAGTATCACTTATAGAAAGCTTTCATCCAACATCTCTCTCCTTAACAAAATAATTCAAGATAAAATTAGAATTTGGCTCAAGAATCAACTTGGCAATCGAATTTCAAAAATTAAACCCGTTCCCCAAGCTTTCAAGGATATATTTATTGGTAAAAATAAAATTCTCATGTGGAAAAGTAAATATTAATGAAGAGTCCTACACAAACGAACTTGGAATAGTCTCCGCTTTCGAAAATCATTTTAAAAATTTATATTTGTCAAAAAATACCAGTCTTCAACCCGTCAATTACAGAGGAGGCACAAAGAACTGCTAGCCAAATTAATCTCTCCCGGCCAAAACTTTTTTTTCAATTTTGATTTAGAAAACACAGCCTTAAACCCTATAGCCACACACATTTTCATCGACATGGAAGAAATCTCTTGTCTCATTAATCAACTCCGACCAAAAAAATCAGCAGGCCCAGATGGCATAACTAAATTCGCCCTTAAAAAAATATCCTCCATGGCAATCTCTTTCCTTACTATATTGTTTAATAACTGTATAAACAATGGATACTTTCCTAACAATTGGAAGGTAGCTAGAATCCTACCAATTATTAAAAGACCAAATGACTTTGACATTAATAATTTTAGGCCCATTTCTAACGTTGGCAAAGTCATTGAAAGAGTTATTTTAAACAACATGAACTCGGCGATCGATAACCAGATGTACCTGATAACCAATTCGGATTACGAAATGTCATTCCACTGTCAATGCACTATTAAAATTGCACAATGATATAACCCTCAATCTAAGAAACAAGCGCTGCACCGTTGCGTGCTTCTTAGATGTTGAAAAAGCTTTTGATAGCGTATGGAGGAATAGTTTTTAATCAAAAATAGTTTCACTCAATTTTTCACCTTAAGTAAATCTTTTAGATAGTTTTCTTAAAAATAGACTAAAAATAGGTACCAAATTCAAGGTACCATATCTAACTCCTGCGACTGCAACAGTGGAGTTTCACAGGGTTCTATGCTCGGCCCCCAACTCTACAATATTTTCCTTCACGACTTTCCTCACATTCTCACTGAGAATAACATTACATCCAACTCCCTGCTTTATGCAGATGATACTACGGTTTATTGCAGTCATTACCACCCACAGCTCTGCGCCATGTCGAAAAACATGTAAAAGTTATTAATGACTATTACAGTTCTTGGGGGATTAGTGTGAATATTCCTAATCAGAACTAAATAATTTGTTTCCGTAATGCCAGCGGCAAGGGTCCTTCAGGCGTAGTTAAGGAAAGTAAAAACCTGAGTTTAAGAATCAATAACTGTGTTATCCAAAATAAAAACAACATAAAATATCTCGAAGCTCAATTCAACAATCTTCTCAAATTTAACAAACATGCGAGGATTACTTTAAATAAATCACGGAAAGTGTCCAATATTGTGATGCCCTTCTTAAAGCACAATCAACTGAACAAACAAACCAAATTACTTTTTTACAAAACTCTAATCAGACCTATCTTGACTTATGCGTACCCAATATGGTTTTCTATATCCCCAACCAGAGATGAGGAATTAACCAGATAGTCAACTCTGCAATCCTTTTTCACTTTCAACCCGCAAAAAATATTTAATAATGGCCGCAAAATCCTCTCTCAATTTTCCCATCTGTGAATACGTGTGAGCCAGACACATGAAGTTAGATCTAATTTACTAGATTACCCGCCAAAAATAATTGTGGGGAGTTTTGCAATATATCCAAATCGCAACAACAAAACAGCTGGTCACGGCGGATGTATTGGGAAATAGGAAATTCTGCGAAGTGTTGAGTTTATGTGATTCAACTTTTATAGCTATTTTAATATAAATGTTTATAAAGAAACAAAAAATTAGTTACCCAATAAAGTTGTTACAATTTAATTGGAATATTCTTTGCGGTTATAAGAAATAGTTCTCTATTTTTTATCTGCCTTAAAATAAACATTCTTGGGTTGTTGTACTTTTTCCATTTTGGTTAATAAAATGAGATAAAATGAATATTTTATTGTATTATTGCATAAATATTACTAAATTAGTAATGTTTGGGTGTAAAATATTTGTAGTAAATAGTTTTTTGTATATATATTAAATTCTTTGATTGTTTTATTACTTATTTATTATTTGATTGTTTTTATTCAACATATGAATATATGTACATATTCGGGCTCCGTGCATGGAAATGTATGATGAACTTACTTATTATATATTAGTCACGTTAATCAATATTATTTTGATTATTTTTCATTAAAAATTAGAATAAATTAGTTAAAACACAGCTTTATTCTTAATATTATAATATTTTATTATGTTATTAGTTGTGTGGTAAGTATGTTTTTATCAATCCATATTCAAGAAGTTGGGAACAGTTGATGACTTTCAGCAGATTACAACTCACAATTTGGGTGTGTAAAATAAACATGGTCAATATGCGGTGAATATGGATTGATAAAAACATACTTACCACACAACTAATAACATAATAAAATATTATATTATTAAGAATAAAGCTGTGTTTTAACTAATTTATTCTAATTTTTAATCAAAAATAATCAAAATAATATTGATTAACGTGACTAATATATAATAAGTAAGTTCATCATACATTTCCGGTTGACAATAAATTTAAGTATAACTATACTAGCAAGGATTTCGTAGATTATGGATGGTTATATTGAAGCAGTTAAGATACTCTACACAATTGAACAGTGGTTTAAAACGCTTTTTAATAAAACGTAATCCAAATTCTTACAAATATTATTTTTGGTACATCAAAACACTTTTTTAACAAAATTTGCAATTACTTCCTAGTAGTAGTAAATTGTTTTGTTTATTTTCATATAAAATTAAATTACAAAGCATTATAGCTTGACAAATAAAGTCGGCTGTTAAAAAGAGTGGCTAATTAATTCAATATATATGTAACATAATGTGCATGCTTATTTATGGTATGTACTCAAATACCAAGCATTTTCGTGATGTACTCAACTACCAAGCATTTTCGATAAAAAAATTCACCCCCAATATATTTATGCAGTGCATTCCAGCTACCTTTTTTTCTCCTTCTTCCATCTATCGCTTACTTTAAATTTTAAAATGAAGCATATTAACTTATATAAAAAATTTACAAAACCGCCGGAAAAAAGAAACAGCTAAGAAAATTGATTAACTAAACGTACAAATCTTGTAACACAACATAATTTAAAAGGGATTACAAATACTTCTTTTTCACTTTTTTTTATCCATGCACGGAACCCGAATATGTACATATATTCATTAAACTTTCATATGTTGAATAAAAACAATCAAATAATAAATAAGTAATAAAACAATCAAAGAATTTAATATATATACAAAAAACTATTTACTACAAATATTTTACACCCAAACATTACTAATTTAGTAATATTTATGCAATAATACAATAAAATACTCATTTTATCTCATTTTATTAACCAAAATGGAAAAAGTACAACAACCCAAGAATGTTTATTTTAAGGCAGATAAAAAATAGAGAACTATTTCTTATAACCGCAAAGAATATTCCAATTAAATTGTAACAACTTTATTGGGTAACTAATTTTTTGTTTCTTTATAAACATTTATATTAAAATAGCTATAAAAGTTGAATCACATAAACTCAACACTTCGCAGAATTTCCTATTTCCCAACACATCCGCCGTGACCAGCTGTTTTGTTGTTGCGATTTGGATATATTGCAAAACTCCCCACAATTATTTTTGGCGGGTAATCTAGTAAATTAGATCTAACTTCATGTGTCTGGCTCACACGTATTCACAGATGGCAAAATTGAGAGAGGATTTTGCGGCCATTATTAAATACTTTTTGCGGGTTGAAAGTGATAGGGGATTGCAGAGTTGACTATCTGGTTAATTCCTCATCTGTGAGTTCGACTTAGCTTGTAGGCAAGGTGAGAGATTCGCTCTCGAGTTGACTATCTGGTTAATTCCTCATCTGTGTCCCCAACTTTAGTTCTTGAACTTGAAATTCATGAAAGAAAAATCCTTCGTATTTGCGCAGGAAAAAATTATGAAACTCGAACTAAAAGATTAAGATTTATCTTTTTTTTAAATCTTTCAGATAATGACCTCGTTAGAGAAATCTTCTCCTCCCAGGTTCTTGGGACAATGACATTTATCCCTCACCAGTTGGCGTCTCTTCGCTCGATCTTGAATCCACTCCCTCCGATTCTCGGAGAAAATCATGGAAAAAGGTCCGCTGAGGATGTGGTAAAGACTTGAAGTGTCGTGTTTCAATTTGCTAGTGACAAAAAAAAAAATATTAAAAAAATACTTGGCAAGTAGTAAAAAGAGTTGAATATTTACTGAGAAACATTTTAAACAAAAAAAATACTTCCTTAACCTCAAAACTTGGCCCACCGACCGCCAAGAGAACAAAGAAGTGTGGCTCGCCATCACCACCACCAGGCGTCCCCGTTCACTCATCAATGGAAAGCTCGGACCAAACAGACGAAAACCCATTTGCAATTTTGGGTGAAATAAACATCTCTTGCAACTCAAGTCACGGCGCAAGAAGGAGAACGCAGCACAAAATTCCAGACCAGCCCACAATCGCCTGGCCGACGCCAGCACAATCTAAGAGAGGCGCAGCAACACCGCAACAGGAAAGCCCGACCGGGATTCACACCGCCGCAACCAATGATAAAGCAACGAGACCCAACTCCCACAGCATCGGCAGCAGTTTCACGGACAGCAACAGTAGCAGCAAAGACATCACCGGCAGCAGCACCCTCGGCAGCAACATCAACAGCAGCAGCATAAAACGTACCGGTAAGTTTTGTCCACCAATATTTATGTTTGACGCGGACACAAAAAAACTCGCGAAGGACTTACACGATAAGTCCAAAGTAGTACCATTCAATTTTAAATTTATTTCCTGTAACAGGAATAAGACTAAGCTTTTGGTAGATGAACCGGGGGTCCATCGGGAGATTATGCAATCTCTCAGAAAAAATGACGAAGTGCAAGCGTTTTCATTCACTTTAAAGGAAAACAAAACAGTGAACTTAATTCTCAGGGGGCTATCTTCTGATTTCCTTACCGATGAGGTGTTTAACGAAATCGATAACTCTGTACCGGGTACAGTAGAAAAAGTTTTTAATTTTGAAACTATCAGGTCGAAGAAAGAAGGAATAAATTATAACCTTTTTGTTGTCAGACTCATCCCGGGTAAATCGGCGGACGAGGTATTAAAGATACGATCACTCTTTCATTTTCAAGTCTTTTGGGAAAAACCCCATGGGAACAAGGGTGCACTTCAATGTAGGAGATGCCAGAATTTTGGTCACTTGGCCAAAAACTGTGCGAACAGATACCGTTGCGTTAAATGCGACGTAAGCCACCAACCAGGGGGGTGCACCCTTAATGAAATGGCTCGGGAGGAGGCGAAGGCCCGTTGTGTAAACTGTGGCCAAGACCATCCGGCCAACTACAGAGGCTGTGGATCGTATAAAACTTACTCAGCAAATAGGAAAAAGGTTTTCAAGGAAACATTAGAAAGAAAACAAAAAGCTTTTCTAGACCAACGATGCCGCTTGCCAACGGTCAACCAGGTTACCGCAGGGGTTTCGTTCGCCGACCTCCTGAGGGATGACAAAGCGGAAACTCAGGTCTTTCCCGAAAGGGTCAAGAGCATTACCAAAAATACCAGTGAGAATTTTCTCAACCAATTCCTTGATTTGTCAAAAAACTTGTTTGGAATGGAGGTTTCGAGCCTATTGGCCAAAATAGAAAATTTTGTAAAGAACTTTAATAACTCAGGCGAATCGTTGCAACAGAAGAGGATGAGCTACTTAAGCATCCTTAATCAAATTCTGCTCAACGATAAATGACTGCCTTAAACCTAATATCTTACAACATTGCGTCCTTAATTGAACACAGCAGGAGGATTGAGCTCGTTAAAATGCTCCTCGCTAACGAAACCTCCATTGCATTTATACAAGAAACCAGACTAAACAGACGACACAAACCATACATTGACTCTTTTAACATTCTGCGTGACGATAGGGGTACAGGTGTCGCCCTGCTCATCAATGAAATACTCAATAGTAAATATCCCAAATATGCATTTTCCTTCCAAGTTTATCTCAATTAAAATTAAGGCGTCACACGCTAATCTCAACTTGCTTTTAGGAACTCTCTACCTTCCATCCAATAGCCAAAAATCCTGGATTCTCGAAGATCTTTTAAAAATTAAACTTAAAACAGACTCTTTTCATGGATGTATAATCGGAGGAGACCTAAACGCCAGACACACGCATTGGGGAGACTCTTTAGTTAACCAAAACGGTAGATATCTTGAGAGCTGGCTGGCATCTGTGGCCCCCAATATAACAAACCTCACAGCGTCAAGTCCGACCTTTCCCAGGGCGGCGTCATTCCTCGATCATTTCATAATCTCCACAAATCTTATTAATACTCTTTGCCCGAATTACACAATAGATACACTCCCATCTTTCTCGGATCACTTCCCACTAGCGCTTAGATTAAACATTTCGGAGCTAGAAATCACAGCAGCAGATCCCATAAATACCAGGTCATTTAGGAATACCCACTGGCCTACCTTCAGAAGTGATATCGACTCCAGACTCATACCGTTGCGTCTACCAAAACAAGAATGTCTTTCGGACACCCAGATTGACTCCCACATTGATTACTTTAACATTGTCTTATCCGAAATCATCAATTTACACTCGTCAAATTCAACCGCCGAGTTAAAAAAATACTCACTCCTTCCGGAGAATATAAAAGTTCTTTTCAGAACTAAGTCGCGATGGCAAAGGAAGTTGAAGAACATCTTCCACAGATTCTACAACCGCACTAACCCCGATTACAAGTCCCTCTCAAACAGGATCACGCTACTAAAACGTATTATCCAAGAAAAAGTGAAGTTATGGCTGAACGAAAAATTCACCTCTCGCTTATCAAAAATAAAACCGGGCTGCCAGGCCTTTAAACAGGCCCACCAGTTCTTAGGAAAAAAGGACAGATTCGGTTGCAACGAGATTACTGTTAATGGGGTATCTATTTCAGGTGAAACAGAAGTGGTATCGGCACTTCAAAATCACTTTGTCGAAATATACAAAGAGGTAGTTCCTAACGCAGACCCTTCCATGACTAGGGAAGTTCAGTCAGTATCCCAACAGGCCAGAAGGTTGATCCCCCAGCATATTTTCACATTTAGCGCAACCGACTCTGTTCTTAATCACACCGCTTCACATATTTTCACTTCCCTCGTGGAAGTTACAGAAACAATTCGCAGAATAAACACCAAAAAATCATCAGGCCCAGACGGGATCCCCAACTTTATAATCAAAAAACTTCCCCCTTCCGCAATTAAATTCCTTACAATACTCTATAATAACTGCCTAAATAACGGCTATTTACCGAGAGCCTGGAAGTGTGCTCGACTGATCCCTCTTACAAAGAAGCCCAATAACAACAATATTAATAACTTCAGGCCGATTTCACTCCTCTCAAATGTTGGGAAAATATTCGAAAGAATAATCCTGGAGAAACTGGACAACCACGTCGCAGACAGTATTGAATATATCCCAGACCTTCAGTTTGGCTTCAAGAAGGGACACTCGACAGAACATGCACTGCTTAAGGTACATAAAGACATCACGAATAACTTAAGGGACAAAAAGTGCACCGTAGCGTGCTCCTTAGATGTAGAAAAAGCTTTCGACAGCGTGTGGAGGGACGGCCTGATCTACAAATTGCTGCAACTCGATTACCCACGTCATATAGTTAATCTAATAATTAGCTTTCTGTCAGACAGGACGTTCTTTGTGCAATTGCAACAAACCAAATCTAACACTGCCACCGCACATCGTGGAGTAGCTCAAGGTTCTATCCTAGGCCCGCGGTTGTACAATCTGTTCATCCATGACTTCCCACACTCTCTGTTTGTCCGAAACACATTACATTCACAAGCTATCTTATATGCCGATGACACTTTCGCATATGCCAGCGCCGATTACCCATTAGATGCCCTCAGACATCTGAAAGAACACCTAGGTCTGATTACTCAATTCTATCAAAAATGGGGTATCAATATTAATGAGCAAAAATCAGAATGCATTTGCATTAGAAACGCTAGCGGGAAGGGCAAAGAGGGAGTAGTCAGGGAAAGCAAAGCCCTGACACTCATGCTAGGTAACAATCGGATTCAATTTAAAAACAGCTTAAAATATTTGGGAGTCCACTTCAATAACCTGTTCAAATTTAACAAACACGCTCGATTAATAATTCTAAAAGCGCGAAAAATCTCGTATATGTTAATGCCTCTTTTAATGCACAACACTCTCAACAAAAAGGTTAAAATTCTATTTTACAAAACAATGATAAGACCGATTCTAACTTACGCTTTTCCTGTCTGGTTTTCTATATCTCCCACCGCGGCTAGGGAATTGGAACGCCTCGAAAGGAGAATTTTGCGCGTCTGTATAAATAAAAACTTTGAAACACATAACAAACGCTTTTCCAATGCACATATATACAAAGAATCGAACACCATTCCGCTGATTAAACAAGCAATCTTCTTAATGAATAAATCTTTGAGCAAAATACAATTCAATGATAACGAGATAATAAAAAATATCTTCACATCTCAAACAAATATAGATACAAATTTATCACAGTATCTCTCTCCATTTAGCCTACTCGCGGAGAACTTTGACGTATCCCCCGATGGTCACCCCATTCAATTCTATATTAATACTAACACCGGCCAAAACCGGGGTTAAAAACGGTCGCTAATCTACATCCGTAATCATAACCGTCAAAAAAAATATATATATATATATATATATATAAACATATCGATCAATCAAACAAACATATCTATCGGTGGATAAAACTTGCCGATTCCTAGACCTAAGCAACCATAAATGTAATTATTAACTACCATTTAAAAAAAAAAAAAAAAAAAAACACTGTGATATTTAAATTTAATGGTAGGAAATATAGTATGGCTGTCTCTAACTGGTAATACGCCTCTAATATATCGTAATATATCTAAACATAAGAACCAATTATCTTCTAGTCATTAGCAAGATCTAAAATCACTCGAAATAAAAATTAAAACAAGAACTCAAAATGTAACTTTACGTACAGAGAGCACTCAAATACATTCGTTAATTGTTCAAATCAAATAATCAGAGTACAATGAGTGAGGGAATAACTCACACCGCATCGGTATTCGGTTATACCTCACCCTCTCGTAGTTTTAAGTGTAGTATTGTATTGTATATAATATCTATAATTGTATATATTCATAACAGACCATTACGTCGAAAGAGATAGTATTATAGCTATGTTTGAGCAGTAGCTTCTCACAAATACAACTGTAAAGCCATGTCGGCATTCGATATTAAAAGCGATCAAAAGAGAGAGCCATACATTATAGCCTCATATGTTTCAGTATAATTATACGTTCAGTAGCACAAATGTCAAACTTTTATTTAAAGACTCAATAAAGAAATCTGAATCTGAATCCCTCCGATTCTCCATTGTCATTCTATCGAACTACCACACCTAGTCAAAACCGGGGTTAACCATCTCTTTGCATAACAAAAAATAAAAAAAAAAAATTTTAAACTAATAACTCGTTTACCACGATCATCTATCTCTAATTTTTATCAAACCTTTCTCAAAACATAATTGTCAAGGGAGGACAGTATTTGCCTCTCTTCTATTATATTTACTAACATCAACATTACAATATCCTTTCACATTCTTTTAAATTCTCACACTTAATTTTGCCTTTACGTAAGTCTAATTATTTCTTTAAATTTTTAAGGCAATGAGGAGAAGAAAAAATCAATGTGAAAATAATTTTCCTAACTTATTTATATTCTATTAAATTGTGATATTAATGTAAACTTTATAACCTACTACTATCTATATAGATTATACTTTCTTATAAACACTTTTCGTTCCATCTGTGATAATATTAATATCTAATTTAATACAAGAACCTCTCGCTCTATTTTTATTATACCTATACATTGCTTTAAATCACTCTGATATAGCATTCACTCTCGTATTCGTACCTTAGAAAAAGAGAAATGATACAATACTATATGTATGCGTTCGTCTCTCTTCTTCCTTTAATTTTAAGTTTTTTTTATTTTTTACTCTGTCTGTAAATATGTATGAGACGACACGAACAGCGTTGCCGCTGACTTTTTGAAAAATGTATCTTTTTCTTTTGCAAAATGATCAAATGTATCTTTATTTCAGATTGTTAAATGTATCAACTGTATCAAAACAGTTAAATCAATTTTTTTTATTTTTTAGTCGACTTTTTTAAGTTTGTAGTTTTTTGTATGAAGGCTGAGGTCTCGTGGCGCTTTAGATGGATAATAAGGTTTACTAGAGTTTCTTGCAGTGAATACAAAAGGGTTCTTGGACCCACCATTTTAAACCAATTATTTGTTTTGAAATATAGTAACGCACTAACCCTTCACAGGGTTGTGATGTAAGAGTCATCACACACAACACTAGGCACCGAAGCGGACCTATTGCGATTCCGGGGGAACCGGTTTAATTTGTACTTAAACGGTACACAAAAAACCAATACCTTTTTTTAAAGCTTTTAAAGTTTTTACTGTCTATTCCAAAAATTCGGAGAAGTGTCTACCTAAGAATTTTCTACGCCTACGAAAAATTGCCTCGCACTCACACAATATGTGTGGTATATTCTTAACAGCCTGCAGATCACCACAGAATCTGCAGATGTCGGTATCCGACAGTCCGAGTCTGCATGTTTTCGCAAGAGGCAATTCCCTGTCGGGATGCTTACTAACATTTTAAGCTTACACCTGCTAAGTTTAATAAACTTCCTGGAATTCTTACAGTCGAGAAATAGCCATAGAGTATTTGACACCGTGTGTCCCCCAAGACTTGACCACCTTAGATTGGCAGTCCCTAGGGTTATTAATAAACCTCTGGTTATGCAGAGGGGAGGTTTTATGTAATGTTGCAAGCTCATCTGCCTGCTCATTGCTTTCAATACCGCATTGTCCTGGCACCCAGCACAGTCTATTCGGTTCTAATTGCATTTTCTGACTATATCAGAACTGATGTTTGTTGATTTCATTGCATTAAGTGCGGCCTGGCTGTCGATGTAGATAGCAATCTCTTCCGGATATCGATCTCATCTGCATTTGCTCACCTCTCCAGTATCTTATAGACACTCTTAGTTCTGGATCTTTTGAGAAGAACCCAGCCCCTGTTCCCTCTTTTGTTTTCGAGCCATCTGTACAAATTGTAATTTCGTTTTATTTGAAATAAGCATCGTAACCATCATCACTTTCGAAACTATAGTTTCGTTGGCGGTTGGAGGATCCGAATATTATCCAGGTCAAGTTATGGATATGACAAATCCACCAAATGACTTTATTTAATTTTATTTAATAGTCCATTTTAAAATTTTCAAAGTAACATACCAATTTATTCTTAAAATTATAAATGAAATCAAAACACAAACCACCACCAATCTATGACAACTTGTTAATAGTAACATCAGTCAGGTCGTACAGGTAAAATACCATTGATACTGCCAGATTTTAAAAAAAATTAAAATATATGGCAAAAAATAGAAAATTTTTTGGTGAAAATTTAAAAACGTATCAAATCGAAGAAAAAACGAAAAAAAAAATATCTATGTATCAAATTTTTGCACGAAAGAGAAAATGTATCCAAACTGATACAATTGTATCTTTGTGGCAACGCTGGACACGAAGTCATTGCAACCTTTTTTTCGCTCATTAGCAAGAGCAGTTCAACTGCTTATAACCGACAGCCATATGGTAACCTTTTTTTCAATAGAATAAGCAGGCAATACATTACAGCCGCAGTATTATTTAAGCTATCGATTCATTCATACTACTTGTCAAATTATTTTAAAGACTCAATAAAAATTCATTTCAAATTCACTTAAAGTAAATACCTACATCTGTTCAATTCGTTTTGTCCCTAAAGAAAACCAAACTATTTCCTTTCCTTAGCTAAAATGCTGACAGAAATTCGAGTAAGACCACGTCAAATACTTCTTTTAATTATTATTATTTTCGGAGCTTTGATAATTGTTCATCGTAATGCAAAACGGTGTTCATTGCCAGAGAGCCTCCAGAAATTTTACAATAATGATAAACTGCCTAAAATCTATGCTGTAACACCTACTTACGCTCGGCCTGCACAAAAGGCAGAGCTAACAAGGTAAATAAATATTCGTGAAATTCCAAACATTTGCTTTGTAAACAATTCGATCGTTTTTACGCAGATTATCACATGTCTTTATGTTGGTGCCGAACTTGCATTGGGTTCTTATCGAGGATGCAAATACAACAAGTAGCCTTGTACGGAACCTCCTAATACGGGCTGGTTTAGAACAAAGGTCCACACAATTAAACATCAAAACACCGGCACCATTCAAACTTCAAGGTAAAGACCCAAATTGGGTTAAGCCTCGTGGAGTGGAGCAACGAAATCTTGCCCTACAATGGATTCGAACAAATGTAAGCCCTGAGAAAGAGCACAGCATTCTGTTTTTCATGGATGACGACAATGCCTACAGCGTGGAGTTGTTTGAGGAGATGTGCAAAATTGACAGGGGCAAGGTTGCAGTGTGGCCAGTTGGTCTGGTCGGTGGATTGATGGTGGAAAAACCGATACTCGACGAAGACAATCAAGTAGTTGGATTTAATTCGGCGTGGCGACCAGAAAGACCATTTCCGATTGATATGGCCGGATTTGCTGTGAGTGTGGATCTCTTATTCAAGTTCCCGGAGGCTGTATTTTCTTATGAAGTCCAAAGAGGATATCAAGAGAGTGAAATCTTGAGACATCTAACAATAGTTAAGGATCTGCAACCTTTGGCAAATTTCTGTAGGGATGTCCTAATTTGGCACACCCGAACCGAAAAGACAAAGTTGCCAGCCGAAGAGACACTCATTAAGAAGGGCCAGCATTCCGACACGGGCATGGAAGTTTAAGCTGCACAAAAGTGATTCGTTTAAAATCTCCGCTCATCTGTAACTCGCACGGCTGTGAATTTTTGCTGTACGTAAGTTGTTTATTGCTTTCTGTTTAAATAGTGAAAGTGTCTAAAGCAATACGTGTGAAGTAATCTTAGTTTTCTATTTATTGTATCGAAATTTGACTGGTCTTACCGCAATTTGACTTAATAAATACTTTTTTTACCTTAAACAGTGCGATTTAATTAAAAATAGTTAGTCAGATGGGTTATAGCATCGTTGTTCAACATTAACTGCAATGTAAAGAATTGAACTTGCTGTCCCGGTTAATTCGATACCGATAAAGATATTTTGGTAAGATATGCACAAATACCTATTAGGAATGATATATATTTTATAATTTCCTCTGTACGAAGATCAGTTAATCCCAGCGCCTCCAAAAATGGAAGAAATGATAGACGTAGATGGTTAAAGGGACGAGTACAAGTACATCAAAAAAAACCTCAGATGCAATCTTTTGTTTGAGACTCAGTGCTCTACAATCAATCGCTACTTTTCTGATCATATTTAGGTTTTTGACATTTGAATTTTTAAGACAAAAATACAAGATGTCTATCAATTCGTAAATCCATTAGGACTAACACATTTAAATTACATTTTTGAGTAAATATGAAAATTTGTTTATTAATCTGTAAATTTGGAGAAGATATGTTGAAAAACTCTAGCGAGAGAAGTGCGCCCAATTTAAAGCTTAAAGCAAAGGGTATTGAAATTCTGTATTCTATATCGCTGGGAGAAATATTTTCTTTGCCTGCTGATATGAACCTACCCTCGAGCTTCGACAAACAAAAAATAAACCATCGAAATAACTTTCTCTTTAGTACACTGTGTGTACGAAAAACTTGAAACCTGGAAAAGGGAAGAGCTATTTCAAAATATAGCTTCAGAATTTCATTTACAAACGCTTAAGGCCTGACGACACAATAATCAGTATAACCTTGAGGGAGAATTTCCATTAAGAAAATCTTATTATTAAAGGTTTACCCTTAGTAATATTTATTTAAAAATAACAAAGTGTTTTGATAAGTGGAAATACAATCTCATTGTTTGCAACAGAGCTAGTGAACCTACCTTCATAAACAGATGTCAATAAAAGGTATCCTAGACATAACTCTCGTCTTTGATTCCATCACTGAATTTATGGGTAACTGGCAAGCCTTTTCAGTTGATAACCCTCCCCGCCAACCAACCTTGAGAAAATATTGGCTCATGTATTATCATACCAGATTCACTATGGCGTTCAGTGAGCTCTATGCTTTTATGTTCCCCCATGACACTAACGAACTTGATCATAAGGTCAGAGAACTCACTCTGGCTCTAAATAAATCATTATCTTTCTCGTGTCCTCTTACTCGACCGAGAGGCAAGCGCAAACCACATTGGGTGGACATCTGACCTAGGCCCACTTACACATGACTGCAGAAAACTGTTCAATGAAGCCAAGGCCACACGAACAGATTCCGACTGGGATACTTACAAAGTATCCCTCAAATCCTAAAAAAAAGAATTGAGGAAAGCCAAAATAGTCGCGACTCTTCTTAGAAGATACCTCCGAAACTTCTAGGCTATGGAAAATGTCATCAACAAATCCAACGATCCGCATGCGGACCATTAATCTAGTATAAGTATCCTGTTAATTTTAAGTTATATTTAATCATGTTTGTCTAGTATGTAATGATCTAGTATGTTGTGATCTTTTGGAAATAATAAAAATTAATTTAAAATTAAAACAAAAAAAAAAATTAGCTCCCATGTGCTAAGCAGTGTTTACCCAACAGGACGATAACACACATTACCAACATTCATGATCTAATTATCAGGAATAGACTACTTTGGGCGCTATACAGCTTTAAACCAATTAAATCTGCGGGCCCAGATGGCAGTATACCAGCCGAACTTCAAAAAACATCGGATGTTATTCTACCTTTGTAAGATATAATTCCGAAAAGTTGTATAAAATTGGTCCACATTCCGCTGATATGGAGAGAAGTGAATGTTGTTTTCATATCCAAAGCTGGTAAATACTCCCATGTTACTTCAAAAGATCTCAGATCCATCAGTCTATCATCATTTCTCCTCAAAACTAGGTATAGAAAGAGAGTTTAACAACGTCAACACGTCTGCGTTTCAACTGCACTGTCGGATCTGAAGGTGGATGGCACACTCAGCGAGTTCATTTACCGACTACTAACCAGTAGAATTATTACCTCAAAGCAGGATGTCACTTCCGCCAGAAGATCTGTCCAATCCCCACTTCTTTGGAATCTTGTGGTGTCATTACTGGACACTGTCTGATAGGCAAGCATGCAACAAGGCATTTTTTTTTTGTTCGGAGGTTGCCACTATCTGATGGAGCGCTCAGACACAACTACAGGTCCATTGTACTACCATTCAGACACCTTACATTAATGTAACGGGTGATCCAAGTAGAGATACTTTTTTCAATAGCCTTTTTTGACAGATCACGTGTGAGTCGTGTCATGCTGTCTTGTTATTTTTGTTTAGTATTGTTTGGCATTTCATAATGGAAAGACTTACGCGTGAGCAACGTTTACAAATTGTTCAACTTTATTATGAAAATTCGCGTTCTGTGAGGAATGTGTTTCGTGCACTTCGCTCAACTTATGGTCAACATAATCGGCCTACTGAGCGTACTATTCGCAACACCATCACCCATTTTGAGACCCAGCATTCATTATTGGATAATATTCGACCGAATAGACCACGTCCAGCATGCTGTGAAGAAAATATATCGCGGCCGTAGCTGAGAGTGTACACGAAGACCGTAGAGAGTCGATTCGGCGCCGTTCGCAGCAACTCGGAATGACGTATGGAACGACTTGGCGCATTTAACGTCAAGATCTTAAATTGAAAGCGTACAAAATACAGCTTGTGCAACAACTGAAGCCGCTCGACCTTCCCAAGCGACATCGCTTCGCTCTATGGGCTCTTGAAAAGTTCCAAGAAGATCCGACGTTTTCGAGGCAAATTTTGTTTAGCGATGAGGCCCATTTCTAGCTCAATGGGTATGTAAACAAACAAAATTGCCGCATTTGGGACAAAGAGCAACCTGAAGAGATTTAAGAACTGCCACTTCATCCAGAAAAAACAAGGGTTTGGTGTGGTTTGTGGGCCGGTGGAATCATCGGTCCATATTTCTTTAAAAATTATGCCGGTGCGAACGTAACTGTCAATGGCGACCGTTATCGTGCCATGATAACCGACTATTTGATGCCTGAAATTGAAGCTCGTGATCTCGGCGACATTTGGTTTCAGCAAGACGGCGCCACTTCCCACACATCGCATCAATCAATGGACTTATTGAGAGAACATTTCGGTGAGCACATAATTTCACGTTTTGGGCCGGTCGATTGGCCACCAAGATCGTGTGATATCACACCGTTAGACTTTTTCCTGTGGGTATATGTAAAGTCAAAAGCTTATGCCGACAAACCCGCTTCGATTCAGGCCTTGGAGGAAAACATCACGCGTGTCATTCGCCAGTTATCAGTCGAAATGCTCGAACGAGTGATTGAAAATTGGACTCAACGGATGGACCATCTGCGACGTAGCAACGGCCAACATTTGATAGACATAATCTTCAAAAAATAAATGCCAAAGAATGTTCTTTCAAATGATAATAAACATTCTCCATTAAATTTGAATTTTCTGTGTTTTTTTCTTTAAAAAAGTAGGGAACCTCGAAATGGATCACCCTTTACTTAGTTTTCCCGTCTTTCGAAGAAAAACGAGAAGGAGCTTCAGTGATAAAGAGCTTAGATGTTCGGCACTCACCACGTCAGCCGCAAAAATCCGCCACGAGCATAGGCCGGACAACTGTATAGAAAGTGTTCTGCTGTGTCATCCTCCTCACCGCAATCAGGACAGGTAGTGGTGTCGCATGACATGACTAAAGATGCAGGCAGAACCAACATAGATTCGGGTCCTGAGAAAACTTCTTCTGAACCTTGCCTAGAAAGCTTATCGGAGATCCCATTACCCAGGATGCCAGTGTGACCTGGTACCCAGACAAGATTCACTGTGTTCAGTCTTCCGACCAAAGTCAGAGAAAGATTGAGTTCTAGCACTAACTTGGACGAGGTAAGAGGGTTCTTTGGATTTTGGCAAACAAAGCAGTAACACGTTTCTGTTTTCGATTCCACATGTTTGGACCATAGAAGTTTTTTCTCGAGGATTACACTCAGATATTTGACTTCAACGGATATAGGGTTGGTGACACCTTTAAGCACGAGATGGGACAGACCAGTGACGATTCTCTTTCTCCTAAAGAAAACAACCGTGGTTTTAAGAGGATTCACTGAAAGCCCATTACTAGTGCATCGGAACAACGTCCTGTACGTTAGCATTGCTTTATTCCACAACACCACAAGTTTCATCTACACCATGCTCTGGCAGAGTTACACATACTGTCAAAGGTCGCATATAGACGAAAATGCCCAACGCGTACTTCTTCCGGTCAAGAGCAATATCAATCCTACCGCAGTCTCGCGGGATTTTCCGCGCTGATAGGCATCTCAGAGAGAGGATGTGATCAAAGAGCAACTTTGCGCACATGCAGCCCAACCAGTCTTTTCAAACTTTTCAGTAAGACGGAAGACAGACTTATGGGTCTAAAGCTTTTCGCTAGAGTGTAGTCAGACTTACCAATTTTTGGTATGAAAACCACTTTAACCATACGCCATGGGGAAGGTATATAGGCCAAGGCCAAGCTCGCGGTGAAAATTCTTTTCAACATTGGAAAAACCTGACTTCAACCTTGTTTCAGCAAAACTGGATAAATTTCATCCGGACCAGGTAACTTGAAACTCTCAAAAGATGCAAAAGCATATTTAACAGCATCATCAGTCACCACTCCCGATGATACCAGCTGTGCCACGTGGTATTAGTCGGTTCAAATGTAGCCACGGTCGTTTGAAGGGCTGAAGAACACGGAGTAACCTGATTTCCCTGAAAGTGAGTCTCAAGAAGAAGACTGAAAGTCTCCGCCTTTGTCTCAGTGTACGTGCCATCAGGTTTAAGGAATGCATCCACTTAACTTGGTCTGTTCCTTTTTCACAAGCCTACTAGTTGCACTTAGAGATTCGACCTCTTCACAAAACTTTTTATAGGAGTCATTTTTCGACTTGCGAATAAGTCTCTTAAAAACTTTTTGTTTCGATCGATAAAGATTACAGTCTTCCACTATGTTGGTTTTTAAAGACTGTTTTAGTGGCTTCCTAGTTTCTTGAAGACACTGCAGTTCGGAGTTCCTCCAGGGTACCGATTTTCTGCGGGGGTTGGGGGGGCTTAGAAACAGGGCACGAAAGTTCAAATCAGCGGGTGAGGATGTTGTTCAGATCCTGAGCAGACCTCTCCATTGCCTGTCTTGATCTGAGTTTGAGTGGAACTTTGACAGAGTTGGCAAGCTCCTCTCTAAACCTTGGCCAGTTCGTTTCTCTCAGATTTCTCCTCTCTTGCGAAGGTGAAAGTTCGCAGTATAAAATGAAGTCCAAGAGTCGATCCCCCCTTATGTTGCATTTGCTGCTGCCCCAAACAGTGTTCTGAGCATTAGCATTGCGGCACAAGACAAAACCCAACCTTTTGGATTCACAATATTCTACGAGCTCTACAACAGCCTTTGGTTGAGGAGGGGTTAGAAAGTCATAGGGGAAATAAACCGATGCAGCGACAAAGGTTTCCCAATTATCATTTGCATGGTAAGTTATAGAAACAGCTACCAAATCTTGGCTACAAAAGCTTTTGATCATAGTGGCTGTAAAAGATTTCGGTACCATAAGACAAGTCCTTGGTCTTTCGGATTGCTCATCATAAAGAACGTGGAATAAATCCCTCAAGCAACCAAGACCACAGATGCGATTTTGTCTTGCTTAAAAGGTCGGTAGCAGCCTTGCAGTGCTGTAGGTTAATTTGAGTAAACAAGATGGATGAATACTCTGGAAGCAACAAGGCTAAGTGCTTATTCAAACGACTTTTGTAGGAGCTGTATGGATGAGGAAGAGGAGGACACAACTCTGCACCTTCTATGCACATGCCTTAATCTCTCTCGGAAACGAAATCTCCATCTAGGAGCTTACTTCTACAATGATCTTAACAATCTAAACTCTACCGACTCAAAATGTCTCTCACGCGTTATAAGCAGCTCAACATGGTTCTACGAGTAAGCAGGAACTTCAGATCCATTTGGTAGCACAAAGGCCTTACATAGGTCTAAATGAGCGGACCTCCATCCGACTGTGCATATTTTAGCCACAAAAGGTCCGCTATTCCTGTAGCCAAAGTAAGAAACCTGGCTTCTGTCGAAGATAAAGCAACTGCTGTTTACGTTTTAGTTGTTCACGATACAGTATTCCCAAAAACGTTAATAAAAAAACCGCAATGTGCGCTAAATTAGTTCGTGTTGGTATCTATTAAAAATGTATACAACTTTATGGCAGAGTTATTATCTTCCATCTTGATCCGTTACAGCATTCTCCCAAGACCGTTGACTCAAGTGAAAATATTGTTTCCTGCATTATACTTGCATCAAAAACAACCGTAGAAATATGCAAACACCACCATGTTTCTAGGTATAAAGGCATCTGTAAACTTCAGCTCGCTTAAAACCTAAATCTATTAGAATTAGAATGATTAGGAAAAGAGATCGAGTGTCACAGACGTTTTGTGGGAAAATTTGAGAAAAGATGTGATCAGTCACGGTCCACCACAGACGGACGCGAGTGGATGGAAAAACAAAATTCGATTGTCCAAAATCGTTAGTACTTTTGTCAACATTTTTGATACAGTATTTCGACCCAAAGCAAAATTTTTGGAAATTTTCTTCGCCGCGAAAACGAAAAACTGCGGATAGCTGCAACGTGACGGGAGTTGAAGATTGCTCAAGTTAAGGTTCTACAATTCGCAGAACCATTTTGATATATAAATATTTAATTTTACAATTAATAACAATTGAACTTTCATTTTTAGCTCTTATATCATACGCAGCCTCTCCAATTTCAAAGAGATCAGATATATCTCTTAACCGTCCTCTTTTTATTTTTTTTTTGTTTGTATTTAAACCTTTCAGTATGCAGTATGCAATCTCGCAGCAATTAACACAAACGCGGGAACAACAAAATAATTTACCAGCAAACAATTTACCAAAATTGGTGACGGCGACTAAAATCCACCCTCCGTATACCGAGTTGTAACGTGTACAAACTGTGCAATGGACAAAACAAAAAGATTTAATACCCCAGGTGGCAGCCCAGTTTTACTGGAAAGTCCACACTCTTCAGAGGTAGACTCTAAGGATTATGGGGAGAGCCATTTATTGCAATTAATTGAACATTTTAGAAATAGTAAAAGGGTTACTAGAACACCGCCAACGAGATCTGTGACAAAATCAAACCCTAAAAGTAGTCCTACGGCGCCGAAAGACTCCGCGCGCGTAACCCAAGACTCAAAGAAATGTAAAAGCTTCGAGGAGGAAAATAATTAACTCCGCATAAGCTTAGTAAAATCGAAAAACTCTAAAAAGCGCATCGATACCCTAAGCTGAGAACAAATCGCTTAGGGAATCTCAGCTCAAAAAAGAGGCTGAAGTTAAAACAATCAGTCCAGTTCGTTGCGATTACTTTACCGACGAAGAAGAGCTAGCGCGAGAAATAGATTCAAATACGAAGAGGCGCCAAAACAAAAAAAGAAAAGTTGGTTTCTCACCACGAATCGAGATTAGTGAAATAAAACATAAAAAAACAAAAAGCTAAGAAAATGAATTGCCCGAGAAAAAGCCTCGTGATAGGGTACACCTTTGGCCTGCAATAAACGTTGTCGAAATCGCGGATTATAAAAAGTTTTGTATAGTTTTCTCCAAGAAATTTTAAAATCAGAATTCAAAGTAACATCCAACGAAAGTTAACGTTACCGATCCCGAAAGCTACCGAGCAGTTTCTCAAAACCTTAATCCTAAGAAAATACAATGGTACACGTATGAAAACAGGTCCGAAAGGCCCCATCGAGTAATAGCCCGAGGTTTGCATTCTTCGTGCTGCAAAGAAAACAGTTTGCAAGATCTTAAAAGATATTTCTGAAAAATGAAAAGCAAAAAACGAAATGAGGAAATCGTACTAAAGCTTGGACTTCCGCTTTCATTATTAGCTTTGAAAAGTCGAAAAATATTGAAAAAATTTACAGTATTAAGAATATTCTCAATATTGTCGTTTAAATTGAACTGGTGCGACAAAGGACTCGACTCGTCCCTCAATGTAAGCGTTGCCAAGGTTACAATCACACTACCGGTTATTGCCAAAAAGAACCACATTGGGTAAAATGAGCAGGTAAACATTTGTCGATTTGCCAACTTGAATAAATTGCAAAAGAAATCACCCGGCGAACTATCGCGGCTGCGAAATAGCTAAGGAGCTACAAAACAGGCGTAATGTATTAAAGACAATTTCGAGGAACTCATCATTCAACTTAAATATGATAGACGCAACCAAATTAAAAATACTAACATGGAATGCGAACGTCCTTCGACAAAAGATGGACACGCTAGAGGTATTCATTCGCTCAAACGATTTGACATATGTTTAATTTCTGAAACGCATCTGACGAAGAAAGAAATAAAGTACAAAAATAAGATCATATAACGCTTATCGCGCATATCACCCTTCGGAAAGGGCAAGAGGCGGAGCGTCTTTGCTTATAAAAGACACCATAGAACATTTACTAAGTATACAAATTGAGCTCGATAATATGCAAATAATTACGGTTCGCGTTAAAAAGAAGCTCAAAACTTATTATATTGCGTCTATTTATATACCTCCAATGGAAAAGCTAGTAAAAAATGATTTTTGAAGTATCTTTGACTCATTTGGTAATAATTTCGTTATAGGTGGCGATTTTAATTCAAAACACACCTTTTGAGGTTCTAGATGTATTACATCAAAAGATAGATTCCTATACGAAGCCGGTATGGAATTCGGGGTAGGATTTTTCTCATCAAGTAAAGCAACGTATTGGCCGTCGGATTCGTCGAAAACTCCAGACCTTATAGATTTTTGTATCGCAAAAGGTGTGTCAGACACCTCTGTTAAAGTTGAGGAAAGCTTCGATATCTCCTCTGACCACTCGCCAGTCATTCTGAATATTAGCCAGTTTAAAAACTAACTGGGACTCTTAGAAAAGACTGCGCAAATACTATTGATATTAATCTATCTCTCCAAACACCATATGAACTTGAAGATGAAGTCGACAAATTAATCGGAGTCATACAAAACTCTGCCCGGTTTAATACTCCTTACTAAATGATAACAAAATCAAATTAGTAAAAGAGAAAACAAAAGCGCGTACAAATTGGCAACAATCTCGAGCTCCGCAGCATAAAACAATATTAAATAATCCATGTAGCACTCTAAAGAAAACGATTCAGGACTTTAAAAACCGCGAAGTCTCTTTATATCTTGAAGGTCTCACTGCGGATAAGAGTTCGAACTACTCGCTCTGGAAAGCTGTGAAAAGCATTAAAAAGCCAAAAACGCAAGCGCCTCCTATCAGAAAAGATAATTGCGAATGGGCGAAAAGAGACAAAGTAAAAGCCGACATATTTGCCGAGCATTAAGAAGAAACATTTAAGCCCTTTGACGGTCACGAGCTTATTGAAGACACGGCCTTAGCCGCGATACCAGACAATTTTGAAATAAAAACTGTATCGCTGACTGAACTAAGGTATGAAATGCAAAAATTTAAATTAAACAAGGTACCTGGATATGATTTGATTACGGGGCAGGTCCTTAAAGAGTTGCCTAGGAAAGCACTAATCATGCTCGTCTACCTAATCAATGCTTCATTTAGACTACTGTACGTTCCACGCCAATGGAAGGTTGATGACGTCATTATGGTTCCAAAGCCTCCATATGACAAGAAATCGTAGAAACCAATTTCGCTTTTACCAATAATATCAAAGGTATTTTTTTTATTGAAGCGATTACATCCGATTATCGGAGAGCGCCGATTATTACCTGACCACCAATTCAGGTTTAGAATCAAGCACTCCACAATCGACCAGGTTTAAAGAAAACCTAATGGCATAGAAAAAGCCCCGGAGGAGAAACAATTTTTTTCTAGCGTTTTCCTTGACGTCTCTCAGGCTTTTGATAAAGTATGGCGAACGGGATTGAAACATAATCTTAAATTGGACTTTCCAAGGCAGTTATATGAGATACTAAGTTCTTATCTAACGGACAGACTTTTCCGTGTTAAGCACGAAAACGATTACTCTGAATTCAAAGAAACCGAGGCGAGAGTTCCCCAAGGAAGCTCAACAACAGCGGTTTATCAACAGCGTTTTTGAGTGGACAAAAACTTGGCGTATAGTCCTCAACTTAACAAAATCTACGCACGTTAATACTTACAGAAATGTAAATACGCTACCCATTATGTACGCAAATGAAGCTAAATATTTGGGAATGAAATTAGATGCGAAACTTAAATGGAAATCGCAAGTAAAGAAGAAACGGGAAGAGCTCGTTATTAAATAAAATCAAATGCATTGGCTGCTTGGTCGATTTGTCAAAATCAGAATGCAAAACAAGCTACTTTTTTACAAACAAGTTCTAAAACCAGTTTGGACTTATGGTATACAACTTTGGGGTTGTATTCAAATACAATGGCTGCTTGGTCGATTTGCTAAACTCAGCATGCAAAACAAGCTGCTTTTATACAAGCAAGTTCTAAAACCAGTTTGGACTTATGGTATACAACTTTAGGGTTGTATTCAAATACAATGGCTACTTGGTCGATTTGCTAAACTCAGCATGCAAAACAAGCTGCTTTTATACAAGCAAGTTCTAAAACCGGGTTGAACCTATGGTATACAACTTTGGGGTTGTACCAAAGCAAATAACATCAATATTTTACAAACTTTTCAAAACAAAGTGCTAAGAAGAATTGGAATTGTAAACGCCCCTGGTATATCCAAATAGTGATATCCACAGAGATTTGGATGTGGCAACCGTCGAAGATCAAATAAAATCATTTGCTCGTAAGCAACAGACTCGCCTTCGTGGTCATTGCAATAACGAAATGATAAATATGTTGAACGATACAAATGAAGTACGCCGACTTCAACGGATAAAACAATTTGAATTAGTGCAATTTGGTGTGTATTTGGTGGTATAAGCAGGTGTCTCCGATGGGAAGCTGCCTGGTAAACGCGAACGCGAATATAAATTATTAAATCTAAACTACTAGATCGGAAATGACCTAGTTGTAGTATAAAGTAATTTGAAGGGAGGTGTTTTTAGTGAATAAGAATCTCACACTATTAAGAGCACGTGCGGTCGGTCCTCATAGTGTCTTATGGAAGATTTTCCACCTACCCTCGGAAAAATAATAATAATTTTGTTTGATTATTCTTGATGTTAATAAACGAGGAGTGGAAACGGTCCTACTGAGGAAAGCTGAATTACTGTATGCTGTAACTGTTTATAATCACTAAAACATCAACTCCTTTATTATTGTTTTTTTATTTTGTTATAAAAAGCTACGTTCATCCATTTATGTTTAACTTTTTATAATATTTTTTTTGTTTTTAATTCTTTTTACATTAATAAATTTAGTGTTTATTTTTATATTTCTAAATAGAGTATTTCTTAGCATTTTCTTTTTATTTCTTAACTTTTTACAGAATATTTTGCATTTGTTATAATATTTTCTTCATTATTATTATCAAGTATTATTTATTTATACATTTTGTTTGTATATATAAAAGCAAGTTATAGTGTTCTATACTTTCTCTTTTTTTTGTTTATATTTTTTTTTAAAAAAAAGCACAAGGCGATAATGTGAAATTTGGCGGTAGCGGACGATTGTAATAACAATAGACA
Source organism: Ferdinandea cuprea (assembly GCA_963576555.1). Lineage (NCBI taxonomy): Eukaryota > Metazoa > Arthropoda > Insecta > Diptera > Syrphidae > Ferdinandea > Ferdinandea cuprea. Next base: position 81,572,446 of record OY754958.1, on the reverse strand, counting down.
TTCAAAAATGTATCTTATCTTCATGAAATTTTATAAAATAGAAGTATAGCATCTTTAACAAAAAAAAAAAAAAAGAAATACAATTAGATGTTAGCATGCGTTTCGTTTTGTTTATAGTCTAAGGAATTAATACGCAATAAGATTTTAATACATTTTCAATTATAATGAGGAAAGCCATGTTATGATTATTGCAAAAGTGGCAAATAAAATTATAAAAATTATTTTAGAGATATAACCATTAGGCCCTAGTTATAGCCATACGTAAAACGCAACCGAAAATAAATGTTTTTGCTTTCTTTGTCTTAAAATGGAAATATAATTTTTCAATAAAGTGCGCAATTTACCTACATACTTTATTTATGTAAATGTAAATGATTTTCATACGTACAAAACCAGTCGATTGCACATTCTATTCAATAAATAATATTTGTAGTTCGTTAACTAAATTATAAGAGACAAAGTCTAAGCTTTACTATTTATTTTAAGTGCCTGTTTATTGTATACCAGCATAGAACAACTTTCATTGTGTGTGGCAATAAATCCTGGGTCAATCGTATATACACTCGAATATAACCTCCTCACTATTTTGTATGTGACATACTCATTGGGACCAACATATAAATATTTCATTGATGCTTTTCTCAGCCTCTGTACATATTTGTACCTAATTCATATGCTCTACAGTACTAATAAATGAATTGATATAAAAAGAGAGAGCAAGAGAGATAGGGGTAGAGAGAGAGAGAGAAATAAAATTACACAAATAAAATTATAGATGTCCTCTTTTATTTACTTTCTGCACGTTTAAGTACACAAATTATTAATTACTAAACAGTCCATTATTATATTAAAATATAAATTAAAAACACATTTATTTAAGAAAACAATAGTTCTTATGATTAAAACTTAGGAGAACAAAGTTTAATTCAACCAAAGAATTAAAAAATGCACTTGGTACGGCACATACCATAATAAAACAATGAAAGTGAAATAAGTTGGATCAACAGTTTCCATATTGGGAAAATGTGCTTCATCTCTTTGTTTTTAATGGCAGACTATTAAAACATCGGTCTTCCAACTTAGAACAATCTAACCCAAAAGTTTGCAAAGAAATATCGAATGAATTACAGTATAAGGCAGACTTAACAAAGTTTTGTTTTTGTTTAATATAAAAGAATACATAATATATAATAAACTAATTAACTTATTCATTATAACATGAAAAGTATAAATTTTACACCTAATATTAAATTAAATGAGATAAAGTTAAACAAAAATGTATAAAACAGGAATATGGTTTTTTGTTTTCTTATTGATTAATTATTCTGAATTTTGTTTATGTTAATATTTTTACTTAAAAAAAGGTAATGAATGTTGTGATGAGCGATTTATTGCTATTTTGTTAATTTAAATTGATATCGAAACTCTAAAAAATAATTTATGAAACATTTCTGTTTTATTTAAAAACGCGTTTGGAGTATAGTTTGTCTTCCTTTTTGAGAGGCCTATTCGTTTATTAAAATTATTCACACGGCTGAGTTTTTACCAATTATTTCACCGCTTCGTGAATGTACGAATTTTCCATCAAATTCCACCGAAGAATCCTTCTTCATGCTGCCTGAAGGTGAATGCAGGGGTTGCTTTTCGTCTCTTTATGAAGTAGAAAATAAAGCATTTTACATTTTCAGTATTTTATTTGAAATTTATAAATAAAATAAAGTTAATAAAATATATGTACAATAATTAAGTTTATAGGCATTTACATTTACAGTCGTGAAGAATATATACGATATAAATTAATTCATTTTCACACAGAAACTTGTCACACCATTCGTACGTTAAGTGTTCAATATCTATCTAAAAATCGAATTTAAATGCAAACAAATTTCGTTAAAAAATTAATAAATGCGGAGAAGAATTCATAGAACATAGAATATAGAAACTAACAACAAGTAGCGTGGTCAAGTTATCAAGCTTATTATTCTAAATTATATCTAATCCTGAAATGCACGTCAGAAATTGTCTCCTGGACGAACACAATATTTCAGTCAAGCACTTTACCAAACTGGGTAAGAACGTACCTAAATCAGATTAGCGGAGCATCTTAACTCTTCTTTGGACAATGAAATCTACATGAATTAATTAATACCAGTTTTTGTAGTACAAACTAAACCAATTAAACCTACCGAAGAAGGGGACCTTATGGTAATTTGTTTAGCTTTTGCATAGAACAGAATAGAACAGCAACAGTTTTTTTCAATACGCAAGACAAACTGGACATTTCTTTAGAAATCCATTTTATGAAGTGTGAGAACTAAATATGTATAAACCTTAAGTAATTGGTGGTAAAATGTAGACAACATCGAACACATACATATTATTAATGAAGAGCAATCAGGATTTTGTGTTAAATTTAAATGTCTACTACAACAAATTGAATTCCAAATGGGCCGTTAATGTCTTAAACATTTCGATAACAGAACATGTGGTTTCATCAAGACGGTGCCACATGCCACACAGCTCGTGAAACAATGGATACAATGGAATTTGGTGAGCAGCTTATCTCTCGATATGTCCCTGTGAGTTGACCGCCAAGATCATGCGATTTAACGCCTCTTGATTATTTCTTGTGGAGGGGTATGTAAAGTCGTTAGTCTATGTGGACAAGCCGAACACGATTGTAGCCTTGCAGGATAACATAACTCGCGTAATTCGTGGAATACAGACTGAAATGCTCGAAAAAGTGACGCAAAATTGTACCTTCCGAACGTACCATTTGAAAAGGAACCTTTTGGTTTTGGTCCTTGATTAAGGTTTTTTAAAGTCAGTAAAACATTTAATTAGCTTTAGCCATTCATACTTATATGTTTTAAAACTGAGATATTTAAAACATTTCAACCAACTGAATGCATTTACTTGTTAGTTAAAATGTATGGAACAAACGTGAAACTGTTATCTTTGCAAAAATTTAAGGAAATTAATATTGAGTTCAAACGGCCTATACCTGACTTAAAGCCTAGTTTCTCCAAGCTTTGTATGTGCGAAGATATATTTTTTAACACGAATGGAAGGAACCTACAGTTTAATGCCGATTCTAAACGGCAATTAATTTTTGAGAAGCTTCTCATGAAAGTTCTTACTCTATGATGTCTGTCAGACGTTTGCAAGAGGTGGGATAGCGAATAAAAACTTTCAGGTGGTACAGATCGGGATTTGAACCAGCGACTTCTCGCTTAGTGGCCGAACTCACTTAACCACTAAGCCACTGCACCAAACCTTAAGTATTTTCTGAAACAAATAAAAGGCAATGCATTTTTTTTAAATTTAATTTGATTTGAGTATTCCCCTTTTTTGTCTCTTTGGCGAAACTTCACTGTCCATAACTAGCAATCAACTTAATTGTTAGTTATGGTAAAGTAAAATGTGAAAAAAACACAAGGAAAGGTTTGGGATGAACAATATGATACCCTATCCGCCTCAAGAAAAAGTTGAAAACAACATTGTATGGATTTCACTTAATTTCGTTATCTGTTAAATTTGTCGAATTTTTTCATTTCAGCCAAAAATTAGCGAAAGAAATTGTCTTAATATTTTGTTATACTTTTTTTCGTTTTCAAAGGAGTTGATAAAAAAAAACAACACCCAAATAAGGTGAGCTTGTTAAGCTAAAGTTGACGTAAAATGATTAGTATTAAAGCATTACACCAAACAGGTGGGATATCTGGCTATCTGCCATTGGGGTAGCACCCTCCATTAAGACAACATACTGTTTTTAACTTAATCTTTAAGTACAAAATGCAGTTATTTATGCAAAACATTATTAGAGGGTAAACCAAAACAACACACATTTATTACCGAATTTGTTTAGGTATTTCTTCAGATTGGAAATGGTCTGGGTGCGAACACATCATTTTCAACATCTCTAAAATGAAATTGTTTCTAAATTTACGGGACAGACATTTTAATTTTACTACACATTATAAGCTAAATTATGTAATTTGATTTTAAAACTATTCCAACTTGATAATAATTTTAATTAAAAACAACAGATTAGATGAGCAAATGATAAAGCATTAGATTAAGTGCACAGTTAAAGCAAATTAAAAATTGGAAAAAAAATTACAAATATTGAAATAAGATATGAAGGCAGTTTGAAAGTTTTTATGTTTATCGAAATACCTAGTCAGTATAATTAAAAATTCAGAAAATCTAAGCAAGACGTTCAAATATTTTTCTAAAAACTTGCACAAAAATGCAACCACACCAGCTTTTTAATACTATCAGTGATGATGCGGCTAAAGCCACATGCGGTCACGTAGGGACGCAGCAAAAGTGATGAAGTTGTAATTCACAAATATTTGCTACGAGTCAACCTTTCCTTAGCGCAGTTGACTTCTTATACTCTCAAAAAAAAAATCGTGTCGTGACGAATGACTAGATATGGATTAATTATTTTTAAGAAGCTTATTGTTTGAATTGTTTTTTTTTTCTTCATTTTCAACAAAATTTATGTGAAATCCAATGTTTTGTGGGATTACGTAGCAAAAAAGGTCGGTAGAAGTACGTAGCAAATAAAGTTAGTATTGCAAACTTTTAATATAGAATACTTGTGGGCGTGGCATTAGGCGTATTTGAAAAATCTTTACACTAGAACATTTCGGAACTCTACGGAGTATTTGTTCCAAATTCGCCATCTAAAAAAAGTATTTTATCTAGTAATGGACGGAAATTGCTTAAACTTCATAACGTTTTATACTGATCTAAAAATATATGTATATGTACACATATAAAAAAGAATTATTAGGCATAAACGGCCCATACAGGACCTTAAGCCTAGCTTTCCCGAACATTAGGTCCCCACAAATATTAACGCTTCCGGCACGATTATCAATTTTGGAAATATTTTATAGACAGTGTGATACAAAAAATTCGTAACTAGAATTGGGTACCTAGTGAAAGTGAATTTTGATGTATAACAACCACAAAGACCTAATTGCGCAGAAGATGTTTATAATTTTATGTGATTTTATACCCAAGAAAAATTTACATTCAATTTAAATTTGAAGTGTATTTCTCGTTGTATTTGTGTATATGTATTTCCAACAAAACAATATAAGCTATTGAAATATGTTTATATTATACCTTATTTTATTTCTCCATTTGGTTAATTAAATTTAATTATACTTTTCAGCTAATCTAGTCAAAACTAAGAAATTATTAAATGCATCAGCAACAAAAATTACATTTATCGATTTTGACTTTGTGTTGTTTGGTTGTATTAGTGCTTCTGGTTTTGATTCTGAATTCAAAGTCAGAAGAGAATTTATCTTCTTTCCAGGAGAGGAACTGTCATTTAAGAACCAAACGAACACTTTCAGAAGAGTCCGGAAGCCTTCTGGATTACCAAATGAAAACGACATTACTTGCAATTCTCTCGCCGACAACTTTTCTATAAACATCTCACTATTATTCTGTAAAAGACATGAATATTTCGAAAAAAATATATCAACTATATAACAAATGTCACTGTACAATAATTTTATAAATACATATTGTCATACTACTATCATCTAAAATATTGGTTTAAATGATAAAATAAAATCTGTCTATATATATATATATATATATATATTTATAGAATAAGATGTAAACTTTTGCAAAAAAATATTTATTTTTAAGACACATTTGAACCTACTTTTTTCAGGTTTAATCGAAATATGTATCTAGCAATAGATGTAGTAATTTTCAGTTATTATTAATTTAAGTCTATCTACGTTAAAAATTACTACACACATATTTAACTAATTAAAAGTTAGCATAATTATGATAATGTTTTCCTTAGGTTCTTCCTTAGTTTTTATGGGTTTTTATTTTTGATGCTCTAAACAATAAGGGATCTTTGTAACTTTCGAACTGCCTTGCATATTTAAACAACTTTGAAAATGTATCTAATATTAAATATTATCTTACAATGGTGATGCCATTGGTGATCCACCAAGTTTAACTGGTGGCGGTAAAGGTAATGGTGATGGTGGAGGCTCCTTAACCAACTGGCCACTGCAATAAGGTAGCGGGAAACGCCAACCGTAAAGACTGCATGTTAATTTGTATGGGGATGTGTTATGATTTCAAAAATTATATGCAAAATAATGGAATGTGATATGATGGAAATGATTTATTTTTAAAGCAAACAAAATCTAATGAAAACAAAAAATATAACTCACTATAATATTGCACTAAACATAAAAAATATTCTATGGATTTAAATGAAATTAAATATAAATAGAATTTCGATTCGTGTAAAATGAATGTGGTCTCGCAAACACCCATGTGTATGAAATACGCCTAGATCTAAGGGCTGGGTTACTACAATTTAGTGTACGCAAAAAGAGAAAAAAAAAACATAATGTATTATCTTAGTGCAATATTACAATAGAATTGATTCGGTTTTTTAAAAATAAAATAAAATAACATGTGTACTAAATATAATATATATTTTTTAATTATTATTTAGAATTATAACACTCACCTTCCAAGCTTTGTCTCTTCGTCAATTTCTGATGGTGAACGTTTAGTTTTTCGACACATTGCTGCCATTACTCCCATTCTTACTGTCACACAGCAAAGAATGTCTATTATTATTAGAAGAATCAGCACTCCACCAACTGCGATGCCAACGATCGAGGCTGAGGACAGGACTTGACGATCAGCTACTTGAACGACATCAACTCCTAAAATTGGGACAATATGGAAAAATAAACAAGAAGAATATGGTAACGAATTAGTAACGTAGTTTAATATAGCAAATGAACGTTTAAAAGTTAAGTTCTAACAACAGCCCTGAATGAGACAGCAAGTACATTCTTAAAAGCTAACTTTAATACAAGTAAATCAAACTTCAATAAAATATTTACAAATATTCAGCAAATGTTTAACATATTATGTGCGCAATTCAATTCCTCATTCACAGCAGCTGTAGATTAAGAAAACATAATAGCTAATGGCGTATTATGAAGATTAAATTGAAAAAAAAATGCAAAACAGCAGGAAACCTTTGAAAATTAAAGTAATTTGAGATAAGATGATATAAAGATTATATTTTATGTAATTTTCATTGAAGAATTTTCCAGCAACACCATCTTATACTGGCATTTGATTTTATTGTATTGTTAGGCTGCCTGACGCAGAAATTCAGAATTAAGTTTGGACTTTTGTGTCTGTTTAGAGTTCCGAAAACGGACAAATTTGATTGTCTTGAATATGGTTGCCTATGTACATACTACGTTAATAGAATCAACCCGAAAGGGTTTAACAAATTGTAAGTAAGAAAATTTAATTTTAAAGTAGTTTATGGCCGGAGTTTAGAATTTTTCGGAAATTAATATATGCGTTTAAAGACATTAAATATATTTTTGAAAAAGCGGAAAATATTTGTTGACCACTATAAAATATAAATATAATGACATCAAAACAGCTAACCTTATCTCACATTACATACATTTTTATCATACTCATAATATTTGCGAAGTTTCGTACAAAAGCATATTATAAAAATTTTACATTTCTGTGTGTGTACATGTTTAAAAAAAATTAACGATTTAAATATATTAAAAATTAAAGCAACATAAACTGAAATAAAATCCAGCACCATGCACAAAAATCAAAGTGTATTAATATTATACAAACGAACAAATGAAAAAAATTGAAGCAAATTTGTAGCCAATGCACTGTGATTCATTAACATTAGAAAATAAAACCCAAACAAGAATTAGTATAAACCCACTTTTTTGTATGAAATTTTGTTAAATTATTTACAAGACTATTAATAAACACAAAATATAAAATAAATAATACATAATTAAATTGAAAACAATTTAACCAGGATGATTTTGTTTAGTGGTTCACTTATATGTATTGTTTTTAATACAATGATGTTAATTTTCAGTTGTTTTTCTTATTAGAACTTATTAATATATGTATGTAATTGTTAAACAAAACAATTATTAGTATAAGAACAAATAAAAGTGTTAAACGTAAAACATTAAATTATAAATACATCTAGAAAATGCTAGAAAAATTTAATATTTATTTCGTTTTATTTACCTTGTTGCAAAAAACACTGTCGATGGTTATTTTTTTACAATATTTTTTTATAAAATTACTGCACACTTTGAAAAAATATGTTACTTAAAAAACTGGTTACCAACGTTGTTACAGCAGTCCAACGATGTTCTTGTTTACACGATTAAAAACATATTTGATTAGTTATATTGGGTTATTAAAAAAAAAAACCGTTGGGATTCATGCGTAAGTATAGACAAATTAAGAAAGGACTTCTATTGCGAAAAAAAAATTAAAATATAAACTATTCTATATAAGAAAATGTAAATAAAGTAAACTTGGTATATATTAGTTCAACTTCACTTATTTTTGTTTTATTTATTGTATGTAATCATATTTAAAATTTTAAATCTATAGACACCCCAAATTATTTTGTTTTTGTATTCATTGTTTCTATGAAGCTAAATAATTTATGAAGCTTATGTGTTGATTTCGTTTTTGTTTTAAGCATGTATACATTATGTACAAAATAGTTGACTTACTAAAGTTCATATAAATTTACCTAGTTTAAGCTTTATTTTATTATTTTTGGATACTTTTTTTCATAATAAATCTAACTACAAAAATGATATGATTGACAATAGATTAATAGATTTGTTAAATAAAATTAAAATTTAGACGTTAAAGCAACCATATATTTAAATTAAAAGAATTTTAATGTATTATACAGAAAACTACAAAATTTTAAAGGGCGGTGAACAGCAGTGGTATATTTTAGTTATTAGAAAGGCAAAATAAATTTTAAAGAAGATACAAAATATGATAACACTACCATTATCTTTGAAGATTCTAAGATAGGTCGCACAAATAAAATCTGTTAATATTTTGTACGCGATGGGTTTTCTGTGCAATTGCCAGTGACATCACTATAAGCGAATTCAGAATCGTTTGCGTTTTAATTACATAGAGATTTTTTTTTATTTAGGATAGGTAACAGCTTACAGATGGGGAAAGTACACGGCAGCATAAGTTTCATACTTAAAAGCACCTTTCGAGATAATGAATACCCGCAAGACGTCTTTATTACGACTTTAATTACGAAAAATTAACCATAAGTATCCTAGTTGAGCTGATACGGTCGAAATGCAATATCCAGGAATGTTTTTCAGAAAATAGGAGCACGGGTTAATCGCAAGCCGTATCCTGAATGACTGAGGAATATGTTAAGCACGACGTCATAGTAGTTGTGAAATAAACGATGTTGGATAGAAAAAAAAATATTTTACAAGAAATTCCAACCACAACGAATTTTTACGAACACTTAGTAGGACCACTTGAACTCATATTACTCAAAGCTTAATTTTTTAAAACAAATTGATTTGTTTTCCTCTCCAATACGTCATAAAATTATATAAATGCAATATACTGCGATCCCGGAAATGTAATGCTTCAATTACACGTACTATAAATATGTATATAAGATTATTAGTTACAAGAGCTACCAAAATTCATGTTAAAACTAATTCTAAGCTTTTGTGTAATCCTACTAAATAAAATAAGTGGTTGCACTCGGATATTGAGTTAAAAAAAATTAAATCGGTAAATTATATTTTGAAATGAATTTATGTTACTCCACTGTTCACAAACTATTATACAGAACATTTTGGAAAACGTTTATTTTTGTAGATTAATTATATGTGATGTGAATCGTTATTGTCTTAAAACGTATACATATTTTCTTTTTTATTTATAAAACTGTCATTTATATGTTTTGTTTTTTAGTTATTTTTTTAATTTCTCTATTTAAATGTTAATACATCGTTAGTCAAGTAATTGTAGATTTTAGCTAAGATTTTACTAAAAATAATTACATAAACATTTATCTATACAGTTCGGAATGGAATTAATTTATTTCAATATGCGCGCCTGGAGGCGTTCTGAGCTAACGTAAAAAAAATATTATGCATTAATGTTGGTCAATCAAAAATAATTGTATACTCAAAATTGGTTAAAAATGCATGTTTTTTTTTAATAGATTTTTAATGCTAACATTTACAAATGTATATGGGGGTATTAAATTCGAATATTCTTTGTTCACTACTTTTTTTTTTAATTTTTATTTTTTTTAGAAACATTTCACAGTTAGTTATAAACATAATATAAAATTTGGCAGTTTTAGTTTCATTAATATTAACCTTTTTCATTACTAGGTGTACAATACCTAAGACGTAATAATTTGTGTAATGCCTCTGAAATTGAGTGGCAAATGTTTTGTAACTTTATTATTCCTTATTTATTTCGCTATACATTAAAAGATAGGGGAATCGTGTATCATCTAAAAGTTACATGCATACATCGATGCAGAATTGCTTTAGGTAGTGAGGGAAATTTGGAGTTAAAGAATCATCGGCAAAGAAATTGAATCGTTTATTTTCAAAACGTGACATGTCTACATGTTTCCAAAAATCGTTTTATATTTTTTTCCTGCAAAGCAGAGATATCTGGGTTGACACATGAAACGTGATAAGTCTAACTTTAAAACATAATTTTTAATAGAGGCGCATATACATATATTTTAACTTATGTTTATAACCCAAGAAAACAGAAATTAATCAGTTTTTTCGTCTCCTGACAAATTTTCAAATGTGGACATGTCACGTTTTGAAAACAAAAAAAAAAACGATTTAATTTATTTTGTGATATCATGTAGCGTGTAGTAAACAATGTAGTTTTTAATTGATCATATCTCTTTGATTGCAATTATATGTATTTTTGGCCAACATAACATTGATAAAAATATTACTAGTTCAGGTTTCACATATTTGTGTTAAAAAGACTTCACAAAGGTTTTGCAGTACCTTCAAAAAAATATGAACGTAAAAAAGAAAGCAGTCATTTTAAAGCAAAAAAGGATTTCTCTGGGTATATATTTTTTTCGTAACACTTCAAGGATATACGCTAATTTCGTTCACCAATCTTTTTTTTATATACAAATAATGTACTACTATTAAATGTTATTTTAACAGATGCATATTTAACAACTGTTTTTTTTTAATTTAATGTTAATAACAAAAATTATTTTACAGAATGACCCGTGCATCTTAAATATTATTATGTATATTATATTACTAGAAATATTTATATTTAATATTTTACATTTAATAACAATTGGCTGATTTCTATTTTAATTTATTTCAATTTAATTTTGTACACTTTGGAAAATTTTTTTTGGTGGAGATGCATTTTTTCTTGTTTCACTTAAGACATTTTTATTAACCATTATTTACGTTGAGCAAAGTTGCTATCGTTTTTGTTCGTTGTTCGGTGGTAGTTTCACGAAATATCTGACATGAATCTGGATACGCATTTGGTGGTAAAGGGCTCGTTTTCGTTAAAAATGACGACACCTCCTTTGTACAGGATCTTTCCGTAGTGCTGATAAATGTTGCGGATGACGGTGTCATTAGTATCATTGTCATTCCGGTTAATAGCAATGAAAGACAACATCTTGACCATGAGGTCAGGTTAAGTGATGATGTTGCTGCATTGTATGGATTATCTACGAATAAGGTTGTAAGAGGAGGAATATTTTTGTTTTCTTCTTTTGTTCGAGATCGTTTGTTCCAAGTTCAAACAAAATAACTGTCATATTTATTTGTTCGTAAAAAAACACAATGTAATATTTTTTATGAAATTAGTGTTGAAAGTAGTATTAATTTTGTTTGATGTTTGCTGACAGAACTGACTGAATGCAGGAAAGGCAGATATCGATAAATAGTCTTGTTTAAAACAAATAAAAAGTAAAACGCTCAATGAATTTTGATAAGATGTATGAGGTTGTAACGGAGGAACCAAATTATGAAGGGTAAGATAGGATTGATCATTCCAATTTTGTTAGTCCAAATGTTTGAAGAAATTCCCAGTTGGATGGTTCAATAAATACTCCATCTAATTTATTTAATACTACATCTACAAACAGTGTTTATGAAATAAGTAGTTGGTGTTATTTTTGTTTCGCATACACAAAACTAATATTAGCAAAAGTTTGAATTAAAGAAGAACACATTAAGATATAAAGAAATTAGTTAATTGCACATTTAAAATGTTATGAGGATATTCCAATATAGATTTTTGTTATTTCTTTTTTCTTTAAACTAGAAATGAAATAATGTGTAGTCTAAGCAATATTTTAAGTCAAAAGTTGTTCATAGTTTGTGCTGTCTTATATGCATACGTAAGCAACTGCGATTGTTTTGAATAAAAAATAAATAAAGTCTATTAACCCAAAGAATTAAATTTTGATATATCAATGCACAAATGGCATAAACGACGACTAAATCAGTCAAACAGGCGCACAGTGCGGCACTCTTTGGACAAAAAGATTATAGGATATTCTCGAAAGTTTAACAACCTAACAAAATATAAATATTTTGTTATAGTTAACAACAACTACATTAAAAACATCAAATAAAGACTGCAGTGTGGTGCCAGGTGAACAAGTTGTTTCGCTTTTTGAAGATAGTATTTTATCCTATAATATTCATACATATACGTTAAGATCAATTGAATAATTTCCACATTTAATTTTTAATTTCTAAAAAAAAAAACTTTGATTGAATATTCCAAATTTTCGGCTCAAAATATCCTGTAATTTTTATACAAACGCATAATGCTAACTGATGTTTGGATAACAAGTGCTTATTCTTTTTTACCATTTCCATTTCTCCAAACAACCATTTACTCAATGTACCTAAATGTTCACATCCATCGATTAGAAGAAAATGAGTTTTGTCCAAAATTACTTCAAATAGCCGCACTGCTAGGCGTCTAAATCAGATTAAGTCGTTGCAACCCTGCCCGTTAAGTTAGTAAACTCATATTTTTAGACAGGGAATATAACAAGTTCGGATAACGAGAAAAAGCTTTGATTCTGATTTTTTGAGCTGATGGCAAATCTCATAACAACGCCAATATCTGAAACAAACAAATTGAACAGAACGTCACAATAGACAACTTTTGAAGCGTTTGAAGCTGTCTATTGTGCATTGATGGGCTTTCTAGGAGAAGATTTAGCAGCGAACTTTACAAGCTATGCAACGTCGATTGAGCTGGACAAAAAAACTCAGGACTAAGCATATTACAAAATTTAGAATATAAACTTCTTTCAGATTTAATGTTCAATTTATTTTGATCTTAAAAGCTATTTCTTTTTTCTTTGCTTTAATTTTATTCTATTTGTTGCTGAGATCAAATCAATATTAAATTGTATGCCGTTTGTCGAGTAAGCATGTATGGTAGAACACTGTGGTTTGTTTCTAAGTTTTGTAAGTAGAAAGTATAATTGCAATGGGATGTGTTTAAAAAAATACGAAAATCACATTTTAAGTTATTACTTTAAAAGAATTACTAAACTTAGCCCTTAGACTAAAATAAAATCATAAAATTTGGTTAATCCCCAATAATTTAATTAATAAAATATAAAATATTCATAATATTTAAGAAAATTTTAATAATTAAGGTACTAATTATTAGTTTATTTTTGATTTCAATGGAAAACCAGTTATAAAAACCCATATCAATAAAAATAAAACAACATAAACTATGTATGTTAAAATTAAAAACACAAAACATAAAGCTGTGGGATGAAAACAAAACAGTGAGATTTTTTCTTCTTCGTTGACAAAAAACACAAAAAATGTTCGTTATGTACTTGCTATTATTTTCCAACAAAAAAAAACACAACGCAAAGAAGAACGCTGAAGTTCTTTGGATGCAACTACACAGAAAGAAATTCAGTTTCTGCTACAAATTCTATAAACAATAAAATTGATTCGTTTTTTTATTCCAAAAGTTGTATGCTTCAATCAAACTAAAAAAAACTACATATTAATCATAATTTACTAAACTTAAAAAATACTTAATACACACACAAAAATATAGGATTACAAATATATATGTATTTATTGTATAACTTATTTCCGTCAGGCAAAGGTTGATTATTTAGTATTTGGATAATGTATGCGAAATAGAAATTGAATTGAAGTGTATTTGATGTGGTTGGTTTTGTTTATGTTAAATATAAATAAAATTAAAACAACTCAGAGAATTAACATTTAAATTAAAAATTGAATAAATCTTAAAACAAATGAATATTAATAAATAAAAATTTGTTTGAAATGAGAAAAATGTTATTTCTTTGTATATATATTTTTTCGTAAATATTTTATTTATTTTAAAATCTACATTATCTCTCTTTAAATATATTAAAGTACTTGTTTTTTCTTATTTCGTGTTTTTAAATAGCTAATATTTTCTTTAAAACTAGTTTTACATTTATATCATTATTTGTTTCGTTTTAAGTTTTAAAAAATATATATATATATTTATTTTTTATTTAGATGTGTTTGTGACTGATGTTGCGCATATTTGTTTTAATAAAATATAACTAGGTTTCATTTTTAAGGTAGTAAATATATGTACCTGTGTATGTATATTTTGGCAACGCTATTTTATTTTTTGTTCTTTTTTTATGTTACTGTTATTATCTTTTCATTTTTTACCTTTCAAATAATTTTGCTATATATATTCGAAGTAAGAGATTCGTTGTAAGAAAAGGAGTGCGTTCTTTGATGAGGATGACATGGATTGTTACTATTTTTGGAGAGTTTATAATGAAATAAAATCGCAAAATTGAAATTTTATAACTGATTTGGAGTTTATATAAGCTTTGTTTTGAACGAAATGTGTAATCATCACATTAAGTTGTTTTGGGTGCATGTAAGTATTAAAAAAATAAATAGATATTAGTCGTAAACAGGACCTAAAGCCTAAATTTTCTACAATCTATATTTTTTGATACTAATCAATGTGACCCCAACACACTTAACCACTAAGCCAGTGCACCTACCCATGTAAGTATTATTTTGTTATTAAAGATGAGTCACTTGAAGCTTCGGTTTTTTAGTTTTTTTTTCAACATTTGTTTGCTGGTAACTTGATGTTTATTTAATATTTACATCGAAACCAGCTGTACACGTTTACTAAATAATACACTGTCTGGATTTCCTGGATAGCAGCAGATAAACATCCAGTTGCTAAAAATTCAACACTATTCTTAAAAGGTTTCATTTTCACATATTACTTATGTTATATCTTCTGAAAAGAGAATTTTGATTCTCAATTTTAAGTCAAACAAAAGCAACTTGTTACGCACTAAAACATAATATAACGTCATAAAACAAATATATTAATTTTCATTGAAATTTTTTTTGTTGGCTTAATGTAGTTGCAATCGCGGCATGGCGTTGAGCAACATAAGATCACAAGTTTTAAATCGGTAATTTTTCAATTTTAATTGACTATAAGAAATAAATGATTAAATAAAAAATGAATGAATGCACTACAAAAAACAAATAGAAAATGGGAAAAAATTTAAAGGAAGTGTATATATTTATAGGGATTTATTTTTTTTTTTGATGAGTCTCCACCTCACCTTCACTTCAAGTACATAAAGAGTGTTTTTTAGAGGTATAAAGCTTTGTAATTATTCTATTACAAACAAAGATGATTTTTTTAAATTGACAGGAAATTTACTTTATTCGAAAGATAATCTTCTGGCATTATAATTTAAACATGTTTTCTGGAATATGACCGCCACGGACGTAATTTAATCTAGAGGTCCAATTGTCGATGACTTTCTCCGACATTTGTGGCCGTATATCGACAATAACGTGGTCCTTCAAGTGGTCAATTGGGTTTATCGGCGTAGACTAGTGACTTCACATATTCCATCGTCGTTAAATCGCACGATCTTGGAGCCAATTCACGGTTCCGTAACGTGAAACTATGCAGTCACCAAACATTTCCTTTAATAAATCAATTGCGGCACGAGCTGTGTGACATGTTGCGCCGTCTTGTTGAAACCACAGCTCCTGCATATCATGGTTGTTCAATTGATGTGTGATTGACGTTGGCTCAACATACACTTGAGGATTATCATCACTCTAAATACGGCAGTTTTGTTTATTGAGGTATCCATACATATACGTATTTCGAATGGAACCATGATTTTTAAAATAAATTTGCACAATTTGGAAGCGTTATTCAGGCGTCAGTCTATTCATGTTGAATTGCCAAACCCAATTTAAAAAAAATTACTGGACATCTGACAAAATGGCCGCCATTTAAAATAGTGTTACTAACTTAAAGTTCTATACCCCTAAAAAAACCCTTTATACAGGGGTCGGGAGGTAATATTTTAAAAGATTTAAGCTAACATATAAATATGTACTTTACTGCTGTAATCAGGCAGAAGAACAAGTCACTGGACAGGTTAAGGGGGAGCTTAAACGCATAACTCAGAATGTCTCTACTAAAATATCCATGTCATTCTCACCAAATGCGACATCCTTATAATTTTACACTATTACACATGTATGTTTATTGGTATAAAAGTTTTGATGTATGAGCTTATTTTGCAAAACGAAAGACAAGCGAATTTAATATTAAACACATACACAATAAACGAAATGACATTTATTACGAAACAACTATTTGTAAAGTGTTTTAAGCATTCAAAATGCTAAAAGCGAAAAAAGTATTAAAGATAAATCAAATAAAAAAAAAAAAAAAAACAAAAACAAATATATGTAGTTTTTAAGAAATGTTTTGTGAATGATGTGTTTGTACGAGAATGTATGTGTGAATGTCTTTTTTTTTTTTGTTTAATTGTATTTTTAAGCGCGATATTTGTTTGCTTTCTATTTAAAAAGGACACTTAACAGCAAAACAGATTGTGATGCATAAAAAGAAAATTAAATAAATGCGTTTTCAATAATTTACCAGAGTAGAAAAGAATGATTTTTTAAAAGATTATTACACAAAAGAACATTTTTGATTACGCATTCTTATATTTAAAAAAAACTCGACACAAAAACGAAAAATGTAACTAAAAAAGATTCGTGAAAATTGTTTGCATATTCGTCTGCATTTTTTTAGATGATTAATGAATAAATAGCGCAACATAACAACTGCTAGTTAATAATGTTAACATAGATAGAAAACATGTTGTTGTGGTAGTTATTGTTGTCGTTGTGGTCGAAAACAAACTGTGTCTATTGCCGGCTGAAGCGGCAAAACCAGCCGAATACAATAATGTTCCGAGATTATTATTAGATGAATCGGACTCACCTCGGGTGGTTTTCATGATGATACTGGCGGGTGATGAGAAACCGATGGCATTATGTGCCCGCAATTCAATGCGATAGTAGGTGTTACCACTGAGTCCGGACATTTCGAAACTGGTTGATTCGATGACATCTGTGGAGCGGCACTCTTTGGCAAGTTCTTCCCAAGTACCGGAGACCTTGAGGCCCTGCGATAGGTAGCATTTTATTCAAACAAATTATATGGATAAGAGATAATGCGAGTTATACTTACTGGACAATATTTGACTTGATAAAAATCAATTGGCTCGCCATTGTCGGCGGGAACACTCCACCTAAGCTCAAAATGATCTGAGTATGGAGATACGACAACAGGTTCTTCCTTGTCGTTCTGTACGGGCGAATGGAGCGGTTTTGGTTCTTCTGGCGCTGATCGCTTGGGCGTCGATTGTGTGCGAAGAGCACTCCATTGTCCGAGACCCCTTTGATTTCTGGCTGCAAACCTAAACATATAAGCTGTTTGTGGCTTTAATCCTTCGACAATGTAGGGACTATCTGGCGACCAACTTCGATTTTGCGCTGTCGACCAATCGGGATTGATTTCCTCCTTGAATTGTACGGAATAGGCTGTCACAGGTAGACCCAATTCAGTTGAAGGACCAGTGATTTCAAAAGTGATCGTTGTGGCGGTCAGCACACGTGGCATTGCTGCCTGTACATTAGCAGGGACATTTGCTTCTTTTAATTGCATATCTTGTTCGATACTACCATGGATATTTGTAGCAATGCATTTATACACGGAATAATACTGTCTGGCAACAGGGGTCACAATAAGATCGCTTCGTGGCCCGGTTCCTACGATAAGCAGATGGGTGTCGAATCCATTTTTAAGCTGTTTACCATTCCACCGCCACTCGATTGTTGCATTGGGGATACTCATTGCCAGGCAGCTTAAGTTAGCCGGCTTTTGCTCCCAGCTAAAAGTGGGTGGCAAGTCTTTCATGTGACTGAGATCTGGTGGGAATTCCATCGTTATGTGTCCCGTTTTAAAGGCAGTATCTCCTTTGTTTCTTGCAATGCATTGATAGAGTCCGTCATCAGTGCGAACCGAGCGAGATATTCTCAGTGTTCCTGTCGCCTCGCCACGTTCGTCATCAAAGTGTTGTTCCAGCACAATACGATCATCATCCGGTTGTGGCCCTGGAACATATTCCTCTTCAGATCCCCACCGCCGAAAAGTTATCGCGGGAGCGGGCCGGCCCTTTGAACGGCATGTGATAGCCACTTCCTTCATGGCCACTCCAGTAATGTTGTAAAAATCAATAATAGTTGGTCTTACGAGAACGTTAAGTTTTGTTTTCGAATCAATGACGCCGGCGTCATTTCTAGCTATGCAAGTGTACGTATCGTAATCGTCCTGTGATACCGAGTTAATTGTCATAAGACCTGTTAACGGATCTACTTTAAAACGATCTGCTGAAGCTACATTCTGCTGTGTCGAATCTTTGATCCATGATATTTCTGGTACCGGTTTTCCGGTCGCGGTACAATTTGTGGCGAATTGTTTGCCTTCTACAGCTTCCAGGGCTGTTGGCAAATATGTTATGACAGGCTTAATATAAACTTCAACTCGAATGACACGTTCAACGAGTTCGCCCGTTTCGATAACGGCTGCTCGACAAGTGTAGACGCCATCATCTGATTCCTGAACATTTCGGATTAACAAGCCATGTGTCTCCACGACATATTTATCATTCGTTCGAATCTGAAAATAAGTTACATAAGTAAAAACATTCAACCACTCTTGAATGTATCAGATAATTCACCTGATCCCCATTTCGCATCCAGTCAACGGTGGGATTTGGGTCTGCTGTCACTTCACACTTTACTGTGTAATCTGAGCCCAAGATTGGGTATTGATTTTCTGGTGCATTAGTCCATGTTATCGATACTAAGAGAAAAAATAAAATGAAAAAAGAGACTTTAGCTTAACATTTTAATTTTATATCTCAACGTGGTTACTCATACAAATCAACAATCCAACTAAATCCTCTAAACACATGTGCGGTCACAGATGATTGCCAGGACGAAGTTTCTTCTTCCGGGCAAAGAGAGAAAACTTTTCCAATAACATGAACAGAAACTAATAACGTCGAAGCTTTTCGATTTGTAAACTGTCTCCCTTGGTTCCCTCTTCCTAGGGAACGTTATTTTGGGTTGATTTTTTTTGTAGAGAGGATTTAGTTGTGTGAAAGGATTCATGTTGTATATTGGTTTCTGATTAGGAACCACATATACTATGTTTTTTTGCTTGTTGTGATTTGCAGAACAAATAATAACAAAAGCTATTTCAGAATGAGCTGAGGTTTGATAACAAAATGTTGTTGTTTTTCTAAGTTACTTTTTATTATTTTAAGGTATTTGAAAAAATTGTGAACTAAATCCATGAAGATCAATTTAGCCAATCAGTAGAGTTGTACTGTTACTCACAACGATCGAAGAGAAATATCAGAAATTGCAAATAAGTTGGCGATTTGAAATGAAGAGAGAAAATGTTTAATTAATTTTAAAGTTATTAATAGTTTTATAAGCTCACAACTTCGATAATGTTTCATACTTTCTGTAGTATAAATAAATTTACAAAAACGTCCTCCTATGACCAATTACTTTAAAACATGTGTTTTTTTTTTTCAAACCCACAACCTCCTTAAAGTCCAAGCAGCCTTTTAGCGATAGATACTTTTACAAGTACTCGACATATTTCATCTTTAGAAATATCCTTCATGTTTAAGCCTCTGAAGTACAAAGTTTTTCCATTCCGTAGAAAAGAAAATTCGAAAACTTAAACAAAACTTACTCCTTGCAAGAACGAAACACAAATCATGATAAACTTTGCGTCCATGAAATTCTTCCTAAAAATGTTTTATAATTCCATAAGCGGATATTAAACCATTAAAATTATTTATCCCTTCGGTATCAAGATGCATCTTAAGATTGCATATTAAAAAAAAAAGTTTCAACAACATTTTGTGGCTAAAAATTAATATCGCCTTTACAACCATAAATGCTCTGAATCAGGGATGCCTTTTCTCTGTTGGACTTAAAGACAGTTACGTGATATAGATACCGATGCAAAGAAATTGCATACATATTATGGTGCAAATATTGTTTTACAGATATGTACTTACCGTAAGTTTTAATTACAACACTAGTTTCCAGAATTTCCGTATTTGCATATGAAGCCGTGCAGTAGTACTTGCCCTCCATCTGTGGCGTTAAGGTTGATATCATCAGAGCCAAACTTTCACCGGGCAATGTTTCCGTGTACATCGGAGGCTGATTGCGGCCAACTCTGTGGGTTATTTTAAAATGAATAAGTGAAACGAATTTGCTTTGTCAAATAGTTGTTCGAAAATCTATTTACTTTTGGCAATGAAAAGATTTTTTGATTTATGAAAATGACACTTTGTTGGCTAACTACCCAGCATGTTGTTTTTTGTTACTGGAATTATTAATATGTATATGATGAATCCAGTTTTTCTTTAAATAATTTAATGAAGTTCAAGAGGCAACTATTGAATGAACATAATATGTACGTCTTCGTTTAGATATAACTCAGAACTCAGAGATGAGGATAGACATAAATGTAGTTGAAACAAGATAAAGCTTTTCAAAGGATTTAAAATGAAGGCAATGATATTGATGAAAAACGAGTTAATTGTAAGTTACATATTTCACTGTATTATATATGAAATTAAATGATGTTTGATGGTAAGCGCATCACTTGAAAATGGCTGCCACAATTTAGCTCATATATTTAAGTTCGTAATAGTCCATATTAGGTTTTGACGGGAGAAAAAAATGACATTAGGTACATTAAATTTATATTCGAAAATATTTTATTTTAATCGAGCGAAGCCAATATGCAATGGGACAGATTTCAACAGGCAATAAACAGATTTCCATCCAGGTTTACGCAGGCCTTTAAAGTACCGATTTAAACCATGAGTGACCGTTACCATGAAGGTTATGACACAGGTGTTGCAACGGTTGGGAGATAAACAAAGATGTTGGTACCAAAATAGGGATTGAGGAGAGTTTACTTGTAGATAACGCATCGTATAAATAGGTACAAAGCACTATGGAATACGAAAAATTGCGTCATAGTCAGTACCATTTTTTTTTATCAATTAGGAAATCGTTAGTCTCGATTGAGTAACCGAAACGTCAATTGTCCCATTCTTCTATTGGACACGCATCGAACTTTCATGCGATTAGCTCTTAACGTACTAATTTACGTGTTTTGATTTTCAAATAACTTTAGGTTTCTTCATTCGTTATTAGACATTTATTGAATTAAAACTTCAACAAAATGTGGCAAGGTCTTAAAGCAATGACGATTAAGCGAACATAGTCGAAACGGAATAATTACATTATGTAGAGTGACAAAATGTAGAAAGCACAAAATCTGGAATGTGCAAAAACGTACAAAGCCAAACATCAATTCAATTCAATTTTTTTTCTGTCGGTTCTAATCTAGGGGCTGTCTGCTCTCAAGCGCAGAGATCCCTGGCTTTGATCGATGTTTGGTGCACTAGTAATGGGCTTTCAGTGAATCCTTTTAACGAGGATTCTCTTTACGATTTTTCTCTTTACGAGAAGGAGAATCGTCACTGGCCTGTCCCAACTCGTGCTTAAAGTTATCCCCATCTCATCTGTCATAGGTGTCACCTACGGATATGCCGTCTGATGCAATTACACCAGAAATCCTTCTGCGAAAAAACTACCACTTCAACGGAATAGCTAGAGTGCTAGTGCTAGAGTCTTTGTGGGACGCGATGAGATTACTACCAATTGGGTAAACATGCATCTGTTTTCCAAGCGGAGATTTTCGCCATCCTAATGGCTATGCGCTATATTTTGAACAACAGGTGGAGGGCTAGAGGCATTTGCATTTGCAGTGATAGCCAAGCTGCATTAAAAGCGCTGCTAAACCCTCTTACCTCGTCCAAGTTAGTGGTAGAACTCAAGATTTCTCTGTATTTGGTCGGAAGACTGAACACAGTGAATCTTGTCTGGGTCCCAGGTTACACTGGCATCGAGGGAAATGAGATATCGGATGAGCTTGCTAGGCAAGGTTCAAAAGAAGTCTTCTCAGGACCCGAACCTGTGTTAGGTCTGCTTACATCTTTAGTCATGTCTTCCATTGATTCTTGGGTTTCTCGAGAACACAAGATTCAGCATCTTCTTCTTCTTCTATTTCTGAGGAGAATCGACTGTAGGCTGCTTGTAGACGTCTTTTCGGGCCACCAAGCTTATGCTAAATACTTAAATGTGTTGGACTGAAGCGACACCACTACTTGTCCTGCTTGCGGTGAGGATGACGACTAAGCAAAGATTTTCTGTAGTTGTCCGGCCTATGTTGGCATCAGGTGGCGGATTTTCGGGGCTGACGTGGTGAGTGCCGACCATATATGGTCTTCATCACTGAAGATACTTCTCGTTTTTCTTCGAAAGACGGGAAAACTAAGTACATTAATGTAAAGTGTCTGAATAGTAGTAGAATGGACCTGTACTTGTGTTTGAGCGCTCCAAAGGATAGTCGCAACCTCCGACAAAAAAAACCCAAACATTTAAAATAATCTCGAAAAATTAAATTTAAATTCTACTTTTTTTCCCTTTTTTCAGAGTTTAAGTGCTCTCCGATTATAATGTTAATGCTTAATATACAAAGAGTTTGTGCAAAGGGTAGTGAAAAAAAACTTAAGGTTATACTGGGAGGATGAGGCTGGTTCAAAAACCTAACGCCAACCACAGGTAATATGTTTTGAGAACCTTGTGTTTTATAAACGATAATATCTTTATCGAAAATAGTTATACTAGACAAGACTACAAATTGTGATTCAAATAATATGTATCTAAACAAATAAAAAAATGTAAGACTCGTTGATGACCTGAAACTCATACACTTTCACCACTAACTATGTTTGCCTGTATACAGGTATATATTTGCGTTTGCTTGCTACAATATGTTCATCGAAAAAAAACAAACGATGAATGTCCCTATTTTCATTCCCACACAGGCATTCAATTAAATTCACTGCGATATCAAGTAGTTGCATTTGTGTGTCTGTTAACATGTCCTTTTTCCGGAAAATTTTCAACATTCCATCATTGCCCGAACCCAAAACTCACTGAATCATTTCAAATATGTGGCATATGGCTGCTACCTTTCATTTTAAAAAGTTGTTTATTTTCTGCTCGATATTTTAGGGTAGACATTTTTTAATGTCAATACCTGAAACGTAGAAAAATGTCAAAATATATGAGGAAAATTTGACAGATTAAAATACATTAGTTGTATTTTAAAAAATAGTTGTCGCGGAAAAAATTTCCCACATTTAGCATATGTTTAGGCTGAGATTCCTAATCATACATATTAACTTAAAAAAATTATGATATTTTCGATCAACCATACGTTTTGAAATATGTATGTATTCTAAGCTCGTTTCATAGGGTAACATACTATTAAGACACAAAAATAGTACCTACTGCCTTTCTTTATTTCCGTTTTTTTGCGCATCCGAATTGTACGGATTTTATTGAAACTTTAACAGAGATAGATACAGTGGTAGACTGTTTGATGACAGTCACAGAATGCCTTAGGCATGGAGTTTGGTGATTTTGAAGTACTGCATGTTTTATTTATTCACAGAAGAGTTTTTATTTATTTTTTACTCAAAAGCAGAAAATAATCTGGTATAAGATTATAGTTATGATTAAAGATAGTATTGTAACGCTCGGCATAAAAAAAGCACTTTAACAAAAATCTAACTTTCATTGTTTGTAGAACAAGGTTGACAGATTAAATGGCTGATCTCTAAATATTTGATATTTATGAATAATTTAGAATAACAAAAAACAAAAATGTAATGAATGAATCCTTGTAAATGTCACAAATAATTGAATTATGAATAAAAATTTACTACAAAATGTTAATATCTAAGATTCTCTATTTTTTTTCGAAGAAACGATTGATGACAAAATCTATTGCACTCCTTAATGTACGATGACTTTAAACTCGTTTTGGATTTACAAAGCTATAGCCATACCCATGCGTTTATTTTAGCTGCACAAACAGACCTACAAAGGATCTTTTACTAATGAGTTTGTTTAATTCATACTTATTTCTATTTCTTAACAAACTTCCAGTTCATAATCGTATGGATGGATGCATTAGATAGAAAAAAGGATATAACGTAAAATGTATAGTGTTTTTTGTAAGAATAAATTAAAAAAAAAATTCAACTAAAGTTAATACATAAAAAGCATTCGAAAACAGAAATAAATTAATTAACTTAATAAGAATACAAAAATTAAGAAAATAAAAAAACAAATAAAAGATACTTTAAGAGGTATTACTATAAAACAAAACCGATTCGAACCTCTTTTTCAAAACTGTGCTTTTAGCAAAAAACTTCAATGTCAATTCTCAAAAGTGTTTTTAGATATAATTTCACGAAAGAAAATAAATATGACACATATGTTTGTATGTATAAAATGAGTTAATTAAATTAAAAGAAACACAAAAGATCGTTGGATGGCGCATAAATAAACATTATCATACACTTATTTTGTGTTGAATTAAAATTTTTTAATCTATTTAAAATCACTGATATTGGAGTTTTCCTAAAAGAGGCAGTATTCAACTTCTTTGGAAAAACCGGCAATTTATTTACACCCATCCCGGGTATTCTTCTTTAATCATTGGATCCGTTTTTAAGAACATTTTTCTTTAACATTTTTAAAAAAATTATTTCAAAATCTAACATATAAGTTGTAAGTTGCTATTATTTTTTAAAATAAATTTCCCAGACTAATTTTAAAGTTTTCCCTGACCAGATGAACAAAAAAAAAAATAAATACCAGTAACTCTTTGAGATATAGCTAGAGGCTATCATATTGAATAGTTTACGAGTACGATAACTTTTACGTTGAAAATTAAAAACAGTTTTACAAGATTTTTTATTATTTTCTATCTTGCCCCGTTTAAAAAAAAATGACTTAAAATGGAAAAAGTGGAAACACAACGGGAACACTTAAAAAAAGTGCAATGGCAGTTTTGTTTTTAAATTATGTAAGTTATTTTCATTAGTAGTTTTCGAAAAAAATACTAACAAACTCAAAATTAAAAAAAAAAAAAAAACTACAGTCCGCTTGGGCCGAACAGTATGATACCCTATCCATAACCCTATGTACCCCAAAGAAAAACGCATATTGGCTAAATATCTTGTTAAACTTTTTTTTTCGATTTCTATGAAAATTTTCGAAGAAAACAGCTTTTTAGTAAAAAACGCCCACAAAAAGTAGGGGTCGCAAAAAACTTTATATGACTTTTATAAGAGGGCCTACATATCTTGTGATGGTTTTTAGCATTTCTTACTTTAACTACAGCTTAAAACTGTATTTTCTAAATTGTGGGCGTATTTAAAAAATTCTAACACTTTACCATTTCGGAGTATATGTTTGGAGTTTTAGCTTCCTAGCATAAATTTAAAGGCCTCAAAAGTTGATACGGACGGACGGGCGGACGGACATTGCTTTGGTCCTGGTAATAAATATATATACTTGTAGGGGTCTATAAAGAATATTAAGGGATGTTACAAACTACGGGTCAAAATTAATATACCCTTAGGATAGGCTATAATAAAAAATTAATTGTAGGCTAATTTTTTCAGAATTGAAAAACCAAACAGTAAATTTGCTTTTTGTATTTATTTAATCGAAAGTTGTAGCTCTGTAGTTTTTCAGAAAAATTAAACTTACGAAACCTGGTTTTTTATGAAATTTGCATTTTTTGCCTTTTTAAGCGATTATTTCATTGTTAAAAAATCCCTTCCCGTGTTAGATCAAAAGCAAATACAAACTGGCAATCAATGTTGGGATAACTCTATTTCGTTCACGCAGCCAAAAAAATTGGAAAAGCTGAAAATTTTTGTTTGTTTGCATGAATTCCCGGAGAAGTGCACTAGATTGACTGTGGAAATCGAGTTGGCGCGAAAATTTAACTTTGCTTTGTAAATTCAAATGAAAACAAGCCTATTAATGTTTTTATATAGTACGTACGCTAATATAACATTTTTCGGAAACCTGAACATACAGTTTCTGACATTCACTCCGAGTATTCTAATTTCAAGAATTGATAAAAACAGTAAGTACTGTTTTTAGAAATTCATTGTTTTATGAAACAAGATTTTAGTAGAAGGGTTCCGTTTATTTTAATCAAATTATTAAGTTAAAAATTCAAAGGTACAACTTTGAAGCAAAGCCGACAGACAGTTTAAAAATTATGAAAGTACTAGCTGATTGTGCTTGTCTCGTTGTACATTTTAGCTAATTTTAGCTAATTATTCCTAAATAACTCCAAGTCTTATCATTTTATTTTATTGGGAATAGTTAGCTACAAATGCAACATTTATCTTTTTCTAAAATGACAACAGGTCAAAACAATAAAATTAATTATAAAACTTCTACAAATTCTTCTCTTGATGTAAGTTTGTCGCATTTGAACTCGGTTTTGGACACCTCGGTCAGTAGTCCAATTTACTAACCACTGAGGGTAAGGACATATCAAACTTACTCAAAATTTACTAGATGAAAAGTCTTGTAGAGACATGAATATGTTGTGCAATATTCTGCATATTGATACATCTTAAAAAAAAAGTAATGCGCCATCCTTAACGACTTAAAATAGTTTAAAAAAAAAAAAAAAAATTGTTTAAACAACACGGGAAAAAGTAATACAGCTGGGATGTGTAATGCAATCATTCCAAATCGCATGGCATTTTACGTTAATTTATCTGCGATAAATAGGTTACTCTCATCATCAACATAAACACTTACACAGTTGGTAATCTACGTCCCTTCGAATCATATTGTGGATAATAGTATTTGTTCCTAATGCAAATAATAATAATAATAATAAAATAAAGTTTTAATAAAAACAAATATTTTTATAGAAAGATACTGTTTCTTTTTTGTTCGCTTCAGGGACAAGGATTTTGGGTTTTTTTCTCCGAATTATCAGATTTGTTTTTTCTTTTGCTGTCCAAAAGATAAATTCTCTAAAGGAATTTTTGTTTCTAATTTCTACTGCATTGTTCTTAAAGGCATTTGAATTGGGTAAGTGTTTAAGTTACTTACGGTTTTGGCAGAATCGTATTATTCATACTGTCTTTCCACTGAAGATCTGTGACCAGACTTGGATCCGTTACCCTCGGTCGGCATGTGAGAATTAATGGCTTGCCGACTGGTTTTCTTTGGACTTCATTTGTGGGAAAGATTTCTAGCTTTGGTGGACTTTCACAATTTGTGAAACCTGAAATTGAAAAAAATATTAATAAAAATTTTTATATGAATAAAAACAAGTTAAATATGTTTGAGAAAATGTGATTGATACGAATTAGTCTTCATTAGGCGTTTGTACTTTACAAATTGGTTTAAAATTGTTACAAATGGAAATGTATTTTTTAACATTTTGAGCAACATTATAAATTAAAATTGTTAGACTATGGTTTTAATTTATTAAAAAAGAAACGAATTTGCAGAATTTTTAATTCAATGTGAAAGCAAAGCAAATCAGTGGCTTAGAATGTAAACCCCTTAGCTCAATTTATATTAAGTTTTAGATACACATATACACTATTATAAACATTAACATTAAATTCAGCTTTATAGTGAAACAAAACGCGTAATGAGTAAACTATCTAAATCAAGAACATACAAGTTCAAAGCAAAAAGAATGTTATCATAACATTTTTTTATGACATCATGTGCTACAAAATAAATTGCAATTTTCTGTGCTATGCGCTGGAATGTTACCATTATTTTTTAATGCTTTAGAAAAAAACTTAAAAATTATAGCACAAAATAAAAAATGTCTCATTCTCAATGCTAGGTACTGTTTTATTCTGATGAGGATTTAGTATAAGACCATACTCGATGGTTAATTACTATCAAATCAAAGCATACAAATATAGATTTTAATTGTTTTTTATTTATCACTTTAAAAAAAATAAAAAAATATTAGGCGTAAACGGCCCTTACAGGACCTAAAGCCTAGCTTCTCCAACCACTGTGTGTGCGAAGTTATATTTTTGACACGAATGGCGGGACCTACAGTTTAATGCCGATTCCGAACGGCAATTTATTTTTGAGAAGCTTTTTATGACATTTCTTACTCTTGGATGTTTGTCAGACGTTCGCAAGAGGTGGGGCAGCGAATAAAAACTTTCAGGTGGTACAGGTCGGGATTTGAACCGACGACCTCTCGCTTAGTGGCCACTAAGCTACTGCACCCACATTATCACTTTATTCCTAGAAAAAACATTGCTGATTTTACTAGTTTCTGCTGAACAGTCGTGAAAATCAAAGCTTCTGATGATAAATAATAAAGGTTTTAAACGCTGCTACAGAAGAAACAAACGCATTCCAATACTAATTTTTTTCGGGAAAAAATATGTTTGTTATTTATAGTTATTTTGCATTTTAAATTTAAATTTTAAATTGCTTATTACATTGATTTTGCACTTAATTTTATAAAACAGTGTAACTGCTAACTCTAGAGAACTTGGAAATGTAGAGATATTATACTCCAACTAAATTTTTCCAAGGTTTTTTAATTTATTTTTTAAGAGACAAAAAATTATCTTATATTAGGGAAATTTTTTGGAATTAAATAAATATAGTTATTGCTCTTATCTTAATTTAATTCAAATTACATATTACAAATAATTTAAAATAAAATACCTTTATAAAAAATCAATTATGCTGAATAAATTTATTTTCCTAATATTATATTATATTATATATAAAAATTTTTGATAATTCATAGCAAAACAAAAAAAAAAAAATATTTTCACTAGCGAAACAAATATTTTTTAACCAAATTCGTCCGCAGGTAGTAAGTACCTGCTATTATGCTTTAAAGTAATAGAACCTTAGGCAAATGTATGCACATGTTAAATAAATTAAAATCGTTTCAATCAACTTATATAAGTGAAACACCACACAAAAAAACTACCATTATAATTAATAAAAAAAGGCACCAATTCAAAAAAAAACCACTATCCCATTTGGTTGACACCCTTTATAAATATTTATTTTCAACCGAGACCGCATTTAAATCCTTTGTAAATTTAAATGAAAAAAAAATCCTACCCAATGTCTTTTATTTATTGTTTGCAACAAATCTGTTTCCAACCATCGTTCACTTAGAGCAAAATACAATGCTCCAAAGCAACATGAAAAATAAACCGAACTCAGCTAGATTTCCCCTTACATTTCGCATATCACCAGCAGCAGATTGCTCACAAAACAAACAAATCATATAAAAATTGCTCTAGCAAAGGGAATCCCTCGGATCATTTGAAATAAAAAGGAACAAAAAACCACCTCCACCGGATATAAAAAAAAGAAAATATTCCCCAACTTGTTTGCTCTCTAAAAATATTTTCAGCTGCTTTATCATCGCCCCCGAACGTACTTGTAGTTGTACATTCCAATATATCCTTTTGGAATGGGTAAAGCCCTCAAATATGTTATCCTTATACAACTATTAATTTTCGAGAACGGAAGGAATAGTAAAACAGCGAACGAGTGAGAGGAAATATAAATTGTTCAACCTTCATCCTATGTTATACATGTAGCATACGAATCTATTGTATCTATCTAGAAGCGTTCTGTTTCGTATATTATCTTAGGTTTTGTTCTTTATCTGCGAACCAATAAAACTTCAAGTCGAATAATAGAATATCATAGGAAGAAGACGGTATTCGATAGCGTCTTCGAGAATTGATTTATTTTTTTTTTCAGCTACTATGTGTAAAAGATAAAAATATACGTCATTATCATTATAACTTCACTTACGACTACACATTTCTTTATTCTCTTCGTTTTCCTTTTGCTTCCTTCAGCTGCAGTCTCATGGTTAACTTCAAGTGGGGTAGGGGTTTTCTTTAAATTACTATCCTTAGGGGCTACACTAACTGCAACATCGCGATTATGATTATGATGACTGTAAATAATGGTCTCTTTTGCTTTTTATTCATTTTCTAGCTTCCTGTCCACCATCGGTCGGAAGAGAGTAACAATACCGGACAAGGAAACGCACTTAAGTGCGGTTTCACTGGTTTTGTTTCAGCGGTCGGTGGCTTGGATCGGTTGTCCGTTTTCCTGATGTGATTTGTGTGTGGCCGGAAGATTATGGTTCGAGAGATTGCTACTGGAGAAAAATTTCCAATTTTAAAATTGTCCTTTCTTGCTTACAATCTGGTTAGGTTTTTTCCCATTAAGGTTAAGTGATTTACACTGGACTTGGTTTATTCTGGAGACGGTTTTATTAAAATGGTTGTCAGCTTCCGTGATGTTAAAATGTATTTTATTGCAAAGGGGTTTTACATTTTTTGAAGAACTAATTAGATTTTAGAATAAATGGCTGTAGAAGCCTTTTTGTTATTCTTAGTGTGCATCATTTTTATTTATCCATTTTAAGCCGTTTCAAAAATTTATTTGTTGCTTCTGGTAAACAAATGAAATACCTATACGAAAAGTTTGTACTTCTTCCAATTATACATGTTAAATATCATAAGGTCAGTGAGCAAATTGTTAAGAAAGTTTATCAGGTTAAATCAGTAGTAAGACATTGTTATTATTGTTACTGTTATGTAGTGGCTCTAACCACTTAACATTTAAAACTTCTTAGTCAAGGATCCTATGTTCAAATTCGCAATATCACCTAAACTATTTTAAGCTACGCTGTCTCTTTCAAAAGTCAGACAACCATCTAAGAATAAGAACAGTAGTGAGAAGCTAGGAATTCTTCGCATCGAGGTTGTCTTGTATGTTTTTTTGTATATTCCTAGAAAGATAACCATATTCGGGATGCAATGTAAATTAAATCGGCAATACACGTTATCTATCTAGGGATAATTAAACGTGATTGGTGTAGACTGCTGGGAAAGCGTTTCTTAGGTTAGGTTCGTGTGGTGGCTGCCACTTAGACCCCCGAAACACAATTGCAAAGTCTAGCCTTAAAAACAAACGAGTTTTAATTAAATGTACTGCTTGATTTTACAAAGTTGGGCTTCGGTGAAAAAATACAATGACTCCAAATGTTATACATCGCAAGATGTGCAGGTTTTTTTTTATCCAATTGGGATTATTTTCTTTTAGCGCCAAGAAAAACTTGAATCTATATAATATATCTAAGTTCAACAATTTCACACAATTTCATCACAATTTCTCATCAATAAAACAAGTTGAAATTTGTAATATATTTCTGTTTATAAATAAATATATATACATATATAGATATTTAGTTTACACATAAAGTTGAAAGAACAAATAACTTAAAGGCAATCATAAATCCATTAGAAATATCTGACAACTCTTTATTAACAATCCAATTAAAACTGAAATATTTCATTTACTGCTTATTTTTAGCTTAGCTTTACAAGAGCTGGCTATACACTTCTTCCGATAAATCAATTCCGTATAATTCGTACGGTAAGCCAAGAAATAGTACCTATCCTTGCAGAGATCCTTTAAACTGTGTAAGCAGACAAAAAAACACTCTCTTAACACAGTTCCAGTAGAAGTTATTATAAGGAGAAAGCATATTAAAAAAAAGTATCAACGGTAGCATTGTTTCTAGTATACGTGTTTTCTTCCTTCGAAAATGTTTGCATTTTGAATTGAGTCAATTTTCGTTCGAGGAGGAAAATTATATTTTCAATTTGCTTCCTTGTCATTTTAGGGGATGAATAGCATAGTCTGTATTTTCAATTTAAAAGTCTTTGTTTCCAGACGAAACTTTTTTTACACCGATTTGACTACAATTTGGAATGCAATGCACACACATTTTGTCAATGTGCGTTTGGAATAGCAAACAACCCACCTTCACGGAAAATTCATTTTCTTCTTCTTTACGTAGATACAACATCTACCGCACTCCAAGTCCAACAGTTTGAAGACAAAATAAAAACGTCTTTATCCGCATATGCAGATGCAGCACAATTCACATTTCAGTTTACATGCAAATTTTTCCCCGAGTGAATTTTACACACTTGGTGAGTTGGTGGTAGAAAATCCAAAACGAGGTGAAGAGAAAATTGATTGAATGAACGAATATCGCGAATCAAATGGATATCTTAAAATGGTGTGAGAACAAGAGTTGTACTTGTAACAGCTAAAATGTTTTTTTTTCTTTAAACAAAAAAAGAAGAAAGAACCACGAGAGAGGCATTTCCTGTACATCTATCTGTGTGTATTTATATATTAGCTGAAGCTTTTTTGTTCTATTCGTCTTTTTTCTATTTTCCATTTCCAATAACATGGTATGAGCATGTTTATAGTGACAGTCGACGATGACTTGATACATTCTTGGGGATAAATTGGAAAATAAAAGATGTCGAGAGCGGATTGCAAATTGCTGTGTTCCACGAAGAAATTTATTTGGTATTCCAAGGTGTCTGAGACATACCTATAGATGTAGGTAAAGGATGCGGTGGTTGTTCCTGAGAAAACGCTTTAATTGCGTCCTAGACATTGTTGGTTGGTTTTCAAGGTACATTCTTTTGCAACTTAATTGCTGCCGTTTTTTCTATAAAACTGTGAGAATATAGTGAACTGTGGGATTGGTATGCTGTTAGCGTGTGAAAAAAATTATGTTAAGATTTTAAGAGTTTAAATTCAAAATTAAGTCTTCTACATATTCTATAGGTAAATCTAGTGAATTGTTATAATTTAAAGCGTATGCATTTTTAACAATAAAAAATGAGTTTTTAAATGCTTTTTTAATATTGGATATTTACATGCATGGGGTGGATGCAGTGGCTTAGTTGTTAAGTGCGTTGGACTACTAAGCGGGGTTCTCCGGTTCAAATCTGACCCGTACAACCTGAAGGTTTTTATTCGCTGCAACACCTCTTACGAACGTCTGAGTAAGAATTGTCATGAGAAGCTTCTTAAAAATGAATTGGCGTTTGGAATCGACATTAAATGGCATGTTCCCTTCCATTTGCGTTATCAACAATATATTTTCGCATATACAATGGTTGGAGAAGATAGGTTTCAGGTCCTCTATGGTACATTTAAGCCTTATATTATTTTTTTTTTCACATACATACATAATAGTTGCTTACATCCGTCTTCGAAGTCAATTCATCCAATAATGGAAAAACTATAAAATATTTGATAGCACCAAATAATTTATATCTACTTGATAGGCATATCAAGGCTTCATGCCCGACGAAAAACACCTACCCGAGATACCCAATATTGTCCGATTTGGATTGTTTAATTTGATTAATATTTTGAAGGACTTATAGAATCACATGGCGGTTTTAATATTTCTTGCGTTATTAAATTAGGTCAACAAAACGTATTAAGTGGGTTTTGTTACTTTATCTAATATTTCTACATATATTATATTATGTATAGTAGTTGTACTTTAAACTCAAAAATTATAACTTTCAACTTTATAACTTGGGTAATATTTTTATTTCTTTTGAAATCCAGGAGTATTGTCATATTAGACTTTACTTTTTTGTTGGGAGATTCTGATGTAAATGTTGCCTTATATCTAAGGATACTACGTGTTTATATTTTTGTCCATCAGTGTTATGCATTGGTATTTTCAGTAATTTTTGGACTTGATTTTAGAACTAACAAAATCAAAGAGACGCTATAATGTAAAGTTAGCTTGCCGAAACCAAAATTGGTTGGGGCGACATTTTACGTTTTAATTATGAAAATTACTTACAAATTATTTAAATTACTTTTGAATTCTTTAGGGGTCTTTATTCATAAATACATGATATTTTAAATACTAAAATACTTCGATTAAATTCCATTTTACACAATTGACTTAGACTTCAAATCAAAATCATTATTTTTAACAACTTATTTCTAAATACATACTTCGACCAATTTACTCTTGAACAGAAACCATTTATCGTTTTGATATGTTTAACACCCAAAGGGTGAAGTATTTCAATTTCATTTGCATATTAAAAAAAAAAAAAAACATCAGCGAAAGCATAACATTCTAAAAAATCATTGTATTTTCGACATCTATCAGTAGGTGCCAAATAAACATTTTACACTACCATTCCATTTGAATTTTTTTTTGTTATTTTTTTTAATCAAAACCTATCAAAAAGTTTTCAAACTAAAATAATTTATAACACATTCCCATCGCATGCATATCAAACTTCAGCTATACTACTATAAACAATAGTTGGGCAACTCGAGTTCACTGTAAACATGTGTCACTTCAATATCAAGTATAATCGTAACCTCCTCCGTAAAATAATTTTGTATTCCAAAAATGTACATTTCGAGTGCTAGTTATAATTAATAAATCACTAAATGATTTTTGGAATCCATTCTCCCATGACACTACAATATAACATATGATCATGGATTGTAGAAAGCAAGCAACGCCACTTTCAACAAATTCAGTCTTTATGAAGTTGATGGAGTTGTGAAGAATGGAAATTTGATGGTTTTTAACTTGTTCTCTTCTATTTGAAACATCAAAAGGCTTTTAATGAAGCCGGATCTTGTTTTTGAAACAAGTCGACTGAGGCAATCAGTGTTTGTAGATGAGTTGCTCTTAACTTCATAGTGATTTATTATACAAAATTATACTTGAAATCACTTACAAAAAAAAAAAAAAAACATGGGGTACTTGTTTATGGTTTCTTGATCAAATATTAGTTAAACACGTCTTAAATATAAAAATAAAGTAGGTTCGAGCTTACACCGGAATAGTCATATCCGACACTTGTCTTTTGTGTTGTACATACTAGGTATTAGGTACCGTGTAATTTTTTTGTTCAATAAGAAAGTGTTACAGATGGTTTAATTTTGAAAACTTTTCAAAATAGAATAAAATAGATGCCTGAAGGAAATTATAAATGGCTTTCTGTAATTTATGTGGAAAGTTATCGAGCGGTTTCCAACATTTTAACCATTTCAACAAATTTGTATAAGTAAAATCAAACATGGTTTTTTAACTGAAAGACCTCAACATCTATTCATATGACTTTTTGTGTTAATTATGAATATGCGTACAAATCATGAATTGGATGTTATCTCTACCGTCTTATAGGGAATTTTACTCTAACAGACTATCAGAAAATAAATAGTCGATTTGGGCTCTCCCTTAAAAAGAAGACAGACATACATTAGAAAGAATAAAAAAACAAAGCGGTGAAAATAAGCAGTATTAAATTGTAAATTTACATTATTATAATATACTAGCTGAATGGCCGGCATAGCCCGGGATAAAAGAAATTAGCTTTACTATCTAACTAAATATTAACTATTTTAAGTCAGAAGATATATATTTCTATATAGCGGCCTACTTTAATGTTCGCGGATTAAAATGACAGATTGCTTTCATTGCATAGAAAATAAAAATATTTCGTGGGAAACTTTATGTAAAGTAATTATTCCGATTGATATAACCTCAGTCGAATCCTATGAACTTATTCTTATGTAAACCAAACGTCCTAGAGAATGTCTTTATAGCGATTTCCCACTAATTTACATTTTCAATTTCTTATTTATCTGCGGCCTATAATAAAGTGTCTCCTTTATTAAGGGGTGAACATCAATAATGTGGTGCCGCTTTTACTCGCGATACTGTAAGACTCTATTCTGTATTATTATAATAATGTTATCAGTGCATGTGTCTAGATGGCGCTATTTTAAAATAATCCAAATATATAATACCTAAGAATGGATGCATTATTAACAAGTATGCACACCATTCATTAATTACATTGAAAATAAAAGTTTTAAAACCAAAAGGATTGGAACATTAGCAAACCCATTATATAAAATCGAACCATGAATCTATATTTAGCAGGTACACAAACTTTCTATTAATTACATAGAAAATAAAGGTTATAATTGTTGAGGTATCTATAACTACTCCAATATAGATGGCGCTGTAAGCTTAATGTGGTTATAAGTCGCCTCGGCCTTGAAATTAAGAAAAACAAAAAATATATTCCTGCACCTATATTCCTAATTTCAGGTTTTTAGGTCTTACAGTTTCCGAGTAATTTTTGGTCTAATTGAAACTTAGGACAGAAAATTGACTTGGTTATTATTATTAGAGGATACTGATTCGATTAATTTTGATTAATTGTAATCATTCTGTCTAAGATCTGTTTTATCGCTAGACAACATCACCTATTCTCAGCGGTTGGCTGCCCTACACTACTAATCGTCTCTCACGGTTGGCTTTGTTTTACTCCCTTTATTTTTTGACGATAACCTTAGCCTTTAATAAAACTAATTTATATTTGAAGCTTCGAGTTTAATTATTTTCCCCTACACATTCTGTAGTAGTACCAACAGTCAAGTCAACAAATTACTATAAGGCCTATGGAGCTGACATTTGGCATATATGTACATAGATCATGCCCTAAATAGGTGCTGGAATACATTTTTTTCTTGGTTTCAAGGCTGAGGCTAATTTTGGGCACTTTGAGTTATTTATAAAAGCCATTCCATCGTTGTGACAAAAACTCATATCTATATTAGAGTATCTATGAATTGCTCAAACCATATCTATAATACAGAATCGTTATTGATTGACGAAGAAAGCTCCTGCAGTGGCTAACGTTGGAACCGTGACAGTCTTACATAATTGTCAGTTGCTTAATTTTTAGCAGGTATGGATGAGCTTAAATTCAACATTTTAGTTTCGAAATATTAAGCGCTCATAAAAAACAAGATTCTGATTCACAAGCAGTCCGCAAGGCAGTTTAGGGCAGTATAAACAGGCAATTGGAGTATTTGTAGTTTTTGAGTTGGTGCGTTCACAATAAAAGCTAAAAGTTGACAACAACAAGTTGAATTAAGATCCAGATGTCATTGCTTAATGCTTAATTGCCTCAGTGGGAAACCAAATGAATATTAAGATTTAGAGCAATTTTCGAGCTCTACCCACATCATAAACCAAATATGGAAGTCTTAACCTAAATATAAATGATTTCCCACGGATAAGAGTCAAACTTGTGTAATTCTAAAAACGTAATTCGATAGTCAACTGCACAATTTTAGTGCTAAGATCGTAAATTATGCACATGTATGTATAAAAGCAAGTTTCATCAGACGAATTTTCCCTCTCTGGCTACGGTCTGTTAAATAATTAAGAACAATATTTTAAATTAAAAACACACGTTTCCCTGGCCCACATGTTCAAGTCAAGTGTAACCTAATCCGTCTACCACTTGACCAACACAAGTCCGGCCATCTGGGATAAGCTGTGCACTCTCTTGGCCTCAACTTCCTCTGCGGAAGCCTCTTGATTTTTTTTAGGTTGTTAAACATGTGTATATTATGTTGCTCATGTATCTTCTAATTGTTTTATATAGCTTCTGCATTTAATTTGAATTTCGGGGTGGTCATGGTCAGAGAGACCGGATGTACTGCTACATTTGATGTCCACTGCACAATTTAATTATAATCCTAAAGTATGTATCCCACCATCATTGGGAACAAGTCGTTTGTTTTTTATTCCGAGAAGAAGACAAAAAAGAACAAGTTTCTTTAAAGGCAAAAAATCGACGTCAATTCGTTTACTAATTACAAGGAATTAGCACAATGACAATGACGACATCTTCTTCATCTTTCCGATGTCTTCTACTTTAAAATACCAACAATTTATAAATACTTTTTTAATAATATCAAAAGTGGGACTTCGTACATATGCGGATATTGACTTTTTTGCATTGGTAAAATTTAATCATGAAATTTCCATATGCAAACTTTTTCAAGTATGTGCGCGCATAGATTTTTAGAAGGCGAAGAAGATGGAAAAGAAATCGTACCTTCATATTGATTGTAAGAGGTGTATGAAGCCAAGATGCTTCGAACGAAAAATAAGTTGGTATTATTAGATGGTGAAAAGTTCATGTGTTCGAGGGAAAAGTTTTCCCCCGCACAGGCGGTGGCCTTATTTGCTATATAAATTTGTGCTCGTTTTCTATCGTGACTTCAATTATGATGTTTTATGTGACCTACCATACAAAATGATTTGCTTCCGGTACATATACTTGTAAGTTAAGAGTAGACACCTAATCTAATATAGAACACTATAAAGATTTCAAACAGTAGTTTTAAACTACACTCTTTCAATTAGCTATGCATTCAAAACACAATCACCTATGACTCGCTGAAAAAGCAAATAATCGCCGCACGGGTTTTACAAAAATAGTGCAATTCTGGTTAAACTTGATTTAGTCATGTTCTCAATACAAAACATTTGTTTGTATTCCAACAGTTTGGCAATGCAAAAAAAAAAAAAAAAAAACTACGGAGAAAAAATTGCGAGCCCCGTGGAATGAAAGCTTTTATAGGAAAAAGCAGGAATTTCAATTACAACCACATACCAGTTGCAGGCCACTTTTGGCAACTCAGTTTTTAAATTTGTATCGTAATCTTTGGCGTTCAATACCAAAAAGAAAAACATAGCAATATTGTTTATACATGTACACACATCTACTTGGAAAAAAATGTCGTTAAATTTATATTTCATGAGAATTATTTGTGTTAAGTATGGACTTTATATACATATATTTGGATCGAAGAAGGAATAAAAAGTTGGAATCGGCCAAAATACCTTCTTCAAGAACCATTTGGTCATTGGTTGTTGATGTGGACCTTAAAAAAATCACAACTTAAGAATAATCATGTTGTCAGCACATAGTTGGTTTAAAATCAATCCGTAAATCCTTTACAATCCTACCCTGAATGGTTGATGTGAAACCATTGTGAAACTGTATCTGTGGTACATTTTTATGTATCTAGTTATTTGTCGCAACGCTTTAGAAAATATTTGTTTTCACATATTTTTGTTTTTATTCACCATCTTTAGCATACACTTAAAGCTACATATGTACTTAAAAATCCCCTGATGGCGTCGTAGAATCTTAGTATATTTACAAAAAAACATAAAATAATTTGGAGCGAGGATCCGTATCTAGTCCGTCAAATAAAATGCAGAAATCGCAAGATCTTATGAGGAAAGACTTATTACCATCGGTATTCTGGATAAAGGAAGGAAAATATATTAATGAGCAGCATAAAGTGCTTTCTGCCCATAGCTCTACGCAAGTGGAAGTAAATATGTAGGTAACTATTTAATTCCCTTTCCTGATTTTAGCCGCAATTAAAAATATTTCTTCAGTCAAAAAATGTTTATCAACGTTGGTATTAAACGTTGATAAACATTTTTTATTAATTATTATAAAAAAAAAATTGCAGTTCTTTTAAAGCCAATTTTAAAGTGGTTTATACTTACAAGTCCTGACGCACACAGACATAGCTGACAGAGATGGTACGCGAAG
Source organism: Ferdinandea cuprea (assembly GCA_963576555.1). Classification (NCBI taxonomy): domain Eukaryota; kingdom Metazoa; phylum Arthropoda; class Insecta; order Diptera; family Syrphidae; genus Ferdinandea; species Ferdinandea cuprea. The sequence continues at coordinate 81,532,791 of OY754958.1, read as the reverse complement.
AGCATACCCACCTCATACTCGTAGAAAGTAACAAACCGAAATGAAAAATCAATTATATATTTATAGGGCCGCCAGCTGATGCATACTCCCGCTGCAACAATCCTCGCGAAATCCTGATAGGTTGACATTTTTATTGGTGCTACACATCTTATGGAACAATTTTGTGTTGGTTTTTATTTTTTCAGTTTCAGTTATACTGCTGACGTGTGGTTTTTTACAGTACACTTTTTTACGACGCAATTTAATGCATTTATCTGTGAATAAGTGTGTGAGTGCAGCTGCAGGACTGCTATGGTAAAGCGAGTAAATATTCAAGAGAGAATTCTCTGCAAGAAATTTGTGGTTGCATACAACTGTAACCGTATGAATTTATTCATATTGGGCCAGAAGTATTGCGCTCGCTCCACCCTCGCCCATATAATTCATTTCGATATTAATGCAGCGAAACTGAACAAAACTGAGAGCAAATAAAATTGCAAAATCGAAAATGCGACGTGCAAAGCACATCAACTCTGCATCCCAACAAATGCTCTATGAAGTATGTTTTGTGAAATGCTCAGCTGATAGTGTGCATCCTTGAAAGGAAACGTTAGGTGGAAGTTCCTTGCATAGATTTATCAGAGGGTCGTCAAAGTGAGTACTCGCGTAAAATTTAAAACCAAGTCATCGTGCTAGCCAGAGCGCTGGTTTAAATGTAAAATTGGAAGCAGCATGCTGGCGGAGCATAAGGCAGAGACTCAGAGTAAGTCATTTATTTTCTTAAACAGTATTCCATGTTTAACCCTTTCAAAGTTTTTTGAGAGATAAGTGTAAAGAACATCAGATTGTTGGCCTCGTACAAGTTCAAACATAATAAGAGAAAACTTCTAAGTTGTGGCTTTGGCTGCTACAAAACCATGCTGAAAAGTAAAGTTAAAGTTAAGAAAAACTATAATTTATTACAAATAATTTTTTCAATATCTTCAGAAGTAGAGGAGATTTATAATTGGTCGCTAAGTTCTGGTGATTCTTTTGATTAAATGTAAATGAGGTCACATATCAAGAACGTATGTTATATTTAAATGCGTAATTAGGTAACATAAGAAGTTATTGGTACACTCAATTCAACATAAATTCTTATTGTACATATAGACTTGCCTAGCATACTTTATATGTTTAAATGGTTTGGCTTATGATGCGACAAATCATTTGTGTGATTCAGGCGCTTACAGGTCAGGCTATTCTCCGCCATTGAATAAGAATTGTTATTGCCTAAAACACCAACCAAGCAAATGCTTTCAACAAACAAAAAATAGTTCATTGTCTGACACAAAACATCGACTTCAATAAAACACAAATACTGAAAGTTCTGCTGTATGGCTTAAAATGCTGAACGACAAGCAGAACAAAGAAATATTTGTTGAATAATTTATGGCCCTGAATAAACGACGGAAGGTTGCAGTGTTTTAGGCAGAAAATCTGCCCGGGCCCGGAGCGTGAAAAGTAAGTATGCAATTTGGCTCTAAACCATAAATATTCGTCGATGCGAATTCGTGAAAAGTAAGAGTTTTTTAAGGCGAATAGTACTCATCCAGCTTACTAACAGCCTCGAGATAATGTCACTTCAATTGAAGAAATACTAAATATCTTCATCTCTGGTGGTCGTTTCAGACCATCATCGAAGCTAAACTACACTTAATAGATTTCAACGTAGGATAGCATCTTTGGCATTAATAAAAATGCACGACGAAATCTGGTCATCATTTAATTAACCATTTAAATTGTGCAGAGTTAACTGTATCCTGTCTTTGCATGCGAAACTGATGTGGGTGTAATTCGTTTGGCATTTAAATTAACTAAATTTAGTTTATGTGTGTGGGCAGATCCTTATAATGCTATTTGTGGTGGGGAGCCAAAAGACATACATATGTAACACACTATTTATTTCTTCGTGTTAAATGCAAATAAAGGCACCTTATAAATAATAAAGACAGACCTAACATGAAGCATATGCACATGAAGAAGATATAAGTTAAAAACGAGGATTTGGAAGACAGTTTGCGATAGCATCAGTCTTAAACACAAAACTGGAATAAAATTGGCTACTCTTTTTCTTTCTTTCACTGTCATAGTGCAGGAAAAAGTTTCCCAAGAGGAAAAGTATTTAGAAGTCGTCTTCAGATTGTATTCCCACGCGACATTCATCCTATTCTTTGTGTTTTCTGCCATTTTGCCATTTCCAAGGACAAACCTTTTTAAGGACAGCATAACAATAGAAACAGAGCAAATTTTGTTTCATTAAAATCACATTCTTGATGATAGCGCATCGGATACAGATAGAAAAAAAAACATGGTGCTATATATTTTAAATTCAAACAAAAAAAGAATTTACATTTTTTCCCAGCAATCTAATGAAGATGTATGTATTTAGTGAAAACAGTCTGTTCGAACTGGAAATGACACACACATGTGACAACTCATTTGGATGCCTAAGGTTCGAAAATTACCATTGCAGCCATATCTGTCACCATGGCATGAAATATAATAGCAAGCTGTGTCATAATCGTTTTCTTATTTTTGCAGAACATGTTTACTTTTTTGTACATAAGTATAAGTATCTGCATATTTACACCCTATCCTGAGGACATATTCATTTTGACACATAGTTTGTAACACCTCTTCATATTCGTCGTAGACCCTTCAAAGCATATGTAAGTATTTACGATCAGGATTACGAAAATCAATTTTAAAGCTAAAGTTGAAGAGATGAGTATTACAACTTTTACAAGATATGTAGGCACTGCCCTACTTCAAAAGTTTGTCATATGAAGTCTTTTGCCACGCATAACTTTTGTTGGCGTTTTTCACTTAAATGATGTTTTCCCCGAAAATTTTCATAGAAACCGCAAAAAATTGGTAAACCAGATATTTAGCCAATACTTTTCCCAATATATTAACCATACAAAGTTTTAAATATTGACGATTTTCTTATAAATTTCAAATACACGTATCTTTATTGGAGGCATATGGGGATATAAATAGTGTTTCATACTGTTCGCCCAAGCTGACTGTAGCCTTTCCTTATGTTTTTCATCGGTTTTCCTCTGATTCCCTAAGAAGATGTTCGGAAGAGTTTTCATTATTTATCCGGAGACCACACAAGCTTGAAACTCTAACCGGCAATCATGCTTTCATTCAGTAAATCTATGATATATCCTTTTGTTGTACCCCTGACTTAGGGTTTACTTACGAGTACTTGTCTTACAAACAGGACACAATGTAGTACTTCCGGCTGTTGTAGTACTACGATGTCATCATTATCTTCGTATTTTCTATCCCGCATAATTGAACACGCATTCACGGATGAGTACATACGTATGTACACCTACTCTCATTCTCTGCTTGCGACAACATCGTGTATAATGTTGTTGGCGACTCCCGTCCCGATATACCGACTGAGAGTAGATAGGTTCCTATCTTCAGCGTCCTTCAAACATGGGTTTTAAACGAAAACAGATTCCATTTGAATTAGTCAAATCGAATGGGTACAGAAACAGATACAGAGTGTATATGGTATTCCTGTACCTATCTTTAAAGCCATACAATTGCTATTTTCTGTCGAAAATTGTTTTACTGTCGATTATTTCTGTTCGTCTAAAGTAAACGAGTACATTATTCAATTTAGACACTCAAGTGTGGGGTTAGGATGGAAGTACAAAACACTTATTACAGAAGCAGATTAAAAGATACAGATTGTTTTCTGAAATTTTTTTTTGTTTTTTTTTTCATTCTAGGCGCCGCATAAGTATCTACATACATAAGTATCTCCCTAAAGTACAATGTTCAACGTTAAGTATGCGAAATTTGATTTAAATGTCAGATAGGAAGCGAGTTGCGATGCATATCTCTGGGTAAAGAAAGACTGGATGCATGCATAATGACAAATCCGACGATTGGATTGATATTTGAAAAGACGCGTTTCTTTCAAAGGTTAGGGTTAAAATGTCAATGCAATTTGCATGCAAAGAAAGGAATATTTTATTCGATTTTTTTATGTGTTTGATTCTTCGGATATGAATTACAATCATTGCTTTATCGTTGAAATATAATTTATTTTGTTTCCCCGAAAAACATGTATGAGTGACATCTATCTACTCGTCAAAACTTAACATCAAAGCGGTAAGGCTGAGCCCGTAATTTTTATCGCATAATATGTCACTGGTAAAGTCGATCTTTTACCCGAAACTTATTTTTCTTTGTAAAGTCAATTTGGGCTAACGGCGTTTTGGATTTCAAATGGACACTTTTAAGGTGAGGACAAAGCAAAGGTATTTTTTGTATTTTATATGTATATATTGCTTGCATTTCGCTTGCATTTGAATGCATGAGCCTTGTACGATCTCCCAAAGTGTGGATTTAAAGTCTTTGGTCATTTTGTACCAATTGTTCATATTGTTTTCTAATAAATTGCCCAACAATTTAATAATTGGTTAACTCATAATTGAAGACCATCAACATCCATTGTACCACTTTGGTGAGGGCATACAGTGACTAAGTTGCACTTTGAAAGTGTTCGAAATAATATTTTGTTTTGACCTTTTTTGTGAGTGAATTTAAACTCAGTTATGATATAGATTTAAGAACAGTATCAGCAAACGGGACTAAGAGATATGATATAAGTTTGTCGATAATCCCCAATCTTGACATCTTAGAAAGCTGAAATGATGTTACAGTTTATCAAAGACCAGTGTAGATTTAAAACGATAAGAGATTTAACACAACAACACTATGAGTTCACAAATTTTAAACATTGTTGGTACTGCTGATAGCCTTTTAACTGCCATAGTGCTATTTGTAAGGATTTTTAAATTCCAATAGGTGAGTAGAATTTAATTCCAATGCTGAATCGTTATGAGTAGAAATTATCAGCAAACGGGCTGATAGTAGTAAAGAAAGACTGGATGCATGCATAATGACAAATCCGACGATTGGATTGATATTTGAAAAGACGCGTTTCTTTCAAAGGTTAGGGTTAAAATGTCAATGCAATTTGCATGCAAAGAAAGGAATATTTTATTCGATTTTTTTATGTGTTTGATTCTTCGGATATGAATTACAATCATTGCTTTATCGTTGAAATATAATTTATTTTGTTTCCCCGAAAAACATGTATGAGTGACATCTATCTACTCGTCAAAACTTAACATCAAAGCGGTAAGGCTGAGCCCGTAATTTTTATCGCATAATATGTCACTGGTAAAGTCGATCTTTTACCCGAAACTTATTTTTCTTTGTAAAGTCAATTTGGGCTAACGGCGTTTTGGATTTCAAATGGACACTTTTAAGGTGAGGACAAAGCAAAGGTATTTTTTGTATTTTATATGTATATATTGCTTGCATTTCGCTTGCATTTGAATGCATGAGCCTTGTACGATCTCCCAAAGTGTGGATTTAAAGTCTTTGGTCATTTTGTACCAATTGTTCATATTGTTTTCTAATAAATTGCCCAACAATTTAATAATTGGTTAACTCATAATTGAAGACCATCAACATCCATTGTACCACTTTGGTGAGGGCATACAGTGACTAAGTTGCACTTTGAAAGTGTTCGAAATAATATTTTGTTTTGACCTTTTTTGTGAGTGAATTTAAACTCAGTTATGATATAGATTTAAGAACAGTATCAGCAAACGGGACTAAGAGATATGATATAAGTTTGTCGATAATCCCCAATCTTGACATCTTAGAAAGCTGAAATGATGTTACAGTTTATCAAAGACCAGTGTAGATTTAAAACGATAAGAGATTTAACACAACAACACTATGAGTTCACAAATTTTAAACATTGTTGGTACTGCTGATAGCCTTTTAACTGCCATAGTGCTATTTGTAAGGATTTTTAAATTCCAATAGGTGAGTAGAATTTAATTCCAATGCTGAATCGTTATGAGTAGAAATTATCAGCAAACGGGCTGATAGTAAAGGGTGATTTTTTAAGAGTTAAGTTTTTCAGGTTGGCAGCACTGGCTAGTAATGGCGTCCAAACGTCATCTCTCAAAGTGAAAAGTTTTCAGTATAGTCTGCCATTAAATAATGGAAAGACTTACAAATGAGCAACGATTGCAAATTATTGAAATTTATTATCAAACTTCGTGCTCTGTGAAGAACGTGAAAATCTGCCGTTTTATCGAAAAATTTGTTCAGCACTGAGGCTCATTTCTGGCTCAACGGATACGTAAATAATCAAAACTGTCGCATCTGGAGTGATGAACAGCCACATGCCATACAAACCGATGTATCCCGAAAAAATGACAGTTTGGTGTGGTTTATTTTATTTTTCTTCAAAGACGATCGTGGAAGAAACGTTACCGTCAACGGCGAACGATATCGACCCATGATACGCGACTTTTTTTTGCCCCAGTTGGCTGAGTTGAACTTGGTTGACATGTGGTTTCATGAAGACGGTGCCACATGCCATACAGTTCGTGAACCAATGGAAAGGAAGGAAGGATGAATTTGGAGAGCAGCTTATCTCTCGAAATGGCCCTATGAGTTGGCCGCCAAGATCAGGCGATTTAACGCCTCTTGATTATTTCTTGCGGGGTTATGTAAAGTCGTTAGTCTATGTTGACAAGCCGAACACGATTGAAGCCTCACAGGATAACATAACACGCGTAATCCGTGGAATAAAAGCCGAAATGCTAGACAAATTTACGTAAAATGGACCATTTGAAACGGAGCCGCGGACAATATTTACATGAAGTTGTTTTAAAACGTAAATGGCAAAGGCCTATTAATCGATTACAATAAAAATTTAGAATATTTGATACAAAGTTTAGTGTTTTATTCGATTTAAAAAAAAACTACGCTTAAAAAACACCCTTTAGTATATCCTACTTGGCGATGTTTACTGGAAGCTCTTCTAACGTCAGTGAAGTATCTTAGGAAAGATCTTAAAATATGTTATCAAACACTCCAATTGCCTTATTTATGAGGAACATGTATTTGCAAGGCAGTTTTAAGCTTTTAATTTTTTCTTGATTTGCAGCGTGATCTCAGTGTCATTTGTTTTCGGGGCAAGTAACTACAACTATTTAACTCCGCCTTGTTACGCTAGTAGCAAGCGTCCAAGTAAGTGTAAGCTTTCTCTGAATTTGGTCAGAAGGCTGAACGCAGTAAATCTTATTTGGGTCCCAGGTCACACTGGCATCCAGGGAAATGAGATCTCGGATGAGCTTGCTTGGAAATGTTCAGAAGAAGTTTTCTCAGTACCCGAACCTGTGTTGGGTCTTCCTTTGATGCTTGGGTTTCTCGTGAACAAAAGATTCGGTGGCGCGACTGCGGTGCAGACAGACCAAACTATTGCGCCCGGACATTTGCATTAGTCTGCATCTTTTCTTCTATCTCTTAGGAGAATCGACTGTAGGCTGGTTGTAGGCGTTCTTTCGGGCCACCAAGCTTTTGCTATACACTTAAATGTGATGGACTTAAGCGACACCACCACCTGTCCTGCTTGCGGTGAGGAGGATGATATATGATACAGCAGAACACTATCTCTGCAGTTGTCCGTCCCTTGCTCGCATCATGTTGCGGATTTTCGGGGCGCCGAACATCTAAGCTCTTCATCACTGAAACTCCTTCTCATCTTCCTTTGAAAGACGGAAGCGCGTTCCATCGGATAGTAGCAACCTCCGGCAAAAACGCGACGAGACAATATATTTTGATTTTTTGTTGTCAAACAATTATTTGATACCTCGAAAACGTTTTTACTTGAATATGCTTGTCAGATATCGTTTCCTTATTCTAGAAATCGAAAAGTTCAGAAAAGATTTATAATATAATCGACTTGCACAGTTCTAAAAAGGGGCAGTCGTTACTCTGTAATAATTTTATAAATAAACTAATTCATGGACGTATTCATTCCGTGTACCTTTATTATTTATTATTAACTTCGGTGTTACACTTGAACCTAATATTTCTGAATTTATATCACTCAGAGTAGTTATACCTCAAAATCAGAAAATTCTACTTTGAAGGCTTATAACATGAATGGGAATGATAATATACCCACCTACAATATCGTGCTTTATAATCCTGTTATAAATCCTATCCTAAAAGAACTTGTATTTGTACTGTTATATTCAGATGTGATCTGTATTTCAAGTAAAATAATTTTACGAATAATTTTAATTTTTGGCAAATAATTTTTAGGGACACATTGTTAGGGACTTTTTTTCGCATTAACTTGATCTGCATTAACGACCCTTCTATTTTTATTGCTCACCTATAAGTTCGCCTGAGCACTGTAACATCAATCTCGCAACTATAACTTGTTTTTTAAATATACTGCGACGACACAACGCTCAAGTTTCAAGACCAGATCTTTGCTTCTTCAATCTACTTTTTCTGTCGTAATTATTTTTTTATAAAGATACTATGTTACTTTTTGAACAAAAGTGTTTATTTATTTTTGCAGTTGATGATTTAGTGTTTATTTTTTATGTCCCATCGAAATCAATTAGTCGCAATTTGCATCTCAGCTTAATCCTATCTGACTGCGTTTACAGTATTTTTTACTCACTTATCCCATGTACACATGAGTTTCCACTTCCCAAGCGGCTGGAAAAAAGAGACTTTAATTAAAAATTACGCGGTTAATGCGCTCACTCGCTCTCCAACTGCAAACAAAATATAATATCAATTAATTAATAAAAATTAACATTTCTCCACTGCAGCAATACAGAAGGAGGAGCAACATCTGTAGACCGTTTTATTTATTTATTTTGTGTATCTTTTTATTTGTTTATCGTTTCTCATTTAGAATTGTAACGCAGACATGCAGAAAGCAGTGCTTCAGCAGTAGCATAGCTGCAACTGGAGTCTCATTTTTACTCTCATAGATGCGTTGTCGTTGCTATAGTGGCTGGACCGAGTTTTTAATTGATGTCAATTATTTTGTAATTCCGTATGTATATCTTTCAGTATCTGCTTTATTTAAAACTTTTACAAAGCGTTCTGTTCCCCAATCACTCACTCAATTGACCACAATGAAGGCTGCCAAACTCTGAAGCAGAGGAATGTAACCAATGTGTCATCATCATCACTGCGCGCCGGGTGTTAAATCATTTTTTTTTTCAGTTTAATTAACAGTAATATATTTTAGTATACTCGAACTCGTAGTATATACATACATATATGTGTATGTATTCTCTGTCCATAGAAATATGCGTAGCTGCATAGTTTTCATTTGAATATTTTGATGGATTGTGTGTGAAAGCATAATCATATGGCGAATGCATTAAATCTATCCAAAGAGTAATCCATCATTATTATCATCCCAGTCCAGGACAAAATATTTCATGGACGATCATTTTCATACATACATACGTGTTTCTCATATGCGCAAGTATTTCGTTGGAGAAACAACGCAGATTTGAGAAAAACAGACAGACATGAGCTGATCGATCACCATTAGAATAGAAAAAGCGGGGGAATATTTTTTATTGTACCAACTGATAAAAGGATTTGCCAGGATGTAGTCGTATCTGTGTACCTAGGGGATTAAGTTAATTTTAATTTTTTTTTTTTTAGAAAAATAATGTCTATAAGCATTGTTTGATCGATGAGAATAATTTATTGAAAGTAAATGTTCTTATTTTAGCGTAGAGCAGATAATCTACAGAACATACATTTTTCCCTGGTGAAAGAATGTGAGAAATCAAGAAAAAAAATGTGCATCAAGTTTTACGATTAGACCTTCAATCAATGTCAATGAATGTGTGTGAAAAAGTCATTTAGCCTACCCTTATTATTATTTTAAAATGGATTAATGTTGTGCCTTTGTTGGTTTTAAACCAATGTATATATGCTATCGTATATAATTAACTGTCTCGCATTTAAAACTACTGCAAACTGCTCGTATGTTGCTTCGCATGAGGCATTTATAAGTTACACGACTTGATACACGGGCTAGAACCTAGCTTCTTCAACCATTTAGTGTGCAGAGGCGGTGCAGTAAAATAGGTGTAGGTGCACACAACGCTTTGTGAAATAAGAAAAATTAGAAGACATAATTGCATATAACGGTGCATATAATTAACTGAAAGGGCGCTATTTTGCCAAAGGCACTTGGTTTGCACGCTGAACCTTTTGACGAGCGAAGGTTCGCGTTAGAACCTTAACAATGGTTTAGCCGACATATAAGAGTCGTAGATGGCACGATGCTAAAATGAGGGATCGCAGCGAAGTGCTTGAAAAGTTTAAAAAAAGCTACTGATATGTCACACTGTTTATTAAGCCCGTTTCCCGAAAACGATTTTGCAAATAAAAAGCAGCGTTCTAACTTTTTTAATGTGCATAGCCACGGCAGAGACAAATTAATGTAAAGAATGTGGGGCTGCCTTTTTACTAGTTACAATTAACTTGAACAAGGACACAGCCAAAACATAGAGAGGCAGAAGTCTTGGGGACTTCAAGATGGTATTCCTGTGACTATCGAACATAATTATTCAAGGCCAGACTTAGGATTTTAGTGGGCATACACGAACGTTACTCGAATTTTTATAAGGATCATTGCGCGGATATTAAGACTATCCAAAAACGTTGCCTAACCAAATTTCTCAGAAACGGACTCTTTGCCTCTGAATTACCCGCACCTTCAATGATAGAAACAAACTGAACTCAATTCACCATACACCGCAATCGCAAAACACCGCACTCATCTGCTTAAAAAACTAGGGCACTGATTCCAATAGCTGGTAGTCTTTTCATGCTTACATTACGACGTCCCAAGACACCCACAGACTCAATGCACTCACAAAATGAAAATATTTCATTCATAGCAGGGACAATTGATTCCACCATCAACCACCCCCTTGTTATTTGCTTTCGCTCGTGCTTTAGTTTGCGCAGTCCCACTTTGTTGGGGATACAAGTCGTATTTTTACTCAAGTCGCGCGTCACCTCGATGGAGGGACAGTAGGACGCGGTAGTGGGTCCCCGTCCTCTGCATAGCTTTAAGTCCTTTTTTTCCAAAGAAAAGCTATTTCTCTCTCAAGAGTTTTGCTTTCGTTTTTTTCCGAAGGGATGGTAAGTTGAGATGTGGGAAAATACAACCCTATGCATTTAGAAGCCTGGATAAATGTGTCAATTCGAAGACTTCAGCGCTGAAAATGAACATTCAATAGAATTAACATCGGATTCCAATTGCTCTCCAAAACAACTTCGGATTGGTTTTGCTCTATCAGGCGAAATGAGTGAATGGCACCGCGACGATGACGATGAAAGCGTTCATTGTTTTCCACATCGTGAAATTTTTCAGATGCACCTCGGGAAGAGTTTCCGGAATATATACTTTGGAATCTGGGTTTTAGAGTTTGGGTACAGTTTTCATTTCATTATGTCTGCAGAACTATTGTCCTGCGACCCCCATCTCAACAGCAGCCACATTCAAGTGTCGATAATTGAAAATCAATTTGAGTGGAACAAATTAACTATGCGCTGTTGAGCAAGGAACGAAGGAAAGTGGATATCACATTTACAATCTTCAAAAAAAAAAATAGAATAAAAAAACGAAAATATCTTGGATGTATTTAATTGGCGATGTAGGGAAAAGAGAAACTACTGGAATGTGGCATAATCTTGCTTTCTATGGATGAATTGTCGATAGAGTGAGAGAACGGGTTGTAATTCATTTCACCGAACTGTGACTAATTATGTTTTAATAAGTAGCGGCACTAAAAATACTTTTGCTGTATGACGATTAAGTTGCTTTTTAAAGTTATACTTAGCATGAGTTAAGTAATTAAATTGTCCAGTTCTTTAAAGACAGTATCTTAGTACGTGATGAAAACACCATTCGAAACTTTTTATTTGACTTAAGCGTTATGTATATTCATGAATGTTATAACGTTGGGAACGTATGGTAGAGAGGACGTGCACAATATTTTCATGACCATGCATAACGTTAAATGCAAATAATTAATCAATTAATAATGTCTAAATAATTACATCAACATCTATGCCATTTTTATTTACCTATATATGTCGGGCATGTGTTGTTGATGGTTCCCTGTTTCTCTCTTCTCCAGTTTATGTAAGGAATGCTCTTTTAGCTTTACAAATCAATATAAAATTGTTGCGTGGCCACCTCTTGGATGATTTGTACTGTTTTAATTAAAGTGTAGAGGAACAAAAAAATATTGACATAAGCCGGTACTTATTACCATTAACTTGTATAATTTTTTTTTTATCAAATGTATGAACAACGTCGGCATTAAAAATATTCATGCAAAACAGTTTGTTTTTTAGTTTAGAATCAGCTTGAAATATAACGCAAAGAAATTGATAATAAATTGGGTGCATTAAATTTATACGAAATTTTATATATTACTGTTTTGCGAGAAAAAGACCTAATTTTTCGAAATGATTGGTCTTGTTTTTTAACACCGTTCTACTTCATTATTGCAGAAGTAGAAGTACTAGGCGCAGTGGCTTAGTAGTTAAGTGCTTCTTGCGACCGTCTGACAAACATCCAAGAGTAAGAAATGTCATGACGTTCAGAATCGGCATTAAACTGAAGGTCCTTCGTTTCGTGTCAAAAATATATCTTCTCACATACAATAGTTGAAGAAGCTAGGCTTTATTATTTGTTTATACTTTTCCATTGAGTCATTATCTGAGGAAATATTACCTCAGTTTAAGGTGCTTAAAAGAAACATCCGCCCAGATATCGAAAATGTCATCCAAAGATTCAATTGTGCAACAGAGGAACTACAGAAGAACTACACCATATTGCATTTTTATTATTAATTGAGAAAATGGCATTCGAATCAAATCATAATAAATAAAAATACGCATTGTCCTAAAGCTTTAAAACTGTCAGCGATTCAGTTCATTGTTATTAAATAAAAAAATACTTTTACGCAACAGCAGACAGGTCTAGAATATTACTTTCCGATTAGGTCTATAGACAGATCGCAATTATAGTCTTTTATAGTATGTACATGCTTGCTAAGATAAAAATGCAAATGGAAAAAAAAACATCACACGCATCACTGCCGATTAAGTCAAAAAAAAAAGGCCCAAATGATAACTTACGAAATGTCAAAAACAAAAGATGTGGCAACATCTTCTCTTCGAAGAGTAAAATTCAAACATTTTTCACCCTCAGTTTCTCACTTTTAAATTCCAAGCACATCTTTGGCCATCAGTTTTCATTTTGATCTACCACCACCACCACCAACCACTACCCAAACCCACACGCTACACTGCTGGCTGGAGATTATTTGTGTCACAATGAATCTTCCCCGACCTTTCAAACAAATATTATTTTGCACCCCCACTACCCCCTACCACTTGATATCGCGTCGTCACAATGTACTAGAAACTTTTAGTATTCCAGTCATAGCAAAGCTCTACATATTAACGATTATTGTATGACTACAAAATACAACAAATACTATCCAGCCCCATCGACGGCGCCTTGTTGTTATTGTTGTGCTGTATCCTTTTTACGGAGTATTAGTGGTAGTAAACCTAAAAATGAAAATGAATGGATATATTTATTCTACCAACGTAGGAGACACATACATATAGAGGCAGTTAGTGTAAGGCCTGCGTCTGCATGCTTTGGCATCATCAATCGCTTGATGCACGATGGCTACTAGAAGAGAAATGGATGGTCAGTCCGGCTGCATTATAATACATATCCTTAAACTAATAATTGTGGACAGTGGTACGCGCTCGGTGGGATTTATTTTTTGGAGCCATCCTTATTTTTTGTTTGTGTTAAAGATTGTGTTATGTAACTGTAACCGTATGTAACGCATCTATTCTTGAAGAAAGCCTAGTAATGATTTATATCCTTGATGGAGAATTTTCTATTCTGCTTTGTTTTATGCAATTTATTCTTTGTATGTGGTTTATATAGTTTGATGTTTTCTCCAACCCTCGACATTTTGTTGTAGGGTGGTTGAACGAACACCCTCGATCAAAAACCATAAGGCAGATAAAACGTTGAGAAAGACGATGACGTTAATATAGAAAAGAGAGTTAAGGATGTAACTGCTTTTAAAAATATAAACCACTTGTCCTAGAAATTCTATTTAAGTTTCATTGTCTCTGTGGTTTGTGAGTGGATTTTTATTTCCTTTACATTTTCCCAGAAAGATTTATCTTATGACATGAGTCATATGAATGTCCTCCTCTTCCTTATATGTACGCCGTTCGAATTCATATACGGCATATAATGCAATATACTGGCTGAGGACGGCATCAAGGAAGAATGATAATAGGTCTAGTTCCATGAAAGTTCTACTTGGCCTTCGTTTTTTTCGATGGAAAAAGCTGATATTGTTTTACATTCTTCTTCCGTTTCAATTTAGAAAATTAGTTTGAAATAAGCTGAATAATGAAGTGACTAAAAGGCTTTGAATATGAGTGTGGTGGTATATCATGAGAGCTCATGACATTTTGGGACTGAACGCGGCAGCACTTACGTGGGTCCTAGAACGGCCTTTGATGAATACACGGAATCCAAGTTAGATAAATACATTTTAATGAGCAAGGGAACCTTGTATTGGAGTCCAAGTTTTTAATTACAAATTGTCATTGGTGTCATCCGTGGCATTAGTATCATCTCGTGTAGTTACCTATAATCCGTCTAAAGCAAGCTTGTCATCCAAAATGACACTCGGATGACCTAACTGATCACAATGTATGATCGGGCGTCATCTAGCAGATGAGAAGCTCGCAGGTGGCATGCAGATGAGAACCGAATTACACAAGTTCTCTGACGTCAGCATGTCATAGTGTTGTGCGTTAACTGGTTCTGTAAAAGACGATTTAACGAAGATCTTTACGAGCTGTACAGCAGCATCGGCCTGTTAAAAAACTGCACTGAATAAACACGATGTAAAGCTCGGTGACGACATCAAAGCGAGCTCGTGCGCAAAATAGTCACTGCTCATATACGAGTCTAAAGTGGGCTACCACATGGTTGTATACTTACATCAATATAGCTATGTTTAATTTTTTGCAATAACGGATGTTATCTGTGCTGCATTGCCAAAGTATACAATGCAAAATGACATCTTAATATTTCCCTGAATTGTTCGCACTTAGAACACGATAACGTTTTCGGTGCCCATTTCCAATAAAAGCAGTAGAAAAGAGATATCTCTCATTAACTCTTTAAGTTCGCCTATAAATCATTAATCAAATTTGCCCTATCATAACGAATAAGTAAATAAAACACAATTTGAGTTAAAGCGGAACGAGAAACAAATGGCAGTGAATAATCTGCGGGCCTAGACCTTAGTCAATTTGCACTCTTGCACTAATCGCTGTGTAGGTGTAGCACGTATGTATGTATGTTCATGCTCGCTCTCTGTTATTCGTACATAATAAACAACAAACTAGAGGTTAATTTAATTAAGATTCCCCCCTCGTTTTTCTGATTTAGTTGATCATTAGAATCTCACCCCCGCCTTTGGTGTGTAGTGTAGAGTGAATATGTGACTAAATGACATTTGTCAGCAAAACTGAGCTTTGCTGTGTAGTTTTTCGTAGGAAATAGTTTTTACTTGATTGGGGTGTGTGTAATGAGGTGGTTTAGGTGTAGGTTGAATTAACACGTGTTTTTTTTGTCTATACAACTGGGATTCTTCTAAGTTGAAGGTGATTACGGTAATTGAATGTTGTTATATAAATTGGTAGATTTAATCTATGTTTACCTTAGTTGTTCAATGGAGAAATACATATGTTGATAAATAGCAAATTAAAAATGTAACAGGGTAACTTACTCTGGCAGGGTTGGGTTTCAAATGGACTTAGCTGTGAAAATCTACCATGCAAAAAAGTATATCTGTAATTGAACTCTAGCGAAAAATAAAAATATATAATATCCTGATGTAATAAATTCAAATAAAAGCCTTCGTTATTTTAGTAATAATCACATATCCTATTTGTAAATGGGAAGCATTATTACACAAAAATCACAAAGCCCACTACAGACATCCATCAATCCATAATACATATAAATAGAATCGAAATCCAAAATGTCCTTACACATATGTGATAGAGGAGGGGTCTTATGTGGGACTCTGAATAAAGCTCATACAGGTCATTACTAGAAAAAAATATAAAAAAACTGAGTTGAATTCACTGCACAATGCACACGTTATTGCACAGAGGGGATAAATGTCAACATTACATTATAGCGCTAGGGTAAAAATCCCAACTATCGAGTGGTAAAATAAATTTAATATGCCATGTTTTGTATGTGTTAAATTATTGTTATTTTTATTGTCACACGAGGAATGCAGTGAGGGATGTTCAAGTTGTGCTGACTCTGAATTATATGTTTACTCTTATACTTATGGGAGAACTATATTTAAAAGTGCTGTAATTTTGTCTTTTTTTTTATCTGATAAAACTTAATATCAGGCTATCTGGCATTTTATTCTATCTATCCAGTGTAATTTAACGCTATAATTTTTACCAGCGATCTTAATAGATTACATACACCGCCCAATTGGAGTGGAGGTGTTCAGGAGGCTCTCATGATATCAGCGCACCTCACAATAGCCAAGTTATAGCTTTAAAGTGTTTGCTTCAATGGGGTCAGTAAAAGTCCTATAGATAATATGAGTTGATATATGCATATGATACATATATAACATTAAGGAAAAATTAGCCGCCAAAGAGTTCCTTCAAGTACCTTCCATGGTTGTTGGTATAACTGGTGCGTTATATTTTTTTTGCGGGTATAGACATTTATTTGTGATTATTTTTAATAATATTTTTAGGGAGCTCATAGCCGAACAATAAA
This sequence comes from Ferdinandea cuprea, assembly GCA_963576555.1. Taxonomy (NCBI): domain Eukaryota; kingdom Metazoa; phylum Arthropoda; class Insecta; order Diptera; family Syrphidae; genus Ferdinandea; species Ferdinandea cuprea. Next base: position 81,515,981 of record OY754958.1, on the reverse strand, counting down.
ATTGACAGAAACAAAGAATATAAAAGCAACCAATTACAGAGACGATTTTAAACATATATGAAAAACACCAATAAAATCGTGGTCGACCACAGCATTATAAATATACTGAAAGGAATTAATTAATTTTTAAAAACGAACCATCTAAATTATTTTAGAAGTAAATATCGATCTCTTTGCATCGCAACTAAAGATGCCCCATGCCCAAAAACCGTGTCTAAAAATAGGAAAAGCTCTTGAGTTTCTGAGTCCCAAATTTCTCAATTCATCTTGTTAATAAGCCTTAAAGTCAAAATTGTGCTTTAACGCACGGAATAATTTTCATTGCAATGCATGCATTATTTAATTCATTGCATTTAAGTTAATGGCTAAGCAATTAGCTTATATTCAGATATCTGTTGTCATTCCCAATATTTGCAATGTATTCGGTTCCGGTCGGACGCTTAGTCACCAGATCAACTTGGAAACAAAATTAATACCTACAGACTTTTTCGTTGCTGAAAAATTGAAATTTGTCAATATATGGAGGCAGAAAATTGCAGGCGGTTAACATTTTATTTTTTAACCCTTGACAAAGTAAAGAAAAGAGGCCCACGTAAGTAGCCATATGCAGGTGGATAATAATATTCTTTTCGTAATTATAACTGAAAGATTTTCCATTATTTCAAATGCAAACTTCATTAAGCCCCTTCATCGCTTTTTTTTGTTCATCGATTTTATGAACTGAAATTGAAATACCACATGAGGGTACAAATACGTTTTACTCCCGCCTCCGTAATTTAAGTTGGACTGACAAACATTTTTAAACATTATACTGCACTACTGCTCTCAACCCTATTAAAGAGACAACAGTGCTACAGACAAAACATAAAAAATACTCTAAGATCTCTTGGGGGTCATTGGATGTCATCATTTGAACAGGAAATTTACATTAAGGCCATATTCTTCGTTAAAATGTTGTATGCTATTCGCTACATTCTTTCGTCTGTGTTTCGTTTTTTTTTCTCTATTTCAACCCTCACTGTTTGTTGGAATTTTTATTTCACCCGCTGACTACAGAGGGCTGAGGCGTGGAAAAATGTATCATTTACCAAATTCATGGTACATTAGGACACACTAAGGAAAAGGTACATTAGCTTTTATTTATTCCGAGCACCTTTCGCGAAACACAGGACCCACCTAACCTACTACTCTGTTTCACACAGTTTCTTATTAAGTACACTCTCTCGTTCCATTTAGAGTGTGGATCGTCTTAGATAAGGCTAGAATGTGAATGAAAATGAAGGGAAACCTATTTCACCCTCTAAATCATTTTATTTATATTACTCACTAAGGGTGGGGGTGGTTCTATCACCCTTAAGCGGAGTTCTTGCAACATTGTCAGAAGTATTTTGTGTTTGAGCTCACCTGTAGAAAAAAATAAAAATAAAATGAAAAATTAGTTAGCATAAGAGATGTATAATTTGAATTCAGAACAAAAGCGTACATTGCTATCAGGATTTCTGTCCGAGAGGATTATTAATGCAAGAAGATTAATTTTATTCAATGAGAAATGATGGTGTCAGTCGATTTGTCAATTTCCTATCTGTATACAAAGTTTTTGCTTCAGTTGGAACTTTAACAGATTTGTGGAGTGGCAGTTAAAAGAAAGAAACAAATTTTAGGAAAAATTCCACATTTAGAATGATATTTAAATGAAGGCTAATGCTGTTAATTCGGAAAGTAATTATTTGTTTTAATAAATGGCAATCCTAAGTAAGAACGAAATGCAGGTACGCGTTAACTGTCCAGAAATTCCATTTTTGAAAGTGAAAGACTTTAAAGAATAAATCAGCATTGAAACATTTTTCCAATAGTTTCATGACTGCGAAGGTTGATAGCTACCTTCGAAACTCGAACTATTTGCCAAGAGAATGGTAAGCGAGCAGTGCAGATGTAGGTCCCAGCTCACAGACAGTCAAGCTAGGTCCATTCTATTGGAATTAGGAGTATTAAAACCATAAGAGAACCATTTTTAATGAACTCGTAGCCGAACAACACAACACACTCGTATTATAATACCAGCTACGCTATGTCACTCGGCTCAAACTCAATCCCTACTAGGAAATTATGATATTTTGATTGACCCTCGACAAACTTTGCTCATTAGTCTCATCACTCCGTTATAACTTCCATGTGAAATGAAGTATGTACATGCAAACATGTAAACTCCAAACAAATGAAAAAGATTCTGCACTATGTTTTCAATTTTCGTCAACAACGAGCAATGGATTGCGATGATGATGGTGAGAGTAAATTTCCATTTTTTACATAACGATCAAATTTTTTGACACTGACAAAAATCTGTCAGAAAAATATGTTCTTTGGTAAGTTTTTTTTTTTGCATGCGCATCCTCCCCATTTGTTCAATATGGATAGAGGAGGTTCACATCCTTTTACAGATATGCAACTCAGCACAAATAGTGCCAACGATGTTGACATGGCATCGAGAATGACAATGCGACGCGGATAACATCCCCAGACATCACACACATCACATGTACATATTAAAATGTATGTGTATGTGGGAGAATTTCAGTTTCAATTCTGCTGTGATATCTTTTTGCAGGATGTTTCCTTTTGACACCGATTGTAGTACACTTCTCAAATGGGCCTCTAAGACTTGTAGCGAATGTGTACAATTTTATTGTTATCATTTTCGTGCTCTATGTGTTTTTTCACAGTATGTGTGGTTAGATGCAAATTATTTTTAAAAGGAAACCCACCTCTCCAGCTCGGCTATTTTCTCCTACCGCAACCACCAAACCATACATGAAGGGAAAATATTGCACTTTATCGTAATGGCTTTTAGGAATGGGGCGGCGGGAACGTGTGAGCACAACAATATATCTGTGGTGTGCACGTTTAGAAAAACAAAGCGGGTGGGAGGAGTGGTTGCGAGGAATACGATGAGGAACCATTTAGATGAAGGTCGGATGGAAACAATGACATTGCTTTTAGTAACCACAATTTTATTAAATTGTTAAAATACAGACAAAAACGAGAGAAAAGTCCTTGTGAGTGAAATTGAGTTGGAAAATTGGCAAAAAACGAAACAAACGAAGGTTGTGTGTAATTAAATTGGCTAGAGATACAAAATTGAAACCATAATTGCATGGCAAAGGAGTTGAATTAAGAAACCAAAATAAATTACGTCATTTCAAAACGATGTTTTTAATTACACTAGAGCATCGAAAGGGATGTGATTGTGTTATTCGCTAGTTGAAAACCAACGCATAATTAAGAGTGGGGACAAATAGGAGAAGTAATTTATTGAATAGGCAAAAAAAAAAACAGTGAAGAACTGAAACTCTAAGTAAGGTCTTTTTTTTAAAGGCAGGATAAATGCCAAAAAAAAAATCAAAAAAATCAATTGAGCAGCTTAATTGGAAAAAAGTTTGACTGTCAAAAATTCATGATTTACCATTGCTGAATAGTTGGAAAGATGTAGTAATAGTTAAGTACTGCCTTGCGTGCGATATTTCGTTGCTGGATTGAGACTTTTTGTCATATAGCCGCCTATTGGAATTTTTTGTAATACCGAATTTTGAGTAAGTTTAGGTCAAGACCTAAATACATTGGTATGTACGGACCATCATGTCGTCAGCAGAAAATGCCACAAACACAAACTCAGGCAAAGAATATATAGTGGAACACCATGCAAAGGCCACACTATAAACTTTACGCCCGAGGACAACTACACGAAAGGAGGCGAACAAAATTGAAATAATTCAATTGAAGATTATTAGTTTGATATTGCAGTAGTTGTGTTATTGGCTTGTCGAAAAGAAATATTTAATATTCGACATCGGTGAATATTAAACATTCGATATGTTCGATTATTCAATTGACGGCAACTGAACAACAAACGATTGGTGAAGATAATAAATCATCTCGAGCCGCGGTTAAAAAATCAATGGTCAAATTCGAACAATCCGGTTTAGTTTTGAATTTGAAATGACCTTGAATCCTCCTTATTGCCGGTCTTACAAAAATCATTTCACAGCCTTTTCAACTTTTCAACGTCGTATCTAGCTGCAAACTGAATGTGTCAACAAAAATTGTGGAGCTAGGTTAGGTAAAATAATTCGATTAAAATACATTTTTATAATTAAACTTTCACATACTTATGCGTGGGAATTTGCACTCAATTATTTGGTTGTGTTTCAATTTCGAGACAACACGGTTACGCAGCACAAATAAAATCTACCCGCAGTGTCGCCAACCAACAAACCATTCAATTACGTGGCACACAAACCCAAATTTTATTATATTTTTGAAACTATTTTTCCTTTTCTTATCGTTAATTTTGAAATATAGTTCGGATATAATCAGTGCTGATGACCCAGGCATGCGAACTCCAACAACACCCACTAACCTTAAGCACTTCCATGAGGGAATATTAAAACCAGGAAATTCATCATCGTCGTCCTTGAGAGCCATTCCACTTGTTTTTCATAATTTTTTTCTTTTCTTTTATATATACTTCCTCATCAACTATACTCTCTTCGCGCTTTTGTTTTTAGCATAAAAGAAGGATGGCAAGAACGACAGAAAAAACCAAAGAAAACGGACCATCATGTCGTCAGCAGAAAATGCCACAAACACAAACTCAGGCAAAGAATATATAGTGGAACACCATGCAAAGGCCACACTATAAACTTTACGCCCGAGGACAACTACACGAAAGGAGGCGAACAAAATTAAAATAAATATGTTTACGAGTCGTTGTGGAATGTTTGCCAACTGAGCTTAACTGGATTTAATTTGCATACCAATGGATAGTTTAGGAAAATGAACAATGAGGACGGAGAGGAGTCTGATCCTTCTCAATTGTCAATGTCATTATATTAATATGAATGACGGGAGATTTTTTTGGTTCCAACAAAAAAAAAATTTTTATTTCAAGAATGGTTAAGGATGATTATTCACTAGTTTGTACGAGTCCCGATGATCTAGCAATCATTACTGAAAGAACAAATTTTCAAAAACGATTGATATTTTTGTATCTATTGATGGGGAAAGCTTAAGAAATGACAATCTGTGCAACATCAAAATTTCTACTGTTACAAAACCGAATAGAAGAAATGAAAATTTTTCTACTATTAACCAAATTGACCCCATTCACACTAAAACACAAAATGTCATGTGCTTCTTATATTTTTATGCAACTTTTTCTGTGCCCATTCGGGCTAACAAGTAAAAACAGACTCATACAACCATATGCACTGCACATCGAAGGAATTATTACCACATTTGTCGGGGCAATGATCGTCATCATCATCATCATCATCATCATGTGTACCATCTCTCTGATACTCCATTGTGGACATCATCATTGTCGTCAAAGCTTTTAGATAAAATGCCTTTTTCCATATCTGGCCAATATGTCAGATCTATCATCATCATTATGAATCTTCTTCTGTGTCTGTTACAATCGTTGACTATACAGTACATCGACAGAGCTCATCCCCTTTCGTCATCCATCACAGAAGTGATCTAATCAATTGTATAACTGGAAACGATATAAAAACTGTTACTGCAACAGCAGCAGCAGTAGCAAGTTTGAAGTGATATTTTTATATATCTTTAACCCGTTTGAACTTTAGGTATGAGTATAGGGTGCGCACAATACTATAGATGTGATACTATAGTTCGTGCAGAGCTGCTACTTAAGTGGCCTCCTTTATAATTTTTAAGGAAAAACAGTTCCTCCTAATATGGATTCTTCTTCAATTTGGAATGCAGTTCCCTCGAATATGGACATGCATCTGCAACTCTACAAAGCAATGCAGTGGACGCTTATTCAAAAAAAAGAGGGGATAGAAATAGGTCAATGTATTTGACATTACGTACTCTATTGGCATCTGGTACCGCCACCGCTTAGACAAATCGAAGTCATGTTGTCGTTTTTTGTAATCATCTTCGTCGTATTTGGCGGCAACAACTGTTTGTAGTTGATTGAGAATGTGCCGGACGAATGTTTCATTTTGTTCAAACCGATGAGATGTGTAGGGGATTATTCTATGAGTTAAGCATATTTTCCTATTCTGAAACCATGTACTGGTTTTATTATGGGTTTAATGTGTATTACTAAATATTTGTTTTCGATTTATAAACATATACACATACAGTAAGGGCCAGCAATTTAGCCCAAGTCGCTTTCCGATATTTAATATCGCTAATTATAACTATCTGTCGGTAGGGCGTTTTAGGTGAGGCAGAACACCATCTCCTGCGGAAACACGCAAAAAGGCTCGGATTATCGGATGCTGACATCTGCAGATACTGCAGAGATCTATATGCTGCTGAGGATATAACACGTGTGATTGTGAGGCTATAGCGGGCAGTGGACGAAAATTGTAAGAGAAATTATTTTTTTGAAAACACAGAGAGCAAATATTGTTATAGTATGTGTTCACTTGAGTAGGTCGACCTTTTTTGCCTTGTCTGCGATAACTTTCTGAATCGTGGGTATTGTCTCCAGCTGAAATTAAAAGTGAGCGCAATTGTTACAAAAAGACTAAAATTCACAATTCACTACAAGTGCGGTGAATAAATTAATAAATTTGTGAAATTTTGAATTTTGCCAATCTGACATTTGTCTTTATTAGAACTTTGTTGTTCTATCGTTCTGCCGATTCTCCTATTTACTCTCTGGCTTTTAATTTATACCGTTTGATTTACTCATCAATCAATCGTGTCAAGTGGAGCTGCTATTGAAACGAGGGCCAAAACTCTTCAATCGAAATCATCGACACCATCTCAACACCTAGTAGCGAACATGCAAACGCTTGATTAACGATTGGAAAAACATCGGCTTCTAGTCTCTGCCCACATATCAAGCGAAATCAACATTATTCGCAACGACTTCCTCTTCCAAATTGAAACCATTCAACTAAACTGTTCAAAACGCTTTGAGTTACTTAATAAGAGTATTGAAAGCATTGTCGAACGTGTTAAGAGAGCTGAAGTAAATACAGAAGTTGAGAAAATGCAAGCAACAACAAATTCAACAAATACAACAATTCGCAAAGAGCTCATTGCTTTGCAAAAACAACATGATATCATGGAACAACGAGACATTGCTGCTGTTGCTGTTTCTGCTTCTGCTGCTCTGCCGTCGTGATGTTGGTATAGAAGGTGTGGGATTTGTTTACATATACGACTGTTTGACGATGAAAAAATGGGTTATTCTTCAAAATGCACTTGCCCATAAGCGCAAAAATCAGCTGTCAATTGTTTATACGAAATTCGGCAGTTTTTGTGAAAGCAAGTATGCAAGGGAAAATTAAAGCCATTGAAATTATAGAGGAACTGACCGACTTCGCGGATGCTTATGCCAACGGGAGAGTCCAACAACATCTTGAGTATTTGACTGCTGCTGCGGACATAGGAATTTAGAAGTGCTGACATTATTTGTAATTAATTAAAAATATTTACTTGTATTGTTAAAAATATTTAATTGTTATATTTTATATTTATATTTTCTCTCTTTTATTAAAATTTGTTTCTTGTTTCTTTTTCATTCTACCTATTCTCTTTTATTTCTATTTTACTCTTATTTCTATTTTCCATTTCAGTCTAGTCTTTTCTGCCTGTTTAGATCATACTGCGCTATTCTGAGTATTTCTCGAATTATAGTTTTTTAAGATATTCTATACTAAGATCGGATTACGATGCTCGATTTATTATTACTTCTGATAAAAACTCATCTATGGCCAATGATGTGAGTAATAATTCTCTGCGCGCTATGATACGAGTTTTATCTAGTATTCAGTCTGGTTTCTCAGTATGTCACTTGAACGCACGTAGTCTTAAATTGTCTAAATTAGATTATTTAAAATATAGTTTTGAAGGCTTTGAAGTTGTTGTTATCTGTGTGAGTCAATGATCATGTTTTTGATATGTTCGGCTATGTTCTGTATTGTAATGATAGATTAACTAACACTACTGGTGGTGGGGTTGCAATATATTGCAAATCAAATTTAAAATGCAAGGTGATTGGTAAATCGGAGCGCTATGGAATTGAATATTTAATGTTGGATATATCTGATAAGTGTATTTTGTCATGTGTTTATAATTCAAGCAGAAGCTTCTCATCAGATCCGTTTTTCTTTGCGTACGTGATTCTCTTTCGCAGAAACTCAATGACATAATTCTATCAAACACTAATCCTAGTTTGCTCGATCTTCTGATAGTCTCCGATGTTTGGAATGTTCTTGTCTTTGACCAGCTTTCCCTTGATGGAATATCGTAAAGTTGAAAGAATATCATACAGTCTTATGTAGTAAATTGCTCCACTATTTCGGTTTTAGTGATATGGCAGTAAGACATATCAAAAGTTATTTAAGTAATAGATCACAAAGAGTATTATTCTAATGCTAAACTTTTGCATGAGGCCGTACCACAGGGTTCAATTTAAGGGCCGATTCTTTTTTCAGTTTTTATAAATGACTTCGTTTGTAATTGTAAAAAAGCCTCGGAATTCAGGACAGCTATTTTTGAATTGTTTTTCACAAAAGCAGTCGTTTTTTCTATTTTTCTTCTCTTTATCCTTCTGTCTTTCACTATTTTTACTCTTCACTATTCTACTATATTATCCTCCATTTAATACTCCTGTAATTATTATTTTGTATATTATTATATAATATTATTAGTGAACTCTAAAATTTTAATTTTGTAGTACTCTTTAAAGACTAAGTCTTAAATGTACTTAATTATTGCTAAATAAATTGAAATTGAATAGGTGGCATGGTCTTCAAGGGCCTTCTAGGGTTTTGCAGGGAAATTGGTTGCTTTAACGGGGAAAGTGTTTTGGTTTTTCTGCCTTTTTAATGTGAATTCAGTTAGTTCCCCCAGGGATCCCGATTGGCCGACATATTAAACGACAATATGCTTAGGTAATATAAGCGAACAGATCACAGGGAATTCATCATTCATCGGAAAAAGGGATCACCCATGAAGTGATAAGATCGTGTTGATACTATTTCGTAATTAACTTTTTTTAAGTTTTTTAGTTTCTGATTTAACTGCTCTGAAGGTTGATACTTAGCTTTTAGTTGGTGACAACGGTTAGAGGTTATTGTGGTTGTTTGTGACCCGGAAAGTGAATTCCACTGACAATCCACGTAACACGTTACCCATTGATAAAGAGAAGCAAACACTACACCAAAAAGAGGATTTATGCAAGAAAGTACAATGGACGATTTGGCAAAGTCTTAGTGATCTATGATAAAAAAATTGCCCTGCTTTCACTTATTTTAAGAAAAAAATTTTATTTTTTTATTACCACAAAAAAAATGTTGGTACCTAATGTGTTTGCCATAATATTTAAATATACATCTTTGGGTATTTTTTAAATCCATCTTCTTCTCTTCCAGTGACTTTAAAATATTCTAAAAATTCCATCGAAATGATTAACTAAACCACTCTCCATTGAAAATCGTTTATCCGTATCAACCGCGCAATAAATTACACATTCCCGAGATTTAAACAAAAAAATATACCCTGAAATGGGTCTTCCCAGGGGAAAAATTGTATCCAGTGTATCTACCAACCACCAGTCCTTCGAAATTTTCAACAAACTCTACACATGTTATAGTATAGTGACAGATTTGTGTATATTGACTGGAGGGCGACACTGACAGATGGGGACGAATCGAAAAACTTATAATATAAGTTGTGCATTTTGTTTCAACGCAAACATTAATTTCGTTAACACTTCTTTAAAAAAAATATGTGTGTCTGTTTGAAAGAACAAATATCGCGTACAATTTCTGTTCACATCAACTGCGATGTTTTACAAATTGGCCATTTCATCAACAAATTTCTGCACGTACGGATACGACATGCGGCGTGTGCTAACTATTTTCGTACTCTTAGAATAATCCATTAAAACAAGACAAAATTGAATCAGCGCTAGTAACCCGAAAAGATACACTGTATCTTAAAACAAAAATTAAAATTCAATATGTTTATAATGCGACTTATTCATGTAGATAAGCACGCGCTAGTGCGTTTCAGAGCATTTTTTATAAGAATCGATAAACTAAAATTAGGGTTAAGCCTATTAAAATGTGCTGCAAATAGACTACAATAACTTTTGGTAACAGAATTCCCCATTCTTGTATATTTATTGCATGAAAATATTAACTTTAAATGGCTTTTCAAATATGTATCAATAAAATAGATGGCTCATCCAGATTTAAATGATTGCGGAAAATTTTTGAATATCTCCAGTATGTTGAAACTTGCATTAATGTCGCTTTGTGTTTGACTAAAGAATTTGGCTGCTCAGTTTTTTTCCAAAGGCAAATGCCAAGTTTTGGAGTAAGATACTCTTATATGTCAAACATTGCCACTCAAATTTAAATCTTTCATTGCAGTTCCTAAAAAAAACACATTCTTATTTTTCCTTTGGAAACATATTCTTCCCTGTCTTTTTTAGCAAACCAATAAAAATTCCACTCTTTCGTTTATAATATCTCTTGTTCAACAAATCTTCATCTAAACAAAGGAATACCACGAAATGCATTCCAGAGCGAAACAATTTATTCCAAAGGCAAAAACAAACTGGAATTAGAATGCGCACCTTGCGACATCAAATACATTCGCTGGCAGAATATACCCTTCTTCAAAAATCCAGTATTGCATAGATTTGCTAATGGAACTCCAATGCACTCTTTGTGCGCCTCTTTCTCTTTCGAAATGCCTGTAGAAGACTATTTGGGGAAATATTTTTACCCATACAATACAATTGGATGGGATTCGATTTCAGTTTTATGAAATGGATAATTTAATATAATTTTCAATGTTTTTTCGAACTGAAGAGGAAAACAAAGGAGATATTAGGAATGCCTTAGAAAATACCACCAGCTGCATGCGGTGACTGCGTTGGCTCAACTGATTGTTTTCATATCTTTCAGTATATAGTGCGTTTGAATGTCGTCCACTCTTAATTGCGTCAATTAAAGGGTAATAATATTCATACTAAACTTAAACTCGATTCAGGGCTGAGATGACAAATTTAGCCGAACAAAAATTAAAAATTTGTGTCACTTACTAGCATTAACAGTTTTATGCAGGTGGTTAAATAAGAGTTGTGGTTTTTTGATAAATTTTTTCGAGTTGTCTTTTGAATTTTATTCCCATAAAAGTGCGAAAAATTCAAAGTACTACCGTCTTGAGCATGGAAGAAAACCAAAAAAAAATGTATAACAGGGTATTTTTTCCAATATATCGCCCATACAAAGTTTCTGGTCACGCCTACTTTTTCAAAAAAAAAATTTTTTTATAAGTTTCATAGAATGAACTAAAATCGATCACGCTTTTTTCTTTAGGGGATATGGATGGGGTGTCACACTGTTTTCCTCAACAGGACTATAATCTTTCCTTATGTTTCATTTTAATTTAAATATGGAGTTGGTATATTATCTGTATCACCAAGCAAACAACTTCTTAGGTCATAGTAAACAATTCGCATTTGATTGGAAAAAAGAATTTCTACGATCGATTTTGCCTTGCAGCACCAGCTTAAACATGTTTTGTTTATGGTAGATGTTTCGAGAGAGAATGAATATGGCCATTTTCTGAGCTATTTCAGACATTTATTGAAATGAGAAAGTCAATCCGATTGACAAACAGTTTAAATATCTTGAATTTGAAATTTTAGTCTTAAGAGAGATCCAAACCAATTTAAAGGAAAAAATCGGTTTTTTTATTCTTGTTCATAAAATCGAATTCTTCTTCGCAGATCAAAGCTGACGTTTTTTTCGGCGGCAAGGGTATGCTTCTTGTTCGCAACGCACACATGAAAATTACAACAATGTTATTGTTTCAAGAGACCTGGGCGTGAAAATTCTACTTGAAATTGGACGAACTAGTGTCAGTTACTGAGAAACTGAACCTTTACTTAAGATTTTTAAATTAGTTATGCCAATAATCGTTCATATTTCTTAATCAATCTTTTTTCAGATGAAAAACTTCTGGAAATCGATTTAAATATTTATTAAATAATTTCGTCTTCTGATAACGCAAGGAGCAAGAATACTTGACCATTTTAATTTACAAAGGTTGGTATAATGATGGTATAGGATGTAAAGGCAAAACAAAGGTCACCAACGTGAAAAAAGAGTAAACAGCACTTATGTTTACATAAATATTTTGTTGACTTGACTTTGGACCACTGATGGAGGGAAAATAAGTGGAAAGTCATTAGATCAAAGACTGTGTTTCATTGGCTTAATTGCAAATTGTTTTTTGCTGACGGTGACCAAGTAGATGAGTTCCATTTTAGCTGTAAATATTATCACTGGAAAAATATATTTTCATTTCAGTGTTAATGAAAAATAAACAATGAACTTGCATTCGACGACTTCTATCATGCGCTGCTCTAATAAACAACCCATCATTGAGTAATACAAACAGCATTTGGTACCACCAGGGGCATCGCAAATTGACTTCCCCGATGTGCCTTGATAGACTTGCTCGATGATAGTTTAAGTACAAATCGATGGGTAGATGACGAGAGACATTTAAAAGGAAATTGTATGCAAATAAACACAAGTTGACGTACATATATCGTTTAGGTTCACAGTATCTATTTGTGACTTTTGTGAGCACGCAAAATCAGCCATGAAAATGCTAATCAAGAGTTAATTTTTAAAAACGGCTGCAAATAATAGACTGAAAAAACTTGTCGCATAGAGAACTATAGTTTTCACCCTTAAGTTCAAAAACGTACACCTGCCAATAAAAATCAGATTGAATTATGATAATGATCATGGCAGATAATTTATGAGATCAGATGTAGGATCATCTTACCACTCTACTGAAAATATGTTCTTACATGAACATCTGTTTTAAATTTCTCACTGCCAACCAGGCCAAGGAGTTTAATAGCATTTGGATACACTAAAATGTTACCCTAATGAAACAAAATATAGTGAAATCAATTATTTACACTTCATGCATCTTTTCTTAAGTTGCACTGATACTCTCCGCTCACCTAGATCTGAGTATTGCACGGATTTTAAATCACTAATAATACTACGTCCATTTGTGGGGAGAAAATGCCGACTTTAGCTTGGTGCGAGATTGAAGATACTTAACTATTTTTAAACACTCGATAGTGGTTTCTCTGACGAAGATATGCATGCACACATATAGTTCAGTTCTGGGTGAGTGGTGAGAAAATATTTCTGGACGCTAAAACACTTGTTTGAACGAGTTTTATTGAATAGGGACCTGTAGTGGTATGAAAATTAAAAGCCGTGCCCGGTAATGTGTTAAAATTAGATACAGACGGGCAGAGCATTTATTCAATTTGGTTGATTTGGCTGATAGTACTGCTAGTGTTAGTTACTACAATGTCATTAAGATATACAACAAAACAAAACATGTGATGATTAAAAACGAAAAGAAATTTAAAATTTATCGCTGGTCAAGCAGGTTAGATTCCCGATGGGGGAAAGAGTTTTTCGAATTCAATGAACAAAACATTTAACAGCACCATGCTACAAAAAGTGTGTATCAAAGACCTCGAAAAGCACCAGAATCAAGGCAACAAGAGCTGTCGGCCCAGTTATCATATCCAATGTCGTAAGTTGATTTGGATGCAGTGGTTTTGGAGTTGTAGGTAGAGTCCGACCTTTGTCCGAACCCGAAGCCAAATGTAGTGCAACCTGAAATACCAAGGAACCTAAAATAAATCATCTCCTAAATTTTATTTGACCTGTATACAATTAAAAAGATAAAATAACTCATAATCATAACAAAATATATTCTACAAACAAACAATAGCCAAGGGCCAAGATTAGCCTTTTATCTTCTCCGCTAGTCGGGGGACCCAAATATAAACCAACAATATAACATAAACTTAAAAACATGTCAACAATATACAAAGACCTGAACCTATTCAAACTCCAGGTTCTGTAAAAACAGCCAAGCTCACGTATGTAAGTTTATTTTCCTTCGAATATTCCCTTCATCACAAGGATTATACAATAAAGATATGCAAGCCAAGGGGTCGCTATTGCGGTCTCAGGACGGCATCTCATATACTCAATACCTTAAAGGAACTCCTATACAATGCACTGAACAAACTAAACCTGAACCTCTTAGGTCACCATTCCAACTATACTATTCTGCAAGGAAAGTGATTATTTGGAAGATAAATAGATTCGATTCTACACAGATGCACATGTATACCAATCTAAGAGCAGTACCTACTGTTAATTGTAATATTTCATATTAGTACATTTTCATAAACATTTGGTGATCGAATATATATTAACTGGACTACTGTGTTCATAATTTGTCTTAAGTATACGCAATTACCATAATGAAAATTCGATTCTTCAAATTAACAACCGCGTTCATTAGATTGACATTTTTCAATATTCAAATTACTACGCAGAAAGTTGATAAACAGAATTTTGTTTTATTGACAACTGCTGTTGTAAATATTGTGCAGATACAAAAACTTTTTCTTTAATACCACGAACTTTGTTGTTAGTATGATGTAGGTACGTGTGTTTTAGGTGGATATCAAGGCGAATAAGGACTTATCTCGCCAAAAGAAGCACGTGATATAGTCCTGGAATGTCTAACTCATCCGCTTAAAATGAGTATAATGGAAACTCATAGATCCACATGGTATCAAAACGGACCTTATTCTAGTATAAGTGAATCGGACGATGTACCGAAGATTACTACCGGCAATTGGACAACTTGGAACTAAAGGGTGATCCATTTCGAGGTTCCCTACTTTTTTAAAGAAAAAAACACAGAAAATTGAAATTTAATGGAGAATGTTTATTATCATTTGAAAGAACATTCTTTGGCATTTATTTTTAAGATTATGTCTATCAAATGTTGGCCGTTGCTACGTCGCAGATGGTCCATCCGTTGAGTCCAATTTTCGATCACTCGTTCGAGCATTTCGACTGGTAACTGGCGAATGACACGCGTGATGTTTTCCTCCAAGGCCTGAATCGAAGCGGGTTTGTCGGCATAAGCTTTTGACTTTACATATCCCCACAGGAAAAAGTCTAACGGTGTGATATCACACAATCTTGGTGGCCAATCGACCGCCCCAAAACGTGAAATTATGTGCTCACCGAAATGTTCTCTCAATAAGTCCATTGATTGATGCGATGTTTGGGAAGTGGCGCCGTCTTGCTGAAACCAAATGTCGCCGAGATCACGAGCTTTAATTTCAGGCATCAAATAGTCGGTTATCATGGCACGATAATGGTCGCCATTGACGGTTACGTTCGCACCGGCATAATTTTTAAAGAAATATGGACCGATGATTCCACCGGCCCAAACACCACACCAAACCGTTGTTTTTTCTGGATGAAATGGCAGTTCTTCAATCTCTTCAGGTTGCTCTTCGTCCCAAATGCGGCAATTTTGTTTGTTTACATACCCATTGAGCCAGAAATGGGCCTCATCGCTAAACAAAATTTGCCTCGAAAACGTCGGATCTTCTTGGAACTTTTCAAGAGCCCATAGAGCGAAGCGATGTCGCTTGGGAAGGTCGAGCGGCTTCAGTTGTTGCACAAGCTGTATTTTGTACGCTTTCAATTTAAGATCTTGACGTAAAATGCGCCAAGTCGTTCCATACGTCAGTCCGAGTTGCTGCGAACGGCGCCGAATCGACTCTCTCTCTCAGCTACGGCCGCTATATTTTCTTCACAGCGTGCTGGACGTGGTCTATTCGGTCGAATATTATTCAATATTGAATGCTGGGTCTCAAAATGGGTGATGGTGTTGCCAATAGTACGCTCAGTAGGCCGATTATGTTGACCAAAAGTTGAGCGAAGTGCACGAAACACATTCCTCACAGAACGTGAATTTTCAGAATAAAGTTGAACAATTTGTAAACGTTGTTCACGCGTAAGTCTTTCCATTATGAAATGCCAAACAATACTTAACAAAAATAACATGACAGCATGACACGACTCACACGTGATCTGTCAAAAAAGGCTATTGAAAAAAGTATCTCTACTTGGATCACCCGTTATTTCGAACTATTCCAAATCCAAGAATGCACAATGATGAGATAGGATCTGTGATCTTCAAAATCGTTTTGGAGCAGATGTCAAGATTGCTAAAGTCATCGCGCCCAGGACTATTGAGAAAGAAAAGAGCGGATCGGGAGAGAAATTCAAGTCACTTTAAAGTCACAAGCATTTGCTTATTCTAAGAAGCTTTGTCTCATCACATACCTTCTACACCTTTATTTACTACTACTCCAATACATAAAGAAACGTAGAGAGTAAAGTATTCTTAAACCCGTAGCGTGATAACAGCAATATCGAACATTTTAAACATTTTTTACTGTATATACAAAGTACACCATAACACTCTTTTTAAACGTCTAGCTTAATGATTGTCTAAAATCGCAAACCCAACATAGAAAAACATTAAAAATTCCCTGAACCATTTCCCTTTTAATTGAAATGACTTCATTACATAAACATTAGCAAAATTTATGTACAAGCAAACATGATGCTTAAAAACACATTACATTAATTTGAATTTTTAAAATTACAAAATCAGTACCTACGGTCCTAATGATCATCGGAAATGTTACCATATATGTATCTCGTCAAAACAATTTTCATTTGCTAATTGTATGTATTAAATACACACATGTACACTGAACGACTAGTATCGTGAATATGAGTTTGTAATTGAAAACAAAAAATGAGTTTTGATGTATACAAATTCTGGTTAAATATTTATTGTTTATATGTTTCGGTAACAATTAACACAAAATAAAGTAGGCATCAAGCGGTCTATTTACACATACTTTTGTAACCATGAGTACCGCGACATCAATTGATTTTAACACGAGTTGATAGAACAAAAAAAACACTATTCCCTGCTCCAATTAATTTGACCCTCTCAAATTGATATATATTAAAGAGAATGAGAATTATAATGGCATTGCTAGTTGTATCTTCTATCACGTTGAAAACCAGCTCGAAATGGATTGATTTTCAAAGCTTTTGAGCTTAGTCTTATATGGTATACGTACATAGAAATCTAATTAATTGGAATCGATTTTCCGAAACACTGAACTTACACACGGTCTTCTCAAACTGGATACTTTAGCACAGATGAAAAAAATGTTTCTTACCTGTAAGAAAAGAGAAAAGGAAAATGTTATTAGATTTTATCCATCTTCAATAGATCCATTAAATTAATTTACTATCTTATTGGGGATGTAAGTGGTGTTTAATTAAAGGATACGAGAATAGACGTGGAAACTGTTATTGTAAGAGATACATATGTATATTTATAGCACGAGAAAATACCAAATAGATGAAATAAAATCGACATTAAGGGCAATATTTAAATTAAGAAGCACAGTTCCAGCGATAGTAGAATATAGAACAAATTTGCATCAAATACATTAATTTACGTCGAAATTCGTTTAGGGAAATGGAGGCATAAAGTCGAAGTAATGTTTGCGTAGTAAGAAGCATTGAAATCACATAATTTTTTTTCACATGCAAAACTAGAAGGAGCATTTGATTAAAGTCCATCTAACAATGTCATGCGTCATCATTGGCTTCTAACATTTTGACTTGATTTATTACACTAACTCGTTTTTAATAGTTTCCCCCAAGTCTTTTATTTTGTCACTTTTTTTCCTCTTGCATTGAAAATCACATCAATCCTTAGCTAGTGACCTGAAAACAATATAGCCCCCATTCAACTCGATTTCTGACGCTTTTCATTTCGGCATTTTAGTTTTAAACGTCAACGTAATAGAGAAAGCAAACCCGTATATTTCTACAGCTTAATCACCTCAAAATATTATTTGGGAATATTTGCATCTCTATGTGCATTGATTTGATTTGCCTCGCATTTGCATACATACACATTTTGTGATTTTCACCAGTTTGATTTGGGATTTTCTACAGTCGCAATAATTATAATTTATCCTCGCTCACATCTGCAGTCAAACTCATATAAATTCAAATTTAAATTAAAGATCCTATCCATTTGTCACCATCCGTTGCTGCAGCAAGACTGCAGATACATAAACAATTTTGGTTTTGTTATTTTTCTCTGCGGGATGGTTAACTATTTATTAACCTATCCCTTTTCATTTAAACGAATGGACTGACCAGCTGAATCAACAACAACTAGCAGCAGGAAGACAATTAATATCTATCTTTCGAACGACAACGATGAGTGCCCAGCGCTCGCCCTCGTTTTTACGACTGGCCGGTGCCGGTATTAGATAAATGCATTGGTATTAGATTAGTATGCACAATCCACTCGTAAACAAAAACACACAATATGTGAAGAACTCATCTGGTGAACCCGGTCTGGTGGTGTGGGCAAAAGGCGATGCCCAAAAATGATTGTCCTTTCGAGTTGACATTTTGGAACAAAAACTAAAAAAGATACGAGAACGAGTGCCATAATGCAATTCCATTTGAATCCATTGCAATGCAATGCATTCCAATATATTATCTGGCGAACATGATCCATTAGGTTTATTGAACTGTAGATTGCCATGGAAGGGGACTGCAAGGGATGGAAACGTTCAGAGTCGGCGGCGTGTGGCAACAGGATACAGTGTTTCCAAGGAAATTGAAAGTGTATCTATTAGATGCAGTTTTGTTTGGTTATTCTATTTATTGGCCACCCCTATGCGAGGTGGAACGCTCATCAGTATACCTAGTCGTTCTTGCTGATTGCACTGCTGCTTTTGGTTCGTCTCCCTGTGCTCTTTAATGAAAAGTGGTATACACTCGGACTGCGTACATGTTTATGTTGGAGTGTGCCATCCACCATAGGGAGGAACGTGCCTTGGTCTAGACACAATGGGTATATATGCAGTGCATAGAGTAAAAGTCATTACTTTATCCCCTATACCTAAATTGACGTTTTGGATAGAGACGTTTAAAGAGCGCATAATTGTTTGTCTTTTGCTGGTATTGTATTAGAAAATTAATAAAAGGCTTTATTTATGAGGTTCGTGAGGTTGTGATGAAAAGAAATGTATGTTTTTTTTCCTCTGCTAGGCAGAATGAATGATATTTATTGGGTAATTTATTGGTTAAGGTTTTATTTTAAGCCAATTATCAGAAGAGGGATACCTAATTGTTGTCCATTGCAGCTAAAGCAGAATTATTTTTAGAAAATGGACGATTGTTAACCATGCACTAGAACATTTTGTAATATCCCTCCCTCAAGAACCCTGACTTGTATGCGGAAAGTAAGTATACCAAGCAATAAAATAAAACCCATAATTTAAAAAGACTTCGATCAAATGAAGGTGACGGTGATTACTTTCACAAGTGGTTGAGAAGTAAAAAAAAACTTATTATTATGGTGGGATATGAGTTTGAGGCCACAGGTTTAAAAAGCTACAAATCTTTCAATTCAGAGTCAGCCAACACAATAGCAATACTTAATTTTTAATTATTTAATAACTATCATTTTTTAAAGA
Source organism: Ferdinandea cuprea (assembly GCA_963576555.1). Taxonomy (NCBI): domain Eukaryota; kingdom Metazoa; phylum Arthropoda; class Insecta; order Diptera; family Syrphidae; genus Ferdinandea; species Ferdinandea cuprea. The sequence goes on along the minus strand of OY754958.1, from coordinate 81,496,462 downwards.
AGCAAATTAATTGACTTGCTATGTTTTAATTTAGAATTGATACCAAAAACGGATAAAGAACGTGGATGAGAGCGTATAAATATAAACCGATTTTTTTTTTGTATCGGTCGATTGCTAATCCTAGCCGATATATAATAATGTTTCCTTAAAAAAAAATAAGGATTCAAGAGGCAATTTGTTAATTACTTTGGAAATGATTCTCTTGCATGTCGTTGCAGGGAGTTGATGCCCTGTCCCTTTGAAAAATGTAAATATTGGAGAAGTTTAAGTGCGCCAAACTGACCAATTCAATCAATATATTTATTAATGAATGCAACCTGAAACCATCAGTTACAGCTCAGAGAGAAAACCTTATCGATGTAATTGATTACTATTGGTGAGTCCCTGAAGTGATACAATCAGGTATACACTCGAAAGTACATTTCGGTAATTAACATGAATACACTCGACCCATATTTGTTTTTTTTTTTTTTTTTTTTATAGCCACGTATTAATTATTCCAGTTCTGATCAAGGAGAAAGGTTCACACTTTGCACATCTGCTTTTTATTATCATGATCACAGCGAGAATATCCGGAAGATAAAATACAATGATCTGAGTTGGCTCGCAATAAAAGCTTTGTATTTTAATGTTCCCCGCATAAGTCGAGATCATAAACAAATGCACAACACCTAAGTCTGTCCTTTTAGAGTCTATCACATTTATGATTCAGATTATGTTTTTGATACACCATTTTTTTATTCTAATATACTTTTCAGATCGTTCTAGACTTAATTGTTGTTGTGTACTATCCATAACACTGCATTTGATTGGAAGAGTTCTAGTGTTTAAACATATAAAAACAACACAGTTTATATAATTGGAAAATGTAATATTTTATCCCTGATCAGCAATTTCAATTCCAATACACGTCTTTGGAAGAATTTTCCTTTCGGTTCAAATCTGGCCAGTACCACCTCTTGCGAAAGTCTGGCAAATATACAAGAGTACGAACTAAACTGTCATGAGTAGATCCTAAAATGTATTACCAACCTTGTTCCTAAAAAACAAGCTTTTATATTTAATTATTTTATATTTTCTAATAGTACCTATCGAAGACAGTATTAGATTCCAGAAAATTCTTCATTTATTATTTTGTTCAAAATGCGTCTAATAAGTAAAAATTAATATCCTAACAAGAACACAAAGCGAAGTTGTTTGTTTTATGATTTAAGCATCGTAAGTACAAGGTAAATAGTGGAATGGAATATAATACACAGAAAACAAAACGTTTCTTTACTTTATTGAACAGCTAGGTACGAGTATGTCAACAACTTTCTAAAAGTTACCCCCAAACCTAATTACTTAGGATAAAGCTCCAAGGGCATGGCACGTACATTCTTCCCCGAGCATTGTTTCCTAGACGCATATTACCCATACCCAATGTCAAAGCGGATTAATTTTTGTTGTTGTTATTGTGTTTATTTAGTTTCTATTTGTCCTCTATTTACTATGTCGACGAGTAATGGAGTAGCGACAGACAGAAACAAATATGATATCAAGTTTCCTTTTCTTACGAATTTAGCTTTTTTGCTATATTTTTTTCATTATTATTTATTTTAATTGGATTATATTATGTCCTGCCAGCCAAAGCTCGTGTATCTTTTGTATCCACATGGATATATATTTTAGCCGTTTACTTGGAAATGGCGTGGAGTTTTTGTTTTATTTACTATTTTTTTTGATAAGTTCTATCACGATAAAAAAGGTCAATGAAACAAACTCAACCAGATATAACCTCCCCATGGTAACTTTAATCCTTTTTGCTATACATGGCCCTATCTCCAGTTGACCATTTCAAAAGGAGTTTTCTTGTTTGAATGCCATTTGTGGGATTACGGAGAATTTCAGTTGCATGAGCGCTTGGATAAAACCATTGTGAGTAGAAATTTAATTTTATATGGATTCCACGTATACTCCGTAGAACATTTGAACGCATTCAAAAGCATTTGTGATCATAGACAAAAAAAAGTAGCCAGTAAAAGAAGGAAAACAACAGCAGTTCTTGGGATTCTTTGTTTTGAAATTAGTTTTTTTTTTAAGAAAATGTCGCCTGATCAAATGTTATTTGCATACAGTACTTTTCGTACATGTTTTTATTGGAGGTATCAGGAAAAGTTCCTTCAAGACTGGATTAGACAGAGGTATTTTGAATTTAATATGCAAGACATATATATGTGATTCTACCGGGTGATTTTTTAAGAGGTTTAGAACTTTTTTTAAAAAAAAAACACAAAAAATTCGAAAAAATGAATGAAATATTTATTTGAATCGATAGTTTGAACCTTGCAATTTAATTTTTAAAGATAATTTCATGCAAATGTAGACCGCGGCTGCGTCTTAGGTAGCCCATCCGCTGAGTCCAGTTTTGGCATACTCTTTCACACATATCGGCCGGTATCTCACGAATGAATGCATGGATGTTGGCTTCCAGTGCGTCAATCGAAGCGGGCTTGTCCCTATACACATTAGCCTTGGCATACCCCCACAAAAAATAATCTAATGGTGTCAAATCGCACGATCTAGGCGGCCAATTGACCGGCCCGAAACGTGAAATTAACTGTTCACCAAACTCGCCTCGCAATTGCGCCATTGTTTCGCGTGCTGTGTGGCATGTGGCACCGTCTTGTTGAAACCACATATCATGCAAGTCAAGAACTTCCATTTTGGGCAAAAAAAAGTTTGTTATCATCGCTCGGTAGCGTTCACCATTGACAGTAACGCTGCGATTCGCATCATCTTTGAAGAAATATGGCCCAATAATGCCGCCGGCCCATAAACCGCACCAAACAGTGGCTTTTTCGGGATGCATTGGTAGCTGTTGCAATGCTTCTGGCTGATCTTCACTCCAAATGCGGCAATTTTGCTTATTTACGTACCCATTCAACCAAAAATGAGCCTCATCGCTGAACACAATTTTTCGATAAAAAAGCGGTTCCTCGGCCAGCTTTCCAAGAGCCCATTCACCAAAAATTCGGCGTTGTGGTAGGTCGGCTGGCTTTAGTTCTTGCACCAGCTGTATCTTAAAAGGCTTTACACCCAAATCCTTCCGCAAAATTTTCCACGTAGTGCTGTAACAAAGGCCTAACTGCGGGGAACGGCGCCGAATCGACATTTCGCGGTCTTCTGTCACACTAGCTGATACGGCCGCAATATTTTCTTCAATACGCACAGTACGTAAACGTGTTGGTGGTTTAATGTCCAACAAAGTAAATTTGGTGCGAAATTTGGTCACAATCTTCCGAATAGACTGCTCAGAAGGTCGAGAATGCCGATCATAAAATGGAAGCAGCGCGCGATGAACATTTCGAACCGAGCACGAATTTTGATATTAAAATTCAATAATTTGCAAGCGTTGTTCATTTGTAAGACGATCCATGGTTAAATTGCAAACCAAACTGAAGCTGTTTGACAGTGACACAAGGTACTGAACACACGTCAGCTGTCAAAACCAGTGTTGCCAAAACCAAACCAGCTAAAAAATCACCCTTTATTTGAAAAATAGACGTAAACAAATGAATCACAATGTAAAATATCCGGATCTCTAGCCGGACCACTCTGTATATAAAACCGTTGCTGCACATCATCAGGGTCAAACCGCTGGACAGATTGACTTAACTTTGCCTACCTGTAAAAATTGGCCCAACAAATTCATATGGAAAACAAAAATATCAAAATAATTGTGAATTTGGGGCCACTTTTCATAATGTAAAATTAAAAGTTAACATGTTTTCTTTGATATTGTGAAAAATATAGCCTCTCAAACGTTGATTACATGTTAATAACCTAATGTCAATAACGTTGCGGGTAAAGTGTCGCCAAAATATAACTATTATACCAATTAGCTCAATTTACAAGAAGCGAGAAAACTTAAGGTAAAGTTTTCAAAGGTAAAACTCATTAACTAACAAAACAGACAAAAGGAGATAATTCAATTTATAGACAGCTTTAGGTCTCAAGCCTGCACTTATTGAGTATTATTATTTAGTGTATACTGTAAAAATTTAAAAATGAAAATTATGCCTCGTTAATTTTTTCAGGTTATAAAATGTGAATAAATATATTTATATTCCTAAAAAACTTATTTTCACAAATTTTGTACTTAATGAGTTCTACCTTTGACCCGCCGACATGAAGGTTTTGATCTGGCGTGCGATGAAAAATTCAATACATACTCTATTAATGCGAAATTTATCAAGGCTACAAATGATAAAACCATTTTAAAACTGATAAGTTGCCTTCCAAAAGCGAAAAAAACCGACCGCCGTTTCGGTTAAAGGACATATCTTAAATTTATGTTGGCTAATTTAAGAACAGTACCCTTTTCATACTTTTATGTCTACCACACAGAGAAACATCATAATGGTTGAAACGCTGCCCAAAAAGCGAAAGAGGATCTTCGAATTCCAGCTATTCGAGACGGAAAGAAAGACCAAACTATAAGTCTTATCTCTGAATCGTTCTAATATTTTGTAAAGCATCTGTAAGCAGCTGGTTTCATACATTAAGCGATAATTCGATTATAATACGATTGAAATTTCTTCTAAATATATATTTATAATTATATAATTATAAGTATACAATTACGCCTAAAATTTACTTCCTGTCAAACTAAATTCATACAGCAAGCAACTTGAATTTTCAACATCAAGCAGCTGCAATAAACCTAAACCCCAAACTAAAAAGATTCATAAACCACAATTCTAGTGAAGGGAAACACTAAACAACAACCGTAATAATTAAAAGAATTCGTTTCACCTAATTGCTCCCCTAATCCATTTCAAACACAATTACATCAAAAAGTCATATCTTAAAAGAGAAAAACGCATATGCACTGCAATCTCTTAGGAACAGCATGCCGCCCCGCCCTCCCAATTCTTTATCGTCCCGAGGGGCCAATTACTGTTTGTAACCGACAATTACATTTACATATCGAAATTTAGTGAATTGTCAAAACAAAACACAACGGATGTATCTAATACAAAGCCAGTGGGATTAGAACAGAATGTAAGGATGTCGCTTCAGGCGGCACTCCTAAAATATATTATATAATTCATCTCCTAATAGACGCATTTGTCCTTTTAGAAAAATTATGATTACCTATTTCCACGCGACATACTCAAGGTTAATACACGACATACCACATTCCTTATCATTTAGTTTAGGTGCGCAATATTTGTATATTTGAACAAGCGGCAGAGGAAATGTTTTGCCTTCAAATAAATACTAAAAAATTCAAATGTAAACAGATAAATAGCAGTTGTACATTCTGAAACGAAAAGTTCCGACTCTTTGAACTGTGCCTTTGTTGAGAGGACGCAGACACACAAGAAAGTTGAACTCTTAGCAGCAATTGAAATATATCTCCTTGCCGCTGTGATAAAAATGCAATCGGATAAAGTTGTTTGCCAATGAGATATAGGGTAATTCTTTGATTACATTTTCGTGGTCTTCGGAATTATTATTCAGTTTTTCGTTGTTTGCGTTGGCATTGCAAAATTCCACCCCAAAAAAAAAAAAAAAAAACGATAAATGCAATGCATACAGTGGGACACAAATAATTTACAGACGATTACATTAATTTTTTCCACTAAACGAACTGAATGAAAAGGGGAATCGAGGAAAGAACATTATTATAATGACTTCATCGATCTTCATCCGGGGCCCAGTTTTAATTCTTAAAGCAGAAATGATTTTTCTTTTACAAAAGTACTTTTGGGTATTTAACTTTTTTTTGGAAATCAAAGCCACCCCAGAGAAGTCTCTCGGTCCCCAATGAAGAGTGCTTTGCATGCACTTGGGTATATTATCTTGGATTGTTAGAAGTATAAACAGTTGGTACTTCCATTTAAATTTCTTTATGGACGATTTACTTAAATGTTTGCCGTTTGGATGCATTATATGTTGGAATTATGAGAAACAAGGACCGATACGATGGATTATTAATGCGAGCAAAAAAACATGCTTGATTTATAAATATAACAAGCAAAGTGTTTTTTAGCTGCAACTGTGCTTTTGCAGACTGCTTATCGTGCTACTTTAAAATGGAAACTGACTTTTGAATAGAAGGCACTTGGAAGACAAGTGTTCCTGTAAGGTGAGGGAACAAAGTTTTCCAAAAGTCGCATATTTTATCTTTTACATGAAAAGTATATTAAAGACAAACTTATTGCAATCGATCTTAAACTGTGAATGAAGTACGATTTAAGTCCAAAATCGGTATCTCTGTCCAGAAAACGCAAAGGGGTTCGATGGATTTGCTCCAATATTAGTAAATACATATATAAAGTTTTTGGGCAAACGTATTGCAAATTTTTTTCGCTTTAACCCCAAAAAAGATAACCATATTCCAACAGTAATGTTAATCAAACGTAGACGTATGTTATCTATCTACGGTCAAGTAACTATAGGTACCCCGCAAATGATCTGTTAAACATTAATATTGGTATTGTAGATACTTGGAATAGATGTAAATAATTATAAAGGTACTTGATGTAAATGCTAATATTACAGAATTGGTATTCGGTCAAATAGAAACATTCTGAAAAAGCTCAAATAGAATAGGGATTTTATGATGTATTGCACTTTATATCTTTGGCGAACTTATCGATTTAAAAGATGCTTAAAAAAGTTGTGTTGCAAGTGATCTTTTCAGCCGTATTTACGATTTCAACAAATTGCTGTATGTGCTTACCTATGTACAAATTTCAGAACAATTAAAATTTAATTTATTATACCAACATGCCTTTCATATGTTCATCTGTTATTTTTAATTGTTTAATAATTACTGTTTTGTTTTTTGGATTCATGAACATATTACTTGTATTCATTTATTTATTCAAAATTATTTATTTATTGTAGTATGTGTTTATGAACTATATTACGTATATATTCGATATTATTGATGTAGAATTAGTGGACCTCGTCGGCAATGACGATTGTATTTTATTATATTCACCAGCGTAGTGAAAAGATGAAGACCCTAAAGGCGAAGCTCAGCATAAAAAAGTTGCTCAAAATTTATAAATCGCCCAACATAATAACTTCTGAAGTTGGAGATTTTGTAACTTCGAACTTTGACTCTAAGAGTATCCAAAAAAAAAATAAACAAAAGTTAAAAATATATATATTAGGCGTAAACGGCTCATACAGCACTTTTAAACTCCTTCCAGATACCATTTGATGACAGCTTTAATAACTGTGTTTGTCGCTGAAGGAACCTTCTGCTAAATTCAGAGAAGTTAACTTAATATTCATATCATATCTTCTCTTTGAATTGAACTAACCAAGTAAACAAATAGTTCATATTACATTCCATTTTAGGCTACGAGTGAAACTATTCAAATTAAGCTCAGCATACCAAAATTTACATTACCTTGTACTCAAAACTCATACATTATCCCTTGCAAACATAGCTCTAGTCACTTTGTGTGACTTATCAAAACAGGATTATTACTTGAAAAATATAAACTCCATTTCTCTTTGCACTGCTTGTCTGATTGCTGGGCATGCTGTTAGCGTTATAAACCTGTGAAGGCTTATCGCAATTATTTGGATTTGGATTCCTAGATAAGATAACGTTGAATAGACATCATCGTCATCAAGGTATTTTTGTTTCGGGCAGGTACTTGTACTTGACTATGAATTTCGTAAGCCCATTGAAATGTTTGCCATTCCATTGTGAGGGGATAAACATATTTGTGGGCCAAAGAACCGCCAAAGCAAGCATTGTAAAGTTCCATGTGATTCTTCAGATTTATAATATCTGTTACAGATAAATATTTGTCAATTTAAATTATGTGGGTCTTGGAACAGTTGAGATTATTTGCTTAGAGATATTAAATCTGTGAATGTCTGAACAAAATGATAAATGTAGCAATAAAATAAAATTTCGTTACAAACACGGATGGCAACGAACTTGAAAGAACGAAATTTCCATTTGAAGGTGTGTTGTAAATCTAAAGCTAAATTAGGGCAAGAGATCATAAAAAGCCACCTCGTTTAAAACAGACGCAAAAAGTAGAAATATATGCCTATTAAAGTGGTTAACAATTATAGCTATGTTATAATTAAATTAATTTTTTTATAACAGCAGCACTTAATGACTTAAACAAAGAAAACATACATTAATCCAGAAGAAAGCTATGCGTTTTTTTACATTGTACATACATTTCTTTTTAACAAAATGAAAATAATTAAAAATATTCCTTATACATAAAAAACAACCTAGATTAAGAATGCAAGTTCTTTGGGAAGTCTAGGGAAACCAAATACGATATAAAGCAGAATTGTAAAAGTCTGCAAGCATTTAATTTTAGGATTGCAGTCATTTGAATATAAAGACTAAATTTTAAAGTTAAGCTTAAATACTTTGGAATTCAATATTGAATTCCGAATCTATTTCGAACGCATGAATTCTTTAAAATGTTCTTACAATCTTTTACATTGATTGAATCAATTCAGTCTTTGAATCCATTCGATTTATTGAAGTATTTTAACTGGTTGAAATCTTTTAATTATTTTATGATATTTACTATACTACTATGTAGTATATATACAGACCGGATAATGTCACCATTACAATTCTGAATGAATTTTTAAAATCGGCCAATTTTTTTTTAAATTAATGTATCTGAGAAAAAATGCTTATCCCCATATTAATCTTGTAATATTGCCTTGTGCATAAGAACCAAGTTTAAATATTAAAATATCTCACAGGTCGTATTCTCTTTTCGTGATTTGTTAAAACATTAATTTCCAACAACTTTCTTTAGCTCTTTAAATGAATCCAATTTAAAAACAATCTTAGATTATTGTTTATATCCCACAGAACTATAGCCTTAGAACACCAGTACAGTCGCTATAGATTGTAGCCCAAATTGTATTTCTCCTGATTCTAAAGAGGTGTCCTTCTACACTCGCAAAACTTTTATTTGTCTTATCGTAATAAGGACTTAAATACAAATCATTCTTAGTACAGCAAATCAAACATGTATGTAAGTCCTTTCTTTCAAAGGTCATGAAATACTCAGAGTTATGGCCAGCTAATGAAATATTTTGAACCCCGGAAACATTCGCAGTAAGGTTTAACGACTGGAGGTCTAACGTGATGGAATGACGTACAAGAAATACTCTGATGTAGGGATTTTATACATTTGCAACACAAGAACAAAATGAAATCCGCACTTTTAGTTAGGTATCATATTGAGTCTTACAAATATATACAATAGACGATATGTCTTGAAGTCAGATTGGAGTTAAAATTGACTTGAGTTAATAATCAAGGCTCGCAAAATTATAAAGAAACAAAACAAAAACAAACTCTTAATTCTGCCGAAACTTAACCCAATCCAAATCGAAAATTCATTTGCAACACTTGTTTATTTAGGTAGTGTAACTATTCGCGAAACTATATTAAATATTTGTAACGACGTGTAACCAACTTAATGTTAAATACTTTTATAGTAAAAAGTATTAAGAACGTTTAAGTTCAGGGTAAAAAAGAGAAAGCCATGACGCTTGTCATTACCTATATAGATTAGAAGATTTAGGAAGCGCATCGGACATAAGTCTGCTTTAGGCCGTCAGCGATACTTTTTTTAAACTATCTATATATTTGTCAAAAATGACCCAACAAAAAAGACAAATTCATTAACAAACAGATTATAACAGTCAAACTACTTAAAGTCATTAAATTCCCTTTAAGCGCATTATAACCAAAGGAAAGAATACGTTTCCGTCGATTTTTTTTTTCTTAATTGTTATTTTCTACATTAGGAACAATTTCTTTCGGTCGTTAGCACCAAGCCGCAGTTAACTGATTCCTGCGGTAAGCTATAGTTTTCTTAAAAAAAAAAAAAAACATGAAAAAACTAACTAACAGTCTTTTCTTAATCTTCCTATTGCAGCAATTAATGCCACAAAAGAAAATAATTATGTGCTACAACGCACCAAACACATACCGTAAGGTAACAAATTAATCATTCGTTAAGTGCATCCATGACCGATTCTCTCACCACGGCCAAGCCAGCCAGCTACGAGGAGAAACCAATGAGTAACCTACCTACTCGTACCTACCTGCATAACTTTCTGAACAATGAATAAAGAACGCATTCTTTTACCTTTGTAGCGCTGCAAGAGTCAATGAACTTAGAGAAGTTAACTTTTGAGTATCATCATCAGTCAGTAACATCGTTTAATAATACTGTGTACCGTGTGCACTCTCTCTCCGTGTATGTATATTCTATTCAGTACGACAGACTGTAATCTGACTTTTGACATTTGCGCTACCGTGATTTCAATATGGTTCGAGGTATTCCACTTTTTACATTCTCTTTATGAGTTCAACTCTAAAGTAGGTAGCTCTAGCTCTAGTCCTCTTTACTGTGAAAGGAAACTACTATCACTATATATGATGGCTCGGGCGAGGATGAAGCAGAAATTGTAACGAATTATGGCCGTAAAATAGGGTCAAGAAGTTATAACCGCAATCTTTTACTTTTGTTGTCTTCTAAAGAAGAATATAACGAGTAATTCACATTTGCTCCAGTGTGTTCACAAGCCGCGTTAAGCTCTTGCTTAGTTGGATAGATAGATGGAGGACGTTAGCTTACGTAGTTGGAATGTGATTTACTATTAAAGCTACGAGGAAAACATCTGCATGTACGGATAGAACTTTGTCTTCTTTTTGCTGTCTTTGTTGAATTTGAAATCATAATTATGTACTACTGATTTGATATATTATTTGTGCTATTAAGATTAGAATTTATCTCTATAATATATCGGATGATGATTGTTATTTAATTACAAGAGGCCTATTTTGAATTTTAATGGCTTAGACTGAATCAGAGCATTGAAAATTAAAATAAAATCACACATTTCTAGTAAGTAAATAATTATTATTATTGTAGTAAAATACTTTAGGAAAAGTGAGGTATAGAGCAAAGTGACATGCGCAACCAATGAGCTGATGACCTTTGTGCAGACCAATATCTGCTCATTACAGGTATTTGACAAAGAGTTGCTGTGACTCAACGTTTGAGAAGTTTAAGGAAACAAAATTAACATTTTAGCACAATAAAAACCGTGAAGTAATCCTTTTTATTCTTGGTTACTTTCCTTGGGATAAGTTATAAATCACGGCATGACGTAATACAAAAGGAGGAAATAATAAATTTAAAGACAAAGGAAGCATATTTGATACGTTTAACATGGAATTAAAGCGATAACGAAAAATCAACCTCCATCCTATAAAACGGAGATTGATGCTGTTCTATTGGCGTTCACTACATTGTAAGGATCAGGTGGAGGGTGCACGGTATATGTGTCTGTAGTGAGAGCCAAGCTCGAACTAAGGCTTTACGTTTTCCTTATTATGTGGTTTTCCATTGCGTTAAAGATAAATCACTCGTCCGTAGAATTCCAGACTTTGTTTTTCCAAACAGATTTTCTGACATATTTATTACTTCAGAAAATGCATTGAATAATGACAGAAGAAAATGAATTCATTAATAACTATCTTTATTTGCTTGTAAAGAATTATATTAAATAGATACATATCATCAAAACTGAACAACAAGGTTTAGGTGTTAGTCCGAGTACGTGTGATAATATTGCGTTTGCTTTGAGAAAAATCAATTTTGGAACAATGGAAAGATAAAACTGGTCTGACAGTAACAATAATTGATATAAATCTCCGTTTATCGGGTCCAATGGAAAGCCACATAAGTAAGTGCTTTATCTTAAGAACTCGCTCGGAAGACAAGACATTCCCTTGTTAGGGTTCCGGGTCATACTAGAATAACGAGAATTTCAATCTCCAACGAACTTGCTCGTCAAAGTTTGGAAGAAGTTTTTCCAGGACCTGAACCTTTCAGTGTCCAGCGATCACACCAATTGTAGCACTAATGTGCGATCTATTGAGGGTAATCAAACTCTTAGAGCATCTTAGATCCAGAGCGAAATCTGCTTCGTTGACAAACAAGTAGTACCACCTGTCCATCTGTGGTTTGTTTTTTCTATTACATCCAGTTTTAACAAGAGTTTGCATGTGGAAACTGGTATGTCTAAGGAGCCTTCTTCAGGCAAGATTGAGAGTGCAGTTCCAAGTTTAGCGAGTTCGTCAGCCTTGCAGTTACCCGGAATGTCTCGATGCAGGTGAATGTTGAACTAATCAGCCATCTCTTTTAGAGATGATCGGCAATATTGCAAGAACAAAAAAGCGAGCAGAATAAGAGCATTTTCTCCTTGATATTCTGTCTTTGTTCGAAACAGACTCCAGGCTTAAGGAGCTGACTTATTGGTTGCTAAAGGAAATTATATGTCTAAAAGTCAATTGGACCAACTTTTGGTAAAACATTGAAAAAGAAATACGTTTATGAAAAAAAAATAAAGTGCTTGAAAGTTTGAATAAAGTGCTTCATATCTTTTCAACAAAAACCAAGAGATTGACTTTGCCGTTGTCCCTGCGTCTAGTGTTCTTGCTTTTTAACACATTTTCTTTTCATATGTGTGGGTTGCTATAATTCAATGGAAAAACTAAGTCATCTTAGGTAAAGCTAGAACTTTTCGGTAATTGACCTCAGTGACGAAGTAACCGGAAACCGAGAGGCCGACTGATACTTCTTCAAGCCGAACTTTCGAACAATAAAAGCGAAAGGTTATAATGCCTCATTACAGATCATAACCTCACTTTTAAACCAAGTCAAGGTGCTTAGATGCAGTTGGATCCATCATACAATATGAAAACCATCTCCAGAGCATAAGATAAGATAAGTAATATTCTAAGAGACGTCGGTTTGGACTAATGAAATCAATACAAAAAATATATGTTTTTGTACGTTGCAAACAGCTCAAGAAAAATATATTAAGCCTTATTTCACTAAAATAACTTATATCAACTCTCCGTACTAATTTTAAACCACCTTCGACCATGTTATATTTCATAATTGCATCATTCACCGCCTTAGAGCTGACGTCTATTCACCATCTGGATCAAATTCATATTTCGCTCTTCAGAACTTAAATTCCACTCAAAATATTTCAGTTTCAAACTTCAGAACTCAGAAACAAGAACATCAGCATAACGCAACAAGAATCGATCTTGGAAGCCAGCAAACTTTATGTGCTGCAACAGCATCTTGCACTATTAATTAAAATGCCGGCATTTTATTGCACCACAATAAAAGAGGAACCACAGAAGCCAAATATTTTAGTAGCACAGTCTATGATCCACTTTTCACTTTAAATTTATTTATGTTCTTCTCCCCTTTCTCACATCAAGTGATATCACTTGCACCAGCGAAAGGAATACAAAACTATCTCGTAATGATACGAGTTGAAGTTGAAACGAAAAACAAAAATGAATGACTTGCATTGAAATTCAGAGAAGTGAAGGCAAAAGGATTCATCTAACAGCCCTATGGCGATATACTAGAGCGCTGTGTTTCGCTACTAGTGCCCTGCATTCAAGGTAATTACACAGCCAAGCAAATGGAAATGAATAGGGCATCACTATGGTGCGGTGCTGTGCGGATAGATGTATGTTGATAAAACAGTGTGAGGCATCTATACTAGATCGTGCAACGTCTTGTCGTTCGGTACACACTATTTGTGGTCGTATTTTAATTAAAAGCGAAAATGAAGGAAAATAGTGTGACCCTCAACTTTACCACTTGCATGAGTATAAGAACCTTAGTTGTGATAGGTTACAAGGATAAATATTTCACTTAAATTGAAAGTAATAGATTTATAAATACTGTGAAGGCAGCAGTAATGCTATGACTGAAACTTTCCCAATAATGAGTGAATGAGGAAAATATGAAAAAATCCTGTACCCTTATATTTCGTTAAAGAATTTACTAAAGTTTTAAGGAATGAATAAAGCAATATGTACATCTCCCAAATACATACATATTTAGCACAAGCAGGTATATACATTATAATGCTATTAATTTTCGTTTATATGTATATTAGTGTAGGTACCAACTAAAGAGAAAGTTATTGCAATAATAATAAAATTTCGAACTTAAACTGTAAATGATGATGATGTGAATGAGGTGAAACAAAATTCCGTCTGATAGTGTATCGAGTAGAACATGCAATGCAGGGGGACAAAAATAAGTTTCAAACTGCTTTGTTTTATACGAAATCATGTTTATTTTCATGGATAACACAATTTTGTTTAAAAAAAAAACACATGAATAGATGTTTGCGGTAGAGTTAAAGTTCTTTTATTATTAAACTCGTAAGACAAACGTAGCTTGGAACAAATCTTAATACAGTTCCCAGGTCCCTAAATGCAAACAAAATCTAGCCATGTCGTCTTTGACGGAAGAAAGGTTAAAGTTTGCAAAATAACTCGTATAGAAGGTCGAAACGTTTCATTGTCCCAATATTTTCAAATCCGCGGTTTTATTTAACAATTTAAATTAGTCTTATGGCATTCAAATATTAGTACAAAATATTTGAGCTCTCATCTGTTTCTGTCAAAAGTGATATGGTTTGGAACCGAAACGTTCACGCCCACTCCGAGAATTCAACTTGAAGGTGGATTTTCGGTGGATTTTTTGTGCCATCGCCCGTACCAGTAAGGGCGCAAGAGAGTGGGGAATTTTATGATTCCTATTATCCTGACAAAACCTAAAACAATGACGATCTGTTTCCCCTTTTAAACTAAAATTCTTAAACTCTTAAAATTCTATTCTACTCTTTAAAATTCTGCTGGATTTTTGTCTAGAAAGTCAAATTTAAATATTTTTTTTTTCAATTATTAATGTTTTTGGTATATAAAACTATTTGCCTACATGAAAAAATTACCAAATGTGTGAATTTCTTTTTCCAAACATCTTGCCGAACTTCGCAGATTTCGCTGTTTTTTGGCTAATCGTTATGATGTTTAAACTTTAAAGTAGTCCAATTTTACCAAAGCATTCATTAAGCCGATAACTATAGGTAGGTACATATTTTGTTTTCTTTTTACTGTGCTTTTAATAAAAGTTTAAGTTTGAAGTGACCCTCCGGGTACTAATCCACCTACCCTAATTCTCATAGATTTCACACTCGGAATTTTTCCAGCGCCGAAAGGTACCTATTAAACAAGGCGAAAAGTGTTCTCTCATTTTGTTTGTACTTATTTCATCCATATGTATCTGTACAACGGGATTCTCAAATAGGGTTAGCGGCCTCGAACACCCGATATTTGACTCACAATTTGGATATCCCGAGCTCTTGTTTCATAACATTGTCGTTTCAAGTTAAAATTAGTTTTTCCTTTAGAGAAGTAGGCTAGTTTCTTATAACTCAAATGTACATTAGTAGAAATTGGAAACATTGACATATTCCCAGTAGACCTTTCGTCCAACTTAGCTCAATTTATCTCAATTATGTACCTAGAAAGATATTAAATACAACTTACCTATAAATGAACAGCATATATGCAAAACAGCAATCACTGAAATCCTTAGTTTAACTTTTCCCATAGTGATTTATCTGCTAATCGGGTCGTTGCCTCTTTTGAAGTCGAAATCAAAATATTTATGTTTATGCAAAAACTTAATGGACCTTTTTACTATAGCCAAGTACTATTTTTAAATAAATTGAAACAAAAAAAAACTGTCACACACGCACTTTTATATTGGTTTCACTTTTGGCACTCACCACAGGGAATGTGTATTATAAGTATGTATCTTTTTTGCTTTTCCTAAATAATTCTAATTTTATAATTTTTTAGTTCAACGTGGGTCTAAAAATACTATTCCGCCAACATTTATAGCAATCATCCGTGTTTTTTGTTTCTATTATTAATTATTTCGTCACAAATGTAGTAAAGTACTAAAAATAAACATAAAAATAACTTTATATAAACAAAACTTCAAAATGACACTAAAAAAAAATAAACTATTTCAATGGAATTTCTTTTTGTTGTTACTCGGAAGTGACTTAATCAGCCCCGTTTCGATTACTCATTCGCGGTTTTGCAGATACCTTTGACTATTTCATACACAAGTCCAAGTCACTTGAGAAACAATTATTGTAAGTGAATTTACGCTATCTATTCTTTGTCAATGAACACGCACACACAAGTGTGTTATTCGATCGATAGAATTTGATGAAACAAAAACCTAGTGATCTGCGTTACAGTTATTTTTTTCATTTCACATTTTTTGCAACCGCTTTTGCAGTTTTTTGTATTTTACTTTTGTTTGCCGTTGAATATATATCGACGACCGGCAGGCAAGTGCACATTCACAACAACACCAGCTGCTGTTACACTTGACTAGCTCAAATGCATAAAAAAACCGAGTATCTACGCATCTGGGCTTTAGCCCCAGCTATGTTGTTGAGAATGTATATCCACGGAATGGTAAAAAATATGATAAGTGCTGCAAGTTGCAAGGTTCTGGATGGTTGATTTTGACCGTTGGGAAACCTCAAAAAGAAAAAATGTTTCCAACACCAAACACTTGTTTTGTTGACTTCGCCCAATTGTGGTTATCTCTGTCAGTGCCTGTGTGTTAGTGGATATAATTATTATTTTTTACCTGTACGTATTTGATTATAATTTTTACATCCACAAAACCACAGATACGAACACATGAACAGAATTGTGTAACCGGTTCGTGATTATTGGTTCAAGAAAGGAATGCAGGGAAAGACGGCCAATTTTTATTCACAAGAGTTGTAGTCACGATCACTTTTTAAATGCTACAAACAATTAAATTTTTTTCATTGAGGTGTATTGAAATTTTTTTTATAGTTGTATGTACTATTCAAATTTATATGTATATCCAACCGTTTGCTGCCTTAAGATAAGAATTTCTCTATTTTATATTGCAGAAAACTTCAGGTTGTCTCCCGCACAGATACTTATTACAACACGCTAACAGATTTCAACGACAACTGAAGTTGATAAAGTTTACCGTTCTCCACGATATGCAGCAGCCACAGTCAGTGGTTGTTCGTCTTACTCTGCCGTTGACTTGCCGTACTCGTCTCTATCTAGCTGCTGTGTCGTGTTTGTGTTAGATACATTTGTGTCAGTTGGAATTGGAATATGAAGTTTCTATGAGGAACACGCTGATTGGAATTGTCTGCAACATTTAGTGGATGGATAAAAAATAACTTGTAGCTGACGAGACGATTCAGTGTCGGGCATCATGTTGCGGTTGGTTTTCTTATTTTCGAAAATGAAATTCAGGGTTGGTACTGAGGTTTTATATTAATTTTGTAAACTGTTTTCTGCTTATTGAATTATATATAATTTGTGAATAGGTCTTAGTACTTTTATGACTGCTGAGACACTTTTTAGTTTGTAACTTTACATTTTGCGATTGTTAGAGAGATTTGACATTTCCTATATAATGTCAACAATAACATAGCCAAGCAGATGGTATCAAGGAAGTGAAAATAAGATATTAATGATATTTTGGTTTTAGTTTTTAATTATGATGCTTTTCTCTAATAAATTTTAAGCTATCCTTTAGGTTCTGTATAGGCTTACAGCCATATTTATAAACGTATTTTAGTGTACAAAGTTATGCTTTAAAATGGCTCTAAGCATAAAAGCGTTATTTATAAAGCTTATGCAACGTTGCATAAAGGTTGTGTTGTGTTGTGAAAGTGTCTCAACATTGAAGCAGCGTTAGTTCACAAACAAAGCAATCTTAAAATAAGAATTAGTTAATTTTTTTCCGCGGTATTTTTCCCAGCCCGTAACCCTTCCTTCACTATTTTGCACTGCACTACATATTTTCCGCAAGTTTGCTAAAGTCAAAACTGTTAAAAAAATGTATAACAAGCTTTTATAACATATTTTCGCTCAGTCAACATTTAACCATGCCTGTCAAAGGCATGAAAAAAGGTCTTTAAAAACGGGTTTCCAAATCATCTATAGCGTTACAGTTTGCTGTCTGTGTTCAGGTCGTTCTTACTGACGTGATCTGTTTGTTGTGGAGAGTTATTGAAATGGTCGCTTTCAACTGGTGGTTGTTAATCACAGATGAGGAATTAACCAGATAGTCAACTCTGCAATCCCCTATCACTTTCAACCCGCAAAAAATATTTAAAAAAGGCCGCAAAATCCTCTCTCAATTTTCCCATCTATGAATACGTGTGAGCCAGACACATGAAGTTAGGTCTAATTTACTAAATTACCCGCCAAAAATAATTGTGGGGAGTTTTGCGTACGTTTAGTCAATCAATATTCTTAGCTGTTTCTTTTCTAAGGCGGTTTTGAAATTTTTTATATAAGTTAATATGCTTTATTTTAAAATTTAAAGTAAGCGATAGACGGAAGAAGGAGAGAAAAAGGTAGCTGGAATGCACTGCATAAATATATTGGGGGTGCATTTTTTTATCGAAAATGCTTAGTATTTGAGTACATATCATAAATAAGCATGCACATTATGTTACATATATATTGAATTAATTAGCCACTTTTTTTAACAGTCGACTTTATTTGTCAAGTTATAATATTTTGTAATTTTATTTTATATTAAAATAAACAAAACAATTTACTATTACTACTACTACTAGGAAGTAATTGCTTTGGATTACGTTTTATTAAAATGCGTTTTAAACCAGTGTTCAATTGTGTAGAGATACTTAACTGCTTCAATATAACTAGTATAGTTATACTTAAAAGCCCATATAAGTGCAAATTATGTGGGGCTTATCAGTTCGACTTAGCTTGTAGGCAAGGTGAGAGATTCGCTCTCGAGTTGACTATCTGGTTAATTCCTCATCTGTGTTGTTAATGCAATAATCATTTCCAGTGAAATAGATACTTTCTGCGGTACCAAAGACATATATACATTGAACATGCAATTTTTGTTTTAATGGCGCCAAATCCTCTCTTCAATTTTCTTTCCATGAATCCAGATACATGAAATAGGAAGTCGTTGAGTTGTCAAAAATATGACATTAGCGCGGCGATTTTTCTGAAATTTCCAAATGACAAGAAAAATAGCTGGTCACGGCGGGTTTGTTGGAAAGTGTTGAGTTAGAGTTTACGTAGGCAATTAAGTTTTTATGAATATTTAAATGAATATGTTAATGAAGAAAACGTAAGAAGTATACGAAATTGTTGAAATTTAATGCGAATATTTTTTTATCGTTATAAGTCACAGTTAAGTAGAGAACTTTATCTCTCTTTAAAATGAAAAATTAATACAGTTGGGTTGTTTATCATTTTTGCTTTTCATTTTGTTTTTAGTCAGGTGGATGAAAACCTTTAATAATATGATAGGTAGTTGGAGATTTTATTGTTTTATTGCATATATATTACAAAATTAGTAAGGGTCGGGTGTAAATATTGATTTGTAATATTTTTCGATAGCTTAATTATATTTATATTAAATTCTTCTTTTTTCAAGTTACAATTAAAACTTTTGTATTTATAAAACTTTTCAACCGGAAGTGTACGATCACATTTTAATCGGATTAATTAATATAATTTGGATTGTTATTTTATTTAAAATTACAATAAGTTCGTTTACAACGCAATCAATCAATTATATTGCAAGTCTGTATTCTTAAATTCATATTCAAAGTATATTTTAGTTCTTTATTTTACACCGTCAAATGGTAAGGTGTGTTTATTCAGGCTTAAATTTAGGATCTTTTTTAACTTATTTCTATTGAAAATGACATTTCCTCGGGGGCGGTCATTGAAACCCATATAATTCCTTATAAGTGTGCGAGCTTTTTTTTCTTGATTTGCAAGGAAAACTCCTATATGATTGCAAAATACATGGGTTAAAACGAAAGATAATCTCTCATTATTAGATACCCATCTGAGGTTAAAAGGAGTCCATTTATTTTCTATTTGTATTAAAGCATATGGATTCATTTAAACTGCCGGAAAGGAACCTGAAACATACTTAACAATCTGGTAGCGACGATGATGAGCGAATTTAAATTAAAATTTATTTTAAACTAAAGTTGCATCCACAACACCAACAACAATGCTTATCAACATTCGAACTCTTTCCCATGTATATATACAACGAATATAGAAAGGTTGTGTTGCTTGCGATTAATATCAACATTCGAATTCAAATTAAAAACCCCATGTATCTATACAAGGAATTTGTTGCTAAAGTTGTGTCCGCTTCATGTATATATTTCAATG
This sequence comes from Ferdinandea cuprea, assembly GCA_963576555.1. Lineage (NCBI taxonomy): Eukaryota > Metazoa > Arthropoda > Insecta > Diptera > Syrphidae > Ferdinandea > Ferdinandea cuprea. The sequence goes on along the minus strand of OY754958.1, from coordinate 81,476,292 downwards.
AACAGGTTACGGTGCCTATGAAGATTGTGGTTTGAAAGGAATATGAATTTTTTATGATGGACTTTAGCAACTCCGAAAACCACAACAACAGATAGATAAATACCTGTGTTCGCGGGCTATAAAGAGATAGGTATACCCTTGGCGCTAGTTGACGGCATTCATAATGAAAATATGGAATGCATTAAAGTATAGGAACCTACAACAATATCGACAACGTACCTCGTACTTCCACAATGGAAATTGTTTTGGTATATCACCACATGAAAAGTATGTACCATAAAAATAAATAAATTTTTTTATATCGCTTCTTTCGAAAAAAGTTTTATAGACAGGTGGTTTGTAAGGGGATAATTTATAGAGCCTTTAATTAAGGAAAGCCACCAGTCAGGTGTTACTACATACTACCTGCATAAATATAGATAGGTACCTACTTTTTATCGTACATAATATTTGAAAATATTAAGTTACACTTCTTGTTCTTGAGCATGAGGGTAAAAACTTTGAAAGGAAGTACCATTTTAAGACATAATGAAAATGTGTTTATGTCTTCTTTATTCGTAATCAATACTTACCAAGTGTTAAAGAAGTGGTATTTCTTAAAAAAAATCTTTGAAATGGATAAGGTAGTATGTACGTTTGGACATGTATGTATGTTTGGTACATCCAATCAGAATAATACAAATTGAAATTGTGATTAACAGTATTGATCTTCTCTAAAGGCCTGCACATAAAGTATACCTATGATTATTATTATTGTTTTAAAGTTAAATGTTTTGTTATATAACCTGTATGTATAAAGCAGCGGCGATCCTGTTTTGGGATTATTTCGTTGTGATGTATTTTCCAACATAGACAGTTATAGCCGAGTAAAGACCTTAACATGCCAACTGCCACCACAAAAATTAAAAAATTAAAAAGTGTCCCCTGAAAAATTTAAAAAATTGCTCTCTATTTCTACATGATTCTATGTATTAAAATATACCCACAATATTAAAAGCTTTTTTCAATTAAAAATAACTTAAACTATAACATATCGTTAAATTAAAAACTGCTGCAGCACGCTTGCGGCGAACAGTATGATACCCTATCTATTTATATCTCTATACGCCAAATGATGAATGGCAATTTATTTCATCGTATACAATTTATAAAAAAAAAATTTTTTTGAAAATTAAAACGCCTCCAAAAAGTGGGTGTGGCTAAAAACTTTGTATGGAAGATATACTATAAAAAATATTGGCTAAATATCTTGTTAAATACTTTTTTTCGTTTTTTATAGAAATTTTAGATGAAAACAACATAATGTTAAAAAACGCCCACAAAAAGTAGGCGTTGCAAAAAACGTTATGTGGCCAACTTATGATATGTTCAGTGCCTACATATTTTGTTAAGGTTCTAACCCTTGCAAGTTAACTACGGCTTTAAAACGGTGGTGTATTAAAAAATACTTTACACCTAAATTTAAAGTCCTCAAAATCTGATACGGACATTATTTACCCGTCTTAGATTTTGGTTCCGATCATAAATATATAAATTCCTTTAGGGGTCTACGACGAATGTTAGGGAATGCAAAATATGTGTCATAATTAATATACCTACGCTAGGACAGAAGAGGAATATTGTAATTGGGGAGCCCATATTGGGGAGAAATTATTGTTTGTTCCGTGTTCTCTAAGAGAAGTCGTTTGGGATCGATACTTTTTCTTTTGGCTATTATTTTGCAATTTTACCGGTGTTTGATGTATATTAATGATGTAAATTTGTTTGCCGTAATTTCAAATGTTAGCGAACGCGCTATTTTCCAAATGGACTTAGATCAATTTTCTCAATGGTGCAATCGATTTAAAACTGAACGTAGTTATTGTGCTAGCATATCCTTCATTCTATTTCTTTTCCATATATAGACCCCTCTAACAAACTTAATGTTAGGGTAGTAAATTATTTTAAAGATCTTGTTGTCTAGTTCGACGGGAAATTTCCATTTTTAATTGCATATTATCAAACTCGGTTGGTTTTAAGGACCCTTATACGATAAAAGTAGTGCTTAGTAGTCTTGTTCGGCCTGTAATCGTAATACTGCAAATGGGAAAGAGTTAAAAAAAATTGTTCGTTCCCCACTGCGCCGACATGTTTCTAATGCGCATTGTTCGTACAAATCTAAATGCTAATTGCTAGATATACAATCCCTTAAAAATAAGAGACAAATGTATTGTGTTATGTTCATTAGACACTTAGTTTACTCCATCGTGACTGCGGGAATTCAATTTTTTTGTATAAATCTAAGATGAAATCTTTTTTTTTGAGAAAATTTTCACGATACTGCTTATGTCTTACATGACACCACCTGTAGATTCACAAAATTATTCAATATAAGCCAGTAAACCTTTAAAACAAGTACATGCTATTTTGGCAAAATATATATTTGCGTGTTCTATGAGAAAAATGGTTGGTAATGTCTTGCTTGAGTTTCGATACATCTCAAGACTTCTTCACAACTTCTACGACGAAGATCAGTTGTCTCTTCGATCGTCTTCTTTCCGTATTGAAGAGTTTATGGTGGAAATTATTTACTTTATTTTAACATGGCAATACCAACTTAACCTCTCATCTGAATCTTTGATGCATTATCAAAATAGTGAGCATTCGAAAAATAAATACAATTCTTCATTCAATAAGAATTTGTGATAAATTTGAAAAGATGCACATCGCCGCATGAAGACAAAACCAGGTTTTGCTGCAATAAATTTAATATGCGATTAGTTGACAATTTAATCGCCTTGTTCTTCTTCAATCGCCTAGTTATTCACCGCTATTAATGGCGCTATAGGTATTCCGTAGCAGCTTTCTCTATTTCTTCGTCAATTCAGTGTATATAGTTTATTCGGACGAGGTCTGGTCCCTTAGTTTGAAGAACGTTTACTTATCTTAGTCCGAATAAAAAGATTATAAAAACTTTAGAGCTAATAAAACTGCTTTCTCTTCACCCTGTCAACGTGACAAGCTTCCAACAATTTTAAAAATTGACAGATAACCCGTCGGCAATGAGTTGTACACGGAAACCAAATAGTATAATGCACCAGGTACAAAAAAATTGACGCATTAATAATATGTTGGGGTATGAACGATGAAGCTGCCAATGGTCCAAATTGGAAATGTTTTAACTGCATCGAAACGCCGATGCACACAATCCACAAGTCATCTATAGACAGTATTTGCAAGGACATCAGCACAGCCGCATGCAGTGCGGAAAATACATACATCTGAAATCGCACGAAATCCTTCGAACATAACTCAAATATTAGCTGGTAATTACTACAATCGATGTTGTTTTTGGTGGTAGTGAAACAGCAGCATTTTAATGAGCATGATGCTGGTAAAAAGCGAGTTGATTTACATTTCCAGGATAACTTAAAGCAAATTTGAAAACGCAATAACAACCTGGATTTCGAAGAGTCGCCAGAGCAAAGAAAGAGTTATTTTGCGGTATGTATTCGTAAATACCAGTAATCCTTGAGTTGATTAAAAATAAAGCACTAGAAAGCTTTGAATCACAACTTACCTTCCCACTGTGTGTCAATAGACATATAGACAGATAGATATAAATTTATTCAACATTCGACGATATGACCTGGGTGGAAGGTATTCAAAATGGACGGCGATATCAATATCGCGAAAATAGTCAACAATTTTAGCACTGCCCATCCTCTTGAGAAATTCTGACTAATATATAACAAATCAGAATTATAAAAAATCGTCCTCAACATTTGGGCGTGGGTAAAAACTTCGTATGCAAACTTGCCATTAAGGCAAAAATATGTACATTAACCATTTCCGGCCTCTATGTCTTAAAGGTTTTTAATTGCTTTCTTAGTAGCGCAAAATATAAAACAAAACATAAGGAAAGGCTACAGTTAGCTTGGGGCGAACAGTGTGATACCCTATCCATATCCCTAGATGCCCCAAAAAAAAAAGGATTAAGAAGATAATGGATAGCCAATATCTTGTTAAACATTTTTTCGGTTTCTATGAAAATTTTCGAAGAAAACAGTCAGTCATATTTTGTCTGTTTAAGAGAGAGCAAATATATTGCAGTTATGACATTTTGTGTCCACTCCGGTTATTAGTTAGTCCGCTAATGGGGGAAATATTTTTTTGAAAAAACTCAAATTTGTGCCCATTATTTGATATCTGTGCGGTTATGATGCGTCTCCACTTAAGAGAGGTGTCCGTAGGAGAGAGTACGCTGTATATCCGGTCTTTGAATATATCTTACACATTTTAAAACCTTATTTGCTTTAGTGTCTTATATTGTTCCAATGCCTTTGAACAAAATCTTACTTTCTATGTAACATTGTATGGCGATAGCAAACAAAGTTTAGTATCGAATTAAGAACTCTCAGTGATCATTTTTGTTTCATAGCGAATCGTCATCATCACTTTCTTCAGAGTTATCGTCAGTCATAATTACATCATTTTATCCATCGCCAGTGAAAACTCATCAGGATTCCGTTGATATTTTACTTTCTTAAAAAACTAAGTTTTACTTTCTAGCTTAAGCCATAGATTATTCTCTCTATTTGATCTTTCATGAGCCGTGACATTTAAGTAGAAAATAGTAATAAAACAAAACTAGCAAAATTATTTTTATTAAAAATATTTTTCTAGGCCCTAGGGCATCGGCAATCATATTGCCTCCAACCGAACTGGTAACTTTACTCACCGTGTTTAACATTTTACACCCCATTACAACTATGTAGATTCCTAACCATTTGAATGGTAAATCTATTCAATATCTTATAACAATTGCACCTCCTAAAACCTATGCAATTTCCCTTTGTATGGTACCCCTACTCCAGCAAACCCACCGACCAACATCGAGATTAATTTAAAACTAGATTCAGGCTGTCAACACAAACCATTAAATTGCACTGTAGTACACACACGCTATCACCCACGCACACACATACGCAGCACCAAACCGCACTACATTTTGCACAAACCCTAGAGACATTCGTCCCATTTGCCCATTTCGCGAGAAGAAACGACCAAACAAAAATAAGAAAAAAAATTGCGGATGGTTGATAAAATTTATCGCCTGCAACCAAAAGGACTCATTCCCCATATCCAGCGGCAGAGATAGGGCAAATAACCTCAAATAAAAATCGACAACATGCAATTCAGCGCACATGTTCTCGCCATTCGCAAATTTTTTCCGGGCTCCTTTCTCCTTTTTCCAATTTAATGTGATTTGTTCCGCAATGTGTTTGCCGATGCCGTGCAGCACATCGCACTTCCGATAGGACCACGAGGCGACACACTAGGACAAAAATTTATATTTATTACTGCAAATCACGTCACACAAAACTCTATTCTGTCCTAGATATGAATTTATGAGTGAGTTACGAATGCGATGTGCATTTAGATACATAAAAGCACGGAATAGATTTGAATCCTAAATTAAGTGTAATCTCTCTGCATGTAGTTTGGTGTGTCAAAGTCTAATTGTTCACGGTGTGTCCATTGGGTAAAAAGATTTATCGCAATAGAGGGTGGGCTGGGAGTGGGTACGGTGGTGATTGGAAAATCATTTTACTCACACACATTATAATAGGTCCACACATGTACACAATCTCCGTAATGCATTTGTTACTGGCTCTGATATGTCGTTGAAAGTATTTTCAGAAATTTATATTAAGGATTTCGTTAAGAATGCATCAATTACGATTTTATTGTGGCCGGCTTCTGCTATTGTGCATTCAAAGCAATCAATTTCCTATCGTATCAGGAACCTGTCTTCTGTTATTTTATACTCATTAAAAACCCGGAATTGGTACGAATATTGGTTTTCTCACCTGTCAAACCGGAAGACTTATTAATTTTTGTTCTATTCGCTGTTGAAAACTGTATTTTTGTTATAATCTTTAATGGGCGTCAACATTTGGGTGACATTTGACTTATTAATTACTCTATGGAATATAATAAGAAGCAATGAAATTAGGACCGAATTAATCGCTTTAGAACGAAAACTCACACAGAAGGTACCTACGTAAGTAGCTATATACATATGTATGTACAATATCGTAATGTAGTTATACGGTTGACTGCAATACGTGGAGATAAATTTCCATTGTTGAATTTGTAATGGCATTGTTATCTATATTTGTTTAGGTAAAGAACGTATTTGGTGAAAGTGATGAGGGTAAATAGTATGGACGTGATGTTCATAGTTGCTAAGCCAATATAAACTGTAATTTAAGTATGTGTCTTTGTGAGAAAAAGACTCAATTCTTGCATATCTATGATTTAAAAAAGAAATCTTGTTTAATATAAGTAGGTAAAATGTGACCGAATTGCTTCCAAATTTTCAACTAAAAGTTACCCTAGATTCCTCTCATTAGGAGGAGCGTTTATAGGAAACAGTTTATCTTCTTATTAGATCTTTTACAAAAATGTTCATGTTAATTTTTGAAAATAAAGTGTACGAATGCGTCATACGAAACTTTCTCAGTACATGAGATGCGTTTTTGAATCACAAAATGAATCTAAAATTAATGTTGACAAATTTATTTATATCACTTTGAAAAATTAGATTTTATCAAAAACATCATACGATTTTGATGTTATTTCGCCCAGTGGACACTTTTAATATGATTGCTTAAAATATAAAAAAATTATCAAAATCGTGATGGAACGAATTCTAGGATTTTAAAAGTGCTATTGCACTTTTTTGTTAGTGTAACCGTTGTGTTTTAATACACCTTTTTCCATCCCGCCCCCCTCTCCCATGCAGAAAAGTGTAATGCTTGTACTTAACTCCTCTACAAAAGAGTGTTTTAAAACAAATTAATAATCGCCAAAAAAAAACAACGTTAGACGATTGTTCATTTTTACTTTGGGCGATTATTAAGGTTGCAACTTTGGTCAATTGTTCATAATGACAAATCATCAATCAAATAAATGAATATTTGCCCAAAATTGAGTTTAGAGCCGTTATTCATATTTATGAGAACTATCAATCTGGACCGAAGTTTGGAGCTTTGAATTTCTGGTTTCACTGTAAGATTTGGAGTAGGCGGGGGTGTATGAAAACTTTGTTTGTACCCAAAATATTTTTGCATATACCCAACCTTGCACCTACTCCAAGTCTAGCAGTAAAACCAAAGATAGGGGAGGGGAGGCATGTTGCATTACCTGTGCATTGTGAACTAACATACATATATAAAACTAATTACAAACTGACTGTTTGTTGCCAGCCGCTTGCAGAAAGAAAGATGAAAACTCCAAAAAAAAAATGGTTTGGGTGATTTTTAATTTTCGGATTTCGGGCGATTCTGTCTTGACAGCAAATCCAAATTTTTGGGCGATCCTTCATATTCTGGGGGGATTATTAATTTTTTGGTTTTAGGCAACTGTAACTTGGGCGATTATTCGCACAGCCCAAATTAAAAATGACATATCATTAAATTTCCAACAAAATTGTAAAGAATAAGTTGCATATTATTTACGGGACTTTATGTAAGTTACCGGTTCACTTGGAAACTACAAATTTTTATGAAACTACATAATACTTTTGTGAAGTTTCATAACACTCCTCCTTCTTTTACAAAAGAAATGAAAAAATTAACGCAAAATCTTTAATTTATATTAAAACTAGTAAATATTATTTTGGCCGCAGTTAAATGCTCAATAATAATAAATTTATTTTAAAGTTTTTCACCAGAAAATGATATTGAATAGAAATATGTTTTGATCTCTTATGGCAAGAATTACGATAATTGTACAACCTTGGTTATCTTCAAATATGTTTATAGGCGCTCATTTTATTGAAACTTTATACATTTCACTAATAATTTGAACCATAAAGCTTTTCTTTCTGCATCAAATAATGTTATGTATTCTGCTTCAGTAGATGAAGCTGCAACATAATTTAATTTTTTTTATTTCACTTTAAGTTTGACTCAAACATTTTAAATAAGAAACCAGTAGTAGGTACTTTTCCTTTCATCTACATTTCCAGCCCAATCAAAATCAACATAGCCAATAATTGAGTTTTTTAAATTTGTATTTCATACTAAAGTTAATTTAAAAAAATCAACTGTTGCCTTTAGGTACCTTAAAACCCTTTTAAGACATTGCAATAGCTATTTACTATTTTTATTTGCATATCTATTCAAAACGCTTACTATTGTACTCAAATCAGGGTGTGTACAATGTACATAGCATAATATATATTCGACAGCCAATTAATTTTCGGCTTGGAGTATTGTAGTATTCGTCTGAGTTCAGAGCTGCATAATTGGGTTTACTTGGAAATGGGATACTCACTGGATTACATTCTTCCAAATTGCATTTATTTAAAGTTTTATAAATATAAGTTAACTGGCTGACATATATCTGGCCATCATGTCTATCTATTTTAATTCTATAAAAATGTTATATTTCACATAGATCAGTCATCCTAATTTGCCACATCAGGCAGGACTTTGACATTGTTTGAATATCTCTAGTTGCTATTACTAAGTCATCCACATAGAAAAGTACCTACATATAAATATGGTTTCAATATGTTAATACAAGGATCTTCAATTGAATCAACAAAACCAAACAGTTCTATTTGCCTGCTTAAGACCATAAATAGCCTTATTCAATTTCCAGACTTTATCACTTTGGTGTGATAATCCTCCTATAATAAGCCATTTAAATATGTAATTAACTTTTAAAGTAACTTTTTTTTAAATTTTGATTTTGATAGTAATATTTCCAAAAACTATTGATGGGAACTTAATTTAAAAACAAATATGAAGGAACGAGTTCCAGGATTTTAAAAGTGCTATTGCACTTTTTTGTAAGTGTTACTGTTGTGTTTTAATACACCTTTTTCCATCCCGCCCCCGTCCCCCTCTCTAATGCAGAAAAATGTAATGTTTGTACTTAACTCCTCTACTAAAAAGTGTTTTAAAATGTTCACGCCAAAGTTATCGTATTCTCCCCACCTTTAAAATTCTTTTGGAAATCTATTTCCTATTCCGGTACAGGACATCCGAAACAAATATTCTACACATAGTCAAACATTTTTCAGAATTCCTTCTCCAAACAGTATACGAAAGGGATATACGTATGTTCTCCCGTTGTAGTTTGCAAATTAAGATTACGTAGTATTCTTTTTGTGAACACAACGACTACAAGAAAGCAAGCGTCGTGGGATAAAATTCAAACGTAAACATAAATAAACTCCTACAATAAAACTTATTCAAAATATTTGCACAATGAATTTCCGGAACCGACAAACAGACAAACAATAAGAATGTGCGCTCTTCATCGCTTACCTCCTGTCTTGCAGCATTCTTCGACAAATTTCTCATACTTCAACAAAGCAAAGTTTTAATACAAACAAAAACTAAAACAAACGTAACAAACTATCCGGCGATTGCATTTTGCTTAATCCTTACATGACGGTCTCTAAGCCTAGATCTTTTTGAGAAAACAAAACTCCGCCAAATGAAACAAGATGAATGCCGTCTACCTTTAGCGCAGTTAAAAACGGTGTCAAGAGAATAACATCGTGCATAGGCTACATCTATATACATATGTATATGTATGTACTCAGTCGAAAAAAAATAGGCGAGAAGAAAAAGGTAACTTATATGTTTGCATTCTCACTTTAACGTAATCTATTTGTTTTTATTCACGCAATTGTTCGATAAACACCTTAGTACACACAGAGCATCACATATTAGTCCTTTCCTAGAGCGGGGATATTCTATTATACTCAATTGTAGGTACAAATACGGAAGGACATATAAAATTGTTTCTACATCTTACAGAGTACACACGCTCAGCCAGCAGAGCATTCAAGTTTTCTTTTTTGTTTTTGTTGTTTTAACTAATCTGGCTCTTCGTCCTTGTCTGTCAATGGAAAAGTTTTTGCCAGTACAACATGGCAAACGGTTGACTGCCAAAAGGTCGAAGTGCTCAGCTCCTCAAATCTTACAATGTAGGTAGGTACACAGCGCTGGAATGGCTATGGCGCTACAAACTGTTTTGATGGCAGCAGTTCAACATACAAGGTACAAGTGCTGCAGCAGAAGTCAGTGTTAGTACATGTAGGGAAATATGCCTACACGTACGGATTTTCGATTTGAAAATGACACCGTAGTGCAAGGTAATGATTTTTTTTTTTAGAAATTTCAATTAATTTTTCCTATAAATTCTACCAAACACTGTAAATGCAATAATTTGTTTTCATCTTTTTGATGATATGATAATTTTGTACTGTACTGTACTTAAAACTTTATAATTTGTTTCGTTTGGACTAAAATAACAGAAAAAATATTGAAAGAAACAAATTATTTCTGTGAATGTCATCTTTGGTTTCAGATATCGGCATGTCGGAGCTAATTTAATGAAGATCCACGGTGTTATTATTTATTATGGCGTTTATTCTTTTTAGCTTTGACATCGCGTGGTTGCAAATGTGAGTGAGCTTTCCTTTCCGTAGAGTTTTTGATATGCCATATCCTGTGATATTTTTGATAAATTGCCCAGTCAACATAAAAAAAAACATTTATTGGATTAGAATTTAATTGTGTAAAGGTAAAATAGTTATGTAGGGAAAAAGAAGGGAATTTTTTTATGTGCTGTGGGGAATTTTTCTTATATAAAATCTGTGTGCAGCCTGCAGATGAAAATCCTTGAAAGGGGTCGACTTTGGCACTGTTTCAATGCGAAGGGAAAAAAAATAAAGCAAGAATCTTCGTGCGATGATAAATGAATCGCTTGTGAGCGACAGTTTGATGCCAAACGACGGCGGCAATGACTTTTTGCTTGGTCTGAACCCGGAGTGAAATATAACACAGTTTCGATTTATGAAAAGGAAAGTTAATTGCCAACTTTGGTACGTTAACATTATTACGTCATACTTTATGTTATTTAACGTTGGTTAGCTACGTAGATTAGTCAGATTTCAATTCAGTAGTCTACTGTACTTAAGCAAAGGCTGTCCAAAATTTTCCACAGATCTGCTAGTTCCTAACATGATACTCTGGCAACATACCGGCTTGATATTCCAAAAAGCGTGATGCCGTTTCGTAATTCACCGTTTCCGCCGTTTCGTAATTCGTTGCTTATGGCCTCTCCCACAATTTTGTTTTGTATATAATGAACCATTCGAAAACCAGAAATATCCATTGTTTTATTCGGTGCTTCTCTCGTATCTTGTGAAATTTATATTTCCTTGTCTAAGTTTTGTAGACTCTTTACAGTTCACTATTGACATTTTCACTAATTCATACAAATGTGTGTCATGTATAATAAACTTGGACAAAATCGGGAAATAAGTTGATTAAATAAGATTACAATATTTCTAAGAGTGGTAATGTAAATAAAAGTTAGAAAACTTTACAATAGCTTCTGGCGAAGCTCCTTAGAAGTGATAGTACATGTATGTATAATACATTTCAAGTACCTAGTTAAGATACCTAGTACCTAGTAACAGAGGAGGCTTCCTAGTTACCTTAGAAAAAATTATGGAACCTGAACTGAGATAACATTATTGCAAAACCCACTTCCCTGGATCTACATTATCACTTTATAATGCACTTTTTATCTGCAAAAGAATGATGTGAAAATATTTGGACTTAAAACCTGCTATGATGCACTGGCTATATACGGTCGTGGTAAGGCCCATACTTACTGTAAATCAAGCGCATTAGTATGGTGGAAAGCAACAAAAAAGAAAACCGCTTGATTTACAGATCAAAAAACTAACTGATGAAATCCTTTCCTATGTTGACTTTAACATTCCTTATGATATGTTATTCCGGAGAGGAAGGATTGGGAAAGAAACGTAATAATCGGATAAACCAAATTGCGATTGTTACTGATGGTTCCAAAAAACAGTGGAAGGAACAGGTTCTGATAACTTCCTAGAAGATCCAGAGCTGAGACTACCGGAAACAAGCAGTGTTATCCAATCAGAAGTTCTGGCTGTCGTTAGGGCGGCTGATCTAATGCAGATGTGATCGGTATCCGCAAGGGATATCGCCATCTACATCGATAGCGGGGCCGCACTGAAGGCAATCGAACCAACTAACATCAATTCTATAGTTAGGAGCACAATGCTTAAAGTAGTATGCAGTCAGAATCGAGTGAGACTGTTCTGGGTGCCAGGACACTGCGGTGTTGAGGAAAATGACAGATGAGCTTGCATAAATAGGTGGGCTACTCGTTAATAGTGAGGTTGCAGACATCAAAACTCCCCTCTGCATAATTAGAGACACTATTGAGGAAAAAACCATTAGGTCTGCCAATCTAAGGTAGTCAAGTCTTAAGGCTCTAAGGCCACTTTTCGATAGTAAAATATCTATGGCGTTAGTATATAGATGGCATGGAATTTAAGGGCCTTCTAGGTTTTTGCAATTGTTGTGTGATGATTTTGTTTTCACCACACCCGTGTTTAACGTATCCTGAAGATTTATTTATTTTGAAAAATTTTTTGGGCACGGATATTGACGACATAAGTGACATTTCGCACTAAGACACTGAAGGTTACGATAACTGATAACTAAATTTTTGCGGTACAAAGTTTTGTGCCCAGTCATTTCATAGCAACAACGCACAGGCAGCGAAAGGCACACCAATTTAAAAATAGATTCAATTTATAAACTTCTTTCATTACCCAAAAGATTTCAACAGAACCGCTGAAATTCATTTTCCTAACGAAAAAGGACCAATGCCAACCATTGTTCAATACCAACAAACGAGTAAACTTGTAAAAATAATAAAATAAAGCAAACATTAACAATGTTTATATTGCATGAATGTTTTATTAGGGTTACATTTAAATGAATATACATATATGGAATATTTGCCATGGACAAGGCCCATTATGAAATTTCTCAGTTCAGTTCAGAAGTTATGTTGATATTTTTATGAAAATATAATAAGATTTTAAAGTTAATACCACGACTGATAAGCGCATCAAATTTCATATAGAAAAAATTTGTTGACTCTGTTCAAATGACCCATAAGTTATCTGAATCTCAGTTACCTTTTATTTTGTAATTTTTTTAATTCCAACTTCGATATGCGTACACTATTATAAATTTAAATTTTATTGTAATGCATTGCCTTCGACTTTAAACTTAAATCCCTTAATACAAAATGTCACAGAAAAAACAAAGAGGATAGTTACGTAACTAATAGTTGAATCTTACAGGAAAGATTTACAAATTTATTTTAAATCTAATTAATATTATATTTTTTAATAAGCTATAAGAGAACATTTAATTAAACACACAGCTTGTTCCCACAGAGATAATGTCAAACAATAGGGAAAATCTGTTTACGGGGGCGTTGTTGTAGGACCGACACGTGACCTGCAGCATTCTTGAATCCAAATAACTTCCTTTTAAACCATCCTTATGGTTTTTATACGTACACCTCGTTAATTAAGATATCGCAACCAAAATGTTATCACATACATTGCACAGAAACTGAATAGAGTTGGGGTGGTTGCCGGCTTAATAGAAAAACATAAAACCTACCTACTTACACCGGATGTCATAACAGTCATCTGCAGACATTAAAGATACCGCTAAATAAAGTTAAAAACTAAATTCAATACTGGATAGAGCTATTTAGTGCCTTGGATGTATAGTGTGTGTTAAGGTCCAACTGTTGTTAGCAAGAGTTGGTTATAAGTAGTTGGACGAAAGAGGGAGAATTGATAAACCAAAAGGATTTGCACTCCACGAATGACAACTTAGTGGAGATCCGACTAAAAATTACTATAGGAAACCGCTGCTGGTGATACAAATGGGTTCAAAACTCCTAACTCGAAAGACATACTGTTTAGAACTCTTATCCTACCAGTTCTGTTATACTGTCCCGAGTGCTGGACAATAAGCATGAAAGGAGAGAAAGGATAAAAGGCCGAATGGAGGAGAAGATGCAATCGCGAACTCTATGAGCTGTACCCAGATGTGGATGTAGTCCAAAAAGCCAAAATTCGTCGACTACATTTGCTTGGCCACATCGAGCGAATGGACAATAAGGCTGCAGCTCAGAGGATCTTCGAATCATAGCACCCAGTTTCGAGACGACAAGAAAGACCGTACCTCCTTTTTAAAGACCAAGCCATAGCGGATGCCAGGGCGCTTAATCTGGACAACTGGAAGCAGCTTGCGAGGGATCGCAGAGGATGCCGTGTCTCAGGCACGGACTCTTCATGGATCTAAAGCAGGTTAAGTAAGTGAGTATCACGAAAATTAACCCTTAAATCTTTAACCTTTATAACAAGGTGCTACTGTTGGTAATGTGTTTCGTTAAATTCTAAAACAGATCAAATAAGCGCTTTAAATATAATGTTTACGTATCAAATTTTTTCGGTCCCCCTAAAATTTGGACCACATATTCCCTAGGGTTCCGAAATAGTCAAGTGTAAAACAAATTTTAGTGGGCCACACCCACTTCTTTTAACTATTGATCCGATATTTTTATAAATTTTATGCAAAATGAAATAAAATGTAATCCGCCGTGTTCTTTTTCGTTTTCGTTTTAATTGTCCCAGCTCTTGCGAAAGTGTAATAGACAGTGTTATTTCAGCGGATTAATATGAACTAAATCCGTATCTTGGAGAGTTCACTTTTGTATCTTCTCCTCCATTCGCTCTCCTCTCACACAGATCCGTTGAAGAAAAATCTTACTTTTAACTACACCTACAAGACCAATATCATCCACATATTCCAGTAGGCGGACGTATATTTTAAAGATAGTTCCTCCCATGTTGACGACTGCCCTGCGCTCTATCTGCTTAAAAACACGATTGAAGAAGCCACATGAACCGCATAACCTTGACTAAATTTGGTTCATGTTTGGAAGAGTTCAGATGAGCTGATACCAAACTGCACATTACACCGCATGTTCGCCGGCATCACGCGGCCATGACCATGTAGAGCTCTTGACAATGAATACTATCATAGGTGATTTTAAAGGCGATGAAAAGATGGAGTGTCTCGACTTGAAATTCATTGTAAATATTTACTCCTTGATCGTTGATATGGTTGAACGTGAACCGTTGCAGAACGGTTTGAGACGATCACACCGTACGTTGAATAGGATCTTATATGCGACATTTAGCAGCGATATGACTCGATAGCTCTTGTAAGTTAATGGATCATCTTTCTTGTAGATGGGGATATGCTGATGGTCAAGTTAAAAGGCATTCTTTCTTCCATACAAAATTTATCAATGATTTGGTCCATGCGCCCTACTAAAGCATTTATTTTTCTCTATGGTGGCTGGAAACTTAGGGTGGTTTTGGCTACCTTTTTGATGATGTCGCGATACTGGGAATCTTTTGTTGTTGCTTAGTTGGAGATCCCTACAGCTTTGGGATTCAAATACAGATACAAATTGTTTAGAGAGGCAGTCGTACAGCAGGCGTCAACTGGTATCCCTATTGTTGACCCATGATATATCAGCCTTAAAACATAATGAAGAAATAAGGTGAAGGCAAGTCTTGTCAATCATTAAAAAACTACAATTACAACAGAGAGTAGACTACCAATTTGTTTTCAAATGAAACCAAAACATGATTTGGAAGAAGGTTAGGTATCAGCGATGTAGCTAGGGACTTAGAATTCAGTTGAAATTAGTGAATGTATGAGTCGAACAATTAAATCTTCACACTTAATTCATTGTTTGTAATGCCTATAATTTTATTTTTGCTATGAACTTTTGTTCTGAAGGTCTACTTTACGCAAAGATAATATTTTCCAGCTTTTGTTTAATGATATATATTTACTAGGTAATATGTATAGTATATGTATATGTATTTTATATCTCTTAGGTTCATGGGTTGTTTTTCTTATTTACACAATAAATAGCACTTTATAATACGACATGTGGGGTAATTGCTTGTCAAATACACACACCAGACAATGCCGAAATAGCAACTTATATTACACCATCCAAAATACATATACTATACTGGAGTCTAGGATACACAAAAAAAAAACAAAGGGCGACTGTGTTGTGTTACAAAAGGCGTCACTCGTGCTGCATATGTACATTTGTATTTGTATTAAAATGGGAACAAAAATAAATAAAATCGAATATCTTGAATCTGGTGTCCAAAAACTGAACTGCTTTCATCCAGCTACCGACTGACTATCCTTTTTCGTGGTCAAAACTCATGCAACAGAAAAATTACCAACAACAAACCCAAATTGGAGGACAAAGGCAATCGACACCCAGCAACAGTGAGATATACTAAGTGAAATGACCATAAAGAGAGAACTGTCGTATCAGACGCGACTGAAGGAAGGGTAAGGTTGGTTACATGGGTCATTTCGGAGGTATACACTATAGGTATAGACTTTTATTGGATTGTTATACAATGCAATAAGTAATAACATAGAAAGGCCATTCTATCCTTCTGTATGAATGTTTAACGCGTGCCAGCACAAGGATGAAATGCGAAAAAGGTCAACGGATGCTGATCCCAACAAAAGGATGAAGGATGTGATTTTGTTCATGTACAGTATTCCGTAATATGTCCATTGTCACCCTTTTAACGAAGAATGTTAATTATTTCGAATGCAGTGTTAGACGTTAGACGAAAAATATGCGCACAGGATTATAATGAGCATGCTTGAAAGGGATTTGGTCTATTCTTTGCGGTTTGTCTAATTAGGGAGAGACTTTTTGTAAAGGTACGATTTATTGGTTAATCTTCTTATTTCAAGCAAATTATGTGCAGTTTATGAGTACGTAAAGGTCATTGAGTGAGTATTAAGCTATTCAGAAGCCTTGTAGGAGTCGAGGGATTGTTTTGGGTTTGGTAGCGAATGTATTTGATGAAGAAGAAAATTAATATAGTCATACACAACTAGACTTCTTTTCCGAATATTAAATAAATGGTTTTATAAACTAAAACTTCAAAGTATCTATATTGTTACAAAAAAAAAATCGATACAAAATGTCTACATAATACAATCTCACTTTGGAAAGAAACATTTTTCAAACGATTGTGCTCGATGTCGTACTGGGTTCCCCTTTTTTTTTTTAATTTTCAATGGAGAAATAGGATGAGCATATCCCGCGATAAAAAAAATGTGTAAGTAGAGTTATAGGTAAGAAAAAATAAATTAAAAAAAAAGTTAAATTTCTAGTTTAGTTCGAATATTTTCAAGTTTTGGGACATCGCTATTTTAAAGAGCATTTCCTTAATAATAATTGTTTTCAGACACAGACATATTGAAAACCGTTCTTGTAGGGGACAATACATTTTGCCGTGCTCAAACGGAGTGCAAAATACAATTTATACAGTAGTGCAAAAAAATGTTTCTTTAGTAGTTGAACATTTGATTTCATCAATTTAATATTTTTAGACTGATTCACAATTTACCAAAAAATACTTAAATATTGTGTGGCGCCCACTATCAGAAATCATAATTCTGTGTATGTCTGAACTCGACTTTTATACCCTACTGAACCCTAGCTGAGCAGCCTGAAATCAGCACTTTGTTGTTGCACTTCGGCGCTCAATTTGTCATTTGACATATTATCCCAAATAGATAATTCTATTTTTAACTAGTAGTTTGCTTGCGGGTTGTATTTCAATTTAAATTGCAACAATTGGCACAAACATTTTGTTATTTATTGTCAAAACTAGAAAGTGAGGGTTAGGTAGTTTAAGAGGCACTGAGCACTTAACTATGGACATAGTCTTTGTTAGAATATTTTCGAGCTCACTTCACTACTTTTTATTCTTAATGAAGTTCGTTGAACGTTTTTCATTTTGTTTTCCAACTTAATTACATTTATACGTGCCACTATAGACAACTTTGTTTTAGTTACTATCTCTCGGCACCAGAAACATTCGAAGAATGAAAACAAAGAGAAATGAAAATATGTTATGTATTTAAAATTTTAAAAATTAAACGGCAAGATTACTACTACATTAAATCAAATGGAAAGCCGTTTCGTAGCAATAAATGTGTAATGAGGCAAAAGTATTTTCAAATTTCTGACGGAACGGGAAAAAATAATGGTACTCCATTGAATAGCAACAGAAGAAACGCAACTAACAATTACTAATTACGACTAAAGACAATGTCAGCTGAACATCATGAAAGCGAAGCCATTAGCGGGAGTGAATTCCCTGTCAAAATTGTTTATGTAAAGCTAAGATGAAGAGAAATGTTATCTAAGGTTGAAATTCTGGAAAATTTAGAGCTAGAACCAATAGACATTCTCAAGAAGTGCATCTACATTGTTGGAGGGAAATGTGTCAATATCAATAATGAATAAATGAAAACGCAGAAACTCTCTAGGGCTAGAATTTCTTTCAAATGACAAATAACAAAATTATATGTCAAAAGGATACACACAAAAAAGAGAGTTACGGTGAGATTCCTATATCTATCATTTACATAAAATTCTCCCAGCTCAGAGCTGTGCAGCGAATTATGAGTGAGAAGACAAAGAATAAACATAACTAAAGGCTACAGTCCTCTAAAGTATGATACCATATCCTAGTCCATATTTGTCCAGATGAAAAATGCATTAAAAACATGATGGATGACATTTCATTTCACCCTTCGGCTAATATTGCATTGTAAAGAGCAAAACAAATATATATAATACCCCAGGCGGCAGTCCAGTTCTACTGGAAAATCTTTGTAGGCAGGCTTAACGGATTCTGGGAAGAGATCACCACAATCGGGATCGGCTATGAAAACGACGCCGAAAGCTTTGTAAATGAGGTCCAAAAACGGAAACTCTAAAACGATTCTTACGGGTAATAACAGAAAAGAGCTGAGCCCCAAAAGAAACAAAATAAGATATACCCTCCGCCACCGATAACCGTTTTCGGAATTATCGATTATAACCAACTTTACAATCATCTTAAAGATAATTTAAAGTACCGTCTTTTAATAAAAATATGTGGAGCATTTAGTTAGTGATCCGGACAGCTATCGCGCAGTTTCACAAAAACTGAATGCAGAACAAATTCAATTGTACACTTACGAAAAAAGTGGGAAAGGCCTCACCGAGTTGTAGCTAGAATACTTCATTCTTCGGACATCCGTTGTTCATACCTAGCTTCGGGAAATCGCAAAATTTAGACCTAATATATAATATTAAATCTATACTTAATATAGTAGTAAAAATTAAAGCTGTGATGAGCCGGTAAACACTTATCAGAAGAGTGCGGTACTTGACAAAAAGCCAAGAAACGCCGACATGCATTAATTGCAACTGAAAACGCCCGGAGCTACTTTGAAGTATTTACTTATCGAACACCGATCTAAAGGAAGAAAGGAAAAACAAGTAAAGAACGAAAGATTACGATTTAAGAAAAATCTAAGCCAAGGCAGCCAAAAGAACTGAGATACAAAAGTTAACGACGCCTGGTGAAGTCCATCAATTTTTTTCTGCAATTGTTACGTTACTTGAAGAGCAAAACCAAATTAACAAACGGATGTTCAAGGAACTAGACAAGCTCGAAAATAAACTTCGTGGCACACCAACTCCCGTTTTAATTATAAACTTTATAAAACTAGTAACATGGAAGTTAAATGTATTCCTTCACAAAAACATTATTGATATATATGCCTGGTATCTAAAACGATTTCGACGAAAGAATCAGGTATAAAAATAAGAGGTTCAGAGTGGAATTAAATTTCCCCGTGAAATTACTGAATTAGTAAAAGAAAAACGAAGAGCGCGTAGAAGATGGCTACTGGATATGACCTAATTACGGGTCAGGCTTTAAAGAGCTGCTCAGAAATGCACTAATTCAGTAACTCATAACTCACTAATTCATAAACGCTTTGATTAGTCGATGGTACGTTCCCCGACAATAGAAGATATCTGAGGTTATTATGGTTCCTAAGTCAGGGAAACCCCCAGGAATTCCACGAGGAAGCGTTCTCGCAGGAAGATGATATTATCGTAGCGACGTTCGCAGATGATACGTCCATATTAGCCGTAGACGATTCGATTCAGTCCGCGACATATGAGTTTCAACGTGCTATCCACAAAATATTCGCCTGGACAAAAACTTGGCGTATTGTTCTCAACGAGACAAAATCCTCGCACGTTAATTTTACTTACAGAAATGTATGCCATCTACCCATTTTTATTGACTCGGTACAAATTCCGTACGCAAATGAGTCTAAATACTTGGGAATTACGTTAGATGCGAAATTAAAATGGAAATCGCATGTTAAGAAGAAACGCGAGGATCGGGTTATCAGATTTAATAAAATGCACTGGCTTATTTGAAAATTCTCCAAGCTCAGCATGCAAAACAAGCTGCTTTTATAAATACAAGCAAGTGCTAAAACGTGTTTAGACGTATGGTATTCAATTTTTAGGACAAATCGTTTATGCTACATTAGTACATTAGTACTACAAAGGACAAAACCTTTTGAATTAGCGCAATAAGATTTAATTACATGCTACTGTCGGTAGAAGCAGGTGTTTCCGCTGGTATGTTTCCTGCCAAACGTTATTAAATAATTTAAATTATAAAGCTGCTTGATAGACATTAGCCTAGTTGTAGTATGATCATTTTTTGATGGGCGTTGTTTTTTTTAGTGAGTAAGAATCTCACACTATTATGAGCACGCGCGGCCGTTTCTCATAGTGTCTCAGAAAAGATTTCCAACTACCCTCGGAAACAAAAAAAAAAGGTTACTTCGTTTTTCAAAATTTGCAAATATGCTCTCAAAAAGTGAGCATAGCCAAAAACTTTGTGTGAGTAATATATTGAAAAAGAAATATTTGCGAAATAACATTATAAATTTTTTTTTGTTTTCTGAAGAAATATGTGTGGGTCCAGTGGCTTAGCGGTTAAATGTGTTGGACTAAGTGGGCCCATACCCCTGCTACACTTCTTGCAAAGGTCTGACAAATTTCCAAGAATACAAATTGTTGGTTGGAGAAGCTAGGCTTTAGTGAACTTATAAATTGAATTTATAAATTTTCCAAGAAAAAACAATTAAGTATAAAAAAGCATCCAAAAAAGGTGGTGTGGCAAAAAACTTCGTAAGGCAAATTTGTGGAGGAGGTCAGTTCTAAACCTTGATCAACTTGATTCAACTTCAGCTTTAAAAATATTTTTCTGTTTTTCTACATTTTTGGGCGTGGCAGTAGGCGTATAAACTATTTTTTACAATCTTTCATTTAGGAACTCTAGAGTGTTCCATATTTAAGGCCCAAAAACTAGTGAAGAAGAGCTATCTAAATCTTATGAGCTATCAGTAAATTATGTTGTTTGCTGTTTTTGAACTCTTTTTGTCCTACAATTTCATAGTTTTTTTGATTTTTCTAACAACTTTATGCATTTCGGACCAAGTCAGCCTAAAAGTAAAATAATTCTTAATCATCCACGTTTTATTTGTTCGAAACTGTAAATATGTATACTGTAAAATTGTCTATCATGCGAACTCAGAAACTATCGAATAGAGGAAATAAGAAAGGGTCGTGTATCAAGAAGAACAAGGAAATTCCCCCAACTGTCGTAAAATAATTCAAAGCTATTAATTTCTAAGCGGTAATTTAAGCCGATTAAACATAATTTAAGTAAGCGTATGATGAATTCCCATTTTTTGTGTTTGTCCTTAACCGAGCTAGTAAAATAAAAATAAAAATGGGGTTACATAAAAGATAAGACAATGAATCTCCGTCAGTATTGTTCCTACTATTTGCTTTTTTGGTCCTGATCCTGCGAGAATCAATATTGATCTATTGCCGAACATTGTGCTTGGCTGCGTATTACCTTTCTCTAGATCTGTGTCCTAAGAAGAATAGTAAATTGAATTTACTGGTGTGCAGCATTCCTTAACTGAAATTTGATATTTCATTTGGAAACGTTATTCGATTTTACTTGCTGCTCAAACAATTGTTGATGAAATTCCAAAAACTGAATGCAGAAGAAATTCAATTGTACACTTACGAAAAAAGTGGAAAAGGCCTCACCGAGTTGTAGCTAGAATACTTCATTCTTCGTGCCGCAAAGACGAGGTCGTGCAAGACAATCGAACTAAAGGTTTCAAGATTAACGGCATCGATAATTAAGAAAGAAAAGCAGAAAACTAAACGTGACGATGAAGTTATAGTGAAGCGCGGACATCCGTTGTTCATACCTAGCTTCGGGAAATCGCAAAATTTAGACCTAATATATAATATTAAATCTATACTTAATGTAGTAGTAAAAATTAAAGCTGTGATGAGCCGGTAAACACTTATCAGAAGAGTGCGGTACTTGACAAAAAGCCAAGAAACGCCGACATGCATTAATTGCAAGGGAAAACGCCAGGAGCTACTTTGAAGTATTTACTTATCGAACACCGATCTAAAGGAAGAAAGGAAAAACAAGTAAAGAACGAAAGATTACGATTTAAAAAAAATCTAAGCCAAGGCAGCCAAAAGAACTGAGATACAAAAGTTAACGACGCCTGGTGAAGTCCATCAAGTTTTTTCCGCAATTGTTACGTTACTTGAAGAGCAAAACCAAATTAACAAACGGATGTTCGAGGAACTAGACAAGCTCGAAAATAAACTTCGTGGCACACCAACTCCCGTCTTAATTATAAACTTTATAAAACTAGTAACATGGAAGTTAAATGTATTCCTTCACAAAAACATTATTGATATATTACCTGCGTATTACCTTTCTCTAGATCTGTGTCCTAAGAAGAATAGTAAATTGAATTTACTGGTGTGCAGCATTCCTTAACTGAAATTTGATATTTCATTTGGAAACGTTATTCGATTTTACTTGCTGCTCTAACAATTGTTGATGAAATTCCTTTAGTTTTAAAGTTCGAGCATAACATTTTTTATTATATATTTGAGCAAACAAAAGGATCATAAAGTAGTATCTCAATGAACTTTGAAGGTTTCATAAGAACACTTTCTCGGAAATTAGCTAACCCATGGGTCGGGATTAGATACTGTTTTTGTGACTCCAATTCAACTTTGTAAACAGAACTGGCGTTGATACATATATATCTCTCCAAGGCGGCGGCATATTTAAAACTAAAAAGAAAGAGACACACTAAAAATCCTTTAACCAGTCTCGTAATCCTCTGCGGTTAACTTTACTTTAATTCGATATAATATGTAAATTTAGAAATATATAGCTATCAGCTGTTTCCTAGAGTATATTCGAAATTATACAGAATGTATATGTACCCATTTTTATTTTACTCACTCCAATCTGAGTATCTATTTTAATTTATTATTTGCTCTACATTCTCGTCACAAAACATTGCCCTGATTTGATTTATATGCAGCGCCATTGTCCCTTCTGAAAGCCCTCTAATCCGATTATTTAATTTACATGATTGTTCTCTTGAAATAATTCCGCCGTTAGAGGCATCTAACTCAATAAACAAAATTCGCATCTAATTTAAACAATCCCCAGCTCTCCTCTATTACTGCTCAATCGTCCTCAGAGCTTAGGGTGGTACGTAACATCCGCACTCATCCAACGTCAAGGGATGCTCTTACAACATCCGTGATTAACTCTACCCCTTCCTTTTATAGCTGTGTTCGGATATGTGTACACTTTAAGGACATATTCGCTCAATCAAAACGATACTCTAACATTGAATTCCCACTCTGCTCACGATATCCTTTGGTACGCAACACCTACTTCATTCCTCACTATTTTGCCTTGCTATTTGCCTGCGGCAATAGTATTCGTAACGTATGTTGCCATTCTGAACATTTTGACAAATCACTCCCACATCAAACTCGCGCAATTTTATTGAAATGTTAATTAGGCAGGCAACACAATTCAATCGAAGGATGTCTCTATAAAGGAAGCCGAAAAAACGAGTGACAGGATGGAATGAACAATTGAACGAGTACTTGAAGGGCGTTCGCCCCAAAAAAAGAGGGTGCTGCGCTACAATGGTTGCATTGTTTGCCTTAGTGATAAAGAAAACGGACTTGAATTTGAGTACGGTGAAGCTGTTGTGCCGTGGATTGTCAAATTAAATGCTCATCTCATTTGACATTGACATACAGCCTGATATACTGTATTTCTAGAAGATTTTTTTTTGTAACTACTTAATATGTATACAAATAAAATTATATAGATTTAAAATGATTTTACTTATGGTGAAGTCTTTTCATTGAATTCTAAAGGATTAATTACTAAAAAATTATTAGATTTATAATTTAATTTTTATTTTAATTTTTCCCATGAATTTTTTTAAATAACTGGGTTCTCGGCATCTAATCTATCCTGCCGTAACAACGAAAAACATAAAATTGAAACACAAACATACTTACCCCTAGTATAACCTCTAAGGAAGTTTTAGATTATGGAACTTTCAACGTTTTTTCATCCAATTAACAAAAATTCGGGGAGATAGGGAAAACCTAACCTCAATTTTAAATATCGAGCCATCACCGTTTATAACCTTTGCAGTTGATTTTTAAGTGGTAGAGGTTTTTGAAATGTTTCATTATAGGCCTAAGCTTTACAATTGCTTATTTATGAAAATAAGTACTAAAATTTCAATAAGGGTCACTTTAAGTGACGCACTTGTACCAATATTCTAGACATCTAAATTAAATAGTTATTATATTATATTTATATTAAACTAATAGGTAATATTCCAATATCAAATTGGGCCTTACTAATAACCAGGCACAAATATCGACTACTAGCTATTTACCAGGTTAAAGTATACTTGTGAGCTTTAATAGAATCCTAATAAACGATTTTACCTATTCATCGGGTAACCTACTACAATTCCCATCAACAAATACTTCATGTAAAAATAACTTTTGTAGTACTCAAAAAAAATTGCAGAATTAAATATTAAATTAAGTTCGAGTCTATCATAGTTTTGAAATTCCATAATTGTTTAGTTATTTTCAGACGACGAAATTATGAATCGAGTCGTGATTGGAAAATATATACATATGTACATACGTATGTCAATATAGGTTCCTTCGGTTATCAAGAGGTACTATAGTTCGTTTCATCTTACTTTGCATTTTTTTTGAAGGCACTCAATTCTTCCAGTTTAGTCTGTATACTTTCGATGTTTAACGATGCATGGATGTACATATTTCATTGGATGTATCGAATGGGCTACATGAATTTTGACCCCAATGAACAATGGCCCCAAACCAAAAATTAAAAATGACCCCAAACATTTATATGGGAAACAATAGAAAATTTCTGTGATTTGGGGCCATTTTTTTTTTTTTGGGCCATTTTTTATTTTTTAGCTTGGGCCAATATTCATTATGAGAAATGACCCCAATCTTTGGGAAGTAAAATGAAAAATGACCCCAAACCAAAAGTGAACAATGGCCCCAAAAATTTAAATTCTTTTTCAAAATGAAAAATGGCCCCAAAAGTATGAAAAATAGCCTCAAAAATGTTTCACGTTTTAATGAAAAATGGCCCCAATGAAAATCTTATTTGACTAACTACTGCAAAATAAAGACCGCCAAGCTTTATTTTTTTTTTTAATTCTTAATGATTTCGTGAAGGTAATGGCATTTGGGGGACATGCTACCCCCCAGAAACCCTCCCGCTTGGTTTCACTGCTAGATTTGAAGTAGACGCGAGGTTGGGTATATGCAAACTTTGTTAATACCCAATAAATATTTGCATATCATTGTAATAGGTGGCTTACCCAACCTCACACATACCTCTAAACTAACAGTGAAACCAAGCATGGGGGTTGCATAATTGAAATAACTTTCAATGGGAAAAGTGGTATTTTTACCCAAAGTTTGGGGTCATTTTTCATAATGAACTTTGGCCCCAAACTAAAAAATGGAAAATGGCCCCAAACAAAATGAAATATGGCCCCAAATCAGCGAAATTTTCGTGTTGTTGTTTCCCATATAAATTTTTCGGGCCATTTTTTATTTTTGGTTTGGGGCTATTTTTCATTGGGGCGTGACACATTGTTCATTGGGGCCAAAATTCATGTAGCCATCGAATGAGAGCATGATCTGCACAAACTCTAAATTTCATTTCATATGCTCTCTTCTCTTTGGTTTTTTCAACTTCAATGAGAATAAGCGACCATAAGAGAAATTGTACCGTAATTTGTGATAAGCTATTTTCGCCAAGCAAAGAAATAAACAACACCAAAAATAACTAAGGAATACGATGCGGGGACTATATGATAAACGGACTACTCTGTCATATGCATCTAATAATTTCTTTTCATTATTGCATTATTATTACAAGAAAGTTCCCAATTATGTAAACGATAAAACGCATGCTACGTCTGCAATCTGCTACTTGCAATCGTTTGACTTGTTTCTATTTTATACCCTATCCTGAGGGTATATTAATTTTGACACATAGTTTGTAACACCCCTTAATATTCGTCTTAGATCCATAAAAGTATATATATTTATGATCAGGAGCAAATGCTTAGACTATCTAGCATTGTCCGTCCGTCCGTCCATCCGTACGCAATTTTTAGGCCTTTAAAATTAAGCTCGGAAGCTGAAATTTGGACCACATATTCCCTAGGGCTCCGAAATGGTTAAGTGTAAACAAATTTTTTTGAATACGCCCACTGCCACGCCCACAATATAGAAAAAAACTGTTTAAAGCTAAAGTTAGAGAGATAGAGTGTTACAACCTTCACAAGATATGTAGGCACTGCCCTGCTTTATAAGTTTGTCATATAAAGTTTTTTACCACGCCTACTTTTTGTGGGCGTTTTGTTTTACTAAAATGATGTTTTCTTCGAAAATTTTCATAGAAAGCGAAAAAAAAGGTTTAACAAGATATTTACCCAATATTTTTTCCAACATATCGGATATACAAAGTTTTTGGCCACGCCCACTTTTTTGGGGCGTTTTTTAAGATAAAACATTTTTTTTTAATTAAAAAAATGAAATAAAATGCTATCCATCATCTTCTTAATGCTTTTTTGTTTGGGGCATATAGGAATATGGATAGGGTATCATACTGTTCGCCCCAGCGGACTGTAGCCCTTCCTTATGTTTTTTTTCAGCTTTTGCTGCCTATTTATTTGTCTAGCGACGGGATTTCCAGTTGCCTTCCAATAGTTTGAGTGTATAAAATTTGACAAAGCAGCTGAAACGAACTATACCATGTGTATGTTAGCACTAAGTATTATAGCTCTTGATACCCGGGTGTCATATTTATGCGTTTTTAAAGGATTTTAAGTTCCATTATAGTGTAATTAATTAACTAATTAACATTTAAATCATGTTAGGAAATTATTAAGATTTCTAAATGATCCCATTGATATGGGAAACTTTTTAATGAGTTTACTGCCTATATATTTTGTAAATGTTCTAACCCTTCATCTCTTCAACTTCAGATTTAAAATGTTTTCTTTCTAAATTGCGGGCGTATTTAAAATATTTAACAAAATTTTAGTTTGAACACTACCATTTCGGGACACTATGGATTTTATGTTCCAAATTTCAGCGAAAGGACGGACGGACGGACATTGCTAAATAGTATTAGGTTTCAGTCCTCATCATAAATCTATAGACTTTTAGAGGTCTAAGACATAAAGCATTTGACTATGTGTCAAAATTAATATATCCTTAGGATAAGGTGTAATAAAAAAAGAAAATGTACGACAACCATTTGGAAGCAATAATTATAGCATTATTGCATTATAATATAATTATTGCTGCCAATCATTTTTAACAAAATTTTAGTTTAAACACTATCATTTCGGGACTCTAGGGAGTATTTCAGTTTTCTGTCATATATTTAAAAGCCTCAAAAGGTGATACGGAAGGACTATGCTAAATAGTCTTAGGTTTCAGTCCTGATTATAAATCTACACGACTGCATCATACGAAACTTTCTGAGTACATGAGATGCGTTCGGAATCGCCTTAAAAAGAGCGAAATACCAAATTTATTTAAATCACTTTTTGGTTTTAAAAAATTAGATTTTCTCAAAAACGGCACATACGATTTTGATTTAATTTCGCACATTAGACATTTTTAACATAATTGTTTAAAATGAAAAAAAAATATTAAAATCGTTACAGCTGTTTTTGTTTCAAAAATCGAAGTATTCAAATTTATTCGACTTTATACTATAAAAAAAACATAAATTGTTTTGGAGTTCCCTTTATTAGTTTTCGAGATATTGGCGGTTTTTTAAATTACCTATCTATAAATCCCAATTATCCTTAGTACAAAAAGGACCAAAAAATAGTGATAAGTGATTTTCACAAAAAAAATTGTATGGCAGGTACCGTTATTTCAGACGATAAAGCTAATAAAATAAGATAAAGATAATAAAAATAAAAAGTTGCCCCGAGATCTAACCCCAAAAACCTTATATACAAAGTTTGAAGCAAAGCCGTAAAAACCTTTTGCAATACGGCGCCCAAACACACAGACAAACAGACAGACGGACAGACGGACAGACAGACCGACGGACGGCATAGTCGGACCCACTTTTTTGGACTTCTCTTCTTATATCATTCCTCATGCTCAGTTTGAGTTCGAAATTTCCGCACGATCGCAATAACTTTCTCTTTAGTATACTAATGTATACGAGAAAGTAAAAAAATATAAAACTTGTAGCCGTGTTTGGGTACGGGATATGTACAAAGACCGGGATGGTCTTGGTTTATCCGACAATTCAAAAAGGCGTTACGGATGACCAAGGAAGTCTTTAATTCGTTGCTTAGTTTGGTGGAAGAAGACCTGACGAAGCATTCAAAGAGACCAGTATCCCCAAAGTGTACTTAGACTGTTTTTGACTCTTGTGTAAGTACATATAACATTTTTGTGCTTCTTGTATTTTACATTTTCATCTAATAGGATGACCAGCCTTAAAATGGGACTGACAAGTGTTAAGAGAATCGTTAACGAAACAATGAAATGCTCTGGGCCACGTATACTTGTCAGTACCAAACGAAATCGAGAGGAAACGAATTGCTGTGGATTTCAATTCAATGTTGAATTTGCCAAATTGTATGGGTGCCATACACAGTAAACACACTAATATCACCTGTCCATCGAACTCGGGGTCCCTTTACTATATTTAGGGCAAAGGTGGCAAAAGCGGATTACCTTTTACTTCCTCCGCCGTTGAACTCGCATCTATAATATTTAGCAGCCATGATATTTTTTCCCACTTTTTTAATGTTTAATCTTTAATTTAAGCACAAAATGTTTAAGCTTTATTAATGTTGAGATAGTGGACAAATTATTTGAAATTATCTTTTCCATATGATCCACAGTGAACTATGGGTGTACACAGTGAACCAGTGTATGGTACACAGTGAATCAGGGTTTTAAAATCAATTTATTAAGCAAAAACATGGTTTTTTTATAACATATTTATATTTATTAATCTATATATTATTTAAGGATAAACAAAAAAATAAAAATTAAAATAAAGAGTCTTCTAGCATTAATACAAAAATAAATAAAATATAAACTGAAGATCTCGGGGATTCGAAGGGATAAAGGTTGCCGTGTGCGAACTTTTTTTAGCCATTCGAATTCTCGGGATTTTGAATTTTTTAAAAAAAAACAGCTTTTTCATATCACAATTATTGATTCAGTGTGTATTACTTTCAACTGATTCACTGTGTACCAATTTTTAAGAAATTTCACTTAAGGAACCAAATGCACAAAAATTATTAAATCTATTTAACCAGAAATACATATATTAAATCCAAATGAAGTTAGGACACTCACTTTTTTAATAAGTTAAAAAATAAAACAGAAAAAAACATAAGGAAATGCTACAGTCCGCTTGGGGCGAACAGTATAATACCCTATTTATATCCCTATATGCCCCAAAGAAAAAGACGATGGATAGCATTTTATTTCATTCTATGAAACTTATATTTTAAAAAAGTGGGCGTGGCCAAAAACTTTCTATGGGCGATATATTTAAACAAATTTTGGCTAAATATCTTGTTAAACCTTTTTTTTCGGGTTCTATGAAAATTCTCGAAGAAAACAGCATTTTAGTAAAAAACTCCCATATAAAGTAGGCGTGGCAAAAAACTTTAAATGACAAACTTATAAAGGAGGGCGTTGCCTACATATATTGTGGGCGTGACAGGGGGCGTGACAGTGGGAAAACAGTTAAAACTCCTAAAGAAACCGTTTAATTCTTCCCATTTGTCTTTTTCGTATTGCCATACGGTTTCGGTCAGTGAGTCAGTGGTTACGAATTCCCATGATCTGTGAGGTGCTCACAACTTACGTGCGGTGAGCATTTTTTTGTAAGTGCTTAACGACGAATTATGGCAGGAATTAGCCAATTACTCTACAAACATAACTTTGGGTATCCAGCACCAGCATTGCTTGTAATAAGCACTCCACGCCACAGATCTGATGGTGTTGTTAAAAAAAAATAGTATGGCCCATTAACAATTAATTTCACTGGTGGATCATACGAAACATTCTCACTTGAATTAATTTATTAACATTTGGGTCTGTCAGGTCTCCTTTTTTGAAATTGCAGAGCCTTACTCTCCCATTCTCCTACGTCCAGTTAATGAAAAACCAGTCTCGCCTCGCAGTATTAAAAAGGTTGGCTAATATAAAATGCTTAAGAACAAAGCCGCCAGCTTTGATGGTCTACATAAAGAGTTCTTCAAATACGGAGCGCTCCAAATAATGTCTGCGGTCATTTTGGTAAATCCCTCTAAATAATATATCCTATACAATGTACTGTGTGATCGTCTTAAACATTTCTGCAACACATTAATTGACACTTACAAATGATCGCCGGATCAGTCTTTTGCTGGGGCGTCATTATGAACAGTTGGACAATGAAATGACAATGATAACTTCTAAGATAGTATGAGTTGATCGAGCTTTTTCTTAGCAGTTCTCTCTTTTAGGTTTGTTCTGTTATATATTTAAGACTGCTTTAATACCATCATCGCTTTTGGTGTAATTGTTTAGGTATGATTTCAGAAAATATTATCTGTTGCCGTTGTATAAAATGGTATGCACATAACGCCCCCGGTCACTACAACAAAGGAACGGTTTCAACCAGCAATGCAATTATCCTCCCTTGACATGAATGAAAATCGATTAGTAAAACGTCGGCGGGTGATTAACATAAATTGTCTGGACCATAAAACAGGCAGGGTGGCAGACGTATAGCGTTGGATATCGTATATGGGGATATGCTCATCATCATTGACATTCATTATAAATTGATTATGGTACTGGGGATACATTTGGTCGTGGTAACAACAATAACAACAACACAATACATATATGTGATTGACAACGTCAACAACGAGTATGGTAAATAAGTAAAGGCAACCATGAGGGAAGTTAAAAGGATATTATATAGACGCTACTGCATAATCCTTTTAGAAATTACTGCACAGGAGTGGTTGTAGCAGCAAAGGTAGTGCTGGTGCAAAGTGAAGGATTCAATTAAAATTTATTGTTTGTCGGACGGCAACCCCCGCATTTAACAGTTCTAATCGAGTTTAACGTTTTAATCGATTTAGTCAAAACAAAGTTGAAGCATTTTGAACAATGTCTGCATCCAATTAGAAAATGAAAACTTTTACTCTAAAGCAGGGGTAGTTGACTTATGCATCGGTTGTGTACAAACGACTATTACGAAAAATGTAGTTATTTGTTACCTAATGCTGCATGCAAACTGTTAGTTGCCCATTTCATTTCAGTAAGTAGAAGGTTCTCCAATTAGAGGTTTAATTGTGATTGGCCAACATTCTTGCTCCTGATTTCTTTTCATTATTGAAAATTTGTTGCTCTCGACTGCAAATTTGCATCCATTCCCCAAATAAAAGACATATCCTTCATCAATCGTCCATCGTCCTCTATTTACACATAACACATTTACTCAAACATAATTTAATATTTAATATATATAATATATTTTTAAAAAATTCTAGAAAAGAAAGTTAAGCCCTTTTACAAAATTATGTCTTAACATTTATTTTATTTTAGCCTTTATATGTATTTCGGCAGGTAACGTGGAGTGCAATTTGTCTTAAGCCTTGAATGTTATTTAGTAATTAGTATATCTGCAGTTTTTAAATGATCATACTAACATAGGACCAAAATCGTAGGTGGCGTTGATGGGCATATCTATTTGCTCCAAAACGTGTTTTACAAAATATTGTATCTTTTGTTACCATTAAGAGCAAACAAAACAAACACCCCGTTTCATATTTTCAAAAAATATTGCATGATGAAAGTGAAAATCGCATCTACATATATTAACAAAGTTTTCTATGACCCAGTCGCATACTTTATTTATTTATTGTTTTTTGATATTCTATTTTCTGAGTCTGCACAAAAAACGGAATGTAATGTTCAAGGTTTAATGGATTTTAGTTTTGTAACTAATCTGGAAGTGAAGTATTATATGTACATGGTGCTCCGGTTTAGGATTCAAATTTTTTGGGTTCTGATTCAGTTTGGGAGGGTTTCGTCCATTTTCAACACAAGCTGAGCTTGGGTGTTGAACAAAGTTCCTTCATTAAAAGTGAGTTCCACCCAATAATTCAATTTAACTTCTAGTAATTCAGAGCAACCACGTTGTTCATTAATAGATAGACAATCGATTAATGTTTTAACCACAATTAACCGTCGTTGATGTCGTTTTTGATAACTTTATCTTTTAATCCTAGGGGTATATTAATGTTGACACATAGTATGTAGAACCACTAATAATATTCATCGTAGACCTCTAAAAGTATATATAATTATGATCAGGATCAAAACCTAAGACGATTTTACATATCAACTTTTGAAGCATTTAAATTTAAGCCTGAAATTTGGATCATATACTACATAGGGGTTCCAAATGGTTAATGCACTCACAATGTTGAACCTTAACAAAATATCTAGGCACTGACATCCTTTACAATTCTGCAGGTTTTTCCACGCCTACTTTTTTGTGGTGTTTTTTATCAAAATATCTATCCTTAATGTTTTCTTTGAAAAGTTTTAAGGCAAATGAAAAAAATATGTAAAGGGTCGCGAAGTTTACCGCAAGCTCCGTTTATTTTATGGTCGACATAATCGTCCATCAGAGCAATTAATTCGGTTAACCATGGATCGTTTTCGCACTATGTTTATTGTATGTGATAATACGCATTCGCAGAGACTTCGAACAGTGCGCACTGAAGAAACAATTGCCGCTGTAGAGCAAAGTGTTGAAGAGGACCCGAATGAATCGATTCGCCACCGTGCACAGCAATTGGAGCTTTGTCCATCAACTTTATAAAAGATTTTACGCAAAGATCTCTTCTTACGACCTTACAAGATCAAGCTTGTGCAAGAATTAAAGCCGCGAGACCATGCAATGCATCGTGATTTTGGTGTATGGGCCGAAAATGAGATTGATGTCAATGCTGATTTTCGTCGCAAAATTTTTTTCAGTGATGAGGCTCATTTTGGGTTGAATGGCTACATTAACAAGCAAAATTGCCGCATTTGGAGTGAAGAGAATCCACATGAGACCCTTGAAACGCCATTACATCCACAAAAACTGACTGTTTGGTGTGCTATAAGGGGTGGTGGAGTCATTGGGCCGTACTACTTCCGAAATGATGCTGGAGAGTCCGTTACCGTTAATGGAGACCGGTATAGAGCCATGATAACCGACTATTTTGTTCCTTCTTTCAACCCTTTCTCATAGGGTTCGACCCACACGGACTGTAGCCTTTTTTTACGTTTTTATCACCAGTTTGGTTTGCCATAATAAACTTTGGGTGCAGTGCTCACTTACTTAACAGGCTCCTGACCCGCGTAAAGTCTCTACCTGAGATATGGCAGCCTTCCATCCTCTGTGATGCAAATTATCCAAATCAAGCGCTCTGGCATGACTTGGTCTTTAAAACGTAGCTTCTGTCGTGTTGTAACAAACGTGGGGGCTGGGATTCAAAGATTTTCTTAGTTGAAGTAGTCGACGAGTTTCGGAAACGAGGGTACGGGTACGGTTGAAATCTTGTATTAAATAAATGGTTTTATAGGCAAGATTTGGGTAAATGTCTCCTTAAAATTAAGTCTTAATACGCTTAACAATAATTAAAACTATGATAAAGTGTTAAGCGGAAAAAGTCCAGCGAAAAAAAAAGCTCGCGTGCGTGAGACGATATAAAAATGTAGATAGCGAACATCTCATGGATGCGTGCGCTTTTCTAACTCCTCATTTAAAAGCGCACGCTGGCAAACTGCTCGTGAACGTGCGTTTCCGTACCCTGCTATATCCACATCCTGGAGAGCTCATAGAGTTCGCGGTCCTCGCATACAATACCAAATATCTGTTATTCCTTTCCTGCTTATAGTCCAGCACTCGGCACTGTATAATAGAACTGGCCGGATAATTATTGTTCTAAGCACTTTTTCCTTCGAGTTAGCCGCAGTTTCCTATGGTAAATCTTCTTCGGATATCCACTTAGTTATCATTCGTGGAGTTGATGTTTACACCGAAGATGGTGGTGAAGGTTTCTGTAAGAATGTGAGATGCCGCTGCCTGTCGGCTTGAGAAGGTCATAACCTCGAAAATCTGCCATGTCCTAAGCTGAGCTGACATCGGAAAGGAAACCAGAGGAACTTTTTTCCTAAGACCGTCATACGTGGTGAAGAACCACTTCCTGCACGAGGTGCCACTGCTTTCAACTAAATATGACGGATCTAGAGGCGAATAACTTGATAAACCCCGTAATTCTGGGTGTAAAACGACCGTGCCCGTGAACCCTAGATACCTGGAGACCTCTAGTTTCAATTAAATTCCTTTTTCTGTATACAGGGGGTGAGTACAGAACGACATCTTCTTCCCTATTACTAGTGGGTCCCAAATTAACTTACTTAAAAAAAAAACAAACAAAATGCCTGGTGTAAATGAATCGGGCATCAAAAACTGAAAGTGAATGAATCGGGCAGAAAAAACCGATTCTCATACGATGACGACCATGACGGAGGAGGAAGAGAACCTCTTACTCCACGATCCGTCGACAGACACACATTCGGATAGGGGAAACGAGGAAATGGTTGACATCAACCTCGAGAAATTATTTCCCGATGAGGATGACAATCGATCCGTTGCCAGCTCATCAAAATTCTCAATATCGTCAACTGCATCTCTTAGGAAAAGAGTCTTAAATTGCAAAATGACGATACAAAAGTTTAGGAAAAGACAGACTCTAGCGGACAACGATAAACAAAGACTACAAAACGATCTTGATTTTTTGGAGAGTCAGTCTTTGGATATAGATGAGCCTTGTGCTAGTACTCTACTAAAGACGGTCTACCCGGAACTCTCCCGCGAGGATGCGCTGATGCGACTACCAATGCCTGTGATATGCCGCAGCCTATCGGGGCACGGGTCTGTTGTGTCAGCCTCCAAAAAAGAAGTCGACAACCAGGACGCTGACAAATCACCGGTGAGGCAAATTTTAGAAAGTATTAGACAGTATCTGTACGGTCGTTGCTAAGCCTAGGATAGCACATGTTCGGAATTAACCGAAGCCGTAGCTGTAACGGAGGCAAACCTGCCGGACAACGCTTAACGCAACGTATAAGATTAACGCACCAGAAAATAGCAAGACACGTATGTACATGTATTGTTGCAAAGAAACAGATTAACCTTTATCTCTTACTTAGCTACAGTAACATGGTGTGAGTCTCTCTTTAAATTAATTTTAGAGCATAAGTTACTTATAGCTAACAACGGTAATGAACCAACTTTCATTACTCGTAACAGACGTGAGGTTTAAGACGTAACACTCTACAGCAATTCACAGACGCTTACTGTGCGAGAATAGAAGGTTTCACCCGAGACATCCTTTTCGGATCACAGAATAATAGAATTCATGATTGATGAGAGCGTTAGCTTGTCTCAAAAATGCAGGAACCCCAGAACGGCAAACTGGGAGAATTTTATTACAGAGATAGGAAAAAATATTCAAAAACTGCAGCAGAAGACACTGAAGACACCACAAGAAATCGACGCGACCACAGAATTCTACAGTAAGATTCTACAGCAAGCGCACGAAAAAGCATGTCCTCTACGGATAATTAAAGACAAGAAGTCTCCACCTTGGTGGACCAAAAGTCTCTTTGAAATAAGAAAGAAAGCAAGAACCTTTTTTAATGCTGCAAAAACTTCAAACTCCAACTTAGACTGGGACAATTACAAGGCTTATCAGCGTAGGTTCAAGAGCGCGATAGCCAGTGCTAAACGTATAGCCTGGCGAACGTTCTGCAGTGATATTGAAAGTACTACGTGCTGATTCCGTTCAGGAAAGTTCTGTCCAAGGAACCCGCAGTTCCTTGTCCAGACGGTGCTACTACGGAAGAAGATATAATCTGGGCAATAGATAGCTTCAGTCCTTTCAAATCCCCTGGATGTGACGAGATATTTCCAATTATGCTACAGAAATCTAAGGCCATAATTTTACCGATTCTCAAAAGACTATTCATAAGAAGTCTTGAACTAAGCTACATTCCAATGCCCTGGCGTAAAGTGAAGGTTGTCTTCATTCCCAAGGCGGGAAAACCTAGCCACACCAATGCTAAGGACTTTAGACCCATAAGTCTAACATCATTCGTCGTGAAAACCCTAGAAAAATTAATGAATATCTATATTCGTGACAGACTTGATAACAGTGCACCGTCTACATGCATACATTAAAGGCAGACGAGTGGAAACCGCACTCCATAAAGTGGTCAGCACTATAGAGAAATCATTAAACGACAAAAAATACACATGAGCAGCGTTTTTAGACATTGAAGGAGCATTCAACAATGTTAAAATATGCGCAGTATATAGAACATTGCAAGATTCCAATGTTGATTGTACTATCACTAACGTGATCATCAATCTACTAAGCGAAAGGAATATACATGCTAACCTGGGTGATGCTGGCCTAAGAGTAACAGCATCCAGAGGAACCCCAAGGAGGTGCCATC
Organism: Ferdinandea cuprea; assembly: GCA_963576555.1. Classification (NCBI taxonomy): domain Eukaryota; kingdom Metazoa; phylum Arthropoda; class Insecta; order Diptera; family Syrphidae; genus Ferdinandea; species Ferdinandea cuprea. Next base: position 81,439,344 of record OY754958.1, on the reverse strand, counting down.
TCTCACTACTGTGGGTCCTCGTCATCAATGAAATACTCATAAAAGTAAAAAAACAGAGGGGTTAAAGTAATTGCTTATGCAGACGATGTTGTGTTGCTTGCGTCAGGCAAATTCCTATTAACTATAAGCGAACTGTTAGAAAACTTACTACGGACAGTTAACGAGTGGGCAAAACAATATGTTCTTGGGTTAAATCCCCAGAAGACCGATCTTGTGGTATTCACAAATAAAAGGAACATACCACAATTCGAACCACCAGGTGGCGGAGAGTGCGAACTATGGTGTTCATAACTAGGTGTTATCCTTGACAGGAAACTTGATTAGAGGTTGAATGTCAATGAACGAGTAAGGAAGGCAGCAAATGCATTTTATGCATGCAACCGTGTCTTCGGCAGAAGATGGGGACCGAAACCCAAAGTAATTCTGTGGATGTACACGGCAATTATACGACCGATACTCACATATGGCAGTATAGTCTGGTGGCAAGTCACAGACAAATCAACCAATCTTAAGTTATTGACGAAAATATAGTCCCTAGCATGCATAGGGACAACTGGTGAAATGAGAACGACACCAACCGCTGGTTTGGAAGTGATTCTAAATTTGCAAGTATTACCCTTGGATCTATACTTGCACGAATCAGCTGCCAAGAGACCTTTGATGATCCCAGGTCTCGCAGGGCACGCACAGATTCTGAAACTGTACGTAGGAAACAACGTTAGCTCCGACTAAATGATTCCCTACATGGATTTTGACAAATCACTTTCCGAGCAGGGAGGAATGGAAAACGAATGAACCCACGGAAATGAAATCTATATCCATATACAAAGATAGATAGATTTTTGCAAGTCATATGATCGCATTTTTTGTTGATGGGTCATATGGAGCTGATGGCTCAGTCATCGGGCATGCTTTCCTCCACCCAAACTTGATTGATGGTTTAATGCATGCGCCCAACCAAAACATCGATTCCGTATTTGAAGAGCTCTGCAGTTTGATCATCAGAGCCGGCGGGCTTGTTGTTCTTATGCTTTTTTAACTAGTATTTCCTGGCCGCAGGTAAATAAGTTTCCTTGTTTCGAAGAGCCTTAGTTCTGGTCGTGAAGTTTGAAGCTATGCAGCACCCAAAGCAGTATGTCCTGGTGAGTGTGCGATAGAAGAGATTCCATAATGCTTTGGAACACTTCAGTGGCGGCGGCGATACCCAATGGTAGCCTCTTGCAAGCGTATCCTCCCCAAGGTGTAGAAAACATAAGTATTTTCTTGGTTCTATTGGAGACTCGGACTTGCCAGAATCCTCGTTTGCAGTCCAAGAGCGTGAAATATTTGGAACCATGAAGATGAGCGGAAATCTCTTCGATTGTTTGCATAGGACGATGGCGACGCATTATATTTTTGTTGACAAATGTAGGGTCTATGCAGATTCTTATTTTGTTGTTTTTGCGTTAACGTCATCTCGTATTTTGTGTGGGATTTGTCGTGGCGGTGTTATTACGAATTTTGGGTTCTCTATTAGGTCAATATCATATTCGTAGCCTTTGAGACAGCCTAGGCCTTCAAAAATGCTGTCATCAACTTTTATTTGGTTAACTCGGGTAACTAGTCCAAGTTTTTCGCAAGCATTGGCTCCGAGGATTGGTTTGATGTTCTCCGCTACTACCTTGCAAGATATTTTGCACTGTCGTCCAGCAATTGAACATGGTATAAGTGCTTCACCAATTACTTGCGAATCTCGTTTTTTCCGCAATTATGACAGTCGAATCTTTTAGTTTTAAAGGAATTGCCTTTTTGTACGAAATATACTGACTTGTCGCCTTCGTTGACGATTTGCGCTGATTGCTTTTGAGCCAGTTCTGTAGCCTGACAGAGTTGAATTGCCTTTGTGAGATCGATATCCTGGGATAATAATTTGGTGCGAAGGTCATCGCTTTGGATTCCTAGTATGAGTTGGTCTCTCAGTAAGCTGTCGTTGAGTCTTTCGAAGGCACAGTTTTGCGCTTGTAAACGCAGTCTGGACATGAGTTCGTCTATGGTTTCGCCGTCCTTTTGAGCTATTTTATTAAATTTGTACCTCTCAAAGGTGGTGTTAATTTTGGGAGTAAAATAATCTTGGAAAAGATTCTTTACCTCGTCGAGTGTCCTTTGTGTGGTCGATTGTTGGCGGAAGTTCTATATTTGAAGAGCAGAGTATCAGATTGCGGACATAAAAGTAGCTACCTGAACTTTTTGAGGTTTGGTGTCCATACCGGTAGCAATTACCAAAAATTCGTATTGCTGCTTCCAAAGTTTCCACTCATTAGCCATATCTTTGTCGTGTTCGATGACAATTGATTTTGGCGGTCTAAGGAATTGGCAAAGACTGCTGTCTGCCGTTACCTGTGGCTGTGCCGCAATCGGCACTTTTAATTAATTTATTATATTAAATACCTTTATTATTATTGAAAAATAAACCGGGTTTCGGCACCATGTAAATAATAGTCTAGACTTTACTTTTAATTCATTTACTTTGAGGATAGATACAATTCGAAACGTGTGAGGTTAGAGGATGAGCATATGGGTAGACGTCATAACTGAAAAGGTGGATGATGACATGCAGATGAGTAGTTCATGAGTTCACGGGTAGGTGCAACAGAGACCTAAAGGGCCAGGCTACTTTGCAGAACCCAGGTACATTATTTTGGTCTGCTTGGTATATCTTCCCTTGCAATGAAGATTTCTGAATGAATTAATTTTCATTTCCTTAAAAATAAATTTGCAAAAGCAAAAGCCAGCATACGACGTATCATCAAGCGTTCAATTTCCAGTAATAAATGAAAGCGGCGACAATCAAAAAATAATCTTTTTGGAGCATTCACCGCTTATTGGAACGTCTATCACATCATTTCGTTTTAAAATGGACATGAAACATGAACCTCTGGGAAGCCGATAAATATTTTTTTCATATATAAATAACGAAACTACGCAGGTCCCGTCGATTTTTTTATATGAAATAATATATTATGCGCTGCTGTTTTATTTTAATTCTTCGAAGCAACACCCTTTATAGCAGCTTATGACAAATATTTACCTTCCGGCATGAATATTGGTAAATATTTGACTTTTTATCGAAATACAGCAGACATACGGGCGACACAGACAATGTCGAGGGACAGTAACAACACAACAGTTGAATGCGTTCACAAGGACCAAGAGAGGATGACAGAAGGCAACGCATTTCGAGGGAAATTTGTTCAAGTGTTCAGGAAGCACCCACAAACACACCCCTTGGGATGAGAATATTGATATCAAACGAATAATGTGGGTGCGCCAGTTTATTTAATTTTTTTTTCTCACTGGTGCCCCTTATCGAAATTATAAGTGTATGGCTAGAAGGAACAGATATATTTACTTTGGATTCCATTTGGGAGCAGAAATTATCGTTGTTATTGAATCTCTGCGGGCTAGAGCAAGAGAAGTACTCTTTGGAAATTGGATAAGTATAGTTTTTCTTTGTTTTGCAAACATTTTCAATCACTCCTAGTGATAACAAGTTTAAGGGAGTGGAAGCACATTTAAACGGCCATAAGTCATGGTCATATGGACAGCGTTCTATTATGTTTGTTTTTTTTAGAAAATGGCTAGGATCGCTTATAGATAATGATACTCCACTCTTGATATGTTGTTCCTTAAATGAATGCCAACAAATCAATAAAACCAAAACAAAAAAGATAAACAAAGAGACGTACAAATTAAAATTATGTCTGATGAAGATTTTTCTATATATATATGTGAAGATTATTTTTTTTCAGAAAGTTTATGAACACACTAACCATTGCGGTGATTTATTCAATCCATAAAAAACTTGTTTCGATAAAAAATAATTTAAATATACAACCAAAATATATAATTTTTACATATCAATTTAGGGAAGAAAAAAGCTTTTCATTTGTTGGGAGCATATATGTATATCAATTTAAGATCTAATTATTTTGTCTAAAACAAATTAACTAAATTAAATTAAAAACGAAACACGTATTTTTGCATTTCTTCAAATTTGACCGATTAGGTGTTTCATTCAAACATCTAATAGTAAATGCCTATATTAGAATGACATATGGACCTCATCACTGGAAAATCGTAGAGAAATTTTGCGTTAGAGTGCGCTTCTGAACTAAAATAAATTAAAGTTAGTGTACCGCAATGTAATGTTCTCCGGCCATTCCTGCATCTACATATTATTCACCAAAAATATAATAAACAGGACAACAATAGCGTTATAGCTGCTTTTACAGACGAAGCGGTAGTTGATACATATTTACAACAGGCTACTGAAAATCTACAGCTAGCAGCAAATACCGTAAGAGATTGTGCACAACGATGTACCTAGGTATGGATTTAGATTCCAAACTTAAATTGAAACAGCACAGGCTACTAGGATATAAAAATTTAAAATAATATTACCATCTATCAGCAAACACTTAAGCTTGTTAAATATTTCAATGGTTTCAAAACAAAGTCTTCCATTAAATAGTTATTACCTCCTTGGTATGTACAGATAATGTAAATTTCTTTTTTTCGTAAATACTACAGATTGACGCGGGGACCGAAGTGACAAAAAGTGTGCAATACACCATAATCAACGTCTGCAGGTACACTGCACATCAACCCTGTGCAGAACATTTTCTAAATGTAACAAAAACGTTCGCAGATATAGAAGAAGTATATATAATATGAACATAGTTGTTATTGAATCTTCGAGAATTGTATGGAATAGAAACTTTGCACTGTTTGTATGAAACAATAAATTAAAATATAGATGTTCAAGAAAATTTGTACAAGGAGCGAAAATATTCTAAAGTTGGATTCAGTTGAAACTTAAATAAATAGTACTGGCTGTAAAATCATATTTTAATTGCAATAGCAGAAAAGAAATAGCTATGGTGTATGCGATTTTCAACCAACATTTAATTCTTCGAATAAACTTGGTTCCATTTAATGACTTCTTGTATACACATATATTTATTTATTAAAAGTTTCATATAAACTTAACATGATCAAAAAGGTAATGGATGTCCCTAAAATTTTCTGAAAATCGATTCTTATCAAACGTTAATTTCGAATTTTTGTCAAACTTATTTTACAGCACTATAAATATGAAGGTAATACTGAAATGTCAAATGATTGCTAATTTATAAATATTAAGTCTTGTACGACAACCAAAGCCACCCGATTTTACCAAACTATATTATTATGTTTAAGGTTAACATTGTTGATGAAAATTACATACATACAGAGAAAACTACATTTCAAACATGCATTATGTACCTTATGTTATGTTTTTAACGTTTTTATAGAGAATGATAAAATAAGATATTTAATATAAACAAACTTATATTAATTTGTATTATAAGTAGAAAAACATATATACAAAATTTTTTTCTTTAAGAAATAATGGTTTTCTTTAAAAATATTCATTAAAAATGTTTTATTGGAACGCTTATTTGATTTAAAATCTGCCCGACTTGAGTCTCCGATAAGACGTTGCCTTCAAACACACATCCTTGTCATTCGCAGAAGTGGGCACTTTGCACCAAAGTGATAAATGTCCTCCTTCTCCTGCAAGTTGAACATACTACAGTGCAGTGGCAAATTATCCCTGTTAGGTATAGGATCTGAAGCTCTCCACGTTCCTTAAATACTGTTCCTATTTCATTGATTTTACAGAAGTAGTTATTTATTTGCAAGTTGTGGCACAGCTGGCTATCCTCATCAAAATCTCACCCTGCCATTCTCGTCTGCACGATCAGCTGGTAATGTTTAGATTGATACCACAACCGCTAGCCAGTTCCACCCACTCCTTGTAAAATCCAGCTTAAAGTACGTAATCCATACAATTTTAGGGTATGTGCAAAAACGTAGTGATAGATCGGCCTCCGACATGAGCATATAGTTTGGACTGATAGGTGGTAGATGAAAACTATTTTTAAGTAATATTTTTGAATTTTTCTCCTGTTCTCCGCTTGGTTTTTTTTCTGCAGCCCCAACCGTCGAAACCGCTTCAAAGTTATTTGAATGGATGTCGCCCATCTATTTTTGACCATTTTTGCACTGGTCATCTTTTCCTTCAAGTTACTTTTCATATTCAGGTTTTTCGTCATATTAATTTGTTGAAGATCATTGCTGGAGTCTTGTTTAAATTAACCACGAGACTTAACATTTTGCAATGTTGGAATGAAGGAAGGAAGGAATTCCGGTGAGGTCGCCATCAAAAGAATATCATTTGCAAACAAAAGCGCCTTGATTTGCTCACCTGCGTATTCCACGCCTCCAGGCAAAAAATCATCCACAATATCATCAACATGAAGTGCTAATAGGCTCTGATTCAATATTGTAAAGATAAAATGTCTCACATGGAACATAGGGCTAATATAGAAGAATAAATAAAAATGATCTGTCGAATATATGGTGATTAAAAATCTCAGAGATTTAATGAGATAAAGCTTACGTTTTGTTTGCAAAAAGAAACAAACAAATTATCCCGTAGCGAAGCAGTGGTATTTAGATAGTATACATATAAATTGAAACCTGGTGTCGTAAGTACAGTGGAAGTGGACAGAACTTATATATGTATAGGAAATACCAATATAACCAATACCGTACGCAGTTTTTAGGCCTTTAAAATTAAGCTAGGAAGATGAAATTTGGACCACATATTCTCTAGGGCTCCGAAATGGTTAAGCGTAAAAATGTTTTGAATACGCCCACAGCCACGCCAACAATTTAAAATAAATAGTTTTAAAGCTAAAGTAAGAGAGATGGAGTGTTACAACCGTCACAAGATATGTAGGCACTGCCCTCCGTTTTTAGTGGGCGTTTTTCCCTAAAATGCTGTTTAAAAAAAATGTTTAACAAGATATTTAGCTAATATTCTTTCCAATACATCGCCCATACAAAGTTTTTGGCCACGCCCACTTTTTGGGAGCGCTTTTTTTTCAAATAATTATTTCTTTTTAATTTAATAGAATGAAATAAAATGCTATCCATCATGTTCTTAATGATTTTTTCTTTGGGTCATATAGGGGTATGGATAGGGTATGATACTGTTCGCCCCAAGTGGACTTATGTTTTTTTTATTTTTTCATTAAATTCTTAATTATAAAGTTCAATGAAAAAAAAAAGCATTCTACTAAGGGGTTATTTTTTAAGCGTTGTTTTTTAAAAAATTGAATAAAATACTCAAATCTGCATCAAATATTCAAAATTTTTATTGTAATCGATAAATAGGCCTTTGCCATTTACCTTTAAAAGACAACTTCGGAAGTTCCAGTTTTGTGTCACTTTTACCAGCTTGTATTCCACGAATTAAGCGTGTTATGTTATCCTGTAACGCTTTAATCGTGTTCGGTTTATCCACATAGACTAACGACTTTACATAACCCCACAAGAAATAATCAAGAGGCGTTAAATCGCATGATCTTGGCGGCCAACTCCCAATGCCCATCCGTATATAAGCTGCTAACAAAATTCATCCCTCAACATTTCCATAGTTTCACGAGCTGTGTGGCATGTGGCACCAAGCACTCAGCCAACTGGGGCAAAAAAAAGTCGCGTATCATGGCTCGATATCGTTCGCCGTTGACGGTAACGTTTCTTCGCTAATTATTGTATGGCATGTGGCTGTTCATCACTCCAGATGCGACAGTTTTGCATATTTACGTATCTGATGAGCCTGAAATGAGCCTCATCGCTGAACACAATTTTTCGATAAAATAGCGGATCTTCACATTTTTCAAACAGAGCACGAATTTTAATAATAAATTTCAATAATTTGCAATCGTTGCTCGTTTGTAAGTCTTACCATGAATAAATGACAGAGTATACTGAAAACTTTTTACTTTGACAGATGGTCTTAACTTAACTCTTAAAAAATCACCCCTAATTAGGTTTTTAACACAACTTCAGTCAAATGCTCAGCACGGCTGGATCTGATGGAAGCCCGAGAGGCAAAGATTTCGACCACCGGGCAGGTATTTTTTGTATTAAAATTTTTATTTTTGTAAAGGAATTAGGTGGTCAAATGGATAGTGAAGCCTTTATATGAGAACACAAGCATTCTCACTTTAGCCTACTGCTCATCTCCACGTGGTGACTAAGTCAAAAGTTATTGACTTCAATCCGATAAGTGATCGCCTGACTGTAATCCGCATCAGAGCTATATTCCAAAATTTTAGCCTAATATGTGCATACGTCCCTACCCACGAGACTGGAGACCCTATCAAGGAGGAATATTATGATGGAGCCTGTTCGGAGACAATGTTAAAATTGTACTCGGGGACTTAAATGCTAAAGTCGTAAAGGAAAACATCTTTGGCGGGTTAGTCGGTAAGCACAGCCTCCACGAAATGACGACAGATAACGGCTACCGATTAATCGACTTTGCTGCAGCTTGTAGTACGGTGATAAATAGCACTAGGGTTCCACGGCTCAGGATCCACACAACAAACTGGAGCTCTCGAGACGGTCGAACCGCCAACCAAATTGACCATGTGCTCATCGATGCGAGGCACGCATCTAACATCATGAACGTGCACATTTACCATGCAGCTAGATTTATAGCTCGACTGTCTAACGAGAAGAAGCTGCGAACTGCCCGAAAGAAGAAATTCAACGTTGGACGCCTAAGCACACCTGGGGTAGCCAGAAACTACAAAGAGCGCCTGAGTGAGAGACTCCTTAGTGTACATTAACCTACAACAGACGCCATCAACCAGTGGTCCCAGTATCGCGATATCATCCACCCTAGGTTAATAACCACCCCAGAGGAAAAGCCCGTGGTATGATGATGTATGCGTATACCGGTGCACACATTAGAACGCTGCAGCGGAAAACAAGATCAGCAAGGGAAGAGTACCGAGCTAAGAGAAAAGAGAAGAAAAAGTTTCTGCGTAGGAAGAAAAGAGAGTACTCTGTATCCCAGCTCAAGGTGATCGGAGAGTGGCGCTATCGAAATAACATCCGGAGGTTTTATAAGATAGCCAAGCTTCTGGTTTCAAGCCAGGAACGCAGGCTCTTCGAAACAGTCAAGGAAACATAGTCACTGATGCGCAGGGAATAGTAGATGTATTTAAGCAGCATTTCCAGCGGCCGCTAAGAGGAATGCGACGTTTTGGTAGGGCGCATGCACCAAATCATCAATCAAGTTTGGGTGGAGGAAAGCATGCTCGATGACTGGACCATCAGCTCCATGTGCCCCATCTACGAGGAATTCGATCCTATATCTTGCAAGACCTATCGCAGATGGTAGAGCGCTTGGTCTGGGAACTGGAAGCGTGCCCGAAATCGCAGAAGATGGAAGGCTACCGTGTCTCAGACAAGAACCCTTCACGGGTCGGGAGCCCGTTAAGTAAGTAAGTAAAGAAATTAGGTATAAAATTGATTATTGAAAAATTATAAAGTTAGGATCTACTTTATTAAATTAATTTTCAAATTAACTAAACCTGTTTCAAATTGAACTTAAGATAAGATTTTTACTAGCACGTTGATTTGTTTTAGTTTTTGAATGAGTTTGGCCCCCCTATTTGAAATCCTGCGTACGCCCTTGAGATTTCTGTTTGCAATTCAGTAGCTACGCCCATAGATCCTAGTCAGAAGTAAGTCATTGGCGAATCTAACCAAGGGAAACATAATTAACGTACTATATCGAGTACCTGTAGAAAATTATTGGCTAATATCACATTCTTTCTGTCTACAAAAAATATTTCAACATATAAACGGCACCATATTTGACAATTTATTTTTACATCAATGAGGTCCAACGAAATACCTAAACAACAACTAAATCTAAATATACACACGCTGAGTGTTGCAGCGGAGGAAGCTATGTGAAAAAAGCAATTGCAACAGGAGCTAGAGGTAAACAAGTCATCACCTATTACCGTATATTGTGATACAAGAGTACGTTTTGTCATCAGCAAACACGTCCATTCCAGGACAAAACACAAATGTTAGGTTTTGGTCCTGATCATAAATATATATACTTTTAGGGGTCTACAATAAATATTAAGGGGTGTTACAAACTATATGTCAAAAAAAATTAATAAACCCTTAGGGTAGAGTATAATGATTTCCCAACATTTTCATTTTTCCACATTCATGATTCTGCCGAAATGGAGACAATATGCAATTTGATATTAATAAAATGCTCCAATGATATGAAGTTTTAAGTTATTAACAAATTCTATTTATGGATGAAAATTACCCCTATTTGCAATATACAGATTTTGGCTTAGTGCTGACACAAAAACTACGTAAACTGGTCAAAATTTGCCTAATTTTGTATTTGGACTGAGCAAGCAAGATCGATGCGCTTGATATATCAATATGCATTTGACAAAGTTTGGCAGAAAGCTCTCTTGTCGAAAATACTTGCATTTGGGATCTATGATACCCTTTTTATTGAACTAGGAAAATCTAAATGTGTAGGCTTGCTCAAGCGATGTATTTTCCACCCCTTCAGATCTGGCAACAATTTATAAGGCATTTAATCGCCCAAACTTGAGTACAAGCTCATATCTTTTCCGGTGCTTTAATAATATATTTGGAGATACTTGGATTCAAAGGAGTTATTAACCCATTTGTTTTTCCAAACGGAAGTAGTAGTTGTTTTCAACAATTCTTCGTTGAATCTTCACTAAGGTGTCATTTTCGAAGTTGATATTGACCTCGAGGTAGGTGAAATTTCTTAACCACACCGTAGTTTCTGCTTTCAACCGTTAAGTTTTATCCTAGCTGGTGGACAGATCTTTGCTTGTTTGTTGAAAGCATATTTTTGGTTTTATATTCGTTAACTTCAAGGTAAACTCGCCTGTTTTTCAATTGCAGTAAAAGCGCCTAGCCAATTAGTGTGTTACAAAACTGCTTGAGTCGTTCGCACAGCACCTTGGATGGGATCTTATATGCTACATCAAGCAGCGATTTGCCTTTGTAGTTCTTGCAAGACATAGTATAGCCTTTCTTGTATAGCTACCTAAGGGTCCATTAATTTTGACACATAGTTTGTAACAGCCGTTAATATTCGTCGTAGACCCCTAAAAGTATATATATTTATGATTAGACACAAAACATAAGACTAATTAGCAATGTCCGTCCGTCGGTATCAACTTTTAAGGCCTTCAAATTTATGCAATTTATGCTAGATGAATCCCTAGGGTCCCGAATACAAAAGGGTTACATTTTTTTAAATACGCTCAGTGCCAATTTAGAAAAAAACATTTTAAAGATGTAGTTAAAGAGATGAAGGGTTAGAATTTGTTTTAATCGAAAATTTCTATAGAAATCGAAAAAAATTGTATAATAAAATATTTAACTAATATTTTTTTGTTTATTACCCATACAAAGCTTTTGTGCACGCCCACTTTTTAGGGCATATGGATAGGGTATCATACTGTTCGCCCCAAGCGGACTGTAGCCTTTCCTTATGTTTTAATAGCCGCAACGACCTCCTATAAACTGGAAGGGTTAAATTCCTTCTATCTGCATTGCCCTGGACGCGGGTTTTCATTTTTGTTCCTACCAATCTCTTGACAGGAGTAGATGCTGAAAATACTGTTTCAAAACCTCTAACATTCTGGGCCTTGAGCCGCCCGCAAATTTCTTGGCTTTCTTGTATAACATCAGGAAATAAATTATAATTAAATTGAAAATTCCTTAGCCTTGTCCGGGAATCGAACTCAAGACCATTCGCATACCAGCCCATCACGCACCTACTGGGTCAAACTGATTAATACAGAGTGAAGATTAAAAAATTATAAATTGATACTATTTTAATTTTATCAAATATAGGATGTTACGACATCGATAGCGATATCTTGTATGAAAAAGTAGGCCTGCTTGTTGGTAGTCGTTTAAAAACTGAACTATTAAAATTTTTTTATTATTTGGCCAAGCTAAGTTTTTCTCTTAAAAAAGTAAAAACTAATACATTATAACAATATATAAAACAGACATTCGGAAACATTGTTTTATATTTTTGGTTTTTTTGTAAGGAAATAAATACCTTAATAAATAATAATGATTAATTATTTCCTTCCATTAGTACTTCAGCCGCTAATAAATATTTATTTCATATCTAATCCCAGGTTCAAATCTCCACTATATTGATTGTATGTAATGCTTCTATTCAAGAAAGCTATTCTATTTCAGTTTTCAACCAACTAAATTCGAACGGTCTTAATTCCTACATCGTTAAATAAGAGTATCTCTCCCTTCTGTACAGCTTGTGCAATTGTTTCCCAAATGCCCCAAAGAAACTTTTTCTTAAAGGATACCTTGAAAAATAGTAAACATCTATAAATTAGCCTTATGATAATACAATAGAAGCAATAGCTTATCATATTTAAAAAATTGGACCTTATAGAAGGTAAATTGTTAGTTGGGTTCGAACAGAACATACATTGAATGTCAATTTCAATTACCAGTAATTAAGCTACTGTGTTGTTTTCAATAAAAAAGTAATGTTTTCATAGCGAAGTACAAGTATGAAATAAATATAATCAAAAGCAACATATTTATCACATTGAATAATCTGAAAAACGATGCCTTTAAAGGAATGAAAAAAAGTGCAATGATTGCTTTTAAAAACTGAATAATTAATAAACATATACATACGATATTTCCGTCAATGAATAAGCATCATTTAGACCAAATTAAAAGCTCTCTAAAAATCAAATAAAATACTTAAGGGATTGCTTATCATACGGGACTAGAATCCCTAAAAAGGGATAGAAAAAAAGCCAATTCCTTTTTAAATTGAATTTCAATCAAGGTGGCTAAAACTTTTCTTAAAATCATTCGTGCATTACAAATCTAAGTTGACGAGTGCGTGTCTTTCAGGAATAACTCATTTCTCTTGCTTAATCCAAGTCAATATCTTCATCGTCCCAGTCCCAGTGCCATGCCTTTGACACAAAACGAACTTTCGTCAATGAGTTAAAAATATGAATTTCGATTGAGTATTTTATTGGAGAGTTTTATACACATAGGGATATGTATTTGTGTGGACATGTAGACATCTGGTTACACAAAGCCTATGGTAACGCCTCAATTCGAACCCTCACGTACGAAATAATTATGGCCCAAATACGTGACAGGATTTCAGGACGTATACGTATTATTTTTTTTTTCTCACATATTATTCTTGTCGTTTTTCAATGGGTTGCTGCAGATTGTTTTTGCTGCTAGTTTTGAAGGAATTAATCCGCTGTTGGAGTTCATTTTCCCCTTCGGATGTATGATTTTCGGGGAAGCAAAAGTTGCTGGAGCATTTTATTTACTCACATGTGGTCCTACAGATATAAGCGTAGAGGCAACATATGGGAAAAAGTTTTTGTTTGTCAGATGTCATGTGAGTTGTTCTTTTTGTTCTTTAAGGCTTAACTATTGGTAATTATTATTTTCAACATAAACTTTTCTGTTAGAAGACAGAAAAGGACATGTTTATGGAGTTATTCGGATCGGAGTTCCACCAGATGTTTGGACTTGGACGTTTCATTATAAATTTATTTCAACATGAGAATGGAGAAGGCTTTTGAATGAGTTTTAAGTGAATTCTTAAGGTCTCGGAATGTAATGAAGGGCACCGACTGAGCTTAAAATTTACAAAATTCTGAAATATTGTATTGTCAAAAACTAAAACGAATTGTCAAACAACTTTCGAATAAACACTGACGAAAAAAAAGGTTTATTATCGAAATAAGATCAGTTATGTCTTCTGCAGTATATCTACTGGAGTACAAATCCGTGAAACGAATGGGAAAGTGAATATTGTGTAAGATATCTAAAAATAAAAAATACCTCCCGGACTGTACTAACCACTCAGATTGCATTTATATAAAAATATATGAAATTTTATTTAAAAAAAAAAAATTTAAATCACTTATTAAGATATACCTAAAATAAAATTGCTTTCTAACGATTCTGATTTATTTTTGCATTCTAAGTTAGTTCTAAGTTACCATAATATAAGATCCAAACCGTTAGATCTCTTATTGAGAAACAATAATTTTTTTAAAATCAACCTATTAAAGTGTTTTTTGTTTAAAAATTTCCTTTGTGCATGTAGCAATCTTGGCCCTACCTCAGGTATCCAAAATTTCGGAACGAAAATGTTTATATATTTTGGCTATAATTAATAGCAAAATTTCAGCAGACATGCCTGTAAACATTTATTTACCAATAAAACAAACAATAATATAAAAAGGGGTTATTTTTATGGGACTTAGAGCTTAGATATAGGGGCATAGACAGATGATTCATATTTATTTTTGATCTACTGTAGTCGCGTCTTGTGGCAAGTTAGAACCCACATTGCATTTCATAAAAACCTTATCCATAAAAAAGTACATATAGTATATACAGCGCTTTCTGGTAGGAAGTTACAACACTCAGGATTATATTATATACGCGCCAACTTTCATGGTAACCGGTCAAAAAGCCCTGGAGTTCAATAATTAGACTTGTCACGCTTAATACAAAAATCCATTTGTATGTATATAGATTAATAGTTTATACGAAACAGTGTGAAAATAGTTTTTTTTGAAAAAACGCCCCAAAAAGCGGGCGTGGCCAAAAATGTTGTATGGGCAATATATTGAAAAAAATATTGGCTAAATATCTTGTGAAACATTTTTTTCGGTTTCTATGAAAATTTTCGGAGAAAACAACATTTTAGTAAAAAAAAAACCCCCACAAAAAATAGTTGGTGTTCACCAGGGAAGTGTCTTAAGTCCTTTGCTCTTTATTACAGTCCTAGATTATCTGCTTGAGGGAAAAGTGGCGTACCCTAAAGTGCATCAGTTATTCTTTGCTGACGGTGGAGTGATGATCAGACTTTCCTGCAACGAGCACTTGATGTTTGGATAGATGCTTTAGAGGGGAATGGGTATCGTATTAGCCCAAAAAAAGACAGAGTATCTGTACTGCCCATTCTCTGACCCAAGCCAACCCTTTCCAGACATTTTTTTGAATGGGGTGGTGGTTCCCAAGAGTGAAAAGACCAAATATCTGGGATCAATGATCAATAAGGAAGCAACTGTTGATGACGACATCAATCATCGTGTAAGCGGAGGGTGGATGAAGTGGCAGGAAAACTCTGCCAACTTCTGTGACCGAAAAAAGTCCCCTAAGCTGAAAGCAAGGCTCTACACCACAGTTGTGTGTCCGGTGCTCACATACGGTTTACAATGCTGGACAACGTACAAAAAGAATGAGGGCAAGTTGACAGCAGCTGAGATAAAGATGCTTCGTATGACAGGAGGAGTAACAAAGCTTGATCGAATTAGAAGTTCTAGAATCCGAGAAAGCATTCACGTCAAAGAACCCATCTGGGAAAAAATGGAGCACGACCGACTCAGTTAGTATTGTCATGTTCAAAGGAGGGATCCTACGAACCCCGTCAAAAAGGAAATGGCAATTCCCTTACAATCGCGTAATAGAGACTGGCCTAAAAAACCCCTAATCACAAAAATGCAAAATCGGGATGCCTGCAGATATGTTTTGAGATCGAACCGGCGAACTCCACAGGCGGACCAGTAGGAATGCAGTTAAGTGGGAGGGTTATGATCCCTGTTATCCTGATTATAATCTCATCGTTGAATGAAGAGAAAAACATAATCGCCGTTTAAGCTCCAAGCTCGAAGATTATAGACCTGATCACAAAACGAATATGCGAAACTAAGCGTACTGTTATCAGCGAAGAAATGGATTGGGTTAGAAGTGAGAGACAAGATATCATTGATGAAAATGAGATAGTTGGAGACAAAACGGAGCCTTGAGGAACACGAGCATTTATTTGGTGAGTTTCAGAATTGAAACCGTCAAAAATCAATTCCTAATCCCTGATTGGTACCACATTTATGTTAGATAAGTAATCAAATCACCAGTGGACCTGTTGCTGCGAAAACCGTACTGCCAGTCATTAAGAAGTTTCGGGATCAAGATTTTTCATAAGCTGACTGTTTATCAGCTTTTCCATGACCTTGGCAAGAAGAGACGTAGGTACAATTGATCAGTAGGAGGAGGGAGAGGAAGATTCGTCCCTGCAACTTCTGCAGTAGTCGTTGTACATTATGCCAAGGCGTTCCGCATGTAAACCTACAGCGCTGTGCCCTATGAGGACTCCCGTTAGTACTCAGCTATCCTTACGGTTTAGCTCGATCATCTCCTTTTGTTAACCACTGGCCAAAGTTTTTTGGTATGTCTGCACGCGTCGAATTGTGTCTTACTTATTGCTTCGAGTGCTAGTGATGCGTTCATCTCTGACCCTGATCTTGCAGGCTTGTCCCCTTCTCGTTTTCCAGGATACCAGTGTGCCCAGGCACCCTCAGCAGTGTAAATGAGTGTTTAAATAATATCATCTCTTGCAACTGCCATCTCGCCATTCGCTTCTTTTTGGTATTCTGGTATCACCTGTTAAAAGTGAATGGCGAAAGTAAATAACCTGTGGAGAATTTGCCTGGAACCAGTATTGCTATGTCGTCCGCATATGCGTTCACGATGAATCCTTTCCTCTCCAGAAAATTCAAAGCTCGTCCATTACCAGGATCCATTTGAGATACTAACTTTTTGCGGTGTTTCCCTGTTGACTTTTCGCCCAATACATATTTATCCGTCGCTTAGGCTCTAGATGAGTTCTTCTCAAGCTGCGCAGAATTGCGTTCTGCTTTGATGTAATTAATTGCTCTTTCTATATTTAGGAATGCACAATATACACCATTTGTATACTAACTATTTTTGCACTACTTTTACTATGTTTTGAAGTGCAGTGTCAACGGATCTATTTTTTAGGTACTCATGCTGCGATTTTGATAGGTATTTATCGCCAATCACCTCTCTGACATGCCTGTCAATAAGCCTATCCAGCGTTTAGCAAGAACGAGAACAAGCTTATTGGTCTGTAGTCTTTTGATGTAGCGTGACTTGCCTTCCCTGCTGTAGGAACGAAGATCACTCGAACTTCTCTAAATGCTCTGGAACAAAACGCCAACACTCTGAACTTGTTTCTTAGCTCCCACAATGATAAGTACACTTTAAATGTATTATCGCCTCTATGTCCGTCAGACCATTGTATCATATCGGCGAATTTCTCGTACTCCAACCACACAGTTAAAGAACAAGCTTCTAAAAGAAGCTTGCATGGCAATACGAGAAAGCCAATTGGTTTTAAACGGTTTCCTTAGAAGTTTTAACTGGTCGTTGTGCTTCCTCGACAACGACGTGTATGCCGCTGTCGAAAAAATTACAAATATAATTCACCTGGGCATGAAACGCTTTATCCCATCAAGGATAAACGCGTGGTGTGACTTGAGCTGTAAAGAAGCTATCCGGGTAAAAAAGGTAAGTTTTCTGTCGTTTAAGGCCATCCCAACTAGGAAAACCGAAAAAAGTTCAAACGAGCCAGAAATGACTGTAATGCCCACATTAGTTGTGTAAAATTCTAGTACGACCAGTACAAAACAAAAGTTGAGGCAAAACATACTACGAAGTCCCACCGGTAGTAAAAACTTTTGGTCGTTTATGAAAAATATCAAAAACTCGGCCTCTTCATTTGTCCCGACGCTCATTTACAATGACATTTCAGACAAAGCCAATCTGCTCGCTGTTCATTTTGCGGCTAGTTCAACTCTCCCAGATTGTGCTTTGTCCCCCCTGTACTCGAGTGCGTAGAACATTCAATGGGACAATTCCACTTCCGCACTCGTACTGTGGGAAGACTACGTCAAGATCTCAACATTCACAAATCCGCCGGTCCGAAAAGTAAAGCTGAGGGTACTGTCACCGGCGAAGAACTGAATAGGGTTAGAAGTAACAGAGAGGAGATCATTTATAAACACATTTGAAAAAACGCCCCCAAATAGTGGGCGTGGCCAAAAACTTTGTATGGACGAAATGTTGGCAAAAATATTGGCTAAATATCTTGTTAAACATTTTTTTTCGCTATCTATGAACATTTTCGAAGAAAACAGCATTTAAGTAAAAAACGTCCACAAAAAGTAGGCGTGGCAAAAAACTTTATATAACAAACTTATAAAGGAGGGCAGTACCTACATATCTTCTGAAGGTTATAACGCTCTATCTCTCTAAGTTTAGCTTTAAAACGGTTTTTTTCTAAATTGTGGGCGTGGCAGTGGCCGTATTCAAAAAAATTTTACACTTAACCATTTTGGAGCCCTAGGGAATATGTGATCCAAATTTCAGCTTCCTAGCTTAGTTTTAAAGGCCTAAAAATTGCGTACGGACGGACGGACGGACATTGCTTAATAGTCTTAGGATTTGGTCCTGATCATAAATATATATACTTTTATGGGTCTACGACGAATATTAAGGGGTGTTACAAACTATGTGTCAAAAATAATATACCCTTAGGATAGGGTATAAAAACAAAAAAGCCTTAGACAACCATTGTAAATCATTCTCTGCCAAAGAATGACAGTTTCCTCTGCTTTTGGATCATTATTAGTCGTATGTTATCCCTCCGCGGTGCTTTAGTGGGAGTCAAGGATTTGACAGGATATATGATACCGTTAGCTTTCGGACAAAGATCGCGGTATTGGTTCTTTTATAGGACTTTCCTGAGCCGAGACGCATCCGTTGTCGATTCTATCGATTCACAAAAACTTCTCCTCGAGTTCTTCTTATGTATCTGATCTCTTTCTTGAGGATTCTGACGCTCTCCTAGTAGGTTCGTTCGATGAGGGGCTCATTTTTGCAAGGTTATATCTTGATCCGGAGCTTCTAATGAGCTCCGCAATCTTGGAGTTCAACCTGTTTGGGCAGGATTTTTCGAAAGCGGTAGAGATCACCCAGGTAAAGTACTTCTCGACTGTGTCGTCGACTTCTTGTTTGGTGGTGAGATTCCTGTTTGAGCAGGCGATTTTAATCCTATGTAGTTCTTTTTTATACCCTATCCTAAGGGTATATTAATTTTGACACATAGTTTGTAACACCCCTTAATATTCGTCGTAGACCCATAAAAGTATATATATTTATGATCAGGACCAAATCCTAAGACTATCTACCAATGTCCGTCCGACCGTCCGTCCGTCCGTACGCAATTTTTAGGCCTATAAAATTAAGGTAGGAAGCTGAAATTTGGACCACATATTCCCTAGGGCTCCGAAATGGTTAAGTATAAAAATTTTTTGAATACGCCCACAATTTAGAAAACCTTCAACCTTCACAAGATATATAGGCACTGCCTTGCTTTATAAGTTTGTCATATAAAGGTTTTTGCCACGCCTACTTTTTGTGGGCGTTTTTTTTACTAAAATGCTGGTTTCTTCGAAAATTTTCATAGAAAGCGAAAAAAAATGTTTAACAATATATTTACCCAATATTTTTTTCAACATATCGCCCATACAAAGTTTTTGGCCACGCCCACTTTTTGGGGGCGTTTTTTCAAAACAACTTTTTTTTTTAATTAATAGAATGAAATAAAATGCTAGCCATCATCTTCTTAATGCTTTTTTCTTTGGGGCATATAGGGATATGGATAGGGTATCATACTGTTCGCCCCAAGCGGACTGTAGCCTTTCCTTATGTTTAAACTTCTTCCAGTTCGCTCTTCTTGTATTTTTGAGAACTTTCCTGTCCTGATTGCCTAACTATCGCTGTTATGAAATTACATTATCCCTATTGCAGGCGAGATTGATGCAAAGGAAAAAAGTCAAAAATACTATTGTGGTCGTTGACATCACAGATTAAGACTTCGTTTTTCTTACCTTGTTCAGACGCTGTCCCTAACATCCTAATAGAATCCGGGGGGACCAAGTTACCATCGTCGTAGGTCTTGTAGGCGGACGTCAATGTGCAGACTAATAATAATATATAATAAATTAAAAGTGGTAAGCAAGTTGCACATATTTATATTGTGATTATTTGGTTTCAAATGACTGTATTGTGCCTATAAACTAAGGGAAATATAGCTCCAAAGTTTTTAAAAGATCTAAGTGTAGAAAACCAACAACAAATTGTTAATACATCTGAAAAATTGAATGGCGTTCTTAAAAGTAAATCGGAAGCCGTTGGAAATACAGCTGATGTTTTTTTCTGTTACGAAACGAATTGTTATACGCTTTTAAGGGACAAACAATTAAATGCCACAATTCACCACCAAAAAAAGAAAATAATTCGGGTTCCAGAGCAAGGTCGATAATTTTGACAAATGTGGCAAAGATAAATGGAATTTATTTCGTTCAGCAATGTTTTTATTTTTTTATTTTAAATTAGAAAATTGTAGCTTGTAGCCCTAATGATGTCGCTCTCTAAATTATGGCGATTTGTCATACAAGCCACGGTAACCCTGTAAGACCGATTAATGCATGTTATTGCAACCATACTGAAAGGCAAACATACTATCTTCCTTGTACTGACAATTTTTGTTGAACAGAGAGTGTAGTAGGCAGCAATCGTGTCCCAAAAAATACTACATTTCGTTCGTAATTAATAGCGCTTTGTGAACGCCTCCGAAACCATATATGTAAAGGCGTTTCAAAGTGTGTTCAAAACGAGTTGAAGCAATTATATGAAATGTGCTTTTATTTAGGCAGGTGAAAACAGTTTTGTGGTGGATTTAGTTTTGGGTAATTTGACAAACATATACCTATATAAGAAAATATAAAAACTTTTGGTTATAAACAAAAGGTTGAGAAAGTAATGAAATAACTTTAGAAAACCCTAATCAAAATCGGTATTTCGTTCCAACGCTGACTTTTGACTCCTATCCATCGAGCACATTGGGTCCACAATCATAGAAATTAAAATTTCTTTACACTTTCAGTTAAAACCTTTTTAATTTGTAAAAAAAATATATTTAAAATTCAAACGCGTTTCCATAGGTCCGGATGCGTGGTCAAACGCAACCCTGCGTTAACCAACATGAATGCTTCAAAACCCACAATGCCACAACATTCCTTCGACATTAATTTGCCCACACTGTTGATTAATTAAATAAATTTTCATGATGTTTCCTGGTGAGGTCCTGCAGAAGGGTTCACCATCACATTACCATATAAATTGGAAAATGAGCATTTCTCCGATTTTAACATTAGATCCCGCCGCCAAAAGAATTTTCACGTCGTCGACGGCCGGTGACAGCTCCTCCGCCTCCATTGAAATGAAGTCATTTGGCAACGAATAGAATCCCCGTGATCTCTTCCGTTCTCGATTGTATGTATATACAAGTTTACACACGCCCCAGCAAAACTCTATACAAAATTAAATTCAATTCTTTGACAAGATAATCCTGTTTTCCCGCCTAAGAGGGGTAAGTGGTGGCGGGAGAAGTAAAGTTCATAACACGAGCTTAGTCATCTCTTCGCCGGTTTTTTTCATTATTCACATGAGAAAATAAGTTTAGCAGGGTGTGCGATATCCTGGAATCTTTTGGTAAATTGCAAACGCATGTTTGAATTTTAACAATCTGCCACAAATTCAATTTTGCATCCAAAAGATGAGATAATGATGAATGGCGTTAGATAATGGAAGAGGGTTCATTCTAATTCTAGGGGTGGAATAGTGGATAATCCTTAAGCATTGTGAAAGACACGTAATCCGCATGCTATATAAAAATTATAGCATTGTCAAGAGAAAATAACACATATGTCAATCAAAAAGCTAAAGCCGAAAAGTTTTTTTCATTTTTATTGCAATTTTAACCGCAATGGGATGATAATGGAAAATATACATTTTTTTAGGCAATAGCCTATCGGCTAGAGACAGTGGTAATTAAAATTAAATGACCAGATATAAAAATACCTAGTCCAATAAAAAATTATTTTAATAAAGCACAATTCTTTCTTTAATTGTATTGTATAATTGCGATGACAAAACTAACGAAAAGCATGCTTTCGGCAATTTTACTGGGCAAAATTCGATCTTGGTATGAGAATGCGGAAAAACAAAATTCATTTGCTAATATGGTCTATCGTTTGACATTAAAAGTGCTTAAAAAAATATCCAAAAAGCAACGCAATGACTTGCTTTGTAGTTATTTAATTGTTTGATTCTTTTACAACACTGCCCGACCAAGCGGAAGTAAACTTTTAATGAATCTATTACATTTTGTTCGCTTATTCAAGTGGGATTCAAAAATCGCGACAGTGGTAGGTCTAAGAACTCTTAGATTTGAAAAAAATGGGAGACATGCCGGAAGTTTTTGAAGTCGAACCGTAGGCTGAGTAGTAAGTATCTAGTAAAAAGGGGAAAATCTATGATGCCACATTCTTAAGCATAACCAAAACAAAAATATTAAAAAAAAACTGAAAAACATGAACATCTGAAAATAAATTTAGCGCAAAGTTCTCAAACAACCATACTGAGGGAATAAGGTTTACTTACTGTCCTTATTTTTCCCCAAAATCTTGGTAATTTTTCCCTTTTCCACGATATTGTATAACAGAAATCACAGTTTAATAACTTTGGGAAGTCAAAATAATTTATAAACATGGTAATCTTGGAAAATAAAATATTTAGGCTCACAATCGAATATCACGGCAGTGCACAGAAAAGTTTATTCGAAACTTGGGTACTACACCCTTTTTATATGAAATCGAATATAAAACAGCAAATGCAATAATATATTTCAATCTGTTCACTGTTCTGTGATGTTCCTGTGTTATAGGGCCCCGATATAAACAAAAATAATATCTAACTGATTCACTTAAAGATTACCAAAATAATGGTGCACTTTCAATAATTTTTATACCCTATCCTAAGGGTATATTAATTTTGACACATAGTTTGTAACACCCCTTAATATTCGTCGTAGACCCATAAAAGTATATATATTTATGATCAGCACCAAATCCTAAGACTATTTAGCAAAGTCCGTCCATCCGTCCGTCCGTATCAACTTTTGAGGCCTTTAAATTTATGCTAGGAAGCTAAAATTTAGAGCATATACTCCTTAGGGTCCCGAAAGCGTAAAGTGTTTAAAGTTTTTGAATACGACCACTGCCACGCCCACAATTTAGAAAAAACCGCTTTAAAGCTAAAGTTAGAGAGATAGAGTGTTACAACCTTCACAAGATATGTGGGCACTGCCCTGCTTTATAAGTGTGTCATATAAAGTTTTTTGCCACGCCTACTTTTTGTGTGGGCGTTTTTTACTAAAATCCTGTTTTCTTCGAAAATTTTGATAGAAAGCGAAAAAAAATGTTTAACAAGATATTTACCCTGTATTTTTTCCAACATATCGCCCATACAAAGGTTTTGGCCACGCCCACTTTTTGGGGGCGTTTTTTTTTTCAAAAAAAACATTTTTTTTTTAATAATAGAATGAAATAAAATGCTAGCCATCATCTTCTTAATGCTTTTTTCTTTGGGTATCATACTGTTCGCCCCAAGCGGACTGTAGCCTTTCCTTATGTTTTTTTAGAACTTTGAAATTTGACACAGTAACAGGATTTGCGACGTAAAAATACAGGCAAAATATTAAAAAAACATCTGTAAGAGAAATTAAAAGATGCAAAAAGACCAATCAATTTTAGTTGGACACACATTATATACATTATAAGGGTGAGCCATCTAGAGGTTTCTTTTTTAATGATAGGTTATTTTGACACTGACAGCTGTTTCCCGCTCGAAATCTTGACAGAAAATCAGTATCATACCTCCGCTGAACGAAATTAGTCGCTTTACGCTTGAACAACTTTGGGAAATATTGAAAACTTATTTCCAAGGTGAGTGGCGTGTAGCCCAAACAGTGCGTTTTTGGAAAATAAGTTTTGGCCGAAAACAACAAAATAAAATTTTGTGCAAACTTTTCGTGAGACTGATATGCTCGGGGACAACACTCATAGTCTCCGTCGTCGTACGGTGCGCACAGACGAGAATGTGGCTGCTGTAGCCGAGAGTGTGAGACTCAGATTACGAACTTCAACTCGCCATCGATCTCAAAGGCTCAACATTTGACGCACTAGTCTTAGGAAAATTCTCCGATTATTCGGCTATTCCAATTGAAGGCGCACGACCATCGGCTTCGTTATCGATTCGCAGTTTGGGCCTTAGAGCAGTTTGGACAATGATTTTTGGCGAAATGTCCTCCTGGCGATGTTAATTGGCCGCCTCGGAGCTTGGACTTTTTTAGAAGAACAGATGTTATGCCAACAATCCGGAAACGATTTGAGTACTCAAGGCCGGTATCATCCAAGTAATCCGTGAGCTCGAAACCATCAACAAGTTCTTGGAAAATTTGAGTGACAGAATGTGCTACCGCGAAGCCAGCGTAGGCAATCACTTGAACGACGCTATAATACATGGAAACAAATTATTTTTTTTCATTTGAAAAGGAAACTCGTATGTAGCCCACTTCACAGACTGCACCTCAATGTATCGTATACGCCGCAAACTATAGTTCTTCAATAAATATTCCAGACTGTGCAGCGAACATCAACTAACAGCCTGCACTGAACTACGGAAAACGACGCTGCAGGAACTGTTGACGAAGATTGATTTATACACCCGTGCTGCATCCAAAATATTGCGATGTTGCATTTCAACCGACGTAAACAAATTTAATCGGTCTTATATAGAAAATTGGAAAATTTGTCATATATAAAAATGAAAATACAATCTGCCACAATACAAATTTGGCGTTCTCTTTTAGATCTCAGTAGCAGTGATGGGACTTTTACCACTTAAGTGGTATTTTTACAACTTTTTACACTTTCGGAAATTCTACCAACCTGAACTTGAAATCTACCACATTTTACTCATCGCTATTCGCTAATAATATTTCTTTTCCATCATTGTATTAAATTGAAAATTGTACCTATTGCATCAGCAAAAACTTCCAGTTTACTGCGCTAATATTTCACTATTTGAATGTATTTGTTCGAGAGTGTTTTGCAATGTTTTGACATTTTCTGTTTAATGATGAGTTGAATCTACATATTTCGTTTTTTTCTGTAGTTCTTTTTTATATTGATGCGTTTACCTTAAAAACTTTTAATTTTTCAAAAATATCATGAGCTATAGCAAGTGAAAATGCGTAAATTTTTTGGTTCCTACAACAAGTAATATGTGAATTAATTTTTTTTTAATTATGCTTTCTCTAATTGCTGGCATTTTTTTAGTTCAATTGTTTCCTCTATATAAACATCTTATCACGTGTCGGTGAATCTATCGATGCAGATTATCCAGAAAGTAAAAAATCATAAATTATAATGACATTATTTCCCTCTTTTCTTTATGTTTTAATTATTTCTATTTAACCTTTTTTTAAGGCTATCTACCACCGCTTCGCTTTTCTCAAGTCCCATCACTGCTCAGTAGTTCTGATGGCTGACTTGTCAGACAATTTTTGTACAACATAGTTTGTATTTTTCTTTAATATTTACGTTTCAGTTATAATCAAACTCAAATAAATCAGTCAGACCATAATCAGTCACAAAACGCTCTACTATCTACCTTATTTATTATTAATATTATTAATATTATTAATTATTATTATTATTAATACAGTCACATACTAAGAAATGGTAGATAAATATGTATATAAATATAATATTGATAAGACATAGTCAAACACATTTCGCAAGCACATTATTGCTCATTCTGTCTATGTCACCGTCCATCGTCCAGCACTCATTCTACACTAAAATATTATATTTCCCCAATTGTATTTAGCTTGCCTCGATTTAATTCATATATATTTCATTAAAATCTTTGTGTGGTGCTGCAAAAACGTAATTGAGAGTAACAACAAGGACAGGATAATGAAGCTAATATTAAGTGTGAGTGCAAGTATACTCGGGGAACAAAACGATTTGCCTAAGTGAAATTTTGTATATACATATGTGTGTTTGGAAATGTATCCATATACGGTTAGTACTCTTGCTGTCGTATTTTCAAATGAAGCTATTATTTCGGTGTTTAATTAGGGAGATTACCAGTATCAGGAAGCAATTCGATGAGTAACAATTTAACCTAAATTTGAAATCAAAGAAAAAACCAAACCATTTTTGTTTACTAATAAAATTTCATCTTAACTATCAATTCAAAAACATTTTGTTTTATATATTCAAGCTCTGCTTTAGAATTGTCGTATACCTACTAAACAGCAAAAACAGTAAGGAAAGGAAAGGGTATAAAAAGAGTATTTGAGGTTTATACAAAATCACTTTAGGTGAATAGACAGATATAGAGTCTTAAACTCAAAACATAATGACTATGGAGCAGATGACTTTGCCTTATTAGAATTGAAAGATTTTAAATCGCAATCATCCACAAAGTTCACTTGATCTCCCTGAAGGCACATAACTCTCAATTATATTCTATTAGACGAAACAATTTTTCCTCTTGCCAACAATATGCCCCAAAAGAATGAACCATACCCTATATGACTCATTTCATCGACCATTGTAGAATCTGCACGATAAAACATCATTCGCACCAAATAACCTATTCAATTGAAAACTAAGGATTTTTATCGCCTACGTGAACATGTTTCTTGCGCCTAAATATGTAGCTCAATCGTTGATTTGGCATCAATGCCACGTGTCAAATTATGTTGTTTTTATTGTTATCTTCATACTCACCCTCTAAGCATTCATTTCATATTACGACTAAAATTTATTAGCCGAAAATTAAGGAGTGATGGCCGCACACACACGAGTTAATCCCATGGTGCTAACTGCCTCCCTCATTAGAACGAACTGAACTCATTTTTGATTTGTTCAGTGGGGTGCGTGTATTCATCTACCCTGGTTATGTGTTATCTAAATACACAGCCGGTCTCAACTAATTGCGAATTCAATTTAGTTTTTACGTGAATGTTGGCAAACAGCTGATCATAGTTCTTCTCACTGATTTATTGACTTTTTGATTCGGACAAAATGGTCAATCTCCCTTAAGAAATAGGTAACGACAAAATTGTACTCAATTGTGGACTTCGAACAATAGGGCTTAAGCCGAACATCACGTACATTTATCATCGTTATACGTGATGGCCCCAATGCCAATGTGTGTAAGCTTTTAGAAAGGTTTGAAAGTTGTTGGTAAACAACAATGTATTATTAAACGAATTTTCCAAATGGATGCGATTGCAGATGACTTTAATAAAAAATTAAAGATCTTTGAAATACTTTTGTGCAAATATGTTTTACACAGATTGAAGGTAGACCACACTCAAGGAAAAACACTGTGTACAATTTTAACAAGGATCCTGTTAAATTTGCAAGATGGTCTCTCCCATATAAAGTGACCAAAAATATACATTGTGCACATTGTTAAATCAACATTGTGTATATTAGTTTTTCGTTGATTGAAAATTTATCATGTTAGCTGATGACTTAAGCTTAGTTCATGTCATTTTACTATTGGTCTCTTATAAACAATACATAGGAAAATTTCAATTTGACCACGTACCCTATTGATATAACTCTATATGTTGGCTTAATGAACACTGTATCGGCTTAATGAAATATGAATATAAATCATTGTATCTATCCACTCTTAACCTGAACACATTGTTTATGTTACATTGTCACGTCTATCACTGAAACCGTGGTACTCGGATTTTCGGTACGAACTCTGAAAGTTATATGTTTGCTACGAATTTCGTAAAAGGTGGCATCACTTTTGACAATTATTTTTACTAACATATTTGTCTTTCGTAGCCGATTTTATTAATTATTTTTGTTCATGAAAGTCCTAAATTTACAACCAACAAGCCATAGCAAGAGAGGATGCTAATATTGCTACTGGAAAATCCAGGTATTGCCCCATGGTTTACAAAAACTTCATAGGAGGAGGTGAACGCTTTCTGGGCACATCTAAAATCTGAACTGAATTGTCTCGAACCCCCGTCAAAAGACATCAGTAGCTGGAAAAAGGTATGAGTTGCAGAATTTTTCTGTTTAATTTTGGGGATATCGTAAAATAATCTGTGATTATGTAAAATACTTTCAAAGACAACTGTTTCCAGCGATATTTTATTAACTTCTGGATGTATCTATGAGTTCAGATCGAGACGGAACACCCCTTCAGCTTCGCAACAAGTTGATACTGCCGACCTTTTGAAGGAACAACTTTTACTGCAACTACACAAAGAATTTAACGATAAAACAGACACATTCCATCAAAGCCAAAGGAAAATCAATGCAAAAGTCTCGAGCAGCTTAAGAGGAATAGAACCTTTGTGTGAGGAAACTCGGCGACACAACTGGAACAAGTGAAAAGGATTATTTAAAATACTATGAACCTAATTTCGTTGTTTTTGTTATGTTTTGTACTTGTTATTTTACTTTCCATTTATGTGTACAATAAAGTGCTAGATAATAAGGAATCTGCGAATTTTTGTATTTTCTGTGGTAGGTTTTAAATCTTTACATTCGAATATTAATACCACAGATGTGTAATTATGCAGATAGTCGACTCAGCATACCCCTGTCCCCTTAAAGTAGCCAAAAAAATTTAAAAATGTAGAAAAAATCCTCTTTAAATTTCCGATCTGTGAATACGTGTGAGCCAGCCACATAAAAATTGGGTGGCGTTGGTGTGTCAAAAATATAACATTAACAAAGTGTAAAATATTTAGGATTAGTTTTTTATATATATTAAATTCTTTTGTTGTTTTATTATGTTCCTATTCAACATATGAACATTAATTAACTGCCCAAATATTTATCGTACCTTCCGTAAAAACTTATTTAATTTTAATTATTTTACTCTTTACTATTATTACAGACAATTTAAAACTGCTAAATTTAATACTCCTTATTTTATTTTTAACCTGAATATTAAAAAAAAATGTTTGTTAGGTAAAACTAAAATAATACATAATAGTTGAAAACATTCAATGCAATTTTATTCTTTTGCAAATTCACCATAAATAGTCGCATGCTATTACGATGTTATTGGACACAGCCCAGTTTGACTTTTAATATATCAATATGAGTTTTTTTCCAAAATGGTTTCTTAGGCGCAGATCTGCTATTGTGTGCGTGAGCTGGATTTACATGTAAAAACTTATACAGACTCATTACGACACCTTTTTGAAGCAAATAAAAAACCATGGGCTAGAGAGTTAAAAATCCTCTCAGTCGACTATCTGTATAGTTACTCATTTGTGATAAATACCTCAAATCCCACGAATCTGATTCTCTTCCCTGGTATTTTCTTTAAAAAAAATAGATCTCGTATTAGGTACTTAAATTCCATATATGCGAATCGTGGTTTGATTCGAGTGCCGTGTATCAATGTACCGTATGATGCGTATACGTTCTTGTCTCAAATCTAAAATTTGATTTGTGATGAACTGAAATGTACAAAATATACTTATTTACACGTAGACAGCGCCATTTCAACTACATGGTGTTTACCAACTCCATGATGATATCCTCCCTCGGCCATTAACCTCAAAAAAGCTACAAGCCGACAAAGAGCGTTTATGGATCTAGATCTAGGATCTAGATCTTGTTCCAACATTAAAATCAAACCAAAAGTGGTTACATTCACCGTCTAGCCAAAGCTCTTCAACCCGACATCGAATTCTAAACTTAATGATATCTTTCAGAAAATTGCAAGAACAAAAATAATTTTAAATTATTTCAGAACATCGGGATGCATGCAAAGGTACAGAATACAAAAAAGTTATTTATTTAATTGCCAATTCTTTATTTTAAATTGAAGATACTGTTGTAAAAGCAATCCAATGTTTTTATTTAATTTGTTTTGAATACAAAATTGTTTATTTTGACTCATACATAATAATAATTTTTTTTATACATTTTTTTATAAATTCATCTCACCCTTACTTTTTACCAACATACTTTGTAATAATTTAAGACTTATATCTTTATGGTAGCTTGTGACAAATAAAAATCTTAAATAAATAAATTGAAATTTTGTTTTAATAATTTTTTAATTGAACCAATGTTAATTTCCCATCAATGTTTGTCAAAGGCTGATCATTCTAAATTACGTTGGATCAATACTATAAGAAATGCTAATTTTAGAATTCCACATATTAAATTCACAGTTCATATCGGATTAAGTTTACAAGGGGACATGTAGATTCGCCAGAATTTGTATGTTAATATAACATGGTACGCAATATAAATCTAACAGATATCACTTTTGAAGTATCAAGATTGTTGACGTAAACTTAACACTTCTTAATCTTGTCAAAATCGTGTATCATGTTAAAACTTTAATACGACCATGTTAAAAAATAACAACATGAAAATTGGTTAAATTGTGGTTGATTTTACAGGATTGTTTCTCTCAGTGCTTCAGGCTCGGAATTTAAACAAGATTTCAATAAATTCTCATCAGAAGTTTTTTTTACATTGGTGAAGATACGATTACAAATTTCTTGAAAGATCTATAAAGGGAATTAATAAATTTCCAGATTTTTTTTCAAACGATTATAATAAGTAAGTTGTGAGTACGATGTATAGTCGTCGTTCGTTAGACTCTAACACCACATTCTTTGTATATGCTTTCGTCTTATGAATTTATATAAAATAGTAGTGATATCGATAACGAGTGAATCGGGCTTTGAAGTTTAAGTAGTAAAGACTAATAATGATGGTGTAGTCATATCTTAGAATACAATTACCTAACCCATTTAACGGCAAATTGTTAAATATTGAGATAAAAATTGTTTGATGAAGACTTTTAATCAACCATCTAGGTATATAATTGTCCTATTTTTGGATTGATTTCTTTTTAAGAAGAGTTTTAATGTGTTTTTAGAACCTCCTGAAAAATCTATATTTTAAAAGTTTTGCAATGGTTGGGGAAGCTAGACTTTAGGTCTGTATTGGCTGTTTATTTATAATTATTATTTATTTATTCATTTTAGAAAACGCAAGAAACTAATAACAAACTTAAAGAAATAAATTAAAAACTTTGAGTTAGCGAGTGAATTTTTAACTTCATATTATTAGATACCAGCTGACCCAGCAGACGTTGTTTTTCTCAAGAACGGCATAGATTTTTGTGTAGGCTAATGCTAAACAAATTGGAAATAGTAATCGTTTAAATTGCATGGGGCATAGGTAAGTTTCATTGGAGTACTTGGGATTAGAACGTGTTCTGCTTTAAAATTTCCGGTTATAAATGTTGTTCATAATTTTTTGTGTAAACAATCTGGTACCATTGTAAATTCAGGCTGTGCGAATAATCGCCCAAGTTACAATTGCCCATAATCAAAAAATAAATAATCACTTAGGACCGAAGTTTGCAGCTTTGAATTACATGGATGCATAAACAATGGCATATGTGCAACTCCCCTACTTGGGTGCACTGTAAGATTTGGATTCATAATCTTTTATAATCTTTTTGGCGATTAAGGTAGGTGGTCCAAATAAGGCCCAGTGTGCAAAAGTCGATAAATTTAAAATTTTTTTAACGAAAATGTTTCCATGTTCCTAAAAAGAACCACTTATTAATGGGCCTTTTAAGGAATATGAAAAATATAATTTGTTTTTTTGTGTTGCTTTTAGATTAAATGTCAAAGGTGAGACAATTAGGAATCAGAAAGTGGGCAGAATGGTCATCAGAAGATATGGAAAGGGCCTTGAAGTCAATCCAACGTGGTTTTTTATCACAACATGAGGCGTCAAAGCGGTATAAAATTCCAAGAAAAACCTTGAGAATCGATATAAAGAGTGGTTCAGCTACATAGAAACTTGGCAGGTCCACAACGTTCACACGCGAACAAGAAGATGATCTATCCAGACGGATCGTTAGACTCGCTGAAGTGGGCATGCCACTCACGCCAAAACTGTTGCAGTTCCAAGCCTCCGCATTTTGTTGCATCAACAATATTACCAGGAACTTTAATAATACAAACTTTGTAGCGGGTACGAAGTGGCTACGTTTGTTTTTGAAAACATCCAGAAATCTCTATGCGAAAATCGCAAACGATAAATCCAGCAAGAGCCCAAAAGCTTAACAAACACATTGTCGGTGATCACTTCGAAAAGTTGAAGGTTTTGTTACAAAAGCTTATGATTGAGAATAGACCGGAGTGCATCTATAACATGGATGAAAAGGGCTGACGAATTAACTTGCACCATCAACAAACTGTCTTAGCGCTTAAGGGAACAAAAAGAGTTCACCAAATGAGCATGCGGAAAGTGTGACTGTAGTTGGATGTGTGAATGCTATAGGGACTTCTATTCCACCGATGATCCTTTTTAAAGGCAAGATACAAAAACCAGAGTTTATGGACAACCTTCCAGCTGCTTCAGTCGTAAAAATGACAGCCAAGGGATATATGAATCATTTAACTTTTGTTGAGTTTATAACTCATTTAAGTAAGTATAAAACATCAGGACCTTGTCTTCTTATATTTGACGGCGCAGCATGTCACTTGGATTATAGTATTGTTAACGAAGCAGAACGACATGAATTACACTATACTGCCTTCCATCAAATACAAAACATGAACTCCAGTCAGTGTTGTCAATTTATCGATCTTTCGAGCACCACTGGGACCAAGAACTACTGAAATATATCGCAAAAAAACCAAGAAATAAAATTAAATAAAACCAGCTTTAATGTAATTTTTTTTAAATGTGTGGTCAAAATGCATGACATACGACAACATCACTGGCGGCTTTCGTGCAACGGTATTGTTTCAGGATCTGACATCATTCCGGAAACTGCATTCGCTCCTTCTGCACTTTCTGAAATACCATATCCGGAAAGTATTGAGATCTTACAGCATCAATTAGCGCCTCAGCTTTACAAAGATATCAAGAGCAACAGCAACCCTTACAACAGGACCTTTACAGTTCCGATGCAGATTCGGATAATGTTCCTCTTTCTGCCTTAGTGCCGATTTTAAGCATCCCGGGGTCGTAGAAGTTGGATCAAATTATGAATTAGTTGAAATGCTACAAGCAGTAGACACGGAAAAATCTCCCTTTCAGAAGTTTTTACCGTCTCCGAAATTTAAAATTAATAAAAAAGCACCGCGGAAGAAGGCCCTTAATTTCAAAGGCCAAGAGCTTACCAAAGATTTATTCAATGACAAAGGCAAATCGACATTATCTAGCTCCACAACTTCGTTCATCCGTCCGTCATCAGCCATAAGCGCAGCTAACCAAAAATGCGCAAACACCGGAGCATGGCACTGTCAAGCATGTAAAGAAGACAGAATGGAAGATATGAGACAGTGTAGAAATTGTGGTGTTTGGTACCATGAACTTTGCGTTGGACTAACGGAAGATGACGAAGGATTCGATTATCCTTTAGGATGTACCCAAACTTAAACTAAACTTTAACCTTACTTTAAATGTAAATCTTTATAATTATCTCCATTTTTTTTTTTAATTTTAATTTTTCTTTGTACTCAAGAAGGCTTTGTTTGTTTTTGTTTTGTTTTAATAAAAAATCTTATATATAAAAATGAATCGCAAAATGTGTTGGTAAGCGCATAACTCAACAACGCCTGGACCAATTTGGCCAAATCTTTTTTTAAAATGTTCGTTGAAGTTCAAGGATGGTTTTTACGGCGAGAAAAATTAGAATTATTGCTGGAAAAACCCTAAAAATAGCCCTTTTCTTTTTCCCATACAAATGATTTCTAACTAAAACGTAGTCAATTTGAGCTTTATTGCTATGGTATAAAGTTCATATTAAATTACAAGCACTCACTGTTGTCTAAGCAATGTAGGTGTGTTCCTAACGTCAAAGATCATATCTATCAAAACAATGTGCGTGTGTGCGTTGGAGCACAGAATACATAGTTGGAGGAGTTTAATGTCGCGTTCCGAAACTCGCGTTTCTTTTGTATTAGTTTCGGCACGCGAGATAAAATGCATCAGTTTCCACGTCATTACATCAGTCAAACAAAAATCGCGTTACCAACAGTGTTTTACTATTAATAAATAATTTTTTTTTTCAACTAATAATCGCGCCCTCGGCATATGCACGAATATGCTCAAGATGCCATGTCGTATGTTCGTCATTATGGTACAGCAGATTTGTTCATCACATTTACATGCAATCCGCAATGGATAGAAATCAAGCAGGAGTTATTCTCTGGGCAATCACCCATTGATCGTCATGATATTACAGCCAGAGTCTTTAGACAAAAGTTGAAATCTTTAATGGATTTCATCGTAAAACATAATGCGTTTGGTGAGACACGCTGCTGGATGTATTCTGTGGAGTGGCAGAAACGAGGATTGCCACATGCACACATTTTGATTTGGTTGGTTGAAAAGATAAGGCCAAATGAAGTTGATGCAGTGATATCAGCTGAAATCCCTAATGTAC
Source organism: Ferdinandea cuprea (assembly GCA_963576555.1). Classification (NCBI taxonomy): domain Eukaryota; kingdom Metazoa; phylum Arthropoda; class Insecta; order Diptera; family Syrphidae; genus Ferdinandea; species Ferdinandea cuprea. The sequence goes on along the minus strand of OY754958.1, from coordinate 81,405,072 downwards.
AGGTAGATCCTGGATTGCATGAGGTAGTTATCAAAAACATGATACATGGTCCCTGTGGAACTCTTAATCAAAATTCACCGTGTATGATGGATGGTAAATGTTCAAAACGATATCCACGGACATTAATATCGGAAACAATTACTGGTAATGACGGTTATCCATTGTATCGTCGCAGATCGACAGCAGACAATGGAAAATCAACAATTGTCAAATTAAATCAACAAGATATTGAAATAGATAATCGTTGGATTGTTCCATATTCACCCATTTTATCAAAGACATTCAAAGCACACATCAACGTTGAATCTTGCCATTCAGTGAAATCTATAAAATACATTTGCAAATATGTAACCAAAGGGAGTGATATGGCTGTGATTGGAATTGGTGCAGAGAATTCCAATGATGAAGTTACCCAATACCAAATGGGCCGCTATGTCAGTAGTAATGAAGCAGTTTGGCGAATATTTTCTTTTCCTATTCATGAGAGACACCCTTCTGTTGTTCACTTAGCTGTGCATTTAGAAAATGGACAAAGAGTGTATTTTACAGCACAGAACGCAGTACAAAGAGCTGCTCAGCCACCATCTACTACATTAACCAGTTTTTTTGAGACATGCCAAAACGATGATTTCGCACAAACATTGCTATATTCTGAAATGCCAAAATATTATACCTGGAATCAATCCTCAAGGAGATTTATACGACGGAAACAAGGAAAACCAGTTCCAGGATATACAGATGTATATTCCACCGATGCGATTGGCCGGATTTATTCAGTACATCCAAGCAATGATGAATGTTTTTATTTACGACTGCTATTAGTCAATGTACGTGGCCCAACATCATTCCAACAGTTACGAACTGTTGATGGTGAATTGTGTGGATCTTACAGAGAAGCCTGTCAACGTTTGCAATTGCTTGAAAATGACGCTCATTGGGATCAAACTCTCAATGATGCTGTAATATCATCACACGCTCATCAAATACGAACATTGTTTTCTATAATCATATCTACATGCTTCCCATCAAACCCAATTGATTTGTGGATCAAGTACAAAGATTATATGTGTGATGATATTTTGTATCAAATACGGAATAGAATGGGAAATCCAAATATACAAATCAGTGAAGAAATTTACAATGAAGCATTGATTTCAATTGAGGACATGTGCTTGATAATGTCAAACAAACTATTAATTCAATTAGGCCTGACCGCGCCCAATCGTCCAATGCATGACGCTTTTAACCAAGAGTTGCATCGAGAAAGACTGTATGATCTCAACGCTTTGAAAGAATTAATTCAAACAAATCTTCCACTGTTAAATGAACAACAGAAGTATGTATTTGAAACTCTTATGAAAGTAACAAATGATGAAACTGGAGGGATTTACTTCTTAGATGCACCTGGTGGTACAGGAAAAACTTTTTTGATTTCATTAATATTAGCAACAATTCGCTCACAAAATAAAATTGCACTTGCACTCGCTTCGTCGGGAATCGCAGCAACTTTGCTTGAAGGTGGTCGAACAGCCCATTCAGCACTAAAATTGCCATTAAATATGCAAAGCAATGAAACTCCAACCTGCAACGTTTCGAAGAACTCTGCAATGGCAAAGGTTTTGCAGCAATGTAAATTGATTGTTTGGGATGAATGCACGATGGCACATAAAAAATCTTTGGAGGCTTTAGACAGAACCTTAAAAGATCTACGGAGCAATAATAACCGATTTGGTGGTGCAATGATTTTATTAGCAGGAGATTTTCGTCAAACATTGCCAGTGATTCCACGATCAACGCCAGCTGATGAACTCAATGCATGTCTAAAGTCCTCCAATTTGTGGAAACATGTCAAAGTACTTCATTTAAGCAAGAATATGCGTGTCGAGTTGCAAAATGACCAATCTGGAAACATATTCTCTAAACAACTCATTGACATTGGTAATGGCAAATTTCCTATAGACATGTTGACTGGCTGCATTAACTTTCCTCAAAGTTTTTGTCAGTTAACTCGATCAAAAGATGAACTTATTCAGAAGGTGTTTCCAGATGTTTCTCAAAATTACAGAAACCATGATTGGTTGAGCGAACGAGCTATACTGGCTGCAAAAAACATAGATGTAAATGAATTAAATTTCAAAATTCAAGAACAAATTACAGGCGAATTGAGGATATATAAATCAGTTGATTCGGCTACTAATCAAGATGATGTAGTCAACTATCCACCGGAATTTTTAAACTCGCTGGATTTGCCAGGATTGCCACCTCACAATCTTCAATTAAAGGTTGGATCGGTGGTTATAATGTTGCGAAATATCAACCAACCGCGTCTTTGCAACGGTACACGGTTAGCGATAAAAAAATTACTAAACAATGTGATAGAAGCAACTATACTCAAAGGAAAGAATAAAGGAGAAGATGTTCTCATACCGCGCAACCCAATGATTCCGACTGATGTGCCATTTGAGTTTAAACGACTACAGTTTCCAGTGCGGCTTGCTTTTGCTATGACTATAAACAAGTCCCAGGGGCAATCGTTAAGTGTTTGTGGTATTAATCTAGAAAACCCATGTTTCTCACATGGTCAATTGTATGTTGCCTGTTCCCGTGTTGGAAAACCATCAGATTTGTTTATCTATGCGCCAGGTAATCAAACAAAAAACATCGTATACCACAAAGCACTACAATGATAATAATAATAATTATGATTCACATGATTAACAATAAAGCGATTACTTACTTTTAAATCCTTATATATGTTTTATTTAATTATTTAAATAACCCTATCACCAGGGTGACGGTACTGTTCAGGAGAATTTTTTAAAATACGTAGGCACAAAAACTGCCACATTACAAATCTTTTTGACAGGACGAAGTCTGTCGGGTCAGCTAGTTACTTAATATATATGTAAAAAATATTATATTACATTGTTTTATTTGTTTCATGAGAAAATACTTCCTATTTTAACAGGATAACGAAAGTAATTGAACAGAATTATATGTGCGCCTTATTTGGAACATGTGTTCGTAATAAGGCCCAAGGTAAGGTTTTTAAAAATGTTAAAAAAATATATTTCAAATTGTGTTTTAACAAATCAATGTTGTATTTTTAGATATCTGAACTATGACTTATGCTAATGTCAATTTAGTAATTTTCTTTTATGCGTTTGCAAGTTATTAACGAAAACCTATAAGGTGGGCCTTATTTGGGTCACCTACCTTATTCGTTTTTTTTGTTGGGGATCCCTCATTGTGAATAACTGCCCCATATTCTTGGGCGATTATTAATTTTTTTGGTTATTTGGCCGGTTATTATTGTATCAGCCGCATACTCAATATTACACTTTCGAGACAATTGTTAAACGCAATGCATGTGGCGCTAGGTCCAATGAAAAAAAAAATGGGTAATTGCCAAAATTTAATTTAATTCTGGAATATTTTTTTGGTTCATTGCTTTGGAAAAACTTATTTAAATGCTGTGTGATTGTTCTCGACAGAGGGCTCTATTGACAATAACGCTTGATTGTTTTTCTCTGGGTAGATGGCATTCCTATTTGAAATGTGATGAAGTCTAAAGTAAGGAGTTCTCATATTAAAGACTTTAATTTGTACATAAGTTGTTTTTCTTTTAATCAATATATATAAACCTTAGCATGTATTTGGTTTAATTGTAAAGTATGCAGAAAATGTGAAAAATCACATCGAAAACAATTTACTATATATCGTAACGATAAATGTTTTGGATATAACAAACTTTACACACTGCTGACAGTTCATTTCAAAGCCACAATTAACTTGATGTAAAAACACACACAAAATTGTGAATACTCCCAACCGCATGCAAAAGACGACGATGTAAGATACGTAACATAAACTTCTTTTGATAAACTTAGGTACATACTCGAGGTCCCAAATTGGAAACATTTCCGCAGCCAACAAGGACACTTTGCATCTAGTAATTGTTTTAAGGTATAAGCACTTCCTCCTTGATATGGGTATGTAATGCGTGCGTGCGTGAGCAGTGTGTTCATTTACGTGCCGCACCGAAAGCAACAATATTGCCATTAGTATAAAAAAATGTAATACCTTTGTAGGGTTCTCAACACGAGTCTGTCATATCAACGCAATTTTCTTGCTCCACAGCTCAATATGCTGCGAGCTATCTGCCGGTAAATTTCGCGTTAGATGTGCTAGTACATATGTATATACATTCGCCATATATAAATTACCTTCCTTCTAACACCTTCCACAAACCCAACTATGACATTTGCGTGGCTTCGTTGTTGTTTTTTGTTTTTCTGTCTTAAATTGCTCGCTAACAAGCAAATGGAAAATATTTTTATTCATATTTTCCATGCAGTCATCTTCTACGCGACTTGAATTTTTGCACAGTATAAAAAATACAACAAAAGCGTTGCGAAAAAAAACATCTTGGAAAACGATAGGAAAGCAGCCAGGAGAAGATGCATGAATGACTTCAATGGCGTTGGCAATTTGTTTTTATTGCCCTACATGTGTATGGCATCCATTTTCACATTCAGATGCTTCTTTTCCGCTCTGCTTTTCAAAAATGTTCTTTAATTTTTACCGTCTTCTGCATATCGACAGGCAGGGGTTGTACAAGGGAGAAGAAAAATATATGAATAAAGGACGAAGAACGATAATGCATACAAGGAATGTAAAGTACTTGACATTCAAGAAGTATGTCGGTTGCTTATATAAAAAAATTGTAATATTGGACTATGGATGATAAAAACATATCTACACACCCACATATTTATATGGGTACCAGTACTATGGTGCGTGAACATCTTATCTGTATATGAGAGAGGATATTGGTCATAACTATGAGTAATGTGGGAGATGCGGTTAAAAGGTTACAATTTTATAGCAAATGCTATAAGTGACTATGCACATATGTTTGTAGGCGAATTTATATAAGCACTTATTTTATGTGTATAAAACGTAGATACAGAGTAGGCTTTTAAGAGTTTATTTAATTTTTCGAGATAAGAAAACATCCTTGAAGGGATGATGCTGAGCAATGCAATAAAACAAATCTTTGCGTGAGTTTTTAATTCGAGATCATTTAGGTAAAAAAATCAGTAACGCCATCTTATTTATAGCGTTCGACCCAAGGTAAATTTCGCCCGAAAGTATATCAAAAGAAAATGTATTCGCAAAATTTTTAAATTACAATTTTGTGGCTTAGGTTACGTTTAGGTTAGGCGGTACTCTTTGCACCAAGTTCAATTTCACTCAACAGCCATAAAGGTTTTGAGTAGTTTCTCATGACAGTTATTACTTTTGGATGTTTGTCAGGCTTTTCTAAGAAGTGGGGCAGAGAATAGAAACTTCTCGCTTAGTAGTCCAATGCACTGAACTCCTAAGCCACTACACCCATTTCAAATGTTTAGAAGAAGAACCTAAAAGTTTAACTAAATTGCTTTTAATATAATAATATCAATGATCCATGCGATGATAAAAAGAGGTTCTATATTTACATTGCAATGTCTGACATCTTCATTTCAAGCATTTCATTTTTATCAGAAAATTCCTCTGATGTTATCTCCTATGCTGATTGAGACTTCGTCCCTCCTTCTCAAGAAGAGAAGCCAATCTATTGCTATTTACCCTAAGCCTTACTATTCTGCTCAAGCCTCGCTCGGTACTAGGAGCATTAACTAGGGTTACTATTTGTCATGGTTTCAAGGTCGCTGTCATTCGGAGGTTCGGAGGCAAGGCTTCACATTTTGTAAATTTTTTTTTATTATTGAACTCTTTTATCTTTTATTTGAATTATATTAATTCATTCAATAATTCGATGTTAATTGAATGATCTCGGTAAATCACCAAAAAGAAATAACTCAGTCAGGAAACTTTTGTCGCAAAACCGATGGCTGCACCCTTTTTTTTTGATTATTGACCTGATTAATACCTTCAAGTTAAGGAGATAGAAAATCATTAATCATGGTTAAGTAGCGCAATAAATTCATCATAACAGCCACAATACGCATTACTTTCGAAGAAGTACGCCTATTTTTGTCAAAAAGAAAAACCAAAAGCTAATTAAGTGTGACACAGTTTCTCGGAAATCGTTACTGGATGTTTTTATTCCGAAAGGTAAAAATGTGTGTTATTACTTTAAATGTTTTTCGGTAAATTGTTCTAAATACATTTTTACCATTTGCTGGGAATTTGAACAGTTTAAAATGGGTTGTTGGAGCTTGAACTTTTCAATTTCGAATGAATAACGGCTTTGTCCGAATTCGGGATCCCGTCAAAACTGAATTAGATAGATCGCGTGATCCTAGAAAACATACGGTGTAATGTGCTGTAATCAAACCCATAAAATCGTCGGTTATGGGTTTGATGTCCGCACAAGGGTAACGTTTATAGGAGGTGTCCGCTAAGTGGGCACTATATTGAGGATCTTCGAATTCCAGCCTCCAGGCTAAAGAAAGACTGAACCTCTGCTTCAACCAAGCCATCACAGGTGCCACAACGCTTGATCTGGAATAGACTCTTCACGGATCGGGAGCCCGTTAAATAAGTAAGTAACTGTTATAAACTTATTGGGTCGCAAATGACTTTTTTGGGTTTGAACACCCGTCTGAGCGAGAAAAGATTCCGATAACGAGCGCCTTAATTTGGCTAAATAAAACCTCTTTTTAAACAACCTCATTGCAAAACACGAGCCAAGAGCTTAGTTTCGAGCCAAGAGCTTGTCGAAAGCCTAGAAGAAATCAGTTTTGCATATACCCTCGACTGCATTTTTATTTTCTAATAAGTTTGAAACTGTTTTGTAGAAATCCATTTTAGTTATTACAAATTATATAACTACAAAGCAATATTATATGTTCGCAAGCAACAATCGTTTTAAAAAGATTAGAAATACACGAAAGCTTAGCCAGATCTTATTCAAGACCGCCGGACTCCTACCGACAAGGTTTTGCAGCGCAGTCTCACAGGATTTTTCGTGCTGATAGGCATGTTGCATCTCAGAGGAAGGATGTGATCGAAAAGCAACTTTTCGTACATGCAGCTCTCTCCAAACTTTTCAGCAAGATGGAAGACCGAATTATGGGTCTAAAGCTTTTGTCCGATTCCATCCGGACCAGGTGACTTGAAACCCTCAAAAGATGCAATAGCATATTTTATAGCGGCATAAGTCACCACTCCAGATGCAATATACCAGCTATGCCGCGTGGTGTTAGTCCATAATAACAGCCACAAGTTTATAAGAATGTTCTATATAAAATAAATAATGGTTTGTCCTTTAGATATGATAGAGAGAAAAAAATGTATGCGATTAAAACCCTTGTTGTGCAATAATGTGCAATTTTCTATGTAGATATACTCTTAATTAACAAATCGGTTAAAAAGTACAACGAGCCTATTGACATTATAAGGTCCCTGCAAAGGAATTTTCGAATCATTGTCCTAGGTTCGAGACCATAAGGAACATCTGTTATGAACATCAAGTCAATTCTGAGATCACATAATCAATCCATTAATAACAAAATTGTTATATTCGTGTGAACTTCACACAAAAACATGTATCGCCATAAGCCACATACTGTCATCGGAATTCCCCCTCAATAATGCTTCCACAAACTGCAACGTTAGCTTTATATTTCAAAAACTAATTTGACTCCGCCAAGCAACCAATTTCCAAGCGTTTTCTCAGCAAGGACTTTCCTCACAAGTGTGCAACAAATCTCAATCTTTACTTACAAACTTATTACACACCGGAATCTTTCCGTGCGCTGTTAACAGTCAGCCCAGCTAAATAGAAATGCTTACTCTTGCCTCGGGTTCAATTTCTCCCGCAAGGATACAATAACAACGTGAGCAAAGATAAAATGGATAAAATCCGTAAATAGAAAATGTAGGTATAGGGTGGACTTGAAATGAAGTTTTAAAATTGATTCTTTGTGCTTTTCCCACACATGTTTCCGGTGTATGTAATACATGATCACTTTCCGAACGGTAATGCGATTTAAAATCTACTTGCGAATATCAACAATATAAGAATTAGACGATCTTAATTTTTTTAAGTGCTCCGAGTCATAGAAGTATTCTTGTTTATGAAATGATCACATGTTTAGCGAATTGGAAAAAGTGGGCTCATATAAATTATTTGCAGTTTTCACATCACCCTATTATGCACATCATTTCTATATACCAAATTGTGAAATGCACCATCCAGTGGGTGCACTAATGCAATATTTCTTACTACAGAGCACGCTATCCAGGAAGCCAAAGAATAGAAGAAGGTTTCGGATGTAATATCCTTCGTCTGTATCAGAGGATAATATTAACGTGTTCTCCGTGATAGTCAGCAAAGAAGACACATTTACCACAACAAACTTAGACGTTTCCGGGTCCAGAATATATAGCAGGGACAGGTAAGAAAATTATATTCTCAGAAGATAGCTTGTATGTCCTTTAGTTAAATATCCTGCTTATGCTATTGGTACGACAATAATGTGGCGTCGTCACTGGTCGGTATAATGGCAAAATGAGTTCAACGGATGTGAATGCTGGAAGTAGGAAAGGAACCTTCTAGTTTAAATATGACTTGACAATACTCGTAGGTCGTAGCTGTAAGTGTATGTTGGAATGGAATTCATAAGAAATCTTTTAAGACGGAATTTTTTCAGGAATTTTCTCTGCATTCTGCATGTATGTATGTATATTCATACATGTTCCATAGGTAAAGGAGAATATGATCTCCTCTATGTGTTGTGATTTTGTACTTGTTATAATTAAGGTCATCATTAGGAACAACTCTTTTTGTAGTTATGCAGAATTGTGCATTAAAAGGAATAACAAAAAAAAGACGAGTTTTCCATACACTCTAGGGCATAGTCGCTTTCATTATATATATGTACTTTTTGTCCGCAAAAAGTGATTTAAGCAGACCGAATGCCAGTTCTGTAGGGCTTTTCAGTAAAGTTACTTTATCAAAGATTCAATGTCTGTCTATTCATTGTGGTCATGAGCGTGGGCGTATACATTTAACTATTTCGGGATCTTAGGGAGTAGATGTCTGATTATGAATATTTACACATTTAAGGTCTACGAAAAATATTAAGGGGTTTTGCTAGCTACATATGTGTCAAAATTAAAATACCCTTAGGCCTCTTCCACATATGACGGCTTTATCCGTATGGATAAACGCCGTACGGTTTATTTAGCTGAAGTCTTCCGAGAATGTTGCTTTCAGTTTTCAGACCAATAGCCCTGAGATTGGCGGTTAGCTTTTGCTTTAATACTATATTCACATCTCAGCATATCTCATATGGACTATTATAAGGGACCAATCTTACTCCTGTGGGTGCGGTGGCCTAATGATTTGGACCACTAAGCGAAGGGTCGCTTGTTCAAAACCCGCCCCTCCCCTTGTTAGAGTCCGACAAACATCAAAGAGTAAGAAATGTCATAAAAAGCTTCTCCTAAATAAAATTGCAGTTCGGAATTGGCATTAAACTGTGGGTCCCTCGATTCGTGGCAAAAAACGCCTAATATATATTTCTTATTTTAAAGGACGATTCTGAATGAATGTTCCTGAGAAAGTTTTAGAACTCAGTAGTCGGACGAACATCGACCAGTTCTAAAAATGTATGCGGTATCACCCATTTAGTGACAAAGTTGATTCAGATGATTGAATTATGCAAATGCATCTTAAAAATGCTCTTCCTGAGGGCTCACTCAATCCAGGCACTAATCAGCCAGTCATCAATTTCTTTTAGTTTTTATTATAGCCTCAATGTTAGCACATCCAAACATGACTAGCGACTTCAAAGGTGTGAATAGCGAAGGCGATGTGGTTACCAGCAACTACACTATGGTAAAGAAATCAACAAGCTAATCTACGTTCAAGGTTAACATTTTTTTGTTGCCGCCTAAAAAATCTAATAAATGAATACAAACAGAAATTATTCAATAAAACTATTGTATTAACACAAGGCACAAGGAACTAGGAATTTACCTGGCTTTTATTATGGTGTGAAGATTTTCCTTCACGCTAAATATACTACATACTTTACGCTTAAGTTGGAAGTGAACCCATTTATATGGGAAAAAAGAAAACTTTTGACTAGAATGTTTTTTTTGACGTGAGTCACTTACTTTTTTTTTTTTAAATAAATAGGCTCTGTCGCATACACAATTTCAATTAAGAGTCTTTACTTCTTAAAGCTAAAAAAAATACTTTTTATTTCAACAGCAGATTTCAAGAGTTTTGGCGGGAAAGTAGGTTTTTGTGTTTGAGGTGCCAGTTTTAAAGCCAGTAGGTATTACCTTTGTCGATGTGACTCATAACTATGTGCTAGTTGGCCTTAGCGCCATCCTGTAGATTGTTGATATTTCAGCCATTTACATTGGTTACTGGTGGGATGTAAAATAAGCACGATTTTTATGTAGTCACAATTATAATAATGGTATCGCCAATTTTATGTTCCCAATCCTACACGCTTAGAATATTACTGTTTCTCTAAAAGTCTTTTTAAAAAATTTCTTATTCGAAAGACAAAAAAAATGGCACCATTTTAATGTTGTTGTGTTTTTTTTTCTGGTTAAAAGACTTCACCCCCCTAATTATGATAAACTGCCGTATCTTCTTTACACCAGCAAACAATTTGAGTAAGCCAATATTTACCAATATGATCCTTCAATTAAACTCTACAAGCTGTTTCTTGCTTAGCAGCTTATCTTTTCCCTTCATCTGTTTTGCTGGATAATTGCTAGATAATGCACTTATTTCCTAAGAAATTCTCTTCTGAACTTTAAATAAATCTTCCCCAAATAGCTGACACAGCATACAAAAATTAGGAACAACATTGTTTAGCATGAGCTATTAGCGGGTAAATTACCGCAAAGCCAACCAAAACCTCCCACTGAGTTTGTTTACCTTCAACTTCCCATCACCGCGCCCAGGAATTTCTTCTGGCATTTACCTACCGAAGGATAAACAAAACAGTATCCTCAAAACTCTGCTATTCCATTTACTCTTTTTAAGCAGCCTCAAAATGAAGTTAATTTGCATATTCGAAGCTATCCAAGAAATAATGTACCTAGTCCGCTATTTGGCATGACTGCCTGCCTGCCTGCAAAAGCCTTTCTCATTTTTTGGGCGTACGTAGGAGTTCTGTTCAATGAACTGAAAAATTAAAATACCAGTAAATCGACAGCGCGAGTGATAACAAATGAGTGTAATTCTCTAATATCCATTCGTCGGTGTTCTTATTCGGTCGAAGTTCTTGCACTTCATTGCACGAGGGCGTTAAGAAATAACAATCAACACCCAACCTTCCCCTCCTTATTGTACGAAGACGAACAATAATAATTTCGATTGCGTTGCTGTAATCTGATAGGGAATATCGAATTTTCCACAAAAGAAGGTTTTTGTTTCAATAAAGGACACGACTGGTACGATGACGGTGTGACATGTCCTCTATGGTGGCATTGAAATATATGTATGGGTGCACGACGCGTCTAATATAGAATCGGAAGTTGGGTAAGTGAATTGTTGTCTTCCTTTATGCTGCGGCTCTGTCGACCGTGAAACGTTGCATTGATCCTGGGAGAATTGCATTCTACTCTCATATTGGTCGCAAACAAAACCACTCTTAGAAAAGTAATATGGTGGGGGTGGGTGTTTGACTGATTGACTGACTGACAGAAAGACAAGACAAGTCTTGTGAATTGTGATGGGAGTCCACCATCTAGGAATATGCATATGTATTTTCATACGTGTGTATCGTACCTAGAAGCGATATTGTAATGCGATAAGTGCATTGTGTGGTTTTTCGTTATTTTCAGTCCCAGCAATTGATTTGTGGCGATACGCTTGATGGCCATGGAAAAGTTGAAAGAAAATTAATACAATGGGAAAAGGACCTGAGATAAAATGGTTTTTGTGAAGAGAAATAAAAACAAAAGTGACGTGAATTAAGATTTCAATAGGGTTGGAAGTTGAAACGGAAGCTTGCTTTTATTTTTATTGCACTCAAAAGAAAGTGGGGTGGAGTTAAGAAGGCAATATATATAGTGGTGAAAGACAGTCGCGGTATGCAATATGTATAGGTACTGCTCAAATTGAAATAAATATGTCGTTTTCTAATTGAAATAAATGTTAAATTTAATTTAATTTCGATTTTGTGTACACTTCCTATTGGAGTAAACGATAAAATTATTTTTTACTTACTTTACTTTCGGATAAGTTAAGTTCTTTTAACTGATAACCACTGGCCCAACCTGAAAATAAACAAGAAGCAATTTAGAAAAAAAAAATATTTGCATTTCGGTAGGATGCACGTGCACCGGTAAACGGCTACTAATAAGAACATAAAACATTATTTTCACGAGCACAAATTCGTAGCTACAACTTCAAGTAGCGCGTATTTTTGGTTGGTTGAAATATTACACCGCCACCAAAAAAAAAAAACAAAAAAGACATGAGGAAAGGCTACATTCCGCTTGGGGAGAAAAAATTGACTATACTTCGATGAAATACATTCAGTTGCCAACTGAATGACACAAATCAGATCGCAGATGTAAGATGAGGTACAATGAGATAGAGACTCTATATCCAGTAGAATTCCAAGTCCCCTGGCCCAGTAATGCCAAATTAACGTGTCCATGATTTGGATCAAAAATGCCACATATAAAATGTATAGCTAGAACTATTATTTCTATTGTATTGTTATAAGACTTATGTACCAAAGTCTACTATTGTTCAATATATACTTTAATACTTAAATACAATATTTGGGGAACAATTTCATACACTGTACAGAGGGGTGACATATTCTTATTTAACAAGGTGGCTATTGGTTGAGGTCTTATATATAAAAGCTTCTTTAAAGCTTGCTATTCCCCATGATCCTCTATTAGGCTGGTGAATGGAAGCATTATTTACAATCAATTTAGTGGAAATTTGAACCTGGTATTTTGCACTAAGCGGCATTGTCACGAGAGAGTAATGTAAAATCAATGTTGATTATTACAAATGTGTTTTCCAATTCAGGGTCAGATTCAGAGTCATCCGATCAGCGTTACCGATGGGCGACTTTAAAGGCTGTTCTCTGTTTTTGCCACTTTTTACAGAATTGGTGACTTTGGGCCACTTTTTCAATAAGAAATACTCATGCACAATTCAACGTATTGTACAACTCTTATCTCTCATTATTATTTAAAGGTTAAGTTCCATTGTTAAATTAAGTATATTTTCGCCATTTCCATGCACTAAAAATGGAAGTAATTACATTACATATCTTTTTTCAAACACACAGTACTCCATTGCGTTCGATATTCGATCTAGAACTAATATATTATAATTATTGATTGGTCTTTTTATTAAAATCTGTAGTTTGTTTGTTCGTGCTGTAGCTACCTGTCTGCAGTATTTTGTATTATTTACATTTAAGTATATTTGGTGATAATAAAATAACAAAACCAATGGACCGGCAATAGATTTGTACAATATCACAAATTAAAGTTCGGATTAGATTGGCTTTATTTCTCATTGGCCACTTTTGAAACATGTGGCCACTTCTTTGGCCACTTTTTAACTTTCTCATATAGGTACGTTAGTATACTAAAGAGAAAGTTATTGCGATCGTGCGGAAATTTCGAACTCAAACTGAGTATGAGGGATGATATTACGACTATAGAGAAGTCCAAAAAAGTGGGTCCGCCAATGCCGTCCGTCGGTCTGTACGTATGTCTGTCCGAGCGCCGTATGGCGAAACGGTTCGACGGATTTGCTTCAAAGTTCGTATTTAAGGTTCTTGGGGTTACATCTCGAGGCATGTTTTTATTTTTTGTTTTATCTTTTGAAATAACGGTACTTGCCATACAAATTTTTTTGTGAAAATCACTTATCACTATTTTTTTCGAAAGTGGTTCCAAGGATTTCGGTATTTTTTTGTACTAAAAATGTTTAGGATGGGGTCAACAATTCCTCATACTCAGTTTTTGGAGAAAAAAAATTGACTAACGGTAATTTATAAAACGGGCAATATCTCAAAAACTAATAAAGGGAACTTCAAAACAATTTACAGTTTTTTAACTCAAACAAATCTGCATTCTTTTGATTTTTTAAATAATTTTTTTTTTCATATAACGATTTTCTTAAATTTAAATTAAATTCGTTTTCTCAAAAACGGCTCCAACGATTTTGATAATTTTTTGTATTTCGAACAATTATGTTAAAAGTATCTAATGTGCTAAATTACATCAAAATCGTAGGTGTCGTTTTTGAGAAAATAATATTTTTTAAAACCTAAAAAGTGATTTAAATAAATTTCTCACCATTAATTTTTGATTCATTTTGCGACTCAAAAACGCATCTCATGTACCGAGAAAATTTCGTATGACGCAGTCGTGCACTTTTTTTATTTAAAAATAATCGTTTTCTTACAAGGTCTTTGTATCAACACATTTTGTCTTAAAAGACTACGTCGAAATGTGAACACAATTGACACACATGTAATATAACTCTTGAAAAGACGCACAAATATATACTCGAGATTCAATCCGGCAAAAACATGCAAAAACAGAAAAGAGAACATAGGGAAAGACTACAGTCCGCTTGGGGCGAACAGTATGATACCCTATCCATATCTCTATTCCCTAAAGAAAAAAGCATTAAGAAGATGATGGATGGTGTTTTTTTTAGAGGTTGGTTTTTCGAATAGAGATAAAACTGACATTTTGTGATCAAATCTGGCAACTTGGAAGCCAACATTCGTGGCCCCAAATGCTTGAAAAAGTGGTTGAAAATTGGACCTCTAGACTTGTTTTTATTCGAACTAGCCGCGGCGGCCGCATGCCCGAATTCATGTTTAAACATTAATGGCATATTATTATCCTTCCAATGAACCAAATTGATGGACATTAGAATGATTTGCTTGCGTTTTATTTCAATTCGAAGTTCTATACCTCTAAAAAATGTTGGACTTGAAGTTGACGTTGGTATTTTAAAGCTCTAAGGACTGATATTAATTTCGCTAAATTAGGCGAAGGATAAGTTTACATTTTTTTGGTTAAAAGTCTAATTATTGAATTATCTTTCAAACTTAAAATGGAATATTTAAAATAATTGAAATCCGTTCAGTCCGTTTACTGTTTACGTCCAGTCAAAAGAATTTTAACTTTGTTTTGTATTATTAGTGAAGTTATGATCAGGATTAGATTAGATTAGATTAGATTGGGGGTTTGAGGTGGTGTAATATATTCCAGATCACTGCGGCCTCACATGGGCCTATTGTGATATCCTCCATTTAGAGCTCATCCATGATGCCGCAGTTAGTAATAAGCTGGCAGCTATATCCGCTACTTCATGGTAAAATTTCTAGAAGCACATTATTTGGCTGAACAAGGGGTAAATACTTTAAGTTTTTTTGCCCAGGAACTAACGATGCACGCGTTGGCCATGTTTTTGTTATATTGTGATTAGTTCTGTCTCGGCTATCCCATTCACATAAAAAGCAGCAACTGAGAGCGATCAAAATCGATGTCTAACATTTTCATAATCTCATTTATGTTATTGCAAAATACCAAATCTCCTTCCTGAGAAAAATATGTTCTGAAGTGCTGATCACGGTTTCGAAAGTAGCTAACTTTTGTGTTACTGTGTAGCAAATTCCATTCTTTTAGACGAGATCCTAATAGTTCCGATTGTTTTTTGGACAAATTAAGATCCCGAACTAAATCATTTAAGTCTCCTTGAGTTATGAAATGTGGCTCGTTTGCAATTCCTTCAAACTGAAAGTCATCGTCCTCGTCAACACATTTACCTGAAGTGGACGGTTGTGAATGGTCATTCTCAACAGACTTAGTTGCAACTGTTAATAGTTCTGGCAATTTTTTACAATCAGAGACTGGTCTTATAGCCGAAGATAAGTTAAGGTAAATAACTGTATTTTTTTTCTTGTAATTTATACCGATTATGTCAGTGAGACAAAAATAGCAATCCGAAACGTGATCTCGCTGTTCAGTCCATATCATGGGTACTGCAAACGGCATAGGTCGTGCGCCTTTCTTCCAGTCGGTTAAATTTTTCACAAACGTTATGCAACAGACATGAGGAGCCCAGGATTTGTCTTGATGGGCGACAGAAAAACCAAAACATTGGTGATAACACTCCAACACAAGATTCGTAAAGTTTCGTCTTTGTTTTTTGAATGTCAGTTCTCCGCAAACATAACAAAAACAGTTAGGATCATTGTTACACTTCCTCGACATGTTCACAGGGTTAATAACAAAAAAATGCTAAAACAAAAAAGTGTTAAAATGCAACCACAAATATTTTTAAAACGGTTTACTTGGGAGCGCTTCTGTTAATTTGCTGCGTAGTACAAGTTTTGAGTTATACCGTATCACAACAAAACTGAGGCTAATTGACACGTGACAATTGTGATTTAATAATGAGACTAGATTGACAAAACAAAATTAGCTATCAAAGTTCGTGTGGCAAAACCAGTGTTGACCAGTGTATCAGTAAGATCCTGGCTTGGTCGATAGTTTTTGTAAGTTTTTCATCCAGTGTGATTTCCGAAGAGAACTCTATTGATTCACCAAAGAGTGTTGCCGTTTTTAGTCTTTCTCGCATTCTTCTCTTATTGAATGCAACTATGGTGCTTTTATTGGGATTAACCCTGAGGCCAACCTTTGTGCACCACTCAGCGAATAGGTTAAGAGCCCTCTGGAGGCGGTTCGAGATTGTGTCTTCGAATTTGCCTCTGATTTAGATAGCAATGTTTTCTGCGTATCCTTGGACATAAAAACCGACATTACTGAGAACAATCTGTAGTTCGTTTACGACGACGTTTGGGGAAAGCGGACTTCCCCCTGTGGGTAACCTTTAAAGGGTGATCCATTTCGAGGTTCCCTACTTTTTTAAAGAAAAAAACACAGAAAATTCAAATTTAATGGAGAATGTTTATTATCATTTGAAAGAACATTCTTTGGCATTTATTTTTTGAAGATTATGTCCATCAAATGTTGGCCGTTGCTACGTCGCAGATGGTCCATCCGTTGAGTCCAATTGTCGATCACTCGTTCGAGCATTTCGACTGGTAACTGCCGAATGACACGCGTGATGTTTTCCTCCAAGGCCTGAATCGAAGCGGGTTTGTCGGCATAAGCTTTTGACTTTACATATCCC
Organism: Ferdinandea cuprea; assembly: GCA_963576555.1. NCBI lineage: Eukaryota > Metazoa > Arthropoda > Insecta > Diptera > Syrphidae > Ferdinandea > Ferdinandea cuprea. The sequence goes on along the minus strand of OY754958.1, from coordinate 81,387,896 downwards.
CACAGGAAAAATTCTAACGGTATGATATCACACGATCTTGGTGGCCAATCGACCGGCCCAAAACGTGAAATTATGTGCTCACCGAAATGTTCTCTCAATAAGTCCATTGATTGATGCGATGTGTGGGAAGTGGCGCCGTCTTGCTGAAACCAAATGTCGCCGAGATTACAAGCTTCAATTTCAGGCATCAAATAGTCGGTTATCATGGCACGATAACGGTCGCCATTGACGGATACGTTCGCACCGGCATAATTTTTAAAGAAATATGGACCGATGATTCCACCGGCCCACAAACAACACCAAACCGTTGTTTTTTCTGGATGAAGTCGCAGTTCTTCAATCTCTTCAGGTTGCTCTTCGTCCCAAATGCGGCAATTTTGTTTGTTTACATACCCATTGAGCCAGAAATGGGCCTCATCGCTAAACAAAAGTCTCGAAAACGTCGGATCTTCCTGGAACTTTTCAAGAGCCCATAGAGCGAAGCGATGTCGCTTGGGAAGGTCGAGCGGCTTCAGTTGTTGCACAAGCTGTATTTTGTACGCTTTCAATTTAAGATCTTGACGTAAAATGCGCCAAGTTGTTCCATACGTCAGTCCGAGTTGCTGCGAACGGCGCCGAATCGACTCTCTACGGTCTTCGTGTACACTCTCAGCTACGGCCGCTATATTTTCTTCACAGCGTGCTGGACGTGGTCTACTCGGTCGAATATTATCCAATAATGAATGCTGGGTCTCAAAATGGGTGATGGTGTTGCGAATAGTACGCTCAGTAGGCCGATTATGTTGACCATAAGTTGAGCGAAGTGCACGAAACACATTCCTCACAGAACGTGAATTTTCAGAATAAAGTTGAACAATTTGTAAACGTTGTTCACGCGTAAGTCTTTCCATTATGAAATGCCAAACAATACTTAACAAAAATAACATGACAGCATGACACGACTCACACGTGAACTGTCAAAAAAGGCTATTGAAAAAAGTATCTCTACTTGGATCACCCGTTAGTACCAAGAACACTGAGTTTGTTGCTACCTAGTGAGGTGTTTATACTTGCATGCATTTTCTCCATCTGCAGGTAGTATTATCTACTCCCATCCTTTGAATACCTCTGTATATCTGGGAGAATTCTGTGTTATCGAATGCTCCTTTAGTGTGGAGGAAACAACCAACCGTCACCTCTTTGTCTCTGAGAGATGTTTTAATTCTTGTAGTGAGGTTTTTTGATTGATTTACCGGGTTGATAGGCATATTGATATTTATGAAGAGGATTCGTTCAAAGTACATCATCTCTTATATGTCTAATAAGGATTTTTTCCATGGTTTTAAGGAAGAAGGATGTAAGGCTGATAGGTCCAACTGACTTCGGTAGTTCAGACGGTCTGCTTCCCTTAGGTATATATCTAACAGTGTCCTCCTTCCATCTTTTTGGTATGTATCCCCATGCATAGCTAGCCCTGAATAAGTGTATTACTACGGGTAGAAATTGCGGGATGCCCTTTTGTAGTAAGGCTGGAAAAATTCCGTCTTCTCCGGAGGCTTTGAAGGATTGAAATGATGTTATTGGCCAAATTATTTTTTCTTCTGACAAATTTCCTTCGACCTATTCCAGTCCTCTCTGAGCGATCTAGTCATTCTTCTCCGCAGATGGATTTCATGGCATACTGCAGTGATTACGGAGTCTGGGAAATGCGTTTCGGCTAAGAGCTGTAGCGTCTGTAGCACGTTTTCGGCGAAAGTTCTATCTAGTTTTTTTGATTAAGCTGCAATAGGATTAGTGTGCTGCTTGGAGAGTACTTTGTGTGGGCGCAACTCCTGGTGTTATTGATTGTTTGACAGAAGTTTCTCCACGACTCTCTTTTGGCCCTTCTAATTTCTTGGATATAGATGGTGAGTGAGTATCTATATGTATCCCATTCACCATAGTGTTTATGCTACTTTTGACACATAGTTTGTAGCATCCCCTAATATTCATCGTAGACCTACGACTATTTAGCAAGTCCATAGTGTAAGCGTACATTTTACACTTAACCATTTCGGAGCTCTAGGGAATATTTGGGCCAAATTCCAGCTTCCTAACTTAATTTTAAAAGCCTAAGAATTGCGTATGGATGGACGGACGGTCATTGCTAAATAGTCTTAGGTTTTGGTCCTGATCATAAATGTATATACTTTTATGGGTCTACGACGAATGACTTTGTGTGGCCAAAAAGTAGCAGGAAGTTGCTGAAAACCTTAATGGATATTCACTTTCCAGGCTGTCTCACGCCGGAGAAAGGGCAAAAGTCAACCGGTTTGAGTTGGGCAAATTCGACACTAAAATCCCCTATTTTTGATTGCATCGTTGCCTTAAATAAGGGGACATTCCTAAGGCAAGGAGGAAGTGAAAGTCACGTTCATTCCAAAAACAGACTCACACGACGGCGAATTAGTTTCGACAAATTAGTCTTTCCTCGTACTTTCTCAAAACCCTGGAAACCCGAAGATGTTGTCATCGTTGCCCAATGTAAATTCCTCAAAACAATGAGTGAAATCATGGAGGCTGCCTCAAAACTCTTAGTAAATGGGGTAGATACTTTAACTGGACTTCAATCCAGCCTAGATGAAGCTATGTAGTTATTTTCATTAGAAAATAGAAAATTCTTTGTATTCATTATTCTGGAAAGAAAGTAAGGAATAGAGAAGGTCTTTAATGTACTTTTGCATGTAAGAGTACTAAGTAGTAACCGTAGGGAGGAATTGGGGACTAAAACCTTCAATAACGATGTACTCGTCTTACATTATAATAGTCAGAAGCATACGGAGCCATTGTGTGGTGAGAAGCTACAAAAAATAGCTGCGCCTCACTAATTTTGGGATATTAAATAAATTAAGATGATGTAAGATACTGATGCACCATATTCAATAGTGTATTACAATAGAGATGAAAAAGAAAACAAAAAAGAGATCAATCCAGGTTCACTGTTCGTATTCACGGATGGTTCTAAAACGATTGACACCAAGGCATCCGGAATTTATTTTGAGGAGACAGATTTAGGAGAATCATTACGGCTTCCAAATCACTGTAGTGTAATATAATCCGATCTGGTCTGGAAGTGCCGCTTAATGATTAGGTCTTTATTTGCGCAGGACTGTGTAAGATTATTTTGGGATCCCATAAAGTGCACGACTGCGTCACACGAAACTTTCTTGCTACACGATGTGCATTTTTAAATCGTTTCAAGAAGAATCACATCAATCAAATTGATCACATACAAAATTTATTTAGTTCTCTTATTGAGTTCTGAAAAATTTGATTTTCTCAAAAACGGTACCTAAGGTTTCGATGTGATTTCGCACATTGGACATTTTAACATAATTAGTCAAAATGCAAAAATTGTTCTAAATCGTTTAATTAATTTAAATTATAGAAAATCATTATATGTAAAAAAAAATTATTTCAAGAATGACTTAGATTCGCAGAATTATAAAAAAACTGAGGAGGCATTATTGTTAGCCTCTTCCCAAATATACTTAGTACAAAAAAAAGACCAATATCCTTGGAAACATTTTTAAAAAAATAGTGAAAAGCGGTTTTCACAAAAAAAAATTGTATGACAGGTACCGTTTTTCAAACGATAAAGCAAAAAAAAACTTTGAGGCAAATCCGTCGAACCGTTTCGCAATCTGGCGCTCGGACAGACAGACAGGCAGTCCGGCGGACGGTCGTAAAATAATTCCTTATACTCAGTTTGAGTTCAAAATTTCCGCACGATCGCAATAACTTTCTCTTTAGTATACTAATGTAAAATATTTGACAATTTAACTAATATAAAGGTCATAAGTCTCTACGTGATTAAAAGTAAAATATTTGACAAATTGAAATTCAAATTATTAGGGTTTTGTAGGAATAAACGTTGGTTGATGTTTCTTGGTCTTTCCAGTGATCGCGGTGGGCCTATTATGGTATCTATTGTTTTTGTGACATCATAGTTGTTCTACACCCTGCTAATCTAACTCAAGCTAAGTGGTTAATAAAATAATAATGAAGGATATGACTTAGTCGACGGTCGACTAAATCTAAATCTTCTACTTTTTCATCTGTGATCGTTCACAAATTTATGTGCGGACATTATCAAAACTATAGTTCAACCATTTCAAAATTAAGATAAACTGAGGTAAATTCGAAATGCTTAAGAGAACGAAGAAAACGCGCTTTGTTTCATGTTATGGTTCTCCATCTACCATAGTTATAATATGAACTGAAATCCCTTTTATTCATTATCACAAGTCTGACAACCCAACTTCACATACCTAATTCTTAAATATTATTATTTAGTTTTCTCTCTCTCTCTATCTCTCTCTCTGATGGATTTTCTTACGAATTCATTTATTTGAATTAAGTGGACCTCAGCATTAATCAATGAAGCAAAATGATGAGGCCAGGCCACCGTCATCATCCCCAAAGCGACATGATGTCCTTCCCCAGGAATTTGAATTTGACTACACAAACATATACAAGGGATAAACAATGTTAATTTTATTTATGTACCTACATATCTAACTCTGGTATCCTTCTTTTCATTTTGCTGTTGACTCACAAAGACAAGGCGGACAATAATCCAAAATAATTTATTATTCTTTGCAAAAATCGATTCGTCAAGTAAAATGGCGAAACCCCAAACGGGTCGGGGCTGAGGTCCGGGAAAGGTCAAATTATATTTTTGGTTTTTCTTCATTCTGCTTTGTTTTTATCAAATTTTCGTTGTTTATCCGTCAAATGAGATAAAGCAAGGATACATTTGAAAAGGGATACTTGTTATTTTTTGGTTTTATTTTTACTTTTTTTTTGGAGTCTGTTTATTCGTATAGCCCCAAATTGACAATTGTGAAGATGTGCCTCTGAATAATTTATGCAAAACTTGGTTGGAGTGATGTTTCTCCTTGGGGTAAGTGTTTGCTTGTCAAGGGCTTACCGCAGTCAACTGATTTTTTCATCCTCTTCAATTCACCCATACAATCGAAAGTTATCGAAAGTTTATTTAAGTTGTCTTCTAGAATTATGGATATTTATTTGAAGGGAGTTTTTATCGATCTTAATGCTAAACAAAAAAAAAATTAAAAGAAAAACTTCCCTTAAGGTTTGCGAATTGCATCTCGTCGAAATTGGTGACCTAACAACATCTTGTCAGCTGAGGCGAAAGCAAAAGGAATGAGAAATAAAAGAAAACTTTTCTGATTATCTTAATTGCATTTGGAGTTCTGCCCGATTCCACCCTTCAAGTCGTCGTTGTTGACCATTCGCTGTCGCTTTGGTTTCACATTTAGAGAATCTAGTCACAATATGGGGTTCTAGAATAATGAATGAGCAAGAGTGTAGAGAGATGAAGATGAAGATGTCTGATAATCTAAACATCATGGGGGAATTGATACGATAGAATAGATTAAATTAAGGGTAGTTTTGCTTAAAGCCACATACATATATGTATAACCATACACCCACACACAACAAACACCTTTGGAGATATATATTGGTCTGTCCTTCTTCACAGCATTAATTGCGTCAGACAGTTTGCCGTGTGGGTTCATGGTCAGGAACATGCATTCAACTGAAAGCTGAGTGGTTTTGCGTGCAGAAATTTAACAATCCGTGTCCGGAAGTGGGGTCCAAGTGATGATGATTAACAGAGCTGAAGCAGGGACAGAGATAAAGCAAGGACAGAGATTTCGCGGCTGGGCTGAAATTGAACTGATGAACCACGAAGTTTTGAGGTTGGATGTATTGAGTATGGTTGTATGAATATAAGCAATGGCGCCACTGCGGAAACACACAATTTAATTAGAATATGATATGGATAATTGGGGGTTTGATGGTGCTTATGAAGTATTAACTTTGGCAAAAAGACATTAATTAGACGAACGTAAAATAGAATTGGGACTTGTAAGGTTATCATAGATAAGTACAGATTAGACCTTCTATAGTTTGAATTTTTACTCATAATCGTCAGTCACTCGTAGTTAGATCTGGATGTCCAGGCTAGTTATACAATGACTTAGGATTCGTTCGACCGACTAAACAGTTCTTACCACTTCCTAGACTGAAAACATTTGAATTGTGTACAGAGAGCGCACGAAAAAAAACCCTCCAAAGATACAAACGCCAAAACCAATTTACAATGACGAATAATTAAATAGAAATTCAACTTGCCGCACTTCCGTCTCTTGAAACTTCAAATTTCTCAAAGAGGAAGTTTTTTTTCTTTCTATTTGCTAATACATATGAATGTTAGCCACACATTTGAAGTTTGACGAGGTGAGATTTATTGCATTTATGAAATTTGCGGAATAAAAAATGTTGCAAACTTCGACTTATGCCAGAAGCATCAATGTGCAAATTTTTCGATTTTGATTTAATTTGTTGCTTTGATTAACCTTTGGTAGTTCTATGTTATGCCAAATTCTAGAATGCCATGTGACAAAGAAATCGTAAAGTTTATGTTGTAATGTTTCAGAATCCAAATCATCTAGATTTTATTTATGACAGCAATTAACATTCAAACGTGGTTTCCCAAAATTTTTTTGTGCACAGTCATGTTTCCGGCTTGATTTTAAAATTTTAAGACCCAGATGCACTTTAAAATGGTGGAAATGTACTTGCTAGTCAGATTATGAGAAATGATTATCAGAAATGAGAGATAGTCGGGAACAAAACGGAGCTTTGAGGGACCTCATTATATATTTGGTAAGTTGCAGACTTGAAGCCATCCAAAACAACTTCATTTGAATGGTTAAGATTAGATCCACTTTTCGGATAGATATGTCACCAAATAACATTTTGCCTTGAAAATTTTTATTTTTACCTTAACTTTTAGTAATAGGACCCAACTTAAGTCATTTCTGGCTCGATTGAGTTGTTTAACAATTCGGCCTTCCTCTGTATAACCAAAAGCTTACGTTTTTAACCCTGATCATGAGAACATAATCGGCCTGTAATGCAGTTTTAACGCAATTGGGCAAGAAATAAATCAGTGAGTGATACAAAATCGGGATGCCTGCAGATATATTTTGAGGTCGAACCGGCGAACCCCACAGGCGGACCAGTAGGAATGTAGTGAAGTGGGAGGGCTGTGATCCCTGTAATCCTGATCATAATCTCGTCGTTAAAAGGAGAGAAGGGGCAATCTATAATCAATTTGTTGAGTTATGTCCCAGGAAGAGATGTAACCTCCAGTCGTCACTTCCTTGGTTTTAGTGTTGTAGTTTTCATAATATCAATTAAAAACTTGGATATAATTTTAAATCTGATGATTTAATGATGTACTCTTGACTAATACGTGATAAAAAGACTAATAATTTTTTTCACTGTACATATGATGCAAATTTTGTTTAAATGATTTGGAAAGAACTTTAACAACCAATACTTAACGATTTACATGTCAACAAAATTATTCTTATTTCGAAATGCTCACTGGCAGTATTGTTGCCAGAACCAATACTTGCTAGTCTACCAAAAAGTTTATCTCCACAAAAAGGGGATCAATTTACATGGTCTTACAATGTGTAAATTTATTACACCGGGGATTTTATAATTTTACAAAGAGAACTAATAGCATTAAAATGTTTTTGAAATCTTTTTCCCCTATAGCATTTTTCAATGTGAAGACAAATTAAATTATAGGGAAATCAAAGTTGTTTTTCATCTTTTCTTACCCCAGCAATAAATGATAACAGAGTTTACTGTTTCGAAGGACGAGGGCACGATAATAGTACTGATTAAATTCGGAGTGGGTTAAAATAAAGAGTTATGTAATTCTTACAAAAAGCCTATCTCATCCGAAGTAAATGAAATTGATTGTGGGTGGTGTTCTTATTAACTACAATGTGTAATTATAACCTATGTTAAGTGGTTTAAAAGAATGTAATTTGAGTGTGCTAAATGGAATATTACTTTGATTAACAAAAATATAAGTCAGAAACGTTGATGCAGAAGGATAGAAATAATTGTTGTATTTTCATGGTTATTTCATCTATTGAACTAAGTATGTTTTTTCATAAAAAGACGACAGAGTATTAACAACGAAAAAGTTCGAACGAAAACACGTTACGAATTTGTTTCCTTCCCGTCGATGCAAATTTTCAAGTTTAATGGTTATAAAATTCAAAACTACCAATAACAATTGCAAACAAAATTTAACTTTTTGATTAATGAATGACATACAAACATATGTATGTTACATTTTTACAAATGTGAAGTTTTTGATTCTAAATATATACTATCTAGCAGCTCTTGTTTAACAATCATAGCTTTCATTAAAAATTCGCTATCTTACCGTAGTTATTTGCTGCTTATTTAAAAAATTATTAAGTTATGTTATATTAATTTGATATGGCATCGTCAAGAAGAGTTTGTGTGAATGATCCAAGCCATTTTTGTTTGATATTCGGTGAATACCGTTTTAACGTTCGTAAAAGAAGCTTACACAAATTATTTTAGGCACCTGACGGAAATGAAGGATAAGCTTTGTATTCCGCAGCTGAACAGCTCTCAGGCTTCAACTTCTGCAAGGAAATCTTATAAAAGAAATTTTTTTTCACATTAGCCGGAGAAAGTCTATTAATATTTTCCATTAAAAATGAGATTGTTTTACTTTCAAACTCAGAATTTTATCTGCCCGCAAATATTAAGACCTAATCCAAGGTCCTACACTACCACATCTGGATAAAATGCATTCGAAACGAAGAATGCTTAGTCTTTTCAAAAAAAATTAAAAGTTTTCGATCACTACTAGTTATTTCACAAAAAATCATATATAATCCTTTTACTCCTCAAGAATAATCTTGCTATTGTTATTCAAGTCAGTCGAATTTGGCAGAAACCCTGCTTGCATTTTGCGCTTGTAGTAATGTAGCTTAGGGTAAGTGTAAAAACATTATTAAGAGGTTCACATAAAAAAATCTTCAGCATTGCAGTTTCTTAATCGAGTATAGTGAATTTATTTGCAAATGATAGTCTTTTAAGAAAATCCTTTTAGATTTAAAGTCTCTATTTTCAGATTACCTATATATTTTTTCAAACGAATTGGCAATGACTCCTATTCTAGTCTTCGATTTGGTTTATTTTAATTACTTACGCAAACTTTGTTTCACAATAAATTCGAGAGCATACAAAAGGATCAATTATCCCATTAGCGAGTAAATACGAAATGTGCCTCATTGGCTTTAAGAAATTGCCAATTAGACGTGCTACTAAGGAATATCGTTTTACGATTTCACGCTCGGATCGGTAAATAAATAAATAATTTAAATAAATAAATTAATTTTCAATATGTGTATATTAGACCAGGCACAGCCCTTTATGTTACTACAATAAAATTCGAAAGTTTGGCCAAAGTTTCCTTTAAATCTTTCGGCATATGGTGCAACCAACCCCGAAGGCATATAATGATGATGGTAATCCGTCCATAAGCCGCACCAATGTCCAATTTCTTTTCAATAAGTTCAAGGATTTTTAGTGGTGTGGTTATAGATATATGTACATAATCCGGTCCTTCACCATGAAATCCCTGATGCGAATGGATTAGTTGATATGTAATAACTACTCGCACGTACAAACATAATGTCTTCAATATGTGGTCACAGGATGTTTGACAGGACACAAGGTCGGTGCTTATTTTATCTTTTATTTTTTTTGTTGCGTTTTTCCTACAAGACTTTAGAGGGGGAAATCAATAAAATTGCTTTAACCATCCCAAAGGACGATAAAATTACATAATAAATGAAAGTCGTTCTGCGAAAGCCATGTGGTGGGTTGCACATCAATTGAAACTGTCGAGTTGTCAAATGTCAATCACATAACAATTCAATCAAGAGTTGGTCGTGCGGTTTCAGACGTCAAGCAGATCGCATATTATCCTTCTTGTATCTACCTATATAACGTATTCCATTTTGAACATAGAAATAAAATCACCTTTGACTTCTAAGTTATTACAAAAAAAAAATAAAACCTTACTTTGAAAAGAAATGATCGGCGTATTGTAAAATTTTATATGCAATACAAAACATACCGCCACCGCGGAAAAAATAAATGCTCATGGTCTGTTTTCTTGTGACTCAGTCCTTGCCCTTGGTCCGGGAATTTTTAGGTCTCTCATGAGACAAGAAATCGATGCCGTTGTCCTCGGCTACATTAAACTTAAATGAAGGGGTGGGTGAGTGTAATATAAATTGACTTTTGACTTTTACACAAGTCTAAATTCTCAGCCACAAATAATTTATTGTCGGGTGTATAAAATTGTGGTATATGTACTCCTCTTCATTTGTGATGGCAAGAGTAATAAAACACTGATTGTCAGATATTGCAATGGTTGGAGTCGGAATTACGAGATACTTACTGTTACTTTACTGTATCTACTCCTTGGTGGAATTGAAATCGAAAGGAGGAACTCATTTTTATGTGTCATTCAATCCAGGTCGCGATATGGAATTTTGAGGCACTTTCTCTCTTCCGCTTGTAACAATTTTATTTCCCGAGCATGGTCACGGCGAATAAAACTGTTTTGTTGCTGAAATAAAAAAAATGTTTGTGTCCGAAGAACAAGATTACATAATGCGCTACATACCTACGTGCGAAAATTTGTTTGTGTCTATTTAGTGCTTCACAGGTTTTTATTAAAATTTCTATTTTGTCTTAAATTGAACCGCAGAAAGTAAATTGAAATTGAAAGTAAAACTGCATTCAGCTGGATATCAGATATCGCAACGTTGTAGCGAAGGACGATGACAATTTTATGTCCACAAGAATTAGGCATTTATTTAGGTATAGCTGACCACATATCAGAGACATCGATGTCGGAACTACTATTTTTTCACCTGTAATAGGTACATAGTAAATTTCATATATCTCCATCATGTCAGCAAGATATGCGCAATAAATATAAGCTCACTAGATCTTTCGCTAACTTATTGCATCCTCTTCCATGCCATATAACCGCATAAGCATACATACATAAGTCTCATAATTGTTAAACCCAACTTCGCTCCAAGCACAGAGTCAAAAAGCCTTTGCAGTCAAAGCAGAAGAACAAAGAAATGTGCAAGGACTTATTCTGAACGAGTCTTTTTCTCAACGATACTTTGCGAATGTGATGCTGCTGCAACTTCTGCTTTCCGGTTGCCTAACATGTTTAGGCGAACATTGCACCCTGCATTGAAATCAAGTTTATATGAGTTGTTTTTTGTTACTCCGCTTTTGAAACCAAAAAGGACGAGTAAAGCATTCCACAAGGATCCTTCGTTATATTATTTGCTTTCTTTTTATGTGTTTGTCCTCTTTACTCTGTTAACGATTTTGTTCGCTAGCTGGCTATTAGTATATGTGTTGAATTAACCTGTGAATGTATTTCTGCCAACCAGACCAGGTATACCTACGACGCGACGACGAGTTTGTGCTGACAAGCAAGGAAGAAATTCTGTGGTACACTCATTGCATATATGAGCTTGTGTTGCACTAATTGTTTTTGGGCTCTATGAGTGCTGTATTCAGGTTTTATTTTTACTTTAACATTTGCGTACAAACATATGGGATTATTGTTTTGAAGGATGTTAGCTATGTATGCAGGCTGACTGGGTGCGCTGTATTGCACTTCCGGAACGCAGACAAATCATAATGTTGAATGGTGGTAGGTATGTGAACTTCTTAGGGATTTTCCTTTTTTTAATAATAGATATGCATTAGATGTATACTTAGTTTTGTAAAGTGGCTGAATGTTATTTGTTTAACTACTTATGTAGCCGCTTTTCATTTTCGCGAGCACAAAATCTGAAAACCCGTTATTATAAACAAATGTCGTTTTAGTTTTTGACTCTAATACGGAACGATTTTAGATCGTTAAAGAGGTAAGTTCTCGGTCATTCAATGCCAACCGAACTGAGGAAAATCCATAAAATTTTAAACAAGCCAGACATGACTGCAATCAGGGTTACCATAAGCTCGGACCTCAGGACCCGACTTTTGAAAAATCATCGAAATCCGACCCTGTTCTTGAGTTTACGTTCACATAACAATAGTTTTTTATTGAACACAGCAGCAGTGACGGTGCGTCATATTTCCGACACTGTCTACCCAAAAATAAAGTAGATATAATTCCAGGTTTCAAATCAAACAAAAAAAAATTTTATTTTCACGTTAAAATAAAACAAAGTTGTTGGTGTAATTTTCTTTGCTTTTGAATAAAACAACATTAGGAAAGGCTACAGTTCGCTTGAGTCGAACAGTATGATATCGTTTCCATATCCCTATATGCGCCTATGAAAAAAGCGTTAGGAACATGATTGATAGCATTTTAGTTTATTCTATGAAATTCATATAAATAAAATATTTATTTAAAAAATGCCCCCAAAAAGTGGGCGTGGCCGAAAACTCCGTATGGGCGATATATTGGAAAAAATATTGGCTAAATATCTTGTTAAACATTTCTTTTGGTTTCCATGAAAATTTTCGAGGAACGACAAACTTATGAAAGAGAATATGCCTATATATTTTGTAATGGTTGTAACACTCTATCTCTATAAATTCAGCTTAAATACGGTTTTTTCTAAATTGTGGGCGTGGCAGTGGGCGTTTCAACATAGGAATATGTTGTCAAAATTTCTGCTTCCTGGCTTGAATTTAAAGGCCTAAAAATTATATAAATATTCTTAGGTTTTGGTCCTGATCATAAATATATATACTTTTAGCGGTCTATGGGGAATATTAAGGGGTGTTACAAACTATGAGTCAAAATTAATATACTCTTAGGATAGGGTATACAAATATCAAAAGTTTCTGTCTTTATAGTTGACAGCGATTTTGTCGTCGCGTTCATTAACTGCGCCTTAGGAATATTGCGCGATTAGGATTCAGAAGGCACAGTGTGCTTACTTTCAATAAGCATTCTATAAGGGTGAGTGGCATATGTAAAGTCATAATATCTACCATAGACATTTTAGTGCCGCACGTCCCTGCACAGCAGTGACATTCACTAAGACCATATAATAAAATATGAATAAAACTGTATTCGTAAAGAATCGAACGAAAAATGGAATCATGTGAATTAAAAACTGGAAAACTGTTATTAAATAGTTGGTCTAATTTCTATTGGATGGGTCAAACCAGAGAAACACATTTCAAAAATCTAAACATTTCTTAAAATGCACTTTTATGCATTTATTCTTTCAACCCCTTTTCGATCCATTTTAATGAGGAACATCGCCCAGAAAACATTTTAAATTAACGCTTACACGGGAAAATATTAATACAAATCTGGTACAATACCTCAAAACCCCGTTTGCACTTTTATTTTGTTTTTTATCGCACTATTAAATTTGTATCGCGGAGTGCCTGTTGGAAGCAACTATCACGAGCAGAAATTTTACGGCACAAAAAGTGTTCCCTTAAGCTTGTCAAGTTAGTGCAAGTATTAGTATGTACTAGGGTGTCCATATAGCTCAAAATCAAAAGAGGACATTATCTGTAATCAAGCAGCCTCCAAAAACAATAACAATTTAATACAAAAAAAATTTTTAATAGAAAGATAATTTTAGGATTGCATTTTATAAATAATAAGGTCAGTTATCAGTCGCCTCATCAGAAGAGTCATATTATTCAACAATCATAAAATGATTTGCGGTTTAAATCTTTTAGATTGTATGCAAAAGTTAAAATCGATTTCACTGTACCCATTTTTAGTCGGTTTCTTTTTATTTTCCAATGTTAACCAATAAGTGACAAAACTCGCTCAACATTTGCATTTTGCCCCGGAATGCAAAAAAAGAATTGACAACATTTTAAGAGTTCAGAATTATATTCAACATATTTCGAAAATGAAAATGGAAGAACCCACATGCTAACAGAAATATCTTCTTTAAAGGAATCAGCAGTTAATTTGCCGTTCAAAACTGTTTGTAAATTGCAAAATTGGTTAAACAGTTTCGAAGTGATATAGTTTATACTTTCTTCTACTTCAGACAAAATCGGTAATTGTTGTAAATTCATCCAATTGAAGGAAATAAACTCTTCAAATTGGAATGAATTTTCTGATTTTTCAATGTATTCATAACATTTCCCATAGCATTTGAAGCAAGCTTGCTTAAATGACTCCACTTCACTTGGCAGAAAACGTTGATACAATCCGTTTCTTATTTAAGATTTTAGAGATACAAAAATAGCAGATACTTCTAACAGTGAGTTATTTTCTTTTTACATCTCTTTTGTTTTCTCAAAAAAAATATATATTTATAGTAGCCTGCTTGACAAGATCGCTGGTCTCATGTCTGATTATGTCCCAGCCAAACTAAAAATGGGCCTGGATAACATAAAATATGATGATCGGCAGCCGAAAGCCGATTTTGGTTTTCAACAAAATATTATATTTTTTAAAATATTAATTGTAAACCTACCTACCTCTTATTTAAAATTCTTCTAGGCATTTCAAATCTTTCCTCCAAGGATTAAAAATAACAATTTTAAAAACTTTAATAGCTTTTACGTCCACGGAAGTCCTTAGGTGGTATTTTGATGTTCAGGAGGTTAAGGTCCATTGATGTATTCATTAGAAACTTGTTCCTTGAACATAAGGAACATACTTTATTGCAAAAATAAAGCACTATTAATTAAAACTGTTAAGAGGCAAACACAAGAGTGGCCGTCCTAATTCAGAGAATAATGGAAATATGCAATTTCTTTCACCTTTTCCCAAAAGTCATAAATTAAGACCACTAAATTAAAATTTTTAAAAAAACTTAATTTATTTTGTTTACAAATATGAAAGTAGCAGACTTAGCAACTTTTTTTTAAACAATTACAATATAGTAATAAAGTAAGATAAAGAAAATTAACATATTTTTTCAAAAATTTTTTTAAGCAATTGATTCTCTAAAGCCAATTTTGTATCATCGACACATATCCTTTCATATTATATACCACACGATCAACCTTTCGATTCAACTTCGAATTTTATTGCTCGTTCGTGAACATTCATACACAAAATTCAAATGTTCCTATTAACAACCCTGATTCTAACCCTTATGATAATGAAAAAACATAACAATTTATTAAAAAGTAAAAATCGGAGAATATTGCAGAGAATATTGAATAATTAAGTATATAATTGAATTAATATTGGTTTTCCTATTTTTTTCGACAGCCGGATAGGAAACGTTTTCCTTATGCGATGAGATATGCAGGATATATTTACCTTTATTTATTACAAGATGTAGTAATCTAATCCGATATTGTTTAATTTTATAAATGTGGCCCAAGTGAATATAATTAATCATATGTCATATATGTATGTATATAATGTTTCCTAAAACATATTAAAAATCATCTCTTGGGAACTGTGATAATATTAACTTTAATCATATCAAGAATTGACATATAGCTAGTCCTCTTGAGAAACACAATTCCTCGTCAAATTTACTTTTCAGAGAACCAGTCTGCATCTACATCTTCCCTGTGTGGTGCCCATCATCAAAAAACATTTCTCTAAAGACTTCATTAAATTGCCATCAAACATCCCCAGTTGTCCCAAGACGCGCCAGTTGCTTCTTTCTTCTGGAATGAAACTGAAATTAACATTTTTTTGTTCGCCCCAAAAAGGACGACGAAAGTCTTGTGTACAACTAAAAAGAGTTATGGCACAAAACATAAAACTTGCATTTATCTTCATAACCGTACTACCATAGCAGAGAAACTCTATCGGAAAAAAAAGAACAGAATCACTCTCAATTTCTTCGTACTGACTTTGGAATTCCCCAAAGCCATTTACTAAGGCGACGGAAAGTGCATGATTGTGTGCAAAAGTCGTTTCCGTTTGTATGTGCTTCTTTTTATGTAGGTAGGTATGTAGTAAACTTTTTGGAAGTTTCTATCTTATGTTAAGCGGGGGTTCGAACACAGAGAAGAAACTGCGAATATTAAATTTAAATTAACGAGCTACGAGAATGAATTAAAATCGTATTATTTGCAGGAATGTGTAAGGAGAGCATTATTTGTACCCTAGTTTGTAACACCCTTTAATATTCGTCTTCGACCCCCCAACGAGTACCTATTTAGATTTTTGATGAGCATCAAAAGTTACGTCGATTGGGAAATGGCCACCCGACCGTCGCTGGGTTATCTAGTTTCTTATATTTTTAGCTAGAAAGATTAACTTTAGGAAAGATACTTCCTTTCCTAAAGGTCCGTAAAGTTCAAGTGTAAAGATTTTCTAAATATAGGGGTAGATTTATATAGAAATATTAAATTTAAAGTCGTATTTTAACAAACAGATAAAGTCAAAACAACAGGAAAGTATTTATTGACTGTTAAAAAAACTAAAGAAAAAAGTAAAAGAAAACAAGAACTTGCAAATATATAGAATGGGAAAAATATAAAAGCAGGTATGATGAGCGCAAAAGCGTCAGTCATAAGACAACACTAGGCACCGAAGTGGGCCCTTCGCAATCCCTGGGGAACCGATGGAATTCCTTCACAAAAACAAGAATTTATATGATCACCAAACATTTATTGGGGGGAGGCAAACCATACTTGGATTATGCTTAGTTTCGTCAAATTTTCGCTAACTTGAGTGGGCTTTTTTTTTGTTTAACCTGCCCACATGGCTGACACTGCGACCTCAAAGGTCTATTGTATCAAAAAGTTCAATATTAGTCTAGGTGATGAGTGACTTCCCTAGTGAATGCCCCAACGTCCTTAGTTGCAGAGTTTTTGAATTCTGCTAATGTACGGATCCGTTGTCTTAACCAATGAAGATCCGTACACTCAGATCCGTACTCTAATCAAAACCGACATTCAGTCTCTGAGCACAAGTTCATTTTGTTAAGATGATATTTCAGGCCTTAATAGCCTGTGAGGAAGCCCACCAGCTTCCATATTCTCCTTACTTAGTAGTAGAATCTGCTTGTAGAAGTAGGGCTTAATTAATCTTTTAGACTGTCTCAAACCCGGTACACTTTTCCAGTGGTTCCGTCGAAGTTGTTATTTCCAATCAAATTTGCGCAAATCTCAATGGCGTGGATTTGCTCTTGAAATACAGTGGGACACATTCCCATTGGTTTGGTGTTGGGTCCAAAGACATGAACTCCAACTCCAGTTTTCATTTTTGATCCGTCGGTGTACCAGATCAGACTTCTCGGATCTAGTGTCGGAACACCAATTGCCCAGTTAAAACGGTCTCATATTTCAACCTCGCATAGATTCCCAACCTAACCATAATATCAGGGATGCAGTAAAACATGTCCATGTTTGGGATTTTTCTATTAACAGGTAACCCACAAGGTCTACCTAAATTAAACTTAAATATATTAATGAAGATCTGTATGGGTGAGAGCCCAACATTGGCTTCAGGTTCGGTTGTTGGGCAGGTTAGACTTTCCAACGTGCCTCTAATCCATTGTTTCATAGAATCTTCGATACCTTTACTACTGATTGCCTGGCAATCGCGTCATATCCGTTATTATCGAAATCATCCTCAACGTCTATCTTTCTTACCAATAGTGAAGAACACCTACAGTGAACTTTCCATTTCTGAGTGAAGAGGGTTAGATATTTCTAATTGACTTCTATATGAACATCTATAAGTCTTTTGTTTGAAGAACAAAAGATGTCAGACTGATGAGAGATGAAAATATCATTCACTTGTCTCCATGAGAAAGGAATGTGACCCCAGTTATAACTAGCCCTAAATAAAGCAACAATAGCCGGCAGTTTAATGTCCATAACCTTTTGTATAAGGGCTGTAAATAGACCATCATCACCAGGTGCTTTGAGTGAGTTAAATGAGCCAATTGCCCTCCTAACTTTATTTTTGCTAAACATTTTACCAGATAACTTATTAAGTCTATTCGATATCGAGACGTCGTGTTTGAGTTTTCGTGTGTTTCACGGATGGACGACTCTGGATAGTGGACCTGCAGTAAGATTTTAATTGTCCTCGATACATATTCCAGTTCGTCGACTTAAGATTATATCTACTAGGGTTTTGTGTCGATGTGCCTGGTATGTCAAAACTTATATGTTGATGACAAAAAGGATTCATCTGACACATGCCAAATCATAATGAAATTAGAAATAAATGGACTCCCGAGTGTAATGACAAGTACACTCTCTTCGCGAATCGCATTTATGAAGCATATACGATGTATTTTTAGTGGGATTATTTAGAAATGCCCTTCCGTCCGTCCGTACGCAATTCTTAGGCCTTTGAATGTAAGCTAGGAAGCTGAAATTTGGACCACATAATCCCTAGGGATCCGAAATGGTTAAGTGTAAACAACTTTTTGATCCGCCAACCGTTTTAAAACTGAAGTTAAAGAGATAGAGTATTATAACCTTTACAAGATATGTAGGCCCTGCCCTCTGCCATTCATTTTTGGCACGCCTACTTTTTGTGGCCGTTTTTTACTCAAATGCTGTTATCCTTCATAGAATTCGAAAAAAAATGTTTGACAAAATATTTAGCCAATATTTTTTCCAATATATCGCCCATATAAAGTTTTTGGCCACGCCCACTTTTTGGGCGCGTTTTTTCAAAAAAATATTTTTTTTTTTCTATAAATTTCATAGAATGAAATAAAATGCTATCTATCATCTTCCTTATGAATTTTTTCTTTGGGGTACATAGGGATGAGGATAGGGTATCATACTGTTCGCCCCAAGCGGACCCAAGCCTTTCCTTATGTTTTTTAATTGTTTTCACGTAGTTTATGTGTGTGTTGAAATGTGGTACATTCTAGCCCGCTGTCTAGTTGGTTTATAAAATTTAAGCATGGTTTTTTAGAATTTTTGTATTATTTGTTTTTCCACTTTGGTCCACTTTGATCGCTAGATACGTACATATAACGGGTGATCCAAGTAGAGATACTTTTTTCAATAGCCTTTTTTGACAGATCACGTATGAGTCGTGTCATGCTGTCATGTTATTTGAATGACTTACGCGTGAACAACGTTTACAAATTGTTCAACTTTATTATGAAAATTCACGTTCTGTGAGGAATGTGTTTCGTGCACTTCGCTCAACTTATGGTCAACATAATCGGCCTACTGAGCGTACTATTCGCAACACCATCACCCATTTTGAGACCCAGCATTCATTATTGGATAATATTCGCCCGAATAGACCACGTCCAGCACGCTGTGAAGAAAATATTGCGGCCGTAGCTGAGAGTGTACACGAAGACCGTAGAGAGTCGATTCGGCGCCGTTCGCAGCAACTCGGACTGACGTATGGAACGACTTGGCGCATTTTACGTCAAGATCTTAAATTGAAAGCGTACAAAATACAGCTTGTGCAACAACTGAAGCCGCTCGACCTTCCCAAGCAACATCGCTTCGCTCTATGGGCTCTTGAAAAGTTCCAAGAAGATCCGACGTTTTCGAGGCAAATTTTATTTAGCGATGAGGCCCATTTCTGGCTCAATGGGTATGTAAACAAACAAAATTGCCGCATTTGGGACGAAGAGCAACCTGAAGAGATTGAAGAACTGCGACTTCATCCAGAAAAAACAACGGTTTGGTGTGGTTTGTGGGCCGGTGGAATCATCGGTCCATATTTCTTTAAAAATTATGCCGGTGCGAACGTAACCGTCAATGGCGACCGTTATCGTGCATAAACATTCTCCGTTAAATTTGAATTTTCTGTGTTTTTTTCTTTAAAAAAGTAGGGAACCTCCAAATGGATCACCCGTTATTACTACTGAAAATTAATTCCAAGCTGTGTCGGTTTTGTTGACAGGCTAATTCTCGTTGGGTGTAAAACCAAGTATTTATATAAAATAGATTGTATATAATTCGCTCTGTCTAGGAAAAGAGTGTGCGAATGTTAATTTTTTTATACATTACACCACAGATAAAAGAAACTCCGAAAATAAAATAAATTTATTGCAAAAAAAAAAGAATTCGTTATATTCATAAAACAATGAACATTGAAAGAAAATTCTTGTTCTGAACATGAACTTGGATATACATACATACATATGCAGGGTGTTACCGACTTAATGGGATAAGATTTGTGGATATACTCTAAGAACAAAATTCTAATAAAAACATAAAAAAGGCTACAGTCCGCGTGGGGCGTATAGTATAATACCCTATCCATATCCCTATATGCCCCAAAGAAAAAATCCCTAAGAATATTATGGATAGCATTTTATTTCATTCTATGAGATTTATAAAAAAAAAATATTTTCAAAAAACCCTCCCAAGAAGTGGGCGTGGCCAAAAACTTTGTATGAGCGATATATTGGAAACATTTTTTGGCTAAATATCTAAACATTAAACATTTTTTTCAGTTTCTATGAAAATTTTCGAAGTAAACAGAGTTTTAGTTAAAAACACTCACAAAAAGTAGGCGTAGCAAAAAACTTTTTATGACAAACATGTAAAGGAGGGCAGTGCCTACATATCTTGTGAGGGTTGTAATACTCTATCTCTCTAACTTTAGCTTTAAAACGGTTTTTTCTTAATTTGTGGGCGTGGCAGACTATTTACCAATTTTTCAAACATTTTTTACACGTAACCATTTCGGAGCCCAAGGGAGTATGTGGTCTAAATATCAGCTCTCTAGCTTAATTTTAAAGGGCACGGACTTTTGTGTTGCGTTTCTTATAAGCGAGTTTTTCTTATACAAGTGTTTCCTATATCCGTTAATGTATATATACATAGCTCTGTTTTGAGATGAATGTAAAATAGAATGTTAGCAAACATTCAAGACGTTCTATTTGGTTTCATGTTTTTGATTTTAAGTAAAAATTTCTGTCCATGTTTGCTTTTTGTTCAATGACTCTGCCTAGACTCTGCCCGGAGCAGAATTTCTGTACTTACTTTTGAGGTAGAACAGATTTGGGAGAACCGTCAAAATCAGATGTGATTGCAAATTAATGTTTTGTAGATAAGTTGGTAGAAAAGTGGAAAAGAATAATTAAATGGAAGAAATCGAAATATCTTCTGACAAAGGGCAATCGGTTGTTGTCATGATTAATGTTCATTAAGAAAATTTTAAGCTAATTTTTATTTTTTTTAATGAAGAATTTTGCAGGCAAGTCTTTGAGCAATCGTTCAGTGATGTGTTGGAAAATGAGGTTTTCATGACAAAAGCATCACCTTCAACTTCTCAACAGGCACAAGAAGAGAAGCAGAAAGCGGTGTAGCTAGAAAAAGACTGCCAACTGCTCATAACTCTATACAAAGATGTGCATCCGAAATTGGGGAAAAATGTTGGGGGTATATAAAAAGCGGACTCTCGAAATGAAAAAAAGGTTAAATCCTTGCTTCTGATCAACTGCATTGTCGTTTTCAAAGTCCTTAACGGTTTGGCACCTATTTCGAAAGGAAGTCCATCATCATTGCATAAATTATGCAAAAGAATGCAAACGCATATGAATTGGCAGAGTTCCTTAATTCCTTTTAGCTTGCAATAATAAAGCTGTCGAAATCGTTGTTTTAAAAGGCCAAATGAATGCTCTATCACAATTCTGCCAGATCTGAGTTTCCGGTTGAATATTTTTTGCCTTAATGACAAGTGCTCATTGTTCCGATATGGTGTTAATAAATATTGCGAGCAATCATACGCAGAATCTCCTAAAAGAAAAAAGGCGTCCGCATAGATTGGGCAACTGGAATATACATCGGAATTCTCTTAAATTCTGTTATTGTGTACGGATCCTGGATAACTAACGAAGATATCTGTAAATTTTCGTTTTTTATTGCATATCGCCTGCAAGCCTAAACTTGTAATATTTCTTTGTGTCGATGTAGTCGTGTTTCCCATGTTTAGGGGGGTCAATCTTTATTCGTGTACCTTTTTATATTCCTGCAAACTATAGAAAATAGCTAGTTTTCAATAGGTTGGTTAAAATTATTATGTTACATATGTACCTATAACACCTTGAATTCTTGTTTTGTTCCTCATGCGCAGAGCAGTTGTCGTAGGTCTTCGTCACAATACAGTGGCAAATATTGCTAATAAAATAGATTACTATATTTATTATAAAACACACATTACCCAGAGCGAGGTTAAATCGCCTCATGACTAGCAAACGACAGAAAAAGGGCTATATGCATTTCTTCGGAAAAAGTTTTCCGGGTCTCTAGCTTGTTATATTCCTCCGATGTGGAAAAGGTATCCATCAAACGCTTGTAAAGCATTCGATTTAGGTATACGATAATGCGTTATAAACTCATTTTTAGTATGGAACGGAACTACTTCTTCCAAAAATTGTGCGATACAGTTCCTTTTAACTTTCCTTACAAAAAATAGTAATAAATTCAACACTTCGTCTTCGCTGGATTCCAAACTTTCACTTAAAAAACTATGGTCACTTTCTGAATCCATCGCCTCTAAAACTATTTGATCCAACAAATCAAGTTCCATTATTTTATTATTTTTATTTCACGATTTATATGTAATTTCAAATAATTATCCAATAATCGAAAATTAAGTTGTTATTTGTGACAACTAAAATATGGCTAGATTTTTAAACCCTATCCTAAGGGCATATTAATTTTGACTGATAGTTTGTAGCACCCCTTAATATTCGCCGTAGACCCATAAAAGTATATATATTTATGATCAGGACCAAAGCCTAAGACTATTTAGCAATGTCAGTCTGTCCGTCACCAATTTTTAGGCCTTTACATTAAAGCTAGGAATCTGAAGTTAAGAACATATACTCCCTAGGGTCCCGAAATGGTAGAGTGTAAACTGGAGTCCAGTTCTGCAGTTCGACATTTTTGATGTAAAGAACAAAACAAAAAGTTTTGATTATAAATAGTTTCGTCAACATTTAAGGGTTTTGCGAAAAAAAAGCAGTTATTACTGAACAGTTTATTAATTCAAGGTATTCCGACAAAATGGGTGCAGTGGCTTAGTGGTTAAGTGCGTTGGACTGCGAATGCCGTTGTCGCCAATATGCGAGAACCACCTCATTTGTTCACTACGACAGGTGATCTCTTGGGGATCCTTGATTCTCTTAAGAACAAAAAATCGGCGGGAGTTGATGGTATCCCAAATGTCGTATTGAGGCACCTGCCCCTAGAGGCTGTTGAGATTTTCACAACGCTGTTCAACAATGCGCTGAATAATGCATATTATCCGGCGCATTGGAAAATGGCAGTGGTACATCCAATCCCGAAAAAGGGAAAGGATAATACTAACCCTGCTAATCTTCGGTCAATTAGTTTGCTTCCGAATATTAGCAAGGTGTTTGAGAAGGTTGTTAATAGAGCTCTGCTGAAATGGGTCGAGGACAACAAAATAATCCCGGACAACCAATTTGGTTTCAGGGCGAGGCATGACACTATTCATGCCGCGTCAAAACTGGTTTCCGACATTCAATGGAATAAATGCAAGAACCAATGCACGGGTGCTTGTCTGGTTGACTTTGAAAAGGCCTTCGACACCGTATGGTTAGAGGGGCTTTTCTACAAGTTGATCAGACTGGGAATGCACAAACCCTTGCTATATATAATTTATAATATGCTTATGGAAAAGAAGTTCGTGGTCAAATGTGGCAACGTAACTTCGAGCAGAGTCTATAATATCAAAAACGGTTTGCAACAGGGTGCGGTGAATTCTCCGATCCTGTTTAATATTTACACGAGTGATCTGGTACGTTCACTCAGTCATGCTATAGCGTATGCTGACGATTTGGTCGCATACAGATCAGGTCCTAAGATCGAGGTCATCAACATCCTTCTGCAGCGTGACTTCGAGCAAATTAAAGGATATTGCGACGACTGGAAGTTGAAAATCAATTTCCAGAAGACGGAAACAATCCTGTTCAGAACCCCATTGGCTAATGCCACTAGGGATACCAGAAAAAACTGGAAAAAATTGGCCATTATTGGACAGAATGGGCAGGCATTGGCGGTGAAAAACGTGGTCAGGTATCTTAGAATCTGGCTCGACCAGTATCTGTATTTTAACAAACATATAGATGCTTGTCTTGCTGGAGCTAAGATGGCCTTTTCTCTGACAAGAAGACTGTTTCATAGCAGTCAACTTGCTTCTAGGGTAAAGGTCATATGCTACGTGGCCCTAATAAGGCCCATCATCGCTTATGGCTGTCCATTGTGGTTCAATATAGCGCCATCGTATATGGAAAGGATTCGGGTTTTCGAGAGACAATGTCTTAGGACATGTCTCGGGTTGTTTCGAACACCTGAATCTGAGTACATAAAATATTATCCCAACACGGTATTATATGATGGGGCTCACTTGAATAGGATTGACAATTTCCTCATTAAGGTGACTCGAAGGCACGTTGCGAAGGCGATGACCAACGATAATAGCCTGATCTTCGGGGCATACTACCCCAATGAAGCACACATGGAGAGAACGCTTCGATCTGGCTTTGTTCCGCCAGAGGCTTTTCTCCATATTGATAAAAAAGGGCTGGTACAGACGAGGGATGGTATCCCGGTACTATACCACCGCTACCGCAGAGCGACTGATAAGCGGCTCACCTACGACGGGGACGTCGCTAATGCTCCCGAGCTCCTTCGGTTTAGTACCGCGATAGGGGGGAGGGATCATATTGATACGGTTAAGCAATTCACCGACTATTGGTGGCTTGCGGAGAGAATGGAAGAGGTGGGTATGCCTTTCCAGGTCGGTGTGTTGCCTTATGTAACTCATCTTAATTTTAAGTAGTAAAAAGTTTAAGTTGGTTGGTTGTGCTCTGCATGTCGGTGGCAAGGTTAGGTGTTGCTGAGAGGCGACTGACACATTTCGGTGCCAGTGGACTCTCGGTGACGCATGTGCGCTAGGTTGGCGGCTGCTGGGTGCTGCTAATGGTGTTGGGGGATAGGCACCGTTGCCTCTGTAGATGAGGCGGCGAGTGCACATAACCTCCGACTATACGTAGTATTAGTTTGGTAATTTTAAGTAGTATTAGTTAGATTTTAAGTTTTTAATGTATAGTCTTAAGTAGTTTTTAGTTAGTTTTAATTCAAAAAGTAAAAATAAAATATAGATGTCAAGTTTTTTTAAAAATTTTCTTGTTAAAAAAAATATATATTGGAAAAAAAAAATAATATGTATTATTAATTAAGGCCGAAAGGTAATAGTATTAAGTGATATAGTTAAGTTTAGAGCGTCCGCATGAGGACCAGTAACCTAGAATAAGTATCCTGTTAATTTTAAGTTAGATTTAATCATTTTTGTCTAGTCTATAAGTGTTTATTGAAAAAAAATAATAAAAAATGAATTTAAAATTAAAAAATTAATTAAGTGCGTTGGACCACTAAGCGAGAGGTCGCTGGTTCAAATCCCGACCTGTACCACCTGAAAGTTTTTATTCGCTGCCCCACCCCTTGCGAACGTCTGACAAACATCCAAGAGTAAGAAATGCCATGAGAAGCTTCTCAAATATAAATTGCCGTTCGGAACCGGCATTAAACTGTAGGTCCCTCCATTCGTGTCAAAAATATAACTTCGTACACACAATGGTTGGAGAAGCTAGGCGTTAGGTCCTGTATGGGCCGTTTACGCCTAATATTTATTTATTTATTTATTCCGACAAAAACCTTTTGAAGTTAGAACGGCCATCAGCTCCCGAACCCAATGTCTAGAATTTTTATGGTATGTTTATTATGATTTAATAAACAATTCATTTTTAAAAAAATAAACAAATGACGTTTTTTGAATCTATTACGTTTGTTGTCAATCTATTTGTTAAAAAATCTGATATTATTTTCATACAGATGTACCTTGAAAAAAGGTGAAGAAATTAAGTAATTAAAAGTAGTTTTGGTGGAGTTCCACCACCAGTTTTTCGTTGACCGATTTTATATTTCAAAATGTTCGATCTAGCACATTGCTTTTATCGATTCCACTAATCATGTATTATTTGTTTGGTAGTCAAATCGTGTCCACTGGCGGCAAACGCATAACGCACTTGCTCCCAGGCATCGAACTTTTCTTTTATCATCCGGGAATTGTTAAGTTTGCTGTCAATGATGTTTACTAACGGTTCCACTAAACTTATTAATTTTTCTTTCATTTCCAACGTCCAATTGGCCTCTTTATTTTATCCATATAAACTTTTTTTTTTAAACGAAAACACAACCGATCAAGTCAACAGCTAAAAATCATATTTTTGTTTTTTATTTGGTCCTCTAGCTAATAGTTTGCCTATCCTTTTCTCTCTCCTCAGACATATGTTTAATTCGTTCCTTAGGATTGAGATTTACTCCCGCTTAGTTACATAGGTTCGACGACGCTAAATCATCGAAATCAATTTTAGATTGTATTTGGCCTAGTTTTTCATCTAAAAGATTTGCCATAGAGCACTGCATCGTTCCCATGAGATCCGTAATAGTCATGCTTCCAACTAGTTTCTGTGGACTTTGTGTTCTTTGTGATATTGTTCTTGAAATTTCAGGTGAAATTTCAGTCAATTTTCTTTTCGAAATATTTTTAGGCTGTGATGTCTGCATATTTGTCGCCTCTACTTTGGTTTTGTTTTTCTTATTAGTTCGTTGCATATTTTTAGGCAATTAGAGATTTTGATTATTTATCTTGGGGAGAAGCTCTTGGTTCTGCTGTCACTCAAAATATGGCAATTCATTGAATTATGATGTGAACCCATTTTGCTTAATTGGTTCCATGCCAAAACGACACAAACATATTGAAAAAATGCAAGAAAAAGTTCAAGTCACCCAAAAATATTTTTGTAAATATAGTTTGTTTATATACAAAGAATATTTTGTTGATTTGATATATTTATTGTTGGGCGATGTAACATTTTCTAAATTTTGGCGATTTAGTGATATTACACGTTGCTTTAAAGCGCCTAAAAACTTTTGTGTGAGTCTTTTGACATCATGTCAAAAGGCAAAGTCTAATACAAAATCTATTAGACCATGCTCACGCGTTCATCAAGCACCCACTTGAAACTTTGAATAATTCCCACAAATAACCATCTATTTCCGATCCGCAGGCAACATCATCTCCTCCGGAGATACATTGTAACCACTTCCTCCTGTGAAACAATGACATTTATAATGTAATGCATTTTACTGGCAACAGAAAGCCTTCTTCTCTGTTCTGTTATCCATATCTGGTGTGGCTTTAATTTTATTCGAGACAAAAATAAACAATATCACTTTAACTAATCGAAAAACATTGATTAATCGTCTTTAATGTCGTCGTTGTCCTCCAAACTAAAATACCCAATTGATAGAATCCATTGCAGTTGACCCGAAACGTGACACATAGTGCAACAATGTTAAATGTTTATCGAGAATACAGCACTATGTCGCAATTCAGTAGTTGAGTGTAGAGATGGTCACCCAAAGATCTAGTACCAACATTCCTGAATAAATGTATGTAGCTTCCTGGCAGTCTCCACTCCATTCCATTTCGCCCATCGTGTAAGAGTGATTAATATCAAACGTAGAGAGAAGGACTTTCCCAACATTGGACAAAAGATGTTCTACAATAATTTATACGTTCAACAGTACAAAAATGAATTCTCATGCATCCATCCTGACTAGACTGAATACTAAGACCCACCATATGTTGAGTGGGTGGGTAATGTGTTGCAGTCCTCACTCTTCCGAATTTGCGGTTAAAGGGAAAGCAGGACCAGCCTGTAGAATTTATGTAAAACGTTTGCTTCTTGTACGTAATTTAGATGAAAGAGTCCTTAGGCAGAAATTTGTCTTATTGCTGCCCGTTTTGGGTTGGCCGCAAAAAGGAAAAGGTAATTTAATCGGTAGGACATCCGTTTCGACCATAAGTGGCTAAGACCAATGAATTGTATGAGAATTTTGATAAGAAATGAATGCCCTTTTGCGGTCTATCTTAAAGCTAATATTTATTTGTTTGTATAAGTAGCAGTGTATATTATATTTGGGGATTTTTTCATCTTATTTTTTAAAAGGGCGGTAAAGAAATTTTTTAAGAGACCTTAGCCATGCTTAAATTTAAATATGCTACTGTCGGTAGAATGCATTTAAGTGCATCGGGGCACTAAGATAGAGATCGCCCCGTACCACCTTAAAGTTTTTATTCGCTGCGTCAGCTCTTGCAAAAGTCTGACAAACATCCAAGAGTAGGAAATGTTATGAGAAGCTTCGCAAACATAAAACGTGTCTTTCGGTGAAAGAAGTGTGCCTATGCTCCTGTATGGGTTTTTACGCCATAAATTTTTTTTTTTTTATGAAGATCAAAAAATGTATTTAAATCTGGGGATGAATGTTTAAAGGTGATAATTTAGGCTGTAACATTTTTATGAATGAAAAACTTTTTTTGTGCTTTTGGATTATGTTTCTTTGATGTCTTAAATTTGTTTCCATCGAAAAAATGATATCGATCTAGTGGCTGCCGCAGAATTGAAAACCATTGGGCCCCGATTTATGGCATTTTCCAACCCTCTTGCAAAAATTTCCGGCAAAAGGTCCACGCATTCATGACGGATATTCTCTTTAAAAAGTTCAGTAGTCTGACAGACATGTTATTTGTCGCTACCTGGTGTCCCTTATTTTGTCATGACGATCATGTATGCCGTACCCCAAGGGTTTTTTTCGGCTTCTTCACAAAGTTTTCTAAAGTATCTTGTCTTGCTCTCCTTCATTGCTTTCTAGGATGCATTTTGCGACTTCAAAACGGCTGAGGTGTTCCTCAAAGCAATCTCTTCGCCTAGATCTTTGAACTTTGCGTCGGGATTTTATGCACTTTGCTCTGTTTTTTTCATTGTTTTCCTCCTCTTGATTTATATATCATGGGGTGTACGCTCAAAACCATCTTTCGCTTAAAGAGAGGTGCTTTTTGGTACCATGCCCACAGGAATTTTGAAGAACTTGCTCGAGAATTATCCTTTGACACCTGTCTTAGGGATATGCCGTCTGACGCAATGACACCAGAAATCCTTCTGCGAAAAAACTACCACGTCAACTTTCCATAGGTAACGGATTGGCTTCGGTCAGACTCTGAACTATGGATTGAATGCCATCGTATTTTCACGGATGGCTCCAAAACCGGACAGTGGTCTGGTGCTGGAGTCTTTGTGGAAAGCGATGATATACGACTTTACTACCCCTTGCGTAAACATGTATCTGTTTTCCAAGCGGAGATTATTGCCATCCTAATGGCAATGCGCTATATTGTGGACAACAGGTGGAGGGCTAGAGGCATTTGCATCTGCAGTGATAGCCAAGCTGCATTAAAAGCGCTTCTAAGCCCTCTTACCTCGTCCAAGTTAGTGCTAGAACTCAAGCTTTCTCTGAATTTGGTCGGAAGACTGAACGCAGTGAATCTTGTCTGGGTCCCAGGTTACACTGGCATCGAGGGAAATGAGATCTCGGATGAGCTTGCTAGGCAAGGTTCAGAAGAAGTTTTCTCAGGTTTTTCTTCGAAAAGCGGGAAAACTAAGTACATTAATGTAAGGTGTCTGAATGGTAGTACAATGGACCTGTAGTTGTGTCTGAGCGCTCTATCGGATAGTAGCAACCTAGGACAAAAAAAGGCTTATTCAGCCGCAAGTTCAAGCAATCGGATTTGCGGACGACATCGCCGTCATTACGGCGGCAAAAAAATAAAGGAGATTTTAGACGCCGGTCATTCTGATAATTACCAGCGGAGGTTTACGCGAAAAGGACGGTCCACCAAAACTTACTAGGAAAAGAACTAACTGGGACTTCTTTAGAAAAGACTGCATAAATAAAATCGATCTGAAAGCATCCCTTCGAAAACCATATGAACTCGAAGACGAAGTGAATCATTTCATCGATTCCTTGCAAAGTTCAGCGTGGAACAATACTCCTCATAAGAAGAGAGTAACTACAAGTAACGAATTAAAATATTCCCGCGAAATTACTGATTTAGTAAAAGAAAAACGAAGAGCGCGTAAAAGATGGCAGCAATCTCGCGCTCCGCAGGGTAAAACAATTTTAAATAATCTTTCCAGCAAACTCAAAAGAGACACTCGGGACTTTAAAAATCGTAAAATCTCTATGTATCTCGAAAGTCTAAAGGCGGATAAAACTTCTAACTATTCGCTTTGGAAAGATATGAAAGGCATGAAAAAGCCAAAAATGCAAGCGCCACCCATCCGGAAAAATAAAGGGGAATGGGCGAAAGGAGACAAGGAAAAGGCCGAAATATTTGCCGAAAACCTTGAAGAGATGTTTAAACCATTTGACGGTGAAGAGATGGTAGAAGATACTGTTCCTACCACGGTATCTGACAAGTTTCAAATTAGACGATTATAGCTGGTCGAACTCTGTTTTGAAATGAAAAAACTTAAGTTAAACAAAGCTCCTCGATATGACCTAATTACGGGACAGGTCCTTAAAGAGCTGCCCAGAAAAGCACTACTTTAATTTATTTATCTCATAAACGCTTCTATTAGACTTTTGTACGTTCCCCGGCAATGGAAGAAAGCTGAGGTGATAATGATTCCTAAGCCAGGTAAACCTCCAAATGACAAAAAATCCTATAGACCAATATCGCTTCTGCCAATAATGTCGAAGATATTTGAAAAACTCATATTGAAGCGATTACATCCGATAATCGAAGAACGCCGATTAATACTGGATCACCAATTCGGATTCAGAACGAAGCAGTCTACAATTGACCAGGTTTACAGAATTACCAACGAAATTGAAAAAGCACTAGAGCAGAAAAAAAATTTGTTCGAGCGTTTTCCTTGACGTCTCTCAGGCCTTCGACAAAGTATGGCATACGGGATTGAAATATAAACTAAACAAAGCTCTCCCAAAGCAATTATATGAGATACTAAGCTCTTATTTAGATGACAGACTCTTTCGTGTTAAACACGGGAACGAGTACTCCGAATTCAAAGAAATCGCGGCGGGAGTCCCACAAGGAAGTGTTTTGGGCCTTTATGACATTTACATGTGCATCGAATGTGCATTACGCATACCTATTGCAACTTTCTTCACTGCAATAATTTGTCTTTGTAGTTAAGACATTAGTTAAACATTACCTATCTATCAACCGAATCTATAACCCTGATTGATCTAAATCCTAAGAATTTGAAAAAAGACAGCACTCTTAATATGATCTTACGGCGGATAGAGAGTTGCTAGTTTATACAAAAAGGTTACATATGTTAAGGACATGATATACAACAACCTATTCCATGTTCACTCTTTTTTAAAGATATCTAGAAATGTATCAATAATTGAATAGCTCTCATCCCAAATTTGAATAAAAGATCACTATAATTCATTCAAAACCCGCCGTAGTCTGCCTGTGAACAAAAATACCTTAAATGGAATGTGTAAGGAGCACTGCACCAGGACATTGTAAACTTCCGACCAAAAGATAACAGTTACCTACAACAGCGAACATAAAAATGAACACGCCTGAAAAACAAGTAATACTGCCATCCATTTATCCTCGTTTCAGGACTAGACGCTTGTCATTGATGTCTGCCATTTTGCGTGAATATGTATGTATGTAACTCATGTTGTATGAGTAACATACATGTTCTATGCAATGATGCCATTTCTCTCTCATATTTGATGTACCTATGTAGTTTTTTCCAGCACAACCTCTTCACAAGTCTATTTACAAGTCTGGCCGTTACTTTCTATGCTCCAAGCTCCATTAGTGTGAAAACGAAACGCAAAAAGGGATTTTACAAGAGAACATGTTTTTGTATTTTTTTATATCGTCGCCATAAATTCATTTTGTCAGTCCTAACTGCTGGAATTGCTTGATGAGAAAAAACAACAGGCCAGGGTACTTGATGGACGGAAGCATAAATTGAGACCTGAAGATTGATGCAGAATGTCAATTCTTTCGAGTATGTATTCTTAGCTAATACACTGCGGCTGAGAATTTAATTATAGTTTTATAAAATAAATTAATAAAATTCAAAGATAGGTTTAATTGTGTAAAGCACGCCACAGACAGAATAGAATTGCAGTAAAGTGCATGGGTTATGATCCCTAAGACTGTTACCCTAGTATCGTGGTAAAGGCATGACGGTCGTATACCTACATAGGTACGTTGGCAATTTAAAATTATTGACTTAAATTTTAACTGTAGTGGCTGTGGTAAAACTTTGAAACTGAAGAGATTTCCAATAAATAAAATTAATTTAAATTTCTTTATAAGTAAAATGTTAAATAATTCTATAGAAATTATACAGTTGCGTTAAGCAAACAAATTAATGGTTTTGAGTAATTTCATTTTTTCTGTTTCGATCTCTGCCATCGGCATAAATGAGGCTACTGGCCAGTAAATTCATTCAAATTTTTACGCATAGATATAAATTAAATAAGTCAAAGGCTTTTTAAGAAAACTCAGCTCGTAACATCATCAACAAAAAAAAAACCAGCAATGTTAAGCAAGAGAGTACTGTATCCACACGTGTCTAATTTCGTTATTGATTTTGAGGCACTTCGAGACACAAGGTTGAATTTATGAAAGAAGAGAATAGCAGAGAGTATGGTGCGCACGATTATACATAGATATAATCTTAACTCAAATAATGACTTTTGGCGATTAGGACTATTTTTCCTAACACGGCAGTATAAACTGTGGCTGAATTGTTAGGCAAAAGTGATTTTTGTATGTGAGCTTTGATACATAGTTGCCTTCTCACCCCAAAGAAACAACGATTGGCAAGCGTTATTCTTCGTTTGATTTCTGAGGAGATCTTTTTTAGATGTAGTAGCAAAGCCGAAGTAGATGCAGTCCCTTACTACTTCAAAGTGACATGAAAGCTTTCGGTTAGGTCATTATCGACATTGTTGCAGCAGCGAGTTTTTTTCCATCTTTGTGCAGGATACAAACAGACTAGTTTGCCAGCGATGCCAAAACACATCGCTATAGAAGCTGTCATATACGGCTTTTAAATCGATAAAAAGATGGTAAAGTATCGATCAAAACTTCTTGGGTTTTCTCCAGGAAATGCGGTGGTGTGAATATTTGGTCAATCCAAATCCCACTTACACAAAACTGTTAGTCTATCATTGAATAATTTTACTTAAATTAATGCTAAGTTTCATAGACTTTTATAATTTGACATAGGTATGAATCTATTGCTTTATAATTTGGATCAATTGTGTTAGATTACAATCTCTTTCAAGTCGATCAGTTTCTGCGTATCCAGAAGCTGGCAGTCTCTTCTAAATGTTCAAAGAAGTTTTTTTCCTGGAAGTTTCGTTGGATCGAGTTGGCAGTGGGCGTATTCAAAAAAATTTTACACTTAACCATTTCGGAGTCCTAGGGAATATGTGGTCCAAATTTCAGCTTCCTAGCTAAATTTTAAAGGCCTAAAAATTGCGTACGGACGGACGAACGGACGAACGGACGGACATTGCTAGATAGTCTTAGGATTTGGTCCTGATCATAAATATATATACTTTTATGGGTCTACGACGAATATTAAGGGGTGTTACAAACTATGTGTCAAAATTAATATACCCTTAGGATAGGGTATAAACATAAAAAAAGGCTACAGTCAGCTTGGGGCGAACGGTATGATACCCAATCCATATCCCTAATGCCCCAAAGAAAAAAGCATTAAGAAGATGATGGATAGCATTTTATTTCATTCTATTAAATTTAAGAAAAAAAAACGCCCCCAAAAAGTGGGACACGTTTACTTTGTATGACAAACTTATAAAGGAGGGCTCTACACTCTATCTCTCTAACTTTAGGTTTAAAATGGATTTTCCAAATTGTGGGCGTGGCAGTGGTCGTATTCAACATTTTTTTACACTTAACCATTTCGGAGCCCTACGGAATATGTTCTCCAAATTTCAGCTTCCTAGCTTCATTTTAAAGGCCTAAAACTTGCTTACGGGCATTGCTAAATAGTCTTAGGATTTGGTCCTGATCATATACATAAATATATTTTTATGGGTCTACGGCGAATATTAAGGGATGTTACAAACTATGTGTCAAAATTAATATACCCTTAGGATAGGGTATACAAAATTAAAAACCAAAAAAAAAATGTATAAGATGGCCCTTCACATTCTTGACACGATCGCCAAGAATAAAGCGGCTGGTACAGCGCACGAAAAGGACCAGGCGGTGGTGGACGAGTTCCTCAAGCACCAGGCTACCATCCCTCGGCAATCGAAACTAAAAGAGGGTGCAAAAAGAAACTGGTCTCAGGACGACACCTCGAACGGCCCTAAAAAACAAAAAACGACCAAACATTCGTGTCCATCGACTTCCGCGGCAACTCGCACCTTCAACGAAGTGGTCAGAGACCATTTACAAGTTGCCATCATGGATGAGCTGTCCAAAAACGGGTGATGAACCTGTGGGGCAGTATCAAGGCAAAACTGTCTGAGATGGTTGTAGCTAACGTGCTAGCAGGAGGTACTGTTCCCGGCTTCGATTCTGCGGAAACCGTTCGGGGTTATCGGGTCATCAAATGCGTGGACCAATTCTCCAAAACGACCAAACATTCGTGTCCATCGACTTCCGCGGCAACTCGCACCTTCAACGAAGTGGTCAGGGACCATTTACAAGTTGCCATCATGGATGAGCTGTCCAAAAACGGGTGATGAACCTGTGGGGCAGTATCAAGGCAAAACTGTCTGAGATGGTTGTAGCTAACGTGCTAGCAGGAGGTACTGTTCCCGGCTTCGATTCTGCGGAAACCGTTCGGGGTTATCGGGTCTTCAAATGCGTGGACCAATTCTCAAAGGATTTTCTTGGCTCGTGCATCGCTTAGGTTGGCGATGCCTGGGAGGGCTGAAGGCTTAAGCTCATTCCTGCCGGCATTTGACTGCCTGTCATGAAGATAGAGCCAGATAACCTGATAAAATGCCTCAGACTGTAGAACCCCAAAATCCCTATGGAAGACTGGGCAGTCATAAAGGCGGGAGAACAGCAAAAAAAATAGCCTTTCATTCCTTTTCAGACCACAAATTGAGATTTGGCATAAGGTTTGCCAAATTCAAGATATTCCGATATTCGGTCGTCTTACATTAAAACACTTATTTCATATCCATATTTCTGTAGATTTCAACGTCTAATGTGAAGTTAAAAACTATATCTTTATATATGATTAATCGATACTACAGAGAACGTTGTCGTTTCTAACGCATTATAAACCAGATGGCAGCTTCACGGAAAGCGATGACGAGAGGGCAGTGTCACTTCTACGAAATCACTTTCCAGGAAGCTTGCCTAGCACTAGCTTGGAGAACAGAACAGAACCATCACCATAGACCACAATAGGCAACAGGGTTCCTTTCATGCCTTCAATTCTCCACGTATAAATGGTTCAACTACAGAAAGGGCAGCATGTATTGCTACCACACCGGGCAAAATTACCGAAGAGTAGTATTGCCATAGGCAACATACCACTGCAATGGAGACCAGCGAAACCCGACGCAGCCAAAATTGTACAGACCGATCAGCCTTACTTCGTTTCTGTTGAAAACAATAGGGAAGGTTGTGGAGAATTATCCTAGGGAGGAAACACTAAGCCTGTTCCCTATGCATCATCAACAACATGCATACAGGGCGAGCAGATCGACAGAAACTGCCCTCTATCAGCTAACAGAAATTATCCAAAGTGATCTGAACTCAAAAGAGATAGCATTGTGTGCCTTCCTTGATATTAAGGGAGCGATAACATCTCACATGAGACTATCAAACGAGCTCTGCAACGAAAAGGAGAGCCAACAGCACAGTGTCCAGGTGGATGTGCGAACTGCTGAGCGATCGCTAGATCAGCAGAGACATAGACAACGACTGGAACTATATAAGTAGGAAAGGATCTAAAAGAGGATGCTCAGAAGGAGGGGTATTATCACCCTTGTTGTGGAGTCTAGTTGTGAACGAACAACTGGAACTATTATCACCCTTGATGTGGAGTCTGGTTGTGGACGAGCTACCCTTGGCATCAGCTGTCAGGAGTACGCTGATGACATAGTATTAATTTCCAGAGGAAAGAAAGAAACTCTCTGCGACATTATACAACGAGGTCTGAGGGTAACTCACGAATGGTGCCTCACGGCTGGACTGAACATCAATCCGGCTTAAGCTACGATAGAGTTATTCACAAGGAAAAGGAAACTTCAAAGACTCAAGAAAATCCGATTGTCAGAGAATCTCTCAATAAAGTGCAAAGGCTGGCGTGCCTATGCATCACCGGCACAATGCGTACATGCCCAACCGCTGCAATGGAGGTGCTATTGGAATTACCTCCCCTACACCTCATTGTCTCAGTGGCGGCGGACAAAACTATTCGAAGAATAGCAAAAGAAGAAACTGAAAACGGGAAATGCATCAGCTCGAAAGAGTATGATGCACTCCTCGGAAAACTTCCACTCTTGGCCATTCCAAGAGATGACAGCATTAGAAAATACAACTTTGAAAAGAATTTCAAAGCTCACAAACAAGAAAGAATGGAGTCCACAATCTATGCACTGAGCGACCACACGATAAAGTGGTGTACAGACGGATCGAGAACTGATAAAGGAACTGGTGCAGGAGTGTTCGGGCCAAGAAGGAAACATTAAGAATCCATGGGCGAGAGTACCATCATAGGACCTTAACCATTCTGGGGGATAGGGGAACACACCCTACGCGAAGAATTCAGGAAATCGGAAAAGGGAAAAAGGGCTAGAACCTTTCGAAATCTCCAAGGTCTGAGACAAGCCAAAAAAATTCTTAGGAAATTATAATCTCGAAAGATTAAAAGCATCTTCGCAAAAAATAACCTATACGTATTCTAACTGGTTACCTAACGGGGCATGGCAAACTCAGGGAACACCTAAGGAAGATAGGGATATCAGATGAAGGTCTCTGCAGATTCTGCAATGAGTCCACGGAAACTCCAGAACACATAATGGAATCCGGGGCACTGACCCAAAAAAGGTTTAAATATTTGGGAAAACACTAAATTCAAGAAAAGGATTTACCAACTACGGATCCACTACTCTTTCTCAGATTCTTAAAAGAAACAGGACTGGATGATGTGCTCTGAGTAGGGTTTTCCTTGCCAAGGATAAAGTCAGAGCATAAGCACTTCAACATAATTCCCGGCGAATTAAGTTGTGACGGGGCTCTGGAAGAGGGAGCAAAACCTCTCCAAGATATAAGTAGGGGGTACAATAGGTCCTGTGGGTGCAGTGGCTTAGTGGTTAAGTGCACTGGACCATTAAGCGAGAGGTCGATGGTTCAAATCCCGACCTGTACGACCTGAAAGTTTTTATTCGCTGCCCCAACTCTTGTGAACATCTGACAAACATCCAAGAGTAAGAAATGTCATGAGAAGCTTCTCAAAAATAAATTGGCGTTCGATATCGGCATTAAACTGTAGGTCACTCCATTCGTGTCAAAAATATAACTTCGCGCACACAATGGTTGGAGAAGCTAGGCTTTAGGTCCTGTAGGGGCCGTTCATGCCTAATATTTATTTTTTTACAATAATCCACAAGGTCGCTGTGTACTACACCCTATATATATTATAGTCTATTAAAGTCTAAGAGCCCACATTAAATGTTAGACATAAGGTAGTACCTTGTTTCAATTCATTATATTCATTATATTAGAATCGAAAAATTTAAAGAAACAGCTAATTATTATAACCGTTCTTAAAGACCATGAATTGAAAGGATAAATTACCTTTAGTATTTAGTGGAATGCTATTCAGAGTCCAACTACTGCAGTCACTACAAAAAAAAAAAAAGTAATGCTCAACGTTTAATGTAGAACACTTTTTTGCATTGCGCCCTTTTTTTGTAGACTTTAATCTATTACCAAAATGTTTTTAGCTTTAACCCATTTAATCGTTATTATTCCTCTGTGACTGACTGACAGTGGTGTATCCGCCATAAATTTATATAAATAAATGTTTTGAACTTAATTTTTTTCTAACTCTTAACTTTAAAATATAAAAGTTAATGGTAGGAATATAAAATGTAAAATATAAGCTTTCAAAATAGTGTCTGGTGCACTACCACGTCAGTATAACCGTATAAATTAGAGCACTCTGTAAAGCAAGTTCAATTTTAATACAAGAGTTTTCGAAATAACGAAAACACTTTATGAACGAATATAAATAGGACAATAAGGGAAGAAGAACTAGCCGAAGTCACGATGCAACATTAGCTACATAATGCGGATGATGTATTTTTAATTTGAAATATATTCTACGAACACCGTAATGAATGAACCAAAGTTCATTATCCAATCGCCTCTGAAACCAGAAACCACCCTTCTTAGTCGAGCGATGAGATGATAGGAAATTATGGTCCAGTTTGCCCTTAGCCTCTCCAGCGTGTTGTGTTGTCATTTTTCTCAATTAAAGTTCACCAGACCACGTAAGCGTCTGTTTAGAAGGAAATCACTTTCTCTTTTACAGTATCGCAAAGGAATCATTTTTTTCTTTCCAAAGTCGTCGGGCGTTCGGGGTGTAGGAAGTTTGCTATTTTCCGACTGTACTGAGTAGAACGCCAGGCAACCCACGTAGATAGTCATAAATAAAGGTGAAATAAGTTTTACTCCAAAGGTGTGTTGAAGCAAATTTACAGTGCACTTGTGCGTGGATGGGATAAATGCAGAGAGGTCGAACACTTTTTCATACACTCGGAAAGCGAGAGCTGAAGAATTCATCATCAGTCATCCAGTCAAGTTAGTCTGGTATTTTGATATTTTGTTGTTTCCTTTCCTAGCTGACTTAGTAATGGCATCACGTTGCTTGTTGATGTTTTATTTGGATTTTTTATTCATTGACGGAACTAATCAAGTGGGGTATGTTGTTGAAGTTCATTTGTCATTTTTTTTTTAAGTTGAAAGGGACGGTAAATCTGATTGACGTGCATTGACAAGTTTGGATATTAATATGAGTGGAACATACTGGACATACATAGAACGTACTTACAAAATTGAGTAGGACTAGTAAAATTTAAGTGTCAAATACTTATCGTCGTTTCTTTGAACTCAGTTTTGGGGCTTCTATCACTGAAGTGATACTTGTAACAAATTTTCACATATTGGAAATTCTACTAGTCAAATGTATATCTTTTGTTTTGTTTTGTATCACTTTTTCACTAATTTCTTGTCGATATAATTGCACTACTCAATCTCCTTTGGGATAGGGGTTAAAATATATCACTCATGTGGTAAATGGGGCTATTCTCGTCTATTTTCTGCGATTAACTTGGATTATAGATTTTATTTTAGTAAATGTCCTGTAAGGAAGACAACTTGGGGGGTTTGTAACCCCATCCACCCGCATTTTTTTAAACCACGCGAACGCAGATTCTGCATGTCCCATCTAACATACCGCTTAATTTACCTCCAAAAAGAATACTCAATTTTTTCGACTTCTGCAAGGAGAGGGAGCATCCATCTGATGCTGATGCTGGAAGTTCGATTGGGGAAACCCGTGTGGCTGAGATAACCCCTAGATAGAGAGATAGATTTTATTTCGCATAACATTTTACAGTAGGTTTGTTACCGCACATTTTACAATACAGGGATTTAATAAATTTATTTTTCCACTGAAACATACTCTTAATTATGCAAATTATATATTACAGCCCAGAGTAAAAATTTAGATTTAGAAGAAAAAGCGATAAAAACCTTCCATTACAGTAAGAAAAAAGCAAAAATATGGACATTAAATATACATAGGTATTCTCGACTAGAATTAAAGTGGTTGTTAGTAAAAATTTGTATATTATATTTTATATTTGGTTGGTGACATATATATATAAATACATAAACAAATACATAAATAAATTAATAAATAAGTAAGTAAAAAAATAAATAAACAAATAAATAGAAAAAATAAAATTAAATAAATATATATTTGTTTGCATAAATAAATGAATAAATAAATAAATAAATAGATAAATATATAATAACATAAATAAATAAATTAATAAATAAATACCTCTTAAGTGCCGGTATCTAAGAGCCAAAAGAAAAGGATATGAAAGTTTGCAAGGAACCAGCGAGTCAGCAGAACAGTTTCGGTGGTAAACGGAAAAGTGCTGGTACTTTTCTTGGATTTAAAGCCGCATCCGATCAGGAAGAAGCGAAGGTGCTGAAAACTGCTGCTGCCATTATGAAAGTATTAGCTCAAGAAGAGAACCCAATTTTTGTCAATAAAGAACCAATCTCGCCCCAGAAGAGGTTTGCACATGATACCATGAACCAAATGTCTCAAATTTGTCTGCAAAACAGAATTAATGCCCAATGTGGCTTTCGGAACAGCAGGCCAACCGTAAACTAAATTTTCTGGAAGAGACCAATGTATTTTAACTCCAAACACACCATCTTTTCATTCACATAGAAGCCCTATATGGCAACATGCTCTAACACGGCATTCCGGCAACATTGATTCAGCTGTGTCGGGTGACGCTGTGCAATGTGCGGTTTGGCAGCAGCTCATATAAATTCCTTCAAAAATGCACTGGATTTAGGAAAGATGCTACACTATCATATGACTAATTGTATCTCATTCTTAAGCATATAATACGTATCCACATTATCTTAATTTTATGGACTATCTTCAACAGATTTACCTCTGAGATTCTGGTTCAAAACTTCAGTTTTTAATGAAAAAATGTATGCTCCACGGACCGTTATTCTGTCAGTTTTGTAATACTCGCCTTGTTTGAATAATAAAAAGGTAAAGTAATTAAAAACATTAAATCATTTAAATTTTAAATTAAATAGCCTTTTATTCATACAATCCACCTTCTCTACTTATAAATGTGTTGAACACTTTGCGTATTCATCTCTCCTTGTGCATAATCTGCGAAGAACGATATTGACGAAGTCACACGTTGGCGTCCCTTAATGCATGTTTTCGGACGTGCATACATATTTCACATATTTACAGCGCCACGGTACGCAAAAAGTGTATAAAATTTAAATAAATAAAGTGCACAACTACGTCATACGAAAAATATCTCGCTACATGATGTGCATTTTTAAATCGTCTCAAAAAGAATGGTAATCAAATGTTATATACCAAATGTTACATACCAAATTTATTTAATTAATTTTTTGGTTTTTAAAAATTAGATTTTCTCAAAACATAGGTAACATAATTGTTCAAAATAAAAAAAAATATCAAAATCGTTAGAGCCGTTTTTTCAATTTAATTTAAATTTAACAAAATCGTTATATGAAAAAAAAAATATTTTAAGAATCTAATAACGCAAATTTGTTGAACTTTATAGTATAAGAAAAACAATAAACAGTTTAAAGATATTGGCAGTTTTATAAATTACCTTTAATCGATATCCCAAGTATACCTACTTAGTACAAAAGAACCGAAATCCCTGCAACTATTTTCGAGAAAATTAGTGATAAATGATTTTTACAAAAAATTGTATGGAAGGTACCGTTATTTAAAACGATACGAATGTAAACGATAAAGGAAAAAATAAAAAGATGCCCTCAGATCTAACCTCAAAAACCTTATATACGAACTTTGAAGCTAATCCGTTGAACCGTTTTGCCATACGCCATATATTTCCTACTCTTCTACTCTCAGATTGAAATAACGGGATTGAAATTGCTTTCATTGCATACAAAATAAAAATATTTCGTGGGAAACTATATTTAAAGTAAATACTCTGATTGATATTAACTTAGTCGAAACCAACGAACTTGTTCCTATGTAAACTTAATTTCCTAGAGAAGCGATTTTTACTGAATTAATATAACCATGTTTTTGTTGTTTCTTCTATGGCATTACAAATTTTTTCGTCATTAAATATGTAAAATAATTCACATATATGTTTTTATTTATTACAAACTTATTTTCCCCTAATTTACATTTTCAATTTCTTATTTATCTCCGGCCTATTATAAAATGTCGCACTTCCTTTATTAAGATATAAAAGTCAATAATGTGGTGCCGCTTTTTAAATTCATTTTGTCGATTGTTTTTATAAATGTTTTCTTACTAATTTTTACTTTTTCAAAACTAATACATAATAAACTAATTTTAATTTCAAGCAATTAACAAAATTCAATTCAAGTTATTTTAATAAAATATGTTCTTCAGCGCTATTATTGAAAGATTTTTCCGCTTTAAAATAGGCTTTTTCAAGGCAAGTTTTAGCAATTTTAATTAATGGTCACTTCGACCATTGTGATATCAGCTGGATCTGAAGTTCCTGCCTACTTTTTGAACCATTTTGAGCTGCTTATAAAGCTTGAGAGACATTTAGAGTCGGTCGAGTTTAGATCGGTAAGATCATTGTAGAAGTAAGCGCCTAGATGGTGATTTCGTTTCCGGAAGAGAGCAGGGTCAGAAGGTATAGAGTTACCTCTTCCTCCTCCTCGTCCATACAGCTCCTACAAAAGTCGTTCGAAAAAGTGAGTGTCCACTGATGACTCCAATTGTATCACTAATGTGCGATCTATTGAGGGTAATAAAACTCTTAAAGCGTTTTAGAATCAACTTAGGCCAAATCTGATTCGTTGTCAGACATATAATACAACCTGTCCATCTGTGGTTCGTTTTTTTCTATTGCATCCAGTTTTAACAAGAGTTTGCATGTGCAAATTGGTATGCCTAAGGAGCCTTTTTCGGACAAGTTTAAGTGGGTAGTTCCAAGTTTGCCAAATTTGTCAGCCTTGCAGTTACCCGGAAAGTCTCTATGCACCGGCACCCAACACAGTTGAATGTTAAGCTGCTCAGCCATCTCCTATGGACATGATCGGCAACTTTTGGTCAGTATATACTTTTTAGCATATATGTACTTTGGTCTCACTATCTAACCTCGTGCAAAAGATTATTCCACGCCCAGAGAAACTTCACAAATTTGCGGGTATAGTCAGTAAAAAAATGGTTGCAGAAGCTAGTTAGAAAAGCTTGGGAAAGTTATATAATTTTCTCGGTTTATAAATAATGCGAACCCTTTAAAAAAATTCGTATATATTCGAATCTTAGGATCTGCCTGCTACGTTATAATTTATGCAGAGGTAATAATTATTGACACCAATGTCCCTCAAATTTACGATTTCGAATAGCAAATTTAAAAAGCATTTCATGACAGTTCGTATTCGGATTTTAGCTTTTTTCAAATATAGTATGTAAAACATTAATGGCAGAGTTTACCCAACTCCCGAAACTTATCTTTCGCCACTTTGCATACAACTCAAAGTGTATTAATAAGAACACGAAAGAAATACTCGTAAATCGTAGCCCCTTTTTTCGCCATGATCTACCTATATTCCAAATTTCTGGTTCTAAGGCCTTCCAGTTTCTGAGTAATTTTGGGTACGACTGTAACTTATTGCATATCCATATAATAATAGCAAACTGACTTTTATATGGAGGATAGATACGAAGGGACTACTATTAAAAATATACTTTTCACTTTATTGATTTCAATTCATTTGTTAAATAAACCCTTTTGTGTGTCATCACAAATGGTGTAGCAGAACAATAAATTAAGCTCTTTATGATCGCAAACATTTGAATCTATCAGTATTAAAAATTATGTCTTGGAAAATTAAAAATTTTCTTTAGAATTTCCCATTTCTATGCTATAACATCACCGACTTTTATTAATCTTCAAAGGCCAGAAAGGATTAAACTGCAAAAAAAAATAGTATTAACATTACGTTTGCCTAAATAGCATCACTTTTGTAACCGCTATAAAAGACTAATCTTCCGCATGGAATAGCACGAACCAGAAAAAAGGAAATTTCCAGGAAGTATACATAGGTACAACTGTGATGGGGTATAAAAAGAGCACAACGTACACAATCTCTTTGTTGCCCATATTCAAGCGTGAAATGTTCCTCACACAGGCTTTTCTCTTTCTTCACATTTTGTCAGGGATCCAATTTGCCATCCGTGAAAAAATCAACTGTTCAATAGATATCAAGTTCTAGGTGGATTAATCCATTCCCACCCCCTGACAGGAGGTATACATTTTATTTTGCTTGCAGGAGTGCAAGAATTTCTTTGGAAAAATAATGGGAAAACCGGAAATAAGAATTAGAAGATTCTTTTGAGGAAAGGGAAAACATACCGCCCTAATTTTCTATCTTATAACCCTTATTCGACGTTCTTCCATATCTTTGTATTTTGGATTAATACTACTTCTTACCTTGGTGTCTGCTTACCTGCTGTTTCTGGTGGTTCGTTACTGTGCTATTCTTGTTGTAGATTCGCTACTATCCCCGCTTACATGATTTTCGATTGTAATTTCACGCCTGAATTATCCTTAGGGAGACATAGCCCATAAATAAGCATGGAGCGCACACCAGTATTCTCGCATACAAACATGAACTCGTAGACACTCCACCGCTGACATAAATTTAAGGTTCTCCCACACTTCAGACTCCAACGCTCTAAAGAGACGGTAGTGCGGCTTTATAGCGCACGTCATCTAACGATTACATTGTTTGTACAGAAAGGACCCAACATCCTCACATAAAGCTGGCGGCCTGGAGCTGCCGGGTTGATGTTTTGACTGGTATTAGTGTGGCGGTTTCAACTAAGCGGAACGAAGGTAGTGTTGGTGAGGTACAAATGGTTTCGCATATGGTTTTGCCGATGTTGTTTGTTACCTACATATAATTCCTGGTTATATTGGTGGAGATGGTGGTTGCAGGTATGGTTTCACACGTACCTAGTTTATTTGTCTGGCTTACGATGAAGCAGAATTCAAAAGCGATGGGGTGCGCC
Organism: Ferdinandea cuprea; assembly: GCA_963576555.1. Lineage (NCBI taxonomy): Eukaryota > Metazoa > Arthropoda > Insecta > Diptera > Syrphidae > Ferdinandea > Ferdinandea cuprea. The sequence continues at coordinate 81,343,260 of OY754958.1, read as the reverse complement.
AATTTTACAATTTTTACCCTTTACGACTTTATGAAATTTGTTTGTTAGCACTCCGGCAAGTTGTTTAGTAATGAAAGGCGAACGATTCCGGCGAGTTTGTTATTGGAGTAGGTAAGATGGGTGAATGTGAATCAATTACGCGGTGAATTGATTACGCCAGATAGGTAACAAGGAAATTTATCTTGTTAAATATTGTATTAAGGCATAGGTAGTTTTAAACAGGCAATAGGTAAGCAGTTATTCAGGCAATAAAACATGTTAAGTCGGTCAATATCAACATATGTACTTCGATTACGAAATCTCGATTCAAATTATTTTCGGGCCGTAAGTAGAACTAAGAAGCATATCTAGGGAAGAGAGGGGCTAGAAGTAACGCTTTTTACTAAAACCACCAAATAGGTACTTTTTAAATTAAATAGCTATGTTTCAATTCCAGAATTTATCCAAAAAGATGAGCAAAACCCATTCGGAATGTGTGAAGATATACTTAGATTTTAAAAAAACCGTAGGTTTATGGTGCAAATTGCAATATGTAACAAGAACAAACCAAATTATCAATCTTGTTTTATTTTGAAAGAAAATATTAATTTTTTTTTTCAAGGAAAAAAACATACATAGTTCTAATTCAATAACAAAAATTCTTACTATAAAAAGGAATTATTTAAAAAACAGGATCAGGTTTCAATACGTAACAACATAAACCGGAAATATATTACATTTAGACCCGAAATATCCGACAAAATTCCAGCCAAGCACAAATGCACAATTAAAAGAGATAATTGAACTTTTTTCTCTTTCATATGACTCTTTATTTAACAAGGAACTCCGTTTTTATTTTCAATTTCTTACCCCTGTTACGACTAGCCCCGCTCTCCCCTTTCCTTGATGCAAATAAACAAATCTTAATTGTATTAACAATCGGATTACTGGAAATTGTCGGTATGATTTTTTATTTATTATAGGATTCACAACTGCAAGTGGCAATGTTCTATCACAGTGTTTCAATCAATTGAAGAATGCGTTTGGCTACATCAGGTTTCAAAATCTTTATATGGTTGTTAAACCGACAATTGCAGTTCCCAATGCCAATATGAAATTTAAGAGTATTTCAACAAAAACAAGAAACGATTAGCCAAAAAATGGAACAAGGCAGTATTCAATGTCTTCACATATATAATATTAAGGCGATTATTAAATTGATAAGGGTAATTGCTACTTGAATAACTTCATTCGTCTAATTGATACCCATAGTTTAGGAAAGCTTTTCCAGACTTGTTGTTTATTTTGAACTTTAGACGGTGAAACAGTCTTTAAGGTAGATACGTGATATTTTATTTGAGAGTATATTAAATCAAACTTATTTATGATGATTTTATTATTTATTATTCCTAATTACAAATATAATAAATGTGAAATTGTGTTTGTTTGTCTTTCAATCACGATCGAACGGCTTGACATATTATGATGAAATGTAGTGGAAAATGACATAGAATTCTTTTAAGAGCGCTGAAAGGGCTTATTTACCACTGTTGAATTATTATGCATTTTAGAACGAGTGAATTTTCTGTCGAGATTATTTAAAAAATAAAAGTATATATTACAATTATATTTGTGAAAGCCTTTAAGAGTTACCCAAATGATTATTTTTTACCAAGAGAATATAGCATTTTGTTAAGAAAGCCAAAAGAGTATGGTGGCGACTCTTCTGCAGCAAAATAGATGAACTCTCTGAAGCTGCCAGGCTAATGCAAATCCTTTAAACAAATCCAATGATGCCCAGGCCCCAGCTGTCTCAAAAAGTCAGATGGCTCGTACACTATTTCTAACGAGAAATCGCTTAAGCTGGTATTAGACACCCTCCTCCCGGGTAGCTCTCATGTTACAAGTAGTGTGAACCCAAACAGTGTAATGACACATCACCAACATTCAAGATCAGCCGAAATACTTAAAATATCGGATATTATTTTACCTGTGTTGGAAATAATTCTGAAAAGTTGTATGGTCCACATTTCGTTGATATGGAGAGGTTAAAGTGGTTTTTATACCCAACGTTGGTAAATACTCCATGCTACTCCAAAATAACTCAGATCCATTAGTGTATCATTATTTCTCCTAAAAGATTGATAGATATCGATATACGTACTAGCATTGATGTGAAACTACTGTCTAGGGCCCAACATACTTATTGTAAAGGCAGATCTGTTGAAACAGCCCTACACACGCTAGTTTGTATTAATTAATATTACATACTTAAAAAAAATCCACAAAACACAACAAGAAACAGAAAATTATGCGGTAGCTACCGCCAAGATAAAAATAATGCGCGCTGTCCAAAATCTGTCACACAGGAATAACCAGAAAGGCTATTCTCCCGACAGTACAATCGAGGGGTGAGTTCACTGGAAAAGAATACCTTAGTTAGCCTACGCTGAGTTTTCCTTTGATGTCGATTTGACGGCCGCTGCAAAACTGAAGATTTTCTTTTAACTGAAAGCGAAAAACTTTTCCACGTTCAAAACGCTCCGGTTATTACAAGGAAATGAGAATTGGAAATTTGTTCTTTAAAGCGAATAAGAACGGAAAGATGATGATAAAATTGATGATAATAACGTAAACAGCAAATCAACTTGTGACCACTGGCGTGAACCACTTTCTTATTTTCTCGCGTGTCGACGTCGCGTCTTTTCTCCAGAAAATTACGGCCAGAATTCAACCAGACCTATTTATATCACCACTTACTAACACAAATATTCACTATATCTTTTACATCTAAATACACCGACACAACACTCTACATAGCTGTTTTGTAAATTCCTTTTTCCACAACGATTTCCTTTCCTAAATTCCGTTTTCCCTCCTGTCCTTCTTTTTCTCGTTTTTTTAGCCCGAGGCTTCTATTGTAATACTACTACTTTACTTTACAAAAAAACTGCAAAAAACTTAAAAGAAAACTGGCGACTTTGGCGACTTTTAGTTGTCACCACAAAGAAAAACTTCGTGTAAAAAAGACAACTGACAAGTTAGCTGGTCAACCAAGAAGTGATTTTTCATTGTTCCTGATCGCACGGAATTCAGCTCATACAATTATCTTTTACATCGGTAGTGGGGTTCCACTAATGGCCTGCAATAGACGCTCTCCTTGTATTGGAGATTGTCTGACATATCCCACTACTCAAGCGAACCCCACATTTAAGCGAACCAAGATTAGACACCATTCAGCTACAAGGGAGCATAGTTTGCCACGGTGTGCGAATGTCTCACTGTTACCCTTTCGCCTTTTTTCTCTCACACTTCCCCTCTTATACTCAAACACTGAGTTTTCCGCCACTGGAAAGCCAGGTTAATGGAAAGAGTTCAAACCTCGTCCGAACTGGAGCAAAAAATTAGCTTAGGTATTAATTTTTATGAACGATCATTTGGTGATTTCTGATGGTCGCGAAAACAAATAACAGCAAAACGTAAACAAGTATTTACGAATAAATTATTACAATCTCGAGGAATAATTATTAAGTAAATATAAAAAAGAAACCTTAAATCGGGATGTAATAATTCAACTCATAGGAAAACGTATCACTAAAAAAGGTAAACAAACAAATTTGATCTAAATCGAGTTCATCCTTGAATCGGGCTCTTTAAAAACTCAAATACAGATGGACAGGAGGTAAAAAATACCCATCCACCGATTGGAATCCTCAAAGGCCCCCGGAACAAAAAAGGGAAGCTGAGTGTTGTGCCAGTGTTGTACAAATTCGCGACATTTAAACTGTCTGGTGGAATTCTGTTCAGATGTTGGGGTGAAGGGATCTTGCCGAAAGCAGGTCATTGTGTAGTTTGTGGCAGCCGAGTTTTCATGTTGATGTTGCCTCTTTGTGTTGTGCTGCGATGTGTCGTCTTTCACATTGATGTTCGTTTGACTTAAGTTTGGTGTTGTGTTTTTGTGTGTCCGCCCACACTCCTCTGTTGCTCCTCCGGTGCTCCCCGACAAAAACCTTCGTCCGTGTGGCTCTGGATTGGGGTAAATGGTACGAGCTCTCTCGTTGAGGGATGAGGGTGCCACCCTCCCACCCTCAAAGTTCGTGGGAAGTGGTCCTAAGGCTGATGGGACCTGGTTGCCTTCCAATTTCCTATGACCTCGGAAGTGCCACCCAAAAAAAGAAGGGATTAGATAGGGAAAAGAGGGATAGAAGATGGCCCTTGTTCACAGATGAGGAATTAACCGAAAAGTCAACTTTGCAACGCGAGAAGTTTTGCAGTATTTCCCAATGACAACAAAAAACAGCTAGTCACGGCGGATATGTTGGAAAATGGGAAATGCTGCTAAGTGTTGAGTTTACGTAATTCAACCTTTCTAGCTATTTTAATGTAAATGTTTTTAAATTATTTTCTGTTCCAAACATTGTACCTTTAGTCATTGAATTTTCTTAGCTGTTTATTTGCTTAGGTGACTTTGAAAATTTTCTATTTAAGTTAATATGCTTTATCTTCCAATTAATAGTAAACGATAGACAGCAGAGCACAAATATATTGTGGGTGCATTTTTCTATCGAAATTGCTCGGCAGTCAGTACAACTCATAAATAAGCATGCACATTAAGTTACATTGTAGTTATATATTGAATTCATTAGCCACTCTTTCCGACAAAGTCTTCTGTAAAACATTTTTCAAGTTATAATGTTTTTTTAATTCTTTTAACTTTTTTCTTTTATGGTTTTCATATTCTAAAAATAATATATGTTAGAATTTGGTCCATGTGATATCAAAAATTCTTCTCTGACGTAGCCAAATACGTAGGTCTCATCTTGGATAGGAAGCTCAGCTGAAAATCTAACATATAAAAAAGAGTTCGTAAAGCTATCTTAGCCTTTTTTTATTGCAAAAATCTAATGGTAACATGTGGGGACTAGAACCCCGAATAACTCACTGGCTATATATCTCTGTTGTAAGACCGACACTAAAATATGAAGCAATTGTCTGGTGAACTGCCTTAGAGAAATTGATAAATCGCGACAAACTTAGTAAAGATCAGCTGGTTTATGCATAAGTGGAGCACTTCACACCAGTCCCTTAGCTACATTTAAACATTATGTTTTCGTTAATACACCTTGATGTTTTTACCAGACAGATAGCTGCATGAACACACCCATGATACTTCCTAGAAATTTAGGCTACACCATAGCCCAACAGCATTTTGATAAAAACTTCCAACAACCCATCCCCCCAGGTCCTTTGGGGAGGAAGGTGGCTTGTTAGAGGAAGAATCGATCTATTTCCACACAGACGGGCCAAAAACAAGTGATGGGATGGGTGGCGGCGTCTTCTCTTAGTCAGACACGCAGGTCTAAGTGTGTCGGACTTCCATCCGGCTGCCACTTCAACCTAACCTAGTTTTCAATTAGAAAAATCTTCAATATTTAAAAAAAAAAATATCGGTATTTCCAATAACATTGTGGGTGATATTTTGCAAAAAATATTGGCTTAATATTTTGTTAAGAATTGTAGTTATTTCGGTTTCCATGAAAATTTTCGAAGAAAACAGCATTTTATTGAAAAACGCCTACAAAAATGGAGGTGGCAAAAAACTTTATATGACATATATATATGTAAAGGTTGTAACACTCTATCTATACAAGCGAGCAGAGCTGTGAGCAGCTGTTTGTCTTTAATAAACTATTTTATTTGGTAGCTTAAAATCGATTCAAAGGCTTTGGATAAAAAAGGGGATATAGATATAGGCCTATATTATATAGTATTAGCACGTTTTTAGGAATCTTAAGCATATTATAACATGAGATCGAAAGTTTAGGAAACACAATAACTCACGATTCGTTAGTCGACTTTAAATATTTGAATATTAATAGAAAAGCAAAAGTTATGGAATAGGAGTTGGTAGTACCCTCGCAAAAACAGCCACTTTAACCGATAAAGTTACCACCTAAGGGAACGAGCGAAATGTTACTACCGAATGATAAACAATACTATGTGGAAAACTTTAGTATGAAAAAAGGTATACTTACAAACTTCTCTAGTAAATGCCTAAAAGAGGGATTATTTTTAACAATTGTAGGTAATCGGAATCTTTGGCCACCAAGATTGAACTCTGCACATTTTGGCGTAAAAAGATATAATACGGGACAAAGAGCGCTTATTTTTTCGATAATTAAAAAAAAACACAAACCGTTAACCGTTTTCATTTCAAAAAGTAAAAATACTTCCATAACTAAGCAAGGTATTCGCAGGTAGTATGTAACAAAAAGAATACAAAATAATGATTAAAGATGTGACGGGATAGTAAATTGGCCCGATAGCCAAATATACTGTTCAGTAGCCGGATATCTTTCGGAGAGAATATATACATATATTGGAAAGCACATAGGTACTCTTTTCTTTAGAAAGTGTTTGGAATATGCAAATGATGTAGCCATTCATCTCTCATATCAGAATATAAGTTCAGTTAAAATTTACCTCCTTCCACATATAAAAATCTACCGAGAGTACTTCAGACATATTTTAAAAACAAATCGATTGCAATATTCGTATTTGCATTCTACCCATTTAACTGCAAATTAAAATGTTTATAATGTACTCGCATTAAGAAATATTTTTTCTAAAATGTGAATGTAATATAAATAGTACATGACTATTGAAGTGCCCTACAATTTGACGTGACGTTCAATGAATATCTACGTATTTAATAAACGGTCTGTTCATTTTACAACGATAGGCGTCGACCATAAATCTTATCAAAGCCGAAAAAATATAAATCAATAATTACACGCCTTCTCGTAGAGTTCGATGGTCTCGCCCATTAAATACATCTTCCCCTTTGCCAAAGCTCCTCTTGAGTTCGAGTAGGAGAATTTTTTTGCACGTATTGCTTTAAAAAACTTTTGCATAGGTTTCAGCAGCACACCGCACATATTCGCTCCTGCTAGGATAATCTGATTATCTAATCGTGTCCTCCTATCGTCTTTGTCGTCTTCATCCCTCTTGGACAACTTGTAATTGGATTAGGAGAATCTGACAACTTGCAAACATGTGTGTATAGTCATCCTTTTTTTATGTTTGCTATGAAGGAGTTTTGTTTGCATCATGTACTGAATGTGTGTTCTTGCTAAGAACAAAAGAATAAGAGATGTTCGAATGTTTTGGGCAGGCAGATAAAACTTTCGGGTATCTGAGAAGAAATAGTTAAGAAAATGTTTTCTTTGTTGTTTCAAGAAAATAAAATGTACAGCAATGTTTCAGGAGATAAAATTGAAATTGAAAAGTACACAATGAGCATTTTAATGTCACTTGTGATTCAATTGGAACAATAAAAACATAAGGAAAGGCTACAGTCCGCTTGAGGCGAACAGTATGATACCCTATCCATATCCCTATATGCCCCAAAGAAAAAAGCATTAAGAAGATGATGGATAGCATTTTATTTAGTTCTATTAATTAAAAAAAAAAAAAGTTTTTTTGAAAAAACGCCCCCAAAATGTGGGCGTGGCCAAAAACTTTGTATGGGCGATATGTTGGAAAAAATATTGGGTAAATATTTTGTTAAACAGTTTTTTCGCTTTCTGTGAAAATTTTCGAAGAAAACAGCATTTTAGTCAAAAAGCCCACAAAAAGTAGGCGTGGCAAAAACTTTATATGACAAACTTATAAAGGAGGGCAGTGCCTACATATCTTGTTAAGGTTGTAGCACTCTATCTCTCTAATTTTAGCTTTAAAACGGTTTTTTCTAAATTGTGGGCGTGGCAGTTGGCGTGGCAGTGGGCGTCTTCAAAAAATTTTTACACTTAACCATTTCGGAGCCCTAGGGAATATGTGGTCCAAGTTTCAGCTTCCTAGCTTAATTTTAAAGGCCTAAAAATTGCGTACGGACGGACGGACGGACGGACATTGCTAGATAGTCTTAGGATTTGGTCCTGATCATAAATATATATACTTTTATGGGTCTACGGCGGATATTAAGGGGTGTTACAAACTATGTGTCAAAATTAATATACCCTTAGGATAGGGTATAAACAATGTTCGGAAAGACAATAACTATAATATTGTAGAGTGTATTAATCTAATACTAAACTCGTGTTAAGAATACATAATGCAGTGTTTATACCCTATCCTAAGGGTATATTAATTTTGACACATAGCTTGTAACACCCCTTAATATTCGTCGCAGACCCCTAAAAGTATATATATTTGTGATCAGGACCAAAATCTAAGACTATTTAGCAATGTCCGTCCGTCCGTCCGTCCGTATCAACTTTTGAGGCCTTTAAAAATATACTAGGAAGCTGAAATTTGGAACATATACTCCCTAGGGTTCCGAAATGGTAAAGTGTTAAAATTTTCAAAATACGCCCACTGCCACGCACACAATTTAGAAAAAACCGTTTTAAGGCTTAAGTTAGAGAGATAAAGTTGTACAACCTTCACAAGATATGTAGATACTGCCCACCTTTATTAATTTGTCATATAAAGTTTTTTGCCACGCCTACTTTTTGTATCGAAAAAAAATGTTTAACAATATATTATGCCAATATTTTTCTGTATATATCGCCCATACGAAGTTTTTGGCCACGCGTTGGGGGCGTTTTTTGAAAAAACATATTTTTTTTTCTATAAATTTCATAGAATGAAATAAAATGCTATCCATCATCTTCCTAATGCTTTTAATAGGGTATCATACTGTTCGCCCCAAGCGGACTGTAGCCTTTCCTTATGTTTTTATAATGTAATGCGCATTGGTTCTAATCAAGTCTTATTTGGGCCTCAATGCAAAAATTTAAAATTACTTGAATTATGTACTACCTACATTTTTCATTCATTTTGCTCGTTTCACTAAAACATGAATGTTGCTTCCGACATTATATATGTTATTGGGAATCTTGTAGTAACTGCAACTCTATATTACAATTCATGGTAATAATAATGGAAATAAACAGTTTATTATTTAGTAGGAAAAACTGCGTAGGGTTATATATTTTAATTACAATATCAGGTTTGGTTGTGGAGTGCTTATTGCAAGCAGCTATCACGAGCAGAAATTGTGCTCCCATAGGCTCATCAGGCATACAACATTTCGACATATAAATATAACTGTTAGTATGTTAAGAAATTCTTTTAATATGTTTACTTAGTCTACTAGTTTACAACTATATATTGAGGGTACAGTGGCTTAGTGGTTTAAGTGCTTTGGACTACTAAGCGACGGGTCCACGGTTTAATCATCTAAGTTTTTTTTTCGCTACTCCACCTCTTGCAAAAATCTGGAAAACATCCAAGAGTAACAACTATCACGAGAAGCTTCTCAAATATAAAATTGCCATTCAAAATCAACATTAAACTGTAGGTCCCTTCCATTCGTGTCAAAAAAGAAAATGTATGCCTTTACTGCTAATATAAATTTTTTATTTTTTTATTTTTGTGTAAAATGGCAGGCACAACAAAAAACAAAACTAACAAGAGCATACACGTGTTGAATAAAATCCGCGAAAGAGTGGTAGCTCTTTATAGCACCAGCCCTTGAATGGAAGTCTTACAATCTTAATATTCAATACTTTGGGTAATAATTTCGCTTTCTACCCCACTTACAGAGGATTTAAGGAAAGGCCTACATTGTTGCACTCTGACCCACATTAATATAAACAAACAATTAAAAATAAAAAATTTTACTATGAATTTTGCAAAATTAGCTCGGAGCAAAATATTAAGAAATAAAAAGTTAGTTGGATTTTGATTAGGTATAGGTTTTTAAACTTTTAAATGTATTAATGCGTGTCAAAAATATATATTCCCACACACAATGGCTGGAGAAGCTAGGCATTGGGTCCTGTATGGGCCGTTTACGCCAAACATTTTTTTCGTTTTATTTATTTAATGTATTTGTAGAGCCGATTAATTAAAATGATGGAAAGCTACAGAAATATATTTTTATTGTAAAATCAGAAGAATGTTTTAATTATAAAAAGATTAGTTAATAGCTTTACATTTCGATATTTAATTAATGAAGAATGTGAAAAAGCAAGTCAAGTCAGAATGACAGAACAAAAGAGAAACAAAATATGTTTTTATGTAAATGTTGGTAGGTATGAATGGGCACGAATTGGCAGGGATGTCCAACAGTATTAATAAACGATTAATTCAAAATTATTTAAAATCAATTATTTGAAAAAAAAATAATGAGTTCAGTCGACAAATTAACCGATGCCAACCATCCTTACTAAAATCGATGTACCTATAAAGAGAGTTGGTATTTATTTAACTAATTTAACTAAAAATGAAGAAATTTAGTTGCGTAGAAAAATGTGAATAATCAGTTTCGAAACACAACTGCTGCCAAACGTATCTTCCAGTGGAAAATATAAGAAGAACATGTTTGTTATTGCTTTAAGACTCCGCATTTATTTTGTAATTTTAGTTTTGTGTAAAAATATTTAAAATGTATAAAAGATCTCATTGTGCTCGGCTTTCATTAAAAGACAAGTTCAAGATTATTGATGAGTGCAACAAGGGCATTTTTTCACTTAAGGAAATTTCAATAAAATTCCGATTATTAGTGATTTCTTCTCTTCAAAATAATCGCGGGACCATTCAATTTGATATTGTATTTTTAATTTTATTTTTGGGTTGAACTTAATAATTTAGACTTACGTTACTTAAATTAAATTTAATGTACCTAATTGATACCACGATTAATAAAAATCAAAAGTCGGTCAATATAACGAACGCTCTCGATAGAGAATGACCTCGAACATTATATCATTCGTTATACTGGACGTCCACTGTACTGATAGTTTCAATTCAATTTCCGATTAAAAACTAATGACTAATATTTTTATTTTCTGTTTTAAATATTGCAGAGACTGATGAAAAAGGAATACGAATATTCCTAAAGTTTGGTAAACAAGATTGGGAGATGCATTTTTCGAGTTGCAGGGTACATATTTGCAAAATGTACCTTTTGGGAAAGCTAAGATTTTTGGTAGAAAATTAATTAATTAATTCATTTAAGAACCAAAGCAATTCAACGTGATAATACAAATCTTACCTTAAGTTCAGTGTGAAACAGATTTAGTTAAATTGAAAATTTATTTAATAAAGTAATTTTTAATTTCTACGTACATATATAGATTTATACCTTATTCCTTAACAAAAATAAGAATTTATATGAACACACTGAACCACCCTGCATACGCTACGCTGCAAAGATATTTTGTGATACGATTCGAAACCACATTTTATATTGCCTCAAAATTTCGTATGACCCACTCGTGCACTTCATTTGTTTTGTGTATACAAACGATGAGTATTATACTACTAATTTTCAGATTTTTTCTTTGCAGATCATTAATAGAAACTTTGCTAATGTTTTTTTCATTAAATTTTTTCTAAAATTGTACTATTTCGTAATAAAATTCAAGCAATCATAAATTTTATCATCCCATTTAGTTGAACATACTTTTTTATCTACCTATGGGCTTATGCTAAACGCTACTTGAAAAACAATTCAAAAGGATTTGGTGAAGTATCTTCATCCTGTCGCTACAATTCAATACAAGTCTGTAAATAAAGATGGCTACAAAATACTTAAAAGAATTCAAAGTCTGTAGCCCTTAATAAAAATATCAAAGTTGTTTGTATTACGGATTTTTAATTTCCCGGACAGAGATTGGCAAACATTGTTAGACTTTCCTATCACGTCGATGCTGAAAATTGGCCAGCGGATGTTTTTAAACAACTTTTATTACCATTAATGGTGAGGTACTCTTACTTGTACCTACTTATTACGACTCTCATGCGCAGCGCCTGACCTCAAAGTTAAAGGTAACATCGAGGGGATTAAGGAAGATCGTCGCATTAATGAGTAAACTGAATGAAACCGCATTAAAGGGCAATAAAAATTCATCTGTCTAACTTTGAGACGTCGTCCTTACAGACATAGCTTCAATACCATTGTACCAATATACTGAGCGCCGTTTTCTTCATCCCTCAAATACATCCTGGTTTTATTTAGGTACGTGATGATGAACACTTTACACGTGCTGCGAATCTTAAATAGCGAACGGAATCCTAATAAGCTGTATTGTTGCGAATATACGCAGATTCCAATAAAATATGTGTGTTGTTTCATTTAACTTTAAAAGCGTCCGTCGACAACCACAGTCTGCTTATATCCTTTAGAGCACCTGTTTTATTTTTAGGTAAATGGGGGATAAACATGGCGCGCCTTTAAAGCACATTTTGTAAACATATCTTTGGAAGTGCTATAACAAATTTTTGCTATAAATTATGCAGGGCTGGATATTTTTTCTTTTTCTGTATCCCTCATTTACGTGTTGGCTGCATTCAATGTCCCGACCAAACGCACATCCAACGCGACGGGAGTAATGGGTGGAGGACGTCTGACATAGTCTGGCTCTGCAGCAATTGGTTTTAGATTAACAAAGAGAGAGCGTTTCATCTACGTTCAGATTATGTATACTTTTTTTGTAGATTTTTATCACGTAATGCTTTCTATTTTCGATTTTCGTGATATCTTCCCCCTGGAGAAAGTTGGTAATGAAAACAGATTCCCTCAAGTAGGTGAAAATGGGATAGCCCAAAAACAATTCATGTATACAATTCTTTCTATGTGTTTGTCTGCGTTTGTTTGAAATAGAAGAATTCCTAATTGACTTCTTTTCATTTTATTTCGGTTACAAGAAATATTTCGCCACCCTATTAGTAGCCAAGTTGTCGTGTCTATTCTGACTTAGACATTCTATAAGGTGTTAGTTAACGTTTCTCCGTAATGTGACATACATACATGTTTATGTAAGATATGGAGTCGGAAAATTAGTATACTAAGTATTATGTGCATATGTAATGCAGATTGTTTTGTGTTAGGTTCTTAGAAAATATGGACAAATTTTTATATAGATGCATAGTTGTACTTAATATTCATTCAGTAGAATTCGCAATTTCTGTCATAAGATACCAATTAAATATGTATACAGTTATGTGTATTCGAAAAGCATAGATCAATATCGCTTTGATGGCAGGAATATGAGCAGAATGTCGCACAATGATAATTGAGAGATAATGCAGCAGGAAATTACGGAATGGATTTTGCAAGATAATTACCAATGGAATTTAAGCCATTGGATAGATAATATTGAACAAATTGTGGCTTTGTGATAAGACCGTCGATATCCATTATTTATGCTATTCGATATTTTCTTTTCGAAGTGCCTGCACATACAGCTATGGACAAAATAATAGCAACAACTCTTTTTATACCCTATCCTAAGGGTATATTAATTTTGACACATAGTTTGTAACACCCCTTAATATTCGTCGCAGACCCCTAAAAGTATATATATTTATGATCAGGACCAAAATCTAAGACTATTTAGCAATGTCCGTCCGACCGTATCAACTTTTGAGGCCTTTAAAGTTATTTGAAATTTGAAATTTGAAATATATACTCCCTAGGGCTCCGAAATGGTAAATTGATAAAATTTTCAAAATACGCCCACTGCCACGCCCACAGTTTAGAAAAAACCGTTTTAAGGCTTAAGTTAGAGAGATATAGTTGTACAACCTTCACAAGATATGTAGGTACTGTAGGCGTTTTTCACTAAAATGGTGTTTTCTTCGAAAATTTTCATAGAAATCGAAAAAAAATGTTTAACAATTTATTCAGCCAATATATTTTGCAATATATCGTCCATACAAAGTTTTTGGCCACGCCAAAATTTTTTTCAAAAAAATTATTTATTTTCTATAAATTTCATAGAATAAAATGCTATCCATCATCTTCCTAATGCTTTTTTTCTTTGGGGTACATAGAGATAAGGATAGGGTATCATACTGTTCGCCCTAAGCGGACTGTAGCTTTTGTTTATGTTTTGTTATGCGAATGAGAGACAAAGCAAGAACCATTTTTAATGCTGCAAAAACTTGAAACTGCAATTCTAACTGGTACATTTATAAGGCTTATAAGCGTGGGTTCATGAGTGCAATAGCCTGTGATAAACGTATTGCCTGGAGAGCATTCTGCAGTGATATTGAAAGCACTACGTAATCGGCAAGTCTTAGGAAAATTCTGCCTAAGGAATCCGTTGAAAGTGGAAGTGGAAAATGCACAACATCTAGCAAAGGAAACTTTCAACCTCCTACTACAAACTCACCTTCCGAGATGTACTGAGTGTACCAGGCTACGTATAGCGCCTGATTAGCTGCATTGCCAGTCCCGGAAGGTACTATTACGGAGGAAAAGATAATCTAGGCAATATATAGCTTCAGTTCCTTCAAATCCTCTGGAATTGACGAGATATTTACAATTATGCTACAGAAATCTAAGGACTTAATTTTACCGATTCTCAAAAGTCTTCCAATAAGAAGTCTTGAACTAAGCTCCATTCAAAGGCCTGGGGTAAGGTAAAGACTGTCTTCAATTCCAAGGCAGGGAAATGTAGCCACACGAATTTTAAGGACTTGAGACATGTCATGACAGGCTGACATCATTCGTCCTGAAAACCTTCAAAAAATGAAAAAAAATAAAAAATCCGTGGCAGACTTGATAACAGTGCATTTTCCACATCTCAGCATGCATACATTAAATGCAGAGGGGTGGAAACCGCACTCCATGAAGTAGTCACCACTATCATTAAACGACGAATAATATTATATTAGCAGCGTTTTTAGACATTGAAGGAGCATTCAACAATGTTAAAATAAGGGCAGTAAATGGAACATTGCAAAAGTCTAATGTAATCAAGGAATATATGTGCAAATCTTGGTGACGCTTACCTAAGGGCTACTGCATCCAGAGGAACACCCCAGGGAGTTATCATCTCTCCACTGCTATGGGTTCCCGTCATCAATGAAATACTCATGAAATTAAACAACAAATGGGTTAAGTAATTGATTACGCAGACGATGTTGTGTTGCTTGTGTCGGGGAAATTCTTATCAACTATAAGCGAACTGTTCGAAAAATAACAAACGTAAATTTATTTGTGTTGGCATTAGTTGTCTTCTATGGGATGATTCATATAACCTTCCCCCTACAGTCTAATGTTACCCCTCTCTTAAGGTAGACTGAATAGTGATAAAGTTTTCTAACAGCAACTTATAGCTAGTCGTATAGATGCCCCTGATCTGTTGTCTTCCATTGCATTTAACCGCCGCGGAGGTGCTCACAACTTACGCAGCGTGGGTCTTTTAGTAATTAGTTATCATAGGACGAATTATGGAAGGAATGAGCCAATGAGTAGAATTTATAACTTAAATAATAATGTGATGAATTTGCATGTCAGTAAATTTAAACTGAAAATGTGTTTGCGTGTTCTGATATCTTAGATCATTTTTATATCTTTTGTGTTTGTGTTATCTATATATGTTTGCTTTATGTATGTTTTTACTAACACCAGCATTTGGTGCACTTTTTATGCAGGCAAATTTCTGCTGGAGACAGCTGCTTGTAATAAGCACTCCACGACATAGATCAGAAAAACTCACTACGAACACTAAATGAGTAAATAAAACAATGTGGTATTGGGATAAATCCCCAAAAGACCGAACTTGTGCATGAAACTTCACATGATCAAAATTAAAACCAACAATAGGTGGAATTAACTACCTTCATCACTTGAGGAATAAGAACACTTGGAAGTTTCTTCTTCAGAAAAAAAAACTACTCTTCCATCTAACCTAACCTAACCCAACCTATTTAATGGAAAGCTGCTTGTTATGTAAGGTATTTTCAGTTACAAAAAATACTTAATAAACTCGATATTCCTAAAGCGTAGACAAAAAAAATTTTTAAATTTAAAATTATTACTTAATTATTTTTTTTTTTTTTAACTAACATTACAATAGGTCTTATATTTAGGGAAATCACGTACTGAAAATGAGTTCTTGCTATTATTTTGGCCATAGCTTTACGTACTTTTTATATTACTTTGTATTACTATTTGATCCATCGTAATAAGCCACTTCCACGCTCTCAGAAAACCTATGAAAATCTTTTATGTTTTATGTTTATTATTCTTATCTATTACGTTCATTGTGTATTTATTAGGTAAGAATCAGGCTAACAATAACAACATAATTTTAATAAAAGTGATTCTTATCCTTCAATGTTAAAAAATTAAAATGCCATGTGCCAGCTCACTCAAAAAGATAGTCGCCTTTATAACTAACTGCTGCATCATTGATGAGCTGTAAGAATTGGACAAAATATTGGCTAAATATCTTGTTAAACATTTTTTTTCGGTTTCTATGAAAATTTTCGAGGAAAACAGCATTTAGTGAAAAACGCCCACAAAAAGTTGGCGTGGCAAAAAATGTACAGAGGAGGGTAGTGCCTACATAAGTTGTGAAGGTTGTAATACTCTATCTCTCTACCTTTAGCTTTTAAACAGTTTTTTTTCCGAATTGTGGTCGTGGCAGTGGGTGTATTAAAAAAAATGTGTATCCTAAAAATTGCATACGGACGGACGGACATTTCTAAATCGTCTAACTTTAAATGCTGATCACAAATATATAGCGGTGTTACAAGCTATGCGTCAAAATAAATATTATTTATATATTATTTTTAGAAAAAAATTACGGATATTAATTTTTGATTTTAACCAATATTGAAATTCCAAACCTATTTCGTAAACATAAGCGGCGATCGTTATGAGATGTGAGCTTTGTAGCGGATGATTGCCTAGGTGACGGTTTTATTTGTAATTATACAGCGAAAGAAGGTTTTCCTGAACAATGATTTCAATCAAGATCAAATAAAATATTTTAAATTCTCCTGAATATTTGTCCCCTGTTAAACAGTTTATTCAATTTATATTCGAGAAAGTTTTCTCCAAAACAAATACCCAAATACAAAAACTGAGCGATATACGTACTATATATATTTGTACATGTATATGTAGCAAGCCTTCGTAATAGCTACTCAACCCTCCGCAAATCATCATCAGCATAAGGATACATTTTATAATGAAATTCAATAAACCTTATGCCAAGGGAAAATTTTATTTGCTTAAGGTCGCAGTCGACCATCGGCGTGCGGCATCATGTGTAATCCTCAATTTTTATGAGGACTCAATTACGGTTTGAGGGCATCAGTTTGAATGCCAAAAAAAAAACCGAGATTACGGTGAACGATGATGGTGTAGTTCAAAGGACTTACTCACAGTATGATGGGTTAATTATAGAGGGAAAATGTGGAGTGGGTGAGTGCGAGGTTGTGCGAATGAAGAGCCAAAACCCGAAACCAAAATTGCGTGATTATAATAATTAGGGTTGTATGAGTTGCCAGCGATGTCACTGCCGCGATGAGGATGAAGGATAATCATAATATTTGCTCACCAGTTTCCGGTTATCTGATGAAAACAGAGTGGATGTTTCAATTAAAGTGTCATTTCACAATCGGATTAGCCCGAGAAGCGAGTACGACAGGAGCGTAGCTTTGGTAACCATTGTCCGATGGATGCGATTATATCCAATTATTTGTTTGCAAGTTGTCAAGAGATGCAGGTTGTGAGATAGTTTCCGAAAAGAATAATTTATTGCTGTAGTAATTCCTGCCACTACCAAATGGGAAATCAAAGGGGTTCGTGATCTCACAAATTTATTTGCGCATGAAAAGTTTTAAAAATGTTAGAAGAATACTTTGTGAAGTCGTCAAAGAACGTGTGTAGCTCAATACCTTATGCTCGGATACTAAGGCGTGCAGTGGTTTGTTGATATACAAATGAACAGCATGCGTGAAATCACTGAAATCACTAGCGAATAATTTTGGCTTTTTATAGGAGTCATTTTTCGACTTGTGAATTAAAAAAAACTTAAAAACTTCTTGTTTCGATCGATAAAGATTCCAGCCTTCTACTAAGTTGGTTTTTAAAGACCGATTTAGAAGTTTCCTAGTTTCTTTACGAAGACACTGCAGTTCGGAATTCCACCAGGGTACCGGTTTTCTGCGGGCGGCTATTAGAAACAGGGCACGAAAGTTCAAAGCAGCGGGTAAGGAGGCTGTTCAGATCCTGAACCGATCTCTCCACTCCCTGTCTTGATCTAAGTTTGAGTGAAACTTTGACAAAGTTGACAAGCTCCTCTCTAAACCGAGGCCGGTTCATTCGGATTTCTTCTCTCTTGCGAAGGTAAAAGATCGCAGTTGATTTGAAATTAGATGTATCTTTGATCTGAAAAGGTGCTATCTGGCGATACCATCCAATTTATTGTAGAATTCAAATGCCTTTTGTTGATGGTAATATCAGACGATAAAATTAAGTCCAAAAGTCGATCTCCCCTTATGTTACATTTGCTGCTGTGGTCTGAGCTTTAGAATCGCAGCACAAGACAAGACCCAACCTTTTAGAATCACAATAGTCTACGAGCTCTTTAACTGCCCTTGGAGGAGGAAGGGTGAGAGAGTCATAGGGGAAATAAGCTGATGCAGCGGCAAAGGTTTGCCAATTATCATTTTCGTGGTAAGTTAGAGCGACAGCTACCAAATCTTGGCTGCAAAAGCTTTTGATCATAGCAGTTATGAAAGATTTCGATACAATAAGACAAGTCCTAGGTCTTTCGGATTGCTCATCATAAAGAACGTGGTATAAATCACGCAAACAACCAAGACTGCAGCTGCGATTTTTCCACACCCATGGTTCCTGGATGGATATTATGTGTGATTTTGTTCTACGGACCAAAAAAAGGCGGTAGTAGCCTTGCAGTGCTGTGGGTTGATTTGAGTAAACAAGATGGATGAATACTCTGCTTTGCGTCCAAGACGCACACCTACCATCAGAGCCGTCCGCGTCGACAAAGTTCAGTGCACTACTGCTGCACACAGTATTGGTAACATCACCAGCACCATCCACTACCAGCGCACGTGCAGCACCAACGATTTACGACTTCCTTTACTCATACTTGAAGGGGAGTCCACTGCAACCAGCTTCCGTCCGTCAATGCTACTACCATTGCTGGTAAAAGCACTGACTTATCCCGTTTCATAGACGCAAACGAAGAGCCGACAGGAGTGCTAGCACCTTCAGCCTGTGAAGCTTCTTTGCACCGCTGGTCGCTCAGCTGATTCCTTTTCCTCTTCCGCTGCCCCTTAGTCAGGTGCACCTCAAAGCCAGCCACTTCCCGTTCAACCGTAGAGATATCATGGGTCAAGCTGTCAGTGGAGGTGCAGCTCATTTTGCCCAACGAGTTGGACATAGAGCCACAAGAGTCGCTCCTTTGTTCAATGTTGGGGCCTCCAGAATTCAAGCCCCAGCCGCAGTCGGAATGACCACGGATGGATTTTGACAATTGCAAGTACCACCTGGAGTATTAACATCCCTTAGGTTGTTCATTCATTTGATTTTTGAGTTTTAACTACTGCTCCAGTAGGTTAGAGTGCACTAACCGTTATTTTACAGAGGATAGGTTAAAAACCGTTACCTCAAACACCTTCTCCTTTATCAGGGCTTGGGACCGGCATGCTACTAGCGTTACAAGGCGGAGTTAATGTGATTCATTTAGTTCAGTTTCTCATACACGGATACCTCTTATAAGCGGGCAAATTTCTCGGTACCATCAGTGTCCGCTTATGAGACACTGTACACAATTTTCAACAGAATTTGTGAATTACAACTCTATTATATGTAACTTTGTTAATTCGCCAACTGACTATAAACTGCTTAATTAATAAGATATTATGTTTATTAGTAGTTAGTTAAGACTTTTATTTCATAAAAAGATAATTTGATACATCATTATACATACATACATTATATAATACAAACAATTTTTTTTTACAAGTCTTTTTAGGTTGAGTCATTATTGACCGTCTATCAGATTGACATTTACGCTCCTAACATAAAATTATGGTTTCTGCTAAGAACCTACGTACAAAAAATTTAACGGAATCATAAAGGAAACTAGTTATGTACATTAAAATTTCTAAAAACTTTCGTGTGATACATTTTCTATACATTAGCGCCTTCGTAGCGTAGTTATATTTACAATGCATTCAGTTAAATGTGTTTTTAGGAAGGCGAAAAGTTCGTTTTAGGAAGTACCGAGAAAACATTCAACTTCCTCAATAGGAAAATAACCACACACTTGGGCACCGTACAAAAGAATCGATTTTACTGTTGCACAAAATAGCAACAGTAAAATGTTTTGAGCTGTGGGTTATAAAGTGTGATTTTTTAAGAGGTTTAGAACTTTTTTTAAAAAAAAACACAAAAAATTCGAAAAAATGAATGAAATATTTATTTGAATCGATAGTTTGAACCTTGCAATTTAATGTTTAAAGATAATTTCATGCAAATGTTGACCGCGGCTGCGTCTCAGGTAGCCCATCCGCTGAGTCCAATTTTGGCATACTCTTTCACACATATCGGCCGGTATCTCACGAATGAATGCATGGATGTTGGCTTCCAGTGCGTCAATCGAAGCGGGCTTGTCCCTATACACATTAGCCTTGGCATACCCCCACAAAAAATAATCTAATGGTGTCAAATCGCACGATCTAGGCGGCCAATTGACCGGCCCGAAACGTGAAATTAACTGTTCACCAAACTCGCCTCGCAATTGCGCCATTGTTTCGCGTGCTGTGTGGCATGTGGCACCGTCTTGTTGAAACCACATATCATGCAAGTCAAGAATTTCCATTTCGGGCAAAAAAAAGTTTTGTTATCATCGCTCGGTAGCGTTCACCATTGACAGTAACGCTGCGATTCGCATCATCTTTGAAGAAATATGGCCCAATAATGCCGCCGGCCCATAAACCGCACCAAACAGTGGCTTTTTCGGCATGCATTGGTAGCTGTTGCAATGCTTCTGGCTGATCTTCACTCCAAATGCGGCAATTTTGCTTATTTACGTACCCATTCAACCAAAAAGTAGCCTCATCGCTGAACACAATTTTTCGATAAAAAAGCGGATCCTCGGCCAGCTTTCCAAGAGCCCATTCACCAAAAATTCGGCGTTGTGGTAGGTCGGCTGGCTTTAGTTCTTGCACCAGCTGTATCTTAAAAGGCTTTACGCCCAAATCCTTCCGCAAAATTTTCCACGTAGTGCTGTAACAAAGGCCTAACTGCTGGGAACGGCGCCGAATCGACATTTCGCGGTCTTCTGTCACACTAGCTGATACGGCCGCAATATTTTCTTCAATACGCACAGTACGTAAACGTGTTGGTGGTTTAATGTCCAACAAAGTAAATTTGGTGCGAAATTTGGTCACAATCTTCCGAATAGACTGCTCAGAAGGTCGAGAATGCCGTTCATAAAATGGAAGCAGCGCACGATAAACATTTCGAACCGAGCACGAATTTTGATAGTAAAATTCAATAATTTGCAAGCGTTGTTCATTTGTAAGACGATCCATGGTTAAATTGCAAACCAAACTGAAGCTGTTTGACAGTGACACAAGGTACTAAACACACGTCAGCTGTCAAAACCAGTGTTGCCAAAACCAAACCAGCTAAAAAATCACCCTTTATTTTTGTTAATAAAACAAGAATTCCAAACTGAAGATATTACGCGTTTCGCCTCCGATAGTTTTACCTCAAGGTGTTTCTTCATACTAAGATTTGCAGTTATTAGAACTCCCAGGTATTTGTATTCCCTTACAATTTCAATACATTCACCTTGAAGGAACCACTTCCACCTCTAAGTATTCCAGATTAACATTCAAATTCCATAGCTTGCTGTACTCAGCTAGTTTGTTTATCATTAATTGCATCCCGTTTATTGTAACAGAAAGGAAAACGATGTCATCTGCATACATAAGAGCAGGGATCTTTACTCGGTCCAGCTCGATTCCTCCCCTAATAAAATCTGTTATGTCATTTGTGTATAGGATAGAAAGAAGGGCACTCTATCCATCCCAGATGCGTATGCTAAATTATCGTCATACCCTTAAAATTTTGTCTATTTTTTTTTAAAATTCCAATAACGTGGAGTTTATTTAAACAAGTGCCTCACGTGTTATTGAATCAAAGGCTGCACGGAAATCGACAAAAATGGCATATAACTTCTGGTGTTGGCTTTTGTAAATTTCAGCGATGTTAATGAGCGAAAAAATTTGATCAGTTGTCGAGTATTTCTTTCTAAAACCGGCTTGAAATTCTCGAAGAATTTTCTTGTCAGAGACCCACTGAATAAGCCTTTTTGAACAGAATGGATCTTAGCCGATATATCGATGGTCCGGAAGAAAAACGTCATAAGTCGAAATAAACGTGTTTTAAGATATTTATACCATTCTTTATGAAAAACAAAACTCTATTCACTAGAAAAATGACACAAGTCTAGTTTACGTTGAGACCACTAAAAAGCAGAAATGTCATTTGTCATTTACCGGCAAGTGTTCACGCTACGACAAAAAAACTGACACAAGTTAGTTGTGTTTAATCCTTCTTACAGATAACACGTACGAAATGTCGCGAAAAACGTCACAAGTGGGTAAGTGTCATTGCTTTAATACTAATTTTATGTTTTTTTTATCAAGAAAAGTGGCACAAGTGAACATGTGCTTTTGTTTGCATACGTATTTAAAGTTTCATAACTGATATTACCAAGAAAAGTGACACATTCAAAAATATGGCGTTTTTCGTGTTAACAAATTCCCAATATGTAACACGCCATTTGAAAAACTCTACTCTAGAAAAACGTCAAAGTCAAAGTCTCCTAACTAATTATTTTTTTATTAAAAAAGTTTTGAAGATACGTTGATAAATTTAATTTCATTAGATAGCTGCATCAAAATCACTTTTTTAATAAATCACAGATAATACAAAAACATCAAGGTGGAGAGTTAACAGGACGTTGAATGATTTCGAAATGTTCTTTTGACTCTCCTGAAAAATGTGACTTTTTGATTTGTGACGTTTTTCTTCCGGATCATCGATATGTTCTCTTTGGAACATCAAGGTTACCTTTTTTACGTAATGGAAAAGTTATTGATATTTTGAAACTACCCAAAGCGCTACAAAGAATTCATATGGGCAGTTATTGTAAAATTCGAAGGAGATGCGATCGTCTCCCGACGCTTTTCGGACTTTCGAATCCTTGATGACTTGTACCACATCAGAAAAAGAAAACGGAACGTGTAAAAAGGAAATTATAACTATATACAGTGAGTACCACGTTATCTATTTTATAGACCTAATTTAATAACGCATGAGTGGTGTGATTTCATAAGCCCAGAAAAAAATTATGACGCCTTAAGAAAAATAAAAAAAAATGTTTTCTTAGCTTTTTTCGAAATAATTTTTTCGAATCAGGTCCTATTGTCTTACTGTATTCAACTTTGGGGTTGTACGAAACCATTTAACATAAATATTTTACAAACTTTTCATAATAAAGTACAAAATGAAGTATAAACGTTTCGTGGTATATCCGAAACATTGATATCCACCGAGACTTCGGTATGGCATCTGTCCGTACGCAACGAACTCGCATTCAATGTCATTGCAATAAAGCTGTTCTGCAAATTTTAAATCAAACCAATCGTGTGCGCTCACTACAAAAAAATGAATACAGGAAGCATAGATTCTCCAACCATTGTGAGGTGAAAATATATTTTTTCATAATGACTCAAGAAATACTTCTCTTCTACCCCACAAAAACAAACAAGAAATAATTCGACATGATCCCTAAGCTAATATTTTAAAGCAAAAATGCATTTAATTGAATTAAATTTAAATTAATATTCACTGGCTTTTATTTACAAGTAGAGCTTGCCGTACAAAAAGTGTATAAGTACATAACACTTCGCAGGGACGATACCTACTAGGCTTGAAGCTCAATTATTTATGAAAACAAACAAAAATCGTTTAGTAATAAAATTACAGCGACATCGAAGCAATTTAAAATAACATCAGCAACCCCTGTTGAATGTAGAAAATAAATTCCACACCAACCCTAGTTGCAAATTATACGACTATTTCCTTTCTCCCTTAAATTGTAGTTGTTATATTTGCTGTCATCTTGTCTTTGTATTCTTTCTCTTTAAGTTGTGAGTCATAGTTTTTAATTCATCTAGCCACATATATTCATATACAGTAACACCATGAACCAAGCCCCAGTGTCTTCGTTTTGATACTCTATTAACAGACACACTCATCTCAAGTGGGATGTTATTGTTTTGCGGAATAACCAATTCGGTTGAAGAAAGAAGTCATAATAAAGCTAAGAGAATAGGAGTAGGAAAAGCCATATAACTATTTCTCCATATGTGATACAACACAGATTCCCCATTCAGGAAGATGATAATAAAAATTCGAATTTAAGTGCTCTGTCAATATCAATATACACTTAGGGATACTTTTCTGGCGAGAAGAACACATAAATCCTCGTTCCTGAAGAAGTGAAAAGAGAAAACCCAAAACTCAATTAGTACCGATGAGGGAAGAAATTACTAGAAAAAAATGAACATTTATTTTCAATTCGAACGATTCCATGGCCGCCAAGATATTCGTTCTTATTCGAAGTGAACAAAAGTAATTACACAAATACACTCAATCAAAGTATGTAGTTAATTTTTTAGGACAAGGAAACCTACCAGAGGCTGAATGATTAGTAGATTTTTTTTTTGTTTTCGTTGTGCGTAGATTAATTTTTTTTTCTTTAATTTTATAGGTAGGTATATAAAGTTTAGAAGTCATTCCATAATAAGATGGAACGGTACATATTTGGAAATTTAAGTCTCACAAAAGTCCAATTTTTTTTTTCAACAAAATGTAAATATAAAAACAAAAAAAGGGCGTTTTTATAAATGCATGGTTGCTTTATTTAGATGACGTGAAATAACGCCAAACGAAATAAAGCCAAATTCTAAAAATTTTGCATTATGTCCATTCCAAAATCGAACCGCCTGTGGAAGGAGGATTGAAATCTCTTAATTCCGCGTACCGGGTCACCCAGGTACTGTTGCCAAAGCCGCCTTATTTTTGGCATTGTTTCGTTTGGCATTATTTCACGTCACCCTTTATTTATCATGCGATCACTTGCAATCATTTTAAAGTCAGAATATCAAAGCGCAAGTAATTTGAAATGTTAGCGTAGTTGCACTGCAAATTAACGCAATTATGAATTTATGAAGCAAGACAAATCGTTGCAACAATGAATCCCATGCATTGCACAGCCATGAACTTATTTTACCACAATCCGTCTAACTCCTTTAAGAACCCACTGTTCAATAGAAGACATCATTTCTCTATAAAGTGAAAAATAGTGTCCATATGAGGCTTGTAATTGATTTCACAATTTTGTTTGTTAATTTTTCAATTGCTGGAGACTATGTTTTCATAGCACAGTGCACAATGTTGAACCCATCGATAGAAATGAGGACACTCAAGGGTTTCTAATCAATTAGTTTGATACATAATAACACCGAACGAAACGGAAGCCCCTCAATTTTTCTAACAATTCTATTAAGGAGATACATACGAGTTTTTTCCATATCAAAGCTCTACGTATGTCATCCTGAGTTACAAGATACTTTTATGAATTTCCGTAGAGAAAAAAAAAACAAATCAAACTTTTATTTGCAAAAACTGATGAGTTTAATGATGCTCATCCATTAAAGATGACTGATTGCTGCGAAGCTCAACGATGCAGAACCGACACGTGTCTAGGGCATAAATACGTAATGAAGGATATATGTATATACGAGTAAGACATCAAACATCAATCTTGACGAAAAGAAATTCGAACAAAATCCTCTTTGACGATTTGATGACGCACTTGGAAGATGCTGACATAAAAGTGATAAAATGAAAATATGCAACGAGATACATGCCCAAACATTCTGGTATGATATGCAATTTGTCATCTCCAAAAAGGGCTTTGCTCTGAAGGATGATTAGGCATGACTCAATGGGAGCCATGCCCTGTAAATGGCAGCTCTTTTATTTTGTATCGATTTATCCAACATTTTCTACAATATCTCTAACAAGCTTGCAGAGCAATCGATCCAAACATAAATCATCGAAATGTGCTCGGATGTCTACATTGGGTGACAATACAAAGGCGAATAAAAATGTCGCTCCATGATAATTTGACTATGAAACGATTTAACAATTTCTTGTGATAGATAAAATTGTGCATGCATGCATTTTGTCAGCAATTTGTTGAATATGCTACATTTCGATTTCGTAAATTGTAAGAATTTTAACAATTCCAGTGTATCTTATTTAAAATGTGTTTGCGTTGAGTACATATTCATGTGCATCGGTAGCCATTGTTTGTTACATTGTTTGTCAAACTTTTGAACTATTTACAATATCTTTTATAATTTATTGCCCATGCATCATATTTTTCCACATCGCGCAGGAATACTATAGATACGAATATTCCTTTTCGCTTGCCGTAAAAGGCGACTAAGAAGGAGATATAACATCCAGACAATTTTAACATCTAGGTGAGTCTGGCAACACAATTCAAATCTTATTGCAATATATGTGCAATCGATGTTTTCAATATTTGAGGTATCCACGCTTTCAGCTAACTTGATTCATAATATAAATGTAGTCCAATAACCAGCAATTTTCCAATTCCAATTTAAAGTTTTAAAGATATATATTTAAAATGCATGTGTATAGAGCCTCAATTTTCATGATTTTAAAAATTTGCCAAGTATGAAAAAATAAATACTATTTTTAGTTCTTCTTTAGATCTCAGTACTTTTTGTGGCTGACTTGTAAGGCAAAAGCTATGGAAGTGAGCGTATTCAAAGAGCCCTAGGGAATATGTGGTCCAAATTTCAACTTCCTAGCTCAATTTTAAAGGCCTAAAAATTGCGTACGGACGGACGGACGGACATTGCTATATAGTCTTTTCTTTACTTTACTTCGTTAAGTTCTTCAAAAATCCGATGCGTATCCTTTTTTTCGGAATTGAGTTTTGGACGAATCTTCATTTTTATAAAACTTAGGGTTGCAGGCGCCTGGTGCAACAGGCGTCATTTTTTAGGGCCCTTCATTATGAATAAGCGTCCCATATTCTTGGGTGATTAATATTAATTCATTGACTTTGGGCGATTGTTACTTGGTCGATTGTTCACACGGCCCTTTTCGACTAAGCGCTATTATTTTTACTGATTGGAGACTATAGCATTTTTGGCTTTTAAAGCCTTTGTAGTTAAAGAGATATCGAAATATTCTTCAAAGCTCTCGGATAAAGCTTTCCCTATTGTCATATAAAAATCGTTTATGCATAGAGTTTTAGCCGATAGTTGGTTTGGCTGTCGAGTAAAAGTCTACCAGAAATAGCATACGGAATGCATTTCGAACAAAAGGTGTGTTTTGCATTCAAATTAAAATTGCATTGATAATACAATTTTGCGGGAGTGAGTCAAAGATACCAAAAAACCATTTCTCTTGGAGGTATATATAATGACGCCATATCATAAGTTTGACGTTTTTTAAACAGCAAATTTATTTGAAGTGTGTCAAAATTTATTAATAAACAAATGCGATTCCCTCATCCAACTATTCCCGTAAAACTTTATTAAATAATTTCTGTCGAAAAACCGCCCAACCTTCTGGTCGGTCAGCCATTAAAACTTCGTTCCAACAAATCTACTGTAACAGCGTGTGGTAATTTTATTACCACTGCTTAATACACCACTTCCTGACCGGAATAATCTATTCTTCAGCACATACATACATATGTATGTATCATTCTTCCATTATCTTGTTAGCTTAATAGCCCGATTGGAATTTCCTTAGTTTTCATCCCACCCCAATCCACCACGGAGTAAAAGTAATTTTCCATTAATGTGATCCAACATCGTAGCCGTAGCCAAAGCTGCCGGACAATTTTCGCCGACTCACATTACGATAATCAAAAAAGTTTTGCACGCATTTAATCATGGATCTCATAAAGAGTATCTATCCATCCATCTAATCCATTCTGCATATGAGGGTGAAATGAAGAAAAACTTCTTCAATAGCTCACAAATGCGTATAAGAGTAGTGATTATTGTAAATAATTTTCCTGCATAGAGTTGAATGGGCTTACAGTCCCAGTCTGTGTTTCCTTGCATATACAAATTGTAATATATTTCAGTTTTACTGGATATCCTTTGATTTGCTGTTGCTTATTTTTATGATAAATCAAGAAAATATTTGCAGTTATACCTACCTCTGCATATGTATGTATAAATTTAAAGCATCCTTTAATGTTAATCCTTTGTGTGGCTGACAGTCTAGAGTTAGTACATAATAGAGTTTCACTATCTGAACAAAAGCACTCTGAACAAAAGCATAGGATAGACGATAAACAATACCAGACTGGGGTAAGAAGAAATTAGGTATGGTAATTTATATGTCTTCCGTTGACTGGAGTGCCTAGACTCTGCTACTTTGAAACTGAAAGTTTCTACCGGAAAAGCAGTGAAAGTATCAGGAAAAGATTTTTATTCAGCAAACATTATAACTTTCATTGAAGATTTTTCTGACATTGTAGTCGTATGTCTAAGAGATATGTGTGTATTGACTGAGTTATTATATTATAAAGTTAAGGGAATATAATTTATTAAGAGAAACATACGTTTTGGTTCCATCTCGAGTGGAAACTACCCTAAATCTCCAAGAATAATAGGAAACATCGGAGCTGTTTAAAGGTCTAAACCCATTCTAGCATTCTTTCCTGGCCGAAAAATCCTGCTGTTTTAGTATTCTTTCTATAACAAAACTCTATTATCAAAGAGCTATATTTAAGTTATCGCCCCCCGCCCCCAGCCAATCGACCCTTGATGATATTCCGTTTGTGTTTATCACTTTAGCTTGAGGACTGCCACATATGCACTGCCACCTGTGTATTTGGCCGACAAAGGATTCCCCAAGCCGATAGCCATGGACTAATCGAAAATGAATTTTTCATGAAGTCAACTGCGAGGCACGTCCCCATTCCACCCTCAAACAAGTCCTTTTGAATTACATCGACTCTGGTTGCACTTTATTATTTCAGTCCCCCGCATTCAATTTTATTTGTCTCTTTTATGCCAGAGCACAACGAACGGATTTTATTTATTTATTTATATTTGTGGTGATTGTCTCTGTTCGCCGGATGCAGCCCTACTTTATAGAATGAGTTGAATCAACACAAGTTATTAGGACACAGATCCGACCACCTGGTGAAGGAGATACAAATGTGTGCATGTAGGTATGTATTTGAATACACCCGAAGTGGGCAAAAGGGTTACCCGCTTGGAGGTGTTGGAAAGTTATGTCAGCTTAGTTCAATATCAATGTCATTGACATCTCCTGATTGTGGCAATTCATAAGGAATTGGTAAAATGTGGGTTTCGAATACCACCAGCGATAAGATTGAAAATATTGTAAGACAGATTAAATCTATAACTGGAATAATAAGTATCATAAATATATATCTATAATAACAACTTTTTTTTTTGAAACAGGGCCAAAACATCGAGTGTAGCTTCGGCTGTGTGGCACGTAGCGCCGTCCTGTTGAAACCAAATGTTGCCAATATCCTCCTCTTCAATTTTTGTGAACAAAAATTCGTTCAACATGGCCCGATAATGATCGCCATTGACTGTAACGGCCACTCCTTGCTCATTTAAAAAAAAAATGAAAAATGGCCCAATTATGCCGCAATTCTTCAAGTTGTTCAAGCGTATACACAACCATATTCGTTCAGCGGTATATTATCTGTCAAATCAGACATGAGCTAAGTGTTACCATTCGCGAAATAAGCACTAGTTGAAAAAGAAAACGTTAGATGGCGGTCCTATACTTAAGATAAGTTCCTATTATTCCATCTAAAAGAACTCTTTAAACGAGTCAAGATTCTCTAGATAATGTACTTAACAATCGTTAAATAAAATACAAATATATTTGTAAATTGTTTTCGAATCCAATCTATGGCATAATAATATAACACCAAAAACACGAATTTCAACTTATTGATTTTGTTGACTATTTTAATAATTATATAAAACATATTGGAAAATGTTAAGTAAAGTATATAACTAAACATAAAATTAAGAAAACAGAATGTGTGGTGTGTATGCCCTAAAACGACAACAGATAACGGCTACTATCTTATGACTGCAGCAGTTTGCACCTTGCACGACGGCGATAAGTAGCACAAGGTTTCCAAGGCAAAAGGGCCTGACCCATAGAATAGGCCACGTACGTTTTATCGTGCAGTTTTAAATTCACGCTCACTTATGAAATTTCGCCCATAAGCGAAGGATATCACTGAATAGACGACCAAAGTAGGACAACTTTCTACTTTTTCATACGTCCTCGTTCCTACATTAACAAATATAAGTGCATACATTGGGCCTTACTAATAATCACATTTAGTGAACGTTTGAATAAAAATCTTCACACCTTATACAAATCATGTACCAATAAAGAATTTAGTGTCCAAGTTAATCACAACCGAGTGGAAATAGTTAATGTATGGAAAGTCATGTTTAAAGGTACGATTACACGGCCATTATTTGAAGTCATTTAAATGACACTGTTACGTCAGGAAAAAATGGCGCACTAGAGCAACACTGAAGCTACGATTCGTCATTGGTCATTGGCGAAAAAATGGCGATCACATGCAATGACTGTCATTGTCATTTTTGTCCCAAAATCAAATGACGGACACTTAGTGTCATTTAAAATTTCCTGTTGAGGTGCCATTAAATGACCAGCGAAAAAATGACCATCACATGGTAAAGACATGCCTTATCAAAATGACAAATGTCACCTTTAATGACCAATGAAGAAAATATAGCTATTGTCTAAGCTAAAAACCTATTCATATATATTTATAAATATAAGGATATCTGCCTGCCTCAATTGCGGTGTAAAATAAATTAACCATTCAGAAATTATTAATATTTTCTTTTCAACAAGTAGAACCAAACGCGCAATGTAACTTCATACACTCGGAGGTCCTTGGAACATTGAAAAAGGTCCTTGAATCCTTAAAAAGGACCTTTTTTTTTAAATGTATATAAATAATGTATATAAATCACGTATCAAATTGCTGTTGCAATGCATTTTCAGTCGGATGTCCTTGGAACATCTAAAAGGGTCCTTGAATCCTTAAAAAATTACATTTCCACGTACCACGAGACAAAAATCCAAAAGAGGGCGCAGATATCGTATTAAATCCTGCGTCATTGGTCATTTGGATGGAAAAATGGCATGGCTGGAATTTCATGCCTTGTCATTTTTAGAGTCTGGCATTTAAATGACACAACAGCCAAAAAGCTTAGTCATTTGTCCCAGGCGTCATAAAAGAGCGATCACACGGCCATTTGTTTCCGGCATTTAAAAGGCACAAAATTCATGTCATTTGGTCCGCCATTTTCCTAGTCATTTAAATGTCATCCCAAAAAATGCGATCACACGATCGACATTTAAATGACCGCTTTACGACGTGATTTTTACGTCACAGCGTCATTTAAATGACTCGCAAAAATGGCCGTGTAATCATACCTTAAGCCGTAACTATACAAGTATAAATTGACATTTCGGAGCAGGTGTTACCTGTTGTGCAGTATGATAGTATTTAGTACACAAAAATACATTAAATTTATGTAGGATTCAGAAGGAAAGATAAGCATAACGATAACGACAACGACGACGACGAATAATAAACGTACCCGCGCACAAAATACCATCGAAGAAGAAAATAAATAAATTAAAACATGTCTAGACGCATGGTACGCGTCTAATGACGAAGATTACAAATTTGACGAAAAAGGACAAAACAACACACACGCTTGGGCAAATAAGGAGTACCTGCGAACTGACAAACTACGACGGAGCAAAATTAACCCTTGAAGAGAACGAGTTGAACATCTATAAAGACACACGGTCATTGTGACTCCGCAGCCTTAGCTGCTACAATTCTTTGCGTTTATACTTTTAAATTCATATTGAACTAAACAATAAACATAATTAAAATAGTGAATCTGCGGTGTTTTATTTAATAATTCAAATGATCTTGTTCGACATGTACATATAATATGATTAGTTTGAAATCAAACTGTTCACTTAATTTACTTTCACGCATTCTTAAATTGAGGTTATCATATTCACTAGTGGAAAAATTGAGAGCAGTTACACTATCCTAAGGTAATATTAATTTTGGCACATAGTTTGTAACACCCCTTAATATTGGTTGTAGACCCCTAAAAGCATATATATTTATGATCAGGACCAAAACCTACGACTATTTAACAATGTCCGTCCATACGTAATTTTTGGACCCTCAAAATTAAGCTAGGAAGCTGAAATTTGGTCCACATATTCCTTAGGGCCCCCAAATGGATATGTACAAATATTTTTTTAATACGCCCACAATTTAGAAAAAAAAGTTTTAAAGCTAAAGTTTTAAGAAAGAGTATTACAAACTTTACAAGATATGTAGGCACTTCCTTCCTTTATAAGGTTGTCACATGAAGTTTTGTGCCACGCCTACTTTTTGTGTGCGATTTTCACTAAAATGCTGTTTTCCTCGAAAATTTTCATAGAAACCGAAAAAAAAGTTTAACAAGATATTTAGCCAATATTTTTCCAATATATAGCCCATAAAGAGTTTTTAGCCCCGCCGACTTTTTGGGGTCGTTTTTTTTTACAAAAAATATATATTTCTTTATAAACTTCATAGAATGAAATAAAATGCTATCTTTCTTTTTAATGCTTTTTTCTTTAGGGCATATAGGGGTATGGGTAGGGTATTATACTGTTCGCCCCAAGCGGACTGTAAACCTTTCCTAATTTTTTTTACTTTACGTTTTAACACATTGTAGAATGTTGTCTACACTCCGTTCGTTTTATTATACAAAATAATCTAGTAGAGTTTTCTTATTTCAAACGACGCTATGTCGTAGGTACAATGAACGATTAAAAATGTTTACAAGTGCTACTTTACTAAATAAAATATTTTTTTTTATATCTAATGCTTATATTTCTATTAGGTGATATTTACCCTTTATATCTTGTTGAATACATTGCGGAAACAAGGCGAATATTTATACTGGTAGTTATGCATTTTGTTTCACTTTCATCTTACGATGGCTAAATCATGGCTGCTACTGCACTGCAAAACGATTTGCAAATATAAAAATGTTTCATACATCATCATCATCATGACATCCAGAGATTTTCGGCTGACAGTTGTCGAAACTCTAAGCAAGATGGGAACAAAAAAACGCCGATCTATTGGAGGTAAGATTATAGCAAAATAAAAACATAAAGGAACTTTGAAGCTTGCGCCTCCAGATGCGGTCCACCAAGATCAAGTTGGTTACTGGTGCGAAAAAAATGAGTTGCAAATTCTAAAGAGTGCTGTTTTCACTCATACGGTGTGTTAGAAGAGCGGCGTGGCTTTATGATTGGGTTACATGGCCACATAAGCCAGTAAGGAACAGCACTACCGAATATGTGCGTTACACGTTTTTTAGGTCGGTAGTGTTAATTTGCGTGGTAGCAGCCAAATTTAGACTATTGGATCAATGATCCCATGAAATGATCTCGTCTCTCATCTCATTGTTCCCTGTTCGCTACACTCCCTACCTTTTTTAACTTTCTCGTATACATTAGTATTAGTAGTACTAAAGAGAACATTATTGTCATCGGACGGAAATTTTAAATCGAACGGAGTATTAGGGATTGTACGAATTCGCTAGTTTTTTCCGCTTTCTATTAGTCTTTATCGTATCTAGAGATATAGATAGAGAGTGCATAAGTCAGAACGATATCTAATCAGGCGACTTTACTAAATCCAGTAGTAAAGCAAATAAATCGCTGAAATAATATACATTTTTTTAAAGTTTCGAAATCGAAGTATAAAACAATTTAAGATTTAACATTTTTTGGCTTTACTTCCATTAGTTTTTTCACATTATTTCCTTTTTGCCTTATTTCGTTTCTGAAAGCGAAAAATTGCATACTTAGTTCTTTAAAAAAAATCGAATAACGGCAATTTATAAAGCCGCCAATATTTCAAAAACTAATAAAGGGAATTCCTAAAAATTTTACTATTTTTTTATGATATTAAGGTGAACAAATTTTCGTTCTTTCATTTTTGAAATAATTTTTTTCACATAACGATTTCCTTAATATAAATTAAATTCGTTTTCTCAAAAATGGCTTCAACAATTTTGATATATTTTTTTTTGACAGTTTAAATGTGTCCAATACGCAAAATAACATCAAAATCGTTACAGCCGTTTTTGAGAAAATCGAATTTTTCAAAACTACAAACAAAACTGTCTTCATTTTGCTTGAGGCCATTCAAGAATGCACTTCCTGTAGCGAGAAAGTTTCGCATGACGTAGTCGTGCATTTTATTTATTCATAAAACAGTCGTAATATTTGTAAAGGCTGGAATGGTTTGGCCCATTTACACATTTGAAGATGAAAAAATGAACTACCTATCCTTTCAAAGCCTTAGGAAAATAACCCAGTTTATGTAAAGATAACTTTTCAGTAGCGGGTAAATTCGTTTGAAACATATTTTTAATGCCGTCAGAACCCAGTGATTTAGCAACTTTAAAAGCGTTTAGAGCTATCATTGTTGTCTTCAATATGGCGGACTGAAAAAAATGCATGGTTTGCCACTGCCATATTTAGAGTGATGATAAGTCTCAAGTTTATGTTGAGACACATCCACAAAAACTGACTGTTTGGTGTGCTTTATGGGTTGGTGGAATAATTAGTCCGTACTTCCTTAAAAACGATGCTGGCGATAACTTAACAGTCAATGGTGACCGCTATAGAGCCATGATTAATGACATTTTCGTTCATCGATTGAAAAACCATGATGTGCAGGAGCTGTGGTTTCAAAAAGACGGCGCAACATGTCACACAGCTCGTGCCACAATTGATTTATGCAAGAAAACGTTTCATAACCGCATACTTTCACATTATGGAACCGTGAATTGGCCTGCAAGCCACTTAACGCCGCTTGTCTATTTTCTATGAGGATATGCCGGGATACGCCGATAAACACGAAACGATTGACCACTTGGAGGACAACATTCGCCGCGTTATTGTTGATATACGGCCACAAATGTTGGAAAAAGTCATCGAAAATTAGACCTCCAGATAAGAATACGTCAGAGCCAGCCGTGGCGGTCATATGCCGCAAATCATATATAAATTATAACGCCAGAAGATTATCTTTCGAATAAAGTAAATTTCCTGTCAATTTAAAAAAAATCATCTTGTTTTTATTCCAGCTAGGCTTTTGATAGGATATCTCATCAATTAATCATCTTCAAATTGGCTGCACTAGGTTTCGAACCTATATTATTAAAACGGATTTCCTCTTACCTCGAAAACCGTTTGTTCAAATCTTTTGTTGAACTTCAACTATTAAATTCAGATCTCAACAAAATTGGTCAAATGAAACGCAAAAGGTTATTAACTAGCAAGTGGTTCCACAGAAAAGAGAGCTCTCCGATCTTTATTTGCTCTTTAAAACTTCACAAAAAATATACATTCCACAAACTTACAAAGAATATTAAACATTTCAAATAAATTTAGTACTTCCGATAGTCGTTATGGAAAAAATGTTACCATTTTAATATTTTTAAGATAGAATCGAGTTCATGGAGAGTTCATCGAGAGCATTCAATGTCGTTTTCTTCGATTCGCTCTTCGAGACTTAGCCTGGAATGATCCTATTATCCTGCCTCCCTATCAAGACCGCCTTAAAGTTATAAACTTGAATACCCTTGAAGAACGCAGGGGCTTAGCAGACATTCTCTTCATTCATAGTCTCCGCTCAGATTCTATCGATCTCACGTCTATTTACTCTCGAATCTTTCTTTTCTTCAACACTAACCCTCGTAATCCGTCCTCCTCTTTTTTATTTACCAACTCACCGGACCTCTTATGGTTTCAAAGAACCAATCTCCCATATGCTGCGAAAGGTAAACTCAAAACTTACCTTTTTTGATTTCAACCACAGTACTCTCAAACTTGACCTCCTTCGCAATTTCTCCGCAGTTCTTCCGCAGTAGGGTTGCCCATAAATGACCGAAAACTTACCTTACCTAGCCCTGATAGCTTCTTTACAGCTCAAGTCACACTACGCGTTTTCCTCAGGGTTGATGCGCTTTATCCTGTCTACGTCTTCTCTAAAATTCAACTCCGCCGACGCTGACTATTGAAAAGTCTTTCCGGTTTTCCAGACTTCGTGACGTATTCTTTGGATTAGATGACTGGCTTAATTTTATTGGCGGAAATGTAGATCTATCTAAAGACTGCTTATAAATACAGAGTGTCTTAGACCACGATGGACTCAGTAATGAATTCTGTTATATGATCTCTAGATCTTCATTAATAATATACATTTTTGTTTTCCGAGGGTAGGTAGAAAATCTCCTGTGAGACGTAATGAGGATCGGCCTCACGTATGCATAGAACTGTAAGATTCTTACTCACTAAAAACACCTCCCATTGAAACCGTTTATACTATAACTAGGTTATATCCTATCTAGTAGTTTAGTAGAGACAGGCAGCCTCCCATTAAAAGTACCTGCTAATACCGCCAATTGCTGCTTCATTTCTAAATATTTAGCTTCATTTGCGTACGGAATTTGTGCGGAGTCTTTAAATATGGGAAGCGTATTTACATTTCTATAGGTAAAATTAACGTGCGTGGATTTAGTTTCATTAAGCGTAATATGCCAAGTTTTTGTCCACTTTTAGTCTGGGAGTCATCAAGATAAACACTACAACATTTTTTTCTCCCCCAGGGCTTCTTCTATGTTATTAGTTATTCTTGATTCTTAATCCGAATTGGTAGTCAGGTATTAATCGGCGCTCTTCGATAATCGGATGTAGTCGCTTCAGTAAAATTTTTTTCGAAAACCTTTGATATTATTAGTGAAAGCGAAATTGGTCAATACGATTTGTTGTTATTTGGAGGCTTTCCGGTCAGAGCAAAGCATTGATTAGATAAACGAGCATGATTAGCGCTTTCCTAGGCAACTCTTTGAGGTATCAAATCGTATCCAGGAGCCTTGTTAAATTTCAATTTTTATATTTCATACCGCAGTTCAGCCAGCGATACAGTCTATATTTTAAAATTGTCTTGTATCCCGGCTAAGACCGTGTCATCAATTAGCACTTGACCACCAAGGGCTTACATTTTTTTTCTAAGTGCTAATCTTTTCCGATAGGAGGCGCTTGCGTTTTTGGTATTTTAATGCTTTTCATAGCTTTCCAAAACGAGTAGATCGAGCTCTTATCCGTAGTGAGACCTTCAAGATAGGAAGAGACTTCCTCCTTTTGATTTATTTTAAAATTCCTGAATCTTTTTTCTAGAGTGCTACATACATAGATTATTTAATATCATTTTATGCTGCGGAGCTCGAGATTGTTGCCAATTTTTGCGAGCTTTTCTTTTCTCTTTTACTAATTAGGTAACTTCCCGAAAATATTTTATTGTCCCTCTTGATTTTGTTGTCCTTTTTTAAGGAGAATGAAAACAGGCAAAGCTTTGTATGACTCCGATTAATTCATCGACCTCGTCTTTAAGTTCATATGGTGTTTGAAGATATACATTAAGAGCGATTTTATTTGCGCAGTCTTTTCTCAACGAGTGCCAGTTAGTTTTTAAACTAATTAGTCTGAGTGAACCGTCCTTTTCCCGTAGGCAGCCGCTAATAGTCAGAATCACTTGCGAGTGGTTAGAGGAGAGATCGAAGCTTTCTTTATAATAATTAACAGGGGTGTCAGACACCCTTTGTGATATAAAAATGTATAAGGTCTGAAGTTCATATCAATGGCATTACTTATTATATTTAGCGGTCAGCACATATATACGTCGGCAGCAGACATGTGGGCAGAACAATGCAGTCAGTCCCTTTGCCTTTTTTTCGGGGCAACCTGGAGTCATACCGTATTATTAGATGTATATCAGATTGTTACCTGCGGTGTCGTATTAATTTTCTTTATTTGAATATCTTGTAAGTGTCAAATTATGTCCTGTGACAGACACACAACACCGATTTACTTTAATTACGAGGTAGAATCCATTAATTTCGAGCATGTGAATCAGAAAAAGGATGAGGAATTATAAATAAAATACTACTTTTCGTAGTTAATTTCAGTCTTATAAATGTTGTACTTATAGGTACTTGTTTGTTTTTGAATTTTTCTTCTTCTGAGCATTTGCGCATACAATCAACAATAACCAGGTAAAGGGAACCTTCGATTACAGGATAACTTTGCGTAATGGACTTGGAAATTGCCCTTCAAGATTTTTTAATTTGACGCCTTTTGATTATGTTCTCTGGGGAAACGCAAAGTCGCTAGTCTACGCTGAAAAACTAGATACAATCGATACATATTTTTGGCCACAAATGCTTAAAAAAGGTGGTCGAAAACTTTCTTTCTCGGATGACATTCAACAAATCCTGCCGTGGTGGGCGTGTGCCTCGGGTTGTGTTTAAAAATTAATTGCAGAATATATACTTCCGTTTGAACATAAATAAATGGCTTTGTAATGAAATTGCTCGGTCTTTGTACTGGACAAAAATATTAAGATTTCGAAGTCAATTTAAGTTGGGGTAAAAGAGGACCCCTACATCAAACAATTTTATTTTGTTGGAAACCCAGAGGCGTTGTTCTGTTTGACTTTTCTTCTTTAATGGGGCATGTTTTTTTATATAGAAAAATATTACGTACTGGAAAAACGTGTTTCTAATTTATCTTTTACCACCACTCTATATGGTTCAGTGCAACATTGTGTTTTAGCTGACAACATAATTTAACATCTTAGAGTAACATCAATGTTTTGGTCGGAATGAGAGAAATATTGCCCCCCTAATTGTGTGCTAAGTTCAATGTAGATGATTTGTAGTGTCCTTCGGATTGTAACTCCCACACTTTCAAACATATCGACCCATGGTCGAAGACAACCTGAGGATATATAAATTTTAGCAAACGCATAGGCGTTATTAATTCAATTTGTGCCTCGAGAGGTGACAGCTCATAAGTAGAATACAAATTTACATAATTAAGATTACATTAGTCCAGGAAATATACTTTGATGTGGAGAACTTATTCTGTAAAATTGTGTTTCCTAATAATTTGAATCATAGTAAGTTCGGTCGGCACTTACTTAGGTAAGTGCACACGACATTTTTGCAATAATATAAATATAAATTTGTATATATATATACAAAAAAAGGACAAAATACGTTGTGAAATTACTGGTTTTATCAAGAGGTGAAAACTAATATCAAAAAACGTGATTAACAGTTTTTAACGTACCGGAGATACAAATGTCCTTTAGTAGACAACGAGCAAAAGTAATTTCGTAAAGAATTTCTCTGATTCAAAAAACAAGTTGTACATTTTATAAGAACATACAACTCTTTATTGCTTCTTGAATCTTTAATTAATATTGATTTATATGAACTGAATTACAAATTTGTAAGCAGCACTGCACAAAATAGTAGTCATATTTATTTCTCTAACTTTGAAAATAATGCACTTAAATCTTTGAAATCGTTTTGCTTACATTGTGTAGATAGTATCATTGTTGATAAGGCAATATTTTTCGCTGTTTAGTCAAATGCTGTTGGACTTAATGGAATACCTGCACCCGAAACTGCCTTTTATTTTCAATCACATAACGCATATTTTGAACTCGATTATTATGACTTGAGTTTACCTGACGTCTGGAAGTACTCAAAAATCCTCCCAATAGCTATTATTCCGTTTCTCAGAAAGGTGTTTGTGACCGTAGTCATTAAGCAAATAAAAACCTATAGCACAACTGCACCACGCCACTGTTAAAAGTATCTGACAATGATCGCACAAAATTAAAAACCTTATCCCCAAAAGTCAAGTTAAAACTTATTAAGTTCCTTAGTCTTCCCAATATTAGGAAACTTAGTGCAGCATTCAACGATTGTTTGAGCCCAATACATTTTTGATCGAGGTATCCGTGATTACATCTCCGCCTTTGCGAAACAAATAACCAGCTGTTCGTTAATGGCTCCTAACATGCATAAAATAATATATACTGAATCATATATAATGCTGAATAAAAGTAGAAAATAATATCTACTTGCATCCAAAAATACCAAATCGAAAAATTCTATAGATGTTTTTTTTTTTAATAATACATTTCATTGAAATTATCTTACTTTCAAAGTATATGGTATTTATAGGTAAATCATTTTTACTACCTAACGAATAGTTTTCATTTTACTACTTCTTTGTGGTAGATTTAGGTACATCATTTTTACTATAGGTTCCAACCTTTTCACTATAAACAATTATTGAACCATATAAAATCATTACATTGCAGTTCTAGTTAATTCCACTATAACAGAAAAAAACCGTTTTAATCCTAGAGCACAGTAGCAGAATGTGCACAATACACAAAATAATTTATCTTTTTTACGCCACACACGTGATCCTTTTCATACACCATTATGTAGGTACCACCAAAATCCGTCTAGTGGAATTTATGATTTTCGTTTTTGTTTTTTATGTTATTTTGTTTATATTTAATTCATCAGTACAAAATGGAAATGGCGAGGCAGTGAATAACTGCATTCGAAACGAAATTCCAACCACCCGTAAATGTAAAAAAATAAAAGTAAAAGTTTTATGTAAATAATTTCTATTCGGAGGGATGAGTATTGAGCGAATTCGGGGCTGTACCTCGGTAGGGAATGGATGAACCTTACCATTACAATCGAGTCTAGACTTATAGCAAGCGCTAAATATTTTCCATAATGTGTAGTACAAAAATTGCGAATAAAATTTAGAAACTTCATCCAGAATGAAATTATTATAATATTTTTCAAAATGAGTGTAGGTATAGTGTTTGGGTGTGAAAGAACAATCCTTGTTCAAATCCCGAAAATAATCGCTTTAGGCTCTCACAGTCCCGATAAATGAGAGTATCTAGCACACAATAAATCCCACAAAGTACCTTCTGCAGAATAAACTGGACTTGGTTCCATAGGCTAAATGTCCAGGCAATGACTATGCTAATTGAAGTTTAAATTAATTTAGATCGTTCCCCTTACTTCCATAATTATTCTGCAACTATGAACGGCAATAAAGCAGCGTCCTATGCCCCAGTGCAGTGGTGTGGGAGTCTGGCAAACCCATTTAAGGACATTCGCCTCGCTTCTGGGTTATATATATATATTTATTTTTTTTTTGGAACTTATCCAATGGAATGTGAGAAAAGTTTTTCATACCAGCAACACCGCACCGCTTAGAGAGTTGAAAAAAAACAAGAATAATTTAATTTCTCCCTTCCAGTTAAACGGCTTTCATTCGAGCTTATACTGGGTTTTATGTCAATGGCTCCACAAAGAATGCGGACAATTTTCAGAAGCCACACAATCTCAGTCGAACTTTGCCGAG
This sequence comes from Ferdinandea cuprea, assembly GCA_963576555.1. Taxonomy (NCBI): domain Eukaryota; kingdom Metazoa; phylum Arthropoda; class Insecta; order Diptera; family Syrphidae; genus Ferdinandea; species Ferdinandea cuprea. Next base: position 81,301,892 of record OY754958.1, on the reverse strand, counting down.
AGTTAATTAATGAAGAGTCCTACTTCCAATTCAGAAGGAAACAGCTAGCTCAATTGAATGAACGTTTTCGTGCCCACAAAACGGTGAAGTTTAGTTGTTAGGTTGATATTGTGGCTCCGGCCCCGACCGACGGGTTGACTGGTTGGATAAGGGTGTCGAATAAGTAGATTATTAAATTAGCATTAACTAAGGCTATTTCGTGGCCATGACAGTGGCCTTAGACATTAAAAATATAGGATGATAAAACTAAGTTGGGTTGCGTTGTCACGTAGTTGGTTATGATAATAGGCTATAATAAACGAATTATATTGTAAATATAGTCTACGAATTGCTGTTATATTGATCATATCAAAAATCATAACAAAAATGTGTTTCATGAAAGAATCTATATATTTATGTTTTACAAAATACATATGTAAAATGCTTCAATGCTAAAACATGACATTCATCTGCATCTGTCATACATCTAAAATTATTATACGCCACTTATTAGGACCTGCATTCATAGTGCGTATAAATTCTATGTGTGATTCCCTCATAATTGGTTGATTAAAATGATGGATTTCATTCAATTTGATTTGCGTCAAAATGCAAATGGTCATGCTTTTAAACTTGCTGAGGTGAATTTTAAATGACTAGAGACTTATACCACTATGTACAGTGTTGGCCAAAACAAAAGGGATTACATTTATAGCCGAATGGCTGATGACAACCTGGGCTTACGCTACCACAGCGAACTGGTTAAAATCAAATTTCGCAATACTCAAGCCGAAATGTGGACTGGAGGTGATGCTGATGCTTGTGGAAGAGGAAAATTTTCCAAAGCCATATGTCACCAGGGGTTTCTTTCCACAAAGTAAGTAAGTAAGGATTATGGCTATGCTTGATGGCCAAAATAATGGGCCGAAAAACCGAACCGACGAGCTCACATGTTCTTTGCCATTAACAAGAGCACGATAAAGCGGGTTTCAAAGCTCAACGGATTGGTTTCCTATCGTTTCGGGCAGGTGAAACTCATCCTGAAGAGCGAAAAACCACTAAGCCAAAATGTCGAAACCAACGACGAGTGCGCGTGAGCATAATCCAGCAGTGCTTAGAACCAGCACTGCCTCTGCAGTAGCTACAGGTGTAGTGATGTCCGCTTCGACTTCTACGAAAAGCAGAGGCACGCAAAATCACCGTTACACCCCTGTGGTCAGGGGTGCCCTCTCGGCAAAAGGTTGGTAGAGGTCCGAGAGGTAGGCAAGACGGCCCGCTCAACAGGTTGTCGGACGGCGTAGGGGGACAACAAACCTTACATAGTACGAAACTCGCAAAAAGATGGGCCACAGGCAAACCGTTACCACGCTAAGGGTGCGTCGGACACCTTTAGCTAACGATGAGCCGGAAGGAACATCGCTCTCGGACTAATCCAGGAGCCATAGGCAACAGATGGTAAGATATTTGGTTTAAATAGTAAAACCAGAGAGCTTATCGCCCGAGGAAATTTTAGACCAACAGCAGCTCTTTTTGTCGCAAAAGATATGAAATGTTCTCGTATTCCAGGTTTTGTTACTAGAGATCTGATAGCGATTCTCGTAGAACGGTACAAAGGCCGAGAGCGACAAAATAACGCATGCGCATCGGCTTACTATGCTGGAGACAAGGACAAAATCCTGGCATCTCTATCGGATCATATGCATATAAGATTCACCTTGAGGTACAACACGAAACACGTAATAAAAAACTCATAACTTGAAGAACCTATCGAGAGAATCTTGCGATAAAATATGACATGCTTCCAAAACATTCATCAGAAATAAATGATGCGGAAGATGCACAATGTCAATTGAATGACATTTTCATTTCATCTTTGACAAGTACCTGTAAGGTAAAAGGCACTGTGGTAAAATGGTAACCATAGTGGATCGAGAACCTAGAGAGCATCCGTAAAAGATTTAGAGAACTTTTCAACAGCGCTAAATGCAGCGTTAGGTGAGACCAATGCAGATCCCTTCTTAGCTTTTGCAAACAGGAATGGCGTAGATTTAAGAAAACCTCCTGGCGGAACCTATATGAAGAGCTCGAATAGCTTCCAGTAGTGGGTCTTCTACAAGGATAGTCTCAAAATATCAATCAAACTGTATGGGGCTGCTTATCACGGCACGAGACCGGGAAGAAACTTTGACTATTCCTCTCAAAGTTAATTTCCCTGTTTCCAACATTTTAGGTAGAACCAATAAAGTTAAGTAGAATCAAAAGTTTATCCGGCTGACTTTTCGACCCGGATAATGCGTGATAAATTAGTTCAAACCATACAAGGCACCAGGTACAGATGACATTTTTTCGTCCCTCATTCAAAAAGGCCTGGATCTGCTTTTGCCGCCCATTGTTGCCTTATTTAGGTTTATTTTAACTGGGGATATATACCACGAGACTGGTAGGAGTTAATCGTGGTGTTTATCCCCAAACCAGGTACTACGAATCACGTTCATATCAGATAATGCTTCATCAATATGTATATCGGAAAGTCAAATTCACAGAAGAGCACTTCTGAATCTAACAGAGCAAATCAAAAGTTCTTTAAGTTGTAAAGAGGTTACACTGTGCGCTTTTCTGAACATAGAGGATGCTTTTGGTAATACTGGATATAATTCTATATCAAACGCTTTGGTTCATAGACAATCAGATGGATCAGAGATGCTAGAAAGTCGGAAAATAACTGCAACATTAGCACTTACCTCAGTATCAGGAATAGCCGTTAAAGGCTGCCCTCAAGCAAGATTTCTCTCACCCTTACTATGGTCACTGGTTTTTGACTTTCTCCAAGACGTTAGCAATTTAGGCTTCTTAGGTAAAAGCCCTACTTTCCTACACAATCTTTCTGAAATTTAGCACAAAAGCTTTTTTCCGGTCGAGGTGCAGTCTCTATCGCATCGGCGATTCAGAAACTTGAAATAAAGTACATCTATGTGAAAAAATTAAAAAAAAAATGATGAAGGCTTAGTTAAAAATGCATTACAGGCAATTAAGGCGGATATGCCGCTACGATCGAAAAATGTGAATATTAAACCTATTTTCGCATTTAAAAAGCAAAGTGTTCCCTGTTATACAGGAAAATGGATCAGTGATGCCACCAGCCCATAAACCACACCAACCTGCCGTTTTTTCGGGATACATCGGTTTGTATGGCGTGCGGCTGTTCGTCACTTCAGATCCGACAGTTTTGCTTATTTACGTATGCGTTTAGCCAGAAATGAGCCACATCGCTAAACATTCGATAAAACAGCGGATTTTTACATTTTTCACAGAGCACGAAATTTGATAATAAATTTCAAGAATTTGCAATCGATGCTCGCTTGTAAGTATTCCCATGATTGAATGGCAGAGTATACTGAAACCTTTTCAATCTGACAGATGACGTTTGGACGCCATTACTAACCAGTGCTACCAACCTGAAAAACTTAACTCTTAAAAAAATCACCCTTTATGAACCAAATTTCAGTTATCCGAAGTTCGCTTAACTGGAAAGTCTGCTTTACTCAAACAGTAAGGCTTGTCTGTTAAGCGGAGTTGACTGTACAAAAATTAAAATTATTTCTGATACCGTTTAAAAAAGCTTTCAGGGGAGGACGCAGCCATGATAACCAATAAAGATCGCAAAGTCTACATAAAAGGATTTAGAAATCATTTGTATTGATCCGGACGGTTAAAAGTAAGAAGCAATTGTTGTGTAAATTATATACTTACTTATGCACCTATACTTAAAGCTTAATCCAATTTTATGCATTTTTTGCAATTTGCAAATATGCCAAAATATATGTGTACCAATAAAAGCACTAAAGAATGCCAATCAACGGAATGAAGTGCCAACAACTGTTGAAATTCGACTTTCCATTGTTTTTTTCTTTGATTTTGATTAATTGTTATGTGTATAGGAAATAGTGCTTGAGAGCTTTAAGGATTAAGGATTGACCTATAGGTCGCAAAAATCATATATTTATAAATAGCTACTCTTTCAAATAATACATAATGTATAAACTAGTAATAGTTGATGACGAGTATTAACAACATTTTTTGATGTTTCATTTAGTTTTTATAGAGAAATAAAAACGTACAACATGTACAAATCAGTACCATTTTTGAAAAAATCGATTTTATTTACATTCTGTCACCAAACAAACAATTATCCTTCCATTAGACGCGACAAGTTACAAATGTTTGCAACAGAGAGTTTTCGAGATAGTAAACATCGACTCTGCACTTTTGGGAAATGCTTCTACGATTTGGCAGCACAACAAACTTAAGGTTGAAACGAAAGACTTCCGTATTCAATTAAAAGCCAAATAGGAAGATCCGAAAAAGCACTGTATTTACGATATGTAGTTAAAGGGTAGATATGTTCCCAAGTTCATTGTACAATATTATGTTCCTACGTGTGTAACTGGGCACAATGATTGCATTAAATGCGCGTCACACATTTTCAAATGGAATACAGGACACAGGTACTTATAACTGGATAAAAGTCATGTGCTTATTAGTACTGGTTTAGGTGCATAAATCAATTTGATGGTGCCAATTTATCGTCGCAGATAACGATGGCGAGTCCGTTAAATTGGACTTATTTTCAGGTAGAAAATAAAACACACAATACTAATAGCAACTTAACAAAACTCCTAGGTTCTCTATAGTTTGTTTTTTTATACCCTATCCTAAGGGTATATTCATTTTGACACATAGTTTGTAACACCCCTTAATATTCGTCGTAGACCCATAAAAGTATATATATTTATGGTCAGGGCCAAATCCTAAGACTACTTAGCAATATTCGTCCGTACGCAATTTTTAGGCCTTTCAAATTAAGCTAGGAAGCTTAAATTTTAACAACACAGGTCCCCGAGGGTTCCGAAATGGTTAAGTGTAAACATTTTTTTGAATACGCCCACTGCCACGCCCACTATTTAGAAACCCCGTTTTAAGGCTTAAGTTAGGGAGATAGAGTGATACAACCTTCCACCATACAAAGTTTTTGCCCACGCCCACTCTTTGGGTGTGCGTTTTTTAAAAAATGTTTATTTTTTTAATCTAATAGAATGAATCCATCATCTTGTTAATGCTTTTTTCTTTGGGGCATATAGGGTATCATACTGTTCGCCCCAAGCGGACTGTAGCCTCTCCTTATGTTTTTTTTCTGTTTCATGGTAATGAATTTCAAGAACCGATTGGAGAGCTTTCCATTTTTCGAAATACATTTTTTTCGGGAAGTGTCTTAGCGATTGTAAAATAAGTCTAATGGAAATATTCACTTACACACCTATTATCTTGTTATTTTTAATAATAAATGTGTGTAGGCTTTTAATAGCTTGTCCATAACAAGCGAATAACTAAACTCACCTATAAACAATCAATATCATTTCGGAATTGGGTACATACCTTTCATGCTACATAAACGTTTCTTAGCATAATCTCACCAAAAACTTTTTTAATACTTATTTTTCTAGATAACATACGGATGCTGGCTTAGGTCATGTCTCAAATTTAATAACTTTAACACCTAAAGGTACGGGGGTGTAGTGTTTTATTTAGTTTCTGTACCAGAAAGTGGTTTCGGAGTTTTGCCTTGTAAAAACAGTTCGAAAAATATTGACGTCACAATGTCTTCCATGCCCGTCTGTATCGATGGCCACAAATTTATAGTCATGACCAAAAATTGTAGGCAAAATAATTCGAAAAAAATAATTTGAATCTTCTGTTTTTGGAACATTTATACTGTCTAACTTTCTCTAAACAATTTCAATTTATTTTAAAATTTCTTTTCTTGGCTTGGGCAGATAAAATCTTTTTTAAACATTCAAAAGTGAAATTTATTTATATTCCACTTGAGTATTTTTTATTATAGTTTTATATTTCACTTGATAATAGAAATAATACTTTGAAATGAAATGTACAAGGACCTGAAGGAGAAACTATCAAATCACTATCAAACTATTTAGAAGGTGTATCACTTTCTAAACACCCATTGTGAGAAGGTTCCAAACACTTTTTGATATATGTAAGATTAGCTGCCAGAGAAGATAGAATAAAATCAAAGTTTTAAATAAAAATCAAGAGACCTTTATAATCTCAGAAGTGGGATTCAAACATAAAAAGTGGAAATGTCGTATAATCCGAGAAAACCGCTTATTGAAGTCTTAGCAGCGGCCGATGTTGAATTCGATGAAAATGCCACCATGGCCGAACTTCGGCCATTGTATGACGCCTTATTGTCCAACCGAGGAACCGCAGCAAACGTGTCCCGAGTTCTGTGGAAGAGAGGAACCAGCGCACTGACGACGAACACATTTCAAAGCAGAACCTAGATGCAGAATTGGCCAGGACCGAGAAGGAAACCCTGTTGCTACAAAAACGGCGCGAGTTACAAACTCTCAAGTAGGAACTTGACATGGCCGATTCAAGGAGGTTTGAATTCTCGGCTTCAAAGCCATGGACCTGAACGTACAAGGACCTGAAAGAGAAACCAATCGAAGAATTTGGACGCACCTACTCGATGCACGATATTTTCCAGCAGCTGAAATCGTGGACATTAAAAGAGAACGAGTCCGTGAAGAGGTATGTACAGGAAATGCATGAGATTGCCTTCTACGCCAACATACCGGAGGCCGATGTCTTCGAGTGTATTGTCGACGGATTGAACGACCGAAACAACAGTGCCGTCGACCTTATGGGAGCAACCACTATGAGACACCTGAAAACCGATACGAGAGGAAGCGCACCCCGACGCGACGCCCCGAAGAAAACCGCAGTCAACCCAACCGCTGTCATTACCCCCAAACCGAGAATCGCAGCCAGCCCAGTCGGCACCGAAGAGCAAGTGAGGTGCTATAATTTTTCCCAATTTGGCCACTATCAAAGCCAAAGCTGAAGCCGAAGCTGATGAACGCCTGTGTGAAGTGTCACGAGATAGGGCATTTCCATCAAAATTGCCCCAAGTAAAAATCCGCAGCACCCTGAAGAAGTGAGAACTGTCAGCGAGCGTGAGGCCATCGAAGAATTTGAGGAGATAGCAGAGAAGATGAAGAAGTTCGAGGAAATAGCTGGAAATTTGTCGACCGTCATAACAAGTGTACTGAGGATAAATCCTACTTTTGTCTTTTTGATTCCGGCAGCCCAAGTAGCTTTATTAAAAAGTCACCCATTTGTTTACGAAAAAAAGATGCCAACACGGTTCAGACGAATGGGAACCCAGTCGCTAAATTCATATGGCACAGTAGATTGCAAAATGAAATTCCGGCGCAAAACCGTAGTTCATTCGTTTATTATAATTCCAGATGACGAAACTTTTGTACCGCTGCTCTTGGGACGCAATATTCTGTTAAGGTTTAATATACACCTTTGCAGGTCTTAACTGCATTACGATAAAAAGCTTCTGTACCGGTTGAACAATCTTAGTCGTAATATCATCCCTCATACTCATTTTGAGCTCGAAATTTCCGACCGATCGCAGCAACTTTCTCTATAGTATACTAACGTATACGAGAAAGTAAACAATCTCCAAAGATGATGGAACTATGTTATTTTATTGCGCTTTAATTTCTGACTTCTGTCGGAACGCTCACGATAACGTATTTTATGTGTCAAGTTCTTAACTTTTTTTTAAAACGGAAATTAACACAAAATAACCTAATATAAGAACTTTGCGATATAAAGTATATTTTTATATATATTTTTTAACCGAATATTCGTTTAAAAAATATATTCTCTGCAGCTCCAAATTATTTTACAAGTTCTATATTATATTCCACTACGGTCGCACTAATCACAATTGGGAATAGATCCGTAACAAAACGGAATCGCTTGCATTACTCAGGGATCGATTTTTTCCGCTCTTCTCCACTAATCATTAGTATTAGTATGTTGATGAGGACTCACGCTGCAAGTTTATTTCTTGGTCGAAATAAAATCAAATAAAAAGTACTATATTGATTAATTAAAATGACAGTTAAATTTTTATTTATCAATATAGTTCGTGATTATCCACATAAAATAGTAAATACTTATTATTATAATAATTTTATCTTATATAGGTTACTCGGCCACTCTGGATATTTTCCAGAACAAGGAACAAGTATTAAAATATTTTGCTAATCTGTCTCGAATATTCATTATATCACGAGTAGATTTACCTAATACATTCCTGATCGTTTGCACTTCAGATCTCCAGTTTATCGGGCTTCTTAACATATTTATCATTTCTTAAAAAATTGTGCAATAGCTGCCCGAATTATTTTGTCAAGATGTTAAGGAATAATATTTAATTTTTTGGTAGATATCCTAAACTTTTTACTTTGTCGCTGCATCGTCAAGCTCTGCTATGTCCGCAGTTGTAAATTTGTGCAATTATATTGTTTCGGAGTGAAAAATCAAGGAAAAAAGAATCAAATTGTTTTTCTGAAGTGATCATTGCAAAAACTTTATCAAGGGAGGTGGTTAAAATTCCCTCTTTCTGTACTCAGCAAAAGTGTTAATATAATAACTTGTGGAAAAGTAGTTAATTAGTGAATTTAATATTAAAAGTCCATTTTTCGTGCAATCCACCAGGAATAACAAATTAATTTATTTATATTAATAAATTCAAAAGCTTAACGCAAAGATCGACGATCGACGATGAATGATAAAATTAAAATGTTTTTAGAAAACGCAATTGTTGGCTTTCTTACCCGTTGATCACTTGTCAAGCAGTATGAACAAATCGACGGCTCTACGAAACCTATTTTTTAATATTTAAATACAGAAATGGATTGTTTACACGTCTACTAACTTCTCCGAAAAATTGCTGATTGGTAAAGCTTTGTTGCCACAAAGCTTTTATGTCATTCTCATTTACTTCAATACCAACTAACTTTGCCTGTTCTTTAACAACAGTGAAAGCCTCTACAACGCCACCTTTAAAGTCGATAAAAAGATGGCGTGATGAATTTGAAATTCGTTGGTATTTTTCACGATTTGCCTAAGTATGAAAATTTGTTCATATATTCAGTTCTTTGGTTTATAAACCTTAATAATCTAAAATTATTTTCATTTTGCAAAGAGTCAGGTTGTACATCATGTACATAACTTATATTTTCACTTAAATACGGAGGTAAAAGTGTGAATTTAATTTTATACACAAATACTAAGACAATAAATATCATTCTTTGGTTAATGCTCATCCATGATAAATGGTCTAGCATACTTCTAATATGAGTTTGCCTACGACATTGCAGTATTATTCTCACACCTTTATTTTGTAATAAATAAATTACGAAAAATTGCTGATTGGTAAAGCTTTGTTGCCACAAAGATTTTATGTCATTCTCATTTACTTCAATACCAACTAACTTTGCCTGTTCTTTAACAACAGTGAAAGCCTCTACAACGCCACCTTTAAAGTCGATAAAAAGATGGCGTGATGAATTTGAAATTCGTTGGTATTTTTCACGATTTGCCTAAGTATGAAAATTTGTTCATATATTCAGTTCTTTGGTTTATAAACCTTAATAATCTAAAATTATTTTCATTTTGCAAAGAGTCAGGTTGTACATCATGTACATAACTTATATTTTCACTTAAATACGGAGGTAAAAGTGTGAATTTAATTTTATACACAAATACTAAGACAATAAATATCATTCTTTGGTTAATGCTCATCCATGATAAATGGTCTAGAATACTTCTAATATGAGTTTGCCTACGACATTGCAGTATTATTCTCACACCTTTATTTTGTAATAAATAAATTACGAAAAATTGCTGATTGGTAAAGCTTTGTTGCCACAAAGATTTTATGTCATTCTCATTTACTTCAATACCAACTAACTTTGCCTGTTCTTTAACAACAGTGAAAGCCTCTACAACGCCACCTTTAAAGTCGATAAAAAGATGGCGTGATGAATTTGAAATTCGTTGGTATTTTTCACGATTTGCCTAAGTATGAAAATTTGTTCATATATTCAGTTCTTTGGTTTATAAACCTTAATAATCTAAAATTATTTTCATTTTGCAAAGAGTCAGGTTGTACATCATGTACATAACTTATATTTTCACTTAAATACGGATGTAAAAGTGTGAATTTAATTTTATACACAAATACTAAGACAATAAATATCATTCTTTGGTTAATGCTCATCCATGATAAATGGTCTAGCATACTTCTAATATGAGTTTGCCTACGACATTGCAGTATTATTCTCACACCTTTATTTTGTAATTTTTGAAGACGATCTAACATATAGCCATTACACATAAATATAACACTTGAACAATATTCAAAATGGGGCCTTATTTGTTATATACATATATTTTAGCAAAACAATGTATTTTCCTAGCAATTTTTTTTGCATATATGTTCAACAGAGACAACTTATTATCAATCAAGATTCATAGGTATTTGATTTCATCAACTATTTCAATTGGCTTATTGTTGATACAGATACTTTTACCATTACTGCAGTTTAATACCATTGCTTTTGTTTTACTTATGTTAAGTTTAAGTTTATTCATTTGAAACCAGCATTGTAAATCATTTAAGTAAGAATTTATTTTAACAATCCCCTCGTTAGCAGACACATCAGACGTAAACACCAAGGGATCTTCAGAAAATAACACTAGCTTCGAATGAACAACCTTTTCTTCCATATCATTTATAAAGGGTGATTTTTTAGCTGGTTTGGTTTTGGCAACACTGGTTTTGACAGCTGACGTGTGTTTAGTACCTTGTGTCACTGTCAAACAGCTTCAGTTTGGGATGCAATTTAACCATGGATCGTCTTACAAATGAACAACGCTTGCAAATTATTGAATTTTACTATCAAAATTCGTGCTCGGTTCGAAATGTTCATCGCGCGCTGCTTCCATTTTATGATCGGCATTCTCGACCTTCTGAGCAGTCTATTCGGAAGATTGTGACCAAATTTCGCACCAAATTTACTTTGTTGGACATTAAACCACCAACACGTTTACGTACTGTGCGTATTGAAGAAAATATTGCGGCCGTATCAGCTAGTGTGACAGAAGACCGCGAAATGTCGATTCGGCGCCGTTCCCAGCAGTTAGGCCTTTGTTACAGCACTACGTGGAAAATTTTGCGGAAGGATTTGGGCGTAAAGCCTTTTAAGATACAGCTGGTGCAAGAACTAAAGCCAGCCGACCTACCACAACGCCGAATTTTTGGTGAATGGGCTCTTGGAAAGCTGGCCGAGGATCCGCTTTTTTATCGAAAAATTGTGTTCAGCGATGAGGCTCATTTTTGGTTGAATGGGTACGTAAATAAGCAAAATTGCCGCATTTGGAGTGAAGATCAGCCAGAAGCATTGCAACAGCTACCAATGCATCCCGAAAAAGCCACTGTTTGGTGCGGTTTATGGGCCGGCGGCATTATTGGGCCATATTTCTTCAAAGATGATGCGAATCGCAGCGTTACTGTCAATGGTGAACGCTACCGAGCGATGATAACAAACTTTTTTTTGCCCGAAATGGAAGTTCTTGACTTGCATGATATGTGGTTTCAACAAGACGGTGCCACATGCCACACAGCACGCGAAACAATGGCGCAATTGCGAGGCGAGTTTGGTGAACAGTTGATTTCACGTTTCGGGCCGGTCAATTGGCCGCCTAGATCGTGCGATTTGACACCATTAGATTATTTTTTGTGGGGGTATGCCAAGGCTAATGTGTATAGGGACAAGCCCGCTTCGATTGACGCACTGGAAGCCAACATCCATGCATTCATTCGTGAGATACCGGCCGATATGTGTGAAAGAGTATGCCAAAATTGGACTCAGCGGATGGGCTACCTGAGACGCAGCCGCGGTCAACATTTGCATGAAATTATCTTTAAACATTAAATTGCAAGGTTCAAACTATCGATTCAAATAAATATTTTATTCATTTTTTCGAATTTTTTGTGATTTTTTTTAAAAAAAGTTCTAAACCTCTTAAAAAATCACCCTTTACAAATGAGAAATAATAAAACTCCAAGTAGTGATCCCTAAAGGGGCTCCGAAATGATTTCATCAGATAACATGTTATTTACTTTTGTCTTTTGCATTTTACCTAGGAGATATGATTTAAACCACATCTAAAACACTTGAAACATTTTCTTACATTTATTTTTTTCATATAGGTACTACACACCGATCATATTTAATGTACATTCTTTTTTTGGACTCATTATGTCTTTAAGTGCTTGACTATCCACCTAAAATAAAACATTATATATTAAATTATTTTTAAATGATTTGTAAATTTAAATACATTTTAAATCTTTAAAGACAAAATTATTTTGATATTTGATTGACTCTAAAATATCATCACGATTCAAGTTCTCACTAAGACCACTTACTAGAATTGAATTATCACAACAAATTGCTATTGAACCATTTTTCCTTTCGTAAATATTTTTAATCTTCACGGGAAGTTAAGAGGGGTCTTAACAAGGCCGAACTCTGAATCTAGCTGCAACAAGAAAGTGATCGGAGTCGACGTTTTTGCTTACCGTCGGAACGGGCATACACGTTCATGGTCTTAAATACCTGTCTGGCATCATATTAAGCTAATATTTTGGAATGAAGCTTTGATGCGGATCACAGCCAGTCAATCACTTATCGGCTGAAAGTCAATAACTTTTGACATAACGATATCACGATATCTCACGATAAATCCGCATCCTAGTAAATGCAATCTTTTATGGCAGCTGTAATAAATATATGTCGCAATTTGATATAATCAGCCAGTCATCTTAGACAGAGCATTTTAGTGTTGCGATTATAATTTTAACAAGTATCGTCCGCGAGGAGGTAAAATAAACACGATTGGTGTGTATTCACAGTTACTTCACTGGACGTCTCCACGTTTATACCGATCAGTGACACCCAACCACAAAATTTAATATACCAACACAAATCCATACATACATGCCCTACAATAAAAATAAAAAAGAAATAACTCAAAAAATCTATGCAGAGTAAACCCAGCAGGATCCAACCTGCATTAGGATCGAATGTGTCCTAATAATGGGTGGTCCAACGAAAACTATGTTAATTATAAATAAAGCAAAAAGTTTGTAGAGAATTATCTTAATATTTTTTATTATGATAGAAGGATCTATGACAATTATGAGTGAAAACATAAGGAAAGGCTACAGTCCGCTTGAGGCGAACAGTATGATACCTTATCCATATCCCTATATGTCCCAAAGAAAAAAGCATTAAGAAGATGATGGATAGCATTTTATTTAGTTCTATTAATATACAGTTTTTTTCGCTTTCTGTGAAAATTTTATTAAAAAAATAAAAATAAAATTAATTATAAAATATTCAATTATTTACTTCTTTATAAACAAGACATACAGTTTTCGAAACCAATTTAGGGGTAAATTAATTTTCTATCACATAGGGAATGAAACGCTCAAAACCATCTGCCTCTATTCTCTTTTAATAATAATCAAATAATTTAATATGGTGACCGTTTTATCCGATTAATTTAATTATTGACGTTTATATCAGTTCATTCCATATGGATTCCACCCGATTTAATATTCACGCAATATACACACTTATACTTACCATTGGCTTTTGGTCCAATGATGAGTGACCGTACCTCGGGACAGCAGCGTGGCAATAGGATTTATTGCTCTTTCAAAGAGGATAACATTTTAGCCTACGAATATCTGACGTGTGGGATTACCGCAGCTTTTGTTTAACATTTCATTTGCATTCCATGCTGCAGTGAAAAATTCCCCCATACATACTTAACGAAAATAAAAGTTGAATTGAACAATTATTTCCCAATCGAATTTTATCGAGTTTAATTCAAAAGCTTACTAAATAAATTAACGAGTAGCGGCGATTTGCCTATATAATCGTACCATGAAATCAGTTCATGCGAGGACTGTACAGTGTACGTCCCCATTTCAGTCCTGGTATAGGTGCGGGACTTTTTGGCCTAGGGGCTACTGTTTTGTCTATTCATTTGTTGAATCTTTAATTTGATTTGGGAAGGAATAATTTATTATCACGTTCAATTGACGTTTTATTGAACAAGATTAATCCTATTTAACAGTGCAGCTCCATAATGTAAATTTTTTTGTACCAACATTTAATTTTTTTAATTGAGGAACTGCATGTAAATTTGATTAAACAATTGTATGCACACAGAGAAAACCCGGTGTAGAATTACAGTATAAAGAATTGGCAGGTGGAAATAGTCAAAAACAGCAGTACGAATTTACATGACATATGAATTGTTTAATAAAACGTCACTTTGTCATTATTTGACAGCGAAAATTTATTGACATCCTGTTTAGTGTTTGTCAATCGAAACACACTTTTTGGAAAAAAAGGTCCAAAAACAAATCTTATCAATCAAATAAAAAGCGGAAACGCAGCATAAGTCACCTAAATCCTATGGCCATTTTGAACCTGGTAATTTCTGACGTAATTTGCCTTAAGTCCCTAACGTGTACACGTGCAAAGGAGTCGTTTAACTCATCTGTATATATAATTAACAAATTAAACAAACATATGTAGCATAGACATTAAATATGCAAATTATAATTTTTTGCAAATAGATATGTAAACTATGTTGTTCTTTACTTAAATTCTTAGATAATTTTTTAAGATATAAGGGAATTGTTAAAAAAAAATAAGCGATATGACTTCGAAAAATTAACAACTTAACAGATTTTAAAACTTCTTGTGATTTCACGCACAGAAAATTAACGTATACATAATTTGTTCAGCCTTCATTTAAACTCAAAACTGTACCGTACGGTACTTCTTAAATGTCTTCAAATTTACACAATTCGTAGGCGTTAACGGCACATACAGGACCTAGATTCTTTAAGCAATGTGTTTGCGAAGATATATTTTTGGAAGCGAGTGAAACGGATCTAGGAAGATTTTCATGACAGTTCAACTTTTGGATGCTTGGTGGAAGTGGGGCAGCGAATAAAAGATTTTAGGTGATACAGGGCGAATTTGAGCCTGGGATTCCTAACCTAGTAGTCCTACACCCACATTCATAGACTTATCCAATGTTTAAGAATCTCGCATCTAACTATTAATAAATTTAATATTTGGATCAAGGTCGTAGGTTTAGGGGTCCAGAGCATAACCAAACATGGGGCCCTATTTCTTAATTACTTCATAAATGTTGGTTAAATGCAACCCATCCCTTAACTTTTTGAAAGCAGATTAAGATGGGGTCCCGCGAAGTACCAAACCAAACATGGGGTCCTATTTCTCAATTACTTCCTAAATGTTGGCTAAATGCAACCCATCGCTTAACTTTTTGAAAGCCGAATAATATTTTCTGTCGGTAATATTTTGGAAGAAAATCGAATGTTTTGCAAGGTTTTATATTGAAGATAAAGGAGGAACACAAAATCAAAGGTTTAAATTTTTTTCTTTATTGCCAGGGCGGCTTTTCTCTCACAAAGTTTGTTTGTTTTTAGTATAATTTTGCTTAAGATTTGAAGAATATCACAAAACCTTCGTTTCAGAAACTATTAAACAGATTGCACAGTTTCGAAGAAAGATTCTGCATCTCTATTGGACGATAATGCAACTTTAAAGCAAGATTCCAGTTATGAGAAGGCAATAAACGAATTGTGCATGGGGAGCGACATTGATGATTCTTATTTGCAAATCTCAATCGTAGTCGTTCATAGCTGCTGCAGCATCATACTACCGCAACATTTTTGGAGATCAATCACTAGATTTTCGAGACCTGAAGCTGTTTCATCTTGGGTTTTTTTTTTGTTTTTTGGTATATATAAAGAAATGAAAATATTAGGAAAACGGAGTTACCGATGCACGTTGGCTTTAAATGTTTGTAAACTGTAATGTGAGGAAGACTACCGCATGGTATTGCAATCTTAAATATTTATAATTTACGAAGTTTGCGAGCATTTCCTTAATCACTATTAACCTTAATATTAATGTTACCTTATATTTAGAATATTTACTTTAGTACTAAATCAATTCACCTTTAATCATTTTCAATTGAAAAAAGGTTGTACGCAAATTTACCCCATCCCTAAGGTACCATTGAAAAAATTGCTCTGCAAACGAAAGTGAAATTACCTACACCTAAGGTATTTTACCAACCGGTTTGCAATATGAGCTAAGTTATCGCAGAGATGTGATCCGAAACTAAACTGATGGTTTCGTACCTTGTCGTACGGGTCTGAAACTGGTACAAAAACCTTACAAATCTGGTAGGAAACTAACTGCACAGGCTTAGTTTCGTACCAGTTTGCCTTACTCTTTTAGAAGGTATTTATTAGTAAGTTCTCCTGCTATAAACTTTGAAACGAAGATAATTTAACGAAGAATACCTTCATTCATTGCAATCTGATTTTAAGCCTGCAATTTAAAGAATATCCTGTTATCGCTCAATTTGACGGAGATGAATGCTATGTTTTTCAACAAATATTTAGACAAATTCATTTTTACAAAATGTTTTTGTCCAATTTCCAACAACACAGAATCTTTGGCAAAGTATAATTTAGTTGGTTACTATTATTAGAAATAAAAATGTTAGAATATGGGCAGACTTCACCTTGAGGGTTTTTATCCAAAGGTAACCCAAGCGAATTTATCATTATAGAATATAGAAAAGTGGAGCTTTAAAACTGCTTTCAATTTCATCATATACTATATTCCGACACTCATTTTGCAAAATTCATAGTTTCTTACATTGACTCCTGAAATGCTCATGAATGTTAGCCTTCTACCCTCCACGAAATACATCAAGTAAGTTGAAAGACTTCATTGTGTCAAATTCCGGACATTTGAGTATCAGTGGATTCGAATTAATACTAAAGCATCGCCTCAGTTTATTACATTATGAAATCCGTTTAAGGAACTTCCGTCTATTACCCCACCTATCAGCTTTGTAACTTTTTATTATTGCAATAATAATAATGCAATCCTTGAGATTGAATGAACGTGCTACGTTTGTATTTAAATTTCATTCTTATCCACTTATTCAGATTAAATTCCCCATTGAGTTATGATAACAAGAACTCGCCCAATATATACTAACATACACATACGTGCGCATGGTAATACTTTAAATTTATTACCGTGCTTGAAAAAGAAAAACAAAATACTCTCTATTTGCATATACAACATTGTAACCTCTTTTGTTTGCATAAAAGGAGAAGCTATTATCTTGCATACAATTTGGAGATTAAAATGGCAAAAATACACAACCACTCTTATGTTTTTGTTTTTAACCTTAAACCTGATTTATTTAATAAAAAAAAATAGCAAACAAGTGCATAGACAAAAAGATTTCTGAGTTTAAAATTGTTTATAGGTCACATGAACATTATAATGGAAGCTGAAATTTATTATTGCAATTTCAATTGGATGTGGATCTTTCCAATAATCACCCAAATTCATTGATACACATTTTCACCCATCCTAACCCATGTGTACCAACGCCCAAATTTGGCCAGCATAATACCTGTGCCAACAAAAGGACTGACTGCAATTACCCGTTTAAACAAAAGAAACAAACGTCGAGAAAAAGGCTAACTAAATAAATAAAGATCGTTCGCAAGAGTAAAAGAAAAAACATTTGCCTCCATTGTTCAAATAAATTGTGCTCCTGGATCCTGGTGCATTTAATTGCATTCAAGGAACTTATGGTCAGGTGTGTGTATGCTGCAGGATTGTTAGTGCGAAAGACGTAATCGGTGCGGTACTAACGTAGTGCCAGAATGAAACATACAAAGTAAAGTGCACTTTTAGCAATTTTATTTAATTGTCCTTTTTCTTCCTACATACATACTTACATACCACCCTATGCAATTTCTTTTGTTGATTTTTGTTTCCTTTTTTCGCTTCAAGAGAATTTCTTATTTTTAAGTGTTAGCACATTGTCTAGAGCGGTGAGTGTAAATGTGAAATGTGAGAAGGATTTTCCTTTATGGACCCAATCGGGATGGGGTATCAAATATACATATACTTCGTAGCCAGTATAATATTCGACGTACATTTTATTTTTATACCTTTTCCCAAGGGTACCTAAATTAATTTTGACTTTACTGTTCGTTATAGGCCCGCAAGTACTTTATAGTATATTATATTTGTGATCGACATCAACAGTTATGATGACGTCCTTCTGTCATGGAAAATAGGGTTTTAATTTTGAGCTAGAAAGTTGAATATATACTAACTAGAATGCAGAAATAGTTTAGTGCAAACATTTTTCTTAAAACGCGCACAATTTAGAATAAAACCGTTTGAAATCTAAGGTTTTTCATGTACAATTTTTTGCCACGAGTACTTTTTGTGCAAATTTAAAAGAGCCTCAGAGAAAGTTGAAGTGACATTCGCAGTAAAATCGCCAAGTCAATTGGTCCGCGCTATATCGCACACGCAACTTCCTTAATTTTGCGAGCAAATACTAAAAAAAATATCGAATTCACTGTTTATTTTCGAGATTTTTTCAGGATAAAGGCTTTCGAAAGTTTTGTACATGCGGCATAAAAATGTAAATAGGCTGCCACATACACAATTTCATTAAAGAAGATTTACTTCTTCACACAGAAAAGCATGATAAAAACCATTCAAAATATATGTAGCCCTCCTTTTTTCTGTCCAATCTGGTCTTCAAAGTGTGCAAAGTGTTTGTTGTAGCTGTAGCAATTTTACATTTATTTTATTTAGAGTAGGTATTTATACCTTCAATTCTCACATTTTTAACTTGATTTGGAACCCAAGAAAGGCCATCCGATAAGATTTTACTTCTTACTTCGGTTAAGTTCGATAACATGTACTAGCTTAAAGTATCAATCGATGACCTTTTTTTAGCTTGATCGTTACGAAAGGACCGTACCATGTCCGAAGTTACTACTCTTAAAGTGACCCAAAAATAGTAGGTCGTATTGCACATTTGCCAGCCAGTTTTTTGATTTGTAAATCAAGCGGTGTTAGGTGTTTTCTTCTCCGTTGCCTTCCACCATACTATTGCGCCCTATATCAGTATGGACTTCACCATCACCGCCAGTGGTCCATAGTAGGTCTTAAGCCCCAAGTTTTTCCCAATGTTCTTTGCAGATAAAACGAGCATTATAGGCCTTTTTAATTATTTCTACAACATTAAGATTTCAATTCGATTTCTTATCTAGTATTACGCCCAGATACTTTGCAGATACTTCGCATACCTCTATCACTAGCTAATAGCTCCTGCTTCTCCACTGCCCCTACCAGGAGGGAGATGGATGAAGTCGAAAGCTCGCCTTCACGACTGGTTTGCCTGGACGGGGGTTATAAAGGGTGATTTTTTAGCTGGTTTGGTTTTGGCAACACTGGTTTTGACAGCTGAAGTGTGTTTAGTACCTTGTGTCACTGTCAAACAGCTTCAGTTTGGTTTGCAATTTAACCATGGATCGTCTTAAAAATGAACAACGCTTGCAAATTATTGAATTTTACTATCGAATCTCGTGCTCTGTGAAAAATGTGAAAATCCGCTTTTTTATCGAAAAATTGTGTTCAGCGATGAGGCTCATTTTTGGTTGAATGGGTACGTAAATAAGCAAAATTGCCGCATTTGGAGTGAAGATCAGCCAGAAGCATTGCAACAGCTACCAATGCATCCCGAAAAAGCCACTGTTTGGTGCGGTTTATGGGCCGGCGGCATTATTGGGCCATATTTCTTCAAAGATGATGCGAATCGCAGCGTTACTGTCAATGGTGAACGCTACCGAGCGATGATAACAAACTTTTTTTTGCCCGAAATGGAAGTTCTTGACTTGCATGATATGTGGTTTCAACAAGACGGTGCCACATGCCACACAGCACGCGAAACAATGGCGCAATTGCGAGGCGAGTTTGGTGAACAGTTAATTTCACGTTTCGGGCCGGTCAATTGGCCGCCTAGATCGTGCGATTTGACACCATTAGATTATTTTTTGTGGGGGTATGCCAAGGCTAATGTGTATAGGGACAAGCCCGCTTCGATTGACGCACTGGAAGCCAACATCCATGCATTCATTCGTGAGATACCGGCCGATATGTGTGAAAGAGTATGCCAAAATTGGACTTAGCGGATGGGCTACCTGAGACGCAGCCGCGGTCAACATTTGCATGAAATTATCTTTAAACATTAAATTGCAAGGTTCAAACTATCGATTCAAATAAATATTTCATTAATTTTTTCGAATTTTTTGTGTTTTTTTTTAAAAAAGTTCTAAACCTCTTAAAAAATCAACCGTTATAACACCTTAAATCCGGCCCAGGGGATGGAGAATGAAATGGGCAAAGAAAAAGCGAAAAAGAATATTTGACCTTACTCAGCCCCTACAACTCATCAAGTTCAAGACTCGAGTATAGGAGTGCTTAGGATGGTCGAAAATAACTTTTTCAAACATGTTGTTTTGGGTTCGTAGCTATGAAATAGGTTCAATGACTTAACTCTCGCAAGTTGATGACCGTGGACATTTTAAATGATTCTTCTAGAAAATATTTAAGAAAACATCGCAATGGAAACAAATATTTTGGTTCACAAATATCGCTAATGTCATTTGATATAGCAGTGGTTCATTTTTGATACACGCCAGGACCATCTTGAAAGCTGCTTGCATGCATCAGGTTTAAGCTGATTTTTACAGCTCTACAAAAAGGAAATTTGCAGCATAAAAACATGCGTCCCAACTCTGATAGGCATTAACAAATACAGCAGTCCATTATATCTGGTAAGTACATTTATATGTGATTCGTTAAACCTAGAACCCCAACTTGCTAACACATTTTTTGGAACTTTGATTGAAATTTCATTCTGATTAGGCCTGTTATTACGACAAAGTCAAACATAAAGATTCAATACCCTTATTGTTGTACACATCCTAGTACATACTGTGGCGTCTTGTAACAATAGTAATAATAAAACACATCAAAAATATGCCTTGCCCACCAACCACCCACATAGTAGCTTCCATTTCCATAACGCCCTATCGTAATCATAAAAATAAGGGAATCTTATATATCCGCTTTGTCGGGTCACCATTAAATATGTGACATTTGTCGGGCTAGGACAAATATTATGGTTATATTCCCTTCTTCTCTACATTCTGTGTGCGTTATATACCTTCATACAACAAAAATATTCGTACTTCCTTTTGCAACTCAAATTGGTATGACAAGCGACCATATATAGAACATAGGCGGGTGTGGGTGTATGTGGTGCACTCTAAATTTTCATTTGCCTCACTCCCCCATCGGTAACGCCAGAGAAGAAAAATGAAGTAAACATTTTTCGGGGTTGAATTCTTATTTTACCCACTACCCAAGTTTGACTGACAGAACGACTGGTATGCCAAAAACGTGTTATAGTAATTTTATTACTGCACTTCATGCAAAGGACATTACATGTTGAGCAGGAGCACGGCACCCCTCCGCTCTTTGACACGTTATTTCGTTTATGTTTTAGTACAACGCTTGTATATTTCACACCCCTGCATAAAAACGGCCGGGAGCAGCATATCCAGTAGCGCTGGATCCTGTTGCTGGCGCGTTCCATCTGGAAATATGCGAATTGTTCATTTGATACCCTTGAATCTCTGAGGGAAGAGATAGCGTAAGTTGCATGATACGGTGTTCTATGCATTTAATTTTGCGTGGGACTACAACAGGACGGTCCTACACATAGAAAAACTATATCATAAGGCCCTGAATGTGCACAGCATAGCTGTGTATCTGAAGACAACAGTAGTAGTTACGATTTCAAGTTTTAACCGAAGTGTAAGCACTGGAGCGAAAGTTAAAAGACAGCTTGGCAGGCGCCGCCAGCAATGTTAGTTGTGGTAAAATATAAAATTATGAGTTATTACGCCGTAGACTTGAGGGTAAATATTTTATTTTCTGGAAACCACATCACTTGCGATTGCTTGGGATTCTTAGATTCTCTGCACTGAAATATTATTGTTCATTTGCTCGATGTGGCCGAGCCAGCGAAGTCAACGTGTTTTAACGTACATACACATTTATTAAATCGTGCCCAGCAAAGTTCTCTAGCAACTTTGGTACTACACCCTTATTTTCAGGAACCAACTCAGTCCATTTTGACCCCCCCTCTAACTTCGCTTACAACAAAGCCAGAGACATAAAGGATTTTCCAGATTTTTTGGGACGCATAGACCAATTTTCAATTATTTAACACCAGAAGTTCGTTGTTTACAAGGCCCCAAAATGACTTCCAATCATCTCAGAACCTTGAAATTTGGCACAGTGATATCATTTATGGAGTAAGCCCAGGGACAAATCAACCATTTTTGATTTTCCATCTGGGGGGCTTATTTTCTTAACTCATTCCCCAAAATTGTTAAGAACAAACACGGGAAACACAAACAAAAACAATATATTATTTACTTACCACTTAGGGGGCGTGGTAGCCGCCCATTTCCTTTAACACAGCAGCTAAAAGACAAAGAGTTATGAAATTATGCGTGATGGTAGGTTTTGCAAAACAAACACCCAAACAAACAAAAAGCTGTATATAATCGTTTTTAAGGCAAACGAGGATCTATATAAAACAAGTCGTATTTTCCTTCTCTCTGGCGTTCTTTTTTAGATATCAGTACTTCTTGTGGTTGACTTGTAAGGCAAAAAGGAATTCTGTATAAGAGAATTTGGCTACTCTTTAACATTTGTATTTTTGGTGTGATATTTCATTAACAACTAATAACGTTGACACTGTTACACCGAATGCAGCTAAACTTTGACCATAGCTATATCTACAATTAGGGCTATTAACTCAAAACTGGCTGGGTCATCTGCAAGAAGGGCTATATAAAGGGTAACCGAAAGGTGGTGTTCTCTCTCCTCCGTTACCTGTAACTTGGTGATACGAACACTGGCATGTGCATCATCATCTTAATGCACGCTCAGTCGAAAATATTGCTGCTGCAAGGGAGCATTGCCGATGAACGAAATTTATCGATTTCCCGGCGATCGCAATTGAACTTTATGGCGTATTTTGTATTTGGATTTGCATCTCTATCCTTAAAAATAAATATTAGGCGTAAACGGCCAATACACGACCTAAAGCCTAGCTTCTCCAACCATTGTGTGTCCGAAGTTATATTTTTGACATGAATGCCGATTTCGAAACGCAAATTATTTTTGAGAAGCTTCTCATAACATTTCTTACTCTTGGATGTTTGTCAGACATTCGCAAGAGGTGGGACAGCGAAAAAAAACTTTTCAGGTGGTACAGGTCGGGATTAGAACCGGCGACCTCTAGCTTAGTGGTCCAACGCACTTTACCACTAAGCCGTGAGAAGTTTCCTGGTCCCGTAATTTCACGTTCTGGCGACGTCAAATGGCCACCAGGATCATGCGATTTGACACCATTAAATTTGTTCTCAAGGGCTGCGCAAAAGACCGTATTCACGCGAACAATCCCCGAACTCTAGACACATTAAAAACCAACATTACTCAAGTTATGACCGGTATACCGCCCGAAATGTGCGAAAAAGGCGTTAAATATGACCTCAAAAGAATCGCATGCTGCGAATCAAACTTTATAATGAAATAAAATTTGTATCATCTAGTTTTATCTAGCTTTCCTTTTGAAACAGGAAACTAAATGTCCTTATATGAACGGCATGAGCTTAATTTCTCTGAAGAAGAAAAACATCTGCATCTTATTTTATATAGATGGTTTTATCTTATTTCAATTGATTCAACAGCCAGTCTCAAGCACAGATGAGCAATTAACTGGTAGTAATTTGGCTCTCTCACCCTCCCTTTCTTATTTGCTCGAAAGAGGCGTAAAACTGCATATGGATAAGTTTTGCATGCATATCAAACTGAGCCACCTCCCGAAAAAATCACCTCACCTTGTTAAAAAATTACATGTAAGTATCATTAATAATTTCAAACACCACCTTTTTCATATTCAACAACAACTTCTGTGGCTCGTATTCACAGATAGAAAATAGAAAAGAGGATCTTGTGGCCATTTTTGAAATTGTTTTGCTGGATCAAGGGAACAGGGCCCAACAACTCTGTTGTGACTATCTGGTTATTTACTCATCTCTGGTCTCGAGTCCTCATTAGCTCATAATTGTTTCGAACATGATGATTTCTCCAAAGTCGTTTCTGTGCCTCTAAATCGACGTGAGCATTCCCTCATTTACTCTAGCTGGTCTCAGATGTTTTTGTTGCAATAATAAACTTTTTTCTTCTTAATACGTAAACCCTTAGCAATTTATTTCTTAAAAATTTAATAGTACTTATTTTAAAATAGAAATTAAAAAATTATACGATTTAAATCGTATCCATCCCAAAATACAAAACAGCTAATCTTAATCATATTTTTTGTGGAATTTTAAGTAAATGCAACTACCAATTTTAAAAAACTTAATTATTTTTCTGGGGATGTAAACTCTGCTTCTCCGCAAATATTTTTGGGTATACACAAATTATATCTTTCGTAGTGAATTTAAATGAAAAAATATTTAAAAAGAAAACATGAATTGCTTGATCCGTTGAAGAAATCCGCATTCAAATTCGTTTATTAGATTCTGAGTTTTTGTGTGAAATTCAAAACCCGATAAAATTTTAACTTAATTTTATATAATTAAGTTATATGCTGTAGTTATTAAACTACTAAAAATTTAACACGCAATTACAATTGGAAATATTTAATTTCATAAATTAAAGAAATGGTTACATTATGATTAATTAAAGACACAATCATTATAAAATATCATTAATTACATTACGTACATTAACATAGTATGACGCGGGGTACAAAAAATATTTTCGCTTCGCTCGCTAACAGGACTTTAAACCTTTCCTCTGGCTTATCGGATCATGCGAATTTTTTTCGCATAATGGAAACCTCAGCCCAAATTTTAAAGGTGCACATCCCGGGCACGCTGCTTCCAATTTTCGAGACCGTGCGCTTTATTAGCCGTGTTGGCTTGGTCTTTGGACGGAGCTTAGATCTTTCTTGTCGTCTCGAACCTGGGTGCTAGGATTCGAAGATCCTCTTGACTTTTGTGTCAGGAGTTTAGTACAGCAGTAAAGGAATGCACTTTTAAAACTTTACTGCTTCGGATAGTTTTAATTATTAAAGGAAAAGAGTTGACACCATGAACGAGAAACAAACAAGACTTTGTAATTAGGTAAGTTTATGTTAAAGGTTCTTTCAGAGCGAGAATAATTAAGTTTCGTGGGTGCAGTGGCTTATTGGTTAAGTGCGTTGGACCACTAAGCGAGAGGTCGCTGGTTCAAATCCCGATGAAAAGCTTCTCAAAAATAAATTGCCGTTCGGAATCGGCATTAAACTGTAGGTCTCCCCATTCGTGTCAAAAATATAATTTCGGACACACAATGGTTGGAGAAGCTAGGCTTTAGGTCCTGTATGAGCCGTTTACGCCTAATATTTATTTAGATTTTATTTATAATTAAGTTTATTAAATAATTAGGGTGAACATTGATATGTTATAATTTTATGTAAAAATACTCAGTTTCTGGCATTGATGTATGTATGTATGATGTATGTATGTATTTCGTGAATGACTTATTATCAACTCTCAAACACAGCACTAGTTTTATATATGCAGATGATACAGCCATCATTGTAAGCCATAAAAACGTCGAAGCAGCGGAAAAAATGATGCAAATAATTTTAATGCAATATCGGCATGGTGTCATGGTCATGGCCTGATCATAAATGCACATCCGACCACCAAATATATTAAAATATAAATCAACTATTAAGATGCACAGCGATGAATATCTACATACCGCAGCAAATCATTCGCAACTACAAAATGACGATGACTATCCAACGATTATTGAAATTGTATCAGCATACAAACAACTTGGAATAATAATGGCCAATAATCTAAAATGGGGTCAACACTTGCAGGCCCTTACAATGAAACTTCGGCAGTCTGGATATGCCCTATTCCACCTTAGTTATCTATGTACACCAGATGTTCTCAGACAATGCTATTTAGTTCGGACTTGCTGAATCGCACCTGAGGTGCAGAATCTTAGCGCGGGGAGATGCACCACAACAACAAAATTTACAATCACCGGTGACAAGGATACAGAAATTGGTATATCGATCAAAATTATGTACACACAATATCGATGGCATCAAATTGACAGCAGTATGAGACCTTTAAACATATAAAACCTCCACAAGCTGGAGATAGTATTACAACTCGAAGATGACACCACTTATAAGATCCCGACACAACAAATTGTTAACACAAGACGAAGACATAATTCAGTAATTATTTATCATTCCAGAGTCTCGGGATAGATACAATATATGGTTTTGCAGATATAAATATAGAATTAATTATACATTTTTTTGAGAAAATAATAAATTGAATTGAAATAAATTGAAGGGAATTGTTGGAGCGAGCAACCAAGGTGTGTTCTGGAATACTGGGAGATATGTTCGTATATACGAATGGCAAGGTATAAAGCACTGCGTCGTTAAAAGCTTCTTGCAACTTTCGTTGAGATAAGGAGTCAAGGAGTCGAATTGGCAGCACCAAACGTAGGTATTAACCTCCGCCGAGTCTCGTGGGAGTGGAGCTAGCGCTTGGCCAAAATTTACGAAGACATCCCTAGATTGGACCAATCACAATGTTAGTGTGATTATAACCGGATAAATTTCGATTGATCACATTACCCATACTAGTGAAAAAAATCCGGTAACATGTTGGCGTCAAATAATTTATTACAAAACTCAATAAACTGCGACTTAGCTGGATTCAGTGAGAGACCATAAATCTGAGACCAACTGTGGATTAGGTTAAGATCTTCATTGATCAGTTACAGCTTTAATTGGTAGAGCCAAATGAAGCTGAACATCATCAGCATAGAGATGCACACATGCATGTTTACAAACAAACGGCAGGTCATTAATAAATACGCAGAACAAAATCGGCCCTAAAATCGAACCCTGAGGTTTATCATTTGACTCAGAGGTTAAAAACCATATAGTTTTCACCAGCAATAATTTTTTGCAATCTCCCCGAGAGGTTGCTATAAACAAGCTGGGGAGCTCCATCACAAAAAGCAAACAGATTGTCAAATGAGAAGTCAGGCAGACATAAAACAAGCACTTGACAATGAAATTTTCGTAATTAATCGTTTGAAATTTTCCGCTCAATAAATTAACCGTCCCGATTAGCTGCTTAGTGTGGTCCTAGCCTTAGATAAAGCAGCTGTGAATAAAGTAGCTTTCGAATGCACGGATGTAAATACGCACCCAAATTGTTGCAGATACTGCAAACCATCGAAATTTTTTTTGAGAGTTAACAAAATTTCATATATTAAATGACGATATACTAGAAATATTTTAAAAAAAATAAATATTATGCGGAAACGGCCCATACAGTAGCTAAAGCCTAGCTGCTTCTCCAAATACTGCGTTGAGAAGATATATAGTTTTTGACACGAATAGCTACAGTTTAATACCGATTCCGAAATTTAGCGAATAAAAACGTTTTAATAGTACTGTTCGGATTTGAACTGGGGGACCTTCGCTTTGAAGTCCAGCGCACTTAGCCACTAAGCCACTGTACGAAAAGACGGCTCCAACGGTTTTAATTTGCAGTTTTAAAAATGATCGTTATTCCATTTTTTTTTCAACAAAAACTTAGGCTCCACCTCAAGTATCCACGGTACAACAAAACAAAACAAAATCCAAAAAAAAAAAATGGGTTGCAGGTACCCTTCATTTAAGACTATAAAGCAAAACAAATAAAACGCCGCGAGGTGTCACCCTAAATCATTTATATGCAAACTTTGAAGCCAACCCGTCGAACCGTTTCGCCAAACTACTCCCGGTAGGTAGGGCAGACCGACGAACGGCATTAGCAGACCCACTTTCAGTTCCGTTTCTGTCTTCTTCAGTGTGAAATTTCCAATTAATTCAATTCAGTGGCCATGGTTAATAGAATATCATAAGTCTGAAACTCTAATTCTAGGGATTTAATATCACTAAATGCGAAATATTTAGAGAAACATGTTTTTTGCAAAAAGTGACTAGAAACGTAAAATAAATGTTTGCCACCAAACTTTTAATAGGTCCACTAGATATAGCGACAAAGTCACGGCAACGCTGCCAGGCATAAGAAATGCACAATCAATATCTACCTCTTTCGAATAAATGTTGGTTTGGTTAAATTCCCCAAACTTATAGTCTACTCGAATTCGAACTACTTTTAGTTTAAACCCAGCTAACCTATAGCGGTTCATCTCTAAGCCCGCCTTTTACTGTATTTATTTATAAATAACTTATCACACCAAAAAATGGAATCGGTATTTAATTATAGGTCCCTTCCATTCGTGTCAAAAAATATATCTTCGCACACACAGTGTTTAAAGAAGCTAGGCTTTGGGTTCTGTATGGGCCGTATACGCCTAATATTTATTTTATCTTTCAACATTCAAGCAAGCGGTCATTTTCTAAAAAAAACTGTCCGCTGAATCCGTCAGTAACGACAAGGGTACGATTTCGATTCCTCAATCCATACCAAAACCTTAACGACAATGAAATAAGATGCATTACTACGAATGCCATCAGTACTTGCATATACAAATATTTAAATAAGGAAAGTACATAATTTATTGCCTGTGGCTATTTTGTTCTTCATTAAATTGCATTTGTATTTCCGCTTTACTTAAATACCGCATAGTAATTTAAAAATACATTTTTATTCATTAAACCATTCAATATCTCCCGCATATCATGGTACCACTGGTTGCCTGTTTACCATACTGTGTATACGCCATTCGCGTTAATTGTAAAATGAATATTTAGACACTAATTAATCAAACAATACCATAATGTGATCACTAGACCGAAGTTGAATTGTTTTCAATGAGGGAGGCAGGAACAACTTTAAAAAAGGAACAATTTCGAGCAATAAAAACAATAAATTATTAATTACAAAATTAATTACATCGATTAAATGCGAACATAAATAATCCAGCTCCGTGAATCCGAATGTTTTATTTTTGTTTGCTCTTTGCCAAAAAGAAGGCATTTAAATGTAGTTTTTTAAGCAAGTTTTAAAATGCTGATAACACTAGCTTACACAATATCTGTTGACTGAAATATTTTAGCTACTGAAAATATGCTAATTAAAAATGTATTGGAATTTTTTTACTATTATATTAGATCCAGTGTTTGAGTTACATGTGATGTATGTTAACAAAAAAGGAAGTGCACGACTGCATCAGACGAAACTTTCTCACTACATAAAATGAGCATCTCAAAATATAAAATTGCATTGCATCTCCAATTTAACGACGCGATTATGATCAGGGATCATAACCCTTCCACTTCACTGCATTCCTACTGATCCGCCTGTGGGGTTCGCCGGTTCGACCTCAAAAAATATCTGCAGGCCTCCCGATTTTAAATCACTTTATCAGTAAGGCCAATCAAATGCATTTCTGTGATTCAGGAGTTTTTAGGCCTGCCTCTTTTACGCGATTGAAAGGGAACGTTTATTGCTATTGCCTTTTTAACGGGGTTCGTAGGATCCCTCTTTTGAACATGACAATGCCAACTGAGTCGGTCGTGCTCAATTTTTTTCGAGATCGGTTCATTGACGTGAAGGCTTCCTCGAATTCTGGAACTTTTAATTCGATCAATCTTTGTTACTTCTGCTGTCATGCGAAGCATCTTCATTTGAGCTGCTGTCAACTTGACCTGAGCGCTGGACGCACAAATGCGGTGTAGAGCCTTCCCTTCAGCTTAAGGGATATTTTTCAGTCACAGAAGATGGCAGAGTTTTGCTGCCACTTCATCCACCATACGGTTACACGATGTTTGATGTCGTCATCAACGGTTGCTCCGCTGTTGATCGTTAATCCCAGATATTTGAACTTTTCAAACTTGGGAACCACCAGCCCATTAAATAAATGTCTGGAATGGGTTGGCTTGGGTCAGAGAATGGGCAGTACAGATGCTCTCTCTTTTTGGGCTTATACGATACCCATTCATTTCTAAAACATCTACCCAAACATCAAGTGCTCGTTGCAGGGATGTCTGATCATCACTTATGATGGCTCCATTGTCAGTAAAGAACAACTGATTCACCCTGGTGAACACCGACTTTTATTGGAAATTCATCGGTGACTCCTGCGGGACATCTGACTTTTGTCTTCGCTCCCTCGTACATGTCCATTATCATCTGTACGTAGGTTTTAGGTACTCCTCGTTGTCTTAGAGCTACCCATATTAGATCTCCTGGTTGTCTATCGAATGCTTTTTCAAAATCAACCAGAATCATATGCAGATCCTTTAAGGAATCACGATGCATTTCCATTATGATCCTTATACTTTCGATTGTATCTGCAACCCGCACTGGTCGTCAGACCAGTTCTAGGCGACCATCGTACTCAACGATCTCATAGTGTGTGACATCAACTTGATTGAACAGTAATTATCACAGATTTGCGTATCTCCCTTCCCTTTGTGCAAAGGAAGAAGATAGAATAAAATATGTATATGGAAAATATAAAATTGTGTGTGTGTTTGTTTTACAATCAAATGTTAAGGTGAAACTTCTTAAGTTTGGAAAATATAATATTTCACAAAAAACGGTTCTAAAGATTTTTATATTCAAAAACAAAACAAAGTCGTTAGAGTTTGATTTGAGAACACATACTAAATTTTAATTTAGGACAATAGTAATAAAAAAAATAATATTTACACCCTATCTTAATGGTATATTAATCTTGACACATAGTTTGTAACACCCCTTCGTCATAGACCCCTTAAAGAATATACAATCATGATCATGACCAAGTCCTAATACAACTTTTGATGCCTTTAAATTTGTCCTAGGAAGTTGAAATTGAAACATAGTCTTTCTAGGATCTAAAAAGGGGACATTTTTTAAATAAGCTCACAATTAAAAAAACCGTTTTAAAGCTGTATATAAAGAAATAAAGGGTTACAACCTAAACAAAATATGTTGACAGTGAAATCCTTCACTTTACCATATAAGGTTTTTTGCCACGCCCACTTCTTTTTGAGGGCGTTTTTTAACAATACGTTGTTTTCATCGGATTCCAATTATATCCAAAGATATTTATTATTATCCATGAAAACATCGAAGTTAATTGTTTACCTACATTTTAATAAATTGGGTAGGGTATACTATTAATTAATTAATTTTTCCCATGAAGAACCTGGCTTCGAGTGCGAAGTTATATTTTTCACATGATTGAAAGCGTATTATACCAATTTCGGCAAATTTTAGAATCTTCTTATGAGAGGTCTTTCTCTTAGGTATTTGTCTGAATTTCACAAGTAGAGCAGCGAATAGTACTCGGGCGGATTTGAATCTATGAACCCTCGTTTAGAAGTCCAACGCATTAACCCCTGAGGCAATGCACCCACTGTCGTTAAAGTTACAAAATTTAATCGATTATATCTGTCACTATTACAATGAGTCATCGTCAACTAAAATTAAAACCTCATTTCTATCGCAAGTACTTAAAGTGTGATGTTCTGTGCACTAAAATAAGTTTAAAGTCCACCCTTCTATTCTCCCATTAATAGTTAAATAATCCGCCCCTCAAACCAACCAGTTATGTTTATTTATTCCATAACGAGAATATCGACAATTTATTGCTCTCTATTCAGTGAACAATGGAATTCGTAAGCCGATACACCACACCGTGTCATATATTAGTAGATAACACATACACGTCATAACAACACTAGCGGTTAGAGGCAAATCAGAACGCGATACATTTCATGTGGTATGATTGTGGGTGGCGTGGCAGTGTCCTTCTTGCTTCTTATCGCTTCGTCATGCTTAATATATGCATAGTATCATCGGTGTCAGTGGGGGAATGCATATCGATTGTAAATCATTTACTATTACAGAAGCTCACAACACCACGAACACGAATGTCTTATCAAAATTTTATCGAATGAATATTAAACACATGAGCGAGCATATACATAAATATCTGTTTTCTCTTCTAGGTGGTAAAGAGTGGTTGTTATGCAGCGAGATGAAGGTTCGGGGAGTCTAATGAGGCGCAAATAACATGAAGCAAATTTGTTGGGAAATTTGCATGCAGAGGTATTTTAAACCAATAAGATAACATAACATTTTACTTCTTTGTAGGGATGAGTAACATGTACGTAATATGAATAGACAATGACCTGACATCCGGTGCAGAGTGCGTTTTTAATTTTGTTCCTCCTTTTCGTGGAATAATATGAATGCTATTTTGCAAGTGGTGCAAATGACTGGCGCCGGACAATCTGGCGCCTGAATTTATTTTTATGCACGCGCTCATCCCCTATGTCTGTAACAACGCTGTGTGTTCATCCTGTCTAAGAAGTTGCATTCTTCTGACACGGGATGTACATACAGGATGATGGTGGATCAAATTTTTCAATCAGCTTTGATTGTAATCGCCGATGAAATGCATGACTGTAAACATTGAAGATTATAGGAGTCTAGACGTTGGCCATCATTTAGGTTCGAGTTGGTGATGAAAAAGCGTGTACAACGTCTCGTTTGCTGATAATTCTCAAACCGATTTAAGTTCCACTTAAATAAATAACTCCTACTAACTTGAATTTGTGCCTTATAAATAGACATATGTTGAATTTATTTTATGTGAAAAATATAGTAAGATATAAAGTGATTAAGTTCCACTTAGAAAATGTTGGGAATTATGTTTAGTTTATAAAACAAAATTCGCAACCTCATAAATGAGGTGTTATTATTGCGGAAAAGAGAAAAGCTTAAACACGTTGGCAAGTTTTAAGGACACCAAGCAATAAAACAAAATTAAACAATTTAAATAGTAATCTCTGCAAGTCGATACAAACAAACTCACAATCTGACATATGATGCAAGTAGCGAATTAAAGCTAGAAAGTTTGGAACATATACTTCCTACAGTCGCGAAATGGCTAAGTGGATAGTACTGTTCGAAGCGGGCGCACTGCTTAATTGCAAACTTTATTAAACGACATAATAAGCTGAAATACACATATAACCATTTTAGAGATCATGTTTTCGAGTCTCAATATTACTGAAGTCTTTTATTATATTGTCAAAGTCTAATGTCTTAGCTACGTTTGTCTCAATCGATAAAACTGCTAGATTAACCAGTCTAATTTTTGACTAATTTACTTTTTGAAATTAGTTAAAAAGTACTGTAATATCATATATATTTTGCGAAGCGATTAACTGAAGTCACATTTGATATGAACCGTACAAAAAAATATGTTGCTATCCAGGTAAGAGCTACCTATGATATTTATTGCGCGCAAGTCCACGGATTAAAGCAGATTAATATTAAGTGAAGCGTATGTTGAGTTAAACTGCATTAATTTGTAAATAAGATGTTTTGCAATGTTTGTTAAATATTTTTTTTTCGGTGTCTATGAAAATTTTCGGAGAAAACAGCATTTTAGTGAAAAACGCCCACAAAAACTAGGCGTGGCAAAAATCTTCACATGACAAACTTATGAAGGAGCGCAGTGCCTTCATATCTTGTAAAGTTTGTAATACTCTATATCTCTAGCATAAGCTTTAAAACGGTTTTTGTGGGCGTGGCAGAGGGTGTAAAAAAATATTTTATACTATACCATTTTGGGACCCTAGGGAGAATGTGTTCCAAATTTCAGCTAGCTTTAATTTATAGGCCTAAAAATTGGTGAAGGACGGACGGATGAACGGACAGACGGACATTGCTATATAGTCTTATATATACTTTTATGGGTCTACGACGAATATTAAGGAGTGTTACAAGCTATGTATCAAAATGAATATACTAACAAAAAGCCAGACTAATTTCCTTACAGGTGAAAGCTTTGAATCGAAAACAAACGTTAATTTTATGACTATATCTAAACATTGAATAAATGTAACCGGGTGTACTTTATGCCATCACCATATACGAAAAAATCGGTAATGTGTGTCAAATCAGGACTTATCGCGATTATTATTGGTTGTACTGTTGATCTGGTACAACGTCAGTATGTAAAGAACATATTAATGAATACAAATTTTAAATGTGTACAGCCATTTGAATACTACCTTTGCTATCACTTTCGTTTCTAATTATCTTGAAATATTCTCAATGCATTTGATATTGAAATAACTAATTATTCGACTTGTTTGGATAAATCAATATCGATCTTTAGTAACAAAAAAAAGAAACATAATAACAAAGTAAGTTATAATTGATTTCTTGCACGAAAATATTGTATTGGTCCAACTCATCTATTATAAAATATGTAAATACTTTGGGCAAATGTTCGAATATCTACATTAAAAATAAATCCTTCTTTATCAGAACTGAGTTTCTCTAAATCTAAACTTTGACATTCATGGGATGAACTGGCGCTGGGTCTAGTTCGTTTCATAAACTTCATACGAACTTTGCTGTTTGACCATCTAGAATGAAGTTTTCCAGTCGGATTTAATGATCCTTATTTTCATTGCATAAAATATAACTTCTGTTATTATTTTTTAAAATGGTAATTAAGACAGTTTTAAAACAAAAAACCAGTTTCTGAGTTGGAAAAAATTTAACAATATTTTCTGAAATTTATTTCATCAAATTGTAGTCCTTTGGTCCTTTTGACATCTATTATTTAAAATGTTGCTATACTTGTAAAAATCAATTATCATCTGACCCTTAATTGTTTTTCTTAAAACACTTTCGATGTTTATTATATCTATATTAGACAGTGTTTCTGAAGAAAATGCTAAAGATGAAGACTGCTGTATGTTATCAAGCCAACTTAAGACCGACTTGGACATTGAAAGTGTATCCCTATAGGTTGAACTTGATCCTGCCAAAGGTTTGCCCTTTTAAACCAAAAAAGAGCAGTAAACATAAATCGCGATTTGAAGAAAGTTAGCAGATAAATAAATTTTCCTAATACGTAACTGTGGAATGCGCCAATTTAACAATCCGTCTTTTAATAAAACATATTCCCGAAAGTTTGAATTTAACTGCGAAGAAAGTATTTTAATATCGCTGGGCTACATTTTGCAGAGTATATTTGTATCAATACCCTGCTCGTGGAGTAATGAAATCGAGGCTGCCGAGAGACCCAAGAGATTCAAGTAGAAAGTCTCCGACTTCATTATTCGCCTTCAAATACACTACTTCATATAGTTACAATATTTTCCATTTCAAGGTCAGACATTTAATAAATCACTAGTTTTAGTCAATTTTTTAAATTGTATATTTAATTTAAATTTTTTACTTTTCACAAACAAGTTTCGCAACTAAAAACAACTTATACCGCACTTAAGTGGTTACATGGGCTTATTCGAGGAAAAACAATTATATTTTCAACAATTTTTTTTTATATAAAAAATAAAATATTTTATTCAAACTTTTTACTGTCTTAAGGATATACATATGAAAAATATTTTCTGAAATTTTCAAAGGAAAATATTCAAAACTCCGTCATTGTGACGTCAATTGCGGTGATCCCTCGGAAAAAAGGTGCGTCCCAGTTGACAGTAGGACTCGTGACAGGATCATCAGAAGTGAAAAAAATCGTGTTTAAGTTAAGAACATAAACTAGAATTTGGATGAAGGGAAAAAAAAATAAAAATTGGATTTTTGGCAGAGCTTTTTAAAAAAAAATGCTAGTTTTGGTAAAACTTGCTCAATATTTTTTTTTAAAATAGTTGTCAAAAAAAGTCTTTCGAGAACTTTTGACAACCGACTTTGAAAACACAGTTTCGAGAAAAACGCGTTTAAAATTTGGATAACCTCAAATAAATATCCTGATTCAATTGAGTGCGCACCTTCCCAAGGCTGTATCTCCGAAACTTTTATTCGGGATGACTTGATAATTAAGTATAATATTCTCGAGATGTTGTAGAAATTAATAAGACAATAAAAAAAATCGATTTTTTTAAGCTGTGAATCCATGTAACCCCTTAACTGATGGAAAAGTGAAAGAATAATGAGTCCACCTTCCAAAAATGCTTGCATAAACATGTATAAAAAAAAGAGAATCATATTAAATTAAGATGAACATCTGTTTAATAAAAAGTCAGCAGATATTTTCTACAAGAAATCCATCACGTGTCAACTGTGCAAGAACACTCTTGCGAAAACAAAAATAATACCACCAAATATTCTATATTAAGCCGATATTCACCTTTATTTGATATGATTTTCCTTTTTTAAGGGAATCTTCTTCTACTTAGAATTATTAAGAAATCAGTTCATTTTGAACTGATGAAGTCAGATTAATATAAGAAAGATACTTCTTTTAATAAAGAAATAAAGTTCATTTTTAATATAACAGAGTTTAAATGGAATCAATTTGTTTTTATATGAAAACTTGTGTATTTTAGTATGTTGATGTTAAGATGAGCATCTTGCATCACTTGTTCGTCATAAATGTTGTTGAGATTTGAAATGGCTGATTCTATGTCATTGTGAGAAGTTTCTATCGAACGCACCGGCTAAACAACATGGAGTGTCTATGCGACATTATCTTTGCCGACAGTGATGCCAACCTGGATCGAAGTTTTTAAGCAATAATTGTTTATAATTGTTTTTAAACAATAATTGCAAGACCTAGATAGTGATTGGTGTAAACGATTTAAGGATATTTCGATATATTTTGTGAAAACCTCAGATTTCAGTGCGGTGTGAATAGGGTATGACATATATTTGATTTCATGATAAGCTACTACTTCTTTGTGTTGTTATAAGACTTATTTATGTATGTTTACTATTTTCCAAGATGTTCTTTCAGGAACAGTTTCTTTAATCGGTATTTATTTTGTTAATCGGTTAAGGCTCTTATAGACTTAGATAAGTACAATTAAATGTAAATGTAAAAATAGGAAACAAAAAATATAACAAAATCTAAAATATATATTATTAGTATGTATGTTTTTTTTAAATTTTGTTATAATATATGAGTTTCTAGTAATTTTAGAGAACAAATTAGCTAGTCCAGAAAATATTTTTATATGGCTAGTAGTACTAATAATAAAAAAATACCCAATGGCGAAGCGTGCCTTAAAAATGTTGTCGTTTAGTAAATTTTCACTTGCGATTTAAGGGCATTACTACCTAATATATACATAAAGGTTTCGCATCTGGTAATTGATTTAAAATGTAAATAATTTCATGGTGCTTATAAACATAACTAAG
Source organism: Ferdinandea cuprea (assembly GCA_963576555.1). Lineage (NCBI taxonomy): Eukaryota > Metazoa > Arthropoda > Insecta > Diptera > Syrphidae > Ferdinandea > Ferdinandea cuprea. The sequence goes on along the minus strand of OY754958.1, from coordinate 81,264,694 downwards.
AACTAGAAATTATTATCCTCACATCTCTCAACTAAAAACAAAACTCAATGCAATATACAGGGACAAGTCAGTTGCGAAGAAAAAACCTATTGGGGGCATTTTCGTTAAATAATAGAATAATTAATCTCGCAACCAATTCCTTATCAGAAAATCAATCTGCCTTTTCTCTGCTCGTTCATATGTCTCATGCATAACAAACCGAACCCTTCCACAAAAAAAAACTGTTCATTTAAGTCAAACAAAGGTTTGCAATGAAACATTAGTAAAAAGTATTATTAACGTTCCCCAAAATTCGCATGTTGCTAAACTTGCCTGTTTTTCGACGACACGAACCATCACACATTCTTTTGGCCATTGAATCGACGTTTTAAAATAATAATTATTTTCCAAAGCGTTTGATGCATGAGAAAGGGATATGACGTTTTTATACTCACCTTACCAATAAACAGACACGAACTTAATTAAAATCTGGTAGTCTCTCTGCAGCGTGTTATACTATTTATAAAAACAAGCGTTAATAAATTGTCAAAATAAAGCTTTATTTATTTGTGAAATATTTAATAATTACAATACAGACTTGGCGTTCTTCTTTGTATCTGAGTACTTTTTCAGACTGACTTGTAAGGCAAAAGCAATTTTTGTATAAGAGAACTTGGCTATTTTTTTTGTTTCAGTGTACGTTCTTCAAATCCTACCCCCGCTCTAAGTCTTTTGGTTGCAGAGTAGAAGATGAATGGAAAATAAACAATATATTATTTTTTCCCGTATTTGTTCTTAAAAGCCGACTCTCCTGTAAAAAATCATAATTATACTTAATTTGGAACTAAGTCAGGAGCAGAGGACGGCTGCCAAGCCACCTGGATGGAAAATCACAGTTGTTAAATATTTGGATGGGTTTACACCACAAATCCTATAAATGTGCCAAATTTCATGGTTCTGCGATGATCTATCAGTAAGTCAGTGAGTTAATATTTTTGCTAACTTTGGGGCCTTATAACCCAGGAACTGCTCATGTTAAACAGTTGGTATGGATTTCTGCTGCTGTGTGTCAAAATAAATCCTGAAATCTGACTTATTGAGTTCTGGAAAACCTAGAAATGACTCTCGGGCCTTCACAAAGGCTTCTTTAATATTTACTTACCTACATTACTATTTGACTCATTTGGTCAGTTTGTCTTACATATAGGGTGCTGTCAAACATGATACCAAAATACATTGATTTTATTACGTCTGCGATACTTGGTTCTTTAACGTGTTTATCCAAGTAAGAAATAAATTCGTTTTCAATTCCTTTAGATATGTATAGATGTATGCAAAAAAATGCAATTCAAATACAAATTCTATTCAACTATTCAAAAGAATATTTATTTATTTATTCATTGGTAAAGCCTATGATCATGCAGATTTGAAATAACTGATTTATGCAATTCGGACTTACCTACTTTTGATTTATTTAGTTTGCAATTAATATGAGGAAGGTTTAACAAAACCTTTATTATATGTATACCTTATATTTGAACAACAGCTCTCAATGAAATCTGAGTAAAGAATGATCAACTGCCTGATTGGACTATTGCATTTATATCCTAGGACATGAACCATGGAACCATCATGAGCATCAAAACAAACGGAAACCTCTAATGCCGCGAGAGTATTTATATGTTACCCATAAGTCCCAACAACTATCATGCTACCGTGATAAGTGCCATAGAACTTATCCTTTGTTAAAATAACAACAACGCCTGAAGTATATTATCATTGGCCGACTAGCAGTAGTTTGGGCCGAGAAATACGAAATTCTCATACATACAGGGAAAATGACTAAGAAGCAGTTTCACTTTCAAACTTTTTCTTTATTCTCTGATGTCTCCAGTGAGCAGAGCATAACACCGCGATTTTAATTTAGGGCCTATAATAGGCCACGTACTGTTCCCCCACTGTTCACGATCTGTCCATTGTTTGTCGAAATTTATAGATAAACAAAGCATAAGCTGCAAGGCTGTTCGACGACTCTATATAGCTATGGCCGAAATAGTAGCAACAAATCTTTTTCAGTACGTAATTTTCCTAAATGGTGGTTGGGTGTGTATGAATAGGGTAGACGCTGATTGGCATCAACTTGGCGATGCCCAGTCGTTGTAACTATCTCGTACACATCAATTGTGCTTATTTTACCTCTGAGTGGTAGCCGCCGGATGCTGGTCTCGCCCACCCGGGTTTGACTTGCTAAACTTATAAGCGCGAGTGTTGAACACGAAGGAAGTAGCAACACTATAATGCTCTGTCGGAATGACTGGCTGATGAGTCTCACAGGTCTTACATGAGCCCCTCAGAAAGAGGACATACAGCGGATGAATTCGTCATATTGAATCAACGGTGTTGTCAACAGTCGGGATGGCAGATGCCTAAAGCGAGCTACTCTGACATATTTAGAGCAAAGGTCGGTAAAGTTTTTTTTTTTCAGCACTAGTCAGGGTGCTGAAATAGAGATGGTGGCGGATGAACCCTTTATGGGCCAACGGCAGTGCTCATATCCCCAAAGTGGGTTACTGACAACGGATTACCCGACCCGCTGTCCTAGGGTCAATTTAGGGCAGGTACTCCAGGTTGGGGGTTGTGCGTGGGGTTAACTACCCAACCACGGAAAAACCACATGGTTACGAAGCAACTAAAAGCCTCGGATACGGACGGATTCACTGTTGACGACCCTGCAAAACGGAAAAAGGACAATGACTTTCGGATCTGCACGTGGAATGTTCGAACCCTGAATAGACCACGTGCAGCCGAACAATTAGCGGTGGCCCTAGCCTGCTACAATGCAGATATCAGCGCCATCCAGGAAGTGCGATGGGATGGACCGGGCAAAAGAAGAATGAAAAACTGTGACCAGTAAGTCCACAACTGACCAGATTTTCACACTTCGGCAGATCCTGGAAAAAACCCAAGAAGTCCAGATCGATACTCACCATCTTTTTATCGATTTTAAGGCCGCATATGACAGCATTTATAGAGACGAGCTATACAGAGCCATGTCTAGTTTTGGCATACCTGCCAAACTCGTCAGATTGTGCAGGATGACGATGGAGAACTCTCGCTGCTACATTAAGGTCGGAAACAATCTCACCGAGACCTTTGATGTCAAAAAAGGATTTAGACAAGGCGATGCGCTGTCATGTAACTTCTTCAACATCATACTTGAGAGAATTGTGCGAAACTCGCAAGCCAACGCCAGGGGCACAATTTTCCAAAAGTCTGTGCAACTACTTGCTTACGCCGACGACATCGACATCATTGGCAGAACACAGCGAGCTGTCACTGGTGCGTTTGCAAGTATCAGTACAGAGGCGGCAAAAATGGGTTTAGAAGTGAATGAGGGCAAAACGAAATATATGCTGTCAACAAGAAGGGACGCACAACATCGACGAATCGGGCAGAACGTCACGATAGAGAGCTATAACTTCGAGGTAGTTAGGGACTTTATCTACCTCGGCTCCTTTTGGACGTTATCAAAGGCGGATAAAGATCTCCTTGGTCGTTTCGAACGCAAAATTCTTCGAGTGATTTTCGGCCCCGTTTGCGTTGACGGGCTTTGGAGGAGGAGAAAAAAAATTGGTACAGCAGCGAAATTTGCCATCACCTCAACTCAAGTTATATCAAGTTAAAGTGAATATTTACAATTTTGAGGTATAAGTTGGTACTCAACCCTTCCCTTTATTTGAAATAATTTTGTATTTTAGTCCAAAATAAGATGTTCGCTCTTAATTGTCTGGATCGAATTTTTCGGATGGGAACTCGACATAGAAGAATTGTAAATACTTTTGTATTTTTTCGATCAATTTGACAGAAAGCGAAAAGACAATGTAATCTCTAGAAAGTTAGGTTTCTAACGTACAAATATGAATCCAGACAGGGTATTAAACAACCCTTAGCGAAAATAACAACTAATTTCAAGGTACACATTTTATTAAAAATTTCATTTTATAGCATTTTCAAAGTAAAAAAAATTAATGAACGATTCACCAAAATTTTCGATTTAGCGAACAGCCGCGCATTCGTTAGGTATATAGGATATCCTCTGTTTTTTCTTTCATCCTATACGATTAAGTACGACTTCTGTTTCTTAATAGTTATCCAACCTATTTCCTCCTATTCTCTGTCTCAGCCACAAACTTCCTCACCAATTACCAGTATCCCGACGGATGTGACCCGTAGTTATGGTAGCGGAATAACAATATAAATTTATGATTCACTTGAGAAAGCTTAATCATCCACCTCTAATTTTGTTAAACAACTTTTATACCCCATTGAGAATATCCTGACGCGCAGTGAGAGAAGTGAACATCGTCCACACCCACAGTACCTACACTATTCAGACTATGTACTTCTGTAGGACTATTATTATCATTATGTTTGTTTTTGCGCTTTGTTACCTACAGTAGCGTTTTACGGTATTAGCGGGCACATTTATGTATGTATACATATACAGCACACTTGTATTTATATTTACTCCCCCTCCTATTTGCAGAGATCCGCAGGATAATGGTACTCTGGTGGAATTTTACTCTCAGGACCATGTCCAGTTTGTTGTAATTGCACATTAGTAATTAGAAGTTGTAACATTAGAATCTGTGGAACTCATCGTATGTGCACAAAGTTTTATAGTTTCATGTTTGAAAAAAGGACCAAATATTAATCAAAATAAACTATGTTCTGCATACGTATGTCGTGTTTAGCACAAAATTTGCCAAATGGGACACTACAGAGCAATGAAACCGCTTTGCCCTGTTGTGCAAATATAATTCCGAACACATCCCTAGTGATGTCCATCGGATAATTACACATTCCAATGGATTTATTTTCTATTTCGCACAACGTCGCGCTCAGTGCACTGTACTCAGCCAAGCATCCAGACGGCGCCAAAATGTCGCGACATTACAGCCTCCAACCATTTATTCGAAAAAGGACTCCCAACGAAAAGAGGGAGAACTCAAACATAACGACACACAGAAAAAATAAAAATAAAAATGGATACTAACGCACACAGAAAGAAGCCATTTTAAGTGGCTTTGGCGTTTGTCTCTGGTTTCCTTTTGGTGGCACATTGAACCCGTTTACGTTGTTTTATTTTTGTGAGTCTGTGAGGATGGAAGGACATGACATGATACCGCGTTTGTTTGTTTGTAGCTACATATATTATAATGCTTGAATGAAAACGTCGCGTGTGTGTGTCTTCACCACTTCAATAGTTCTGCTCTACGTCAACCCACAACCCCCAACTTACATACCTGATTGCCTACCTTGACAACCGTGACTTCCGCATGCCCAAGCTTCGAATAGGTAGGTACAATATATATGTCCTGGATATGATCATTTTTGCGTTGAGTTTGCATGCAAAAGTACAACAACAACACACTTTGTGGCTTCCCTCATGTGGGCTCCACAACAATGTTGTTAATTTATAATGAAGCTGCATTGTGACTATTGAATGACGATGACGACGACGACGCACAGTCCCGTCGATACCACTAAAATGTTGGCTAGGTAGATTGGTATACAGGGGTTAAATCGATGCTTGCCGGGAATAGCTATGAGTAACGAGGTATAGCATGGAGTGGGCGTCTATGCAGCGACTATAGTATTGAAATAACCGAGCTTTTGAAAGGCTACACTTTCACAAAAGCGAGTTGATTGCATTTCGGTTGTATTTGAAGCCACCATGTGGTCCAGACAATTTATGTTAATCAACATAAATCGATATTTTCAGTCGATTGGGTTGAATGAATACATTAACAGTTAACAGAAGCTTCTATACTACGAGAAGCATCTAAGGCCATCAAACAAAGGATGATAATAGTTTTCACTTCACAATCATAAAATTATTATGAAGACTGAACTTGATGCAATATTAACTTACGCAATATTATTTTTTATTTTGTCTATGAAGTTTAATGAAGTATGTTAGGTGAAATTTTAAAACTTAAGTCTTATTAACGTAGGCGATTTGTGAAGAGAGACTAAGGGTTCCTGTTTTATTTTGTCTATGAAGTTTAATGATTAGCAAAGATGTGAAATTGTAAAACTGAAGTCTTATTAACGTAGGCACATTTGGCACAAATGGAGGACCTAAAATGTATGCCAATTTCGAATGGCAGATTTTTTAAAAGTTTTAAAAGCTTCTCATTACATTCGCAAGAGGTAGAGCAGCGAAATAGCATTTTAGGTGGTAGGTACTGCTTACCCCTCCAAAACATTTACCACTAAGCTATTGAACCCATTCTAGTTATTACCGCCACTAGCTCACGGTCACATCTTATTGCGCTAATTCAAATGGTTTTATCCATTGTAGTCGGCGCACCAGTTTTGATGCGTTTGCAAATCATGAACCCAAAATCAACAATGAAATTATTTAATGCAGATGTGTTTTTTTACAACCCCAAAGTTGGCTCCTCTTTCTTCATTCTAGCATGCTCCTTCCATATGAGCTTGGCGTCAAATGTTGTACCCAAACATTTAGCAGTATCTGCTCACGGAACTTCTTTTCTATAAATATTTATTCTTACTATTAGAAAATTTAATGGCTAGGTTTAGTTTTATGAAGCTTTATGCTTAAGTTTTTTGGTTAATCAATTACTCAAAGTCTTTAAAAGCAGTTTTTCAAAAAGCATTATTATTACGGGTAGGAGTTAAATCGGTCTATACGATTCCTTTTCATTTGGTGACTTTTTGGATTCCAAAATGTTGACTTCTTCTGCCACACTTCATTGCATATTAACATACTTACTTAGTGCTGCGTTAATTATATGTAAAAATGTACGTATAGCTTTTTATCATGTTATCAAATCATATGCCTGTGCTTCTTTTTTTGCACATATATATAGTATGTTTTTACAAATATGACACGATTTATAAAATTAAGTTCTTGGAAAATATTAAAAACGATACAGGCAATTATCCTAAAAATTAAGATATTTCAAAAACTGGAAAAAATAAATGAATCACAGATATCTACAATTATGTATTTTTGTTGGATCAACTGATAAATTTTTAATTTTTTGCGAAGATACCTACTTTGAACTCGTTTGAAAAGCTAATAATAAAAACCGTTTTAAAACTAAACTAGGCGCGGCATATTTCTGCCATATTTATATGATAGTGACGTCAGAGAAGTCTTGCCATATTTATGCCATACGACTATACCATACACAATATAGCAAAAACGCAAAAAAATTCTCATTAAACACCATGGCAGTTTGTCCCAAAAAATGGCAAAGCAGATATGGCAGTGTATGTGGCATACGCTTTCCCTCGTCATTTCGTACCATATCGATATGGCATGCTATTTTTTGCATGCTTCTTCTAACTTATAAACAAATCCTACTCAGTTACATTTTTTAGAGATAAAAAGGTTTTGTTAATATAAAACTAATTAAGTTGCATACCTTATTAAGGTATACATTTAGTTTTAATGTAATTCAAGGAAAAACCTATGATCTAAACCTTGAGAAGACTCTATTAATAAATATGACAATTTTTTTCTTGAATGTCTGTTGACTTCTGTGAATCAGAAATAAACTTTAGCTCTAACAAACCAAATATACAATTAAAAACCTCAACATCGCTGTGCTGGTGAATAATTCATACAACTGCAGAATACTGGCTCCCTTAAAATGCTCGTTCTTCTTAGTTCACTCCATTTATTAAAAACACAAATCAAATTTACTCCCTTACTACGCTGCCTTATCCTTGTCTGCTACCTACCGTTTTGATTGTTGACCCTACAGCTCCCCAGAGCTCCACATTTCCATTTCAGTTCCAAAACTCTGTCTCTCTCTTTCGACAGATACAGAGAAGCAAAAAGTTATTCTAAGTACCCAACGCTTCATTATTTGCAAGAGCAAGAGCGAGTGAGGACAGATGAAGACCACGAAATGACTCGAGGCGAGGGCGAGTTGTCTCCCGAGGCAATCGAACATTTTTCCTTTTTCACTGCAGCATGTCTGAGGAGGACCTGAAGCTAAATCACCAAGGTATTGCAACAATGCTTAAAAACCATTGAAGCTTGTATACACGCACAATTCTCGTGTATCCCGGAAGGGATGGCTCAGAAGGAAGTTCAGACAAATTTACATTTTCAAAACATTTTAGTTTCTCATAGGATGCTGCACACACAATTTATGTAACGCCCTACGCACAGCCAGGACAGGACGGACGAGAAAACACACTACATTTCACCGGATTCCTGGTAAGGACATGCAAGCAAGCATTTCATTTTGAACATTTTCGAGGTTCGTCAATTGTGGGTGGCTGAGTAAGAGAACAAAATATTTACTTTTTCTACCATCTGCATGGACATACACATACTAACCGAGTAATTCGATTTTCGGAATGGACGGCAGAGCAAGAAACAGACATATTTGTCATAGAAGAGAACATCTAATGAATGTTTACCCGAAATGTTGACATACGGAAGACAACTTTCCTCTGATATTAAATATACTGGCCCAGCATCCTTACCATTGACAGATCATTTGTGGCGACGATATGAGAAGCATTTCTCCTAATGGTCATGATATGTGGACATTGTGGTCACTCTTGCTGGGGATAAGCATTCATAGAATCGGAGCGCAATTTATGCAAAGGATGTAATGCTTGAGGAGCAATTAAGAATGTCACTGCTGAGAGCTCGTTCTGCTATGTTCTGCCATTGTTCAATTTCTAAAATTTTGTTTGAAGAATAATATGATCGGAATTTTACTCCGTCATGCTTTTCGCTGACAAATAAAAGCCATTTCTCAAAGTTTCCTTTTGATGAATATCCTTTAGCTTTCTCCTTGGTGATACAAAAAAAAATGAAGTTCAAGAACACCACTTCACCTTAGTCATAGTCGTCGTACACTGTATCTCATATGACTTTTGCCCTGTCAACTAAGACGGTTTCTTTTGTTACTCAAGTCTCTTTTAGCTTCCCATCAACATCATATTAAGTCACCCAGCAGTGACTTAGGATCCATATTCGTGGCACCCAACACCCATTCGAGGAGAGGAAATCTTGATAACTTCTTCGTATAGTAGAGAATAAACTTGGGCCACACAAGTTATGACAACTTGTTCATTCGTTGCGCTTTCGTCTGCGACTTGTCATAGAGCACAGGAGTAAATTCAAATGTTTCAGGACTTTTGTTGAAGATATGTGCCTTTAACCAACGTCCTTCTATACAGGGTGTATCACTTTGAAATTGTTTTCAAATGCTTTGTATATACATAAAACTGTAATGTATAAGCAAAGTAAGTAATTCAGTATAGTAAAACAATTAACAAATAACAAAATATTATCACAATGCATGAATGGTTGCTAGTGAAGGATATAATCTGGTTAGTCTGGATCACTCCGGTTAATGTTGACTCATTGTGATTTCACATATGTGTATTGTTTCTTAGTGACATTAAGATATTGTGAAGAATCTGAGTAGGTCGTTAATAGCGATTTTATTGTTATTATTATTATTCATTTAAAGCTAATAAATTACAATTTAACTTAATTCTAAAGCACTAGCTACTTTGGCCTTCGGATTAAATAGGCAAAAAAGCAATTTAATTACGCTGAATACCCCCAATGTTCAAGGGCACAGTGCAGTTTTACATAACATTGCCCAACATAAATCTACCTAACTTATTTTAAAGTGAAGTATTCTTTCTTTTATGTATGAATCATCAAAATATTATAGTATGGGGAAAACTTTTTTATGATGAAATAAATGGAAACCCGAAGAAAATAAAATGGTATAAAGAGGGATCTACCATCACCCCAAAGCAAGTTATAAAGTGAAAATGTCTGATTTCAAGGTATCAATCTCTAAGAGATATAACTTCAGAATTATTTTGGCATATATGGTAGACCTACTTTTAGTGAGGGAAAAATTGTAAATGCAAAAAAGATTATGATGCCTTCAACTTTTAATTTCAAATGCATTTTTGTCAAAAAAGGATACCAATATATGTTTACATAAAGAACCGTTAGTTCTTAGTCGGGGACCCAAAGCGGGTTCCGCAATTCTATTATACACGCTGAGTTACAGGATCTTAAAAAAGTTCCTTTAGATAAGTAGGTTCCAATAATTATTTGGTTATTACTCTGGAATATTAAACATTACCTACTACCGTACATACCTACTTTCATTTGTGAGTTATTGGACTCCAAGCACACATTTTTTTTTATTCAATATTTGTGAAAATCGCATATGTATAATTCAGAAAACTGGACTAAACATATTTTTTTATTATTCATGTGCGCAATACATTAATGCATATCTACGCCCTAACTGCGAATTCCCCCATCAAAATTTATACCTGTAGCTTAGAAGAAGGGTGCGAATAATAAAACTTTTTTTTAAGGTGAAGTGAATCAAATTTTAATAACAATTAGTGTATATTTTGCCTAATTATTAAGAGAGAAATTATGTTATAGCTTTCAATACAACATAAACATAACCGTATGGAATGGTAACGTTTCCTTAAAGTGAAAATATAAATTTCTTTTTCCACTTGCCCTGATATCATTGGTTTGAGATGTACTGATGGAAACGCTTCCTATATTCATTAAAAGCCCCACCATTGCCCGTAATGTAGGTATTTCCTCTAATGTTGGGATTATTCACACATTTTCGAGACATTTTACTATAAAAATTATTATTTTTTTTATTTTTAAAACCCTTATCACTTACTAATATAGAACAAAGCACTAAAATACAATGCATGGTACCAATAAAAAAGTTCATATAGAGCTTAAAACCTATGCAAAAGAAAATTTTAACCAACGGGACTACGAATCTAATACAGTAGTCCCTCGATAATGTGAATTCCCGATGATGCAAATTTATCTGAAATACAAATCCGAAAAGCCGCATTATCATCTCTATAATGCGAATTTCTCTAATTTATTAACCCCTTAAATGTGAATTTCCTTAGTTAAAGCTTTTATATCTCTTTGGCATGTAGCAAAATTTCTAAGTCCTATTCTTTTTAAATACAAAATAGAAATCTATTTATTCTGCATTTTTTCGCGCAAAGCTTAGAACTAAGTAGTATGTACTTACCAGCAAATATTTGCGCTTGATATTTCAAAGGCATTTGGCATCAAGCTCTCTTGTCGAAAATGCGTGCATTTGGGATCGATGTTACCCTTCTTCAATGGATTAGAAATTACCTTCGGACAGTTCAATACAAAATTGAAACCGTAGTCTGCAACTTACCAAATAAATGCTGGTGTTCCCCAAGGCTCCGTTTTGTCTCCGAATCTCTTTCTCATTTTTATCAATGACCTCTTGTCTGCCACTTCTAATCCAATCCATTCCTTTGCTGATGACAGTACCCTCAGCTTTACATATTCGTTTCCTGGGCAACGCCCCTCATCTTCGGGCGTTGAACTGGAACGGCAACGTATGTTAAGCTCATTGAATTCCGATCTTGACAGCATACTTAAATGGGGTAAAACCAACAGAGTGGAATTTAATGCTTCCAAAACGCAATGCTGTCTGCTGTCATTGAAGCGAACCCCTAATTCTCTGCCATTATCCATGGATGGCACTTGCATCGCCGAAACCGACAGACTTTCCATCCTCGGTATGTGCGTTAACGACAAACTTCGTTGGAATGACCACATATTTGATGTCGCCAAGAACGCTGCGAAATGTTAAGGCTTCCTTAAGCGATGCAAGAAATATTTCACCCCTTCTGATCTGGCTAGAATCTACAAGGCGTTCATTCGCCCAAAACTTGAGTACAACGCTCATATCTGGTCTGGTGCACCAATTACATATTTGGAGCTACTTGACAGGATTCAAAAACGTGCGGTAAAATTTATTGGCGATCGAGACATCACATCAAATGAAATAGCCAGTTGCATTCCACCCCTACAGCAATTCAACCGCAATACTCGCCATGCTAGGAATGCACATCAGTTTACCCTCAAGCCTGTATTCGGACGTACAGTGAAATACAAGGATTCGTTTCTTAACCGTACAATACGAATGTGCAATGCTCTACCCGCTCTGTTTTTCCTACGCATTATAGTTTACAGACATTTAAAACCAACGTGCATCGGTATCTCCTTTTTTCTAATCCTTCATTTCCCTAATGCCCGCACTGTGTTACTTCATTAACATTGGATACAAGGGTATCCAAAATCACTTTAGTGCGCGTACATTATAAAAAAAAAAAACAATATTTTTTTAAAACTTTGTGATTATTTCTATTTAAATTTGTATAAGACAATGAATAGCGAAACAACAGCGCATTACAAATAACACTATGGTGAATAGCAATATCCGAAAATCATAATAGAATGAAGGTATAAACCTGTTGCGCCAAGTAGGCGACAGATAATAATATACGTTAACAAAAATTCGACATGTCCAAAAAAATCCGTAGACATAAAAAACTAATTACATGGTTTTTGTTTTATTTAACTTTATATTTCCCGCTGGGTTAAACCACATCCAGCACGTAGGGGTGTGGTGTGGTTTATGGGTTAATCATTGTTATTTTAATCATTGATCAATATTTCTTCAAAAATAAGGTAAATCAGAATGTTACCGTCTGTGTGAACCGTTATCGCGCTATGTAATGTAGTGAACTATATGCTTCCTCAAATTCAAGCCCATTGTATCTGTTAGCCCTAGTTTCAACAAGACGGCGCTACGGGCCATACAGCGCGTGAAATAATGAACTTGTGGAGAAATCATTTTGGTGAGCACTTAATTTCACGTTTTGCTACGGTAAATTGGCAGCCTAGCTCGGGTGATATCACATTTTTTAACTACTTTCTCTGGGGATATGTAAATTCTCAGGTCTTCAGCTACGTTTGACGCTTTCGAAGCTAACGTTTATAAATAATAAAATTGAGTAAATGCAATCAATTGTTCTTTTAACCGATAATAAATTTTAAGTTCACTTTTAAATTTATATCCTTTATTTTACATTATAAATCAAACCTCACCTTTAGTTAGTTCCCTTACAAGTTTCCTTGACAAAATTGTTTTCAATTCCTCTTTAGATATATGGATAGCGTATTATACTGTTTTCTCTAATGAACTTCCTTTTGCGTGAAATTTTGAATTTAAGCTTTTTTGGTCAAATATGTTATTTTAGGTGAATGTTACTTCATTTTATTTAAGAAAAAATTGTACTATTCATGCTTTTAACAATTATACTGACTAATAAATAATTTAACAACTAACATTAAAATAAAACATTTAGAAAACACGCCGTTAGTCTACACTGAACTTTGAAATGAAGACCTCTTTTGTTTTATTACTAGAAAATAGGTTAATACTAGATGGTTAGATGGTTAACTCACGTTTAAATATTTTGACCCGGTTGTATTTGGACATTCAAATCTCTTCAGCGATTATGAAAAAATAATAAGAAAGCAAACTGAAGCACCCTCTTAAATGCAAAGAAGAGACAATAAATGGATATGACGTTTAACTTGGACTCGTAGAAGACACCATAGTTAAAGCCCTAATTGGAGTCTTAAAACTCCTTGCGGATCACCTTGCGTAATTAAATTATAATAGTGGAAACCCACAGAATCACTTGACTTATTTCTGAGTACTTTCTCTTGATATTAAAGACGTACGCAACCACCGTAACGAAGCAAGGGTAATTGAATTTTCCAAGATTTTTGGTTCTCTCATTAAGTTGTGGAAGTAAATGTTGACAGGTGGCGATTATCCTTAAAAGCTTTTAACATATACATTTTCATTCACGCCCCATGTGGCTCCTTTGTCTTGGGTAGTTTAACAAAACGGACATTATGTGGGAAGGTTGTTGTGCTTCAAATGACATGAGAGAGAATATCGTGGTTGGGAACAAATGGCTTTTTGGCCAGAGAAAGGGAATATTGTTTATTGTAACTTAATTATGGAACGGCAAACATGTAACAACAAATTCACGTATTTCGATAGAAAATAAACTTTAAAAAGTAAATTTCATGATCATAATATAGAGGCAGATAATTTACTGTGAAAGTTCTTCACATTTAGCGGGTCGAAATAACCTTGAGACACCCAGCCGACGAATCCTTCCAAAAAGAAAATCGCGCAACAATTTATAGAAAGACAAGACTTACTTCTCAATTTAATATAGGCATTCGTTTTCATTGAGAAAATTCGTTAAGCATAATAAAAGGAGGCATCATGCAAAAGTAGCATAATGAAATTATCCATTTTTTGATTAAAAGAGAGACGACTATGGCGAAATAATATCCCATAATAACATTGTCCAAATTGTTTTTGTTATAAGTACTATCTCACTCTCACTAAACTTAAAACATCAAATCGCAAATTCATTGAAGGGATCGAAATATTGTAAGATATCTTCAAAGTGAATGACTATTCAACGAAAAGAACCGCTGATAATAGATACTCGCGACTTAGACCGGGACAGTCTTGAATCCATTTAGTAACTTCCTGAATACAAAATGTCATAAAAATAACTTGCAGTGGGATAGGAAGTGATGGGTTATACTCTGCGTTTTCTTGTCACAGATAATAAAAGTTATTTTTCGTCGTTCAAACGGAATTTGATAAAAATTCCTTGGGGATAATTTAAGGAATTACTGCGTCATTTGGGGTTCTGCACTCATAAAGAGCGAGAGAGAGAATATAAAATGGAAACAAAAATTTCATTTCGTGTGGAATGATAAATTTTAGTACCAATAAAATATTTGCTTCAGGATTAGTAATACGATTTTTTATTCATCCGCTTTTTCACATTTTTTTTACTTTTCGGTTGGAGGATTATGAGTCTTTGAGACATTACTTTTTACTTTTCTCCCTAACACATTTTGCGTGGATTGAGAAGGGTTCTGAAATGCAGCCTGGATGCGACATAGGTCTTATCTTTTCAACATAAAACCATTTCAAGATTTAATATTTCTTTTAAACAATACTCTGCATATGGTAAGAGATTTATGAAACCAAATGCACTATGACGACTACTTTGTATTGTAAAGTAATTCATTGTTAATTTTGAAATTAAAATAATTTCTAGAACAATGCAAAGCGTTACTATAACTTCTAATTTAAAACCAGTGAACAGCAGTATAGCAAAAAGCTTTTAAAAATGTGGCTTGAAATCTGTTTAGCAGAAAAGGGTTTAGAAAAAAAAATTGACTATCGAAAATAGCACACGCCTTCAAAAGGGTTACTTCAATCTATCGGTCACAGCTTCTGAGCTAGTTTCAGGCTTATTCGCAACAGGTGCGCATTTCAAGTTAAGTCTTCTTTAATTCCCTTGGGTGTTCGTTCAACTCTTTAGGCAGGGGTGTTGGTATTCATTTGCTGTGCAGATACACTTCTCTGTGACTAACTGTGACGTTAAAAATTGTTGTTGATATATGTTGTGATTTTTAACAAAGTTTACAGCGGAGCCGATTTTAAAAAAAATGCAAAACTTTCTCAACGAACGTAATTGCTGCATACCGTGGCCTCATGCCCGATGATTGCATATTTTGTTTCAAGTTGATAAAATATATTGATGAGTGATTGTTTAAAAATAGTTATTTTCTTCGCAGCCCATTTTGCACCGAGTGGGATTTTAATAAGGAAAAATCCATTTTGTGTTAGTTTTGGTATAAATTTACTTTTTTTTGTGCGAGGTTAAATACAGTTAGCTTTATGAAAAAATAGAAATTCCGTTATTGTTACTAGCAGCGCAGTCATTAGAGTCAATTCGTAGCAAAAATAAATTGTATTATGTATTTTGAATGATTTACGTACCATTTTACTCTCGGTTCTACAATGCACTATAAGTATTAAAGCTTATACTTATAGAGTAGAATATAATACAATAGAATAGAATAGACTATATTTTCTTTTACATATCCATGCCCAGACTTCAAAAGTAGGTGAATTCATTTTAACACATCGATTCGCTGCTCATAGACTCACCACCACCAATGCACGTCGAAACATATTGTTCACAATCATTTCTTCTGTCTGTAAAGAGTTATCAATAAATTTGCACACCAAACATAATTTAACCTCAAAAGACGTACTTAATTGAAATTCAACAAGGAATTTACCATATTACATTAACTATATCGGATAGGGCTAAAAGTTAAGGAAATCATTTGGTTGAGATAAACCAATAAACTTATTCAGCATATCCTTATTTTTTTATCAATTTGCATGAAAACCATCATTAACGAAATATCTTAAATAATTTTCGCTTAAGATGCGAGTAAAGTTGAAGGCTGTATAATCTCCTTCGACTCACAAATTTTATATTTCATATCAACAGAAACTAATCCAACACGTTTTAAAAATACATATTATTTAAAGGATACAATTTAATCCCATTCCATGTTTCTTGTATCTACATGATAACAAAATTAAGAACCCATGACCAATGTGACAACTTATCGCGAAATAAATTTCGTCATACAAAAATAATACTTCATATATCATAGTTTTATTCATATATTTGGTATTTTTAAGAGTTTATGTACATAAATATTACGTGTTTAAATTTTAATTGTCGCGTACTTTCCGTCAGATCCGAATTCTTCAAATATTTTTATCTGGAAAGAACTCGAATAACTCAATACATTTCAATACTCAGGAGGGTTTTATTAATGGACCATATTTCATTAATTAAAGAGAACTCGCTCCCACCCGGGCCCGGCAAATAGAGAATGTACACGGCAATTTTTCACCAGTTACATATTTGATCAAAAAGGTAAATTGATGGAAAAATGCACTATCGGACGATTCCATGTCAAAACGGTTCTTCGCTGCAATGAACTTTGCAGAGGCTTCAACATGTTCCATTCTTGTGGTTGATCGAGAGCAGACCAAATGAATATCGAAAGATAGTCAAATAGTACAATCCACTTCTAAATAAACAGACTCAAATATAATCGTAGTATTATAAATAATAATATGAACGTTAAAATGGTGCCTTATTTTGTAGCTGTACTGTAATAACCGTTAGGTGGTCACCTTAGTCATGCCAGTGTAGATACAGTTTCTTTTTTACCTCAACATCTTATATCGAGTTTAAAATACATTTTTTAGCACTTTAATTTAAAACAAAAGAAAAGAGATATTGGGGTGATTTTTGGTTCCTAAAATATTTAAGTCTTTTTATACCCTATCCTACGGGTATATAAATTTTGACAAATAGTTTGTAACACCCCTTAATATTCGTCGTAAACCCATAAAAGTATATATATTTATGATCAGGACCAACTCCTAAGACTAATTAGTCCGTCCTTCCGTACGCAGTTTTTAGGCCTTTACAATTTAGCTAGGAAGCTGAAATTTGGACCACATATTCCCTAGGGCTGCGAAATGGTTAAACGTGCAATTTTTTTCAATACGCCCACAATTTAAAAAAAACCGTTTTAAAGCTAAAGTTAGAGAGAAAGCGAGTACTACAACCTTCAAAACATATGCAGGCACTGCCCTCCTTTATAAGTTAGTCACATACAATTTTTTTTCGGGCATTTTTCAAAATTTTTTTTTCAATATATCGCCCACGTCCACTTTTTGGGGGCGTTTTTTCTAAACATATATATTTTTTTTAAAACATTTAATAGAATGAAATAAAATGCTATCCATCATCTTCATAATGCTTTTTTCTTTGAGGCATATAGGCGCATGGAGAGGGTATCATACTGCTCGCGGACTGTAGCCTTTCCTTATGTTTTTGTTAGCTTTTGTGCTGTTGAATTTTTTTGTGGAATCCGGT
Source organism: Ferdinandea cuprea (assembly GCA_963576555.1). Taxonomy (NCBI): domain Eukaryota; kingdom Metazoa; phylum Arthropoda; class Insecta; order Diptera; family Syrphidae; genus Ferdinandea; species Ferdinandea cuprea. Next base: position 81,246,940 of record OY754958.1, on the reverse strand, counting down.
CGCAGAACAATTCTGATCGGCTGATCGGCACCTGTACTTCGGAGCTAAATGGAGAAATTATTCAAAATGAGACTGGTTTCCATCATATTTATTTCATCCTTTCTATAGCTTTTATCGGCGATAATTTATATTTGAATGATATTATTGAAATCAAAAAAACGCTTAGAAATTCTTAATTTTGTTAATTGTTTAAAATTAAATAAGTGCCATTCTTAACGTGTCTTTCAGTTTCTATGAATATGGTTTATCAGATAATAGGGATATGCAAAAATGGATAAATTTGCTAGCAGCACTCGGGTATACATTAATATACAACAATAGCAATCTAAATCTTCGGATGTAGAGCGGGTATTTGCACTATGAATACAGTTAAAAATAAATTAAGAAGCCAAATGCTTATGAAAACAATAAACGCAGTATTACACATTTGAATTGTTTCGACGGTAAATGGATTAACATGTTTTGTACGTGACTTTCCAACGGAAGTATTAATGAAGATAGGCACCATTGAAAAACACAAAATAAAGCTACAAAGCAGAACCAGAATCGTAAACTTCTATGCAAAAGCTGATTAATATTTTTTTTGTACAATGAATTTTATATTTAAAATATTTCGATATTTGAAATTTAAAAAATACAATACAAATTTTAGGGACAAACGGCCCATAAAGAACCAAAAGCCTGGCTTGTCAAACCATTGTCTGCGCGAAGATGTATTTTTGGACCACGAATATAAAAGACCTCAGTTAACTGCTGATTCCGAACGACAATTTCATTTTTGAAAAGCTTCTCATGGCAGTAGTGAGACCTTCTTGGATATTTCGTCAGACTTTCGCCATAGGTGGGTCAGCGAATAAAAACGTTTAGTCGGTACGGGTCGGATTAAGAGCACGGACCCCTCGCTTAGTATTCCAACGCACTCAACTAACTTAAAAAACTATGTTTTTCAGCTTTTCATATTGTTTTCTAAAACGATGACAACTGCACTAGTTAGTAGTTATTAAGAATTTCACATACCTACTTTATTTTTACGCCCTACACTAGGGGTTTTATTTATTAACAGGGGGTGTATTACAGATAGGGTAACATATCCTAATATTGGTCGTAGAGCCCTTAAAATACATATATATATTTATGATCAACAAGTTATGACGGTTTAGCATCCTTTTGTCAGGCCCACAATTTAAAAACTGTTTTAAAGCCAATGTTAAGGAGATAGAGAGTTAAAATCGTAATCGCACCCACAAGTTTGAGATACGAAGTTGTCTGGCAAGCCTATGCTTTGGTTTTTTTTTACTGTTCTCTTAGAAAATTCACATTGAAAAAATATTAAATAACATTTTTTAAATATTTCTTTTATTTTGTAACTCTTCGAGGGTGTTTTATTTTTTCAAAAATTTAATTTGTTTAATATTAAAATTATATAGACTGTTCGCCCCAAATGAAATTACAAGGAAACTACAAACGTGGCGCTCTATTATAGTATAGTGAAGATAGAATATTAAAGAGTAAAAGGACTCTCAACAAGCTATCGCTGCAATTTCAGTATAATAGAACTCTTTTCTAACATTTATGGTTTTGGTTTTATTTGTGCTTCATTTTGTTAAATGAAATTATTGCCCCATAGACTTTGAATCTGAGCGCTTATGGACTTCCTTCCTCTACACTTTTGTTTTTGTCTGCAAAGATTTGAATTGGCCAACTACTCTGTAATTACTGCTGCTGTTTTTCAGGAAGCCCTAAAATGACTTTACTTAAAATACTATACCTCTTCGTTTGAATAATTTTCGACAACCCTTACGAACGTTTAAATTAAAAACATTTTTTTTTGCAACGCCACGAAACTTTTGTTCGCAAAAGAAAACTTGGAAGCTGATGTTGACGAAGAAGAAGTCAGTTGCAATAACTACATATATATATATATATTTATTTTGAATAGCTGAAATCAGGTTGAAAACAAACATGTTTTCAAGGCACAACATTTAAAATACTATACTATCATACAAATAAATTGTATAATCTATTATCGATATACTTCCAAACCTGGTCTAAAACAGCACTGATAGAAACGAATCACAATCTTGGCAACAGCCTTAGGTCTTCGCAATGTTTCTTAAACTGATGCGTTTCTAGATTTTCAGTGCATTAAAAGCGTTTGTCGTAAAAGGCGACTAAGTTAAGAGGAGATATTACTTTTTTCACAATTTTAGCATCGCATGTAAGCCCAGCAACTTATTATCACATTTAAATGCTCCTTTACAAGCATCGTCCGCTCAGATCAGAGATGCAGAAGCTTCTACCTATTTCATTAACATCCTAAAATTATGGCAAGTCAAACATCTGAATTACACAAATATAACAACACCACCGTTTCATTGACCTGAGTGATAAATACTATAAAACTTGGATGTCTGGGATGTCAGTCGGGATGCAACAAAAGTGGGAAAGTTGTGATACCCATTCCTGATCATAACTTCGTTAGGAGATATAGACAAATAAATATGTATAACAAGACACAACTGAAATAAATCAAGTTCCTATCCGAAATACTTTTAAATATTAAAAATAAACTAAATATAATAAAAAGCTATTATCATTTCAAGAAAATGCTGAAAATAAAAAAACACAAAAACTTTCCTTTTATTTACTACGACAATTTTTACTTAAAAGTTACGCCCTTATTTTGAAAGTATCGCACAAGATGTAGAATTTCGGAGAAGCAAAAGCGGTTACTCAAACAAATGCAGAGCGGACTCTGCTTTCAGGTCGCCTTCAACATCAATAACTTTTCTTGCACACAAAAACAAACTTTTTTCTTCATGAGAGCATTAAATGCATCCTTTCCTATAGTTGAGAATTGAGATCCTTTTTTGCTCCCTTTTCCGTCTCAATAGTCGTTTTGCCACTGAATTTTCACACAAAAACAAATTAAAAAGGGAAAATTTAATACGGATAAATAGAAAAGTGAAATAAATCTCACAATTTTATGAAAAGAACTTAAGCAGTCAGCAAGCAAACATTCGCAACCCATGCTTGTTGTGTTGTTTTCATTTCAAAATGTTAACAAGTTTTTCCAATAAATTATTATTATAAACGAAAACCATGCTTATAGTTTTACTCGCGTACAGTGTGGAGTACCTAGGTAAGGTATTTCATTTTGAAAAAGTTGTTTTCCAAACTGTCCCCAACAAGTGGCGTGCTAAGCTTCCTTTCTTTCTTTTTTTCGTAGAATGGACCAAAAAATAATAAATTGAAATAGAAAGCAAACTTATGTATTAATTAAAAAAAACTTTCAGTAATGTTTGTTTTATTTTAAAGAATTTTAAGGTATTATTATGAGCCTAAACATACTTATTGGTTTTTGATTAAGGAATCTCTGAGAATGAGTTCAGAATATAAAAAAAATATAAGTATTTATCTATGTTCATAGAACAAAAGCAATAATTAAAATTTGGATCCCTGACTTTACAATCATATATTATTCCAGAGTTTGAGAGTCTAAATAAAAAACTTCTCTTCGTGATGTCAAGCGGTTAGACGACAATATTGAATATTATTAAACAAATAGTTAATTGTGAATAAAGTTGAAGATTGAGGTACAACATCGATAATAAAAAAAACATAAGGAAAGGCTACAGTCCGCTTGGAGCGAACAGTATGATACCCTATCCCTATCCCTATATTCCCCAAAAAAAACCTTAAGAAGATGATGGATAGCATTTTATTTCATTCTATAAAATTTAGAAAAAAAAAAACATTTTTTGAAAAAACGCCCCCAAAAAGTGGGCGTGGCCAAAAACTTTGTATGGGCGATATATTGGAAAAAAGATTGGCTAAATATCTTGTTAAACATTTTTTTTCGGTTTCTATGAAAATTATCGAAGAAAACAGCATTTTAGTGAAAAACGCCCACTAAAAGTAGGCGTGGCAAAAAACTTTATATGACAAACTTATAAAGTAGGGCAGTGCCTACATATCTTGTGAATGTTATAACCCTCTATCGGTCCATCTGTAGCTTTAAATCGGTTTTTTCTAAATTGTGGGCGTGGCAGTGGGCGTATTCAAAAAAATTTTACACTTAACCATTTCGGAGCCCTAGGGAGTATGTGGTCCAAATTTCAGCTTTCTAGCTTGAATTTAAAGGCCTAAAAATTGCGTACGGACGGACGGACGGACGGACGGACGGACGGACGGACGGACGGACATTGCTAAATAGTCTTAGGATTTGGTCCTGATCATAAATATATATACTTTTATGGGTCTACGACGGATATTAAGGGGTGTTACAAACTATGTGTCAAAATTAATATACCCTTAGGATAGGGTATAAAAACTTGCAAGTCTTATCCACTAAGCTGACGAGCTTCAGCAAATATATGGAATGGGATGATTGACTACAAACCGGCCCATTGATTTGAATGCTACATTAGGTTTTTGAAACGTGTAGGAATTCATAACAACAACTCACGCCATATATAATAACAGCCACAATAAGATCTTTTTACAGTTCACACTTTACTTGTGTAAGACAGACATTTTTATACCCTATCCTAAGGGTATATTAATTTTGACACATAGTTTGTAACACCCCTTAATATTCGTCGTAGACCCATAAAAGTATATATATTTATGATCAGGACCAAATCCTAAGACTATTTAGCAATGTCCGTCCGTCCGTCCGTCCGTCCGTCCGTACGCAATTTTTAGGCCTTTAAATTCAAGCTAGAAAGCTGAAATTTGGACCACACACTCCCTAGGGCTCCGAAATGGTTAAGTGTAAAATTTTTTTGAATACGCCCACTGCCACGCCCACAATTTAGAAAAAACCGATTTAAAGCTACAGATGGACAGATAGAGGGTTATAACCTTCACAAGATATGTAGGCACTGCGCTCCTTTATAAGTTTGTCATATAAAGTTTTTTGCCACGCCTACTTTTTGTGGGCGTTTTTCACTAAAATGCTGTTTTCTTCGAAAATTTTTACAGAAAGCGAAAAAAACTGTTTAACAAAATATTTACCCAATATTTTTTCCAACATATCGCCCATACAAAGTTTTTGGCCATGCCCACTTTTTGGGGGCGTTTTTTCAAAAAATGTTTTTTTTTTTTCTAAATTTTATAGAATGAAATAAAATGCTATCCATCATCTTCTTAAGGTTTTTTTTGGGGCATATAGGGATAGGGATAGGGTATCATACTGTTCGCTCCAAGCGGACTGTAGCCTTTCCGTATGTTTTAACGAGAAATTTGTAGCTACCTATGTGGGCCGTAAACAAAATTATGCACTCATTTACAAAAAAATAAAAATTATAAAAAAACTTTTGCCTATTGTGCATGAACAGAGTAATTAAGTAGGCTACTATGCTATATAGTTATATTTAGTATGTGTAGTCGTAGTGCGTTTTTGTTTTAAAAAAAGTAAAGAATTTCATATTCTATGGAGTAAAAAAAGTTTGAGTTAATTCACTGATTCACTTTCTTCATTTAAACTTTCTCGTATACATTGGTATACTAAAGAGAAAGTTATTGCGATCGTGCCGAAATTTTGAACTTAAACTGAGTGATTACGACTATAGAGAAGTGCAAAAAAGTGGGTCCGACAGTGCTGTCCGACGGTCTGTCTTTCTGTCCGGGCGCCGTATGGCTAAACGGTTCGACGGATTTGCTTCAAACTTTGTATGAACAAAAAATTAAAAAAAAATTATTTCAAAAATCAAACATTTATGTATTTTTCTGGAATGTACTAGAAAGTAGTTAGTTGAATGTTCTCCCATGTGCGTCTGTTGTTTATTGGACATTCATTTTATCCTCCCACACAAAGTGTTCTTATTCCTGCTTCGAGTGCTGCATACGCTTTCTATTTACTCTCGCGTGCATCTACTCATTTGCTAAAATCCTTGTTTTGATTAGAGATTGATATTGGTGTTTATTTAATTTGAAATAGAACGGACTCATGTGTGTTTTTGTTTTCTTAATTTATTCACAGCTGATGGTGACGGACTCCGATCTCCACTGTTTGAATAGCTATGGCCCAAGTCAAATTAATTCAATTCCTATTAACTACACTTTTAAATACAAAATCAGACAAATTGTGGATGTTTGAAGATTGTTTTTTTTTTCCAGAATTCAGCATCAGAAAATTGCGTGAATACCATTTTGACGTTAGGCTTGAGTTAAGTGGACTTGTTCAGCTCATCTAAGGGACTGGCTGGACATATCTGTTAAAGATAGTGCCACCTGCACTATCTGCACATTGTAGCGCATTACCTTGCCGAAATCCTGTGTTAAACATAAAAGAGTTCAGATGAGATGCTGCCCAACTGCACATTGAACCACTTGTTCTCCAGTCACGCTACACAGTTGGTTTAGTTTTGTCGGGATTTCGAATTCGACCATTGCCAATGCAATCTACATCAAAGCACATGTAAATAAAATATTCTATTTTTTATACATAACTCTTATATTTATTAGGGATACGCTGTGGCAGCTTCTACAGATGTCGTCATCACTAAGATTTTATTTTATATTGTTGTTTCAGAGAATATTATGGTCAGTACAAGCACCTACCACCCTCCGGACATCTTGAAGTTGCATAGATCCGACATTTTATGTTTGTTCAAATTAATTTTATAAATTGGTATTTTTACCAATTCGTATATATAGACTAAGTTTCAGATTTTTGGAATATGTATTTTTATTAGTTTAAGGTACAGTCACACCAGAGTTAAAATTTTTATATGTTTGCACAAGTGCTTGCAGTTAGCAGTCACACTGTATGAGGAAAGTACTTACGGTGAGCGACTTTTTGCTGGTCTGCCAGCAAACTTGCTACAAGCATGCGCGCGCAAGTACTTGCTGCAAGTTATCAATCGAAACATGATACACTTAGCAAATACAGACTACTGACGTTGTTTTAACATATAAATTATTTCTAGAGATTATTTTAGTAGAAAAATATGAATGAATTATTGATGTGGTATATGAGTGGAAAAGGCATGAAGCCCTGCGAATGATGACGGAATATAAAAATAACAAAACACTAAATATATTTTCTCATTCATTGAAATTTATTCTATATCGATAATTATAATAAATTAATTAATTACACTATCAATCACTAGCGCAATAGAATGCATATTATTTTTTGTTATCCCATCTATAGCTAACACCAACAAACTGGATGGTTTGCCCATTGAAAAGTGCTTAAATCTAAGCTACAAAAAGACATCGTTTGGCCTTGAGATTTATTGATAGTAATTGCAAATGTCAATCTAATTGGAAATTGAAAACATTTAAATTGAATAGGCACATCTGTTGGCATAATTGGGATCCGTGCTATTAATATACATGACAACCTTCAGTTGTAAATTATGCGCTGACATGCCTGGTTAATCTAATGAGTTTTGAAAACTCTGCTGTTTCGAAACTGTTTCAGCGGATGGATCTTTGATGGATGGATCGCACTTGAACGCGCATATTTACTTTAAGTTGTATCAAATGTGTCAAATCACACGATCTTGGTGGCCAATTGACAGGTCCATTCCGCGAAATTATTCGCTCATCGAATGTTTCCTTCAATAAATCGATAGTGACGTGCGGTGTGTGGCATGTAGCACCTTCTTGTTAGAACCACATCTTATCCACATTCATGCCATCCAATTCGGGAACAAAATAGTCGGCTATCATGGCTCTATACAGCTCTCCATTAACGGTAACTGACTCTCCAGCATCAAACAGACAGTCAGTTTTTGTGGATGTAATGGCATTTCAAGCGTCTCATGTGAATTCTCTTCACTCCAAATGCGGCAATTTTTTTGTTGACGTAGCCATTCAACCGAAAATGAGCCTCATCACTGAACAAAATTTTGCGATGAAAATCAGCATCGACATCAATCTCATTTTCGGTCCATACACCAAAATCACGACGCATTGCATGGTCTCATGGCTTTAATTCTTGCACAGGCTGGATCTTGTAAGGTCGTAAGAAGAGATCTTTGCGTAAAATGTTCCATAAAGTTGATGGACGATTATGTCGACCATAAAATAAACGGAGCTTGCGGTAAGCTTCGCGAACTGAACCATTATTTTCGAAATAAATTTGCATGATTCGCAAGCGTTGTTCATTTGTCAACCTGTTCATGATGAAATGGTAAACCAAACTGAACATAAATGACATCAGAGTTGCCAGATTTGACAGTTTTACCTCTATTCGAAAAACCAACCTCTAAAAAAAAACACCCTTTATTTCTCAGTGCTATTATTATATACTTAGAATTTATTAATCTAATATATAAAATTCTCGCGCCACAGTGTTAGTTGCCATACTCCTTAGAAACGACTTAACCGATTTTGATGAAATTTTACATGTACATTTGGTAGGCCTGAGAATAGGTTTTTATCTGTTTTTTATATCCCTAAGTGATAAGGGTTGTCAACCCTAAACAATTTTTATTTTTAATTTTTTTAGTCGTTCAACGTATTTTGATGAAATCAGCGCCTGCTTAAAATCATAGCCACTGTGGCGTAATGTTAAAAATGAATGGACCTGTCAATTGGCCACCAAGATCGTGTGATTTGACACCATTGGATTATTTTGAAGTCAGTCGGATATGTGAAGTCGCTCGCCTATGTCAACAAACCAGAAACGTTAGTGGACTTGGAAGCTAACATTCGTGGCGTTATTGCCGACATACAGCCCCAAATGCTTGATAAAGTGGTTGGAAATTGGACCTCTAGACTTGTCTTTTTCCAACCAGCCAGAAATCATATTTAAACACAAATGGCATAAAATTATCCTTCCAATAAAGCCAAATTGATGGACAATAAAATGATTTTCTTATGTTTTAATTCAATTCAAAGTTCTATACCTCTAAAAAAAACACCCTTTAATTCACTATGAGAATGAAATTAACTTGAGAGTTGCACTTAAAAATTTAAATGATACGAATAACAGACACTGCTACGATCAAGACACAAATAAAACTAAAAAAAAATTTAAAATAAACCAAAACTCTAAAAACTTTTTGACGCAAGTGCAACGTAGCGTACCTGAAGGCTCTTATGAATTGAATATTCATACTATTAAGTGTCGTAAGAACTTCGTATTAAAACAACCATAGGCAGGAGGCAGGTTTATATCTTATATATAAAATTATCATGTCGCAGTGTTTGTTACCAAACTCCTCCAAAAAGGCTGTACCGATTTCGATGAAATTTTGTGTGCTTATTGGGTAGGTCTGAGAATCGGCCAACATATATTTATCATACCCCTAAATGTTAAGTGTGGTGTACCACCACTTTTTTATACCCTATCCTAAGGGTATATTAATTTTGACTCATAGTTTGTCATATTCGTCATAGACCCAGAAAAGTATATACATATATTTATAATCAGGACTAAAACCTAAGACTATTTAGCAATGTCTGTCCGCCCGTCACCAATTTATAGGCCTATAAATTAAAGCTAGAAAGCTGAAATTTGGAACATATACTCCCTAGGGTCCCGAAATGGTAGAGTGTAAACTTTTGTTTGATACGCCCACTGACACTCCCACAATTTAGAAAAAACTGTTTTAAAGCTAAAGTTAGAGAAATAGAGTGTTGTAATCTTAACAAGATATGTAGGTGTTTTTTGCCACGCCTATATTTTGTGGGCGTTTTTCACTAAAATGCTGTTTTATTCGAAAATTTTTATAGAAACCGAAAAAAATGTTTAACAAGATATTTGGCCAATTTTTTTTTTCAATATATCGCCCATACCAAGTTTTTGGCCACGCCTACTTTTTGGGGCATTTCTTCAAAAAATATGTTTTTTTTTTATAAATTTTATGGAATGAAAAAAATTATATCCATCATGTTATTAACGCTTTTTTCTTTGGGGTATATACTTATAAGGATAGGATATCATACTGTTCCCCAAAGGGACTGTAGTCTTTTTTTTTTTGTTTTTTATTAATTTTGGGAAAAATGAGTCCTACCAATTATAACGGCATAGTTATCTCTGGACAGCAAAGTACAAAATTTGAAAAATATCAGGTATGTAGAGGGACATATGGTGTCATTTAAAAAATATTCGAATGGGTGGTGTGCTTTAATGTCATCGTTGCCAACATTTTGGTCATGCTTCTCCAAATTGCCGTATGCAGTTTAGGTGTGTCAAATGTGCCGGGTAAGTGTCAGGTGCAAAAGGAATCGAGCAAGGAGCAGCTATTTTGCAGAAAAGCGTGGTAAATGGAAAAGTTAACCAAAAAGTCACTGTGATTGATAATCATATTCATGTTTAAAAGCTTTACCCAGTCTGTTGCTGATCTTACCGCGAAGGTAGACGCCATTTTTAATCTTTTTAATCGTCATAATGAATAGACCAACCTTCTAGACTTTAAAAAACCTGAATGTAAACTCAATCATATCCTGTTGTAGGCGTGGTGATCTTTTCATGGTACTCTATATTTTATATAGGCGTATGCTCCACGTTGATGAAAATCAGATAGAGTATAAAATGAAATTATATAACCCGGTTACACCAAGTTATCCTTCAGGAAATTCATACTGTGACCTTTGCATCGCGGACGCACGATTGCACTTTCAAGTGATACGCGGTAATACAATTTCCTTGCTAGCGTATGATAGGGACCATAATGCTATTGTTATACCTATGACTTTTACTGAGGATTCTATTCCGTTTACCTTCACTATACGCAGCAAGAAGTTCTTAAATTAAATTTATGACATACTAATAGGTACACATTTCAGCGTTGCGCCATTAGGTAATATTTGAATTGTCCTTTCTCTTCTAATATTCCCAGTGACAGGAATATAAGCAATAAGGATTTGATTCGATAATTTTAATGCGGTGTCAAGGAATAACTCGGGATGCTACTCAACCCGCGACATAAAAACATTACAAAACTACAAAAGCTTCCTGATTACTCAAATTGACCGAATACGACATCCAATTTAGAGCTACAGGGATTAAAATCAATTCTGCGAAATACAAAAACGCTGTTAAGACAGCAGTTTCATAATAGTATTAACGATTTCTGGAGGCAACGTGCCGAAAACGTACTTAAATCTGACTCTAGGAAAATATTTCCTCAAATTATTCAGATATATAAGCCTAGTTAGTGACCTTATTAAGATTCCGAGACTGAACTGGGAAGATTCCACTAGCCCAACTAGCTGCAGAACTGATGAAGTTAGTGACGAAATGTTAAGATTTCGCAATTTCGTGACCCCAACTATTCTGAGGTTTTCGGAAAAAATTAAGTCTGACCAACTTACGCTTGAATAGACAGACAATTACTTTTCAATGTTGGATGACTTAACAGGAATTTTTCGAAAACTTAATAACAAAAGCGGTTTAGATGGTATTCCCAACATAGTGCTAAAACATTAGATGAGTTTTTGCATCGCAAAATTTATCGAAAATGAATGGTGACAAATTTATTTGTCATTTATAATGTTTTGAAAAATTTGATTTTCTCAAAAACGGCACCTACGATTTTGATGTAATTTCGCACATTGGACACATTTAAAATAATTGTTCGAAATACAAAAAATTATCAAAATCGTTAAAGCCGTTTTGAGAAAACGAATTTATTTTAAATTAAAGAAAATCGTTACATGAAAAAAAAATTAAAAAAAAAATTATTTCGAAAATCGAAGTATGCAAATTTGTTCGAGTTTATAGCATACAATTTTTTTGGATGTTCCCTTTATTAGTTTTCCAGATATTGCCGGTTTTATAAATTACCGTTATTCTTTTTTTTCCAAAAACTGAGTATGCAGAATTTTTTACCCCATCCCAAGTATCCTTAGTAACTACAAAAAAAGACCGAAATCGATGGAACCACTTTCGAGAAAATAGTGGTAAGTCATTTTCAGGAAAAAAATGTTATGGCTGATATCGTTATTTCGAAAGATAAAACAAAAAATAAAAAGATGCCCCGAGATGTAACCCCAAAAACCTTATATTCGAACTTTGAAGCAAATCCGTCGAACCATTTCGCCATACGGCGCCCGGACAGACATACAGACAGACCGACGGACTTTTCTATAGTCGTAATATCATCCCTCATACTCAGTTTGGGTTTGATATTTCCGCACGATCGCAATAACTTTCTCTTTAGTATACTATTTTTTACGAGAAAGTTAAAAAAGGATTAGGATCCTTCTGATCCTTCAAATTGTAGGCTAAAAACTTTCAGGTGTTACAGGTCGGGATTTGAACCAGCGACTTCTAGCTTAGTGGTCCAACGCACTTAACCACTAACCCACTGTATATACTACTTTATACTTATTTTTATTATACATATTTTCCTTAAATGGTAAAAAAACAAAACAATAATAATTGTTATAAAGAAAATTAATGTAAAAAAAAAGCAAACAAAAAATTACATTGAACTATATTGCGAAGCAATCAAGGTCTTATATAAATCAAAAATATTATAATTTCGTCTCTAGTTTATTTAGAAAAAAAAATACATTTATACAAATTATTAGTACAAATAAACAATTTAAAACAAAACATAAGGAAAGGCTACAATCCGCTTGGGGCGAACAGTATGATACCCTATCCTTATCCCTATGCACCCCAAAGAAAAAAAGCATTAGGAAGATGATGGATAGCATTTTATTTCATTCTATGAAATTTATAGAAAATAAATAATTTTTTTGAAAAAACGCCCCCAAAAAGTGGGCGTGGCCAAAAACTTTGTGTGGACGATATATTGCAAAATATATTGGCTAAATAAATTGTTAAACTTTTTTTTTCGATTTCTATGAAAATTTTCGAAGAAAACACCATTTCAGTGAACGGACATTGCTAAATAGTCTTAGATTTTGGTATTGATCATAAATATATATACTTTTAGGGGTCTGCGACGAATATTAAGGGGTGTTACAAACTATGTGTCAAAATGAATATACCCTTAGGATAGGGTATAAAGAGATGGGAGTATTGGTCGTTCAACTGTCGTGTACATTCACAGAACTATTTTGGGGTTTCATTTCCACTTTCTGCTGAAGACACAGTTGAATGTATATAATATATTTGCTGTCTCCCTTATTGTTAACCTCAAGTTAAGTTTTCCATTAGATAGAATTACTTCGCACTTTGTACTTAAGAACAACTCTCGGACGTTGTTTGAAACAAATTAACACGAACGATCAAGAACAATTTTTTGAAATCATTGTTATTATTGATGAGAATAACAGCGGCTGACTTCCGCTTATGCGGTCTACCAGAATTGTTTGGCCCAAAAAATGATTGTTCGCATTTTAATTTAAAAATTCAAAACAACTCTTATTCTACATGAGCAGTAGCCAAACTGCGTACTTTTATCTTATTATGAATATTTATTGAGTTCATGAAAATAAAACTCACTTAATTACAACATCAATTCATTTAAATTAACTGATAGAAATTATGTGTGCATTTTTAAATTAACGATCAACTTCCCAGCCAATATAAAGCTTTATTATCGCACACCGTACAGCGTAAGTGATGAAAATCCAAACACTCAGTAAGGCTTGTCGCCAAGTGTGGTGCGAAAATTAATGGAAATGTTCACAACGTAATCTGCGGGACACTAAGCACAACAACAGCAACAAAATCAGTTATGTTTGTTATTTTAACCTGTGATTATTTGTGTCGACCACGCTATCTGTTAGTTGCTAAAAGCAATTACCGGAAAAGCCTCATTAATTTAGAAATTCAAAATATGTCCAAGGAATGGGCTCGCGAGCTAGCTATTCTGATATCAAAAATTTCGGGCGACAAGTCCACTTGCATCAAACTAAATGATGTGTTTATTGAATGTGTCCAGTGTTTAGGATAGATTTCATTTCTGTTTTAATTGCTTCCCATTAAAAACCACTTTCCTACCGCTATCAACAGTCAACAATTAATTAATTTTGGGCAACAATAAATTTTGATTATTGTAATGCATTGGGTGAGATAAAATAGGTGCTGGTATAGGATACAATTAACGATTAGTAGATATGCCAATTGGAAAACAAATCCTATTATAGGCCTTACACCATTAGGTGAGAGAAAAAAAAAACATGAAAGATATTATGGAACAAATGTTAACAGACATCAAGAGAATTTTTCAATTCTGATATATAACTTATTCATTTGGTCCGAGTCTTTTAAAGTGTGCTTCTCGGTCCACCAATTATAAATATCGAAGTGCTTCGCAAAAAACTATAGGAAGAAATATAAAAATTCCATTCAGATTAGTTAATTTTGTCCTTCTAAAACTTGGTGGAACTTTGTCATTTTGCTTGCAGAAATCAATACATACAAACAAATATCGAGGTCGGTTTGCCTTGCCCCGTGGGCCCTATCGAGACAAAAGAGAAGGGGTAAAAAGCAACTTGTAAAATAATTGATGTATAGTTATTTCAACCCAAGTATTTAACAGTTTATCCTTGTGAGTCGATAATTGTTAAGACAACAAAAGTATAAAATTTTCTAAATTCCTTTTTGAACGTTTTCACATATTACAGGGATAGATTATAGATGGAGAAGCGACCGTCAGATCACTTGTTCTTTGTTCCGTCTAATCGATATATCTTGCGGCGAAAAATCAAGCGCAAGATCATATCTAAACATAAGGAAAGGCTACAGTCCGCTTGGGGCGAACAGTATGATACCCTATCCTTATCCCTATGTACCCCAAAGAAAAAAAGCATTAGGAAGATGATGGATAGCATTTGATTTCATTCTATGAAATTTATAGAAAAAAAAATATTTTTTTTAAAAAACGCCCCCAAAAAGTGGGCGTGGCCAAAAACTTTGTATGACAAATTAATAACGATGGGCAGTACCTACATATCTAGTGAAGGTTGTACAACTTTATCTCTCTTACTTAAGCCTTAAAACGGTTTTTTCCAAATTGTGGGCGTGGCAGTGGGCGTATTTTGAAAATTTTAACACTTTATCATTTCGGAACCCTAGGGAGTATATGTTCCAAATTTCAGCTTCCTAGCATAACTTTAAAGGCCTCAAAAGTTGATACGGACGGACGGACATTGCTAAATAGTCTTAGATTTTGGTCCTGATCATAAATATATATACTTTTAGGGGTCTGCGACGAATATTAAGGGGTGTTACAAACTATGTGTCAAAATTAATATACCCTTAGGATAGGGTATACAAATTGTCCTAACCAGTGCGTTTTTTTGCTACTACTTAGCTCATAAGATTCATGGTTGAAATTGCGCCCAAATGATAGAGCAAAAGTACAGTGCGACTGTGCATTGCTTCTTTGACTACAATTCACCGCAACGAGTTAAAGGTTAACATTAAAGATCTGTTTTTTCCGATAATGAAAATATAGGGTTGAAAAACTGCAACAATGCAATAACAAATTTAATTTTTTTGACCAAATGTATATATAATATATATATAATAGTATATATAATTTATAATATACACCGTATTTTTGCCCATGTTTCACTCTATTATAAAAATATATATCGGATGCATCAGGCAACCCTGATTAAGAATATTGTAAGAATACAATATTTCTACGACTAAATGTATAATATTTTATCACTTAAAGGCCAAGTTTGTATTTTAATTAGTTAAAATTTCTTATGTAGTATTTATATATTTATACCAGGCGAGGTTTCAAAATCGTGCAAATTGGGACTATATGTGTTTATTTATAGATAAATGTTCAAATTGGAAAGCTTGCAAAGTATAAAAATATTCTGAACTTATTATCGACAGAACGCCTTGAGGAATATCGTAAGCAGCGAAACTTTTTCAATAACTTCGAATAAGAAGTAAAATTCAGATATTCATTCATTTAAAAATATATAGCTAAAGGGTGCGCCATCTAACGTTTTTTTTTCAACTAGTGCTTATTTCGCAAAAAACAGTGCGTACACCCGAGAAAATTGATGCTGTGGCAGAAAGTGTGCCTGAAGCGCCGTCAACATCAATTCACCGTCGTTCTCAACAATTGAACATTTCGGAGACATCATTGAGACGAATTTTGCATAAAGACCTTGGTATGACGCCATACAAAGTCCAATTGGTTCAGGAGTTGAAGCCAACCGACCATCCAATGCGTTTTCGCTTCGCTAAGTGGGCCTGCGATCGTAAACGAGCAAAATTGTCGCGTTTGGGGCACAGAAAACCCGCACACATACATTGAAGAGCCGATATACCCAAAACAAGCTACACTCGATGTTTTGCGCCCTGTTTTTGAAGATCGCATTATCAGCCGCAGAGCTGATGTCGTTTGGCCACCGCGGAGCTGTGATTTGATACCGTTGGACTATTATTTGTGGGGGGCCGTAAAAGATAAGTGTTACGCCGACATGCCAGAGACAATTGACGCTTTAAAGGACAATATTCGTGAAGCTATTGGTGAAATACAGCTGCACACAATCGATAATGTGCTTAAAAATTGGACCGATCGTGTAGGCTACTGCATGGCCAGCCGATGCAGCCATTTGAATGAAATTATTTTCCATTATTAACCGGAAGGATTGTACTTTCAAATAAAAAAAGAAATTTGAGAAAATATTCAGTAGTTTTTTTTATTGCATTTTTCAAAAAAAAAAAAAGTTATTTGACGTACCCTTTACTTAGAATTGAAAAAATAAATAAATGAAACAAACACGTAAATATGCATCTACGTCTAAATGAAAAATTAGATTCCATTCCAAAAGGTCAAATAATCATCATTTAGCTGTGAAATGATAATGTTTTGCAAGCAAGAACCGTCAGAAATGACAATTCGTAAACTGAGAATTACTTACAGATAGAACCTTGTAGTTCTCAACTGACGGAGTATATGGCCTGGACCACCTGAAAGTTTTTATTCGCTGCCCCATCTCATGAGAACGTCTGACAAACATACAAGAATAACAACTGTCATGAGAAATTAATTGCCGTTCGGCATTAAACTGTAGGTCCCTTCGTGTAAAAAAATATATTGTCGCACACACAGTGGTTGGAGAAGCTAGGCTTTGGGTCCTGTATGGGCCTTTTACGCCTAATATTTATTTATTTTTACTTGAATGAATTCAGTAATTTCTAATAGTATTTTAAAGCAATTGCAACATTTTTTTTATGTATACCAAAGCACATAAATACTTGAAATCTAACCGTTTCCTTGTAGTATTAGTATTTCCCTTAAACTTATGATTCAAGTAAATACTTTATTTTTATGCATATCTCCCAACAGATAGGGTTCTGTAGAATGACAAAGAATTCTGCTTGTGAAGGAAAGGTATGCAATATCCCTCATCGCTCCAAGTTTTTGTTTTTTTTGTTCAATGTTTTGTGGAAAATCTCCAATAACACTTCATGAGAACCGGCTGCACAGGCTCATGTGCATGTCGAAAACACGAGATTCGTACATACGGAAACTAAATAACTTAAATATTATAATATTTGTTGGAAAATTATAGTTTAAGCTGGAATAAATAAAAAATTAAATAATATTAAAAAATAATATATAAAATAAGATTCTTCTAAGAAACTTAAAAAAGTACAATTCAGTTGCAATTTTCTTTATTGCTACATCTTGTGACTCATCGGAAAGAGCTTCAATCTCATGGTCAGATTTAATTTTCATTATCTCAATAATTTCGTCGTGTCTGTTATTAGAGTTAATTAATATCAAACAAATTTTCCAACAAAAATCCCAGTTAATAAAAAGTTTCGAATTCCGGATAATCGAGTGTTGACTGTAGTACAAAAATCTTAGCGTCCAGTAAGTATTATAGTGCATCCTTAAAGTACACGACAGCGTCATACGACACTTTCTCGGTACATGAGAACATCATCACATACAAAATTATTTAAATAACTTTTAGGTTTTGAAATATTATATTTTATCAAAAACGGCACCTATGATTTCGATGCAATTTCGCACATTTATTTAAATAACTTTTAGGTTTTGAAATATTATATTTTATCAAAAACGGCACCTATGATTTCGATGCAATTTCGCACATTCCACAATTTTAACATCATTGTTCAAAATACAAAAAATTATCAATATCGTTAGAGATTTTTTTGGAAAAACGAATTTAGTTTTTATGCATACCAAATCAAGTAAATGCTTGCAATCTAATATTAGTATTTACTTCAGGCTTGTGCTTCAAGTAAACACTTTTTTTTATGCATATTACACTTAAATGAAAATATTCTCGTTAACATATGACTGATACAACGTTTTTGGCCATGCCCAATTTTTGAGGGCGTTATTTAAAAATGTTTTTTTCATGAATTTATTATAGAAAACGATAGAAAATGTCACTGATAGGGTGATACGCTTCTTATGAAAATAACAAAGGCCTTAAAAACTGAATATCTCGAAACTTAAATGAGATTCATATTGATATAATTTAAAAACTGCAAAGAACATTGTTGATTCTATAAACAAAGCCCCTACAAAAAAAAATGTAATGCAATTATTACAGGGTTATTTGCTTAAATGTGCGCCAGGTACACCAAAGTACGGCTTTTCTTATGTTCTTGGCAACTCGAATAGAGTATGACCACAAATGAAAACCCCAAAGCATTAAACAGTAACAGTTAGTAACACCCTGTATAAGTCGTTTTAATGCTGGTCAAAATTCTTCGAAAGTAAAATAATAAAACAAAATATATAAATGTTCCGATCTGCCACCCGACGCGTGCACACGCATTTTTAACTCACTCCGCGGTCGGATAAAAAACACAAAAAAAAAAACCAAAAAACTTGTGTGCTGAAGAAAAAACGCTAATCGCGCGCGCGCTGTGCATAAACAAAAACAGTTTAGTGTATAGTGCAGTGAAAACAAAAAAAAAAAGTGTATTGTGTTTGGGCACTTCATCTGGTCCCACTCCCTACCGTTTGCTGCTGCTTTGCTTGGCTATAGCAGGTGCCGTATGTTTTTGCGTGCACTTGCTATGGCTGGGTAGAGTATCATTTGGCGAATAGCGGGTCGCTTTGTGTAGATTTTGTTGGCAGACCAAAGCAATTCATTATATGGGCATAACACCTGCAGTGATTTGTTTTGGAAAGCTAACGTCAGGATCTGCACGGTACGGCCCAGCTTAGTCAGCGTCGGAGTTGAGTTTTTTGTGTTTGTTTTTTGTTATGCGTAGGAATTTTAGAGTGGACGTGAGTAATATTCGTGGGTTGAGATCGAATTTTTTTTCATTGTTCGCCCATGCGATTCACAATAAACCAGCTGTTTTGGCACTAAGTGAAACACAGGTCAGCATTGATTCCGATTTAACGGAGTTTAGTTTGCCTGGATATAGCTTGGTGCCATTATTCTTTTCCCATTGTGGTATCGCCGTTTATATACGTAGTGATGTAGCCTACCAACTTCTACCTCAATATGGCCAATGTTCCAATCCGGAATTTAATTTTATTTGGCTAAAATTTCATGTCCGTAGGCAATCAATTCACTACTGTTTTATGTACAGAAGCCCTAACCAGGACAGGCATTCAACTTATAATGAGTTTGATTGTTACCCATTATCCTCGTACTGAAATCGTCATTGCGGGCGATTTCAATATACACAATTCAAGTTGGCTTCGACATTCTGGACAGACAACACCCGAAGGAAGGTATGTTGAGATCTTTGCTAAGGTTAATAATTTAACCCAGATTGTAAATGAGCCGACACGGATACCGGACATTAGCGGTCAAAACGCCAACACTCTGGACTTGTTTCTTACCTCTCACCCTGATAAATACACTTTAAATGTATTATCGCCTCTAGGTTCGTCAGACCATTGTATCATATCGGCGAATTTCTCGTACTCCAGCCACACAGTTAAAGAACAAGCTCCTAAAAGAACCGTATGGCAATACGAGAAAGCTAATTGGGAAGCATTAAACGGTTTCTTTAGGAGTTTTAACTGGTCGTTGTGCTTCCTCAACAACGACGTGGATGCCGCTGCCGATATGATTACAAATTTAATTCACCTGGGTATGAAACGCTTTATCCCTAACAGGATACGCGTGGTGTGACTTGAGCTGTAAAGAAGCTATCAGGGCTAAAGAGGTAACTTTTCGGTCATTTAAGGCCAACCCAACTGAGGAAAACCGAAAAAAGTTCAAACGAGCCAGAAATGACTGCAATGCCCACATTAATCGTGTCAAATTCTCCTACGACCAAAAGTTGAGGCAAAAAATACTACAAAGTCCCTCCGGTAGTAAAAACTTTTGGTCGTTTGTCAAGAATATTAAAAATTCGGCCTCGTCATCTATCCCGACACTCATTTGCAATGACATCCCAGCTGTCAGCTCTTCGGATAAAGCCAATCTGCTTGCTGCTCATTTTGCAGCTAGCTCAACGCTGCCAGATTGTGCTTTATCTCCCCCAGTACTCGAGCGCGTAGAATTTTCTATCGGACCCATTCATTTTCGCACTCGTACAGTGGCAAGAGTTCTTCAAGATCTCAGCATACATAAATCCGCTGGTCCAGATGGTATTTCCCCTATAGTTCTGAGGAGGTGTTCTTCCACGCTGGCAAAACCACTGCGTAAGCTTTTCTATCTGTCCTATTCTTCAGGGCTCTTTCCGAGAAGATGGAAAACAGCATTTGTCCAGCCCGTCCCCAAAAAAGGCGAATCTTCCTCTCCCTCCTCTTACCGACCAATTGCACTTACGTCCCTTCTTTCCAAGGTCATGGAAACGCTGATAAACCGTCAGCTTATGAAATATCTCGAATCCCGAAAACTTCTTAAAGACCGGCAGTACGGTTTTCGCAGCAACAGGTCCACTGGTGATTTGATGACATATCTAACCGAAAAGTGGAACCAATCTATTCACCATGGTGTGAAAGCAAGGTCGTTGCGCTTGATATTTCAAAGGCATTTGACAGAGTTTGGCATCAAGCTCTCTTGTCGAAAATGCGTGCATTTGGGATCGATGTTACCCTTCTTCAATGGATTAGAAATTACCTTTCGGACCGTTCAATACAAGTTGTTTTGGACGGTTTCAAGTCTGCAACTCACCAAATAAATGCTGGTGTCCCTCAAGGCTCTGTTTTGTCTCCGACTCTCTTTCTCATTTTTATCAATGACCTCCTGTCTGTCACTTCTAATCCAATCCATTCCTTTGCTGATGACAGTACCCTCAGCTTTACATATTCGTTTCCTGGGCAACGCCCCTTATCTTCGGGCGTTGAACTGGAACGGCAACGTATGTTAAGCTCATTGAATTCCGATCTTGACAGCATTCTTAAATGGGGTAAAACCAACAGAGTGGAATTTAATGCTTCCAAAACGCAATGCTGTCTGCTGTCATTGAAGCGAACCCCTAATTCTCTGCCATTATCTATGAATGGCACTTGCATCGCTGAAACCGAACGACTTTCCATTCTCGGTATGTGTGTTAATGACAACCTTCGTTGGAATGACCACATATTTGATGTCGCCAAGAACGCTGCGAAATGTCTAGGCTTCCTTAAGCGATGCAAGAAATATTTCACCCTTTCTGATCTGGCTAGAATCTACAAGGCGTTTATTCGCCCTAAACTTGAGTACAATGCTCATATCTGGTCTGGTGCACCAATAACATATTTGGAGCTACTTGACAGGATCCAAAAACGTTTCATGTTCATATTTGAAATCCATATCTTTAGATCTTAAACAAATAGTTTAACTGACTATGCAATGCTCAACCCAAACAGCTAACGATGGAATTATGAAATTCAGAGGATATACTCCCCTCACTCCGTAGACGCAATTAAATTTTTGAATATGACCTTCCATACCCCTTCAACAATATTTCGAAATATTTTATTTAAATCTCTGTTTTTGGTGCGGTGTGAAAATATTATGGTTATCTATACGTTTGTTGTCATGTGGTTATACTTCTAGGATTAAGGTGACGAGTATCTTTTTTACAGGAAGGAAAAAACCTTCGATATTTTGTTTAGGACCTAAAGCCTAGCTTCTCCAACCATTTTGTGTGCGAAGTTATATTTTTGACATGAATGGAGGGTCCAGCGACCCCTCGCTTACTGGGCCAACATTATGCATTATGTTCTCTAACAGTATTTTAGTAATAAAAAGTAATAATATATTTTTTAAGATATTGGCGTTATATGATAAAGCAAAAAAAAATCCGCCGCGAGATGTTACCGTACTTTACAAAAACGCCAATATCTCAAAAGCTAACACGAAGAATTTAAACATGCAAGGAAGGGCAGGGGCCTGTTTCCCCCCCCCCCCCCCTCCACACTGAAAATTTATTGTGTTCATATACACTTTTATTTTTGTTAAGGAATTAGTTATAAAATTAAATATTTAAAGATTATGAATGTCATCGCAACAGATTAACATTAATATTGCATTCAGAAACGCTTGTCGTTGCAGTACTACAGCAGTACTGCATTTAGGAATTCAGCCTTTGTATTGGCACATGAATGAGTTTGCCCCCCCCCCCCCCTTCCCACCTTATCAAAATTCTGCATACACCCGTGCCTTAGACGTCTTTGTCTCAGCATACTTCTTTCATAGGAATAAGATGTCGGAGATGGATAAATGTTTCGCAGCAGTGATATTGACATTTAGAACAAGAACAGATTTCTAGGTACCATTTGAATTCCATGCTGAGTCTCAATATTGCTAGCAATTTGATTTTCGTATTGTGTCTCAACAATGTCTTTCGTTAAATATGTTTATGAAAGTATACTGGAAATATCCTGGAAAAGTTGGCCAAGGATATGCGACTGCGCCAACATAGCTCTTGCAACATGCCTTCGATAAAGACGACTTTCAAAACATTGCATTGCATGTTAAAGAACAAGATAATTGTTGTTTATACGGAAGTAGGTAAGTGCGATTTGGATATCGTGCTAGTAGCACATTGAACTTTGAGTTGGTCAGATTGTGCCGTCTGTCTTGGCATGCAAAGTATGTAGGCTAACGTCAGAATGAAGATTGAACTGGTTAAAAAAAGTGATAAGTTAGTATAATATTTCTGTGACAATAAGTTGAAGTAGTCTATGTCAACATAAGCTAAAATCAATTTTTTTTTAAACTTCAAGAGAGAAAATTTTTTCCCTCTTTAAGTGTTCTTTTAGATTATACATATTTCAAAAATTTATAAAACTACCTAAGGCATGTCATTTCGTTTTATTTAATTTTTGGCAACGAAAGAAGTTGATCGCTTAAGTCAACATAAGCTATTTTATAATGATTTTAATTTAATAATTCTCGTTTATATATGAATTTAAAACATTTTACTGAAAAAAATTTTATTTTACCAGGACTTTTTCTTAAATCGACCAAATATACTGAAAATAATAAGCTTAACATATTTTGCCTGTCGAAAAAAAATTAGTAGTTTAATAGTGAATCTAGTGTCTGATCGAAGCTTTTGTTGCCTTTTTGACAATAAACAAAATGGCGGACTAACACAATATACTTTTGAATTTTTAAAAGAAAAAAAAACACCAGTAGGTAAATTGTACAAAAAAAAAATTAAAAAAAAAATCCTTAGATCAGGCAATGGTTTAATATGTTTTAAGGAGGTTTCGAATGGCCGACCTTAAAAACATAGTTTAAACGCGTTAAAAAATTTCGCTCGACGCTCTCGAAATTTATTCATTGTTGAATAACTCGAAAAGTATTCATCAGGTTTTTTGAAAACCATCCTCAAAAAGTAGGTATGGCAATAAACGTTGTAAAGGTTAAATGGCGAGGAGAATATTCTCTAAATAAAACAACTTATATTCGAAGAAAACAACATCCTGTTAAAAAAAAACGCCCCCAAAAAGTAGGCAAAACAAAAAGCAATGTATGGCAAATTTGTTAAGGTGGTCAGGGTCTACATGTTTTAAATTAAAATTATTTTTTCTTAATTGTGGGCGTGGACCCTAGGGAGTCTATGTTCCAAATTTCAGCTTCCTAGTTTTAATATAAAGGCCTATAAATTGGTGACGGATGGACAGACGGACGTTGGTAAATAGTCTTAGATTTTAATGCTGATCATACGTATACGTATACTTTTAGGGGTATACTAATATAAAGGCTTGGTACAAACTAATTGTCAAAATTAATATACCCTAGGTATATTAAGGATAGGGTATACATATCGAAAGAGATTGAGTAGTTATAGGACTTTTGTGATAATCTTTATCAATTGTGAGTTTTTTTGTTCGTAGTAATGCATCGGGTTGTATGTAAATTCTGTCTGCTTTCTTGTAAAGCATACTCGTAGGATGCGGTTAGCATTCGTAAGCCACCTTGAATGCACCATAGTTCCAGGGTTCTATGTAAAATATTTTTCGTCAGGGCTCAGAATATCTAAAGGTATTTCGGGAAGATTTATTTTAACTGGAATATATTTAGTAACGCTCAGATTTTGGCAATTATGCTTTTGGCCCAGAGGTTTTCCCATAAAGCATGGAGCTTAATTTTTAATTCAATTTGATGGATAATTCCACCCCTGACACCTGTGTCACAACCAATTAACTCTAAATTTTTCATCGAAATACCATTCTGATCAAGATCTGATCGCCTTTTTAACCATTTCCTGGTGTTATATGACCTATGCACTGAGAGTATGACTCTTCTTATAAAACGATATGTTATTCAATAACATTTTCAGATGCAGTTTTTATTTTGTCTTTGCGACCGTCAAAGTGGAACCCTGCCAAATTGGAGTTTAAGGTTCGGCTCAGATGTTTCCTATAATTTGATTTCTTCCTCCTTATCTTGCTTCGATCAGTAATGTGCGTTTCAGCAGTTTGGTCTATGACACCATAGTCTTTGACAATTGATATTACTAGTGTAGCCCTATCTGATATTTTGAATCTGACCGCTACTTTTGAAACACTGGGAAGTGGCTTTCGATTTAAACCACATGGAACGACATTAACTGTCCGCAGTTTTATCTCGGGATATATTGAAATCTCTTCCATAGATTCTTGGAGGGTCTCTTTTCAGGCTGCTCGATTTTGCGTAAATGCGTAATAGCCAAACGTCTTGCAAGGGGTTTCCTCAAACTTTTGGTTTCAGCAATATCGATCGTGCAAAAAAGTACGCTCTTTCGGCGGAACTCTTTTGCTTTTGGACAGTAGCAACTACGAAAATCAATGCACTTACAAGCAGCTATATTAATAAGGTTTTGACAATCTTCTTTAAATTTTTTTAATTGGAGTTCTATTCTGGTTATATATTTTAGTAAGTTTCTCTACACAGAACTTACCGACGCTTGGAATTGATGCAATTTTATAAACTTCCATTGATTTTGCAGCTATGAGAGAAACTCTTTTGTTTGCTGATTGTTCTTCTTGCTCAAGAAACG
The DNA here is from genome assembly GCA_963576555.1 of Ferdinandea cuprea. Lineage (NCBI taxonomy): Eukaryota > Metazoa > Arthropoda > Insecta > Diptera > Syrphidae > Ferdinandea > Ferdinandea cuprea. The sequence goes on along the minus strand of OY754958.1, from coordinate 81,221,649 downwards.
TACGGTGGCGGCAAACATCCTCGTAGGTCGGTTAGACGCATAATGGCAGCATTTTTTCTGCCCCAAATATTTGACAAAACTTGTTGTTATACTGTCTATTTTAATCTTGAAGTCCTTAATTAAGGGAAACTTTTACAATTATAATTCCCTACCTTCATAAGTTCATACGTCTATACTACACTTTAATGCTTAATAGTTTATATCTTTTCACCGTTAGTCACACTCACAGAATAACTTTGCCTTTACAAATAAGTTCAATGTTTCATTTATCACGAATGAATTTTGTTCTAAATGCACGCAAAATGCAAGCCTACTAATTTAAAAATTATTTAAAAAAGTGTGGCGTCTTACCGTCTTTGCCTGTATTGCAAAATGTCTACACATAATAATCTGCAGTTTTTCGGAGACCAAATTCAACGAGCTAAGGAGTGTAAATGACCAAAATAAAATATGTGAGGATATGCCGAATTCCAAAGTAGCTAGTCCTTAGAATTAAGTTAAATTGTAAATCAAAAATTTTGCACTTACTTATCAAAAAAATTGTCAAAAAAGAAATAAAAAATAAAAAAAATAAAAAATACCAAAACAACTTTCATAAGCAGACGCAACTTTTGCGAGGTGTATGTTTTCAATATTCCAAATTAAATTTTTTCACTCCGCCCTATCCTTCATTTCAAAGGAACTCTCACAATTTGGTAACAAGTGCTGTAAGTCTGGAAATTGAAAATGTGAACTGATTGTGATATCCACTTTTAAATAAGTCAAATCTCGTTCATTTTTTTTTTATTTTACTTACCCACTTCTGCCTAAGAAATTACCAAAAGATACTTACGAAATATTTAATACCCCAACGTCTTTTGATAGATATCTTTTTACGAATTGATTTGACTAACGAAATCCATATATTTTAAAAGGTAACGTAGTGGCCCACAAATTGTACATTGCACTAAATTTCCTTCGAAAACAATTTCATAGTAAAGCTTCGGTCACATAGTGAGAGTGGATTTTCTTTGACAAACTATTTTTCTTCTGTTCTGCCCCACATTTACCGCAAACACATGAATCACCCCGTCGAAAGAGTCTGGTGAACATCTATGGAATAACTTTGTACACAAATTCTATAGATACCTAATAGAGAGAAAGCAAGATAAACCAAACCACATAGAAACGTCCTAGTATGTGCAATGGAGGTAAGAATGCCAATAAATTTGCCAATTTACCGATGGCTAACCGGGGTACGCCACCAACGGCTGTCTTTCAGAGCTCCTCCTGATTGTAAAACTTCCAGTGTTCTGGTTTCTAGGATTTTGTTATATGACTTCTGTTTTTGGGTGTATGTGCGCGGTAATAGGAGGCTTAAGTCTGCAAATATTTTCGGAATTTCCTTAGACAATTCCATTACCAAAGCAGACACATTCGTCGGTAATCCATACCACCTTTGGTGGCTGATGCAAGATACCATCCTTATTTTTCCCATACGTTTTAAAAAAAAAAACCTAATCAACGGTTGCATTTTCTTATATCCCTTCCTGTAGACACTCAGCGACAATACATACGACCATTTAAAATTTGTTTGCAGAGAAAAATTGTTAAGAATTTCTCTTCATTTTTAACTTTCTCGTATACATTAGTATACTAAAGAGAAAGATATTTTATCAACCAAGTGTGATGGTGATCGGATGTGTGACCAGATGTATTCATTTTTAACTTTCTCGTATTTTTAACTTTGTCGTATAGATTAGTATACTAAAGAGAAAGATATTTTATCAACTAAGTGTGATTGGTGATCGGATGTGTGACCAAATGACTGAAAATTCGCTCTGTCTCTGTCCGAAAGCCACACTGATACATTGTGTTTTGCTACATTTAGTTAGATAGAGTAGAACGTTCATGAAAAATACAGGATCGACATATTGGCAGCTCTTGTTATTTGAACCTGATTATGGGTAATACTTTGGTTTTATTTAATTTCAACTCATATATATTACATGGTGACTAATTTACCTTTGATAGTGGTAAAGCCAGCCGTAATCTATTGTCGTGTCATGGAGGCCTTGCTTAGGAACTAACCAAAGCTATTTTCTTTCGTTGGTGCCCCGAGCTAAATGTTTACATCATCCCCCACGTGCTGCCCACGGGGCTGAGTAGAGGCATGTTTTGGATAATATTTTTGTGCAACGCAACTTGGATGCCACACCGCTTGCATTACTAGAGCAAATTGGCGGTTGCCGCTGCATTTTTTTAGACTCCTAACAATTTGTTGAATGAGTCATTTAATTCTTCATATAAAATGTTTATCAAACATATCTAAAAAAAAAAGTCGCTGTTTATGAACTTCTTAAATACATCTAAATTAATTTCCCTCAAGCTCATGATATTGTCGTTGACTGTCGCTAACTTTCACACTCATACATACAAGTTTCAATGATAAAGTTGTAAAATCCTAAGAGTGTGATTTGGGAAAGAAACTAATAGAATTATGCTGATACTGTGGACGTGTCGAAATCACAATGAAATTCGAATGCACATCGGTAAATATAAAATCAGTACTGTTTCCCAGTTGTTGATATTTCAGACTCACTAAACTAAGAATACGAGCTGCAGTCGAGTATTCTTATGACTTTCGTCCTAATATTGCTGCTGTTTGGCTTGGATGCAATGCCTTACTTTTTGTGCTTTTTAGACGCAATCAATACCAAAAGTGAAATTTGGTTCGAAGATACCTGCTTCGAACACTCGAAACCTCATTTCAGTAGGATTACTCTCCGTTAGGAGACCTTCTTCGAAAATGGGTATTGGTACATACAGATAAGTATTGAAATGTCCTTTTGCTTTTCAATAACTCTGCAAAGTAGGATGTAAATGTATTTTAGGTGCATACTGCTGTTAGTAGGGGATTTGTACAGATTTTCGATGTGTCTTAAAGTTATTTTATATTCATAGTAAATCAAATTCACTACATACTCGTATTACTCTATGATAAAGATATTGAAGCAGCTTATTCATGGAAAGTGTTAAGCTTAGGTATTTACGGAAGTGTATTTTGTCTAAGATTTGTGGTAAGTGACAGCACAAAGCCCCGTTTATCCCTAAGAGATATTTTAATAGTGACAAAAAACAGATCCCAACCCGATGTGTAAACCACTAGTTCCACAGGCCATTAGGTCAGCAAATCAAATGAGTTGTTGCACATCTGAGATCCAGTCTACCCATATAGGGGATCTTGACACGTAGTTTGTAACATCCCACAATATTCGTGGTAGACTCCTAATAGTGATTTCTGATCATCATCAAAAGTAATTACGATGAAGCCAATGTTCGTCCGTCACCACTTTTTACAACGTATATTCCCTCAAGAATTCCGAATTGGTTTAGTGTAAAAATGTTGTTAATACGGATCCGAATTTATAGGAAACCATTTTGAAGCTAAATTTGGGGAGTGAAAGGGATAACGAAATATGAAGGACGCTCCTTCAAAAATTTGCTAATCAAGTTTTTCGCCACGCCCACTTTGTGGGGACATTTTTTTTAAATAGAGATTTGTGTTATGAATTTCTTAGAAAATGAAATAAAATGTATCTATCAATCTTAACGCCTTTTTCATGGGGGCATATATGTAGGTATATGGATAGGGTATCTTACTACTTGCCCCAAGCGGACTATAGCTTTTCCTTTTGTTTATATATCCAATCCTAAGTGTATACTAATTTTGACACATGGTTTGATTACGACCAGCGTCTGAACATTTCCAAGTGGATTTCAAATGCTTTCCATGTACATAGGTATTAATTATAGAGGGACCCTAAAATATTGGGAAGTATGAATAAAAGCAAAACGACGAAAATGAACCGACTAAAAGTAACACTTTTTTAAAACCAATAGCTGTTTGCCTTCAGAGGTACAGAAGGATAAAAAAAGGGTAATTTACTACCCTTTTTTTTATTGCTGCTGCTAAAGACTGACAAACATCCACTGTCGTAAGAGCCTTCTCAAAAATAAATTGTTATTCTAAGTCGGCATTATACTGTAGATCCATTCCATTCGTGACAAAAAAAATATCTTCGCACCCAAGTGTAATATTACACGACTTAATTTTCAAATCATACATCTGCGGACAAAGACGTGAATTTAGGCTTGCCTCTATGTACCAAATATCTTTCCCATATTCAACGACAAGAACAGCAGGTGATTTTACTGGTTACTTATAGGGTGGGGGGGGGGGGGGGTTGAACCGTTTCATTTACCTACAAAGATAATGTTATATGTAACAACTGTTTGCTCGACTTTGACGGTTAGCACCGACATTTATGTCAGATAACATTCTGACCACATGAAGAGAATTTAGTTTCGAAGGGGACAGGTTTCGCCTCTGATAATAAATGTCTCTTAGATAGCAACCAAACCAGATACGTCAACGAATATCAGAGTATGAGGATAAGGATTCAGACTCCAAATCGAATTTTAGTCGAGTTCAACGCCGCATAAAAAGCATGCATCGTCAAGAGCTGTCCAAGGATGGCGATGGTCGAACAATCACTTCGAAACTGATTCAACTGTGTCGAAAACCTAGAAAACACGCAGTGTAATGTTCTTGAGCAGATAGTGCATAGGGCAGGTGTCAACACAGCGTACCGACTTAGCCTTGAAGTAACTAAAGACGAGGGGAAATATTTATATGCTATCAATGAAAAAACATCTGTTCCCCGCTAGGACAAAACGTTGATAGCAGCAACATCGTGGTGGTTAAGAAGTTTATCTTCCTCTGGGAAAACTATAACTTTAAGAATAACTTAAATGTAGAGATTTGGCAAAGAATTAATTCCGGAAACCATTGCTACTTCTGTTTAGCAAAGCATGGGTTCAATTCCAGACTCGAGGGACGAAAGATGCAATTGAGTCTTTTAAAGCACACTTAGTTTGTACGGCTTTTTTACGAACTGTCATTAAAAGTCATAAGCGCTTTTAAAATTACGTCAAGCAACTCGCAATTTTTAATAACTTCAAAACGTTACTCGTTCTCAAACTTCACCACAATAAAAAAAAAAGATAAACATTGGTTTGAAATTAATAGAATATTACAAAATGGTTCGTTGGTATTAATTTACAAAGCTCGTATGCTCTTTTTAAAAACATCGATGTGAGTTAAAATAATTTATTATTTATGAATCGCGTAAAAATTAAATTGTTTTAAAGTACATTTTAGATATCACAACAGTTTCTTTTTCTTCGTTATGCACAATGCAACCTTATCGATTCTTTTACCAACTTTAATACCACTTATCTATCATACTAAAATTCAAAAAAAAAAGAATTACTTCACAATAAATCGCGCAAATCCCTAAAAGTTCTAGGATTTCGCTTATATATTTTCAACCAAACAATGACACCTACCCTTTCATCCTTATGGGAACCGAAATATAATCCCAAAGGTATTAAATCTTCACCTACATCAAAATTTATATGCACAGGCATCGCAGGGTAGAAACGCAGTAGATAACTTCTGCCTCCACCTCGTCTCTTTCCCTTTGTTCAAAATTAAATTAAAAAAAGTTCCACCACGTTATCCAAGCCGTTTTTCAACACCCTTCTATACGAGCTACGCCTTCGCATTAAATTGCAATGCCTGCGTTTTGTAAACCAAAACGGGCTTGAGGCAGCTCTACACCAGCACCGCCCTCCAAAATGTACGCGAGACCAAACTATACCAAGCCGTTCCGTTAGATAAATTAAAATTTATTTCCCGCCACCACCTGGCGGTGTAACAGACGGGTTTTTAAATTTTCCCTCGTACTCGCCTCCCGGAATGATATTCATTGCAAAAAGAATGTAAAAAATAAATAAATCTTTCATGTTCCTCTCCATTCCATATCCCCTGTAAAAATAGGAAAGGATACAAACTGACTCAGAAAAAACGCATGGATTTCCATTCCAATTTTACATGTATGGTGAAAAGAACTAAAGAGATGGGATTCCTTCGCTGAAACTTTATTAAAAATGTTTCTTTTTTTGTCATCTTAAAATTTCTGCATAGAAGTGCAACTGATATAGTTTTCTGCCACCTTCCATCCAATGTGTCATTTTGTCCCCGAAGTAAAGTGTAATTTTACTTAAAAAAGTAGAAAAGAAACCACCACCAACTGTCACTGGGGCACGCAAATGCGTTTTAAGAGCATGCAAATACCCCACAAGTCTTCAACTTCAAACCCAGTGGTGGCATGGTTGTGCGAAAGTTGAAGAAAGTCCCTGCAAAAGGTGCCGAAGATGATGCAGCCATAAAGTCATTGCATAAAAATCTCGAAAAAAAGCAAACAAAGTTCTACCAACCTGGCTGGAACGCTGTCATGTCAAACATCTTTGCAGTATTTTTTTTTCTTTTTTTTTGTTTACTGACGTAAAGTTTGCTTTGTTGCTTATGGAAGTTACTTTTATATACAAAAGTTTATGTTGACGATTAGTGCCGCCTTAAACTGGGGTTAAAACGGTAGTAAACAGAAGTTTCGCGACAAAGTTATTTTCGAAGTGCTAGTTTTTGCCTTTGGTAGTTGAAAAACAGAGAAAAGGCTATTTAGCTTACAAAGTCATCAAAATCAAAGGAAGAAGTTTCCACTTTAAGATTGCTATTAACTTGAAACTTAAAACAGAACCATAGTCAATTTAGAGGTAAATTGAATGTAAAAATTGCAAAGCAGTTCCTTGCAATCCAAACTGATTAAAGAAATTTGTATGAAACCTGAATTAACCAAATTATTACCATCCTGTTTCCGAGTACATTTTTTAACTGCAGCTAAATAGATAAGATATGTTATGAACGATGAAAGATAACGAAAATCGATTTAATGGATTTCGATGAAGAAGTTACTTTAATAAAGGGATTTGCAATCATGAAGAGTGACATTTTTCAGATTCAAAGTTTGGCCAAGAGAGGCAATGTGTCGTTATGCAAGTTTTCCCTATATTTCCAATGAGGTTATGATCAGAAATGAAAGATCATAACGATCATTCGCACTTTTACTGCATCCCTAATGATTCGCCTGTGGTGCTCTCCGGTTCGATTCCTTAAAAATTTCGGCAGACCTACCAGTTTTGGATAAATCACTGAAGCAAATCTGATTTCGGTATCTTAAATATAGCCTTGATCACACAAAAGTAAAAACATGCTTTTCATTGGTCTCAGCTATGAATGACGAATGCCAAAGTGATCGTAGAAAATATTGGCAGGTTACCTCACAGGTAGCTTGCCAATCTTTGGTACCTTGCGACTTTTGCGACTTTTTACATTTGTGTTACATAGATAAATCTGAACTTATAGTTAGTTTTATTTATTTATTTATAAATTGTTTATAGAATTATATAACATCGAATCTCGGGGCTTCTTTCCTATTAATCTATCTTTTATTTCTTTGGAAAATTCCTTATGTATATAGTTACGTCCGAGACTCCACCCAAACCCACAGTTGCACTATTCCCCACTTTCCCCCTTGTCTAACGCCATTTTGCTGACGAGGAAAGACCAATCCTAAACGGATATACCCCCTTTCCCGTTTCATTACTTTTAATCTGCACGCGCAGCCATTTTTGCGCACGTTGCAGATTATTTGATTTCCTCTTGATATTCATATTTCACATGATGCAATGTGAAACATGAATATTTCGTAAACACTTTGCCCAACACGACAACTATTGTTAGACTTAAGTTATTATATATTAGTCAGTGCTAATTCGACAACTAACCCGGGAGGTGCAGCCTTGCTCTGGACAGCGGCCTCACTCGTTAGAATAAGTAATAAATTTAATAAATAAATAAAAGAAAAAAAACTGTTTTGTTTTTTTTTTACATAAACTGCGTGAAAGCAGATGTAAATGGCGCAGTCGGCACTCTCAAGTACGCGATAATTTCGATAAAGAAAGTTTAGTTTCGCGGTTAGTTTTTACTATTCAACTTGAACGAACAAATCCCAACGCGATTATTTCGATAAAGAAAGTTTAGTTTCGCGGTTAGTTTTTACTATTCAAATCGAACGACCAAATCCCGACGAAGGGAAGTGAATTAACAAATTCCGATCAAGGAAAAATCAGTGAACTAAAAGAAAATAAATCGAACGACCAAATCCCGACGAAGGGAAGTGAATTAATAAATTCCGATCAAGGAAAAATCAGTGAAGTAAAACAAAAAAAAAATCCACCAAAATTAATAGAAGGCGCAACGAGCTGTTCGATCAACGAAGGATGGCGCAAAACAATATTGAACAATGCCTAGTGGCGTTGACACAGTTACTAGTGCAGGCAAACCATCCAACGAGCCTAAGGGCTCGAATCGAAAAGGAGATTCGCTACCTCCCAACGTTTGAAGGCAAACAGGGGACACTACCCTCATTTGCAAACTGTGTAACAAAAACACTTCTGAACTACAGAGAAGAAGAGAGGACACAGGTCTACGAACTAATTTTCGATACGAAGATCCAGGGACCAGCAAAAAACCTGATTAACATCAACCCTCCGGCGAACTGGACCGAATGTCTAGCAAGACTGAAAAAACACTTCCGGCCCACAAAGGACGAAATGGAAATAACTAAAAATATTGGAATGTTAAGAGTAAGTAGTATTAAGGAACTAGATGTTAAGCTAAAAATTTTAATTGAAGAAATAACAGAATTCGCTGCTTTTAACGAAAACGGCGATAGTATGGTTAACATTTTTTATGGAATGTTGGTTCAAAAAGTAAAAGAAATTGCATCTGGCTCATTCGCATATGCAGTAATGAATAAAAGTGATATCACAGATATCAGGGAAATAGTGCATAATTTTATTTGTCAGGACTCCAGCAATTGATCAATAGAAACTCTAACAGAAAGCAAAATGATAGATATAGTGATCAAGACGGACATCATTCTATGATAATAACAATAATTTCACAACGTCAAATCAAAGACCCCAACGTCATACTTATCAGAATAATTATAGGCAGGATAATAATGATAGACCAAATTATAATTCTCAACGGAACTATAACCAAAGTAGTAATCAAAATAATAACTCAAATTGGCGCAATCACAATCCTCAGCAAAACAATTCTCAAAACCCAAGTTCTAATAGATCAAATCAAAGTGCACAACAAAGTTTCAACCGTAGGAACAATCGCAATAATAATTCAGGTAATTTTAGAAACAATAATGGAGTAGAACCAATGGACACTCTATCTGCCTCTTACCAAAGGCAAATTTACAAAGGGTGGATTTTCGGGAAACAAGCCCTACCGAAAATTACCCTATATAATAGTGAAAACAAAATATAATACTAGACTAAGAATCCTCATAGACCCTGGCTCAGAAACGAGCATAATTAACCCAGGAATCTGCCACCCCAAATGGCAAATCCAACTCACCAACCCAATAAAAATACTCACAACTAGTACACCAATCCGTGTAAATAAAAAGGTAAAAATCCCTTTATTTCAAGAACTAGGTGACAATAAAACAGCTGAATTCCTAGAATTCAAATTCCATACGGCATTTGATGGACTTATTGGAAACAATATTCTAATTCCAGCAAATGCTATTCTTGACTTCAAAAACAGACGCCTCACGGCAAACGACAAAGAAATCCAAATTTTCTTCAACCAAGAAGAAGAAATCTTAAATGAGAATTACTCTAAACAGGTGTCTCAGTTAGAAATATACTACACCGAAATAAACAACGAACTATTTCGCGGCCAAATTAGAGTAAATCACCTCAACGAAGAGGAAAGAAATAAATTATTAAAATTGGTTTCACAATATTCCTCAATATTCTACCAAGAAGGTAGTGATCTATCATTTACCAATGCGATCAAGCATAAAATTAATACGGTAAATGACATCCCTATCTATACTAAAAATTATAGGTACCCAGAGGTACACAGGAAAGAAGTAAATACACAAATTAAGGAAATGCTAGAGCAGGGAATCATAAGACCAAGTGATTCACCCTACTCAGCCCCCATCTGGATCGTCCCCAAAAAGATGGACGCATCGGGAAAAACTAAATGGAGAATCGTCATCGACTATCGAAAACTTAACGAAGTTTCGATAGACGACAAGTTCCCAATACCAAATATGGAAGACATATTCGATAAATTGGGAAAGGCGATGTATTTCACTACACTCGATCTGGCTAAGGGTTTCCACCAGATCGAGATCGCTGAAGAAGACGTCAAAAAAACGGCTTTTTCAACTGATAATGGACATTACGAGTTCCTTCGAATGCCATTTGGATTGAAGAACGCCCCCTCGACGTTCCAGCGTTTAATGAATTCAGTTCTTCATGACTTTATAGGAAACATATGCTTAGTGTACTTGGATGATATAATCATCTTCTCCACTAGCCTTGAAGAGCATCAATCTTAAAGTCCAATTGGACAAGAGTGAGTTCCTGAAAAAGGAAACGGAATTTTTAGGGCATATCATAACTACTGAGGGAATAAAACCTAATCCGAAGAAAATTGCTGCGATTTTAGAATATAAACTACCCAGAACGCCCAAGCAAATCAAGTCCTTTTTAGGCATAACCGGCTATTACCGGAAATTCATAAGAGACTATTCCAAAATTGCAAAACCAATGACAGCATATTTAAAGAAAAGTTCAAAAATAGACTTAAACAATCCTGAATATATTGAAAGCTTCGAGAACCTTAAAACCTTAATAACATCCGAACCAGTACTTAAATACCCTGATTTCAGTAAAAAATTCACTCTGACAACAGACGCGTCAAATTATGCCTTAGGCGCAGTTCTATCACAGGAGGGTCACCCAACCTGTTTCGCAAGCAGAACGCTAAATGAACACGAAACAAAGTACTCGACTATAGAGAAGGAGCTTTTGGCTATCTTATGGTCAATGAGTTACTTTAGACCCTACCTGTACGGACGCAAATTCACGGTCAGAACAGACCATCGACCCCTAGTTTGGCTTAGTTCCCTTAAGGAACCGAATGCCAAACTACAAAGATGGAAAATCAAATTAGAGGAATACAACTTTGACATAGAGTACGTTAAGGGTAAGGATAACCAAGTAGCAGACGGTTTATCAAGAGTCGAAATTCATCTTAACGAATGCATTGAAACCATAAATAACCAAGAAAATTTAAGTGATGACGAAAATAACGAAAATATTCCCGATAATCAATCTCTTATTGCTACTATTCATAGCGCTGAGGAAGATAGTAACGATTATATACCCATTGTTGAGTCACCAGTCAATTTATATAAAACCCAGATAATAATCAATAGCACAGAAGGTCCTAGCAACCATAAAATATACACAGCATTTGGAAAAAGGAGAATTGTTATAGAAATAAAAGTGTTTAACGAAAGGCCTATTTTAGACATTATGAAAAAATTCATCCCCACCAAAGGCATAGTTGGTGTATTCTCTAGGCACGACAACCTTTTTGCAAAATTCCAAGACGTCTACATAAAATACTTCAGCAAAAACAAGCTTTTAAGATTCATTAAATGTAGTAAATTTTTAGGAGACCTAACAGACGAAGAGAAGGAACTACTAGTAATCTCAAAAACGCATAATTCATTAAACCATAGAGGAATTAATGAAACATATGCAGAGATCAAAGATAATTACTACAGTCCAAATCTTAAAGATAAAATTCAAAAATATATAAACAATTGCGAAATTTGCAATAAAGCCAAATATGAGAGATTACCTTATAAAATACCACTAAAAGTAACAGAAACACCAACGAAACCCAATCAAATCATACACATCGACATTTGGTACGCAAATATCAACTTAATGTATGTGACAATGATTGACAAATTCACAAAACATGTAACGGTGCATGAGATCAAGCACAGAACATGGATATCACTATTGAATACTTTAAAATGCAGGTTTGCAAACCATGGTATCCCGGACAGAATAGTTACAGATGGTGAAACAGGCTTCTCATCAATTACGATCAAAGAATTTTTAAAAGAAAATAATGTTGACCTCCACATTACTACACCCTACCATACAACTGGGAATTCGGATATCGAAAGATTCCACTCTACTCTTAACGAGCACATAAGAACATTTGCAGCAGACGACAGTAATAAGGACACTTTAAGAAACAAAGTCTTGAAAGCTGTTACAATCTATAATAAAACAATTCACTCCGCAACAAAACAAAGACCGATAAACTTTGTTAACGGAACCATACGAATCAAGAATACCCCAAAATAATAGAATTAATAAACAAAAATAAAGAACGATATGTAAATAAAAGAAATAGGGGCAAGACCGTCGTAGACTTGACAAAAACAAACCATGTTTACCTTAAATCCAGAACTAATAATAAGCTTAAAATAACACATAAAAGAGATGATCCTAAGGTAATAGATAAGGACCATGTTACCGATAGTAAAGGGTGTAAATTCTATAAAACCCAACTAAAACGAAACTATAAATTCGAGAAAACCCATTAAAACTTTTTCTTTCCAGGCAATATTTTTTATTCTACTAACAATGGCAACAACAACGACAAACGGACAAAAAATCGACGTACTTAACTTAAATTTAGGAAACGGCTTTGTTACAATTAGGGACGAACAAATTGAAATCATATAAGGATACACAAAAATCCTACATAACGTAAATCTTAGTTCATGGATAGAAAATGTAGATATTTTGGAACACAATATAAACAAACTTAACCACAAAAATGACTACCCAACACTTACATATAATTTAATACAATTACAACGAGAAATAGAAAAACTATTAGATAATCATGACAGGAAAAGAAGAGGACTCGTAAATGTAGTAGGAAAAGGATTAAAATTTCTAGCAGGTACAATGGATTACGACGACGAACTAGAAATTAAACAAACCTTAGAGACAAACGAACAAAATACCAAAAACCTTGTTGAGGGACTAAACGACCAAATCAAAATCAATCACGACTTTAACGACGCTATCAATAACATTACAAGACACATTAACGGACAACAACTCGAAATTAAATATCAATTAACTAATTTAGGCAACACAATTAACAAAGAATTTACAGAGATCGCGAACATGCAGCATGCATTCCAAATCCAGTACGATATACAACTATTGAAAGATCAAGTCAAAAAAGTTAAGGAAAATATTCTCATGAGCCAACTAGGAGTTTTAGGACACGATATCTTATCAATGAATGAAATAGACAAATTTAATATTACAATATCCAAATTAGCTAACATTAAAAGCACAGTCATTGTACATGAAAATCAAATAGTATTCATACTTCTAATTCCAATATATTCTTACGATAAATTCTATAAAATTTTAATTGAACCAATCCCCAATAACAATAATTTAGAACTAGCAACCTTTTATAAAGAAATAATAACTGATGGAAATATCAATTATGAAAATTTGAATGGAACCATAAAATTTAAGGAATTAAAAGAAATAAAAGACTCTTGTATTCAAAACATTTTTAAAGATAAACCTGAATGTAATTTCAAGGAAAATAAAAATAAAGAAATTAAACAAATTGTAACGAAAAACATACCATTTACTCATGTAATTCACAACTGTCATAATTATAGTATTAGTATAATAGGAAACAATCTAATAAGATTTGAAAATTGTAAAATAGAAATGAACAATGTTAATTATGAAAATTTCTTATATTATGACAATTTTATTATACCTAATTTTAAAAATATAACAATTAAAAATATTGTATCAAACTATTCTGCGGAAGCAGTACATCTTAAAAACATTGAAAATCGTAAATTAATAGAACAAATTAAATTAAGAACAATTACACATGAACACGTATATTTTGGAACAGCTTTTATTACAATTTCTATATTAATATTACTAATTTTTACCCTTATCCAAAAAAACCAAAATAAAAAAACAAAGATTAAAGTTGATGTTAAAAAGATTGATTCTCCAGAGCAGAATCTTAAGGGGGGAGGAGTTACGTCCGAGACTCCACCCAAACCCACAGTTGCACTATTCCCCACTTTCCCCCTTGTCAAACGCCATTTTGCTGACGAGGAAAGACCAATCCTAAATGGATATACCCCCTTTCCCGTTTCATTACTTTTAATCTGCACGCGCAGCCATTTTTGCGCACGTTGCAGATTATTTGATTTCCTCTTGATATTCATATTTCACATGATGCAATGTGAAACATGAATATTTCGTAAACACTTTGCCCAACGCGAGAACTATTGTTAGACTTAAGTTATTATATATTAGTCAGTGCTAATTCGACAACTAACCCGGGAGGTGCAGCCTTGCTCTGGACAGCGGCCTCACTCGTTAGAATAAGTAATAAATTTAATAAATAAATAAATAAATAAATTTGAAAAAAAAAATAAAAGAAAAAAAACTATTTTGTTTTTTTTTTACATAAACTGCGTGAAAGCAGATGTAAATATATTACCAATAGGATTTTTTTTTTCGTATTTGTATTTGCAAACCGTATCTTACGGTTGGCATAGTCTACTATATATTAAAGCAGTTAGATGAGTTACATAGATGTGAGCGCGGTAAAAAATATAAACTGAGATCTTCTTCATTGATTTTTTAACTTTCTCGTATACATTAGTATACTAAAGAGAAAGTTATTGCGATCGTGCGGAAATTTTGAAAAAAGTGGGTGCGCCAATGCCGTCAATCGGTCCGTCTATCTGTCTGTCTGTCCGGACGCCGTATGGCGAAACAGTTAGACGGATTTGCTTCAAAGTTCGTATATAAGGTTCTTGGGGTTACATCTCGGGGCATTTTTTTATTTTTTGCGTTATCTTTTGAAATAATGATACCTGTACCAATATATTTTACTTCGCACTTTACTTTGATGTTTTTTTTTTTGCTGTCCCACCTCGTGCGAAAGTCTCACAAACATCCAAGGGTAAATATTATGAGAAACTTCTCATAACTGCCGTTCGGATCCAGCATTTTACAGTAGGTATCTTTTATAATCCATGAAAAGCTTCCCAAATCTGCCTTTTGGAATCGGCATCAATGTGCAAATCCCTTTCTTTCATGACAAAAATATATCTTTGCACACACATGGGTGGAAGAAACTAGGTGTCAGATCACGTATTCTCCATTTACGCCTAATATTTAAATTTTTATCTGATTTCTAGGATGATGCCTAGATAGATTGCAGAGTTGTAAAGATTCTATTTCGAAATTAAAAGGAACGAATAATTAATTGTATGACAACGTGCATTGATTTCCTATGTTTTAACAGCATAAAATGTTTTCGAAACTATTTTATAATCTCTCTGGACTGCTCGACGTTCTAAACCACATTTCAAATGGGACGTTCTTTTGCCATAGCATTTGTTTTTTAATTGAGTCGTGAATATCTTCACTGAAATAATAACTACTACTGGTAAGAGTTAACAGCTGCAAAAATTCGCACATGCACAAACACAAACCATTAGAACTAGGTGGTAGTGCTCATAGTTAGGCCTCAAAGTAATGCTTTGATATACATGTAAAGTACCGGCAATTCCTGCAGCCAACAACTACTGCAACTGATGTAGAAAAATGTGTGAACAAAAAATTCAACATTAAACAAGCACATATTTGCCGAGAGTTTTTCTGCTGCCGCTAGCTATACAGTGACTCGAGTGTATTGCAAACTCGGGTAGCAGAGCTACGAAAAAAAATGTTCTCCCTCTATTACGGGAAAACTCACAGATACACAGTTTAACGTTTGCCCGATATAAAATCACTTTCATGGTAGTTTAACTTTATATTTTTCAATTGCTGCAGTTTGCAGTTGCGGCATCAGTTTATGTACCGTACGAGTACGAGAGCACAAGAAACGAGAACTAAATGCGGTCGTTTGTCGAACACGAGTGGCAAAGTAAAGTTGATAAAGGATGGCAATTCAAATGGTGGATTTTTAAACGCACTTATGAAATTCCTGTCAGTTTTGTGGGAATCAATTTGCATCGAAAAGTAAATCGCCCTGGAACAGATTTCACATGGATAGCAGATTGAAAATTAATTTAAATAAAACAGCGAAGTATTTTTATATGAAAGTAGTTTTAAAGTTTGAAATATTCCAAAATGAATCACGAAAAGCAAAAGGAACAACATACATTTGGCCAAAAAAGGATTGTTTTGACAAATTGAAATAAGTTTTTGTTTTAAAAATCAAAGCGCCCTTTCAGGCAAAACCTCTTTAAAGGGTTCCAATAAAATCACAATAATAATGTACCAAATTTTGAAATTCATTCTATAAATTCGGTAAATAAAATTTATAAAAGAAAATGGGGACCACTAGAATAGCAAACCGTTAATCAGATTGATCGATGATAGGCACTCCTCAAGTATTTCAGATGTCTTAACATTACGAACAGCCATCAAGGCGGCTACAAATATTTCAGATGCCACAACAACGCGAAAATACTGTGACGAGTCTTAAGATTGAACGGTTGAAAGGTTGTTAGCTATTAACTGCGAGTTCGCATCGATCTGCCGAGTTGATAAGACGTGTGTGTTACAGTGCGATCGCTTGGTCTGCTCTTATTGATTAGATTAACCGCGTACCTGTCCGCAAACATTATTTTTTTTCCTGTGGAGGTAGTGACTCCTTAAAGTGGAGAATAGAAAGAAAAAGCCCTAGAGCTGAAATATAAAAACAGTGTTGAACCAAATGTAACCTCACGTGATACAACTTTCGTTGAAGTTTCAAAGAATTTATCAATAAATGTGCGAGTCACCGAAGGTACTGAAATTGTCTATAATAAGAACAATAACACGGGTATACTCTCTAATGCGACAGCAAGCGGTTCGAGTCTCTCTAATTCTTTAAATGCCAAATCGGCCAATGCAATGATGCCGGCCCAAACATGAATATCTCTCATTCAAGGAACAAAAATTTATATTAAATATTTTGACTGTATAACTAGAGATAGGTGAATCGGTAAAGGAGCTTACTTGTATTTAGTACCTTCTTCTCCAACGCATTTATTGGGAGATAAGGCAAACGTAGATCTGTTATAAGATGTTATCGCTGTCAGAGTTTTGAGCACTCCGGGGAATGTTGTGCGTATGTTAGCGGGTGCGTACTATGTGGAGAACCATATAATTCAGAAGCAGTATCACATCTTTTAAAAATCTAAAAGAATTTAATTGTGAACTTCCAACGTCAACTGCAACCAACCGGGCCATGCAACAAGTTCCGTCGGCTGTCCTGCCTATTTAAAATAAAAAACCAAACAGAAGATTTTGCGCAAAGAGCAAGAAAAGTTGTTCAAGAAAAAACAGAATGACAGTGCGATTTAATATTAACAGCTTTACAAATGCAAATATTTCTTTTGCTGATATGGCAAGAACTTCTCGTAAAACTGCTCCACCCGAGCTAAATCAAATGCAATTTTTATTACTTATAAACAGGAGAACTCAATAATTTTTTGAACGAATCATAAAATGTGTACAATATTTTATTCCAAGATCTTCTTGTTAAAATACTACAATTTTGGCATAAGCACTAAGCACAAACAACAAAAGAAGAGGAAATATTCGCATATCTCGACTTTGTCGCATCATTTTTAATAAAAAGTGTTTTTTTAAAGGTATAGAACCTTAAGTTAGCAACACTATCTGCACAAACAAAAAGTACGGAAAATGAAGGTAAATTTCTTTTCAGGATTCCTTTATAGCTTATTTTAGTAATTTTTGAGGTTTGAAACTCGATCTGAACAGTGTTATAGATGGTATTTCTTAAGTAGGAATATATCACACTAAAACTTTGTTCACTTTTGTTAGATATTGTACCACCAGTTAGTCCTTGTTATATTAATAAATCAATTTTAGCTATATCAACACTATTTAAAGATTCTGATCTACCCATTTTATATTGAATTTCAGTTAAACGATTAAAGTTCACTTAAAACACATTAACACATTAACACGATTAAAACACTCATAAGCGGTCACCACTTAATTCGTCTTCGTCAGGGTCGGAAAGTGAATCATTTACTGCAGATCAGTGAGGAAAATCAATAAACTCATAATGCAGATGAGTACGTAATGCTGCTATCGTGCTCACGGTACTCTAATTCAAGCATTATTTGATTTCAATAGGCTCATAACCTAGTTTTCTTAACAGGCTCTCGACCCCTGAAGAGCCTTTGCCTGAGACACGGAAGCCTTCCATCCCCTGCGATCCCGCGCACGCTGCTTCCAGTTATCCAGACCAAGCGTTCTGGTATCCACGATAGCTTGGTCTTCAAATCGGAGGTTCGATCTTCCTTGTCGTCTCGAACTTGGGGGCTGGGAAACAAAGATCATTTTCTCGATGTGGCCGAGCAAATATAGTCAACGAGTTTTGGTTTTTTGGACTACATCCACATCTTGGTACAGTGGGGTCATATAGAGTTCGCGGTTGTATCTTCTCCCCCATTTGCCCTCCTCGCAAATAAGTTCAAATATCCACTGACAAAATTTTCATTTGAAGTAGCCTAATATTAACTCTCCTTTCCGGCTTATCGTCCAGCACTCGGCGCCATATAACAGAACTGGCAAATTAAGGGTTTATAGAGCATACACTTTGTCCTGCGAGTTTTGAACCCAATTAGTTCGCCAAACCGAAGTAGCAACAGTTTCCTAGAGTAATTTATCGTCAGATCTCCGCTAAGTTGTCATTCGTGGAGTTGCTGTTCACACCGAGTTAGATAAGCTCCTTAACTAAATACATCTAAGTTGCTGCTATCAACTGTGACATTTTTTCCTTATCGCTGGACAGATGTAGAAGCGCAGAAATCAATACGATCACATACTTTTGGTATTTCGGGTTCAGACGTTTCGTCGCATCCCTCAAGCCTTCTTTTCTTTGAATTTGGTTTTCTGTTTTCAGCGATTTGCCATCCTGCCTACTCACAGGCTTCCCAGGTGGGCGATGTATCGTAAAACGCGGTTTTTTTTTCCAAAGTGATAGCCGTCTATCAAATAAACTAAATATTATTATTGTACCTTTATCACCCTGCGCAACAACAACAGAAAAGAAAGCAAAGCAAGTACATGTGCAACTACAAACATGTCCTTTTTGGGTTATAATAGGTTGCAAAAATCAAAGAATTCGTCCAAAGCATATTGCAAATTAGGCGATTGCACACAAAAAAGACTTGGAACGACATGCAGACGGAAAAATGCATAATTTGAAAGCTCAAAAAATTAAAACAACTAGAATGGATAGCTTTGGTTCGTACAGTTTATTATACCCTATTCTAAGTAAATTAATTTTGATTAATTGTATTACTTAAATTAAAGCTAAATTAAAGCTCGGAAGCTAAAATTTGGAACATGTACTCTCTAGGGTGACGAAATGGTAGAATGTAGATTTTTTGGTACATTAATTTTGATTAATTGTATTACTTAGTCTTTACTCCTTAAATTAAAGCTCGGAAGCTAAAATTTGGAACATGTACTCTCTAGGGTGACGAAATGGTAGAATGTAGATTTTTTTTTGATACGCGCACTGCCACATAAGACTGCCACTGCCATAAGATTGCCACGCGTATTTCTAGGTGGGCGTTTTTCACTAAAATACTGTTTTCCTCGAAAATTTTCGTAGAAACCAGAAAAAAAATGTTTAACAAAATATTTAGCCAATATATCACCCATAAAAAGTATTTGGTTACGCCCACTTTTTTGAAGCGTTTAAAAAAATGTTTTCGTAAATTTTACAGAATTAAATAATATCCATCATATTCTTAATTATTTTTTCGTAGCAGCATATAGGGATATGGATAGGGTTTCATACTGTCTTTATTATACTGAAAATATTGTTTTAGTGACTCTAGCAATTACGAAAAAATCAAGAATAATTGAACTTCGTTTGGCGTATTTTAAAGCGTGGTATACGATCAATCGATCATTTGGATGAGGTTTTTAATGAATCAGCTGAAACAACCGACTTCAAAATCCACAGAACAAAGTGCACAGCACTTATTAAAATTGTATTGGCTCCATCATTTCGAAAAGAACTCATTAAGCGCATTGGAAATTCCCGATATTCATTGATAATTGACAAGTCAACAGACTCACAAATATTTGTGTTTTTGCTTTCGTTATTTATCCAGTGGTTTATAAGAATTGTGACTGACTTTCTTGGTTTTGAGGTTACATAATGCACAGGCCAAATGTTGTGCAATGAATTGGTTCGATATCTTGAAACCATCCAGTTTAATTTGGAAAGCCTAATAGGAATAGCCACTGACGGTGCAAGTAATCGTAGTAAACACATTAAAAAGAAAATGTACTAGATCTTGTGCTTATCAGGGGCATTTGTCATAGCTACAATATATGCAGCTCAAACGCTTCGAAATGTGTTCCAACGCAATTAGACTTTATGGTACAGGAAAGCTATGATTGGTTCTCACACAGCGCGTTGCGTAAAAGCAAGTACGAGAATATTTTCCAGCTGATTAATGGCGAAAACACTTCTAAAAACAATAATCTAACACTCGTTGGCTTTGTCGCCTTGAAGCTATGAAAAAAATATTTGATCAATTTCTTGAGCTTAATACACATTTTAAAATTTGTGCGTTAGACGAAAAGTGAAATACAGCCAAAATATTATCAGATCTTTTAAAAGATCAAAAAAACTTTCTCTTGCTTTCAGTCGTTTTTCCAATAGTGAAGGAAATGTATTGATCTTAACCCGGACTGTGCCAGAGTGACCGTGAAGTAAGCTACGTACAGTGGCCTTAGAGAATAATGTCATGTGTGTTGTACATACACAGTTAAAATAAACAACGGTTCATATGCACGACTTGTAATATGTGTAGGATCCGCTCCCAACAAAACAGATCCGCTCTTTATCTTTACTTTTTATTTAGTTCATTATTTCTTAAGACCGGATGACACCCTGACGTCTGACCTGACGGAAAACAAGTTTTCCGACGTCAGCATGTCATCCGGACAAGTTTGGATGACCGTCTGATCGTACCTTAAGTAGATTTATTTTAGTTAGGAATAAACGCTGCCACGCATAACCTTAGTGCCTGGCTACACGTTCATGGGAATGATCTTCATGTCGCACGAGACAGGTAGATTTTATGGGAGTCAGAAAGAAAAGGGTAGATTGCACCAAGAATCCACCGAAAATCCTCTTTCGATTTGAATTCTCGGCGTGGGCATAAACATTTCGGTTCCAAACCATATAACTTTTGACAGAAATCCTCATTTGAGATTTGTGTTGGAAGAGTGAAGACTGAATACAGGTACTAGAGAGCACAATAATTTCCGATTTTCCAAGAGACATTTTTTTTTTGTTTCAAATTTCAGCGTTCCTCGCCATTCAAATTGCTTTTATTCTTATGATACTTTTTTGTGTGTGTAGCCACGACTTTCATGGGAATCACTTTCATTCCCATGAACGTGTAGCCAGGCACTTACGCTATCGCGTTCTCCGAATGACTGTGTCGTGTATCGCTTCGTTTGTCGTCTCGTTGTAGATGTTGTTTGTATGTCCCGTTCGTTATCGTTTGTTGCCGTTCGGTCCTTTATGTACTTTGTTCGTCTGTCGATCGCCAGATGGTCGTATGATTGTCCCGTTCTGTATGTTATGTACTGCCATCTGTAGGGTATAGTATGTCTGGCTGGCTCCAATCCCACATATGTGTATCATGAAAATAAAGCGGTATTTGTTTTAGTCGGTTCATGCATATAGTCGGAGCAAGATATACGAGATCCGGTTAATTTCGTAGGTCCACAAAAAGTGCATTATGGCAAACATGCAAAAGTAAGTTATAACTTTTTCTTATATTTCCCCAGTTATTTCTTTAATTTGCATATCAATCGAAAGCTAATAAGTTCTTGTTTGTGTAAATAATTTGGATCAAGAAAAATTGTTTTACTAGTTTTACGTATTTTTTTTTTTTTTGAAGATGTGACCGTACAGTCGTTAGCACTACTTGGGCACGTGTTCATTTTGTTAGCAATGTGACTGTACGGTTACGTTGGCACTAAAAGGGCTCGAATTTTTATAGGACATTGCTTTCTTTTAGAAAATTATCACTTCAGGAAGCCGTAGACTATCTTGAACAGTTAGATGAGGAAGACAATTCATTTGGTGACATGGTCCATGTGAGTCAGAATTAATATTTTATCACTTGACCAACCAACCCAAGACATATAACACGGTATAATAGACGCTTCAAGTCCTGATGAACTAATTGAAGAAGAGAAATTGGACCATTTGATGCTACCGATTGCCACTCGACTCAGGAAAATAAGTTCCATTCGGTCAGGCATGCCGATACCTGCTTCGAACAAAGAATGAACTTCCAAATGGTCAAATGATGTTGGGAGTCACAGATGAGGAATTAACCAGAAAGTCAACTCGAGAGCGAATCTCTCACCTTGCCTACAAGCTAAGTCGAACTGATAAGCCCCACATAATTTGCACTTATATGGGCTTTTAGGTGCAAATCAAATGGGAATCACGCACACATGAATCGAATTATATGGGGCTAATGGCCGCCGCCAAGAAATGTCATTTTTTATAGCAAGAAATTGGGAACAGTTAATGAATTTCAGCGGATTACACCTCATAATTTGGGTGTGTAAAATAAACATGCACAATATGCGGTGAATATGAGTTTATAAAAACATACTTACCACACAACTAATAACATAATAAAATATTATAATATTGAGAATAAGGCTATGTTTTAACCAATTTATTCTATTTTTTAATGAAAAATAATCAAAATAATATTGATTAACGGTTTACAAATATATTTAAGTATTACTTTACAAACACTGATTTTATTATGGATGGTTACATTGAAGCATTTAAGTACTTTTATGCTACGTTTCTACAAAAAAAGTAATCTTTCAGCGTTTCCACCGAAGAAAGTAGATTAATCTGACGTTTGGCTCTCTTTATCGCATTTTTCTTTAAAATTGAGGACGTAATTGACATTTCAAAAGAGAACAGACGTTTTTTCTTGAACGTGAAAATTGGTTGCTATAGTTTAATGAGTGGAATTTCCTATTTCCTATTCGCAGCATTTCCTATTTCCCAACACATCCGCCGTGACCAGCTGTTTTGTTGTTGCGATTTGGATATGTTGCAAAACTCCCCACAATTATTGTTGGCGGGTAATCAAGTAAATTAGATCTAACTTCATGTGTCTGGCTCATACGTATTCACAGATGGGAAAATTGAGAGAGGATTTTGCGGCCATTATTAAATATTTTTTGCGGGTTGAAAGTGATAGGGGATTGCAGAGTTGACTATCTGGTTAATTCCTCATCTGTGTTGGGAGTGCTGGAATACCAATGTTTCTTGAAGCAAACTTCTATGACTGGCGTGGTATGCAGCCGCATGAACTTTTCGAGCGTTTTTTGACGATGAGTTAATGGAGCATATCAGCCATTGCTCAGCAAGATATGCCATAAAAAAACCAATTCAGGAATTTTGGATTCGTGAAATGCGGACTTTTATTGGAATTCTGATGGTGACTGGGTACAATTCGATTCCTAGTTATAAGGCCTATTGGAATAGCTCTGACGAAACGAATTAATTTGCAGGTCAATGCGGCGAGGGCGATTTGAAGAGCTTCTTAGTTGCTTACATTTTGAACCAAACTTGGCTGCACCAAATGGAAATAAGGACAAGCTGTGGAAGTTGCGCCAAATGACAGACCATTTGAAGGCAAACATGCTTAAAAATTTCCATCCCACACAACAATTATCTTAAGATGAAAGCAGGATAGCTTACTGTGGAAGAGATGGTTGCAAGCAATTTATGAAAGGTTAGCCAATACGAAAAAAAAAAAAAAAGTCTGGTCGCTGTGTACGCCCTCGGGGTTCGTTCAAACCTGAAATATGATGAACGATTTGGCAAATGTTCGGCACCTCTTCTATCAATTATTGTTGACTTCCCGGAAAATATCAGAGGGCTGCCATTTTCATTTTATTTTGACAACTTCTTTACAGGTTTTCCACTTCTCACATATTTAAAAGCAAGAGTACAGAACTCATCATTTTGTAGGTGTACTCGAAAAAAGAAGACGTTGCGCAAGTGATAATTGCAAAAGCGTTATGAGTGCTTGCCGTATCAAATGCAACATTGGCCTTTGTGTAAAATATTTTCAACAATTTTATACAGTAAATAAATAATTTTTGTTTACAACCAATAATTTTTTTATTAATAAAAATAGCTGCAGATGCACTTTCTGAAATTTATTCGTAGTGTTCTATGTCTTTCTATGATTTTCAGGTAATCCTAAAAAAGTACACTAGCAGTGCCAGCGTAACCATATGGTTACAGCACCGAAGTGGTCTTACCTGTATAACCTGGACAGTTGAAACCGAAAAAGTAGAATACTTGCAATCAAGGAAGTCTAAAATACAATCCCTATAAGTTTGGTTGAAAAATTCGAACAAAATAATTACAGCACCGGGTGAACTTGTTCTTTCAGGCAACTGACGTGAATTTCTTAAAAGCTCAAAAGGAAATTGAAATGGTTGCTAAATTTTAAGCTCACAAAATTTTAGCTACGACCCCTAACCCTAATCATTGAACTAACAAACGACCCACAAAACTTAAGACCAGTTTCCGAAGTAGATTTAGGATCTGATTTTCAGGTTGAAATAGAGAAGGTTGAAATAAAGAGGCAATTGTATCACATCGATCCCTTACAAACTGGAAATAGCATATTTTTCCCCAAAGGTTTGTTTGAATCAAATTCGCCCAGGTTTCAAAATGGTACCACTTAATCTGTTACCTCGATATTAATCCCACGAAATCATAGAATCGCAGTGGAATAAATTTATGTTTATCAATTGTATCGAAGATTTTAAGCCCGAATTAATACCAAACGAAGATCCGGTACAGTTATGGGGTCCTTGTTTTTAAAAAAATGAATGCGGATAGCGAACATCAGTTTTTAGAGCTAAGTCGATTTGCTTTAAGTGCACTTTTATTGCCAGCAAGCAATGCAATTATAGAAAGAGCGTTCTTCTACATTAGCACTAAAAAATCCGTTCAAAGATATAAGTGCCGCTTTTGGATCCGATAATGCCCATCAAAATACATTCGAACGTGAAAAAATATTTATTGCAATAATTTTAAACCTACATCAGAAATGCTGGAAACCTTTAACTCAGCAATTGTACTGCTCGATTTAAAGGTGAAAAATTAATGTATACTAAAGATGACGAATGCATTGATGATTTAGACACAATAAAAGTTGTCCCGCTATTATTAGCTGATAATTCTGTTAATTGGTCGCAAGGTGTTAACACAGAAGCTGAAACATGGCCAGATATCCTTAATCTCCTTCCAAATTTGTATGCGCCTGCTATGCCAGTCTAACGCATCTATATGGAAGTTTTTAAGCACAAAAAAAATTAAACCATTTTAAACCAACCGGTTTTAACTGAGTGCAGTAGAATACACCCGTTTATGACAGGGGCACAACTTTTAATCCGTTTTCGTTTAGATATTCAAACATTTTAGTGCGTAGATTTCCACAATTAGTATCATTGGTGGACAAATTGACATTCCAATTACTCCCATTGAGAGCAGTGAAGTTAAAGCACTTTGATTGGTGAATGCATTAGTATTTTACGTTTTTAATTCAAAATGATCTAGTTTCATCGTTATTGAAGATATTTTTTGTAGGTTTTCGAAGTGTATACATGTTTACATTAGAGCGACATAGAAATTCTTTGAAGAATATATCAAACTCGAATAACTCTATTGTGTACTTTAACCTTCAAACACTATTAAGCTGCAGGAATATAAACAAATATTTACATGTTAATTCGAATAATAGGTACAGTAAGAAGATCCGACAGAGAAGATCCAATTTATTGTAAGATATAAGTACGTTTTTATAAATATTATGTAGTTTTATTGGAATTAAAATTACACATTCGTGTGTGCAGGAGTATTTAGGCGTAATTTCAACGTCGCCGACCAACGCCTCGTACATATTACCGCCAAAATCAAATCTCTTCGATGGACCATAGTCCGGTTTAATGTATAAATATAAACTAATTTCAATTTCGTTATAGTTAGCCACTTGAAAATATATATATTCTGTTCTACGGCTCTACCACGCAGTTATGAGTTTCAACTATGTATTCGGTAGACCTACCTATGATTCTCTCCTGCTCAAGGAATATATTACCTATAATAATTGTGTATTGAATGGGGCAATAGAGTCGTACACTGAATAATAAACAGCAGAGAATAGCAATGGTAAAATTCACAGCAATGCAACGCTGTTATAATAGGTGCACATGCACAATCACTGCTTCATTAAATATAGTACGTAAATATAATTAAACGATAATGTTAATTACTTAATAGTTTTAGTGTGTGGAAAATGGCAAATTTGCAATTCAATCGGTGGCCTTCGCAATCAAATTTGTGCGATGATTTTATCATAAGTTGTAGGATAGGTAAGTACACTTTTCACTTGTGTTACCGGAAAATGATTTGGTAAAGATGGGCTTGATGGTTGCAAATATTATTCTATAGCATTATGAAAAACAAATTAACTATTGCTCGAATTGAGTTAGCTACGCGAGTGACCAATTTGTACAACGACGACTTTCGCACTCTAATATCCCGCAAACAATTGGCAAAAATCCCTTATTGTACGTACATATTAGCCTTAGGTATTCTAGATAAGCACCTCTGAAATATGCAAGCATACATCTTTGCTCAAAATAGAGCAAGTAGCAAAGTATGTTTTTTGAGCCTTTATTATTATATGCAACAAAATTACCCCAAATTAAGCTCTAGTTTCATGTGTAGAAACCTAAACGACTCTGCGATTTATTGCATCAGTCATCTCAGCTGGCACAGCTTTAAGACAAGAAGTTTGGCATTGATTGTATCAGTCACTCTAGTCTTCCCTTCTGGAAAGTTTCGGGAGTGGTTGTAGGTGCGAATGCTTCAGTCACCTCGCGGGTGATTTCGGGTACACTTTAAGTTCGATTTTTATAGTCACATCACATTGCTCTCATCACAATCCACATCGAGCGAACAAAATTAGGTTTCTCTAGTACGCCAATTTATGGACAGCATTGACTCAAATGAAATTAGTTTGATAGTGCTTCAAGATTTCTTAATGATTTTGATTGCTTGATTGGCTTAACAGTGGTTTTAAACCTCCTTATTTTACTCGGTAGAGCCGGCAAATAATAATCAATGTTACAGTTGGAACTATCATCGTAAAGACTGTCGAATATTGGGATGACGATATTTTCTGTGGCGAAAGTAAGATAAAGCTATGTTATAAAGGGGGACGGAATAGAGAATGGCGGCAGCCTTTAAAAGCGTTGGATAAAAGAAAAATTATTCTAACAGTTAAATTTTTTAAATTGTCCGTTATGGTGAGGGCTTGCATATCAAGAAAAGGAGTTGGAAACCTGGTTGTTATTGATGGCCACATGAATGTGAAGCAATATTTAAACATTTTGCATTGAGGGCATTCAATTAAATTTCAAGAAGCTAATAAATTGTGTTGTGCTATGGGCGAAAATAATTGTTTATTGGTTCAATAATCATTACCCGGGTACCGACACGAGGGTCAATATTTACAAATACAAATGATCAATGACGAAGTTAACGAT
The DNA here is from genome assembly GCA_963576555.1 of Ferdinandea cuprea. Classification (NCBI taxonomy): domain Eukaryota; kingdom Metazoa; phylum Arthropoda; class Insecta; order Diptera; family Syrphidae; genus Ferdinandea; species Ferdinandea cuprea. The sequence goes on along the minus strand of OY754958.1, from coordinate 81,194,043 downwards.
TCTGATGGACAGAATGTTTTTATGATTTTAGAACCATCCTAATGCACCATGGAATAATTCGTGGGAAAAGAGTAATGAAAATTTGATTAAATATATTAATTTTGTACAGTCACCAAGAGACATGCGGTTCATATAACTACGTAATATGGTTCTAAAATATAGTATGTCATCAAATACGATGACGACAGAGATTATTTTTACACATATGTACTAAATTAAAGTCTTTATACCATATCCTAAGGGTATATTTATTTTGACACATAGTTTGTAATACCACTTAATATTAGTCGTACAACCATAAAAGTATATATATTTATGGTTAGGGCCAAATCCTAAGACTACTTAGCAATGTCCGACCGTACGCAATTTTTAGTCCTTTCAAATTAAGCTAGGAAGCTGAAATTTTGACCACACAGGTCCCCCAGGGATCCGAAATGGTTAAGTGTAAACATTTTTTTGAATACGCCCACTGCCACGCCCACAATTTAGAAAACCCGTTTTAAAGCTAAAGTTAGGGAGATAGAGTGATACAACCTTCGCCCATACAAAGTTTTTGGCCACGCCTACTTTTTGAGGGGGTATCATACTGCTCGCCCCAAGCGGACTGTAACCTTTCCTTATGTTTTTATAATATTTTACTCCGTTAAAATCTTTTCTGTTATCATTTACAGCCATAATGAATATGAACGACTATTAATGTTAAGAATTTGGTTTGAAGTCTCATGTGAGCTATAAGCTATTAAATAAATTAAATATCTCATACATACAAAAGAATGGAGAACCCTGACCATTGCCCCTCTATTAACCTGGACTATGTCTGTTTCATTCAAATTGCAATGTCTAACATCATTCGTATAGAATCTGCAATGATTAAGCAAAAGAAAAGTGTGTATGGCTTCTACATCCCATGAACATACATACACATATGTACGCACGAAAATTTATTTTCAACAATATCCTTCAGCGGTCTGCTAATCCCCAAGCATGTGATTTTTAATTTGTCTTGGGATATGAGCCAAATGTTAACTTGAGGACGATTTTGGTAGAATATAATTTTTATGACATAAGGGAATCCCATTAAAGCTTGTTCTTAACATACAATATAATATATGTGTGCATGCACCACGGAAAGTATAGCAAATTTCTAGGGTGTCCTTAATTTTTCTGTTCACGGGGTTTTTTTCTACTTATCTTTTGCGTATCCACAGAAGACATTTCACGTTTTTTTCTCGTATTCTGTGGGGATTTTTAACTAAAATTTTTTTTACTATTGTGGAGGAACACAGTTTCCAAAAGACATCATAAGTAAGATGAGTCACCTATTTTTGTAGTTTTCTTGGGGTAGATTATGAAAGAAAGGTGAACTGGCCATTCAACCATCAAATGATTTTCAAATTAGGGACAAAATGTGAAGTGAGTGATTTAAAAAAAAACTGTATTCGACTTTAAATGAATAAGAGAATGATATCAACATAAGGTTTAAAATGATATACAAATATTTTTTTAATGTTAGCTAATCTATAGTCTTCCAACATGGGTGATGAAAGCCAAGACTCCCGCCCACCTGACCAAAATGAAGTGAGGATAGCAATATCCAAACTGAAATCCAACATAGCTGCCGGGCCGGACGGCTTAACTGCCAAACTTTTCAAGGCAGCGGGAGATGATGTGGTAGAGAGCATGCACCAGCTCGTCTCCAAGATTTGGTCAGAGGAAAGTATGCCTGATGAATGGAACCTCAGCATTGTTTGCCCGATCCACAAGAAAGGAGACCCTCTTAACTGCGCCAACTATAGAGGTATAAGTCTCCTCAACATCACATACAAGATCCTGTCTGCCGTGCTGTATGAACGTCTGAAACCATTCGTCAACGAACTGATTGGACCCTATCAGTGCGGTTTTAGGCCCAGTAAGTCCACAACTGACCAGATTTTCACACTTCGGCAGATCCTGGAAAAAACCCAAGAAGTCCAGATCGATACTCACCATCTTTTTATCGATTTTAAGGCCGCATATGACAGCATTTATAGAGACGAGCTATACAGAGCCATGTCTAGTTTTGGCATACCTGCCAAACTCGTCAGATTGTGCAGGATGACGATGGAGAACTCTCGCTGCTCCATTAAGGTCGGAAACAATCTCACCGAGACCTTTGATGTCAAAAAAGGATTTAGACAAGGCGATGCGCTGTCATGTAACTTCTTCAACATCATACTTGAGAGAATTGTGCGAAACTCGCAAGCCAACACCAGGGGCACAATTTTCCAAAAGTCTGTGCAACTACTTGCTTACGCCGACGACATCGACATCATTGGCAGAACACAGCGAGTTGTCACTGGTGAGTTTGCAAGTATCAGTACAGAGGCGGCAAAAATGGGTTTAGAAGTGAATGAGGGCAAAACGAAATATATGCTGTCAACAAGAAGGGACGCACAACATCGACGAATCGGACAGAACGTCACGATAGAGAGCTATAACTTCGAGGTAGTTCGGGACTTTATCTACCTCGGCTCCGCTATTAACTCTGAAAATGACATATCGTCAGAAATCAAGCGAAGATTTACACTTGCCAATCGCTGTTACTTTGGCCTAAGGAGGCAATTGATTAGTAAGGCCTTGTCGAGAAACACCAAGGAGACTCTATATAAGACCCTCATCATCCCAGTCCTGCTGTATGGCGCAGAAGCATGGACGATATCAAAGGCGGATGAAGATCTCCTTGGTCGTTTCGAACGCAAAATTCTTCGAGTGATTTTCGGTCCCGTTTGCGTTGACGGGCTTTGGAGGAGGAGATTTAACAGCGAACTCTACGAGCTGTACAGCGACATCGACCTGGTCAGAAAAATACGGATTAGTCGTCTAAGATGGCTGGGACATGTAGAGCGAATGGACACCAACGCTCCGGCCCGAAGAGTCTTCGAATCCAACCCGGAGGGACAACGCAGTAGAAGAAGACCTCGCCTCAGGTGGCGCGCGCAAGTGGAAGGGGACCTCAACCAACTTGGAGTGCGCAACTGGAGGCAGTTAGCCAAAGATCGTGCTAACTGGAGAGACGTATTGGTTGAGGCCCAGGTCCACCCCGGACTGTAGCGCCACCTAAGTAAGTAAGTAAGTAATCTATAGTCTTCTGCACGATCCCCTTCTTCAATTCTTTTCTATCCTTCCCATCCTCCATCCCCTGGGCTGGACTAAGGTGTCTCGAGAATCAACTTGGTTGAGGGCGCAGTTCAAATATAGCTCAGCCATGAAAAAAAAAATACTTAAAAAATAAGCAATCATGGATGGTCCCACATGGTAGGCGAATTTGAAGAGAAAGAGCTATTGCTACCGATAGTAATGAATCCTAAAGGACTCTCACTAACGAAACCGTTTTCACCGGTGCGCAGGCTGTCACTCACACTGATAATACTTAGGGTAACCTGGTCGAACCATATAAAGGCATTTCTTTTGAATAATTTTAGCACAGGTTACCTGACGGTGGCACAATACGAAAGGGAATGTGGTAAACTACTATGTTTGAGCTCTGCCTATCTCCCATATGACTCTAAGGTGGTTATCTCGGAAAAGCTAATGGACCTAGCAAGTCAGAAAATTCGGATGCTGGTGATAGGCTGTGACACAAACGCCCATCATACACAATTGGGAAGTAGTGACATTAACTCAAGAGGTGAGTGTTTATATGATTTCATTATTTCTTTCAACCTTAATATTTATAATAGAGGGAATTCACCCACATTTGTGGGTAAATTAGGCAGGAGGTGTTAGATATTACCCTTGCTTCAAATATACAAGGGCTAGAAATAAGGGAATGTAGAGTAGTTGACGAAGTGTATATGTTCGAAAAAACCTGTCCGGCTAATAGAAAGCCGAAAAGGGTTCAGTCAAATAAGGCGAAAAAGTGATAGCACATGGAGTGAGTACTATGAATGTAAGAAAGTACTTCAAGTACTTATTGAGGAAGTCAAAAAGAGCTTCATGGCAGCAGTTCTGCGAGTCTATTAAGGTAACAGATGAGGCTTCGAGGTCACGCAAAACGCTCTCCAAAGAGGCTAGCGTTCCTTGTTACCTAAAAAAAATGACGGAATCGGGGTGAAAGTAGCCAAGAGGTTTGATAACATTGGTGGAAACCCACTTTTCTGGATCCACATTTTCAGATGATTCTGGCTCACTAAGGCATATGTTTCCTCTTCTCTCTGAATATATTATATATATTATATTTATATTATATTATATATATATTTTATTTTTATATTAATATACATTATATACAAAATAAAATATTTTATTCAAACGTTTTACTGTCTTAAAGATATACATTTGAAAAAGATTTTCTGAAATTTTCAAAGGAAAATATTCAAAACTCCGCCATTGTGACATCATTTGCTGTGGCCCTTCGGAAAAAAGGTGCGTTTACGTTGACAGTAGAACTAGTGACAGGATCATCAGAAGTGAAAAAAATCGTGTTTAAGTTAAGAACATAAACTAGAATTTGGATGAAGGGAAAAAAAATTAAAATTGGATTTTTGACAGACCTTTTTGCTCAATTTTTTTTTTAATAGTTCGTCCTAGTCCTCGTGAATTGTATCTCGAGACCTGTGTAAGATTTTATAACGATCGGTTGAGTTGTTTTCGAGAACCGACTTTGAAAACACAGTTTCGAGATAAACGAGTTTAAAGTTTGGATAACCTCAAATAAACCGCGTGATTCAATTGAGTGCGCACCTAACCAAGGCTGTTTCTCCGAAACTTTTATTCGGAATGAATGAAATAATATTGTTGGCCTACGTAATCTATTCTTCAATTCAGTTAAATATCGTCAGACGGGAATTGTGCAAAATGTTATCTTAAGTGATTTATCCCATGAATCACATAAATATATTTAATTTACCTCCTCAAAATGCAGATACTGCGGAGATCTGCATGCTACTGAGGAAATAACATAATAACATAACTGCGATGGGCCCATTTTGGCGTCTAGTATTGTGTGGGGGATTCGTTTTCACCACACCCCTCTTTAAACTAACCTAATTTAAAGTGATAGTGACACTTTTTCTTAAAGGCTATATTCAATTACAAAATTTACGTAAAGACAGAAAAAAAAACATACTGTGCCAATTTGATCAGAGCATGAAGACTAAAAAATATATTATGTTGAAGTCAAATGCAAGTGTAACATTATTTGTGTTAAAGTATTCTGTTAAATGTGATAATTATTTATAAATTAAGTCGGTACCTTTGCCAAAACATACGAAGTAACACTATTATTTTCCTTTTTCCTATTCCTATTCATAAAGCATTTATACAAAGACGACAAAAAATATAACAGATATAACTATCTGACGTTAGCAATGGATTAAAAAACATACACACTTTACATTTTTCTGTCACAAATTGTGATACAAACTTCTGATAATACTCTGAAAGATAATATTGTTTGCCAATTCAGTTAAATATCGTCAAAGAGACGGGAATTGTGCAAAATGTTATCTTAAGTGATTTATCCCATTAATCACATAAATATATTTAATGTACCTTCTCAAAATGAATTGCTTCAATTCAGAAAACAAGATACACATCCAACTAAGCGCGTGTTCAATCTTAAATCTACTCATTTTCAGTTCATCCAGTCTAAGTGAGATATCGAATATCAAGGGAGTTGCCTCGCCTTTACCCCCGGCTGAGATCTGAAAACAACATGACATCTTTCCTACGTAATTTTTATAATGACTCATCAGCGTAATTAGATATAAAGTAATTTCAAACATCATCATCTCCCACCAAAATTTATATCCTCCCTTAAACAATATTAAAGGAAATGAATTGAATCTTTCGCTGAAAAGTTTTTTCAAGATATTCGTGTTGTTTTGCGCGTGGGTGTGACATTTTTTATTTTGTTTAAAACCAAAAAGGACATCTCACAATGGCAGGATGGAGATTTCGATTGGGGCAAAAAGAAACAAGGAAACATTAAATGAAATCAACCTCATGGTACTCGTATCTAAAGTTAATAGGATTTTTTTTCTCGGAAGAAGTAGATGCGGTGATAGCAAAAGCAGGCAGGTGTGGCTGTGCTTTACTACACTATACTTCTTGTCGGCTTACCACTTAAGATTCTCAATTTCTGATAAGAACATTAAAGCAGGAAATTGTATCATACTGATTATGGGGCAATTTAACCTGAATGGATACCTTCTTAAGTGCTTGCCGCGTCATTGTTGTTGGGTAGGTGAAAAGCTATTTTGCTACTCCCGTTCTGCCTTTACGACGCTATATATATACGTATACTTAAGTAGGTACAAAAAAACATGAAGAAAACACCTTAATAACAAAATTTCTAAAGGTGAGAATGAGATATACGTGCCTATTTTAGGGGAATAGCAACGATATGTTTGTTAGCTTATGTGAATTGCTTTTAAGATGTCAAGTGGGGGTATAAGGACAAGGTCAATGAGTAGGTGATGGTGATTGTCAGGTATATCTTAGCAAAATAAGAAGTACCTATGACTATACATTATTCGTGGCTTAAGGCGTCTATTTAAGAATATGCAGTGAATCGCATGTTGTTTTATAGAAATATGAATACCAGTGGACTTGGCTTCCGTGTATCTCAATATGGTCCTAGCCATATTATAAATCAAAAAGGTTGCGATTTTGGAGTGTATTTATTACTTACTCAACGAGTTAACGATTCGCCTGAGAGTCTCTGCCTGAGACACGACAGATTTCCTTTATCAGTGATCCCGGGCACGATGCTTCCATTCATCCAGACCAAGCTTTCTTGGATCAGCAACAACTTTAAAAGAGATGCCATTTATTGTGCAGCATTCGGTGGCGTTATTGCAGAATTAATTTTATTCCTTCCAAATGGAAACCAGAATCCCATAATTTTTAATACTATATATATATAGTACATAATTAGTTAACACACATAATTGCCCTAAACTTAATGCAAAAATATGTTTCTTGGAGATAATGTCCCAGGAAATATGGTCCCAACATAAAAATGAAAAAAATGAAAAAATCATAAAGCCCCGAAGAGTAGACCGCAAACAGCAACATTATATTTTAAATTGGAAATATAAGCTTGGTTTCACTGTTAGATTTTGAGTAGGCGCGAGGTTGGGTATATGCAAAGATTTATTGTGTATAAACCAAGTTTGCATTTTAAAAGATTTATTGGGTAAAAACAAAGTTTGCATATACCCAACCTCGCGCCTACTCCAAATCTAACACTGAAACCAAGCAAGCCTGCGGAGTTGGTTGGAATCCCTTAATTCCACGTAGCAGGCCACCCAGGTACTCTTGCAATTCAAGACCATAAATTTTGGGGCTTTTGCAGCCAGTTTAATAAAAAATGTAACTGACGCGATTTAACACAATGACAAAAAACCCAAAAATTCTTTAGACCCAAATTTTTGGGCGATCTGATTTTTTTTTTGCCATTTGATTTTACGCCGTTTGTTAGGGAACCAAATATTTATATTTCCGTTGAGTTGAGACTAAGGGCTTGTTTGACAATGTCCAAACTAAGTTCTGATTATTTATCCAACACTTAATTTATCTACAAAGTTAATCCTCCCATTAACCATACTACGTTTCACAATCATCTTACTAAAAATGTATTGTGTAAGATAACTATTTCCGACTATATATCATTATATAAGTTTACATAACAACCCCATAATTGCTTAGTTTATAAATTAGCAAATATTAAAATATCTAATTATGTTGAATCATATAAAATTCTAGATCTACTACTTTTAAACAGCGTCTACTTTATTACATTATAGGAAGCCGCGGTCAAGTCAAGTCTTATTAAAAATTTTGTTCGTTGATGCGCTTCGATTAAGAATGGTTGGACCGGGCTGTGTTATCCTATCAAATGCTAAGACGTCCGTCACCAATTTTTAATCTAAAAAGCTGGAACTATTTAAGGCTAAAGTGACATAATAAGGTACTAAAACCTTCACAAAATATGAAGGCATTCCCCTCCTTAACAAATTTGGGGGCGTTTTTTTAACGAAATAATATTTTCTTTGAAAACAAAAAAAAATGTATATTTCTTAAAAATTTGTTTCCAATATTTCATTACCTCATTCTCATCTCGTTCGTCTTTATTTGTCAAAAAGTGGATCTCCAGAAATTTGGAAGACCTCCCATATATATCCCAAATTCATTCGAAGGGATTAAAGAATGAAGTGACCAATTATTATCACCTAATTGCTAAACTTTCTCATATTTTGAGCTTTCAATTTAAGTCTCTTAATTCTCTCGTCAACATGGCTTCCTCAAAGGCAGTTCAACGGCCACAAATTGAATGAATGCATGTCCTTCGTTATTTGTCTTAGCTTGTATTATTACTAATAAAAAGTAAAGTAAATAATTCTGAAGTATGAATTTTGTATAGGAACACAAGAATGCTGTTCTTAATTATGTACAGAGGTATATTGAAATAAATCAAACCCTGAAGTTAGTGATTGCAAAATAAGTCTTAAGCTTATCATTCAGACTTAAGTAATAAAGTAACATGTAATTGGGTATGTGTTACTTGGATTTTTCAACTAACTTATTTATAGATTAATTTTTATGATCTTACCTTCAACAAAAAAAAATAAATTTATATGAATGTGGTACATATAACCTGAAAGCCCAAAATTTGCATTGGAATTAAAATTATATAATTTATAATAAATTATATTAATACTCGGTAAATATTTAAAACATTGGCGATAGACTCTTTTACTCATCTTATTTTCTTTCTTTCAAGTACTTGTCCAAAGGTAAGTACCGAAAGATTTAAACATAAGGCCATCTTTACAAAACTGTACATCTTGTCTTAAGTGCGTGTCAAAATTGGTTAGTTACAAATGCGATTATTATGTTCTACAAGAAAGTGTTTTTTTTATGCTGTTTGAGTTCTCTGAAATAATGCCTACATAAGCCGTTCAAAATAATTTTAACAAATAAGAAAGGCGAACAGCGTGATACCTTCATCAATATCCCTCCAAGAAGAATGCCTTTAACCCTTATGTTTTATCGTAGAAATAGATTTACTCGTTTTCCCAGGAGTAGACTACATTTATTTATGTCCAGTATCAAACGAGGGATTCCATTCGCTTGCTCCTATTTTCAAATTTTGAAGCAAAGAACCATATACATACATGTTATCAAATCAAGTCGACCCAAGAAGTTAGTAGTTTTTTAAAATAATATGTCTTAAGATGATAACTGCGTGACCATGGACCCAGACTTTACTTCCATACTGTGACTTTAAAGTGGACCATGAACTAGTGAGAAAATGTTTACTGTTTAAGTGGAACTACTTCTAGAAAATCTATACTTCTGCACCCAATAATAGGTAATTATCTAATATCATCAAACATTCAAATGTAATTTAGTTTAACAATCTTTATCGAATTATCAAAGCTCTAACAGCAATTGTCAGAAGTCAAGTTACACTTACAAGATTTCCCAAAAATAACCAAACATTCCGTTTTCCATTACATTTACCAACACTTCGTTTAGAAACCATAACGGCAGGCATGAAGACCTTAAAAATATTTTCACTTTCATTTGCATACCTTTGCCATTTTGTATCCCAAACGCCTTACAGCTATCATGTGTTACCCAACATCATCCCCATTTAGGTAATCATTAAGAGAATTCGCTAACAACCACCTTTAGCAGATTTTCATCAGCTATAGACACACACCTTCTGGTGCCTAACAACAATAAAGTGTGTGGGTGAAGAGGAAGGAGCAGTTTGTTCGTTTATTTGCAAAGGAAAAGAATTCCAAGGACTTTTAGCCTTTTACCCACAATTCGGCACGGATTATTTAAATTACCTCTCGCGCCGTCAGGTGAGCAATAGGCGGTTTAGTAACTTGATGCCTTTTTTTTCTTTTTAAGTAGATGGGTCTGCCCCGTAAGAATAATGTTTCTGGTGGAATTCGTTAATTATGCGAAAATGCGTTAACCTTGTGCTCGTAGACCACCAAAACAACCTGTGTACGTTTCTAAAGAAAATTTAATTACATATAAATCTTAAACACACATTTGTGTTCACAATTTTTAAGTCAGGCGAATTTATTCCTTTCAATTAACAAAGAATGTTGTACTCCAATCCGCTTCAATGGATAACACTGACGACTGAGCTTATCTTAATCTCCTTCCCATTCACAATCCGGTGCAGATTTATTATGAAGGCAGCAATATTTCTTTGAGGTAAAAACAAGAGTATATGTACCTATACAACAAGTTGCAGCATAAAACTTTCTTGTTGCGGTAAATGGCTACGAGTATAGCATTCAGAACAAAACTATGTTAAGTATATAGTTCTTGTTCTTTTGCAAAAAGTGCTAAGAAAGGAGCTTTTTATAAATGGTTTGTTTGGTCAAAAGCATGTGCTCGAGGACAGCCATTTATAACTATAGCAAGGACGAAAAATCTTATCTGCAATTTGCGATTCGTTTTGTTGCAAAGTGAATGACTTGTCGGATAATTATCTTTTCAGTTGTATGTATCTTTGGGATTATTTTATTAAAGGATTTATCTCTGAGAGTTTTCTAATTGTTACAAGGAGAGAGTTTGGATGAGTCAAAGTAAAGCCGAATTAAGATAAAGTTTAAGTATTTTCACTAAATAAAACGCATGCACTATTGAACATGAGAACTATTTTTAACTTTCTCGTACATTACATTAGTATACTGCGAGAAAATTATTTTACTCGCGCGGAATTTTAGAACTCCATCTGAGTATCGGGTATGATACTACGATTTAAGAGAAGTCAACAATGTCCGCTAATGCCGTCAGTCTGCCGTGCTGTCCAGAAGACGTATGTCGAAGCAATTCAACAGATTTGCTTCAAAGTTCGTATATAGAGTTTTTGGGGTAACATCGCGCGGTTTGTTCTTTAAACGTAACTTTAAATAAAACTAATCACTAATTCTTAAAAAAGCTTATAGCAATTTTGGTCTGTTTACGTATTTTGGGCACTTATTGTAAACCTGGACATATCTAGACATCCAATAGCATATATAAGAAGACAAATCCCTCCTTCTCAAAGCTGTATTAGTACTATGAATTTTGAAAAACTCAAACCATTTGGAAGCCAATTGGAAGTGTCGTCACTAGACTGCTGACACAAAGAAACATCCACAAAAAACCATAATTTGACATATAGTTTGTAGCACCCCTTAATATTCATCGTAGACCCCTCAAAGTATATATATTTATGATCACGATAAAAACCTAATACTATTTAGTAATGTCCGTCCGTCCGTACGAAATCTCTAGGCCTTTAAAATTAAGCTAGGAAGCTGCATACGCCCACTCGCACGCCCACAATTTAGAAAAAAACTGCTTTAAAGCTAAAGTTAGAGAGATAGAGTGTTACAACCTGCATAAGATATGTAGTCACTGCCCTTTTTTATAAGTTTTTCATATAAAGTTTTTTGCCACGCCCACATTTTGGGGGCGTTTTTTTCAAAAAATATTTTTTTTTTATAAATTTCATAAAATGCTATCCATCATCTTCTTAATGCTTTTTTCTTTGGGGCATATAGGGATATGGATAGGGTACTGTTCGCCCCAAGCGGACTGAAGCCTTTCTTTATGTTTGAATTTAAAACTCGTATAAGATTTTGTCTGCCATACTGTGCCAGCGCCTGAAACCATTTGTGGAAAACCTGATTCACTTGCCCATTAAAGGGGCTACACCCGCATAATATTTTGAAATCGAGGTTTTTAAGCGATTGGAACATTGACAAGATGTAAGGTATTAATACGAAGACTATAAAACTGTAACCTCTGCGTTGTGTGTGTGAGCTGTCTCAATTTGATTGGCATGCAAAAACATATACAGACACAGTTTAACGCCTATTTTGAGCACATAAAGAAGGGAGTTCAAAAGAGCCACAATTCCTCTCAGTCAACTATTTGTATAATTACTTATCTGTGCTACAAACTCTTAGGATAGGATAACATCTTTGCAATACATTTACCATAAGTTCTCGAACGAAATAGGCAGTTGCAAAATTGTACATTAGTTCACCCTTAAGCCTATATTCGGAAGAAATATGAGGAGAATTGGGAATGCTCTACCACGATCTAATTTTCCTGCACATCACAGTTTACAGCCATTTAAAACCACCATGCATCGGTATCTTCCTTTCTCTTATCTTTCTTTAACTTAATGCCCTCACTGTCACTCTTTATAAGGGTATTCAAAATCCCTTTAGTGCGCTTAAATTTAAGAAAAAAATCTGGGGTTTAAATAACTCTTCTAAATACTATAAAAAGAAATTGATTTTTTTCGTTTTTAGGCAGAAAAGCTTTTGTGAAATTTTGTTGACATGCATTAGTGATTCACATTATTTGTTCATAGATGAGGAACTGACCAAAGAGTCAACTTTGCATTCCCCTAATCACTTTGATTGGCCCCAATGATGAAGTGATTGAAAACCGGGGGGCCTGCATATATTTGTTTAAGGTCGAACCGGAGAACCCCACAGGCGGACTAGTAGGAATGCAGTGAAGTGGGAGGGTTATGATCCCTATAATCCTGATCATAATCTCGTCGGTAAATGGAAAGAAGAAGCAATGTTTGGGTGAAAAATTTGTATAGTAATCATTGATTTTTCTTAGTCGGCTTTGGAAACTTTTTATCTAAGTTAATATGTTTTATATTCCAATCTATAGCAAGTGATTGACAGAAGAAAGAGAACAGAAGGTAGCTGGAACGCACTGCATTTATATATATATTGTGAGTAAATTTTTCAATCGAAAATGCTTGATAGATGAGTACTACTCATAAATAAGCGTGTGCATGTAGTTACATTGTATAGTTATATATTGAATTACTTAGCCACTCTTTCCAACCGAAGACGTTCTTTGTTGTAATGTTTTGTAATTTTTTTAATTTTTTTTTTATGAAAACAAACAAATTTGCCAAGCGCAAGGAAGAGGAAGAACCCCTCCAAGATTATGGAAGGGGTTAGGGTAGCGACGGCCTGTCTGGTGGAATACATCACCAAACAGGACATCACAGCCGTACTCCTACAAGAGCCCTGGATCAATAAGAACAACGAGATCCAGGGACTCCTGCTAAAGTTATACAAGGCAGAAGGTAATTAATAACCAAAGAAACGCATTTCTTTTGAATAATTTCAGCACAGGTGACTTGACGGTGGCACAATGCGAGAGGGAATGTGGTAAACCGCTATGTTTGACCTCTGCCTCTATCCCATATGACTCTGAGGTGGTTATTTCAGAGAAGCTAATGGACCTGGCAAGTCAGAAAAATCGGATGCTGGTGATAGGCTGTGATGATAGATCTGCCAATCTAAGGTGGAAAAGTCTTGAGGGACACAGGGTATCTAAGGCTCTATGGCCACTTTTCGATAGTAAAACATTTATAAAGTTTATTAACTGGGCAGGGTTATGCTTAGAACATTAACAGGAATTCCGACAGGGCACTGTCTCCTGCGGAAACATGCACATAATACATATACTGTTATAATGTGAGGCAAAGCGCGCAGTCGACAAAAAATGTTTGGGTAAATACTTCTTAGAAAACTTAGAGGAAATATATGGCAAGGACTTCAAGGGCCTTAGGTCTCTGCAAGGAAATTGGTTGCTTTGCCAGGAAAATTGTTTAGGTTTTTGAATTGTGAATTCAGCTAGTTCCCCCAGGGATCGCGATGGGCCCGTTTTGGTATTATAATATTAAATAATAATATTATTTTGATTATTTTTCATTAAAAATTAGAATAAATTATCAGCTTTATTTATGTTATTAGTTGTTTGGTAAGTAAGGTTTTATAAGTCCATATTCACCGCATATTGTGCATATTTATTTTACACACCAAAATTGTGAGGTGTAATCTGCTTAAATTCATCAACTGTTCCCAACTTCTTGCTATAAAAATGGCATTCATATTATTTCAACGGCCCCCCATTAAAAACCCATATAATTTGATACATGTGTGCACAGTTCCCATGTGATTCGCACGTAAAACCTAATATAAATGCAAATTATGTGGGTATTTTCAGCTCGACTTTGCTTGTAGGCGAACTGAAAATACCCATACATACAAATAACTCATCTGTGATTTGTATGTATGTAGGTAGGTAAAAGGGAAATCCAAACATAGCTTCAAAAGGCACATCATAAAAGCCCCAAATGCGGTGATGTTGCACTTAGACTTGCGTCATTTCCTCTGTGACGAAGTCAAATAGATGACTTAAAACACTAAAACAATGTTCATAAAATCATCACTTTAGAAGTCGTATTTTCTTTCGATTTCAGTGGACTTCAGTTCATAGTCAGTTGGGACCTGAAGAACCCCTGATTGAAAGATGCTGCTTGTGTCCGGTAGTCTGACAGACACTCATAGTTCTGGATCTTTTGAGAAAATTCCGACCCTGTTCCCTCCGTCGTTTGTGAGTCGTCTGTAAAAATTGCAGTATCGTTTGATTTAATAATAGCAGTTCTTTCCCATCTCCAGACCAACAAATTGTTTGCGAAAATATGATAGGAATACAAATTTAGTGCACGACTGAGTCATACGAAACGCTCTCGGTAATTGAGATGCGTTTTTCAATCGCCTCAAAAAGAATGGTAACATTTGATCACATACCAAATTTATTTTAATCAGTTATTAAGTTTGGAAATTTTTTTTTTCATAAACGGCAATTACGATATATGATGTTTTTTTCCACATTGGACACTTTTCACCTTATTGTCCAAACTACAAAAAAAAATCAAAATTCTTAGAGACGCCTTTAAAAAAAACGAATTCAATTTAAATTTAAAAAAAATTATTTAAAATACCGAATTACGCAGATTTCTATAAAACAGTATAAAAAAAATTGTAAGCATTTACGGAATTCCCCTTATTAAACTGTATTCCTGCTCGCAGACAAAATATTCAAAGTACAAAAAACAGACCATAATCCTTGGAAATTTCTTTGAGAAAATTAGTGATAAATGATTTTTTGAAAACAAAATTGTAAGACAGGTAACCTTACTTAAAGTAATAAAGCAAAACAGTTATACAAATTAGTGGAACCGTTTCGCTATATTCCGCACAGGCAGACCGACAGACGACATTGTCGGACCCAATTTTTGGACTTCTCTATAGTCGTAATATCATCCCTCATACTCATTTTGATTTCGAACTGCTTAGATGCAAACACAAGAGTGGCCTAAAAAATTCAGGGAGTAATGGGAAATTCCACTTTCCGTCAACTTTTCTCAAATGCAACCTTGGACGAAAAATATTTTGTTGACAAATATCTAGGTAGCATACTTCGCAAAGATGTTTTAACCAATTAATGAATGCAGAACATTCTGTCAACTGAACAACAACAAACTGCAACATAGTAATAGAATAAGATATTTATGAAAAATTAAGATACTGTTTTTATATTAAGATAACGTGGCAAATAAAGTTTTGAATAGTTTTAATTGGATGATATGAAAGAAAGGTACTTTGAGATATATGTAAATATAGAGTAGTGTTTACTTGTTTCCCTTCAAAAAATCAACATCACAGTGCAAGAACCTTCTGTATAGAACATTTTATATTTTTTTTTTCATTTTCTCAATCTTCAAACCAAACAAAGTTTCATATGCACTACGAGAATCTTAATTACTGCTCTTCATCGATGACACATTCTTGAACGAACAAAGTTGAACAAATTAAGATTAACTTGTCACAGGGGTATGTGCGATGACTACTAGTACCTGAGTTCATCCTTAGGAGCTTTTAGTCCTGATTCCCTCCACATCTGATGTGATTTTTTCCAATTCGCTTTCTCTTTTAACTTCTTCGGCTTCCTGAATTGCGCCATTCACTTTAACTTTACATGCTGAACAGTAGCTTCTTCAATTTCCCAGCATCTCTAGTAGTCCAAGTTAAGCGTCTTCATCTACTTCCGAATCCGACCCGACCCGCAAAGAGAGAAATATGAAAACACCATCGAGAAAAACACATGTGCTAACATAAATCTGTCTGCATCCTTCGGGAATGGCTGCACATGCTACCTATCATGACCGACCTGGGTATTCCTTTTCTTTCGATTTAGGTACATGTGCATATGGAAGTGTATATATGTACATGTTTATGTGTGTTATATATATCGCATATCCTGTACTGACGGCCTCACAAGTGGAGGTATCTCCCATAGCATCGGTCGTTGACTAACGACGTGGAAAAATATTATTACATTATTATGTCTGCAAGTGAGTTACTCACTACACTACTGATGCTCCTGCTGCATTTGAAGTTTGTATCCCGGTTTTTTACACCGTGATGAGTGCAGCACCAACAAAGGATTTATTCGCACGCAAGGTACATAAATTCTTGAATTTTTATGAACGTACAGTAGAACACCGTTCTTCTGCGATGCAAAGAAAAAGTAAGAAAAGTATTTAATATTGCTCATATTGTAACATGATCCTAATACAAAAAATTTATGTGTGTGTCCGGCAACGGATATTGGTGCAAAGTTGTAATTAAAGGTTAAACATCGTGATATGTTTGCTTCTTAATTGGAATAAACGCCTGCGAACATGAAGGGTAATTTAAACAGATTACATTTTAGTTAACTTTTTGATCGTGTAACATCTTGAAACAATCGGCATAACATACCGCGATCGGTTTTTTGTCGTGAGTTTGGTAGCTGACGAATCCTCATGTGCTATGCATGAATGTTCCAATGTAGTTTCAGCAACTATATTAAGGTAAGATTTTGACAATCAAACACAGAATAAATGATGGTAAAGTAATATATTTATTTATTTCATTCTTTCCAGTAAACGAATATAAAAAGAAATGGCGTAATATTAGGTCTCCTTTTTTAAGAACTATTAAATCGTATTACGTCAAGATATATTTCTTTTACAATATTTGAAACCACTCAACTAATGTAAAAATCGTGGAAATATTCACTTCAGAAATCCAAATCGAACAATAAGTCAATGATTCAAAAGCAGTTCATCAGCTACGTGCTGAATTCCCATCATGTAGTACGTACGTCGGTCGACGCAAGAGGGCGACTAATGACGTTGACAATGCGATTGATGCAGTTTCTGCAAAAAAAACAACTGAAAAGAATGAAGGCTCAAGGACTTCCATTTTTTTTTTCTTAAATCTTTCGAGGCACAATAAACGTTTTTTTTTTTTTGTTTCTAGATATATTTAGGATAGAACAATAGTGAAATGTATGACAAAAAATTTGTTAAGAGCCCCCATTCTAAGAAAATCAAGTGGTTAGCTGAGATATGTTTGCTATGCTAACCACCAGTGTGAAAATACATTTTAACACAAAAATATATCCATAATATATTAAATATATCTAAAAGATGTCTAAAAGCACCAAATAACAACAATAAGTAAAAGACAAAACTCACTTTGGAAATTGTAAAGTTTTAAAATTTTAAGTTTTGAAGAGATATATTTAAAACACATGTGTGTAGAGCCCCAATTTTCACGATTGTAAAAACTCGTCAAAGTATAAAAATATAAATACCATTTGTAAAATTTTTAATAATTACAATTCAAACCTTGCGTTTTTTTCTATCTCAGTACTTTCTGTTGCTGACTTGTAAGGCAAAAGCGATTTTTGTATAAGAGAACTGTTTTCAAGAAAAAGACAATTTTTCTAATATAGATCCTTGTTTGCCTGAAAAACAACTACCGACAAGTAAAATTTCATAGCTTTAGAATGAGATCGATATATGGGCGATATATTGCGACGCGTCTTTTTAATAATAGACCCTTATACACAGTGTTTTATTTGTTTCGGTGCCCGTTCTTCAAATCCTACCTCCACGTATAATTTTATAACTCTAAGTCTCTAAGTCGTTTGGGTAAAAAATTGAAGAAAATGGGTGACTGGCATGCCCCCTAAATGGAAAATAAATGCTATTTTATTTTTTCCTGTGATTGTTCTTAAGAGCCGAATCTCCTGTAAAAAATTATAATTGTAGATTCTTTTAGGGACTGAGTTAAGAGAAGTGAGCGGCTGCAACGCTCCTGGATGGAAAATCATATGTCTCTAGTTTTGTTGTAAGCGAAGTTAGAAAGAGGTCAAAATGGTCTGAGTTGGTTCGTGTTAATAAGGGTGTAGTGCCAAAGTTGCTAAAGAAATTGGCTGAGCACTACCGTGCCCTTTAATAAACTCTCTAGATCTTTTACTGTTGGCGACTCTGCGTCTTTTAAGACTTGACTACCTCATGTTGGCAGAACTTAACGCAATGTCCTGGCAACCAGCACAAGGCAAACTCATTCAAGAACCAATAGAAATCAACGTGTTAATAAAAATGTTACCTTAAGTTCATTTTGAAACAAATTTAGTTAATTGGAAAATATATTTAATAAAGTAATGTTTAATTTTAATGTACATTTAGAGATTTATATCTTACTCCTAAACAAAAATAAAAATATGTATGAACTCCAAATGTTAAAAGGGGGGTTTATGGCATACGCCATAGTCTCACTCGGTTCTGACTGTATAATGCTTTAAGCATTGTCTTAAGACAGCCCCTACTTGGTTGATTCCTGTTCCTATCTCTTCTTAATAGGATTAAGCAGAATACGAAAAATCAAATCGTAACAAACCTCAGAAAAATTCAACATCACAAGATCTCAGAACCATCACAACGGCAATTTTTATGTAAAACCTGTTTTGTGTTCCCAAGAATAAATTCTGTTCGTTTTAGTTCCCAATCAGTGTTGCCACTTGTACTACTTAACCAAACAAAAGCACAAACAGAGTTTAATTTCGGTGTCGTCCTCTGTAACTCCAATAAAAGGAGACGCTGTTGACGACATAATCCCCCATGGTACGGTGAATTGGATTTGAAATGATCACTAGGCACTTATCATCATATAGATTTTGCAATCTGGCGGTACTTACTTGCATGCGCCAGCGAAGTTGCTTTCATGCACGAAAAATATTCAAGGACACTGCGAAGTAATCATTTATATTTTATACAAAGGTTGCTACATATTTTATTACTAAATGATCGACTGAAAAGTCCAATCTCTTCATTACACTATCGGGAAACATATCTTTGGCTTTGTCGTCATTGTCAGACTAAATGTATTCAAATGAAAATTTATGCGTGGCTTAAAGCTTTCGCCTGCTAATATCGTCTGAGTCAGAGTCCTGCAGTCTGGCGACACAAAATCTCTTTTCCCCCATGACCTACATAATGCGTTCGCCGTACATATTCCGAGTTAGTTATCCTATTGAAAATCAAGACATGTACTACTTGATCTATACGGAATGAATAATATATCGGCGGCGGGATTAGATAGGGATTAGGGAAGAACATTTTGGATATATCGAGAGCGAGACTAAAAGAAGGCACTCTTATTCCCACCCAATCCCGGTTGCTGCCAAATGAATAAATCTTTTGGGCAACACATTATTTTCCATGAGAGCGATGCTAGCGGCAGCGTTGGCGGAAGAAGCTCTGATACTAGTGGATATAAAACTGAATGCAAAGTGGTTTATGATGATAAATGTGGTCATTTGGGGATTTTGCAGTACACATCCGTAGAAGCCAACATCCTTATGTCTGAAGATTGTAATAGGGATAAAGATACCTAGATACTCTAAATTGAGTGGATGGGGAATAATAATATGAATGTGTGGCAATGGACACGCCCGAACAATGTATGTCTAACTTATAGAATCAAGAGTTAGTCCTAATGGATTGTTTATTTTAATTACGTAGAAAGAGGAATATTTTTACATTTTTGACGAGTTATTCTTACCAGGAATAATATAATTATTATTATTTTTTGTTTATTATTTAGCTTTTTACTTGCTTTCTCATTCTAATTTTTTATTCTTTTTAATTCATTAAACCTATATAATTTATGCACATTCTTTCTCTTCTGCACAACTACTAAAGTTCGGTTGGCGTGTCCTTCCTAACCTTGTAAGTGCTCAGCGACCGACATAGATAATCTAGACAACAGTCTGATTTTTCTAAATAGGTTCCGGCGTTTGCGGAGGCAAATTACCTTCGAAAAATTTCGAAATTTCGAAAATTGCTATAAATTATATAAAGTAATAAGATATCCGGTTTTGCATTAGAAGATATCACATAAATGTAAGTTAGTACAGGAAAAACATTATTATGTTATGTTACAGAATTTACTGGTGGTATTTATCAGTCTGGGATATTTTAGGCTTAAAACTCCTAAGAGAATATAAATGCCCTTTATTAAGGAATCAGTGTATAGCACATTGCTTTTTAAGTCCCTAACAAAGCGAATCAAAATGGCACGTTATATTGACAACAAAGTTTATCTAAGAACAAAATTTGGTTTTATTTGAATCAAGAACAACAGACATTAATTTCAAGAAATTGTGTTCATCATTATAACCCCGTTTTGCCCCCAGACGCCAATTATATCGTTTAGTTGTTTACAGTTTTTGTGAAATTTCACACGAAGGTCAAATTTTGTTTTGTGAAAAAGACCTTCAATATAAATTCAAATGCTATTAAACTGATTTATAGTGTTTTATTTTGTTTTGCATATGTAGTTGAATTTAATTCAATCTAAGTTTGAATGTTCAGAAACGTTGAAATTTCAGATATATTAATCGAAACGAATTCGTTATGTTTCATTCAAATTAAGCAAAGCTTAATAATAAACGACTTTTTTCGTTTTTATCTTTCTCGTATACAAGTGGGTCCCCAATGCGTCCCTCGGTCTGTCTGTCCGTCCGGTACCCGTATGGCTAAACGATTAGTGGGATTTGATTCAAAATTTTACTTTTTTTATACTCCTAAATTTAATTAATCTGCGTACTTGGATTTTTTAAATAATTTTATTTTTAATTTTTTTTCCATACAACGATTTTCTTAAATTGAAACTGCTATTACAATTTTGTTTAGGTTTTGCATTTTGAACAATTAGGTTAAAAGTGTCCAATGTGCAAAATTACATCAAAACGTTACCCAAATCGGTACAATAGGTACCAAAACTAATATTTTCATTTCGTACGTTTCGTTACTGCACATACTTTCGTACATATAAGTTACTTTTGGCAAACATGAGAAATCATTTCTTTGTCTTTTTTGTGAGCTAAAGTGATGAAAAGAGCATTCGATACATTTATGCAATTGTAACGATTTAATGCGAGTTTACGTTTTGAGAATAACTAAGCGTTACTAGGTAATTAATGTAATCCTCGTTACTCAGTAACGAATACATACGGTTTGCTACAGCTCTGTATCAATTTGATCAACATAACCTTACAAAACGAATACAAATATTTCTAGTTGTACATTTTGTAATATTGCTTTCACCAACGTTTTCTTCTAAAATAATGTTTCCAATTTTTTATTTTTATATTTTAGTTTATTTAAATTTTAACTTCAGCACGCCTATAATAATAAAATACATAAATATTAGGCGTAAACGGCCAAATAGGACCCAAAGCCTAGCTTCTCCAAACACTGTGTGTGCGAAGATATATTTTTGACACGAATGGAAGGGCAATTCATTTTTGAGAAGCTTCTCATGACTGTGAAGAGGTGAGGCAGCGAATAAAAACTTTCAGGTGGTACAGGTCGGGATTTGAACCGGCGACCTCTCGCTTAGTGGACCAATGCACTTAATTACTAAGCCACTGCACCGAACGCCTATACAAATACGGGTAAAAAAAATTTAAACAATTTCCCCACCTAATTAGTGTGACCACCTACTATACAATTTAGAACCTAAAAAGTATTGTCAATAAAACTTGAAATCGTCCAATATGGTATAAAACAAGGTAATATAAATGCATAGTTTAATTTCATATCCTGGAATGATTTGTTTATTTTTTTAAAACATATTAATCTACATTTTATTGTATTAACTTGTAATTTCACTTTAACTTTAAAATTGGCCGAAAGTCGCTTGCCAATATTATGGTATCATCTGCGTTATGAAGTGATCCAGGTTCATTTGGAATATGGTCGGAAAGTCTTGGAGATATAAATTAAACAAGAATGGGACTAAAACCGAACCGAGCGTAGCTTGAACAGAAGACCATAATGCTAAAGCGAATCGAAAGCCTTTTCAAAGTCGATATCTGGGATAACTGTACATATCTTTTTTCGTAAGGAGCATGTTCTGTAGAGTCTCTGTTTTTAATCTCAAATTAATTGTTTGGAATGATGTTGGCATCTTCACAAAACATATTTAGAGGGCTGGCTAATAAACCCACTCAAAAAGTTTTCCAATATTGGAGAGAAGCGATAGAGATGGAAAATAATTAATTTCTCTAGCCGCCTTTTCCTAATTTCTCTAGCCTCCTCTTCTTTGCTATTGGAAAAAATGTTTGCTTATTATCAAACTTCCGGGAAGTTACTATTCTTGATACGTTGGTTAAAAATATTGATGAAAATATAATATCTGAAGAATGATTTAGGACAAAAATTTAAATTTTAAAGCCTGCGGATTTTTAAGAGATAAGAGATAAGGGAGGTATTCCCTGATTACAAGCACTGTTAGATAGCGAGAAAGTAGTTAGCATTCCACTAAGATAGGTAAAATAAAATAATTTACTGTTGACTTAACTTGCTGCTCAAAGTTCTGATCACCTGAAGAAGCCCTTTCAGAGTAATATGTCGAATAAAGATTTTTAAACACATTTCATTTGGTTTGAATATCCAGCAGATCCTTACCATCATAAGATAGCGTATCTTTTGTCTGTACCGAAGAATTTGCGTCCAGTTACTTTGTCTACATATCTCTTTAAAAGCTTGGGTGGATGGCTACATTTTTGTCAGTCTAGCCCTAAGAGAATTATTAAGGTTTAAATTAGCGTTTTCCTTTATAATTTTATTTACGCATTGTATTCTGGCATGAAGCTCACGATATTCAGGATTTACTCTACTTAGGTGACGATGTCCGAGTCTCTTAAGTTGCCTAAGACAGATTCTTTGTAGGTAGATCAAATTTTTGGTCAAATCGGAAGTACAATGATAATTGTGATTTTACATGTTAAGGATTCCCATGCGACAGATTGAGCGTCAAGCGCGCGGAACTATGGGATGAAGAAATTATAATGAAGTCCAAGTAGGAGGAGGATCTTGGTTACGTCGGAGTGTTAGAAGCAACTAAATCAAGATTTAAGAATGAACCATTGTTAAGCTATCTGGTCATTAGATTCCCATTAGCATTATGGACACAAAATGTTGTCCAGCATTTGAGGGAATATATGAGACTGAAGACTGAGAATTTATCACTTTTTGTGGGCGTTTTTTACTAAAATGCTGTTTTCTTCGAAAATTTTCATAGAAAGCGAAAAAAAATGTTTAACAAGATATTTACCCTATATTTTTTCCAACATATCGTCCATACAAAGTTTTTGGCCACGCCCACTTTTTGGGGGCGTTTTTTTTTTCAAAAAAACTTTTTTTTTTTAATTAATAGAATGAAATAAAATCTTTTTAATGCTTTTTTCTTTGGGGCATATAGGGATATGGATAGGGTATCATACTGTTCGCACCCAGCGGACTTTCCTTTCCTTATGTTTTTGAATAATTTCAGTTTTCGCACTGTCAGCGAAAAAGGTGTTTGGATTTGTGAAACTAAATATGCATTCTGCAACGACAGATCTAGTTGTAATAACTTATTTTAGTAGCCCTTTGAGAATAGGATTATTTTCTTATTTGAAATAAGCTGGGCAGCCTTGATAACTGGCTGCTTGGCCAATCTCATTGTAGTTTACGCATTTTGGGGTCAGAACATCTTCGTCTGTTTTTATTTTAGTCTTTTAAAAAAACTTTATTCATTCATTGGAGTCGTGACTCTCACACATCGACTAATATAGAGTGTCCGAATCGTTTACAGCAGTAAATAAGTAGTGCTCGATTAAGCTTCCAGTAAACAAGTTCATAAAGCAAATATCTTACACTAGTAATATCTTTGGCGGACTATTCCCTATTCCCGTTTTCAGTAGTAAGGTATTAATAACAAAATTTCTGTAAATTATGCAATAGTAGTTTTTTCTTAAATTCAAGGCCGAGACGACTTTTAAGCAGTTTAAGCTTTCAGCGCCATCTATATTGGAGTAGTTAAGGATACCCCAACAATAATAACCTATATTTTCTATGTAATAAAAAATTGATCCATGGTTTTATGTAATAAATATAATGGGTTTGCTATGCAATGTTCCAATTTTTTTGATTTTGTAACTTATATTTTCTATGTAATTAATGGATGGTTTGTATACCTCCTAATAAAGGACCGAATCTGAATTTATAATGCTTTCGGTAATTATGTTTACTACAAAAGAGTGTCACACCGTCAACGGAGTTGTGTGGACCAATACAAATTTGTTCGTCCCTAACTCAAGATCTTTGTCAGTAACGCAACAATCTTTACCTCGCCCAACAGCCTTCCTCTTACTTTTTACTACCAAAACGTAAGAGGACTTCGCTCGAAAATCCGCTCTGTTTTGCCAAACTCATGCCCTCCCTTTCAAAATCTATGCTCTGACCGAAACCAATCTTATCCCCGATATTAAGATCCAGGAGTTATTTCCCACTACATTTTATGGTTTTCGTGATGGCGATCTTAAGCCCCTAACCTTAGCTCTCCTTGTAGAGGTGTCCTACTGGCTGTACATTACAGCCTTGACTCTTCTCTCATTGATGAGTCCACTTCTACTAAAATCGACTTTGTTTCAAATATTCAATTATTTTTCTCTGTATATTCCCTTTTCTCGCCACAAAACATCATCTACATCCCCTCCTTCGTATAATCGAAAACTTCGTTCCTTACGGAACAAATGGAATAAGTTAAGAGC
The DNA here is from genome assembly GCA_963576555.1 of Ferdinandea cuprea. Taxonomy (NCBI): domain Eukaryota; kingdom Metazoa; phylum Arthropoda; class Insecta; order Diptera; family Syrphidae; genus Ferdinandea; species Ferdinandea cuprea. The sequence continues at coordinate 81,169,212 of OY754958.1, read as the reverse complement.
AGTTTTCCTTCGTACCAATTCTTTTCCTGACTACTCTAACTATCTCGGTACTTACTTTCAATTTATAATTCTTTCTACGAGCGCTACCTTACATATGCGAAAGTCAATCTTATAAATGACCCAAAGTCTTTTGACCTATTCGTCAACTATAAAAAAAGTCTGACGGACATCCTACCTATCTTTCGAAAACAAATCATCAATCGATCCACATACTATTGCCAACTTTTTTGATACCCATTTCAAAAAATCTTTTGCCGATAACTCATTCGTACCGGACTTCTCTTACTTCAATTACCTACTTTGAAGTTTTACATTTATCTCTTTCACAAGGAGAATTTAATCAGGTTTGGAAGATCTCTTTTATAACCCCGATACACAAAAACGGATCAAAGAACGAAGTAACCAACTATCGAAGTAACTATATTGCCAAACTTTCTCACATACCCAAACTCTTACTTCAACGGAGGTTCGGTCTTCCTTGTCGTCTCGAACTTGGGGGCTGGGATTCGAAGATCCTCTTGGCTGGAGCGTTGTTGTCCATTCGCTCGATGTGGCCCAGCCAATGTAGTCGACGAGTTTTAGCTTTTCGGACTACATCCACTTGGTGCAGCTCATAGATTTAGCGGTTGTATCTTCTCCTCCATTCGCCCTCCTCGCACACAGGACCAAATATCTGTCGAAGGACTTTTCTTTCAAAGGATCCCAGTATAACTCTCCTTTCCTGCTTATCATCCAGCACTCGGCGCCGAATAGCAGAACTGACAGAATAATGGTTCTGTAGAGCATGCACTTTGTCCTTCGAGTTAGGAGTTTTGAAATCATTTGTTTTGCCAAACTGAAGTAGTTGGACTGATCTATGGAAGATAGTGCCTTCCGTGTTGACACCTGCCCTGCGCACTATCTGCTCAAGAACAAGATTGAAGAAATCACACGACAGCGCATCTCCTTGCCGAAACCCGGTGCATGTTTGAAAGAGTTCAGATGAGCTGCTGCCAAACTGCACATTGCATCGCGTGTTATCTAGTGTCATGCGACACATCTGGATCATTTTTGACGGGATCCCGAATTCGGCCATCGCCACAAAAAGCTCCTGACGATGAATGCTGTCATATGCGGCTTTAAAGTCGATGAAAAGATGCTGTGTCTCGACTTGAAACTCGTTGGTCTTTTCCAGGATTTGCCTTAGTGTGAAGATTTGGTCTACAGTTGATCTGCCGGGCCGGAAGCCACACTTGTACGTGGCGATTAGTGTGTTGCAGAAAGGTTTGAGACGTTCACACAGTACGTTGGATAGGATGTTATATGCGACATTAAGCAGGGATATGCCTCGATAGTTCTTGCAAGACATAGGATCGCCTTTCTTGTAAAAGGGACATCGGGCATGCTTTCCTCCACCCAAACTTGGTTGATGATTTGGATCTACCGTATTTGAAAAGCTCTGCAGGTAGAACATCAGAGCCGGCGGCCTTGTTGTTCTTTAGCTTTTTTATAGCTAAGCCAACTTCTTCTATACTGGGCGGAGGGACTGGTTCTTCATTGACTGGATGTGGGTTCTCTTCTTGCCCCATCACTCTCTCTACATTTTGTCCGTTTAGCAGCTGCTGGAAATGCTGCTTAAATACATCTACTGCGTACTGTGAGCCTGCGTACTCATCCCTTGCTGCCCTTGTTTTCCTCTGCTGCGTTCTAATGTGTGCATCTTCTGTCACCTTTTTCCGGTATACGCATACATCATCATACCACGGGCTTTTTCTCTGGGGGGTATACTAGGGTGGTTTCGGCTACCTCCTTGATGATGTCGCGATACTTAGGCCACCGGTTATTGGCCTTCCCAATTTCTCCCATATGAGTTTCTTATTATCAGTCTTTAAGTTAGTATATAAAGCTTGTAATAAGACTAATACATGGGGGCATTCGCGCCCACCAAATTTAAAAATTAATGGAATTATTTTAAAATAGCGCCATCTAGACTCAAGTACAGATACCAGTATTATAATAATACACAATCGAGGCTAGATGTAGCGTGAGTAAAAGCGGCATGACATTATTGATTTTCATACCTTAATAAAGGAAGTGCGAAAAATTGTAATACGCTGGCGATAAATACGAAATTGAAAATGTAAGTTAATGCGAAATCAGTTGGTAATAAATAAAACTTTACTTGTGAATTATTTTACATAATTAATGACGAAGAAGTGTAATGCCAGAGAAGAAACGAAAAACATTTATTTGTTAAATTTGCAATATAGTCAAAATCGCTCTAGGACCTTTGCTTTATATAAACAAATATATATGTTTACTGTTTAAAGTTAAAATACATTGTTTACAATATTTTTTCCTAAAGCTATTGCACAGCACAGAGACATGATAATTTACAATTTATCTTACTACTGTAAAACCATTCCTTTATTTAGAGGCTTAATATAACATTTAGAGGCTTTTGATAAGAAGCCAATTTTGAAGGAAAACAAGTTTGTAGGTTTCGGCTGAGTTAATATCAACCGGAGTGTTTACTTTAAATATAGTTTTCCATGAAATATTTGTCTTTTTTATGGAATGAAAGCAATCTATCATTTCAATCCGAGAACAATAAAGTAGGCCGTTGTATAGAAACATTTTCTAACTTATAATATTTAGTTGGATAGTAAAACTAATATCTGTTATAACGGGCTGGGCATTTAGCTGGTAATAAAATCGTTAGCCAATCTTTTTTCTAATATATGTATCACCCATACACATAGCAATACCCACATTTAAAAAAGACATCATGGGGAATCGCATATCACACCAAATACCATGTCAAACATGCCACTTCTTGGAACGAACTGTCATTCCGCAGAATAACTTGTTCCTTTTCTGAAATGTTTTATATGGCTGGCAGTCACATGCCACGAAAATGAAAAGATTTCTTCAATGTCACTGCCATGAAAGTGGCAAAAATATGCACCTTCTAAAGCTATGATAACATTTTAGAAATGACTTCTCCCTCTAAAGTAAAGGAGACTTTTTTAGTGATAGCTGCCCAATATTTATTAACAAAAAATAAGTGTTTATGAAATGCTTTACTTCTAATAAAAATAAAAAAAATAATTATAAGAACTGGTAATGAGTTCCATTTAATTGCTATTTCCAAACCTATTTTACGTCTTGAATTAATTTATTTAATTATACTACTTTCATACTTTATAATTATACCGCAGAACCCATTTCAATGTAATAATTACAAACTTTCCTCTAAATTGTCTGGTGTCTGATGTACCTTAAAAAAAACAAACCTAGGTAGGTGCCTTTTAATAAAGATGCCCGGCGGGGCCTTACTCAAAGAATACTCGTTCGTAGATGCAGCCAGGGTATGAAATACATAATTGCATTCTTTCAATTGCTTCATGCTAAATTTAAATTGCATTAACTACTCAGTCCCACCACAGCTTCAATTTATTAAGAACTCGTTTTATATGCTTCTGAAACTTTGTACTTCCCGCTCACCTAACTTTAATTAATGGGCTCCTCTTTGAAGCGATAAACATTTGTTCCATGACATAATCCCCAAAACTAACAATACATAGTGAGTGGTCTCGTTTTTTTCTCTCTCAAGTATAGGTAACATCGACCTACCCAAAGTAGAAATGAGGAACAAGTACCTCTGTCTCGTCCCTGAAGGATTTTGTTCTTAAACATCGTTTAAATGAATTATTCGAAACTTGTCCGTATCCCTCGTTAGCTCGTATTTTTACTGTATGACAGTAACGGTGTCCTTTTCTTGTTCTCTGGTCCGGTACAAATTCGAGTGGGCTGTGTGATGAAAGTTTTCGCTTTAATCCTGTACTTTATCCAAGGGATATGCGAAAAAGTACTTTTCAGTTTCATATATTTTTTTAAAGGCGACCATCCCAGTTGGTTTTAATTGAAGGTCCTTTCCTTGAAGGGCCATAATAATTCTCGTGCTTTAGTTAATTTATACACCTGGGTAACGGTAACGTACTCTCCCTTTAGGTCACGTAACAACTGAAAGCCAGCAAAGTCTAAGTTTCGTTCAACGTTGTGTTTCAATCTTCCGACTTGAACATGTTTTAGCACTTAAGTGGAAGTGAAGTGGAAGGAGTTGTAAGTGCAAGCTTTTCTCCGTCGGTTCACCCCCGCTGCTGCTTGTCACTAGTACGCCGGATGTTGAAAAGTGGAAAAGTGAAATATCAATGAAATGCATCTCTCTTGCCAGCATCATTGCCGTCGTCGTCGTCGTCGTCATCGTCATCACTATCCTCATCACTTTGTATTCAGAGAAAGAGAGAGCCCGGGCATGATGAGTGGAAGATGGTGGATATTGGGAAGGATTTAAGGAAGTGGCATCGCATTCGCATTGCAAAAGCGCGCACACTGTTCACGTTGACGATGTCGTATATACCAAGAGCGAATGAATAAGTGAGACATTAGCACGTCATATTCGGTAGCAGAGAATGACACTTGAGTGCACCCTATGAAGGTCAAGTAGAACGGAGGATATTTTTAGCTTATATGTAACAATGACTTACAGGAAGAGCAAGAGCCGGAAGCACTGCGCTGCAGAGCGGGTTATGTTACAAATCATTTAAGAAATTTGTGCAAGCGAAATTGTCGCGGATGCAATAAGCACGTTGCCACAGATACCAACTAACCACGTGCTGTTTTCGAAGTGATTAGCGCTGCAAATTCCTTAGCAATAAGTCACGGAATGAGAATGCTCTAACACTCATGCCCTTTTGTCTAAGTAAGAAGATGGTGAATTAGTGAAGACGGATTATGAATTTAAATCGTAGTTATACTTAGCTTGCGGCAAAACTTGAACTGAATTCGGTACCTAGGTAAGATGAGTTTCGTAAGTTTTGATGTGGCGAAGGTTTTGAAAGGACTTTTGCTGTAATTAGCGGCGTTTTTACAGGAAGTAATGTTTTATTTAGAACCTAACTCCTTCATATCGAAAAAGTTACATCAATTCTTGTGGATAATCTCTGCAGCCAGCTTGATCTTGTTTATACCCTATCCTAAGAGTATATTAGTTTTGACACATCGGTTGTAATACCACCGTCGTCGTAGATCTCTAAAAGAATATAATCGGCATCAAAATCTAAGAAGATGTAACAACGTCCGTCCTTTAAATGCCTCCAAAGTTGTTACAAACAGGTCAGAGACTGGCCGAAGAACCTATTTTGACGTTTAAAAGCAAACATAAACAAATACAAGAGGTATTTGCCAACGAAAGAAAGAAAAATTTGAAGAGCAACATTAAAAATTCATTTTAATCAAGTCAGTAATTGAAAAGTGAAGTATGTATTAAATTGGTTTAGTTTTCTTTAGCTTGAACAATTGAGGCACCTACAAAAGTTAATAAACGGCATTATGAACATAGTTGAAATTGTCGAAGAAGTTATTGCGCGAACGAAAATTAATCGCAGATGGTAAGTTCACCCTATCAACCAAAACAGATCAACTCAGGATGATTACCAAAATCTATTGGAAGAAATAATGCGCTATGATGAAAAAATATATATAATGTGTGTATATTTGTGCACAACAAAATTTGCCAAGAATATTTGTACATATTACCAGTGTCCATTTCTAAATCAACAATGAAAAAAAAACAAGTGACAGGTCACAAACTGTCAAAAACAAGGTTGGTTTGTTTAGTACGGCCTTGCATCAGAGTCCTCTAAAAGTAATTTCAGTAACTAGTGCAAGCATTTATGTGTAAATGTATTAGTTATACCTTTCCTAAGGGTGTAACTAATAATTAAGGGTATTCATTTTGACACATAGTTGGCAACACCCCTTAATATTCATCGTAGACCCTTAAAAGTTAATATATTTATTATCATGACCTAAACCTAAGCAATGTCCGTCCGTGCGTACGCAATTTTTAGGCCTTTAAAATTAAGCTAGGAAGCTGAAATTTGAACCACATATTCCCAAGGGCTCCGAAATTAGTCTGAGTTTAGTTTTTGAATACGCTCACTGCCACGCCCACAGTTTAGAAAAAAACCGTTTTAATGCTACAGTTAGAGAGATAGAGTGGAAAAACCTTCAGAAGATATTTAGGCACTGCCCTCCTTTATAAGTTTGTCATATAAAGTTTTTTGCAAAGTCTACTTTTTGTGGGCGTTTTTCACTTAAATGCTGTTTTCTTCGAAAATTTTTTTAGTTTCATAGAATGCATTAAAATGCTATCTATTATCTTGTTAATGCTTTTTTCTTCGGGGCATATTGGGGTATGGATAGGGTATCATACTATTCGCCCCAAGCGGATTTTAGCCTTTCCTTAAGTTTTTTTTTTAACTTTCATAAAGTGTGTGTTGGAGGTATATATAAGCGCAAGTGCCTACCGAGACGCATGGCTCTAAGTATCTTATTTATTTTTCATAATTTGCACCAAAACTTAATGTGGTGATCAAGGGCTACAAACCTTGAGAATGGCTAGACCAATTTTATTTATTTTTGATATTTCCAACAAGTGTTTTAAGGAAAGAATTTGAAAAGTGGTATTTTATTTCCATATGATTTTTGTATGAATTCGCGATCAAAACTCTTGATTCGATCGATGGATTTGCGATACTATTTTCTGATCCATTTGCACAATACTATCTTTAATTTACTAGGTTAATGTACTTCTTAAATATATAAATATTAGGCGTAAACGGCCCACACAGGACCCAGATGTATTTCATAGGTTAAATTCAAAGTCCCTTCTATTTACAAAACTATACATTCGGGTTTAGTTAACATTATTGTTAAATAATCTATTTAAGAAAAAACCTATTGCTTATACCACTATTGTACCCCTTTTTTGTTGATATTTACAACTATTTGTTTTAGAGTCTTATCACGGTTGTACCCCTCTTGTCGTGCATGCTTAGACACGGTTTAATTCGTGCTCACACTATCACTAGAATTATGTTGGCAGTACTTCGCTCGTTTTTCCCCAATAAGTTTGTCGTCCATGGGTGGTCATTCGATAGCGTAGCCTGTTTAGTACTGCGCTCTAAGCAATCATATATAATAAAACTTACATCAAGGAACCCGCCTGAGGGGAGATTGTATAAAAATAAAATTAACTCTTCTGTCGGTAAGGTTTTCGTCGTTAATTTTTATATCAAAGTGAAATTTTTGCTCATTCTTTCTGAGCATTGTTGTTCTAATTATGGACAGTTTATATTAAACAAAATCTCAAACAGAAATTGCAGGCTAAATTATCGTGATTAATGGGAATAGTTATAAGGATGTAACATTTAAATAGTGCTACTGCTGCTAAAAATATAATCTTATCAAACAAAATAAGAAAACATTCCGGCAAAAAGCTTATAATGCCTTTCGTCCACTATCCTAATGACTACATTATAACCGCCAAATAAAGTAAGTCTTATCAAAAGTGCTTCCCTTTTCTTCGCTTTATTCAATGTGCTTTATAAGAATCACTTTGTAGCACATTACCCTTTTTGCCCTAGTATTATTTTTTAATGGTAATATCCAATGCCTTTAGTGCTCCCTTCATTTCGAAGTCGAGTGTTTAAGGCGACCATAAAAACCGAGTCTTGCTTGCATTTAATTCAAAAATTATAAGGCAAAAGTAAGGAGGTATGTGTGCCCGAGGTAAATGTTAATGGAGCTGTAAGAAGAAGCCAGATGTCCTTAATTGCCGGGATGTACATTCACAGCATCCATTATGATGTGATAAGAAGTCACAAACTTAATTGAATGGGAGCATAATAGAATGGCTTCTATCAACTAAGGATGATGAAGAGTATATATTTCCAAAGCGGCCTGCCTCTTCCTTAGCTACTTAATGAATTCAACTGAACATTAAATTCTCCTACAGGAACAAATTCCTTGCAAAATGTTTTATCATATACATATGTATAAATTATGTTTAAATTTGGATATCATCATCTTTAGTGTCCGCAATCTGGTGTTATTTTTAATTGCCTTCATTGAGAAAATGCATTGGAGTGGAGTGTTTTGAAGTGCCGTGCCCAGTGCAAATAATTGCGCTTTTATTATATGATAATGCCTTGGTGATTTCTGAGAGGCTAGAGGCTTACGAATTTTAGTCTCTTTCAATTCAGGGGACATTCTTTGGTAAATCTTAGAAGCTCCATAATGACAGTCGTGATGCAAAAGTCAAATATTTCGTTATTGAAATATAAAATGACTCCTAATTCCTTCAGGGTTGCTCTTACTTTATAAAAGAGATTCCAACCACCATCAACTTGGTGGTTGCTTTAAAGTCATAATTCTTGAAGATCTCTCCCTCTCTCTAACTATCGAAAGTAAAAAAAACAACCTTATCCAAAAACTTTATTTTATATACACACCGCAGTCATCTAAATGTCAAAACGAAATCGCACAGCATTTACTATATCTCCCTATAAGATATTAGAACCTTTTCATTGGAAAGCCCGTTTCGAAAAATAATATTATTTAACTTCTATCGCATTCCACCTCATCACGCGTGCACGCAAAACGCAGCAACATCCTTTCGGCATAACCCCGAGGAGAACTTTTGGAAAAACTGAATGCTGAAAAATTACGCCACCCACCACCCGTCGAGGCTTGTCGTCGTTGTGGTTGCTGTTGCGGGAGTTGCGCTGAATAAAGTTTTTCACCTTTCATATATATTTTTCTTCAAGTTTTCCTTCGTATTCTTTGCGCTACACAGTTGGTAAAAGCAAATATAAAAAAAAAATGTGACAGACAGATTTTAGAAAAAGTCTTCAAAAGGATAACCACTGCACAACCCAAACACTGCGGTACCAACAAATAAATAGAATTACGACAATACATTGGCTTAATTTTGAAAGTTTGTTTGTTTTTTTTTTGCAGCTGAGTGTCAGCTTCGCGGAAGTATTAGTATTATACTAAATTAAACTATTTTCCATTGTGTGATCATAAAGTTTAAAACCACTTAATAAGTCAAAACAATCGTAAAGTATTTTTTCTGGCAGTATATTATCCTACATAATAGTCATATCTGTCCTCATGCTATATTAAGACCTCGCAAGATAAAAATTGTTTTACGCTTCACAAAATTTAATTGATTACGGTCAGTTTCACTGCAAGTGCTTAAAATTAGTTCATCTTACTGAGTATTAAAGTTCACAGCTTGTAGTTTTCTACAGTTTGACAAATAAAATTTTAAGGTCATTTAACTAAACGTAGGTGGTTTATATTTAAAAACGATATTGATATTTTATTCAAAGTTCTTACATAAGGTTTTTTGGGTAACACCCCGGGGCACCTATTTATTTTTTGCTTAATCGTTTGAAATAACGGTACCAGCTATTGACTTTTTTTTGTGAAAATGACCTATCACTATTTTTCTACAAAATGGTTTTAAGGATTTTTGTCTTTTTTTGTACTTAACTTTGCATAGGGCCAAAAAGTTTTTGGAAAAAAATTCGATTAAAGTTAATTTATAAAATCACCAATATCTCGAAAACCAACAATGCGAACTGCAAAAAGTTTACTAATTTTTTTATACTATTAAGTTAAGTAAATTTGCATACATTTAAATTTTTGTTCTTATAACGATTTTCTTAAATTTCTTATTTGAAATAGGTCGTAGGTGCCGTTTTTTCGAAAACCTAATTTTTCAAATCCAAAAAATTGATTTAAATAAATTTGTCACCATGCATATTCGATTCAAAAACGCATCTCAGTTACCGCGAAAGTTTCGCATGACGGAGTCTTCCACTTTATTTAGTCTGATAACGCTACAGCGGATATGAAAATTGAAACTCAACCGTGTGTTGAATACTATGCTATCTAACTGCAGCTTATGATTTAAATGTCTAGGATTGCAGAAATATTTTTGTTATCTGAAAATAAATAAGTACAGTCAGATTATACTGGCTCCAGTATAGTCATTCATTGCTTAGTTAGGCTGGCCAAAGCTATTAGAAAGCTGCCAGTGTTGAATGATCCAGAGTGTTTTATTGTCATCGGCTGATCCAGATAAGGAAAGGCTACAGTCCGCTTGGTGCGAACAGTATGATACACTATCCATATCCCTATATGCCCCAAAGAAAGAGCATTAAGCATTACATTTTACGAAATTTAAAACGAAAAACCTCTTTTATTTAAAACGCCCCCAAAGAGTAGGCGTGGCCAAAAACTTTGTATAGATGATATACTAGAAAAAATATTGGCCAAATGTCTTGTTATGCAATTTTTTTCGTTTTCTATAGAAATTTTGGATGCAAAAAACATATTGTTAAAAAAACCCCCTCAAAAAGTAGCCTTGGCAAAAAATTTGTGAAGGAGTTCAGGGTCTACATATATCGATCAATTTCGCAGGCATAGTACCTGCAAATCAAAACTTTGAATGGGTTAGAAAATCGCGAGTGGATAAATAAAAATGTTATATCCCAAAACTCAAATGAGGTATTCACAGATAAACAAAATTACAAAGAACATAAGTTGTTTTAAAACGAAAGCTCTTAGTTTCTTATACAACAGCACACAGTCATTTTTCAGAATGTGTAACCCTAATTTTATGACCACCCGTACGTTAGGGATTTCCAGGTTCAAAAAACTACTTAAGGAGATAGAAAAGCTCAGAAGAGAAAAAAGTTAAGTTATTGTGAATATATCCGAATTTGAGGTATAACTACTCTAAATGATATAGCTTCAGAACTATTAGACATAGTTTCAATTATTGCTTAATTCATTTTATAGACCGAATTTAATTGTAACCTTAAAAGTAACATGGCTCTGAACTAAGTAAACTATTAAGCACATAGTAATTTTTTTTGCTTTCGCATTTAAAATCATTTACTCCCTGATTTTCTTACACATTACGAACATCCCTTCGAATTAACCAGATGTCTACCAACTATCATTCCCCAATCAAACTTTGCCACAGTGTTAATTTTTTTAATTCGAATTTTGTGTTCGTAGTTTTCCACCGTAAACCTTCCCATGCTAAACTTTGTAAGAAAACTTTGAACTGCTAATTCATATCCACACTATTAATACAGTTGCATCAATCATTCGAGTTACGAGTAGACTCAAATGGTACAGCTGAAATAATTTCCATTGAAATTTGTTCTCTTCAAACTTATACCGAACGGCTTTAGGCTAAACACGAAATCCATTTAAAAGGACTATCCTATGGCATCATTCGGTTATATTATTCGTATACCACTAAACCCTGATTCGCGGCAATGCATTAGCATGGTTCTTGTTTTATATATTTTTTCCCCACAGATATCTTGCGGCTATTTGCGTCACAATTATAATGCTGCTGACAGTACAAAACTCGTCTGTTGTCCTTTTAGTTTGGAAATGTTCTCGTAATTTAATTGTGCCAAATTCAGTATTTGTATTGCTATTCATGATTGTATCCTTCCTTGTGAATGTGAGTCGCTTTCAAAACATTTTCTCAAGGACTAATCCCGTCTTTAGACATAGCAACACTTAGGGGAGGAAAGCGGCAACAGTAGGCACTCTTTGTGTAATCAATTTAGTTCCGGTATGAATTTGATTTATCCTTGAGTGGCCTTAATGGCACCATTCGATTTCGAATACATTCGTATGTGAAGAAGACCAAAACTTCCTCCAGACATGAGTACATTTTCGTTAGTAAATACATATCGCTGTTTTATCAAAGAACTTTCAAATAAATACATGAAGAATGAATAAAGACAGTTTTAACTATAAAATGTTAAGGACTTTATATATGTATGTCAATGGTGTTGTGTATTGAATACATCAGTGCCGTTTTTTTAAATTGGTGGAATGGAGTGGAATTGAAAGTGGGGATTCTTGCGATGATGTGAGTGTTTTATTTAATCTGACTGTCCATTATTATAAAGGCTTTTATATAAAAAATTGTGCACAAAAGAAATAAAGAATAGATAGTCTAAAAGCCCACATCTAATTTGTGTCTAGAGATATAACCCAAACATGTTTGTATGAGTTAGAAGCAGCGTTCAGGCCAATAGTGCGTTAAAGATGCGTATTTTCCCTATATTGCGATAATTGAGGTAACCAGTTAAATCAATAACCCTATGTATAATTGTAAAGGGGAAATCTCAAAAATGTAGATCCCAGGCGTGTTTGAATTAATAAAATAAATATTAGGCGTAGATTTCCCATCCATAAGAGAACTAAAGCCAACTCCCACAATTGGGAGTTTAATACCGATTCCGAATGTCAAATTTGAGAAGCTTCTCATAACAATCCTTGCTCTTAGTTCTTGGATAATTGTCAGACTTTCGCATAAGGGTGGGTAATGAAAAAAAAAATGTGCGGAATTTGAAATTATACATCAAACCTATTTTGGTTTTTATCAAAAAGAGGGAAAATGTGTCCCGAAACTGTACCAGAAACAGCTTACCTTTCCGACGGTAAATTGAAAAAAATATATTTTCATTTTCATAAAAGAAACTGACAAAAAAAATCAATCTGAATGTTTTCTTTACACTACAATCTAAAAGCAGCAACAATAAAAAAAATGTATAAGATTTCACATTTAGTCATACCCAGGAAAACATAATATGTTTCAAAATACCAACGAATAGGTAGGTACATAATATATTTCCAAGGAAACTTTTTTTTTGGGATAAAGAACTTCTAACTTATCCCCAGGGATATCGCCATCGACCGTTAAGTAATGAAGTTCTATCACCGTATCACAGTTGGATTGTACCTACCTACGAGTTGAATTTAGCAGCACGCTGCGTAAAGTCAAATCCTATGTTGCATAAAATTCAAGCGCTATGTCGGTGAACGGAAGAAAAAACTTTTCTCAGATTGCCCCATGCAAACCAACTTATTACTTTCTTACTCAGAAAGCGAAACAAATCCTGAATGGGGATAATCATCGTTTAACAATACAAAAGTACCATGGAAAAAGGACGAAAAACAACCTATTCTAGTGAGTTTACACGGGGATATTGCAAGCATAAGCTTATTTAATACAATATTTGTTCGGATATATTTTTTGCTATCCTACAATCAGAATAACTTCTTGATTTGTTTACTTGAACCTTTTTTTGTTGCCCTGTTTTTTTTATTAACAGGGGTTGGTAGATTCAAAATTTTCTTGTTTTTTGTTCAAGTGATTTTTAAATTAGTATAGGTCTGTATAGGTCCAGGAAAGTGGTATCACGGGGCACAATTTGGAAGTCGCTGCATTATAATAAACAATATCCAAAATAGTTATCATATACCTGATATTGACGAAGATATTGAGCAAAAATGTTTACGAAAGAACCAGGGTGAAGAAAACATGTTCACAATAGCCATAGAAAAAGGTACAAGAAATAACGAGACGAATTGAACAATTAGTTAAAAAATCCAAGTAAGAAATACGACAAAACCAAAATTGAATTGTCTTCAGTGACAAATTGAGACAGTGGCTAAGTGATAATTGAGTAGAACTACTGATCGAGATGTCCAAGCTTCAAATCATCCCTATTACAACCATCCATTTTCACTGGCTCATCTGTTTTAAAAGCCTGACAAACTTTTTTATTGCTTTAATTTGTTTTAAAATATCGAGGTTTGAGGCAACATACCTACCAATATTACTAATAACTAGCTGAATACCACTGGCTGAGCCATAAATTAAAATTAGTTTTTCTATCCAACATTGCGAATTTGGTTCTGATTTTAGATTTACATATTTATTTGATTTTTTCTCCATTAAGTCGAAAATTACATCGAAAAAATTGTTACTTTAGGTAAAGATTTCCCGATGCGCCAAGAGTCTTTCCTGAGACCTGAATAGCATTCTATTCACTGCGATATGTTTAAATCATAGTTTCCCTCGCCCTTGTCATCTCGAACCAGGTTAAGCAGTATTATCCATCGCCCTTTCGAGACAATATGATTTACCTTTTGGGCTGCATCGCTTTTCTATTAATTATTTTTCTCAATTACTTTTACCCCAACTAGTTTAACCTTCCGTACAGCCCTAATCACGTCCCGCTGGGAGCGACCGATGATGAGATTAAAGAAAACGAATCTCCTTGTCGATGCATGTTTGAAAAACTTCAAATAAGCTGCTTTTAAAATGATAGATCAGTTTTGCCGGGATTCCAAGTTCAACCATCGTCATGTAAAGCTCCTGATGATGAGTGCTTTCATATGCAGCTTTAAAGTCGCCGCAAACTTTGTCGGAAACTCGTTGAACTTTTGCAGGATTTGCCTTAGTGTAATAATAGGTTCTCTATCGGACCAAAAGCCTTACTGTTACGAAGCCTAAGACATTCGCACAGTACGGTGGATTTGCGTATACTTTGGTATATGCTATATTCATCAAAGATATAATGGTGTGCTATCTTTCCCCCATTCCAGCCAACCTGGATGGCGAGACTGATTCTTCATTGGCTATTTTAAAATTATTATTTTCTTTCTCCGAGAATAGGTGGAAAATCTTCCATGAGACACTATGAGGACCATAATAGTGTGAGATTCTTACTCACTAAAAAACACATCACATCAAAAAGTATTCATACTACAACTATAGGCTAATGTCTGTCAAGCAGTTTCAATTCAAATTATTGAACAACGTTTGGCAGGAAACATCCCAACGGAAGGACCTGCTTATACCGACAATAACATGCGCTTACATCTTATTTTGCTAATTCAAAAGGATTTATTCTTTGAAGTCGGCGCACAAGATCGTGGTTTGCTACAACCAAAGTTGTATACCACACGTCCAAACAGATTTTAGCACTGGCTTGTATAAAAGCAGCATGTTTTTTTAAATTAATAACAAACTTTTATTTCGGAGATTGTCATATAAAACAGCGATCCAATATATTATGGGAAAAAAATTCAAGGGGGAACATTTTTTACGAAAAATCCACTCTCTCTATCTCTCTATCTCTATTCTCGATTTCCCTTCTTATAAATGCTGCCCACTTTGATTCTCAATTTAATTAAAAACGAATCATCGCACATCTGAAAGGCGCCACCCAAAGCAATCGTAATTAAAATGAAACTACACATTGCTCTCTTTCTCTCACTCTTTGAAAACCTTGAGGCAGCAATAAATCGTGGAACTATTACGAATCCGTTCTAAATACACATCAGCCAAAAAAGAATGAAATATGCTCTTTGAACACCCCTTCGATTGGTCTCGATAATTTATGTTTTGAAATGTCGAAATGTTCGTTTTGAAAAACCGGAGGACGACATAGTTGCAATTTATACCCATTTTGGGAGCGCCAAAGGACATTTGTTTGTATCTTTATCGTAGACGCCACCGCCCTATCTTTAAAACTTTTTTCTGCAATGAGATGATATATGGGTGCATTTTACGCGTAACGTCGTTTTTAAGACAACAACAAGTTTCTTAGTTTTCTTACACAAAAGAAGAGGAAACAAATCGAGGTCAAACCAATGTCGTCGCCTGCGTTATTTAATATTTATGGGGTGAAACCACATACTATTCACACCCCACACACTGCTGCAGAGCCGTGGATGAAAAATCTAACTTTAAACTCTGTGTAAATAAAAAAAATTAAAAACAAACACTGCGGGTTAGGGGTAAGCGCAAAGCACAGAGAAAAAAAATAGAAAAATCCTGACGGTTTGGCGCCAACAGTTTGGAATAAATATTTTCCAGGACATTAAACAAACTCAAACGACCGTGCTGAGCGCACTCACACTGTGAAGCCGCGACGGAAGCACCACAATCATCAGTTCGCCAAATGCTCCTCTCTGTGCAGATACAAATAATATAATCCAGCTCGATGGAATTAAAATTGTGATTAATCAGATTCAAAGTGGTGGATATGGTTGTGTTTTTTTCGCAAGAGTTAAATGGAATTTGATTTATATGTACCGTAATCTACCTATACTCGTATACATACAGATACTATTTTTGTTTCTGTTTTATCTCAATCTAGCTTAAATTGTTTTAAAATGTTGTGTTTTAATGTGTGTGGTTTTGAGTGCACTGAATAAATAACTCATGCATTAAAAGCGGTTGTGTGCGTACCTTACCTTTATACCGGGCAACAACTGATTCAATTTGTTTGCAAAGAAATCCAACAAAATATCAGTACCTACCTAACTATATATATATTATGTACCCACATATTGAAGGTCCTAAATTAAATATCACAATACAGCACTTTCAGCTTATTGCCGCAGGAACTTTTAAGACGTAATGTCTTGTGATTGTAGCGTTGTTGGGATTTTAACGAACAAAATGTTATATAGTGCCCGAGTCTAGAAAATTTCCGATTTATAGGTATAAATTCTATAAATAGCACAATTTAAGAACTGGTTTTGAAAACTTAATTTAACAGAGCTTTCATAAATAAAAAACTACTTATTTATTTAGACATGGGTTCTCTAACGGTAAATAGACTTCACTATTGCCGTTTCGGGGAAATACCTAAAAAAAAACTCGTACAAAACGCTTTTAACAAGATAGGCTGATCGTTTTGAGCTAGGTGGCAACCCGTACGAAACGAAAGTTTTCCATATACTTAATCCAACAAATAGACCCCCCTCAATCAGGATTACTATAGATTCACATTTCAAGGATCCTTTCCTGAACACATTCAGGATCCTTTCCAGAAATATTGAATACACCACATCCCAGCTAGGAGGAGGCGTTTCTCAGTCTCTTTCAATCCTCATAATCATGGTAGTGTTTTCAGAAATTATGGCGATAAAGGAAGTCTTTTCCTGTCTAAAGAAGAACGTGATATCCGTAAAGGATATTCAAATCTTTTCTGACAGCCAGGCGGCCATGAAATCAGTCTCAATTAAGTCTTTAGTAGCCCTAGACTGCCGATCGTTTCTAAAGGAGATTTAGGAGCAGTACAACATTCACCTGTGCTGGGTGCCGGGGCATAGTGACAATGCAAAAAACTGTAAGGCTGAACCAACTCGTCAAACTTAGAATTCCTCTCTCAATCTTACCTTAAAGAGGCTCCTTAGGCATGCCAGTTTCTAGCAAGCTTATTTATATTAAAACTGGATGCAATCGAAAAAATCTTATATAGAAAGGTGGCGCTACTTGTCTATAAGAGTTTTAACCTCCTCAAAAGATCGCACAATAGAGCTACAATTGGTATCATCACTGGACACTGTCTGATAGGCAGGCATGCAACAAGGCTATTCTAATGACTTTGGTAGGATATGCATGGATGATGAGGAGGAAGATACAACTTTAACGAGTAGGCAGAAATTCCTACACATTTATAAATGAAAATTATATGTGTGTTCGAGCGCAATTATATAACAATTATTTCGAAAGTGTTAATGTAAAAAAATAATAATTTATGTTTCAAAAATAGTAATTCGTTTATGTCTCAGCACATTCGTAGGTGATGTTGGGCATTATGACTTAAGCCGTAAAATGCCGGTTTTTAGAAGCGTTAATTTAAAGTTAAAATACGATAAGCGAATCCAACTTATTATTTCAAGAGTGAAATTTATGCATTTTATAAATAATAACTTTAAAGAGGCACTACAGATACTTAGTAGTTAAGTGCGTTGGACCACTAAGCGAGAGGTCGCTGGTCAAATCCCGATCTGTTCCATCAGAAAGTTTTTATTTGCTGCCTCACCTTTCGAACGTCTGACAAACATCAAAGAGTAAGAACTGTCATGAGATGCTTCTTTAAAAATTAATTGGGTTCTTTGTGTCCTATATGAGCCCTTTACGCCTAATATATTTTGTTAAGGCCTCAGATTCTCTTCAAATACTCAATTCGCTTGCAATTAAGCTATAATTATTTTAGGGCAATTCATTTTGCACATCTCTCTCTATATAACTTAACTTGTTCGCCATTAAGTTTATTGGTGTTGTTGCGAATTTGAAAAAAGGGAGGTTCGCCACCATCTTTAAATTCAACAACAACACCAATGAACTTAATGGCGAAGAATTTATCATAAGAGATTATAATTGGCCAAGAATCCCATTGCTTTTTACCCTGATTAGTTCTTGGAATTCCTCATCTGCAGTGTCCTGCCAGTGCGCCACTGGACCGATATAAGAATAAAATCTCATAGTACCACTACCATCGTCTCTGTCCCCGGAACATTGTGTGAATACAAATTGAAAATTCCTTCCAATGGAATAAGGATGACATACTCGCTCACACATTTTCCTTTTCTATTATAAAGCGGCCGACGCACACCCAGATCACACATGCCATAGTTAACTTTTGTTTTAGTTCCGCTTGTCATACAGCAAATCAATAGCCCTATACCAACTACCCAGAGTTCCTTCCTTTATCCCCGCTTTGATTTCACCAAAGAAGCCCCATTAATGGTAAAATTAGATTAAAGACAATAGCAAAGAGCTACGCAGCAAGTGAACTGAATCTGAAGCCAAATCAACGTAATCCAACCTAAATTAAACGATACCAAGGCAACACACTACAAGCCAGCATTTCAGTTCGTGTCATCGCTGCAGCACTTCCACACAGATACACATATTCAACGCCGACCAAATAAAAGTTCCTAGGACTATGCGAATCAAAGGCAATCGGCAATGAGTAAACACCTCCTTCGTTGATGCATTGGCTTTCCGTATCCATTTGATGCTTGTTTCGATGCTGTTGTCTAAAGTTTCAATGGGACGGAGTTTATGGTTTCGCTGAAAGAGAAAGAAAAAATCAAGCATGAAGCTGTTAACTCCTTTTATTAAAACTCTCTGCTAAAGTTGATTCCAAAGGAATTCATTGTTAGTGACAAATTGCACTGCAATTCGATACACAGTATTCGTTTCTTAGGTTCACATTGTCTTTCTGTTATTTTTTATTTCGGTGTCTGGTCAGCGTTACCGATGGGAGGCTTTAGTAAGCTGAAAGCCACTTTACTGATCTCAACTTAGCAGAAACTTATAGGTAGTTAATGAGTTCACCTATTTCTAATGTTTATTTATATTTCTCATCACCAATGGATAGCTATAGCAAGATTTCAAAAAAGATGCATATACTCCAAGCGTTTGATATTTCTTGTGTCCCTTTTGATGATTTGATTTGATTTTTGATTTGATGAAATTCCCAAATTTCGTCGTCTCTATAATTTCAGACATTATTTTTTGAAATAATATCTCACTTTGTTTTTTCCGATTAAAATTAGGTAGGTAGGATATAGCAGACGAATAATGACAATGAAGGAGGTCGCTGTTTTTGAAGAAATTCATGTAATGAATCATCATGACTTAACAACTCCGCAATAAAGTGACACGAGAGAATTGTCAAAAGTTTTGGGGTTTGCGAGTACGTGTGAATTTTGCATTTGGTTTAAGATTCACGAAACTGGTCTGAGTCTAAAAAACAATATTTCTGGTCTTAATCTTTAAATAACCAGTTAATCGGGTCCAATGGAAATCCACATAACTTTACATCAACTCCACGGATGACAAATTAGTGTTAAATGAAATCAATGAATTGTACCCCAAGAAAAAAGCATATATCGTTTTAGCAAAACAAATGGGTTCAAAACGTCTGACTCGAAAAACAATGAGCAATCACTATCAGGCACTAAATACTTTCGAGAAAAACCCCACTGTATAAAAATCCTCTGGTTAAAGTTGTTTTTATACCCTATCCTAAGGGTATATTGATTTTGACACATAGTTTGTAACACCCCTTAATATTCGTCGTAGACCCATAAAAGTATATATATTTATGATCAGGACCAAAATCTAAGACTATTTAGCAATGTCCGTCCGTCCGTCCGTATCAACTTTTGAGGCCTTTAAAATTATGCTAGGAAACTGAAATTTGGAACATATACTCCCTAGGGTTCCGAAATGGTAAAGTGTTAAAATTTTCAAAATACGCCCACTGCCACGCCCACAATTTAGAAAAATCCGTTTTAAGGCTTAAGTTAGAGAGATAAAGTTGTACAACCTTCACAAGATATGTAGATACTTTAGAAATAAAATGCTATCCATCATCTTCCTAATGCTTTTTTTCTTTGGGGTACATAGGGATAAGGATAGGGTATCATACTGTTCGCCCCAAGCGGACTGTAGGCTTTCCCTATGTTTGATTATACTTTTTATACCAGATTATACTGTATTCTACAAATTAAATTTTCTATTTAATTAATAAATTAAACTATTTTACCAAAGTTGTTTATTAGACAACCAAGTTTTGTTAGATCCCGTCTATATAGTGGGGAAAACTTTGTATTGACTAAGAAACAAGCCGGCAACAATATAAATAGAAAGTGCATGACTGCATCATACGAATCTTTCTCGGTTTATGAGATCCGTTTTTGAATCGCCTTAAAAAGAATGGTAACATTAGATCACATTCCAAATTTGTTTAAATCACTACGATTTTGATGTAATTTCGCACATTGGGTGCTTTTAACATAATTGTTCAAAATAAAAAAAAATACAAAATCATTAGAGCCGTTATTGAGAAAATGAATTTAATGCAAATATAAGAAAAAAAAACATTTACAAAAAAATATTCCAAGACAGCAGATTTCTTAAGCTTAACATTATAATATTTATAAATACTTAAATTTCCCTGAATTCCCTTGAATTTTGATATATTGGCGGTTTTATTAATTAACATTTTTAAAATTTTTGCTAAAAGCTGAGCATGCAATATTGTCAGCCCCATCCCAAGTATCCAAAGTACAAAATTTCCACACGATCGCAATAACTTTCTCCTTTTTATACTAATGTACATACGAGAAAGTTAAAAATAACACCGCAATGTTTATTTTATTTAGTTTAATAAAAAGTGTCTATTCATTCGCGTAAGAAAATGTAAATTTCAAATCAACTGCCAACGGCCACGTTTTGACGGTTCAACCATTCATACTACAAGAAATTTTCAGTGTTAAAATTCGTAAGTTACCATTAGAGGGGTTACATCTTGCGCTTTTGATGGCGCTCGCTTTTATGAATTTTTCAAGTTAGGGAAGGTCATTGAGTAAAAATTTGTAAGAATTCGTACAAATTACTACAAATTTTAAAGTAAATAAACGGACCTAATTATTCTATTAAGGCTTATATCGTAATTTACCTCTAAAACACCTCACCTTAACGAGTGCATACCGAAAGTTAATAATGATATCCAGAAATAGTTACCATTAATTGGAAATATTCAAAACAGTTAAACCTTGTATTTAACCTTGTCTGTAGTAAGCTCTGTTCCCATTCTATTTGGGGATGTGCATTTCTTAAATACCTACGTTGTTTGCATATTCTAAAAAAAACTGAAATAAAATATTATATGCACACGTAAAGCATATGCAGGAAGTAATTTGCATTTGAAAGGACATGGTACAACGACCAGACAGAGAGAAGACGATGGAAAAGATGTGCACCCCGCCGTGATGATGATTATGGATTATGCAGATTATTATGCGGTGAAATGTACGTGACCAAGAGCAAGACCAAGTGGAATCAATCAAATCGATTGGAAATGTCTACAATGAATAATCTCAAAAACATGAGTTTGGAAGAAACTTCTGAATAAAGGAATTCGTTCCATACTTTACAAGCTATCTTTATTTTCAGTCGGAAGTAGAAACAATTTATTTTGATTATTTATGATAGAAGCAAAACAGCAAATGCTGGTGTTTCTGCATTTGTGTGATATAGGAATTTTTAGTCCTGCCTCTCTTACGCGATTGTAAGAGACGTTGATTGCCATTGCCTTTTTGAAGGGGTTCGTAGGATCCGTCCTTTGAAAATGACAATACCAACTGAGTTGGTCGTGCTCCAATTTTTTAGATATGGGTTCTTTGACGTGAAGGCTTCCTCGGATTTCGGAACTTTTAATTCAAATAAATGTCTGGAATGTGTTGGCTTGGGTCAGAGAACGGACAGTACAAATACTCTCTCTCTCTTTTTTCTAATACAATACCCATTCCCCTCGAAAACATCAAGTGGTCGTTGCCGGGAAGGCTGATTATCATTTATGATGGCTCCATCATCAGCAAAGAATAACTCATGCACGTTAGGGTCCGTCACTTTTTCTTCAAGCAGATAATTATGATTCTTAATTCTTTTATTGCATTTTTGGTTGATTTACCCGCGACAAACCCGCGCTGGTCATCAGACAGTCGTATTATTTGTCTTAGGAAGCCACCTAAAATCCCTTCAACGATCTTCATGATATGTGACATCAACTTAATTGAACGGTATTTATCACAGTTTCGCGCATCGTGTTAGAAAGTCTTTGTATTTTGGAGATGTGGAATGTGTGACATTTTTGAAATATTGACGCAGTTTAAGAACCACGCAGAATTTTCGTATGAACCAGACATTACAGTTTACATTTTATTGATGCAAGAAAGTTATAGAACAGTGGAAACTTTTTTAAAATTGTACTGAAATCTATTTTATGAATGAAAAAATAATTTATGTATATAAGAAATATTTTATTCTTTAAAACATAAACAGAAACAGTTAATTAATATACATAAATAAACAAAAAACAACAAACAAACACTTTCAATAATAGCTGCAATCATAGTTAACCGCAAAAAATATGCAAACTATGCTTAACCAGATCACAGCTGCATGCAAATATTGTGGACTAAACATAAATCAGACAAACACAAAAGCCATTACGGATCACATGATCCGACTATAATTGAAAACGTTGACGATACTTGGGGTAAAAATAGCTTTAAACAGTATTGGTATATATTTATACCCTATCCTAAGGGTATATTAATTTTGACACATAGTTTGTAACACACCTTAATATTCGTCGTAGACCTATAAAAGTATATATATTTATGATCAGGACCAAATCCTAAGACTATTTAGCAATGTCCGTCCGTCCGTCCGTCCGTCCGTCCGTATCAACTTTTGAGGCCTTTAAAGTTATGCTAGGAGGCTGAAATTTGGAGCATATACTCCCTAGGGTCCCGAAATGGTAAAGTGTTAAAAGTTTTTAAATCCGCCCACTGCCACGCCCACAATTTAGAAAAAACCGTTTTAAGGCTTAAGTTAGAGAGATAAAGTTGTAAAACTTTCACAAGATATGTAGGTACTGCCTACCTTTATAAATTTCTCATATAAAGTTTTTTGCCACGCCTACTTTTTGTGGGCGTTTTTCACTAAAATGCTGTTTTCTTTGAAAATTTTCATAGAAATCGAAAAAAAATGTTTAACAATATATTTAGCCAATATTTTTTCCAATATATTGCCCATACAAAGTTTTTGGCCACGCCCACTTTTGGGGGTGTTTTTTCAAAAAAATATTTTTTTTTCTTTAAATTTCATAGAATGAAATAAAATGCTATCCATCATCTTCCTAATGCTTTTTTTCTTTGGGGTACATATGGATAAGGATAGGGTATCATACAGTTCGCCCCAAGCGGACTGTAGCCTTTCCTTATGTTTTTTATCTAAATTTAGGAAAAGATACCGAAAAGTATACATTTGGCTCAACGATATTTTACAGTTGATGACTACAGATGCTGGAAAACCTAAGGATCTGTCAGATGACCATGGAACGAAAACTCGTTCCTATAAGACAAGTGAATAGAATTCGAAATGACAAGCCGAAATAGCGATTTTAACCTTTGGAGTTCAATATAGTTAAGTAATTAAAATGGAGTTAGACGGCAAACATATCGAGCACAAAATTATTAACCGAATACCAACAAAAACAATTATGTAAAAACTACTTTACATAATTGTTTGTTTTTTGTAAAATAAATAAATAAAAACATAAGGAAAGGCTACAGTCCGCTTGAGGCGAACAGTGTGATACCCTATCCATATCCCTATATGCCCCAAAGAAAAAATCATTAAGAAGATGATGGATAGCATTTGATTTAGTTCTATTAACTAAAAAAAAAAAAAATTTTTTTGAAAAAACGCCCCCAAAAAGTGGGCGTGGCCAAAAACTTTGTATGGGCGATATGTTGGAAAAAATATTGGGTAAATATTTTGTTAAACAGTTTTTTTCGCTTTCTGTGAAAATTTTCGAAGAAAACAGCATTTTAGTCAAAAACGCCCACAAAAAGTAGGCGTGGCAAAAAACTTTATATGACAAACTTATAAAGGAGGGCAGTGCCTACATATCTTGTGAAGGTTGTAACACTCTATCTCTCTAACTTTAGCTTTAAAACGGTTTTTTTCTAAATTGTGGGCGTGGCAGTGGGCGTATTCAAAAAAATTTTAGACTTAACCATGTGGTTAAGGGAAATGTGGTCCAAATTTCAGCTTCCTAGCTTAATTTTAAAGGCCTAATAATTGCGTACGGACGGACGGAAGGACATTGCTAGATAGTCTTAGGATTTGGCCCTGATCATAAATATATATACTTTTATGGGTCTACGGCGAATATTAAGGGGTGTTACAAACTATGTGTCAAAATTAATATACCCTTAGGATAGGGTATAAAGATGGGCTAATTTACCTTCCCTTATTACCTTAACTACAATACCTACCATTTTATTGCTTTGATTTCGACTTTTCACATTTTAACTCTAAGGGGGAATCACTCTTTTAAATGTCATCATATTCAAACTCAAATATTATTAGTGACGTAATTAAAATTAAGGTAGTCACCTTGTAATAGTAAAACGAAAAATAAAACAAATTAGTGCCCCTAATGGGAAAGCGCGAGAGTACCCTTGTTTGGGTTATACATCATCAAGTTTAAATCCTGCACAAACGCTTCAGGCAAAACGCCAATATGCGCATTCTTCAAAACTTACCGCCCAAAAAATTCTTAATTAAAATCATTTCACCCATAAAAACACAAACACACCATATACTCTTTACGGTGTCCTTGAATCTTTGCTTTTCGCACTCTTTCTAAAGTTCTATAGCAGATTAGTATCTCACTCTTTCCTTTGAGCTAATTACTTTGAAAATCTCATCCGCAAATTCATTGCATCCGCCATTATCTTCCCGGAAAAGTGCTTCCAACTTTTTTTTTTACTTCTCCTCTCTTGAAGAATCGAATCGAATCGAATTGGCTCTAAATTGGCCCCGCGGCATAATTGAAGTTTAATGGCGAACTCTATCAAAGTGCCGGAATGAAGTAAGTACCTACTATTGCTACTGGTAGGGCTGAAAAGACTTTGCACTCAATTATTCGGTTAAGTCCTGCGAGCTGGGGTGATTTTCGAAAATTTCCTTACATATTAAATGATTGTGGTTAAATTTAAAATTGTTGAAATTGCCTTGGGCGTTCATTATCGAAGTTTTTCAAAACAGTTAGAAAGAATTGATGATTAACAAAACTGGCAGAGGCAATTTACATTTCCAGCGTTTGCTGAATTAAACAAAAATCACAAATAGCCTAGAGGGTGATTTCAAACTTTAAAAGTTGGACAATTATTTTGACTTATGACTGTAATTCTCCCCTATTGAACCTTAAGGACAACGACTGTTACGCAAAAACTCGATATTTAGTAATACATTCCGCCTCGACTGAAGATTTGGGCTTTTTATTTAAAAATCGTGTTGTTGAACCAGCCATCCCAAGTTGTAAAACTGCTTCTCTGTCATGTCGATAAGAGATCGTGTATCTTATTTATATTGTTAATCGTACTTATAAATTTAAAATTTTCGACGCCACTTTTAACAGTTGTTTTTTCTATGAAATAGATTCTAAACAGTATCTTTTTTTATAACTATATGTAATTCTGTTTTTCATGTCCCCATGTCCGAGATATTTGTGAGGTTATCAAAGAAAGGTTTACCTTACGCTCTTCGCCTAGCCTCGGACATTCGCAAAGGAGGTGAAAAACCGTTTCACTCTCATTGGCGTCATTGCAGCTGCGACAATGGGTGTTGTGGGGTATGCCGAGCCTGGCAGCGTGGGTACCTACCGCCCATTGACATGTGCTTATAGCCACCAGTCTAGCGACATCCACCGTTGTTCTATTTATGTGGCTCTGGGTTCTAGATTTATTATATTTGGGCCAAGTCTTCCTGGAAGTCTTCGCAGTTCATCAGATTCCTCCACCTAGACTCCGCCCTCGTATGAAGACAGTATCTCTCCGCACTCCTCGACAAGTTTAGATGTAGTCCTGGTTGAGGTTAGGGCCTTGATTGCGGCCTGACTGTCGACGAAAATGTCCTGTGTATCCTGTCTGCTTCCCTAATCACAAAGAGCTCCGTCTGGAAGACGCTAGACCTAAGAAGACACCCGCTCCCACTCTACAGTCCATTTTCGACCCGTCGGTGAAGATAGTTACAGCAGATTCGTCAATGACAATGCCTGCCTCCCAATCTGACCTGGACGGGAAGGTAGAAGTGAAGGATTTCTGGAAGTTGAGTTTGGGTGTTGTGCAGTCAGTGGATAGTACTTTTACATTCCTCGGTATAAAATCGACTATGTTACAGTGCCCGTAGGGTCTTGCGAACTAACAGCCAGCTACATGCAGTCTTACTGCGCTGCAGGAGGCGATTGATTTGATCAGATTTGGTCCAGAATCACATTGAGCGCCTCCGTCGGACTCGACCGTAGGGCTGCTGTGTTTAAAATTGCAGCCGTTCTCTGGACTCTGCTTAGTTTGGCGATATTGTAAGCTTTACTTAAGGCGGCCCACCAAACCAGTGACCCATAAGTGAGAATTGGGCGTACCACCGCCGTGTACATCTAAAGAACCATCTTTGGTTTGAGAACCCACCTTTTGCCGAAAGTCTTGCTACATATGTAGAATGCTATATTAGCTTTCCGAATCCGGTGTTCGATGTTCAGTTCAGTTTTGCTTGGGTTAACGCCCAGACTACACCTTGCGGCCCAAGCGCTAATCTTACCCAAACCCCTTTCCATGATTTCACTAATCACGTCCAGAAACATCCCTAATACCAATACAACTACGTCATCCGCATACGCAACCACTTTGATACCGTCGCTGTCTAAGTGTTAGAGGATTTTATTGAGGACCATAATCTATTCGTTGGGCTTCCGCCGTAATTTATGCATCCAGGGAAGTGGGTGTTAAGAAGGAGCTTCAGTAGATTCCGTCCAAGTGCCTCCCTCTTTTTTATGTGCTTTGGATAGGATATCGCTGAGTCTGGCAGAGTCCTTAAGTGTTTCGATAGTTTGGAAATAGTCTGATCTAAGTCTTGGCTAATCTTATCGATTTTCTGTAGAATTTTAGGCAGTCTTTGTACAGCTGCCAAAACTTGTGCCGATAGCAGAAATTGAGGATCACTCTTGTCAACCTCCTAAGGATGGTGAGTTCTTCGTTCCACCAAGGCGGTAAAGTTTTTTTGCTGTAACTAACTGGACACGACGTCCTGAAAGCTACTCCCATAGCTTTCTCGAAGTTCTGAACTGTAGTGTCCAGTTCTTCTATATTCATATTAGGTAGTGTGTTAAGCTTGTAGTTAAAGATTTGACTGAATCTCTTCGAGTCGATCCTTTTTGGATTTATATAGGGAATGGGAATATCAATTTTGATATTTACACTGAAGAGAATCCACCCGTGATACGAGAAGGATTTCAGGTCGGAGACTCTTCAATTTTCAACTTTGAAACTATCAATATTTGTTTTAAAAGTAATATCTAACACTCCTTCCCAATCGCAGAAGTTTTCCGTACTCGGAAAAGTGAAGGTTGGAGTGTTCCCTACATTATATATAGATAAATCGGCAGTTATAATTAAATCGAATAAAGACTCGCCTCGTTCGTTTGTTTTGGAGCTGCCCCATGTCAAGCGTTCGCGTCGCAGTTTACAACAGGAAACCTTTCCCATCTTGCATTGCGTTAGCGATCTTCGTCAGGTCCTCTGACGGAGGCGGCCTGTCGTGCGCCAAATAGGCCGAGGATAAGTAGATGTCCTGCTTCAGGGTATCTAGCAGTTTGACCACAGTTATGTCGTTTGTGCTAAGGTTGGGACAGAGGAAAGCGTTAATGTATTTTTTTACTAAAATGACTTACCCGTATTATGGATGTAGAAAAGATTGTACTTGTTGTCTAGGAGGCCTGTTATGATCGTCTTCCTAACTCACGGCTCCTGTATTATGCCGATGTCAATCCACTAGGAAGACCAGAAGATTCTCCTACGCACACTTTGAGTGGTGGAAATTCGTCTGTATGACCTTCAGCATGATTAGTTTGATGTGTTTCCGATCGCCAGGTCCTCCAACAGCTTGTTCGTTGAGATAACGTCGTCCGCGTCGTCTTCTGGGCCCGTTGATCGGAATATCTTCAATTTGGCAAACCCTATGCCAAATCTTAATTTGTGGTCGAGTGCACCCAGGCAATCTTCATTTATGAGAACCAGGAATGAAAGGCTGCTTTTTGTGATTCTTCCGCCTTTATGACTGCCCAGTCGTCAATAGGGATTTTTGGGTTCTGCAGTCTGAGACATGGTTATATGTTAAATTTGCAGTTAAGTTAAAATCACATATAACGACATTTTCTAGGAGCTTAAGAACTGAGTTAATATCAAAGTATTTACTTATAATATAATTTCCCACGAAAAATTTATTTTCTATGTAATGAAAGCAATCTGTCATTTCAATCCGAGAACAATAATGTAAGCCGCTCTAAAGATACATATTTTCGGACTTAAAATAATTGGTATTTAGTTGGTTAGTAAACCTAATTTCTTTTAACACGGGCTAGGCCGGGCATTCAGCTAGTATATCATATAAATGAAGATGGGAAAAAAAAACTTTTTCAAACAATATTGATTTTTGTTAATAAATATTAGACTAGTCTAACTTAATTTCAATATTAATCTTACTTATTCTATAGCATTAAGTTTATTTACATATAAACAAAAACCCAATTTGTGTATAGTATGTGTAACGTGCCTTAATTTTTACCCTTGGGGGCAACAAAGTTAAATGTGATTTCTTAAATGTTTTTAAACACTCCTCCACTAACCTTTTCAACCCAATAATTTAAGAACTTTAAAACTATTGGCATATAACTGTTCGCTTTTGGTGACAAATTAGAACAAAAGATTTTTATAAACTATTTAAATTTATTTAGTCATTTATTAAAATAAAAGTGTTCTAGTATATACGAACTTTGCATATATTACGTCTTCTTCCACGTAAATGACTCTTAAGCTCAAAGCTGACGTAACCTAAAGCAACTTGAAAAATTAAAATTTTTAAAGTGCTGCCTCGGCCAACATGTCAGCCCAATCATACAATATATATTTTGAACAAAATTGTTTGGCTGCACAAAGCCCAAACAGCGAAGCTATCATGAAGTGGATGGATATTTTGCTTCAATCAATTGTAAGCAAAGGACTTTATGCATAATATGTATAATAACCAACTGTGGTCATTTAACGCGATAAGAGAGTATAGATGCATATGAGGTATACCGACGGGTCACTACGCTTTTGCAAGGCCAAATGTATTCAAGGATTAAGTGATTGAACTAACTGAGACGCGTTTGGAGGTAGCGAACCACGAAACAATTTATCGGTATCTTAGCTCAAACCAGACTGGTGAATATTTAAGTGAGTTATCATGTAATTGCCTTTTCGGTTCTCTGAAATATTCTCGAAAATGAATACATTTAAAGAAGTATCTATATAAAAATATCTACAATAAACCCGTTTTTAAATCTGAATGCTTCATGGAATATAGATGCAAAGCTTTCGACTAAAAAATACTGTAGTACTCTTAGAAAATATATATTTAGAAATTATTTTAGGGAAGGTCAACGGGTGGTTAACGCCTAAACTTAAAAACAAATTCGTCGTGAATTTTAGTAGTTTGGATATTTTTAATATATCAACGTTTCTTTTTGATCTTTTTTTACTTAATGCAGAAATGGAATCATGAATGAATTCATGAGACGCAAAAAGCCAACAAATCATGAAACAAAAAATGCCATTCCGCATTGGCTGAATGATTGTGGTGAATAAATATCCCGCTGAGAGAAAAGTATACGTCTCCAAAGACAACCAGCCACCACTCTTCCTGATTGATTTCTACGTAGAAGACCTTTATCCATATCCAACTGCCCAATTCAATTTTCTCAAACATTCCGGTTGTAGTATTTTTTCACCAGCTCGTCTTACTATCCATAGGAAGACAAAGAAGTAGCTATTATTTCCACAAACACAGACTGCAGATTGAAAAAGGACATCCTGCTCGCTTACAGGATTCTATGAAGGATGACTTTTGCCAATCAATAGAGAGTAAATACGCCACCCCGTAGTGCATTTATATTTCTTCATCGTGCAGTTTTTCTATCGTCCTTTTATTAATTTTATTTTTTTTTTGTCTTCGTCAAACAAAACAAAAATAAAAACAAAAAAAATGATTCGGATTCGGAAGTTTTCATAGAAAATGACATGTACTCTGGCACACCATCAGACTCGTCGTACCACGGTTTTTTGGGGAGATAAAAATTGAAATTGATTCCCTAAGGGCACACCAACATGAACCAAAAGAGAGAATAGAAAAAAATGAGTGCCAGACCAAGAACCGAATCACATTTTCAATCCGAAATTCAATTAAAGGTGCAAGATGCACAGACTAAACCATACGGCGCGCGGGGCTCTCCGCGAAATGGAGGTATTTTGTTGTAGGAGCGGCGAACGCAGTATTGAAGTTGATGTGTGATAGTTTTGTCATTTTGGCCCTGCTGCTTCTGATGTTGAATGCGTGTGGTCTTTTGATTACCGTTGGTATGTGACCGTTCATGTGATAAATTGAAAAATCACATTCGATTGAGAATTGTTTGTCCTCCCTTCTCACTACAAAAATAAGAGACTATTACGTATACACAGAAAACTTTTTTGGTCGGTTTTTGTGTTGTAGTGGGCGGCGGAATATTATTTTTATGCAATTTCCTATTAATAAATCAATTGAAATTTCACCATATGTTATGTGCAGAAGATAGGATCATAGAGGTAAGAGGGTTTAGAATAACGGATCTCATTATATTCCTCATAACTACAGACCCCTAGATGAAGACTAGGCTACAAAAAGAATAACATGAACGACACAATAGAACATAACACAACTAACATGTCGACAAAACTAAAACGAAAATTAAAAAGAACAACATAAGGAAAGGCTATCGGAAAGGGAAAGAACAAAGATTTAAGAACATGATGGATACAATGATGTAAACAACATATTGTTAAAAAACATAAGGAAAGGCTACAGTCCGCTTGGAGCGAACAGTATGATACCCTATCCATTTTAGTGAAAAACGCCCACAAAACGTAGGCGTGGCAATAAACTTTATATAACGAATTTATAAAGGTGGGCAGTATCTACATATCTTGTGAAGGTTGTATAGCTTTATCTATTTAACTTAAGCCTTAAAATGTTATTTTCTAAATTGTGGGCGTGGCAGTGGGCGTATTTTGAAAATCTTAACACTTTACCATTTCGGAAGCCTAGGGAGTATATGTTCCAAATTTCAGCTTCCTAGCATAACTTTAAAGGCCTCAAAAGTTGATACGGACAGACGGAGGGACATTGCTAAATAGTCTTAGATTTTGGTCCTGATGCGACGAATATTAAGAGGTGTTACAAACTATGTCTCAAAATTAATATACCCTTAGGATAGGGTATAAAAAGCTTTATATGGCAAACTGTTGAAGGTGTAAGGTATCTTACTATTTTGTTAAGGTTTTAGGTCTTTTATCTCTTCACCTGCAGCTTTAAATTATTTTTTTCTTTTATAATGGGCGTGGCCATGGGCATATTAAAATAAATTTAAAACCTTACAATTTCAGGACCATATGTAGTAAAATGTTCCAAATTTTAGCCACTAAGTTTAAATGCATCAATAGTTTCTACGGATGGACGGACAATCGTATTAGGTGAAAATAGGACCGAAATCAAATATGACCCCAAATCAAAAATTAAAAATGGCCCCAAAAATTTATATGGAAAACAACAATAAGAAAATTTCTGTGAATTGGAGCCATTTTCTATACTTTTGGTGCCATTTTTCATTTAGTTGGGGGATATTTTTCAATGCTTGTTTTATCAATTGCTGCTCTGAGAACGCCAGTAAGGCGTGTGTGAAAGCTGATCCTTCTAGGAATTTCCATACGCTCTGTGGGAGAGACCTTGTTTGTCTTCACCTGTCAGAGTTGAAGGGATTTACGAAGATGAAGGTATTTGTCCCGGAGGTCATCATCGATCTTCTCAAAACATGGGCCGCTGTACCGTATAAGTGGAAGGGGTTTCACTTCAAGAAGTTGAATAATGACAACCAGTGCCAGATTAGCCACGAAGCAAAAGTAGCAAATGCTGCGGGCCCCGCGCATTTGGCGGCCCCGTGCACCAACGTTTTGTGACCATAAAAAAATATTATTTATATATTAGATTTAGCCACAATTACTAAGAAGAAAATATTTGCATCAAAATGATCAACTATAATTTTTTTTTTCTATCTGCTGGTCATAACCAAAAATCATGTTTCGCACTACACTACACGCAAGTTGGCAATACTGCTAAACAAACCTGAAAATTCCCTAATATTTTCTCCATGCTAGTCGTAATAGCCCGACCGATTTGAAAAGGGTTATATTGACTACCAATCTATAAGGAATGATCGATATTTACGTTTGGATGATAACAATAGTACTTTCGATATGAACCATTCTTGAGAAAAGTGGTTTCGTAATTTTGTTGAGTATTGTTTTCTTGCATAATATAGCGGTGCAACCGATTTTTTCAAGTATTCAGTTATCTCTTAAAATATACTAAATAGAACAGAGTTCTTACGTAGTCAAGAAGAGAAAATTATTTAATAACAATAACTGTGCATAAGGTAAGAAATTATTATTACTTTTCACTCTGAGCAGTTGCTGGATTCATCTGAAAGATCTGACCGTAGCCAACCGTATAAAATAACAATTAATTGTAATTTTTTTAATTATCTGGATACTCCATTCGCATGGAAAGTGGCGAAAATGGTTATTATGTTATTATACCCTATCCTAAGGGTATCTTAGGACGTTACCCAGATTATTCATCCATCTTGTTTACTCAAATTAACCTACAGCACTGCAAGGCTGCTACAGCACTTTTAAGTAGCAGGCTTGTGGCTTGTAGAACAAAATCACACATAATATCCATCCAGGAACCATGGGTGTGGAAAAGTCGCATCTGTGGTCTTGGTTGCTTGAGTGATTTATACCACGTTCTTTATGATGAGCAATCCGAAAGACCTAGGACTTGTCTTATTGTATCGAAATCTTTTACAGCTACTATGATCAAAAGCTTTTGTAGCCAAGATTTGGTAGCTGTTTCTATAACTTACCATGCAAATGATAACTGGGAAACCTTTGTCGCTGCATCGGCTTATTTCCCCTATGACTCTCTAACCCCTCCTCCACCACAGGCTGTTGTAGAGCTCGTAGAGTTTTGTGAATCCAAAAGGTTAGGTCTTGTCTTGTGCTGTGATGCTATTGCTCAGAACACTGTTTGGGGCAGCAGCAAATGCAACATAAGGGGAGATCGACTTTTGGACTTCATTTTATCGTCTGATATTACCATCAACAATGTAGGTCATCAACCTACCTTTGTTAGAGCCAGAAGACAGCAAATAATTGATGTAACCCTGTCTAACAGGCATTTGAAGTCTATCATAAATTGGAAGGTATCGCCAGATAGCACCTTATCGGATCACAGATACATCGAATTTCAAGTCTACTGCGAACTTTCACCTTCGCTAGAGAGGAGAAATCCGAGAAAAACGAACTGGCTACGGTTTAGAGAGGAGCTTGCCAACTCTGTCAAAGTTCCACTCAAACTTAGATCAAGACAGGGAGTGGAGAGGTCTGCTCAGGATCTGAACAACGTCCTCACCCGCTGCTTTGAACTTGCGTGCCCTGTTTCTAAACCCCCCGCAGAAAATCGGTACCCTGGTAGAACTCCGAACTGCAGTGTCTTCGTAAAGAAACTAGGAAGCTGCTAAATCGGTCTTTAAAAACCAACTTAGTGGAAGACTGGAATCTTCATCGATCGAAGCAAAAAGTTTTTAAGAGACTTATTCGCAAGTCGAAAAATGACTCATATAAAAATTTTTGTGAAGAGGTCGAATCTCTAAGTGCAACTAGTAGGCTTGTTAAAGTCCTCCAAAGGAACAGACCAAGTAAACTGGATGCAATCCTTAAACCTGATGGCACGTACACTGAGACAAAGGCGGAGACTTTCAGTCTTCCAATTGAGACTCACTTTCCGGGTAATCAGGTTACTACGTGTTCTTCAGCCCTTCAAACGACTGTGGCTACATTTGAACCGACTAATACCACGCGGCACAGCTGGTATTTTGCATCGGGAGTGGTGACTGATGATGCTATCAAATATGCCATTGCATCTTTTAAGAGTTTCAAGTCACCTGGTCCGGATGGAATTTATCCAGTTTTGCTGAAACAAGGTTTAAGTCAGGTTTTGCCAATGTTGAAAAGAATTTTCACCACGAGCTTGGCCTTGGCCTATATACCTTCCCCATGGCGAATGGTTAAAGTGGTTTTCATACCAAAAATTGGTAAGTCCGACTACACTCTAGCCAAAAGCTTTAGACCCATAAGTCTGTCATCCTTCTTACTGAAAAGTTTGGAAAGACTGGTTCAGCTGAGACTGCGCTTCAAAACCTTGTTGGTAGGATTGATAGTGCCCTTGACCGGAAGGAGTACGCGTTGGGCATTTTCGTCGATATTGAGGGTGCTTTTGATAATGCGACCTTTGACAGTATGTGTAATTCAGCCAGACAGCATGGTGTAGATGAAACTTTGGTGTTGTGGATTAAAGCAATGCTAATGAACAGGACGTTGGTAGCGGATGCAGATTGTGGCAAGTGCGTCATAACAGGGGTAAATAGGGGCTGCCCTCAAGGTGGTCTTCTGTCTCCCCTCCTATGGTGCATGGTGGTAGACTCTCTGCTTACGGCTCTCAACTTTCCTGGAAACTACACTCAAGCTTATGCGGATGATGTCGCCGTTCTTTCTGTCGGTTCAAATCTAGGGGCTGTCTGCTCTCAAGCGCAGAGATCCCTGGATTTGATCGATGTATGGTGCACTAGTAATTGGCTTTCAGTGAATCCTCTTAAAACCACGATTGTTCTCTTTACGAGAAGGAGAATCATCACTGGCCTGTCCCATCTCGTGCTTAAAGGTGTCACCATCCCTATATCCGAAGAAGTCAAATATCCTTGATAAAAAACTTCTGTGGTCCAAACATGTCGAATCGAAAACCGATAAAGCGCTGTCGACCTTCTGGCAGTGCAAAGGCGCTTTTGGTAAGACATGGGGCTTGTCTCCAAAACGGGTCCTTTGGATCTATACGGTCATGATTAGACCGCTACTCTCATACGCATCAGTTGTTTGGTGGAACAGGCTTTCGCGGAAACGTGTTACTGCTTCTTTTGCCAAACTCCAAAGAACGGCTTGTCTTGGCTGCACAGGGGCCTTCCCTAGCACCCCGGGCTCTGCTCTAGATGCTTTGATGAATCTTCCTCCCCTTGACTTATATATCATGGGATGTACGCTAAAAACCATCTTTCGCTTAAAGAGAGGTGGTTTTTGGCACCATGCGCAATGGAATTTTGAAGAACTTGCTCGAGAATTATCCTTTGACCCCTGTCTTATGGATATGCCGTCTGATGCAATGACACCAGAAATCCTTCTGCGAAAAAACTACCACGTCAACTTTCCACAGGTAACGGAATGGCTTCGGTCAGACTCTGAAACATGGATTGAATGCCATCGTATTTTCACGGATGGCTCCAAAACCGGGCAGGGGTCTGGTGCTGGTGTCTTTTTGGAATGCGATGATATACGACTTTGCTACCCCTTGGGTAAACATGCATCTGTTTTCCAAGCGGAGATTTTTGCCATCCTAATGGCAATGCGCTATATTGTGAACAACAGGTGGAGGGCTAGAGGCATTTGCATCTGCAGTGATAGCCAAGCTGCATTAAAAGCGCTTCTAAACCCTCTTACCTCGTGAAATTAGTGCTAGAACTCAAGCTTTCTATGAATTTGGTCGGAAGACTGAACACAGTGAATCTTGTCTGGGTACCAGGTCACACTGGCATCCAGGGAAATGAGATCTCGGATGAGCTTGCTAGGCAAGGTTCAGAAGAAGTTTTTTCAGGACCCGAACCTGTGTTGGGTCTGCCTGCGTCTTTAGTCATGTCCTCTATCGATTCTTGGGTTTCTCGTGAACACAAGATTCGGTGGCGCGATGGCGTTGGATGTAGACGGCCCAAACTACTGCGCCCGGACATTTGCAAAAGGTCAGCATCTCCATCGGATAGCAGCAACCTCCGACAAAAAAAAAAAAAAGGGTATCTTAATTTTGACACATAGATTGTAACACCCCTTTATATTCATCGTAGACCCCTAAAAGTATATATAAATATTTATGATCAGGACCAAAACCTAAGACTATTTAGCAATGTCCGTCCGTCCGTCCGTATCAACTTTTGAGGCCAATAAAGTTATGCTAGGAAGCTGAAATTTATAACATATACTCCCTAGGGTTCCGAAATGGTAAAGTGTTAAAATTTCCCATTTTTTGGGGCGTTTTTTTAAAAAATATTTTTTTTAAAAATTTCATAGAATGAAATAAAATGCCATTCATCATCTTCTAAACGCTTTTTTATAGGGTATCATACTGTTCGCCCCAAGCCGACTGTAGCCTTTCCTTATGTTTTTTTAAGAAGGGATATACATACTTATGATACTTATGACGGATGGGTGGGTCAGGTCGTATATTTGATTTTTATCAGAAAGACAGTAAGCGCCATTGTGATTGTTTGTTATCGATGAAATTTTATGATTTTATTAGGAACAGTTTTTTATACCCTATGCTAAGGGTATATTAATTTTGACACATAGTTTGTAACACCCCTTAATATTCATCGTAGACCCATAGAAGTATATATATTTATGATCAGGACCAAATCCTAAGACTATTTAGCAATGTCCGTCCGTCCGTCCGTATCAACTTTTGAGGCCTTTAAATTTATGCTAGGAAGCTGAAATTTAGAGCATATACTCCTTAGGGTCCCAAAATGGTAAAGTGTTAAAAGTTTTTAAATCCGCCCACTGCCACGCCTACAATTTAGAAAAAACCATTGTAAGGCTAAAGTTAGAGAGATAGAGTATTGGAACCTTTATAAGATATGTATGTAGGCACTGCCCTCCTTTAAAAGTCTGTCATATAAGATTTTTTTGCCACGCCTACTTTTTGTGGGCTTTTTTCACTAAAATGCTGTTTTCATCGAAAATTTTCATAGAAACTGGAAAAAAATGTTTAACAAGATATTTAGAAAATATTTTTTCCAATATATCGCCGATACAAAATTTTTGGCCACGCCCACTTTTTGGGGCGTTTTTTCAAAAAAAAAATATATTTTTTTTTATAAATTTCATAGAATTAAATGATATCCATCACCTTCTTAATGCCCACTTTTTGGGGGCGTTTTTTCAAAAGAAATTTTTTTTTAATAAATTTCATAGAATGA
Organism: Ferdinandea cuprea; assembly: GCA_963576555.1. Lineage (NCBI taxonomy): Eukaryota > Metazoa > Arthropoda > Insecta > Diptera > Syrphidae > Ferdinandea > Ferdinandea cuprea. The sequence goes on along the minus strand of OY754958.1, from coordinate 81,131,836 downwards.
AATGATATCCATCACCTTCTTAATGCTTTTTTCTTTGGGGCATATAGGGATATGGATAGGGTATCGTACTGTTTGCCCCAAGCGGACTGTAGCCTTTCCTTATGTTTTAATTATGTTCTTATATCTAGAATATTTTGTAATATGTACTTTGTTAAATACAGTCGGATTTTTCTCGTAAAATAAGTGGAGCGTTAATTTTAAAAATTGATTAATCGTAGGTTATATGAGCAGCACATCAAGAGATACGAGCTGACACAACGCTTCAGGAAGTGCAAAGCGTAAGGCAAAAGAAAAAAATAACGAAGCTGTTATATCAAAAATTCGCAAGCTGTCCGAGTTTTATAACGTTTAAAGTAAGCCTGTTGAATTTACACAAACTGAAACTGACACTACAAAAATTATACCTGTTACCAATGGATCTACAACTATAAAAGATACTGTATATCAAGAGACACCAATTTCTTCTATACCAGAACTTAATATCACTGCAAGTCCTCTCGATCTACAGCCATTATGTTCAAGTCAAAAAGCAGTCGAAAGCATATTATTACACAATTCTAATATCACAGAATTTCCAACCCGAAATCAAAACGAAAGTAAAATGTACTTTGATCAACTTTGATAAAGATTATTCGATTGCAAAAGGAAGCAGCGAAGTGCAACATATGAATTATGTCTTTAAAGAAAATGTATGAAAAAGAAAATAAGCCACGCTTCTGCCAAAAGTCGTTTTTTACCTATAAACATAAACTGAAGAATCAATCTAACGTCAGAGATTGGTTGTGTTATTCGGGAAGCAAAGGACGACTTTTCTGTTATTTTGAAAATTGACTGATTCGGATAGTTCGCCATCACGGTTTATGGATTAGATGACTGGAAGAATGCGCACATTTTTTTGTCAAGACATGAAAGAAGCAGTCAGCATAAACAAGCAGTAATTTTACTGTTAAACTTAAAAAAGAAGAAAGCGCGTGTTGATAGTCGAATTGTGAGTCAAATTGAGTCTGAGCAAACATATTGGCGGCTTTTTTTACACCGAATTGTTGATACTACTCTGCAAAATACTACTCTGTGTGATGAGATTTTACTCCAGATATATCTCATGTAGATCAAATTACCGCTATGAGCTATGTTCTACCATCTGGACCAGTGGAAAGATTTCTTAAGTTCCTGGACATGGAAGGCCATACTGGTTAACAACTCGCTGAAAGCTTATTAATTTTTTTTAAATGAGAGTGGCATTGATATCAAAGATTGTCGGGGGCAAAGCTATGACAACGCCAGCAATATGAGTGGTAAATACAGCGGCACACAAATGCGTATTAAGCAAATAAATAAGTATGCAGAATTTATTCCGTGTCTTGCGCACTCTATACACTATACACCTTTTTTCCGCTTCTACTCATCAATGGGGTCGTCTTACGAAGGCATTAAGCGAAAATATGTCGAAAATTCCTGTATTGAAAATGTTGTTGTCGGACACTAAGTGGTCAGCCCGAGCTGATGCTATGAAGGCGCTTTTTTGTGGGTTTACTACTATCAAGAAAACGTCGAAAGACATTTCCAATGACGTGGGTCAGAAGGCAAAGTACCGCAATCTATCTTACGGACTAGTTTCAAAGATGAGTAAGTTGGAAACGGGAATAATGACAATATTGTGGAATAGAATACTAGAACGTTAACAAGCGACTAGTGCTGCGCTGCAATCTGATTATCAAGACCTTAACACTGGGTACGCCCTTTATAAATCATTGCATGAATACGTTCAAGCAATGCGATCTACATTTTCAGATATTGAGGCAAAAGCCAAAAAGCTATATGGCTGTGAAGCATATCAGCAAGAAACTTCTAGACGCAGGAAGAGAAATACAAAATATGACAATAATAGCGGCTTATCTACGCCAGACGACTTTGTTGAAAAGGTATGAAATTCAGGTGTTTATTGTCACCATTGATAAAGTACTCACTGCTTTAGGTAAACATATGAACACTTATCATAGAATTGCTGGCATTTTGGAATATTTCGAAAGCTAAAACCTTTTCCACCAGAAGAACTTTTTAAAAAATCAGCAACCATAGTACGTGCTTAAGCAGATGATTTGGAGGGCAGTCTGGGCGACGAATTAGTGCAGTTCGGTGCAATGCTCAATTCTGTTGTGGCTAGTATTATTGCCAGCAGGAATCATGAGGTTCTGGAAATGCAGGTTTACAAGCTGTTGATAAATAATTCTTTACAATATTGTTCCCCGAACGTTGAAATTGCTTTGCGCATTTATTTGTCCCTCATGATCACCAACTGCAGTGGCGAACGATCTTTCTCAACATTAAAATGTGTTAAAAATGAATTGAAGATCACAACAACATCTTAATCACCTCACTTTAATGAATATTGAACATGATTTACTCCGAGAAGTCGATATCAACAGCATTACTTAAAAATGTACCCAAACTAAATCAAGAAAAGTTTGTTTGTAAGTTTGATAAAAGCGTCTACTGGAGTTTCTGGTATAATTTCGGGTTGAAGAGTCTCAAGTTTGCATCTGATCATCAGTATATTATCTTTAAAATTAGCTCAGACCGGAGACCGGCAAAACCAGAAATGTGGGATACACCGACTGGTATGCCTATTAATTGGCAGATAGAAAGACTTCGAAAAAGCTTTAGGAATATTAGCCTTCCATAATAATTCCTTTCCTGGGCAACGCCCCTCATCTGGGCGTTGAACTGGAACGGCAACGTATTTTAAGCTCAGGATTCAAAAATTTGCGATAAAACTTATTGGCGATCGAGACATTACGAAATTGCTTGACTCTTTTAGTCATTGTTTTATAGGTATTTCCACTACAAGTGCTCAGTGTCGTCAGTGTCATTAACCGCTAGACTTGTTTTTTTTTTTGTGTCATTAATATTTCTTGTTTACATATTTTTACCGAATACATTTTCAGCTAGACATTTTTTTTTAGGTGTGAACAGCTCCAATAATTTTGTTAGGCGTAGTTACTATTTTTTTTTTCTTTTTCGTGACTAATTTCTGTTTTAAATTTTTATACTGTGTTTGGTAAGCTTTTTGTTGTTTTTATTCTTGTCTCTTCGTATGTAAGCTGTTGCTATAAATCATTAATCAATGTGTCTATATTTATGAGAATTTTGCTACTTTCTCTTAATTTTTGTTAGTTATTTTCTTAGTACTTATCACTTTTTCCTTATTCTATATTCACTTTTACTTCTATTGATACTGAACTATACATGATTTAGCCCATAGCACTCCACGACACAGATCTGATAGTGTTTCCACCTCTTAAAAGTAGCAGGAAAGCTGATCACTTCACTCTTCAGCCAATATTTGGACGTCCAATGAAATATAAAGACTCGTTTATCAGCCGCTGTATACGAATTTGGAAACCACGCTCCGTTCTTCCTACACATTATAGTTTACAGAGTTTTAAATCCAATGTACATCGGCATCTCCTTCTTTCCCCTTATCCCTAAGTTTCCTTTATACCCGCACTGTGTTTATTTGTAATAAGGATACCCAAAATCACTTTAGTGCGACTGAATTAAAAATCTTGTACAACTCTGAAATTTTTTAACAACTTTTCACCCAAAATATTATAATATTCGCGAATAGAAAGTTCGTATTTGCATAAACCGAGTTTCATTTCAGATGAAAACAAATAAAAGAAATATTTCATTAAGATTTTATCTATGCGTTTATTGTTATTTTTGGGCATACAAAATATATATGTATGTACTAATTCGATCTCATTAGCTCACAAATCGACAAGCAGTTTTAAGTAGAATCTCTTCGGCTGAATATGGCCCACCCAATTTTCGATACCAGTCGCTATTCTTAAACATTTAAGTTTTTGTTGTGATAATAGTATTCTAGATTCGATTAAAAATTCGTCATTCAAGATTTTTGTTTTCGAAGCATAGTTTTCTATTTATGTTTATTTATTTTATTCTGAAAAAGAATAACCTACACAATAAATAACAATCTGTCGATGACCTTCCGTTTATCCTTATACAAATCTTTTGAATACCCACAACAGGAACGAAATCGATCGTTAAAGGAAAAAAAATCAAGTATCACAAGTGTCCCACTGGAATGATTGTATTGGTAAACTACACACAACGACATGTCAAGGAACAAAAAATAAACAACGACTGCTTCAATCAATTTTCACTATTTTGCCAACTTCTCCCTTGTTCATCACAAGGAGACGCGGGGAAATAGACATTAAAAATAATCGTTTCTTTTGGAGTGGTTCCAAACAGTTCCCTGTAAACCTATGAAACGCGAGCAGTCATTGGCACAGAGGTTTAGGTCCTTGGAGAAGAACGTTCAACGGACTGACATGCCACTGCAACTGCTGCCTCATGTAAAATGTAATGAGGTGACAATCTGTTTCACTCCTTATAGACGGTGATGAAGTCAACGAAAAACGAACGAATAAATACTGGATTAAAAAAAAATGCATGGCAAATATCCTTTGGTAGGATATGATTCTGTTTTTGTGTATCTAGTATCCCCGTTAGCAGTGTGCTACTCTGCGCTCTTCATACATACACGATGAGCAGTTCGCCTTTTATAATTTTAATCACGGCTTGGTGACACTTTTAGTGCATTAATATACATCACGTACATCTGTATAATAACATTTGAATGGAGGGAATAAGGAACAGTCATAAGTTTGTCATTGCAAACGATTGGATGAATCAGCAATCGATTGATCTCATTAGTTAAAAAAATAAAATAGGCGGCTATTATTCCAGGGAATCATTTTCAATCTCCATTATAAATCGGCCGATCGATGGAGATAAAGTTATTCTTTCGCGAAGCCCGTTTAATGTTTTTCGTCATTGAAGAAAATGTATGGTCGCATGTACGTCCAGTAAACGAGGCAAAACAAAGCATATTCTGTCAACAGGAAGGGACACCCAACATCGATGAATCGGCCAGAATGTCACAATCGACATCTACAATTTTGAGATAGTAAGGAACTTTGTCTACTATGTGCTATCACATCTGAAAACGACATCTCTTTAGAAATTAAACAAAGAACAACGTTTAATCTGGCCAATCGCTGTTTCTTTTGGCTTAGAAGGAAACTATGTATGTATGTTGACGTTTCTGGAGGAGACGACGTGTCAACGATGAATCCTACGAGCTGCACAGTAACATCGATCTGGTAAACAATTGGACGTTTGTCAGTTGTGGGACGTTGTTGGACGAATTAACACCTCTATATAAGACCTATAGGGTCCGCCAATTAACTTTTTTTTTTTTGAAACAGTGCGCAAAACATCGAGTGTAGCTTCGGCTGAGTGGCACGTAGCGCCGTCCTGTTGAATCGCTGCTAAATGTTGCACATAAGATCCTACCCAACGTACTGTATAAACAACTCAAACCCTTCTGCAACACACTAATCGGGACGTACCATAGACCGAATTTTTGCACTTAGGCAAATCCTGGAAAGACCAACGAATTTGAATCGAGACACACCATCCTTTTATAGAATTCAAAGCCGCATATGATACCATTAATTGTAAGAAGCTCTTCATGGCGATGGCCGAATTCAGGATCCCGTCAAAAGTGATCCAGATGTGTCGCGTGACCTTAGAAAACACGCGGTGCAATGTGCAGTATGGCAGCAGCTCAGATCAGTCCAACTACTGGGGTATGCGGACGATATTGACATCATCAGTAGCTAACAGCGTTCCGTGGTAAAGGTTTTCACAGCTATTGAAGAATAGGTGAAACAAGTTGGCCTTGAAGTAAATGAGACAATACGACGTCGATTGATGGACGATAAACAGGAAAGGAGAGTTCATACTGGGATCCTTCGAACGAAAAATTCTTCGACGGATATTTGGTACTGTGTGTGAGGAAAGAAGATAAAACCGCGAACTCTATGAGCTGTACCAAGATGTGGATGTAGTCCAAAATGCTAAGACACGTAGACTACATTGTTTCGGTCACATCGATCGAATGGACTATAGAGCTCCAGCCAAGAGGATCTTCACGGGTCGGGAGCTCGTTAAGTAAGTTATTAAATTTTCACACTATCAGAAAGACTGCATTCCTTCAATAATTTCTGCCCAGCTACATGCAAAAATATATGCATATGTATATAGGTATACGACCATTTAAAGAGAGACCATACATAGGCCGATCTTGGAATTCCGCTTTGGTCAGTTTACATGAGTGTTATTTAAAATTTAGTATTCTTATACCCTATCCTAAGGGTATATTAAAATTTACAAATATAACACCCCTTAATATTCGTCGTAGACCCCCCTTAAAGTATATATTATATTTATAGTCAGGACCAAACCTAAAACGATTTAACAATGTTCGTATGTCCGTTCATATCATCTTTTGAGGCCTTTAGATTAAAGCTAGTAAGCTGAAATTTGGAACATATGTACATATGCTCCCTAAGGTCCCGAAATGGTAAAGTGTTAATTTTTTTTAATAAAATGGTCTTCGAAAATTTCTACAAACAACGAAAGAAAAATGTAAAATAATATATTTAGGCAATATTTTGTCTAATATATCATCCATTAAAATTTTTGCCACACCAAATTTTTAGGGGCTTTTTTCAAATATTGAAGTTTTTTTCTAAATTTTATACAGAATGAAATAAAATGTCATTCACCATGTTCTTAACGCTTTTGTGTTGTTGTTTAGAACACTTTTAACCATTGACATTCGAAGACTCACTATCAGTGGATTTTATGATCTGAACGAGGCAGAAAAATAGTGCAACTCTATCCGCAGTGAATACGGTTTAGGATTGAAAGAAAGCATGTTCAATATTTGGACCATCAGCTCCATATGCCTAATTTAAAGGAGAGGCTATATTATTTCTTACAAGAACTATCGAGGTATACTCCTGATAAATGTCGCATATAAGATCCTATAAACGTACTATGTAAACTTCTCAAACCTTTATGCAACACTCTAATCGGAACGTACCAGTGTGCCCTCCGATACGGCAGACAGTGTTACAAACCCATACAGATGTTAATCAAAAATATTCGCACCTTAAATTTTAAGCTAGAAAGCTTAAATTTGAGACTCACATTTCATAGAATCTCGAAATGTTTACGAATAAACATTTTTTATTACGCCTACTGCCACGCCCACCGGTTTTAGAAAAACCCGTTGAAAGCTAAAGTGAAAGAGATGAAGAGTTAGAACCTCAACAAAATATGAAGACATTGATCTCATTTCTAATTTTGCTGTACATACAAATTTTCAAACATATTAAAACAGAAATTATTTATGAGTTGCTGATCAGCTGAAAATTACAATTAATATCTCAGCAATAGACAAAAAAAGGCAGATCATACCTTGCAACATAAATGTGTGGGGGGACTGCTTCCTAGAATCTTTTGGTACAGCTGTACCATGTATTTCTCCAATGGCTTGATTTTGCCTTCATCGCGGCTGCTTCTGACATGCCTTCTTCGGATTGGGTTCGTAGCGCATACCAGCTTAGACTCTCAGCATTTTCCTCTCAAAGACGGCAAGTTTGTGAAGTGATGTTTTTGATATTGTATACCATGTTGGGAAGACGCACGTGGTGATTGGCCTTATAAGCTGCTAATATAATAGTAGCTTCGTCATAGTGCTGAGTCAATTTTCCTTCTTCATGAGTGGTCAAACACACGATGAGCTCCAAGATACTTAACATCGTTTGATTTTAAAATTGTAAAGCCATCCGGAAGATAAATTTTAACGCTGCGGCAGTTGACGAGTGAACTGTCTCGGGTTCTTCCGGTGATTGGTCTTTGTATGCAGATGAATTCTGATTTTCTGGCGTTGATCCAGATTCCCTATATTTTGTAGTCGCCGAAGATCTTGTGAATATGAGTTAGAACTCGTGTTGCTGCAAGGACGAGAGACATCGAGCTGCAGTATGTGTCGGAGTCATCAGAAGAGGCAGCCTTGAGTTGTTGTGTGGAATGAATCCTTGAGATGGTTAAAAGCAGATAAATTACGGCTGCTATAGGGCTCATTGTGGAACTTTCTTGTTAACTCCTTGTTGAGAAGACTTGAAATGGAGGCCAACACTTCCTCCATGAAGATAAACTGAATAATAATTTTGTATTAAATTCTAATGTTTTGTATTAAATTTGTTATTTATAATACGAAAAATATTAAAATTTAATTTTCAGGATTAAGATTCAATAATAAATAAAAATAAATAATGGTTTTAGGGTTTCTATGGGCCGTTTACGCCTAATATTTTTTACTGTTTGGTAAGTAAAATATTTCAGTTTGTGTAAATAAAAGTTTATAATAAAAATACAATTTGTATTGATTGATTGACAATTTATATTTGCTCATTAATTTTATATATTATTTACAACTTTTTATTGTTCATTTTTATTTAAATTATTTGTTTTCGGATAGATTAGACCATCAAAATATGTACCAACATTCTTATTGTCCCTAATAATGTATCTTTGTAAGGCTTTAGAAAAAACCACAAAAAACATGGGAAAATTTTAGTTCATAAGAACAATTGATAATAATGTTTTTATATATAAAGAAAACTAATGTTTAGACAGTAGAAAAGCATCAGTGTAAATTAGTAATTTTTTAATATTTTTAAGTATTTAATAAACCACAAATTTTTAGCAACTGTTAATAAGCAACCAAGAATTTTTGTTTAATAAACATTTCATATCTAGCTTAACCTAAACAAATGTTAGAAATTGTGAACTGGTTTGCATGTACATATGTACTTAGAAAAACTTTAAATAAAAAAGTAGAGATTCAATCAGGAAAGTTTTAAATTTGAATATGTTTAAATTATAATTGTAATAAAATTTAAAACAACGAGAATTGCATTATGTATAGGGTTATTGCAATTCAATACAGAACGTCCTCCTTACTCCGGAAACATGAATTAAAATGCTGGGAAATCACGTTTGAATGGTAATTGTTTTCGTAGAATTAGGTTCGGTTTCTGAAATATTGTAAAATATTATGGTTTTCTTGCATATGTAGCATTCTACATTTTGATTAAACGTACAACTCCCAAAGGTAAATCTAACCAACCGATCATATGACACCTATAACACCAAGAGATTAGAGACCGAGCCATTGTTAATGCTAGAGCGCTTGATATTTAGGTTAGCTTTTTTTCCAATTTCAGTTTAACAACTGTTTTTAAAAATGATCGATTTTTTGTCTGATTATTTTCAATGTGTTTCTAAAAAAACTTCACCCAGGAAAAATCCGCTGCAAATAAAAACACATGCGGAAGTTTTTGTATCTTTGAATTTTTATTTAATTCGCACTATGAAAAAGAAGAGTGGTCTTCTCTTCTTCTTGCTTTAAATATTAAAATAATATGTTCTTAAATTTTACTTCAAGAGAAAACGATAAGACTATTCAAATGTACTTAAGGTTTTTGGTACTCGAACTGGATTTTTCAAGTATCATTTAACTATTGCATGCTTAAATATCATTTTCAAACACATTCTTTATAAAACGTTATATGTATGTTGATTATTCTCAATTTCAATAGTCTATCGTTGTTCATTAATTTGTACATACAATAATTTATGTATATATTTTTTTATTTTTAATTAAAGATTAAATTAATTTTTTTATAATGTTTCGTATACATTTAACAAACATTTTCCGAGTAAAAATATTTAAAATCATTGAAATAGTAACAAAGAATCACCTTTTTGAAGTTTTGGGATGTTGTTACAAAGGACTAGCAGCAGCTGTAATATTTTCGTTCGGTCTTGTTTGGTTGGGTTGCCCTGGGTGACAACTACAGTTGTTGTTCTTGTTGTGGTTTAAAGATTTCGTGTTTGTTAAATAACGTCCGATGAAGATGGGACACATCGCTGCCTAATATTTGAGGGCTGTGTGTGTTTATAGATTAAGCATTTGTTTTTCGTTTACCTGTTTTGATATCGGTGAGTGGCCATGAATGTTAAGATGTTCGGCTGATGTTCTGTAAGATTAATCAATCATAGAAGTACATATCTACATAGTATTGGAAGTTATGTCAAGAAAAAATGTTTGTATCTCAAAACACACGGTATATGGTAGGAATAAGTTTTTATTTTTATGTTTGTTTAATTTATAAGCTAATTGGTATAATTAGAACTGAATGAAAGTATAGAAATGATTAACACACAGTAGACGAAATGAGTATAAAGACTTAATGACCTTTCATTTCTTTAAAAAATTGCAAAAATGCAAAATCAAAGTATTCGTGCATTTGAAATGCATAAAGTATTGAAACGTAATTAATATTTTCATATGGCTTACTTTGGAGAACAACTTAGAAACAATAAAATAAAGTCGTGTCGACGTTTATTTTTATTTAAATGCATATGGTAATTGAGACCCTTAAAATTAAAACATGGTATCATTTCTGCAAAACAAAGATCGATTGAAAGACTAAAGTAAATCAGAGTACATTTAGAAAATAACAAATCCTTTTTTATCAAAACAAAAACTACACATCGGTAGTAGAAATGATAACCTCTTATAAAGCGTCGACAAAATGAGCAAACAAAGCTTAGCACTGCGAGAGACTCTTAGCAATAGACGGAGCAAAACAAAGATCATGTCGACATAGTTTTGCTGCAATCTTTCCAAACCGACTGGCTACATAACTTCACTTCAATCTACCATTGCGTGATCACTTTTATTGACATTGATTTGCAGCGTAATTTTAGCTCGAAGTCGCCAAGTCTTTTAAACCATACCGCAAAGTGATATTGTTTTCATAAATACTGTCAAATTAAACCCCTTAAATTCCTCAAATACATCACTAGTGTAAATGAAATGGAACTAACTTGGACAATATTAAAACATTAATTAAACATCTAAAGACGGAACTGCTTTATAAATGTTCATTTCATGTGAGAGGACAAATGTATACATAATTGATTTTAATACTACGCAGATATGGAAATTAATATAAAGGAAGAATACTAAATTAAGTAAGAAAGTGGTGCTGGCAGTAAATATTTTAGAGACTAAAATGTTCAATTTGGGCAAGTCCATTCGTTTATTTTTTGTTCTTAAAACAGTTATGGGCTGAAAACTTAGATTAACAGATTTTCATTTTAAGCAGATGAAATAGTGTGGTGGCAACTTTTATTTGTCCACTATGGTACATGAAAAGTAGGCAGTTTGCTGAAAATCAGACAACAATAGACAAAGACTGAGTTTAAAGAAATCGTAAGAAACATACAAAATTCGTACAAAATTAGTTCATTTGTAACAAATGCTTTATTCTGGGTCATCCAACAAGAGGTATTTCAATTTCAAATTTAATGTTGCCTCATTATTTAACTTTTAACATTCTACTTCATATTACGATTTTCTTGAAGTTAAAATAAATTAATTTTCTCAAAAACGATCCTAACGACGCTTCTGAATGGAATGCGGCATTACAAAACGGAGTTCGACTGTCTTTTCTTTGGCCATACATAGAGCATAGCACTTCATTTCTCTTAAAAACCCACGTTGTGGGCACTTATAACAGGAAAATAATGCGTTAAATATCAGGGCATACTTTATATTCTTTAGCGAGGATTGTCTTTATACTCAATTTCGTTTTTTGCAAGAAAAGTTATCATTCGTGTCTGTTTACGTGTCTGTATGTTACATACACTGGTCAACAACACAATTTATGTAAAATGCTGGATTTTTAGTTCAGAATTGCAGGTTTTTGTTTTTTTTCTTCTTTGGTAAGCATTTACATATTTTACCAATGATAAAATGTTTTTTAATAGTTATTTTATTTTCAAATATTAATTTATCATACTACACGCACCAACAACCCAAAACATAATTATATTCTTATACGCACTTATTCTAAGAGAAAAAAAAATATCAACAAGAAAAAAATTACCTCGTTAGTGGATTTTGGTAACCCCTCTCTCTCACATTCTCTTTCCCTCTCTCCTCAATAAATTATTCAATTAAATATTCAAATTACCTCGTTTTTTGTGTGCATTTTCTTTTTTTTTTTTTGGTCAGAACAGAAGAAACTCCTCTCAATCACAACCGACAACAACAGAAAAAATGATGCATTGCATTGTGATATTGGAAAATTACCTTTTCTGGTTAAAGTAGTATGTCTCCTTTGGAAAACTATAAAACTTCCCTTTGTTCAAACAGTAAAAAATACTGACATCGTGTGGGGGATCAATCTTCGCCATTTTACGACAACAACAAACGACGATGATAAATTCTATGTATTTTCTTTAGATTTTTGTTTGATTAATTAAAATGTTTTGGGTATTTAAGCAATTACCTCTCTTTTCATAAGCATGCCGAGTATCGACGCAACAAAGATATTGTAAATTAGTAGTTTACACACACCCTTGCTTGTCTCTCTGGCCCATATTCGCGCATATAGGTCATCTGGTGATGGGTTTGGATCTATCTATATCTAGATAGACAGTCGCGAGAAAAAATTTCGGGGAAGGATTTATTTACATGTGCTTTAGACAAAGCTTTCTATAAAACTTAACTAAAATTAAAAAAGTATATAAAAAAAGAACATAAAATAACTTATCAGCTGTTGGAATTGAGAATTTTCGCAAAAGTACCTCAACTGTAATTTTAGCTGTGTGTTTCTGGGGTGGTGCTCCGGTGGGAAGGCAACCACAATTTTAAGTGTCGTACTCGCGTACTCGTTGAGCTGACCTTAAGTTTAGTACATATTTTTTAACGAATTAAGAACAAATTTATTAAAATTGTTAAGTGCAAGTACCTTCAGTTTCATTTGAATGAGATATTGTGAGACGATGGAGAGCGCTCCTAATACTAAAAATCACGCTCTCTCGCTTCTCTCCCTGTTTCCCTCAGCACAGAAACGATTCACTTTCATTTTATAGTTCTAGGTATGTAATAAGAAAATGTTTTGGATGTTTTATGATGTAACACTAACCTGGCATATAGCTATAATCCTATATTCACTCACACGGTGTTCTTTGTTTGTTTGTTTTTTTTTTTTTTTTCATTTTTAAAGACACCAACAGAGGATAGAGAGTTGGTGTTGGACAGTGTGATTGTGGTGACGCGGTTTTAATTAAAATTTTGGTTTTTGTTTTGCAATAAAATGTTTTATAACTAGCTTAAAAAAATGTTTGTATTTATCAACATGAAAAATGTGCAAATTGAACTCACCTTAATCGAATAGGAAAAAACTGTTTACAGTTTTTTTTTTCTTTTTATTTTTAAAAAATATTTTTTTTGGGGTACCTCGTATGTTGTTATGTTGTTGTAGGAAACATATTATGATTAACACAAGTGTTGGGTGTATCTACTATAGATGAAATCAAATTACTTGCGACTATGACTTCTGCTACGACTACGGCTGTTCCGGCTTGGACTACGTGAACGGGAACGTCGATGGGATCTAGCTATATCTACAATAGAAATTTAATTTTGTTTAATAAAATATTTAAGAACGAATTTTTACTTACATCTATCGTCACGTCTGCGGTCACTATACCGATCTCGGCGGCCACCTCGTTCGCGGGAATATCCTCGGCGGTCACGGAAGTCCCTAGAAACAAATAAATAACATAAAATCCACTTTAAAGCAAATTAACAAAATTACACCATTACAACATCCACCGCCGCTTGCGTCGATAATAGGTTAATGGGCCTAACATCAACAAGCATTACCCACGAAATATCAAATTGTCGCATTTAGAGAGAAGCTAATCCACATAAGATTAGTTAACGCAACTCTACTACACCTCAAAAAATGCACGGTCTATGAGTCGAAAGAAATCGGATCATATTTATTCAGATATTAGGCTAATTAGTGTGTTACGGTTTTCGGTATTTGATATATTCTATAGAGCCTCCTCTCTTTGCTCGAAAAAATAATGGAAAAATAGGATAAATGGTTTGCGAGTTATGAAAGGACAGCAGACAGACAGACGTTGTCCAATACTTACAGTATTGTGCAAAACCTAAGCAACTTTTCCTACTCTCATGTAAAAAGTTGTCTCCCACTTTTAAAAACACTTCCCGGTAAACTGTAAATATATTTATTTACATATTTGCATGCGTCCTCAAAATCACCCAAACAAAGTTTTTATTTTCATTTATTAACAGTACATAAAAAAAATAAATCAAAATCAGTTAAAAAAACAGCTGTGCAAAACCTAAGCAACTTCGAGTTTGCTACAACAGTTCTTGTTATTACCACAAATTTAACGGCATTTTAAAGTGGGTTTTTCCATGACGAAATGTGTAAAGTTAATTTTGCTCAATTGTGAGTAGAGATTGCGATCGGGTAGTCATTCACAGTCATTTTTAATATGGAGCGCGCTAAATATGATAAAACCTTCAAATTAAAAATAATTACCCTATATAAACAAAGTGTATCACAGTCAAATATTGCAAAAATATTCGGAATTAATAATTCTATAGTTTCACGTTTGATTAAAAAATATAAAGCTACCGGTAGCTTAGAAAATAATAATGTAGGAGGAAAGCCGCGTAAAACAACTGTTCGGGAGGATAGGAAAATAACGAGATTAATCAAATCAAATCCCTTTATTTCCTCTCGGGAAATATTGTCGACTTTGAATTTGAACGTTGACTCCAGTACGGTTCGTAGACGGGCTCTTGAAGCTGATCTTAAAAGTTATTCAGTGTTGAAGAAACCTATGCTTACGAAAAATCATGTACAGAAAAGGTTTATTGATAAAATTGTTTTTTGAATTAAAATAATCTTTTCTTTAAAACACTTTGTAGGTTGAATTTAGCTAAAAAATATATTAATTGGTCAGTCGGCAAGTGGAAAAGTGTGTTATTCAGTGATGAATGTAAATTTAACCTGTGGAACACTGATGGCATACAATACGTTAGGCGTACGCCCAAGCAAAGACTTAATCCACGCTCCTGTAAAAATACACTGAAGCATGGGGGTGGAAGTGTTATGATATGGACATGCTTTTCTGGTTATGGTGTTGGTCCTTTTCATGAAATAGGGGGCATAATGGATCGTTTTGTTTACAAGGATATTTTGGAAAATGTGATGCTGCTAGGTTTTGCACAGCTGTTTTTTGAACTGATTTTGATTTATTTTTTTTATTTACTGTTAATAAATGAAAATTAAAAACTTTGTTTGGGTGATTTTGAGGACACATGCAAATATGTAAATAAATACATTTACAGTTTACCGGGAAGTATTTTTAAAAGTGGGAGACAACTTTTTACATGAGAGTAGGAAAAGTTGCTTAGGTTTTGCACAATACTGTTTTGGGGCAAATATTCATTTCTTACATTTTATGCAATTTTTGTGATAACAAATTGCCCCAAATTAAAGGGTCAAAAAAGATGAACAATCGTCAAAAATAAAAGTTGGACCTTTTTCAATTTTTACTATGAGCGAATCTTCGCACTGCCCTCAATTATAATAAATTTGCAATGTAATTCAACTACTGAGTAAATTTAGTTAGAAATTTTTATTATGCAAATAAAAGATTGTAATTAATTTTGTAGTTAAAAATGTTCACATAATTCAATGATCATTTCTTCACATTTGTCTATGTTCATGGTTTAAAGCCATTATAACCTAGGGTTTAAAACCTCTA
Organism: Ferdinandea cuprea; assembly: GCA_963576555.1. Classification (NCBI taxonomy): domain Eukaryota; kingdom Metazoa; phylum Arthropoda; class Insecta; order Diptera; family Syrphidae; genus Ferdinandea; species Ferdinandea cuprea. The sequence goes on along the minus strand of OY754958.1, from coordinate 81,116,218 downwards.
TAGCCCTTATAACCTAGGAATTCGCATGCGTACTTGACATTTTTAAGACACTAAGGACTTTTGCTGAAGAAAGAACAGATTCAGTCATAATCAGTCTCATAAAGAAATTTATTGAAGTTTTTAAAGAAAAACATGATAATATTTTAAATCAATTGTTGAAACAAAGAAATTGCTGTCAGACATGTTTCAAGAGAGTGTGAATGATATTAAAGAGTGTGTAAGCAATAATATTAAAGAGTGCATACAAGAAACATCAGGAGAAAATCAGTGAATGTGAAAGAAAAATCAACATATGCAAAAACGTTTGATTATTATAAAGCCAATAAAAATTCAAAATTCGGAGAAACCTGTAAAAGAAGTGTAAAGACCAATAAATCCATCGAAATTAGCCGATTCCGTGAATAAAATACAAAATCAGAAATATGGTGTGGTTACAATTCAATTGATGGTAAAGCGTTTGTAAATATCATGGAAGCAAAAAAATTCTGTGTAAAATGGGATGGGTGCGTATAATATAGAAGCTTAAACGTCAAAAGGTGCTACAGATGTTGTGAGGCTTCACTCACAATGCTAATATGTGTACGAATGAAAAAGAGATTTGTGCAAAATGTGGTGGTGATGATCATAAGAGGACGTTGAAAATCTCGTTGAAAGTATGTTTATAGATAAAGATTTAATTATTTTGACTTAAATATCGATTGGTTAAGTGAAAACACTTATAAGAATAAACTAAATTCTATTTGTGTGCGAAACAATTTGTCAGTTATAAATGATCAGCCGACAAGAGTAACGGATAATAAGAAAATTAAAACCAAAATAGATACATGTTGGAAAATAAGTGATGACGAGACAATTGATGTTGAGTCTGTCCTAACTGAAAATGTGAACAAATCAGCAAACGTGAAATGTAAGGTTTTAAAAAACAATAAAAACATTTTTTATTCAAAACTTGTAATTAGTGATCTAGTTGGAGCTGATATAGTAAACAGCGATGTAGATGAGTTGGCTGATTTTTTCAGCAATCAAATGTCCGGAATAATTCGTAGCATGTTAATAGAAAAAAGTGTGTGCGCAAAAGAATGTCCGTGAAATTGAAATTGAAAGGTATGAAGTGGCTAAGTTCCCCAATACGGTAACAGAGTGGGTCAAGTAAAAACAGGCTTGAAATATCTACACAAGTGAACTACTAGTGATAAGAGACAAATAAATACAACAACAAATTGATTCATCACGAAACCAACAGGATACATGGAATAACATTAATACTAAGAAATGAGCAACCGGAGATTTGCAATGTCTTGTTCAACGGAAACGTAATACAAGACAATAAAACGATCGCGAGGGACTTTAATATGTTCTTCGTGAAAAGTGTTTAAGACACTGAACAAATACCAAGAGTTACACATATGTGTAATATCAATAAAGTAAGTACCGCATTTAAATTTCCATGCATACGCGTTAAGGATACCAAGAAAGACTATAATTTTAAGAGTGCTAATATGTTTTAAGATGGAATTGAAATAATTGGACCAATACTAAGAGAGCACATTTAACATTAAAACGACAGGCTGTTGTCCTAAAGGATGAAAGGAATCTATGATTAGACCCATACAAAAGGTAACCAATACTGTTTTGTGTAAAGCGTTTAGGCAACTTAATGTGCTGCAATTGTATAAAGCGGCATTCGAAAAAATAAAGAGACCCAAATCAGGGATCAGATATACTGGGGTATGCGGACGATATCGACATATCGAACAACGTTCCGTGATAGAGGCTTTTACGGCTATTGAATAACCTTTTAACGCACGCACGGCAGCTAAGGATTGTATGGGTCGTGGTCTTTAATCTAAAAGAAAAAAGAAAGTTTTCCGGGCACAATGGAAAAGCCAAATGAAATACATTAAACCGAAAGCTTAAAATTACAGCCCTTTCACAGCTTGCCATGGCCAGATATCTTTTATTTGGTGGTTGTATCTATTGTTAATTCAACTATAAAAAATCGTTACACCATCAAAAATCGAAGCTACATAACGTCAGGTTAGAATATGCATTATGAACTATAGAAGCCCCAATTTCAATTGTTTATCGAAATAATGGAGTAAGCTCACAAGTGCATTGCTTCAACAAAGATTTTTAAAATAAATCTAGCAGTATTAAGTTTTATTAACCCATATGTAACGGCTGGTCGATATATCGACCAGCAATTTTGTCATTTTCCGTAGGCGAGGGGGAAAATCGATCTACCTGGTAGAATATGAGTTTCGATAGTTTGGTTTAATATCTAATCGACCTGTTTTTGCGTTTTTCTCGATTTAGATTTTTGCGTGGTCTTTTACGGAAAACTGCAAAACACCTTTTTGGACAATAAAAAGAAATATTCCGGAAAAATAGGAAAATTACAGCAGCGGAATGACCGCCCGTAAACAATAGCTATTCCATGCCTGTTTTACAAAAAAAAATGTTTGGGCACGAATCGAATCTTTCGTCATGGGCTAGTTGGGCGGAGAAGGTAGCTGGTCGAGATATCGACCAATAGTACTATGCGATATACAAAAATGCACTGTAAATTTATTTCGTTTTGTAATCGGATCAAACTTTATAGCCAAGACATTTCCGCTATTTCAGCTTCCGATGGTTGATGCCACGAAACCCCCTCCAAATCATAGGGACGCTTGTAAGACAAACAACATCAGGTCAATTCAAATAAGTATCCTAAGATAATTTTTACGCGTTAGCTGCAGCTGTTTCAACAGATAAGTATATGTTACGGCGCGGCGTCATTAGCTATTGTTTTGCTTTATTGCCTATTTCATAAAAGAAAAGGGTTTAGGTCATAAACTCATCCAACCACGAAGCGATCGAGCCAATGCAAAAAGTAAAGCGTTGGGAACGAAAAACTCGAAAAATGACGACCGTGGAAATGCCTCAAATTCTCAAGGCATACAACAAGCGCATGGGTGGTGTCGATCTTTTCGACAATGCAATGAATAATTATCGCATCCGCGTTCGTGGCGAGAAATGGTACTGGCCATTGTTGACCAATGCATTTGATGCAGCAATGGTAAATGCATGGAAAATTAATTGTATGCTGCGCAGATACAAAGACCACATAAATCAAGACACGAAAAAGAAAAAATGTGTCATCATGAGCCAACTAGACTTCCGTGTTTACGTAACCGAATGCTTGATGCGCCAATAGAGAAGTGGAATCCCGCAGACTCCGAATGCAACCAAAATAAGCGAAAAGGTCGCGTTGAACGATATTCGCCGCGATAGAACCGACCATGGAATCATTCACAGCGCAAAAAAACTTCGTTGTTGTGTCTGCCACAAACATGCCTTATTCAAGTGCAGCAAATGCGATGTTGCATTACACACAAAACGTTTTAATTCATTCCACAGCATATAAAATAACGATTTTCCATTACCATATTTATTTATTTATTCTATAATCGAATCTATTTATCAAATAAAATATTACAAAAATAATTTCTGAATTTTTGGTTCACTTTTGCATTTTTGTATATCGTATGGTACTATTGGTCGAGATCTCGACCACCACCTCCACGGTACCCCTGGTCAGGTACGACTCCAATTTTTTTTTGCGGGTATTCTGACCCAAAATTGGCTCGCACACAAAGTTTCAACAATTTTGAATGGACAGTTTTCGAGCCGTTACATATGGGTTAAGAGTAATTTTAAAATAAGATATATAAAAAAAAAGCTTACAAGTTAAACATTATCTAATCTAAATTTTTATCTGCGATTTTTTAAAACGATCAAATTCAAATCTAGATCGATATTTAATTACGCATTATATCAATTAATACAAAACGTTATAGTTTCATTGAATGGATCTTTTGAATATCTTAAGAGATGAAACGAAAGTTAAAGGTCGTCACAATTTAAGCGGATAAAAAACAGCAATATTCCAATAAGAATCGAAATATTTAATTACCGAAGTAGCCATACAATATTTTCTTCGTGCACGAAATGATTGCGACTCTGACTTACATATGATCCGTTGGCAAAGTCTTGCTGACAATTAGAAAAATTAGAGTTTTTGATTATGGATTGTAAGTCGTTGATACGCAATATGAACAAAATAAGGCTTGAATAGCCTTGAGGTATACCTGAATCAACAGTAATGAAAGAATGTAATATTTCGAGTTAGATCTTTTGAAGGGATATGACTTAGGCCAAACAAGCAGTACAAATTATCGTCGAAAACCATTCTTTACATTTTTGAAAGAGTACCTATTTTGCAACCACTTATCAAGGGCCTCTCGCAACTCTACTAGGACGCAATCTACTTGTTTTTGAGTCAAACAACTGAATTTATTTCCGATATGAACGTTACTTTTGAACTACCCCCTTGGAGAACCCGTGTTGATTAAGAACAAAAATTACCTTCTTCGATCACCACCAACTCGTCTTTCGCGATTGAAATCCATATCACCACGCAACTTTCTATCCTCTTCGCGTCGCTTCTCCTCTTCTTCACGTTCTTTCTGCCGCTTCTGGTGCATTTCTTCGACAGCATTCCGCAACTTTGAATACCCCAAGTGTTGCTTACCCATTAAATGGTCTTCAATTCGTTGCTGCGCATCGCCCACAATAAGGAATGCTCCACAGACTTCACAAACCTCCATCTGTTTTTCGGGAATTCCATTTAAGTCGATCATCCAAGCTGGTAGTTTCTTTTCTACGGGTGGCGGAGGTGTTGACACATCGGGCGGCGCACTAGCCTCTGTTTCTCCTAAAGCAGCTGTCGATGGATTGGCACTGTTCTGATCATGTTGGGCCATGACTGCCTCTTTCTCATCCTTAAGTTGTTCGCAAAGCATCATGAGATCTTGTGCCTGATCCACATCACCTCTATGACCCGCTTCCTCCGCCTCACTTAGCAGTTTTTTAATACGTGCGTTCAAATTATTAAGCTGTTCATGATACTTGGATATGTAGACCGGGGCCGCCGGCATGCCATTCTCAGTTTTATTCATTAACAACAACCGCTGTCTGCCTTTTTGAATCTTTCTATCAACTTCGTTTAACATATTATTACAGAAACGTAAAAAATCATCTTCAAACTGTCGCTTTCGAGCACCCGGTCTGGCACTCTCATACATTTTTTTGGCCTCCTCGTCGTGCAATCGCGGACACGGTCCCAGATCTGCTCGTGTATTTACAAACAAATCGTGAGGACAGAATTTCACCAGAAAATACTGACAAAACTAGAAAACAAACTAATTTGTAAATTGGAAGAAAAATTGCTATTTTTACATACATCGGGATCATCCCAGTTGACTTTTTTGCCTTTTTCCGAGGGTCCCAGGTTACGATTTCGACCCATGAGCTCATCGAGCATTTGCCTTGCTGCGTCAACCATTTTGCTTTTCACACTTTAAAATCAATCAATTTTAGACTTTATTACCGTGAAATGTAGCAAATTGGTATAACTAACTGAAAGCGATACAATGTATTTTTTGTATTGTACTGCTTTTAGCCAGAGGTAATAATACCAATTATGAATTCTTTATAAAAACTTTACAAAACGGTTTTAATCTTACCGAACACACTACACAAAGTAATCCGCTTTTTGTATGGTGAAAAATGGTGAAAATGATAGGCAATTTCTTGATAGTGACTGCGTTCCACTTCCATTTCAGTTGATATTTTGGATAATTCAGCGCTAGGAAACTTGCCACCTAGGGCGCCTAGTTTGAAACAGTAATGTGTCTAGAGTGCTATCAGTTGCTGTCATTTAGTATTGAATTTTGTGTATTTTCAATACATTCTGCATTAAAACTAGAATTTACACAAAAAAATTGTGTGTATTGAAAAACTTAATTAGTGGACAACAACTAGCAAATACGTAAGTGCCTTTGACGGAAATAAACTAAGAATAAATCAACCAATTTGTAATATGTAAATAAATTATATGTATACATTTATAATTGGAATAGGTATTGCAACTGAAAATATATGGAAGTATTACGGCAACAATTTAATAAAAAAAAAAACGAACATTTTCTATTAAACCGTAAAGAACCATGGAAGATAATTTTAAAAATGGGTAAGCCGTTTAACAAAAACTTCAGGATATCCAATGCGGACCCTAATTCATTAGTACCATTCATTCAGAAAACTTGAATGAGGACCAAAAAACAGGTAACAGAGAGTACAAAAGTATTCGACTTTCCAAGAAAAATTTTGTTTTGTTTCAGTTGTTTCATTCTTTTGACAAGTCGGTTATAGCAATCATTGAAAAATTTCTGCCAGTGGAAGGCCACTGGTATAGGTTTAAGGTTAGAGTTGATCTTTGAAAGCAAAACTGACAGCTGAGAATAGCAGGAGAATTGAACACATCAGTGGAACGATTGTGTTCCAAATTGTAGAAACGAATATCAGCTGTTCATTGATATAGATTTCTGTCAGTGAAATAATAAAAACAGATTTAAAGAAAAGCTGAAATCAGAATAAATTAATTTTGTTTGTAGAAAAATTCTATAAGTGATTAGCTTTATTATATTAACAACCTAACCTTAGGGACCAGTTATATTTAGCTATCATTGAAATGCATCATTGGAACAAATCAGTGGAACAGTTGTTTCATTTTTTTGTCAAGTCGGTTATAGCAATCATTTATAAATTTTTGTCAGTGGAAGGCCGCGGTATAGGTTTTAAGGTTAGAGTTGATCATTGAAAGCAAAACTGACAGCTGAGAATAAAATTAGAATCGAACATCAGTGGAACGATTGTGTTCCAAATTGTGGAAACGAATATCAGCTGTTCATTGAAATCGATTTCTGTCAGTGAAATAATAAAAATGGGATTAAAGAAAAGTTTAAATCAGAATTAAATAATTTTGTTTGTAGAAAATTTCAGTAAGTGATCGGGTTTATTTTGATACCATTAAAAGCCAATATTGTTTGTTTAGTCGTCTTTAAATCGCAGCCCCTTAGTGTCTGGTTACATGTTCATGGAAATGAAAGTCATGTCATGAACACAATGTACCTTTTTCATTCTGACTCACATAAAATCTACCTGTCTCATGCGACATGACGATCATTCTCATGAAAAATAAGTGAGTTCCAGCGTTAGCCCACCAAATGGTTGAAAGTGCAGCGTAGAAAATTTAAATTTGAATTTAAATACAGAAAAACTTCAAATAATTCAACTTTGAATTCAAAACAGTTTTAACAAAACTAAAATTAGAGACACTATGAGGACCTACCGCACGTTTTCATAATAGTGTGAGATTCTTACTCACTAAAAACAGCTCCCTTTATATATTATATACATGTAGGTTGTTTTCTATATAGTAGTTAGATTTAATAATTATACCCTATCCTAAGGGTATATTAATTTTGACACATAGTTTGTAACACCCCTTAATATTCGTCGCAGACCCCTAAAAGTATATATATTTATGATCAGGACCAAAATCTAAGACTATTTAGCAATGTCCGTCCGTCCGTATCAACTTTTGAGGCCTTTAAAATTATGCTAGGAAGCTGAAATGGAACATATACTCCCTAAGGTTCCGAAATGGTAAAGTGTTAAAATTTTCAAAATACTGCCACGCCTACAATTTAGAAAAAAACGTTTTAAGGCTTAAGTTAGAGAGATAAAGTTGTACAACCTTCACAAGATATGTAGATACTGTCCACCTTTATTAATTTGTCATATAAAGTTTTTTGCCACGCCTTCTTTTTGTGGGCGTTTTTCACAAAAATGCTGTTTTCTTCAAAAATTTTCATAGAAATCGAAAAAAAATGTTTAACAATATATTATGCCAATATTTTTCTCAATAAATCGCCCATACAAAGTTTTTGGCCACGCCCACTTTTTGGGGGCGTTTTTTGAAAAAAAAAAATAATTTTTTTTCTATAAATTTCATAGAATGAACTAAAATGCTATCCATCATCTTCCTAATGCTTTTTTTCTTTGGGGTACATAGGGATAAGGATAGGGTATCATACTGTTCGCCCCAAGCGGACTGTAGCCTTTCCTTATGTTTTTTATTCGCGTTTACCAGGGAGGCATCTGCTTGTACCGCCAAATACACGCTGTTAATTCAAATAGTTTTATCCGTTAAAGTCGGCGCACTAAAATTGTATAGTTCAAAATATATACCATTTCGTTACCGCGAAGGCGAATCCGTTGCTTACGGGCAAAAGAATTTATTTCATCTTCGACGGTTGCCACACCCAAGTCTCTGTGGATATTACTATTTCAGATATACCAGGGAGCATTTACAATTCATGGTTTTTAAAGTCCTGGATCCTTTTTGCTAGTGTAGTGCTACAAAGATTATTGAATATCGTTTTATGCTGCGCAGCGCGAGATTGTTGCCATTTTTTACGCGCTTTTTCACCTTTACCAATTGGGTTATTTCCTGACGATATTTTATTTCGCTTTTTGCTTTTGTCATTTGTTATATACCACGCTTAACTTTGTATGACTCAGATATATTGATCGACTTCGACTTCAAGTTCAAATAGCGTTTTAAAGGACACGTCAAGATCGATTTTATTTTCGCATTCTGATAAAGTTGTACAATCTGCACAAGATATGTAGGTACTGCCCACCTTTATAAAATTGTCATATAAAGTTTTTCCCTACTTTTTGTAGGCGTTTTTCACTAAAATGCTGTTTTCTTTGAAAATTTTCATAAAAATAAGAAAAATGGTTTACAATATATTTAGCCAATATTTTTTCTCATAGTTTTGCCACGCCCACTTTTTTTTCTATAAATTTCATAGAATATAATTTTATTTCATTCATTCTATGATGCTATCCAGCATCTTCCTAATGCTTTTTTTTTTGGGGTACATAGGGATATCATACTGTTCGCCCCAAGCGGACTGTAGCCTTTCCATATGTTTTTCTTTATAATTTACGCGCACAAAAGGGATTAAGTATACAATGCGGTCATTAAGGAAGTGGAGGATAAGAGAAAGGAAGATATAGATGCACGTTGGTTTTAAATGTTTGTAAACTGTAATGCGCAGGAAAACAGAGCGTGGTAGAGCATTCAACATTCGTAATGTACGGTTAAGAAATGAATCCTTGTTTTTCCGACTTAAACTGATGTGCATTCCTAGCAGTATTGCAGTTGAATTGATGGAAGGGTGCAATGCAACTGGCTATTTCATGTGTTATACATATTCAAGAAATCAAATATAATCGAATCAAAAGACTTCCCGAATATAAAGAAGTCTAGTAACGGGGAGAAACAGCGTGTTCTAGAATGTCAAGTTATATGACTGACACTAATTTGCATCTGGGAAATGCACTAACTGTACAATAAAAACCAAGTTAACTTGGTTCTCCGAGTAATTAATTTTTAAAAATTGGCTTCAACTTTTTAGTTGCGGTAACACTGATTCCAAGCTTTAAAAAGCTCGCATGTTTCATCCCTGCTATTACTGTTCTGTTTCTGTCACTGCCTTCGATATTTCATATTTCTATTTTACCACATTTCAGTCTTCTTCGTTTGGCGTAGTTGAAGTTTGAATTTTAGTTTTATATATTTTTTATAATTTTATTTCCACGAAAAATGTTGCGTCTGTTGAAACCGGCTACAGTTACAGCGTTTTCCAAAAACATTGGTGCTGTAGCATATTCAGCATCAGCATTGCCACAACCTACGCCTAATCCTGAAGTGTTGTACACAGGGGTAAGTAACGTTTTTTTTTGCATAATCGAATCTTAATTCCATCGCTAATAAAAATTAAAATTTTAAATATGTATGTGTATGAAGAAATCCCTTTGTTGTTTTTCGGCCTTCATTCGTTTTCAAACTTGCAATTTATTTTCCATCAGAATTGAGTATTTACCCATTCGCACAGTTGAGGCACATTGACTACGATGACCTTGGGGTCGGCTTTTCTCTACTTTATTTTGTAAGCTACTATTTGTTTTGTATACGTGTTTGCGACGTAGATAAAAAACAACCCTTCATTAAACTGATGCATATTATTTTTCTAGAATTGATTAGGGGTAAGGGGTCTGGAAAGAATATAGGTACATATATCATAATTTCTGCAGTGAGGACACATCGATGCGCATTTGATTGAAATTTAAGCAGCACTAGATGCCATATAATTATGTTTAAAGATTGTACAGGTACACGGGTGTATTCGGACGTCACCAAAATGCGCTTCAATGCTGAAGCGCAAGACGCTGATGTCTTTGCAATAATAAAAACATTTGCATTGTTCTTCCCGTGGCTCTCATCATGTAACTTTACGGACGATCATGGTGATAGAAATACCAGATAACGTATACATAAAGCTACTTGTATCTCCTTCACTATCCTGTCCTATCATCATCAAATAAGTAGACCAATCATCGACTGTATTATTATATATTCGATTTTTCGTTTTTAAATCAACTTTCATTTTTAAAATTCAATTACTGCAAATGGTTGCGGTACGGGGCTGCCAAATTCTAAACAACCAACAACAAACCCATTGGCGCCGTTTCAATTCTGTGTTGAATTATTTTTTCCTAAATTTAAGAGGAATATGGCAACCAAAAAGAGTTTTCTATTTATATTTATATTGATTGGATAATATTCTGTGGCATTTGAAAATAAATCTCTAGTCAATTGTTTTACTATAAAAATTATAGAAAGTTCTTAATTTGGCTGCAAAACATACACACTGATTCAAGACGATGCTTAGTTAGCTATGTCGCGGTATCGCCCGGACAATTGGAATTTTGTACATTATGTTACTAGTGTAGATATCGATAGCTATGGATATCGACAGTCTTACGTGATAAGGGCCCCGGCTTCCCAGTGATGCAAAATGCTATTGTATTAAACGTTTGACACCCTTAACTTGACTATCCGTGCGGGAACTCTCACATGCGGAAACTTAGTGCATGAAGAATGTCACACTCACAATTAGTTACCTATTGACAGCTTTATCATATACACAAGTATATGTACACACCTATTTAAAAATACAAAATAACATTTAATAATAATTTAGCCCATGTCCAAATGTCACATAAATAGCACCGATCAGGGAAGCGACCACTCAAAGAAACAAACTGCGTGTTCTTTTGCCGGCATTTCAAACTTCCATTTGTTCAAACGATATGAAAACAATTGATAGGTACGTGTGCGATAATAAAATTAATGTGAGCTTTTATTTGATTATCTCTAAAGTAGAGAATGATAAATGTTAGGCCAATAACATGCCTTTGAGTGACTAGCCTTAATTTTTTACACTATCGTTCGTTCGTACGTACTATGCATATTATGTTATGAGTGAAAAATAAACTATATAGGTACATACGAGTAGGTATAGAAACTATGTATGTATTAAAATGATATCCATCTGACAGCATGTTTTGTGGACTGACGGGCGAGATGTTTTAAATTGTTGTTTTTTATCTATATATTTCAAAAATATTGTGGGGTTGATCTAGCTTTTGTTCTAGAGCTTTGTAACACACATACACCAAAAATATAGACGACTTGGTGATACTCATTGAATTTGGTTTGTTTTTGTATTGCTATCTAAGAAACTTAATATAGCGACAAAGGCAATAAATAAAGTAATGATTTCTCTACCTATTTATGTATAACTCAAATACAGCAGAAAAAAAACATGAGGAAAGGCTACGATTTCTTGGGGCGGACAGTATGATACCCTTCCTATCAGCGCCCAAGAAATGGTCGTTAAAAACTAATTTGTATGGATAACATTGCAGTTATTTTTCTGTTAAATTTTGCAATAAAACAGCATTTCGGCCTCACACAAAAGTTAAGCGTGGCCAAAAGTTGTGTATAGGTAAAATATTTTGTTATACATTTTTTTATTTTCAATACAACGCCCATACAAAGCTTTTGGCCACGCCCACATTTTGGGAGCGTTTTTCAAAAAATATATATTTGCTTAAAAAAATTTAATAGAATGAAATAAAATGCTATCCATCTTCTTAATGCTTTTTTCTTGGGGTACATAGGGATATGGATAGGGTATCACACTGTTCGCCCCAAACGGACTGTAGCCTTTCCTTATGTTTTTTAATGCATATGGCTGGTCGTCTCGAATAGATTGCACGTAGTTTAATAGATATTTCGGCATTAAATTATATATAATTTTCTTTATATTTTCTTTTCTTTTCTTTTGTAAAGGGTGATCCATTTCGAGGTTCCCTACTTTTTTAAAGAAAAAAACAGAAAATTCAAATATAATGGAGAATGTTTATTATCATTTGAAAGAACATTCTTTGGCATTTATTTTTTGAAGATTATGTCTATCAAATGTTGGCCGTTGCTACGTCGCAGATGTTCCATCCGTTGAGTCCAATTTTCGATCACTCGTTCGAGCATTTCGACTGGTAACTGGCGAATGACACGCGTGATGTTTTCCTCCAAGGCCTGAATCGAAGCGGGTTTGTCGGCATAAGCTTTTGACTTTACATATCCCCACAGGAAAAAGTCTAACGGTGTGATATCACACGATCTTGGTGGCCAATCGACCGGCCCAAAACGTGAAATTATGTGCTCACCGAAATGTTCTCTCAATAAGTCCATTGATTGATGTGTGGGAAGTGGCGCCGTCTTGCTGAAACCAAATGTCGCCGAGATCACGAGCTTCAATTTCAGGCATCAAATAGTAGGTTATCATGGCACGATAACGGTCGCCATTGACGGTTACGTTCGCACCGGCATAATTTTTAATGAAATATGGACCGATGATTCCACCGGCCCACAAACCACACCAAACCGTTGTTTTTTCTGGATGAAGTGGCAATTCTTCAATCTCTTCAGGTTGCTCTTCGTCCCAAATGCGGCAATTTTGTGTGTTTGTTTACATACCCATTGCGCCAGAAATGGGCCTCATCGCTAAACAAAATTTGCCTCGAAAACGTCGGATCTTCTTGGAACTTTTCAAGAGCCCATAGAACGAAGCGATGTCGCTTGGGAAGGTCGAGCGGCTTCAGTTGTTGCACAAGCTGTATTTTGTATGCTTTCAATTTAAGATCTTGACGTAAAATGCGCCAAGTCGTTCCATACGTCAGTCCGAGTTGCTGCGAACGGCGCCGAATCGACTCTCTACGGTCTTCGTGTACACTCTCAGCTACGGCCGCTATATTTTCTTCACAGCGTGCTGGACGTGGTCTATTCGGTCGAATATTATCCAATAATGAATGCTGGGTCTCAAAATGGGTGATGGTGTTGCGAATAGTACGCTCAGTAGGCCAAACAATACTAAACAAAAATAACATGACAGCATGACACGACTCACACGTGATCTGTCAAAAAGGGCTATTAAAAAAAGTATCTCTACTTGGATCACCCGTTACATTACTATACAACGCATGTTTAACACGATAACATGCGGTTACATCTTATTGTGCTAATTCAAAAGAATTTATCATTTGTAGTCGACGTACAAGATTTCTCTGATCTTAAATTTGTAATACAGCGTCAATGCAATGGCCGAGAAAGCGAGCGTGTTGTTTACGAGCGAAATTTCGTATTTCGTCGTCCACGGTAGTTATACCTAGATCTCTGTGGATATCACCGTTTAGGATATACCAAGCAGCATTAACAATTTGTCTAAGAACTTTATTTTGGAAAGTTTGTAAAATTTTAACATTACTTGGTTTGGTTTTAGCACTTGCTTGTATAAAAGCAGCTTGTTTTGCATGCTGAGCTTGGAGAATTTGCCAATCAGCCAATGCATTTGATTAAATCTAATAACGAGCTCCTTTCGTTTCTTCTTAACATGAGATTTCCATTTTACATTAGCATCTAAAGGCAATTTGTAGATAAAATTAACGTGCGAGGATTTTGTCTCGTTGAGAACAATGCGCCAAGTTTTTGTCCAAGCGCTCGTTGAAGCTTATATGACGCAGACTGACTCGAATCGTCTACGGCTAATATGTCCGTAACGTCGCTACGATAGTATCATTTTTTGCAGTATATCACGGGAAATAAAATCGGACCAAGAACGCTTCCTTATGGAACTCCCGCCGCAATTTCGTTGAATTCTGGTTCCCGTGTTTAACACGAAAGAGTCTGTCCGTTTAATAAGAGCTTAGGATCTCATATAATTGTTTTGGAAGAGTTTTTTTAAGTTTATATTTTAATCCCGTATGCCATACCTTATCGAAAACCTGAGTCCGTCAAAACCTCTAGTGCTTTTTCAATTTAAATGGTCGTTCTAAATCCGAATTTGTGATCCGGTATTAATCGGCGTCCTTCAATAGTCGGATGCAATCTATTCAGTAATAAGTTTTTCGAATATCTTTATTGGTAGAATTTGTTTGTCATTTGGAGGTTTTTCTAGCTTAGGAACCATTATAACCTCATCTATCTTCCATTGTCGGGGAACGTACAACAGCCTAATCGAAGCGTTTATGAGATAAAGAAACGTAATTAATGCTTTTCTAAGCAACTCTTTAGAAACTGACTCGTAAAAAGATCAAATCCAGGAGCCTTGTTTTTGAGTATTCGTATTTCATGATACAGGTCGACCAGCGATACTTTTCTTATCTGAAAATAGTTTTCCTTGTCTCCTTTCGCCCATTTGCCATTGTTTTTCTGATAGGTGGACTTGCAACTTTGGGTTTTTCATGCCTTTTATAGCTTTCCAGAGCGAATAATTTAAACTTTTTTCCGCCGTTAGGCTTTCAACAGACTTAACGATTTTTAAAATCTTTTTTCAGTTTGCTGCAAAGATTATTTAAATGTGTTTTATTCTGCGGAGCAGTCTTGTATCTTGTTGTATGTATGCAGTCTTTTCTGAAGGAGTCCCAATTAGATCTTACGCTAGCCAGGCTTGGCGGACCGTGCTTTTCACTTAAACCGCCGATAAAAATTATTAGAATGACGGGCGAGTGGTCATAGATCAAAATTTTTGGCAATTTTGACAGAGCTTTCCGATATCATTTAAAAGAAAAATAATAGCATTTGTTAAAAGTAATTTTCCCTACGATATGTAATTATTTATTTTATAATTTTATTAATCTTAAGTTTTTGAAGTAATTGCAAATTGTAAATTGAATTTAAATAGTGGACTATCCACTAAATACAAATAAAATACAAAATATTTTGTTTGCGATAAGAAATCTATGAGGTCTGGTGTTTTTGCCATGTCCGAAGGCCAATATGTCGGTTTGCCAGACGAGTAAAAGTCGACCCTACCTCCATACCGGCTTCCTTCGTAAAGAAAACTTGATTGTTTTCTTGCTTTAGCGTACTTTTGCGAGCCGCGATTCGTCTACTTTTGTACCTCAATTTTTAGTTCTTTCGGCTGCGGTTATTTTCCGTCCTTAAGTTGGTTTTCCTTTTTCCTTTCTTCCTTTAGATCGGTTTTCAATTGGTAAATACATTTTCTTTGTTAAATCGCGCCTTTTTTGGAGTTCTTTAGATACTTCACAGTTTCTAAGACGTATCCTTGGGGAACACCAAACATGACCTTTTTTGTCTCAGAAAGCTGACCGACAGCAAAGCAACTTTTGGTGACGAAATTAATTATCGGTTAAATGTTGAATAAAACTGAAATAAAGGCTCTACACCACTATGTATGTATGTAGAGCGCTTACATACGCTTTGGAATGATTGGCAATGTATAAACAGTATGGGAGTAATGTTGTACAAGGGAACTAACATTTTACCGAATGGTCTAAGGCAGTTAACGTTAACAAACCCATTTGGCATTCAATACTACGTTCGTATACTCCTTTTTTATACAAGAGCGAAAGAGAAGAAGGATAGTCATTCACTTAAGGACGATAATCGCGTAACTCTAACGCCAAGTTTGAGAACTTTTACTATCTATTGGCCAGAAATGCCCAAATAGTAACTTAAAAGAGACGCTGAACTATCAAAAAATACATCTTCGCAATAATTTAGTTTATTGTTTATTTCCATCGGATTCATATGATAAATATTACAAAATATAAGTAATTTATCTTTTTCATTCATTAGAATTTCAAAAATCGCCTGGAATTGAAAACATTTGATAAAACCATTGCTTTATTTCAGTTAGAAATGGCTGTTCGTTCTTTCTTTCAAGATATGTTACTGAAGTTATTCACATATTAGAACTTTAAATATGTCCTTTGGATAAATTTTGGAATTTCTAACTGCTGTGCGAACAATCGACCAAAATCAAAATATGAATAATCGATAAAAAAAAAACCTTATATTTTACTTTGGGCGATTTTCGGGATTTTTAAATTTTAAAGAGATTGCAGTAAGGTACATGGTACATGCTAGAGTCCTGTAGCCCTTTATTTTATCTACTTATAATGAGTACATACTTTTAGACATAAACACTAAAAAAATAATCATTCTAGGTATTCATAAACAACGAATGGCACAAAAGCAAATCTGGAAAGACATTTACCAGTGTTAATCCATCCACCGCACAGGTTATCGCTGAGGTGCAAGAAGGAGGTGCTGAGGATGTCGAACTTGCCGTAAAAGCGGCACGAAATGCCTTTCAGTAAGTGTTATAGATATAGAGTATATTAAAAATATTTTGCTAACAAATGAACAATTAAAATGTATTATGTTTTAGACTAGGCTCTCCATGGCGAACAATTGATGCCTCAACTCGTGGCGAATTACTTTATTGTCTAGCTGATCTAATGGAAAGAGATCAAGTTTATTTAGCGGTATGTTTAAATTGGTTTTCTAAAAAACTCTTTCGTTACATATTGCTTATATTATTTGTAGAGCTTAGAAACGCTGGATAATGGCAAGCCGTTTGCAATGTCATACGGGGTAGACTTACCACTAGCCATAAAGAATCTTCGTTACTACGCCGGGTGGGCTGACAAAAACCACGGTAAAACGATTCCAATGGATGGTCCCTTCCTAAGCTACACCCGCCACGAACCTGTCGGAGTGTGTGCTCAAATTATTCCCTGGAACTTCCCCATTCTAATGATGGCATGGAAATTAGGTCCAGCCCTTGCCACCGGCAACACTATTATTCTTAAACCTGCTGAACAGACTTCATTGACTGCCCTTTACATTGCTCAACTTATTAAAGAAGCTGGCTTTCCCGAAGGAGTTGTAAATGTCGTTCCAGGGAAAGGACAGACCGGAGCGGTATTAGCAAATCACCTTGATGTAGACAAAGTTGCTTTTACTGGATCCACCGATGTTGGCAAATTGATTCAACAAGCTTCAGCAACTTCTAATTTAAAACGAGTTACACTCGAACTTGGAGGAAAAAGTCCCAATATCATCTTATCTGATAGCGATTTAGATTATGCTGTGGAACAAGCCCATTTCGGTCTTTTCTTTAACATGGGCCAATGTTGCTGTGCAGGTTCTAGAACATTTGTTGAAGATAAAATTTACGATGAATTTGTCGAACGTAGTGCTGAGCGTGCTAAGAAACGTACCGTTGGCAATCCTTTCGACCGCAACAACGAGCAGGGACCTCAAATAGATGACAAGCAGATGGATAAAATCCTTGGACTGATCGGTACTGGTAAGAAGGAGGGGGCTAAATTGGTTGCTGGTGGCAATCGTTACAAAGATCTCCCCGGATATTTTGTTGAACCAACTGTCTTTGCTGATGTTAAGGACGACATGACAATTGCTCGAGAGGAAATCTTCGGACCTGTCCAACAGTTGATTCGTTTCAAGAATTTGGATGAGGTAATCAAACGGGCCAATAACAGCGAGTATGGTTTAGCTGCTGCTGTTTTCACTAAGAACATCGATAAGGCTAACTACTTGGTGCAGGCATTACGTGCTGGCACTGTATGGGTAAACACATACAATGCTCTAGCGTCGCAGACTCCTTTTGGCGGGTACAAGCAGTCAGGTCATGGCCGCGAAAATGGAGAGTATGCCTTGCAGAACTACACTGAGATCAAAAGTGTTATTATAAAAATTAACGAGAAAAATTCATAAATAAAGCGTATTTGGTATTACTTTGTATTATATTTTTTAATATGACATAAATCATGAAAAACTAATTAAAGTTTGTTTGGTTTTATTGGGAAAAGTTCCGAAAACTGCTGGAAATATCAAATACATTCAAAACTATTGCAAACTATTCCAATAAAAGACAGTTAAAACAGATAACAAATTTTGAAAAGGATGTTTAAGTTCGCACAAATGGATAAAAATAATCAGAATTGGGGCAAACAATACGTATGTATTTAAAGTTTATGTTGAACAGAGTTTTGTAGTTAAGAGATACAAAATTAATATTTATTTTGGTGTTGTCCTGGAAGTAGAACGAAAGAATACACAGCTTTGGTCTAAAAATTTATTTTTTTTGCCAAGACTAAAATCGTAAGGGACTAGGGTACAGATGAGTAGTAAACGTAGATAGTCAAATACGCATTCTCCTTTTCCCTCATATCCTCATATGTTTCCTATCTATGAATACTAGTGAGCCAAAAAGATTTGACGAAATTGGACGAAATCAGGTACGTATTAAAAATAAGCCATTAACCACATAATTGAAAGCTTCCTGTTTGATTTGCACGTAAATTATAAATTTTTATATATAAGTTCAGATTATATGGGTAAAAGCAGCTGAGTTTACATTTGTGGCCAAATTGTAAGACACAAATAGTTAATAGCCGTCGTTTATTATCGAAATGGGTGAACAGGACCTATGTAAGTGTGGCAAGGGGGAAATTGATATTTTAGTCATCGAAATTAACCTAACATTACATATTATCATATATGATTTACATATGGTTCAGCCGATGATAACAAAACATCATCAAACACTGGCAGCATTCTAATAGCTTTGCCCAGCCTTACCTGAAAAATTCTTCTCAGCGTGTATGTATACTCTTCTGTGGTGTGAACCAAAGGAGATTCTGTTGACTGTCAAAATATGGTGTTTCAAGGGACCTGTCCGGTCCCCGTTGAGAGGGCCATCGAGAAAAAACTCAATAGAAAACTATGAAGATTTTAACATCAATTTGAGATCAAACAAATTTTTTTTGCCCAAAAATGGGCAAGTTCTAAGTTCTGGACTCTACCCCTTCCCCTGTCGACAGGTCAGCCCACCGGGGATTTATATTATTAAGGTTATTTTTAACAATGCGAGTAAAGATCTTATTTGGCTACATAGAACTTATCCTAATTAATTTATGGTTTTGCGCAATTATTCATATACTTTAGAGAATTCTCAAATAATTGGAAGTTTTTTCATTTCGACTTTTACAGTGTCAATTGAATTCAATTCATTCAATTATAATAATTTTTATTATGATAGCCAATTAAATGTAAGTTTTGGACGATTATTAGCAGTGCCGATAACTCCCAGGGCAGATACGCACACCGAAGGGACTATCTTCAACATATTCTTCTAGTGACGATATCGACATCATCGGCGTACGTCTATTGCAGAATTGTCAATTCGGTTGGACATGAACAAGGAAAAGACGAAGATTTCAACAGACAAAACCAGACATCTGGGGAGTTTGGACAGAGCTAAACTGTTGATAGGAGAAACATATAGGTGATAAAAGTTTCTCAAGATTGTTTTGGATTCCGGATGAAAGATATTCGATATTCTGTTTAGATTTTAGAAATTTAAAATCCATAATATCGATCTCGATAAAATAAACAAAAAATATAATTAAAATATATTAGTATTGGGTCTTGTTTCGGAGATGCTTGAAAGTACATTCGTTTCTATAAAACCTCTAAATATTTTTATAAACTTTATTAAAATCTAAACAACAAAATACAAACTATTATTTCAAATTTACGAGCTCTTTTCGTTAACTTTGAAAACAACACTCTTAATCTCAGTATAGTTTTGTAATGCATATTCGCCATTCTCACGGCCATGTCCTGACTGTTTGTATCCTCCAAATGGAGTCTGTGACGCTAAAGCATTGTATGTATTTACCCATACAGTACCAGCACGTAGTCCCTGTATCAAGTAGTTTGCCTTATCGATGTTCTGTGTGAAGACAGCTGCAGCTAAGCCAAATTCAGTCGAATTGGCGCGTTTGATGACCTCATCTAAGTCCTTGAAACGAATCAGCTGTTGGACAGGTCCAAAGATTTCTTCTCGGGCGATTGTCATATCGTCCTTAACATTTGCGAAAACAGTAGGTTCAACGAAATATCCAGGGAGGTCTTTGGCACGATTGCCTCCAGCAACCAACTTTGCCCCCTCCTTTTTACCAGTACCAATTAATCCAAGGATCTTCTCCATTTGTTTGTCATCAATCTGAGGTCCATGTTCGGTGTTAATATCGAAGGGATTGCCAACTGTGCGTTTCTTTGCACGCTCAGCACTACGTTCGACAAATTCATCGTAGATCTTGTCTTGAACAAAGGTCCTGGAACCTGCACAGCAGCACTGACCCATGTTGAAAAAGAGTCCGAAATGCGATTGCTCTACAGCGTAATCCAAATCACTGTCAGCTAAGACAATATTGGGACTCTTGCCGCCGAGCTCCAAAGTTACTCGCTTTAAGTTAGATGTTGCTGAAGCTTTTTGGATCAATTTACCAACATCGGTGGATCCAGTAAAGGCAACCTTATCAACATCAAGGTGATTAGATAATAACGCTCCGGTTTCTCCTTTGCCGGGAATAACATTTACAACTCCTTCAGGGAATCCAGCTTCTTTAATCAACTGTGCAATGTAGAGGGCAGTTAATGACGTCTGTTCCGCAGGCTTAAGAATAATAGTATTGCCGGTGGCAAGTGCTGGTCCAAGTTTCCATGCCATCATGAGGATGGGGAAGTTCCATGGAATAATTTGAGCACACACTCCTACAGGTTCATGGCGGGTGTAACTTAAGTATGGACCATCCATTGGAATTGTTTTTCCGTGATTTTTGTCAGCCCAACCAGCGAAGTAACGCAGATTCTTAATGGCCAAGGGTAAATCAACGCTGTACGACACTGAGAATGGCTTGCCATTATCCAGGGTTTCCAAGCTCTAGAAAAATAAAATATTGTGTGAAGATATAATTACTTTACCAGTTAAGGAATAATCTTACCGCCAAATAGGCTTGATCTCTTTCCATTAGATTGGATAACCGATAGAGCAATTCACCACGACTCGAAGCGTCCAGTGTACGCCATGGGGAACCAAACCTATAAATATGTTAAAATAAAATTTGATTGGAAATAGAAAATCGTATGTTAACTCACTCGAAGGCATTTCTTGCTGCCTTTACAGCAAGCTCTACATCCTCAGCGCCAGCTTGTTGCACTTCAGCAATTACTTGTTCGGTGGATGGATTGACACTGGGAAATGTATTTCCAGACTTGCTTTTGTGCCATTCATTGTTGATGAAAATCTAAAAAAGAAAAAAAAAATGAGATTTAAGTTCAGCACGAAGAATTGCAGTCCAATTAATTCGATATCAGTGACTTTCCAGCAGACAAAGCTAACGCTTAGCGGAGGCTAATAGATAGTAAATATTAAAAAAAGCTGCAAGGCTTGGTTTAGCAATTAATAAAAACAATGCAAAACCAAATAATGCCACAAAAAATAAAATCAACGGAAGTGTTTTTTCCAAGTATATGTTCAGCGTAGGTACAAACAAGCGGTGCTGCGGATCCTTTTGTCTGAGTAAAAGCACAATTAAGTTTATGCGAACTATAACGAACGATAACGCCAGTTTTTGCCATAAATGGACAATATTAAACCAATGACAGCTATATTCACATCCACTACACACAGCTTTTATTTAATCATCTTTTGATTTACATAATCAACAGATATATATAGGTTTTTTATTTCAGTTTCACTTATTTATATGCGGTGCTCGTACGCATTCACCTCGGACACAGAAAATTTATATTTTCTTATTTACAAAGTACGTAGGTACCTTACTTTAAATCAAATTACGACAAAATTAAATAACATAGTTCATAAATACCGCGCTATCTATTCTCCCGGTAACTATTGATGAGGCAAACCGACAAACCATACAAAAAAATTCCATAGACGTTATCAATAACCTTAAACCAAAAAAAGGTCGAGTAAAAGTTAAAATGTCAGTTAAACAAATAAAATATTGCCCTTAGGTCACCATGTCATTACTTCCATGATTAAATGGATTAATGGATAAGTGGGACCATATGAAAGGATACATCAAAATACTAAACCATTTTAATATAGGAACTCGTTTATTGGGATTTTCTTGTTTTAACACAGTAAAAAACACAAAAAAAATTAAATTCTTACTACGAAATTAAGGATTTTTTTTGACGAAACGGTAGAAAAAATAAAGGCATGCTTTTTCCTAAATGGATACATAAGGCGCGATGAATTTTTCTGGACTAAGGGGGATGAGGATGCCCTTAACACATTTGGACCCACTGTACTCATATTAGATCATTCAATGTGTTTCAAGTTCTTAATACAATATAAAAGATTTTGTCACCAATGTCACCTTATGTTCCAATTGCCTTGCTATTAGTCGAAGATATTTTGTAGCACGACACTTTATGCAAAAGTTAAGGGTTAAGTGATATATTTAGTTCATATACAGTAACATAGAGGCCATCGTCATGGTAAGAAATTGATAAATCGCTAATCAAGAAAAATATTTTGTAAAAAAATTAAGATTTTTGTCCGTCTGTATGTTTGCGCATGCATCACGCAAAAACATCCACATGAAATTCATCGAGGTTTTCGCAGTTACAATTCTTATAGTAAAACTTATCGTGATCCGCCGCCCAGAAGCTGAGTTCTATTTAGTAGACCTCTTGTCTACATTAAAATGTTAAAAGTTAAGGAAGGATCGAGCGATGGCGTGGGCACACCTTTAAGTAAAATCTAAATTGAATTTAATGATAAGGGCATCATGGCCGAATGGAGAGCTAAACAGCTATCAAGATTCAATGGTCATTAGTGAAAGCAGTCGTACTAACTTAAAAGAGTAATGAAAGGTTTTATTATTAAGTTCAAAAATATGAATATTTGAAATTGAATATATAATAATACAATCTATAAATATTATGCATAAAGGCCCATATGTAAATGTAAATCTTCGAACCATTGTTCATCCGACAATTTAATGAATCTGTAGTGAGTGACACCTTGGCACGGACTTCGTTCTATATTATTTAAAGACTTATTTCAGCTTTGTCACTTGCTAAGGATTATACATTATTCGACCATAAATTTGTGCCAATAAAACCAAAGAGTTTGTAAGAAATTGTATGTTTGTTTGATCTCCGATTATTAAAACTATCTCGATTCATTTATGCTTGAAGAAGCCTTAAAAGTTCACATAGTTAAGAATAAGGTCGGTTATTAAAACATTGCGAGCAGCTATTTCACTATATTTAAATAGCTTTTAATGTACCATATTTATGTAAATAATTGTATTCTGATGACGAAGATAATATGTTTTCCTTCGAAATGACGTGCATGCACATATTATTTGCTATTGATTATTATTATTTTTTTTAAACAAACAAAAAATTACGTAAATCTTAATTTCAATGTTGATAGAATAAATTCAGCTTAGATCTTGAATTAATTTTAAGCACGTTAGTTTAATTTTAGCTTTAGTTGTTTGGTTGTTTTATTTTTTTTTTGATTCAAATAAGAAAAATAATTAAACATTCTGATATTTTAATAAAAAGAAAATTTATATTTTGTCATTTCCTTCGATTCTGATTTGATTAAAATATGTATACCCTACAAAAAGAACGATTGGAAAAGTAACACCCTGTTAAGTTACCTAACCACTTTGTACTTAAAAAAAGAACAATCGTTTAAGTAAGTTTATTGGAAACTTCGTGTCCCACATATGCCCGAATAATATTTCAAAATTCCAAATTCTACACAAAATTTAAACTCACCCCGGTATATAGAACTTCAGGATTAAGATCAGGTTGTGGCACTGCTGGCGCTGATGCCGAATATGATGCTGCACTCAAAGTCTTTGGAAACTTACCAGCAGTCGCTGATCTCAAAATTCGCAACATTTTGCTGGATTTAGTAACAAGCCAAAAAATATAGACTAGAATTTCAAACCACACGAAACCAGAAGCGTTTGCCGACTAAAAAATAAATTTCGGCACCGGAATAGTTTTCTAAAAGCTTTATTGTATTATCATTTCACCAAATAGCTTTGTTCTTATTTACACATACCTTATGTACACATAAAGCAGATAGTAGAATTACTAGTTTACTTATCGCTGTCTCTACTAAAAGATGGAAATTGTGCGCCTCTGAAGTCGCGTGGATGACATGCAAATATTGTATTTCTTAAACATTTTTAATTCAAAGAGAGTTCAGGGTCGGGTTTTTAAGATCACGCTTAGAATTCGTAGCAGGAGTGAGGTAGCAATTTTTAAAACTTGGTTATAGGTTATAAAAATTGTGAACAGCATGCCTACATAGGTACATACAAAAATTGAGACTTGTCTGGATGATAAAAAATTTGATAAATGAATCACTTCAAATAAACTGAAAGTTCTATAATTGCGAAGCCAATCAACTTTGTAGACAACATGCTTTGCTTTTATAGGAACGAATGTGTATTGGTATAAGGCGCGTGTAAGTTTAAGTTCTAGTAAAACTAAAAGCTATACAAAATAAACTCATACGAAGCTTCATCGAATGCTGGTATATTACACGGCCTTTGAAAACGCTGCATTTAAAAGCATCAATAGCAATAATGAAATTAGTGGAGATAAATCATGAATGTATTGGATTACAATTTATGGTGAAATTAATAATGTGTGTAGTGTGCTTGTACTTTTAAAGTGGGGGACATTTTTGAAGTGTTTATTTTCTTGTTCTCTGTTTTAAGACACCTTATCTTTTATATAAACGCATAAAACGAACATTATGCTGTTGTTCAGGGGCAGTTATCGTCAAATTCATGTTGAAAGGGGATATATTACGCATTTGTTGTGCTTGGCCTATTTTATGATTTATCTATAATATACGAGTAGGTACTAACACTGCCTATGTTGTTAAACCGTTTCTAAATATTCGGTAGCTTTGGAGTACAAATAGCAGCTGCATTTTCTCACAGATCCTTGTCTGCTAATGTCACTAACTATGAATATCGTTGAGCGGATATTAGACGACTATCTAAAATAATGGCGACTTTTTATTGCTGTTCTGGATTATCTGCTTGAAGGGAAAGTTACGGACCCTAAAGTGGATTATAAATATTTTGCTGACAAATGAACAATCATGAAAGAGGATACAACTTCTGTGCGACGAGCGCTGGATGCTTGGATGGACTGGGTTTATTAGTAGCCCTGAATTATTGTTGCTGAGTTTGTTTAGCCCAAAAAATACGGAGTATCTGTGTTGCCCATTCCCTGACCCACTCCGATCTATTCCAGATATAATTTAAATTCCCAAGTGCGAACGCCCTGACCCATAGAATCCGCTGCTGCGTGCGTCCGTTTATTTTTGTCCCTGACAGCAAGATAGAATACACGTATACTTATTGAAGGTGACCTATAAACAACGCATTGACGATGAAGGAGGCCAATGGACGAATGGAGGCTTACCCCTGGCTATCAAATTTCAAATCGGTAGGTGGCTGTAGATTTTAACAATTAGTCAATTTTTCAATTGGAAACAACAAAGTGCAGTAGAAAAACAGATAATTTCCTAAAAAAATAATGAAATGGAGTTAGAATTTATACAAAAACATATCTTATATATACGCCGGATTCTATGCTCTCAGATAGTCAACACTGCATTCCCCTATCACTTTTAACCTGCAAAAAATATTTAATAATGGCCGCCAAATCCTCTCCTAATTTTCCTATCTGTAAATACATGTAAGCCAGAGACATGAAGTTACATCTAATTTGCTAAATTACCCGCCAAAAATATGTGTGGGCAGTTTTGCAACATTTCCAAATCGCAACAAAAAAAAAACAGCTGGTCAAGGCGGATGTGTTGAAAAATAGGAAGTGCTGCGATGTGTTGAGTTTACGTAATTAAACTTTTATTGCTGTATGCCAAAACAAAAAATTAGTTACCCAATAAATATGAAGTTGTTGCATTTTAATTCGAATATTTTTTGCGGTTATAAGAAATAGTTTTCTATTTTTGATCTGCCTTAAAATAAACATATTTGGGTTGTTATATTATTTCTATTTTGGTTAATAAAATGAGTTAAAATATATATTTTGTATTGAATTATTGCATAAATATTACGAAATTAGTTATGTTTGGGTGTAACGCTTTTGAGATAACATAAAAACTAGTCTGGGATTAACATCAACTCCTCCTAATACTGGCCACCACCACAAGGTACACTTGATTTGGGTGCCAGGTCACAGTGGATATGAAGGCAATGAAAAAGCAGACGAACTAGCAAGAACAGGATCCGCATTCCAATTCACGATACCAAGACCATTCTGCGGGCTTATCTATGAACACTACAAAAATTTGTATCAAAACCTGGCTAAAAGTGAAAAATCTACATTTGTGGATTTTCGTTCCCACATTTCGTTCGATTCGGCAAGCCACAGGCTTGACACTGCGGTGTCAAGAAACACCTGATGAGTATGGGAATAGCCCAAAACCATTCTTGTGGATTGCGCTACGAGGACGAGGAAACAGACTCGTCCGTCAACTTTACTTAGGTAAGTTATACCTTGAAGCAGCGGATATAGCTGCCAGCTGACTCAAAAAGATAGTCGCTTTTATAACCAACTGCGGCATCATTCATGAGCTCTAAACGGAAGCGATCACAATAGGCCCATGTGAGGCCGCAGGGATCTGGGATACATTATACCACCTCTGTCACACAATCTAAACTGTAAAATATGTATAGTAAATAGTTTTGGAATGGTTTTCTATATATATATATGAAATTCTTTGATTGCTTATTATTTATTTATTATTATATTATTATTTTTAATCGTTTTTTAATTATTTTATGTTACACATTTAGTTTGTAACAATCTGAGTCATTGAATTTTCTTAGCTGTTTGTTTTCGTAGGCCGCTTTGGAAATTTGTTATCTAATTTAATTAAACAATTCGACAAGGAGAGCAATACGATAACGCAAGCTCAGTAGAATTTAATTTATCTATGAATGCATTGGTCGATCCAAGACATTTGGCATGAAATATCATGCCGCATGGCCCATAGCAGACAAAAATTTGTAATTTGGAGAAAAAAAAGCCTTGAAGTATTTTCAAATTCTGTAGTTGTAGAAAGATATCTCAGAAACCAATTGCTCCCAATTCTCTTCGAAGATGTCTACAATAAAAAGAAGGAAACGAACATTTGGAAAATATAACACAAAACTTTATTCACATTCTGTAACCAAAAACGTTAACTCGTTGATGTTTCCTTCATCACTCAAAAAACACAGAGCTTATCTTTTGTCTTTCGTGACATTTGTTCTTTTGCCAGAGAACTCTCCGATTTCTTGAGACTCCCTAGTTCCTGGTTTTTACCTTCCAACTGCACCTTTAATCGCTCGTATACATCGGTCCCCGCCTGATGCCTTCGCATTGATTCCTTAACCTTTAAGATCTCACGTTCTTTTTTGCGTATATCATCGGCTATTCGAACACTTTCTACATTCAGTGTTTTAGTTGAATGATTCTGAAAAGCATTCTTCATTGTAGGAGCAGCAACTGTTCCTTTAGGGACGGTCGAGGCAGTATTACTTGATAAAATTGTTCCATTCAGAAACGAGAAGACATCAGTTTTCTTAGATTCTCGAGCATATGCCCGGGCATTTAGTATTTCTTGCCTTTTTTTATTCTGTTTTAACTTCTTTTCGACACTAAATAGATCTTTATCTCCATTAGCAGCTTCCCTCAGTTCCATACAGTGATCGAGCGACCGACCCGGTGGCAGAATTTGTGCACTTATGGGTGTTATAATCCCCTCCCCGTTCCAACCGAGGCCAGTTCCAGTAATGTATCCCATCTTAGCCATCAGTTTGGAACCAATCCCCCTTGTATACTTCTCCCATTCACCAAGCGCTTGGTCTGATGCATATGAAAAAAGGCTTTGTTCAATAAGGCGCGCTCTTCTGACCGAATCCATATCATCTGATCCTGTGTCAGACTCTGAATCAGAACTTCCGCTGCTGAGATCTTCATCTGAAACAAAAATAATTTAAGCCAACTGAGATCTCAGTAATGTTAATTAAACAAACCATGGAATATGGGAAATAAGTCCTCGAAACTAAAGTCCATTTCCTTTTTCTGGTTATCCAGACGCACGCGGCAGTTTTTCTCGACGAAATTGGCACACAAAACACGTCCCTTGTGCCATATGCGATCACTCATCTTGGCTAAGACAACGCAGTTCCTAGCGAGCTTATCAAACTTTGGCTCCGCATACTCTTTTAAGTCATTAAAAGCCACAGTTTCCCCATGCGAATAATGACACTTTTCATTGTCAAACCTGCACTCACCTTCGAGGAAGTACGAACAAGGGACCATCTCTTTATGAGTCGGATTTGTAAAGAGTACACGAAGTCGGATGTCATCCGTTGTACACTCGCTGGATTCCTCCAGACTGCATATTATGGCATTGTGATATGATGTGGTGCCCCAGGAATGATGATGAGGAGCAGAACACTTTTCACCAACCATTGATTCAATTTGTCTCTAAAATATTCCAAATCAGACTAAGGACATTAAATCAAGACTAAAAGTTACTTTGAGTGCACCAAGTTTATCTTCTGTGTCATTATCGCTGTCGGTGTCGTCTTCCTTGTCCAGTTCTCTTATTTCCTTCATAAAAAGCCTCATTTCATCGTCCTTCTGTTCATGTTTAGTTCCATCTGCAAGTGGAGTGATTATGTACTATGAAGTCAATGTCGATAGCGAAAACAAACTTACCGCCTTCGCATGCTGCCATAGTTTCCTTCGTCAATTCCAATAGTTCCAGAAGATCATTTTTTAGGCTTTCTAAGGATTCTTTTTGATTAGGATCTATGCAAGATTTTAGGGCTTCCTCCACCGTTTTTAGCTGGATTTTGTAATGGGGGTTATGGGGTTCTCAAAAATATAAGGAAGCAATGCTCGACAAACCTGTTCACAGTATTGATCGAGTTGGCTGGACATTATGGAAGATGAAAACAAATTTACATTCTTAAAATTTTCGCAGTTTTGAGATCAACAAATAACAAAAAATTCCTTTATTGACGTTTCAGTTGGGACCAGTCACTAGTTGTATTTCAACTTTCCAGATATGTTCTATGAGGGATTTCTATGTTTTCTTAGGGGAAAATATAAATTAAAATGTGGTAGTAGAAACCACAGATGAGTAATTATAAAGTTATTCGACTTCCGTATCCCGTGCATTTTTTTTTTTCGGCACAATTCTTCACAGAGGGTACTGTTGACATTACCATATATGTAACCGAATGAAATCACTTACAGTGAAATTGAAATCATATCTGTCATTTGAGACGCTGCAAAATTATTTTATGAAACATTTTTGTTTTATACTTCATATTGGTTTCGCAATTTGAACAATAATGAATGCTGCCTTAATATAACTTTGGTCATACAGTACGCAGAAAGTAATAGGAAATTAAAGTTGCTGCATATCATGTGCAACTATTTGCTAGGACTTATATCGTATTACCGACTTAATATGGTCCTTAAGATAAGATTTGAAAAATCCCGAAGCAAAGTTCTAAAAATGTTGGAGAAAATAATTTGACCCACGTTAATTACTTTTGATGGAAACGCAATTATTGTAGTAGATATAACATTTTTTCTTTACTAAAGAGATTACAAACATGGAAATAATACAACTGGTAATATACGCTGTTGTATTAAGCTGTCTTTAAAGAAAAAGTTAATGGGGCTAGTGTTGGTCCTGGCATTTGGGAAATGCAGGCCCATATGGATTAGGAAGATGCTTCCAAAACAAATCCATCTCCTTAAACAATTCTTCGGTGAGATCTTTGTGATTTTCTATGATATACAGAAATATTTCCTTCGATAATATCCAATTATGGAATACGGCAATTTCACTCTTGGTCGAAAATTTTGAAACCGATATCGATTAAAGTGAAATGCCAATTTTCAACTTAAATCGATTTCAATTTCATATCACACATGACATTTTTCCAAAATGGATTCCATTGCGCAATACTGTAATTGTGTGAGTGAATTGGCTCAATACACTTAAATTTCTACATTTTCACAGTATTTATTCTCGTATTTACAATTTTACTGTTACTGTGCTTTGATGAAGACCTTTCTGTGGTCAGGAACTGAGCGGGGGGTAATAGCTCTTTTTATACCCCGAATTTTTATTTATTGAACTTCTGTGGGCAAATAAAATAGAAATTTCGGGTTGAGTTAAACAATCCTTGACAAACTGGCCTTTGTCCTGACATGCAAGTTCAGCAACCCTCCTTTCTAACCCTATTTGTTGGAGGTCAATAAGGAGAACTATTTTCCCGGGACTTTGTATTCCTAAATATAAGTCCACTTACATCAGAGGGTCCAAATTAAGAAATAAAGTCAAGTTGGAATTGCTGGTGTTTCAACAGAAAAGGTGTTTCAGTTTTATATATATGTACTACTCAAAACAGTTGGAGAAACACTTATTTCAAGAGTTTCTTATGTTTCTTTTTAAAAAACTTTATTATTGTCAAATATTATTGTCAAAATTTATAATTTGTTAATAACTTGACTATAGCCCCATTCCTACTGGTTCCTACCATACCATAGCTATAGAAAAAAAACTGTAAATTTTACCTAATGCGGTGATACATTTCAATATTTTTTTTACGAAATATAAAACTACCCAAAATACTTTAACAGCTCATAAGGAAAGCGATGGTATATTTTTACAACGAAAGGGAAGGACCTTCAATTAATTCCGATTCGCACCTTCATATTTAAGCACCTTTTTACAACAAGTTGTATTTATTTTGGATGTTTGCAGGACTTTTGCAAAAGCTGTGAAACGGAAACGTTAGGATGGTACTGGGGAGGATCTTAACCAGGGACCCCGCGATTAGTAGTTCGTTCAACACACTAACCGGTAAACTACACCACAGATGAATAAATTAAAATAAACTATATTTCCACTTCACTCTTATTTTATTTCCTTTCCCAATAAATATTTTTACCATTTTACCAGGTGCTATTTAACTTCAATATTTAGTCCATTCAATATTTTGTCAAACTAAGTAAAGTATATATTCTTATCAATTCAATTCACATCTAATTTGTTGTGCAAGTAATGAATTATTTTATTTAACAGATAAATATTCTGAAAGGAATTACAGAGATGGAAAAGTTGTGCTTCGCGTTTAAACTAGTTACCAATTTTTGGCATATAGTAAATAATGAAAACAGTGAAGCACCCTTTTAAATGTTACTCTTTCCAACAACTGACTGGAAACTTTCCAACATAGAATTTATCGGATGGTAATGCCACAATGAAAAGTCAAAAATTTTTGTTGTGTCAAAAATTGCATATTGCTATAACCTCAACTAACAAAGAAGCCGTCATCTCTTGATTAGTTTGCAATTTTTTTTTAAGAAATTAAAATAAATAATTCAATATGAGTTCCATTGGCACAGGAGTAAGTTTCCATTAATTAAAATAATAATTGTATTAATATTTCTCTACCCAGTACGATCTATCGGCATCACAATTTTCACCTGATGGCCAAGTGTTCCAAATCGACTATGCCTCGAAGGCAGTGGAAAAAAGTGGCACCGTCATCGGCGTGCGCGGCAAGGATGCTGTTGTCTTAGCTGTTGAAAAAATTGTAACCAGTCCTCTGTATGAGGAAGATGCTGGAACCAGGATCTTTACTATTGACAAGAATATAGGTCTGGCTCTTGCTGGGCTTCTGGCCGATGGACGCTACATTGTAGACATTGCTCGACAGGAAGCGGCAAACTATCGTCAACAGTTCGATCGAACAATTCCATTGAAATTGCTTAACGAGCGAATTTCCGCATACATTCATGCCTACACTTTGTACAGTGCTGTGCGTCCATTTGGTGTCACGGTGATTTTATCTGCCTGGGATGAGGATCAAGGTGCACAGCTGTATAAAATCGAACCTTCTGGTTCTTCGTTTGTAAGTCGGAATGTAATTTTTCTATCAAATAAATTTTGCTTTAAATCTAATTTTAGGGTTACTTTGCTTGTGCCAGTGGCAAGGCAAAGCAGCAGGCAAAAACTGAGATGGAAAAGTTTAAGTTTGTTGAGATGAACACTGACGATTTGGTTCAAAATGCTGGCAAGATGTAAGTTCAAAAGTTCACCTTGTTTTTAATTAGCTGATTATTGTATTTCTGTAGCATTTACCAAGTCCACGATGAACTTAAGGACAAAGATTTCCGTTTCGAAATGAGTCTGGTCAGCAAAGAAACAAATGGCGTTCATATTCTTAACCCAGCGCCTTGGCACGCAAGGGCTGTGGAGGCTGGTCAAGCCGCCAAGCGGGAAGACGATAGTGATAATGAGATATAGAGTGTGTCGTGAGATGGTTTTCCATTTCAATGTTTTTTATTTTTGCTTTGCGGAGTCTGCTTACGTGGAGACATTTTTCGAAAGGATTTGTATGGTAAAATGAAATAAAATTTTATTACTATAAAGCTATTGTTTTCTTAACTTATTTGAGTCTTCCGAGCAGAGCAGAAGGCCTATTCTCAAAAGTGATGGCTTTACAATACGATGTGAAAAACAAATCTGCCCTCAAAAACGATAACGATCTGTTCTTGGTTCCTTATTTATCTCGATATCGTCGAAATCTCTCGGTATCGTATGTTTAGGTCTGTTAACTTTCTTTTGTGTGAAGAAATTGAAAGTGTCGAAGAGGGTTTTGCCTACTGCAGCACGATCGCTGATAGGCAACAAACTTAAAAAGGAAATATCAAAAATATCGCTAAGTTAGGCAAAAAAAATCCACGGAATGCGGTTTCTTTACTTCCTTACAGAAAACTTCTTAAGGGCTTTATTGCATTTGAATAAAATAAGGTAATTGTTTTGTTAAATAATTACTAGGTCCATCCGTGAAGCATTTCGTAAGCAATAGTTTAGAAATATTAACTTACAAAATACTAATGGTCATACGAATGACCTTTCCTTTAACATTCTGACAGATAAATTGAAATTTTCGCTCAGCTATAAATCTTATCGGCTGTCATACTTTGACCGAACAAGAATAAACGTAATTTTTTGATTTATTGTAGCAACAAGAAATAAGAGTTATTGAAGAACATTTTAAAAGCTTGAGATTTATTTCTGAACTCTGATTTATGGCAGCAAATGAAGAACCCAGCAAAACAAAAAAAATTTAAAAGGCAGTTTAATATATACATACAACTCTTGTAAGTTTGGCACACTTTTGAAAGTGTTGGTGGATTGAAAAAAACCTTGAGTGGGATAGTATTATTCTTGAATTTATACCTGAAACTCTAAATCTAGCACAAAATAAGACTACAAATCAAAGAATTTGTATATTTTCGTGTTCATATTTCTTTAAACAAAATCACCACATATATAAAATATTATTGAACAACTTCCATCCAACGAAATTCGTTCACTTGGCAATTCAATTGCACTCAAACTCACCACACAGCTGTCATCCAAAATTAATTTTCCACCGTCCTCTCCCTCTGACAAACTATTCGTTGTTTCCTTCTCATTGGTTTTTCATGTCAATTAGCTGTCAAAATTTAAATCGAATATTGCGGAAATCGTCTTGAAGTCGTCGAGTCGCGTGGAGAGAAAAACGCGAAAACTAGGAATAAAAAAAAATCAGAGCAGCGCAGAGTTCACCTTCATTTCGTGCGTTATCCGCAGATTTTTTCTCTCAATTTAATCCTTCCTCCGACAATGTTTATTTAACTTTACTATCATTTCACGACTGAATATAGTTTTAATTATGTTTATTTGCAAATAAAAAGTCAGTTAAATTGAGGAAACAAGTGCATCAAATGTAAAAGAACAAAGTGCGTTAAGTGTCTTTTTTTTTTCAACCAAACAAAGAAGGAAAAAATCCATAACAAATATCACCACGACTAGAAAAAAACGACAAGAGAAACTGGCAATGACACACGGATTGGTAAATACCCTTTAAACCTGCTAGTGCTAGGCTAAAGCAAAATTTTTATTTAAAAAAAAAAAACTAGAAGCTCTGGTTCTAGCACATACGTGTACCTTTCGGGCAAATGCAATCGTTTCATTGGTGTTTTCGTATCGTATGATAATTTTACATTCTCCCTTGTGCCGCACCGAAAAGTGCTTTTGAAACACTTTCAGTGTTTTGCATCAAATGGTTTTTTTTTTTCAATTTTGCAGAAAAGTTGTTGGCACCGGTCCGGTGTTTTAGTTGATGACGCCGGGAAAATAGCGTTTCCTTATTATTGCGTGTGTCCAGGGCTACAGCAATACGAATATGAGACACATTTGTATATTGCAAATATATTTTTCTCGCTTCATTCAAATGATGGAGAGATATACCGAAGGGTGTCAATGGGTTAATTTTGGTAATGGGTTGGTTTTCTGTGATGAGGATTAAGGATTGGCGTTTATATTTACGTCTTTATGTTATTAAATTGTCTTCATTCATAGTTGTCATCATTCGTTTAGGATTTACATGCATCGAATCTTTTGAAACCATGGGGTACCATTAGGAGGAGTTATTAACCTATGGAGGAGTTAACCTATGTAGGCTTGTATATCCTTAAAAGAAACTCAATTTTCTTTCCACCATACGTTTATCAGTGTCACACTTATTTGATTGGTTGTTTTGCATACTGCACGTAATGGTTTTATACCTATACCAAGAAATATGCATTAGGCTAAATTGTTCAAGGTGTTCCATCTCGTGGTTTTGAACTTAACGGCTGACATTCCGAGCAGCCTCTTTTGGCTGTTAATACTGTGCCCATTCTTTTGGGCCTCGTAGTGGCCGAGCCGATATGTTTTAATACTTTTTGGACCACACATACCAATTGATACTGCTTTATATTCTTCTAAATTCTGACTTTTCAGACATGGACATAACCTATTCCTCCAATAATTTTGTAATTAGTGTGTGCTCTTCTGTCCTATAAAAAGAATCCTGGAAGGATCAATATTTTGTTAGAGCTTGTTCTTCTCATATTAGGTTATGCATTTTAAACCCATTTTTTTTCATTGTTTCATTCACTATCGGTGTGATTTTTAGTGTAAAATTTACCCTAAACCGCAGTTAACGAATATGAAGTCAAAATGATGGCTGTTAACAACAAAGACAGAAACTCTGTTTTTAAAGGTTTACACAACCTTGCAAACTTTTTGAAAAGCTGTTTATTGACATAAAACCTCAGTTCATCCCGACAGTAGAATAAAAAAAAGAAGAAACCTTAAATCACACAAAAACAATACCAACAAACTGACAAAATTTGTTGAAGTTAAACAAGTGTATCCCACATGTGGACCAGTAGAGGTGCATTCAAGAAAGTGGAAAATTATGATCTCTCACTCTTGATGGCAAAATCTTCGGATTTACATAGAAGAAGCTGAAAAAATCAAAATCTCCCCAAAAATCGGTACATATAAAAAAAACCACAGCGACAGCTCAACTTCCTCAACTAAGCTCCAGTAAGGGATTTGATTGAACTCAATTTAAAAGATACATTAAATCGACTCAGGGATACCTACAATATTTATGCAGCCGGGCGCTAGCCAAACCAATGCCGAATAAGTAAAATGGGCTCTAGGAAATAAGGCCCAAGAAATAAACCCCCGAAATAGAAATGAATTAAGGCCTTAAAATTGGGTCTTTATTTCATTATGAAATAAAATCCCAATATAAAAATGAAATAAAGGCCCAACAGTTGGAATCTATTACACAATGACATAAAGTTATTTATATTATTTCATTTATTAAGAATCGTCGAATGAAATAAGGGGGGCATGCTGCCCCTGCTTGATTTCGCTGTTGGATTTGGAGTAGGTGCGAGGTTAGGTATACCTATGCAAAGATTTATTGGATATCAAAAAACTTGTTTGCGTATAGCCAACCTCGCGAGTACTACAAATCTAACAGCAAAACTAAGCAGGGGGTGTGAATATTCCGAAACCATAAAGATTCCGTAAACATTAAATCCATCACGAAACAACGAAATCATTAGGAATTTTGAAAACGAAATAAAGCCCGGCGGCCTTTATTTTGCAGTAGTCATTGAACTTCTTGGGACCTTATTTCCTAGAGCCCGTAAAATGTATGTGCGTCTAGTTATTACCAATAGATCCTAATTTCTCGCTTGCTATTCCACTATTGATTCCTCCCATATTAAAATGTTTACAAGGGTTTAAAGTTGCAAGAGGAAGTAGACAGCCTGGACAGTTGTTTCAATTTTAAAATATTTTTCGAACAGGGATAGTCTTGAGCTTCTCTTTGTCCTAGCCTCTATAAATGTCGTTACCCTTATTGTTTGGGATTTAAAACAAATTCTCGCCAAGAATTAACCATGTATTTAGTTAACAAATTTCAATGGAAATTAAAGGAAAAAAGTCAGAACAATAAAGAGGTCGATTATACATTAATCAGTGATAGTTGTGTTTTTTAATTATCAATGCTTAAATAAATGTCAATTGGAGAAATATTAGAAACTAAAGATTGAATATTATCTTGGGACATCGGAAACACGTCGAATGGGACCACATTCCAAGTAGTATATCAGTTTGTCGTTTCAGGCTTCTTAGCTCGGTTTTAAAGCATAATTCAACCAGAAGAAAAATTCCTTTATCATCGTTTACTGATGCTACTCGTACAGAATTAATCTTAACATAAATAACTAAGTTCTACTTGCTGAAACTTAAAATTCCTTTAAAGAATTGAGCTTCTAGAGCGGATTGTAAATTTTAAAGTTTACAATATATACCATTTTCAAGAATAGCATTGCAAACATTTTCGACTTTCAACATTGCGTTTAACAAAGTGGACAAACATCGAATGAAGAGTCTCAATTCTAAACCGGTTTTAAAAATCGGTTTAGTACTGAGGTTAAAATATTTGCTGTAGCTTTTAAGTACTTTGACAGTTATAAAAAAATTGTATGTATTCTTTAAAGATTTTTAAGCATGGTACACTATCCAGATGTTGGTAGTTAATTTTTATACGAAAATTTTCCCTGGGAAAAACTAAACTAAATATAGTTTACGATTACCTTATTTGGGAGCAGTGGCTTAGTGATTAAGTGCGTTGGACCACTAAGCGAGAAGTCGCTGGTTCAAATCCCGACCTGTACAACCTGAACGTTTTTATTCGCTGCCCCACCTATTGCGAACGTCTGACAAACATCGTGATAAACAAACACGTGAATTTAAAAACCAACTTCTTACATATATGTATGTATACACAAAAAACGATTTGTTTGAGTTGTGAAAAATCAAATCCGATCTGTACCACCTTGACGTATGAAAAACATCCAAGAGTAAAAAAATTAATGCGAAGATTCTCAAAAATATATTACAGTTCGTCATCGGCATTAAACTGTAGGTCCCTTCCATTCGTGTCAAAAAAATATATCTTTGCACGAGAATGGGCTGTTCACGCCTAATATTTTTTAAAATGTAAAAATACCTATAATTTAAAGTATTTATGTAGAGTTTAAATAAAGTAATAAAATTTAAAATAATAAAAAATAATGGTTCGATCAACAGGACATAGGTAGAAATGGTAAAATGTTCAAGCCGATGTAATTTTTTTTTTAACTCGTAATACCCTATTCTTAATACCTAAAAAATAATCTTTAAAATTCGTCACTGATCCAGGAGGTTTTCTTTCTTTCGAAGCTTCGTAAAAATTGGTTAAGTACTGTTGTGATTGAATATTTGCTGCACACATCTGCAGCTAAATGTGACTTGATACGTACATTCAAACAACTACCTTATATAATAAAAAATATAGATTGAAAGAATAAAAAAAATATGTTAACAGTATACCGTAGCTTACAGTGGGCTCGGTTACCTTCTTGATGATGTCTCGATAATGGTATTACACGTTGTGGAAATACACTAAAAGTAAGGAGATAGACAAATGGATTTGATACTCCATACAGTCTGTTTAAGTGTATTGTAGGTTTTCAATTGCAAATATAAACCGATTTTTGTATATAAGTCAACCCAACCTGATCTTTTTACTTACCTCGGCTGACATTACTAACCCGCTTTTGAAAATGGTATTGCTGCCCAAGTGCTTATACTTCATATACTCACCTTCCACATAAATCAAACATAATAGTGAGCTTACCTGCTTGTGTCTTTGCCTTTGCTATTCCAATCCTTCTTTTTCTTTTTTAATAATTAATTTTTCTAATATCCTTTTTTTTTTGTCCCACCCCATTAGTGTGTTGGAAAAGAGTTCTTTTACATATGCTTCAACTCAAACGATAACCCTCGCTGTTGACTGTAACTGTACAAAGATATGAAAATATTAAGTGCTACTAATAAATAAACAATAAGTGCTTCATCATCTATAAACCTGAAGAGACGAAGAAAGAGAGAGAAAGAGAGAGAGAACCAACAGCTGAAACCAAAAACCATCTAAAAATCCAATTAGAACAAGGTACTGCAGCCCTGAATCCAGAGGTAATTTAAAGGTTTCACGACAAAATAACTTTTGAAAACGGATGATCAAATGTCTAGCGAATAATATATACATACATATATATTTTTTAATTTTATAACTGTCATGCATTGGTGTTTTGTATGTAATGTGCTCTTGTTAATGTCCTAGTTTTTTTTGTCTTACTAAAATATTTTTTGTGGAATTTGCTTGCACGGACTTGGATTCGGCACTTTTCAAATCAAGGTGCTTCCCTGTATTTTATCATATCTCCAGTTTTTCCTATCTAGCTAAGTATTTTTTTTATTGTTATGTTATAAAGTAAACATCCCCAGTTTTCATGTACATTTGGCGTGTGGAATAGATTTCATTTGTGTTGTGTTTTGTGGAAAATCGATAAGTAAAAGGGTGGGACGAGGAGAAAAGAGTATATGAGGCGAGAGCCAATGCCGATTGCCGCGAAATGTGTAGACACTTTCATAACAACAATAAACATAAGTCTACAAAATAACGTAACATAATTCTAATAGTCCCGCATTAAACAGGAAGCTAAAAGCGATGTAAGGAGGGGGTTTAGTGTTTGGATGCCATATAAAATTTAAGGAGAAAAGAGGAAATGAGCGATGACAGATTACTTACAGGTTAAAATTATTGGTCGAGGTGTAGCGCAACGAGTTTTTTCAATGACCATCGCCGTTAAACATCGAAGAATTTAATGTCATGATATGGCTTTGTTCTACGTAGCCTTTTCATGTTCCTAAATTTAAATATTTTGCGCGACTGCTCGCACATGGTTGGGGGAATTATCATGGTTATGATCTGAACTTAAAAGATCGTGTTGGTAAGTTTCCGGTTTCCCAAAATTTCATTACCGAAACCAATCAAATGCATTTGTTTTTTTAATAAACGTAGATATATAACCGTTAATTTATGTTGGCCTTTTAGACGAGGTTCGTTATCAAGTCAGCTACAGTTAAAAAAGTAAAAATCCGTGCAGTTAGGTGTTGTAGGGTTTGAACTTTGGCAAATAGCACTTTTATTAAAAAGATATATATTAGCTTTATGCCTGAAATAAAGGGTTAATGCAACAATGAATGTGTGTCATATGTGTGCTAATTGCTAATAGTTCATTTACACTGAGTTACAAAACAATTACATTTGAAAAAGGGCATTTGACTCATCGGACAGTCGATTTTTTGTAGTTATGTACTAGTTTTTTGTTCGGTGTTTGTGAAGAAAGTTAGAGTACCCTTAAATTGTTCCGTTTTGTGTGTATTATTACAGACACAAATT
Source organism: Ferdinandea cuprea (assembly GCA_963576555.1). Taxonomy (NCBI): domain Eukaryota; kingdom Metazoa; phylum Arthropoda; class Insecta; order Diptera; family Syrphidae; genus Ferdinandea; species Ferdinandea cuprea. Next base: position 81,076,414 of record OY754958.1, on the reverse strand, counting down.
AAAAGTGCCCACAAGAAAACAAAGGCAAAAAGGCGAGTCAGGTAAATGAGAAATACAGTGCCAATGTTTCGTTCGTTGGTGGTTGCGAATAGTTTTTACGTATAGGGCAGAATATTTTTCTATGGTCTTGCGGTCACTAAGTTGAGTTATTTTAAAGGCTGCAATTTTGAAGCAAGGTTCCAGAAAAATTTCTGCTAGGATTTCTGCCTTTCTTAAAAGATAAAATGTCCCTTTCGGTCGATTTCGCATAACATCATATTGTATACCGGAAGGAACAGCAAAGGAAAGAAACTTGCCCAACTATGCTTAAAAACCGAATGAGAATGGGCTCTATTGAATGGAATGAACTAGCGCAATAATTCAATTTCGTTTTTACTCAAGTTAAGCGGCTAAAGTTTGTGGCCGCAGATATTAGCAGTAGTATCGTGTTTGTACAAGTGTTTTTGCAAGTAGTAAACGTATTTTTATAGGCGTACATAATTGCGGGTTCCATAAGGAGCACAGTAATCCAAAAATATAAACATATCCTACATTTGCCTCTTATTAAAAAACAAATCTAAATTTTTGTTTTTGGATGATCCTAGACAATTGAAACAGATGTTGGTACCTAGATGTTGTTTTATTCAGATTGACGCTATCCATGTGGGGAATGCTTGTATTAAACCACAATTTAATGCTAGTGTAAATAAAATAAATAAAAAAAAACACTAACAAAATATATAACTAAATAAGAGTTAGAGTTGATGTACATATATAAGAATTACAACATAATGTTAATTGACCAAAGTGCTAAATGAGTTGCACGCGTATTTGTATACAAATACAAACTGGCTATAGAAATCTATGGCGACAGAAACATCACAAAATAATTTACAATTTGATTGATGACAATTTATTTTGTTTTCCATTTCTATTTAATTAATTCGGTGCACACGAATCATATCAACAATCCATGCATCTTGCTGTGTTCTCTCTGCCATCCATCCATTTCGCTCGTTTAAACATTAGTTGACTATTTATTTTAAAACAATATAATTTTTTGAATCGTGGTACATCTATCATCACCACTTGGTCATTCAGTGGTTGTCATTGTCCCACCCTCGCTTTTCCAAATCATTGTTATTGATTTTTAATGAGATATGTATATCGTATCAGTGTATAAAAACACATGCGTACATAATCCGACTTAACATGTCATTTATATATGATATTTCGCTGTGTTAATAATTTTTGCTATACGCTAATCTACGAAAACATTATTATACACGTGTCTGTCCTCGAATATAACAAATTAGTCGTGTTTCCCCTACTCGACAGAGATTGAACAAAGTCCGATCAATACTACACTAAAAGCTACCAGACTTTTAACTTATGTCTCTCCATTGTTTGTGGAACGCGAGCTAATCGAAAAGAAACACATCGGCTTACCCAAGAAACATACGATCATTGGCCCCTGCCAACAGTCTCGCGTTCTCTTTAGAAACTAGAGCATTTGTTTTTTAGTACTTGGTGATTTTCTTTAAAATTAGATTTACTCATTTTATCAGTTCATTGTCCATGGCTGTGATAAGACTTCAAATATTTGATTTTTATTTAGGAAGAGAAGACATTAACTAAATAGTAAAGTAAATAGTAATATAGCACCTGATTAGTTACGTAATTTTTTTTTATAGGTACATATGTATGTACGCATTTTTGGTTACACATTGCTGAGTGTACACATTGAGTTGATGACACATTTGGGAAGGCAAAACAGTACGACATAAAATTAAAACAAACTCTAGGCAGAGAAACAAGAAAGCATCCGCAAATGATTTCAAAACAACTAACAAGTACCTACATACTTAATATTTTTTAGTGCTTGAAATTGTTTTTAAGCTTTGAGATTTAAAAAGTTTAGGTAATAGAATTGTTTGAATTTGTTTCAAACTTTAAATTTCTAAACCAAATTTATACTTAATGAACTTTAGTAGTTTAGCAAAATGAGAACCACAAACGCATATCAGTAGGAATGCCATGCCGGTAAAGAAGAGTAATTTAGTAACGAACATATCCAGTTTTCTCGTCAAATGTTATCTAAAACATAGATACTAGTGGTGTCAAATAAATCAAATGAACATAATAACTCCAAACAGATACGCTCCATTTATGTGATCCATTCGCTAGAAAAAACCCTAATACTTAACCTTGGCAATCAATGCCAGATAAGATTTTCGTTCTGAATGATAACACCTGAAAGTTAGTAACATTCTCTTAATTATTTTACAACAACAAGAAAAAGTTAATACCTCACTTGGAACACACACTATCACATATGAATGCCAACAATTTGTTACACAAATCGATCTAATTATTCATTTGCTGATGCGGTATATAAATACATATTAATCACAAATCATTTTCTTTTGCAAATGTCAACAATCGTATGTGGAAATTTGCTTGCAATTGACATTTTTTTTTAAATTCTTTAATTGTGAAATATTGTACGTGCCGGTTTCATATAAATAAGGGTAATTAAACGCACTATTGAGTCAGCATTTATGTGAACCTTAGGAAGTATCTGATTTGATTTTCTTTTCACAATTTGTTTGAATATTTTTGGTGGCATATTAATTGATTCAAGTCTGCATTTTTAAATTGGTCTAAAGCGTTACCATTTTTGTCAGTGGTGTAAAACGCTTTACTTCCATCAGTCAAGACACGTAGAATTAAAAAAGGAGCTTGCATACGTGGCTCTATGTGTTTTTGTGCGGCTTCGTATATGAATGGTGAAGTAAATGGGATAGTGCAGTAGTGACGGAGAACAATAAGGAACATAACTTAAGGATCAGAACGAAAATAATATTAAAAATTACTATCCGTCGTATTTGCTGTGGTTAAGTGTTCATACTTTGAACTTAATTTCCTAGACCAGAGTAAGTCGTGGTTTGTTTGTCGTTTCACTCTGTTAGAGTTAAAATATACACAAAGTGAACAGTGCAAAAGCAGTGAATATCATTTGATCGGCTCTGTTGCAGTCGCGCAAGTTAAGTTTGGTAGATCTTTTGACCACATTAGAAATTGTGGTTACTCTTTGCAATATCATTGGTTATTTTAAATCTCACACTGATAGTAAATACAAGACAAAAATAATTGATGAAAATTATTTAATTACATTAATATTACACATTGTTAGTGCAAAAAATATGTCTTAATTCTTTAAATAAATATATAACAACTCTAGAATTGCGAGTCCGCCAATTTACTAAGAACAGGTTTTTGTAAAGACATTCGACTGGCGATATTTAAATGATTGAAATATGAAAACCCTCAGCCATGGCGAAAGCAATTATTCTACTAAATGAATATGAACAGAAGTAATAGACAGTAGTAACGACGTGTTAAACTGCAACATTTTAAAATTGAGTTAAGGTAATATTAGTCTTTATTTCATTTATTGTCATTACTGAGCGCGCAAATAAATGACATAATGATTCATTAAAAGGACCATGAATACGATATACGAACAGTGGATTAATCATTAAGTGTGTTGGACTACTAATCATGGACCCCTCCATGTTCAAATCAGTCACGTACTTGTCATGAGAAGCTTCTCAACAATCAACTGCCGTTCGGAATCAGAATTAAATTGTAAGTCACTTCGATTCGTGTCAAAAAATATATCTTCGCACACATAGTGGTTGGAGAAGCTAGGCTTAAGATACAGTATAAGTCTTTTAAGCCTAATATTTACTTTTTTTTTTTAAAAGGAAATTTCTTGCTGTCCAAATGTTGCGGTGTCAAAAATTGACTTGTGATCAGGCTTTGAGATATCAATATCATAATATTTGTCGGACTTTTCTAGTCGGTCTGTCTAGTTACCTCAGATTTGTTTTGACGGACTTTCTCTGACAGTTTTTTGCTGCCTTGCGTTGCAGTGCAAATATAATATATTATATTTTCTTAACATTTTACAAAAGTAAAGCTGTCTGACGAAACTAGTTTGTTTGTCTCCTGCTTTCGGCATTATTAAAATAAAACTCACATAATTATAAAAATAAATAAAAAACAGTAAGTACTACAGAAAAAAAACTTAAATATATTTAAATACAGGGAACCCAATTAAACAAATTCAGTAAATAAATGCGGGTCTTTCTATGAAGTTTACTTTGATTACACTGAATGACGAAAAAATGTTTTTCTTTTAAAATAAGTCCGGACATTTGTGGTGTCATAAGCTAATCGGTAGTTGACTGTAAGTCAGAATACATCCGCAGTTTAATAGATATACCTTTTTAATAGGCATGCTGCAATGCCGGATGACATTTATACCCAACGTATCTGGAGTATACTAATACAGTATTTTTAGTGCGTGCAGTGGCTTAGTAGGTAAGCCTAAAACGTACCACCTTAAAGTTTTATTCGCGGCCCACCACTTGCGAAACTCCGACAAAATAGTTTAAATTAGCAACTGCCTTGAGAAGCTTCTCAAAAACTTCTAGTACTGCCCAAAACAATATATCTTCGCATACGCAATGGTTGGAGAAGTTAGGCTCTAGGTCCTGAATGGGCCTAGTGTCTATTCGCTGCCCCACCTCTTGCGAACGTCGGACAAACATCCAAGAGTAAGAAATGTCATGAGAAGCTTTTCAAAAATAAATTGCGTTCGGAAACGGCATTAAACTGTAGGTCCCAACCTTCGTGTCAAAAATATAACTTCGCACACACAATGGTTGGAGAAGCTAGGCTTGTAAGTCCTGTATGGGCCGTTTACGCCTAATATTTATTTTATAAGGTCAAAGAGCATTTAAAAAAAGAAACATCTAAAAAAAATGGTGCGAAAGTCGTGCAAACCAGCCGAAACCAGAGAGAGAATTTTAAAATTCTAGGACTTGACAAAATTGATCATGAATTAAACAAAAAAGGCTTCACTTTACTCATCTTGTGTGTGCTTAATCGGCGATCTTGAAATTACTCCATATTTAATTCTAAAGTAACAAAGCGGATTGTTGGATTGTATTTGTGGACCGATAAATATAGAAAGTAACATAGTGAACAATGGGAACACGTAATCTTGATATTAGATTCAATTGTATTTCTAAGGCTCCAACAGGTACCTATTGGCTTTAAGGTCCTAGCAACGCTAAGCATTTAACAATGGTTGCAAAAAATGAGTTACAAATAGGATTTTATTTTAAGAGAAAAGAAGGAAGTAGGTAGCGAATAAATATTTTTAAATGCACGAACATGTTCCTTGTGAATACTTTAATCATTACCACCTAAATACATGTACCTGTACGTAGTTACTAAAATCTGTTCAGCCGTTCGCTGTGTAGATTGACGAGTGCATTATCTTTTTGAAAGACATGTGGAAATCGCGGATATCGCCTTAAATGTGGTACCAAATTCTCTGCGAACAGCTCGGTTAAGGCTGCACTATCCATTCTTTTGGAAGCAAGTGAAACTTAACCACGAGCCAAAGAGCCTTTCGTATATCAAACCAATATTCATTAAAGCCATTTGGTCCGTCTAGATTAAACTTATTTTCATAATTCAAAATAATCTTCAAAAAAATATTATATAAGGATTAAGGAGTTGTAATTTGAAAAAATAAGGAAAGGCCTCTTAGAGCGCACAGTATTATACCCTATCCATATCCCTGTATGCCTCCAATAGAAAGGCGTTAAATACATGGTGGATGACATTTTATTTCATCATACACTATCCTATGGGTATATTAATTTTGACACATAGTTTGTAACACCTCTTAATATTCGTCGTAGACCGTTAAAATTATATATATTTATGATGATATATTTAAAAAGTCTTAGGTTTTGGTCCGGATCTAAACGTAAGCACGTTTTAGGCCTTTAAATTCAAGCTAGAAAGCTTTAATTTGGACCACATATTCCCTAGGGTTCCAGCGGACGGACGGACGAAAATACATATATATATACGTTTAGGGGTCTACGACGAATATTAAGGGGTGTTACAAACTATGTGTCACAAACTATGTGTTAATATAACCTTAGAATAGGATATAACATAAGATGATTAATTTAAACCAATGTAATTTACGGTTTTCCAGCTACGATCCATGTTGTAACGAGCGAATTCCACTTGATTTTCCTTGTGGACTGCTAGACATGAAGCAGGCAACATTTTGCTTCGGACGAAAAATTAAAATTGAATTCACTCCGAATTTCCGACAAAGAAGGCACTGAATTGGACAGAAGCCTGTATATTCGCCTTTCATCTTGACTTGACTTGTAAGCATAAGACAATGGATCTTGTAAAAATTTCGAATGACGCAATCCGATCTGTATATTTTCTTCCAGATTGCTATAAAGCTCAAACCAGCCTCGCGACCATCCAGAATTTTTCCATTGTTGTTTGTCAAAATTTTATAAAAACTTAATGAAACGGTAAAGAGATTGAAGTTTTTATATCCTGCGGTTACATTCATGCAAGATTGAAAAAAGTTTTCTATTTTTGTTCAATGTTTATTGATGCGATAAAATAAGAAAATTTTTTATTATTTCAAAGGGGTGCATCCGTTTAGAGTTTCCTGGAAAAGGACTTTTATACTTTTGCAAAGCACTCTATGATTATACCCACGTATCTTTTATGGGTGCTAATTCGAATGTTTTGAATACACCTCTGAAAAATTTTACATTTGAATTGTTTGTGCTTGAGTACGATCATACGTAGTATTGAGTCAACTATTGCATGTTTGTCTACAAAATTTATAAACATATAATGTTCTTAACTGATTTCGATTTTTAAAAATTCATACATTTCTGCATTATTAACTAATACAAAAATGTATATTAAAAAATGCGTTTGTTGTTTTTTTTTAAATTTCTCACAACATCTTCACACCAATTAAATCAGTTTAACAAATCAATGTTTCAAAAAGTAATATTGAACTTTTCAACAGTATATGCCATCCTTTGTAATATACGGTTTATCTTACTTAAATTAAAGCAAGTATGCTAAATCGATTTATGGCAATCACCTCATGCATTGTTCGATGCGGCGAACCTATATAGTTCTTCATCATAGGAATGAATTAATGAATTTTAAAAATATAAAATCGATACGTTCAACTGTTTCCCTTTCCACATTTTCTTACACCTCGCACATTTTCTTGACAAGGTTAATAGTTTCTTTTATTCCTTTTTACATCGTTTCGGGACCATTCAATTATAGGGTTGTTAGCATGTGAAGTATTTCCCATTATAAAATCGATGACGTCGCGACCACCATGTTTGTCCATTATAAAATTAAGAGTGAGTTGTGAGTTGCATTAACAGAAATATGTGGTGGACTTACAAGGCTTCGTGTAGATAAGTTTCAGACCTATGCATATTATTTATAGAATTTTTGATAACATATATGTTTGAATAGTAATAATAATTTTCAAAAAAAAGACCCGCTCGCATAACTCGAAATTCACAGCGAAGTACATTACACTTTACAGCGTACAGTGGTGGCCAATATAATACTGACAACTCTTCTCTCAAAACGTAATGTAAGTCGACTTTATGTCAGGGCTTTTCCGAAAAAAAAATACGTAAGTAGATAGATGTTCCTAAATCTCAGTCGATAACAAATATGGTACAGTAGTGGTAGTCTACGTCACCCTAACTCAAATTAAATGAAGTTAAAGTGATTATTTCCACTTATTAAGTAAAATAGTCTACAGATATATCTTCAGAAAATTTTGATATAGCTTCAAAAAACACTTAATACAACGCAAGAAACTTTATGTAGATATTATGTACATCAAAATTCGTATTTTAATTTCATGAATTAAGAAAAAAATAAAAACTTTACAATTCTACCATTTTTGAGTGCGAGTAATTCAGCGCATTAGAGAATTTAAAAGTGTTATCTATAATAAATATGCAGTGGATTCTAATTTAAAGTAGAGTCACCTGGGTGTCTACAATCATAAAAAACGTTTCCCCCGTTCGTCGCTATGCGTGGGCACAATTCCTCACTGAATCCATTTCTATCTTCTTTTTCTTCGAATATAACACAACAATCTATACCTATTTCAAACAAGCCGGAACATTCAAACATTAAAAAACATTTAATTTCATAAGTGCTAGCCCCAATAAAGTGCTCTGTTATTTACATACTATAACGCTGTATCATTCAATATTATTCCATTTACTATGCAAGCAAGAGATTTTTGACAATGGGCAGCAACCCAGTCTAAATTTGAAATAAATAATGTATGGATTTGTTTTGTTCTCATCATTCACACATATAATTGCTCAGTGGTTCGTTGCCTGACTCGTACATATTAAAAGTATGTAGAAAAAATGGTGCATTGCTTCCGCCTGTTTGAGCAATTTGTTTGAATATATTTTTAATTACTTCGAATGCGGGTGACAATAATTATCTACTTACAATAATAAACATCATTAGGCTGTTGCTGGTTGGAGTGATATAGACGAAGTGATAAGATAAGGCTTCCGTGTGGAAGTATACAATGTTTAGAGGACAAAGTAACTCAAATAAATTTGACGACTTTGTTTATGTAACTTTCATCTAACCAAATAGTTTATACTCTATTATAATAACTCTATGTCCAGAAATCTCCCGCTTCCAATAGCTCGGCAGGTTGGACTTAAGTTAAGAAAATTTTTATTTAGTTTCAGTTGACTTAAAAACTATTATATTTATCATCGTCTAGGGTAGATTTTACTCTAAACCGGAATGATTTTTTTTGTTAAAAACTTTATTTTGATAAAGAACTTTGGGGAAGGCAGCTCACTCTTAAACGGTTTTTTTCACTTTTATTCTTGTTTTGGTTTTTTTTAAACAAAAAAATGTATATATGTATATGTGTGTATGTACTTATGTACATATATTTTTAAAAACGTGCCGTTAACGTATTGTTTAAGTGCATTGGACTACTAAGCGAGGGATCTCCGGTTCAAATCCGACCCAACAGCAAGTTTTTATTCGCTTCGTCTTGCGAACGTCTGACAAACATCAAAGTGTAAAAACTGTCATGAGAAGCTTCTCAAAAAAAATTTTTGGTTCGAAATCGGCATTAAGGGGTTACATGGGTTTCACAGCTTCAAAAAATCGATTTTTTTTTATTATCTTCTTAATTTCTACAACATCTCGAGAATATTATCTTAAATTTTCAAGTCATTCCCAATAAAAGTCTCGGAGATACAGTCTTGTGAAGGTACGCACTTAATTTAATCACGAGGTTTATTTGAGGTTATCCAAACTTTAAACGCGTTTTTCTCGAAACTGTGTTTTCAAAGTCGGTTGTCAAAAGTTCTCGAAAACCACTCAACCGATATTGATGAAATTTTATACAGATCTTCGAGATACAATTCTCGAGGACTTGGACGAAGGATTTTTTATTTCAAATACAACTATTTAAAACAAAAATGTTAAGAAAATTTTACCAAAATTGGCATTTTTATGTACAAAGCTGTGCCAAAAATCCAATTTTCACTTTGTTTTCCCTTCGGCCAAATTCTAGTTTATGGGCTTAACTAAAACACGAATATTTTTTTTACTTCTGATGATCCTTTCACGAGTTCTATTGTCAACTCAGACGCACCTTTTTTCCGAGGGGTGACGTCACAATGGTAAAGTTTTAAATTTTTGCCTTCGACAATATAACTTATTTTCCCCGAATAAACCCATGTAACCCCTTAAACTGTAGGTACCTTCCATTCGTCTCCAAAAATAAATATGCGCACTCACAATGGCTAAGAAAGCTAGGCTTTAGGTCCTATATGGGCTGTGTACGCCTAATATTTATTTGACTTTTTATAACAGACAGTGAACACTTTGGGGCAGAGATTTAGTTGATGAAACACCAATTCCTGTATCTTCTGTAATATTCTCTGCAGCTCGGGTTTTAACACACCTATTGTTAGAGCGTGCAGCCAATCTTAACGCAATCAGCTGTTCAGGCAGAGCCTTGACTGTTTTGTAAAATCCCTGCCCACATATATTTTTATTGTAATAAATTGCAATTATTTTAATTAAGATGAAATGTTCGTCTCTCTCGTTTATTCTCTTTGTTACAATTTTTCTGAATTACCCATTATATGTCCATATCCGTCTTCAAATAGAACACTGATCAATTTGTTTGATCAGTTTCCTATCTCAGTATCAGTATCCTAACTCAACCACGGAATTTATTAAATTAAAAAACAATAATTACATGGACCTTTAAATTAATTTTACTAAGATATGTGTAAAAAATTTAGTAACATTTTTCAACGAATTCTGTAACAGGTTTCTCTCTGTTGGTTTATAACTTCAAATGCCGCTAATATGGCATTAGTGGTTGTGATTGACACTAATGATCAGGCTCAGTTAGAAAATTTGTTAAATTTTGTCGCCGACATCCTTACAACGTCGACTATCACGTAATGCGTTCTAAATCTAATATTGCATTGCATCTATGTACGTTTTGCTGTGTTCTACTTTATATTTTCTTAATTACAAAAATGTCACAGAGCACATTGAACTCGCCCAACTACCACATATTTCGTGAAAGCATTGAGTGCTTTTTCTTTTATGATCTCAATTTGCTTTCTTGTATCTCGTAGTAGCTGAATGAAATGGCACTTGTAGTTGATGCACGCTAGAAAATCTTGATGAAATTTACATGCAAAATATGATATGATATCGGTTCAATTTTGCTACACTAGCATATATTTTTTTAGTTTGGATTTATTTTGTTTCTTATTAGACATTATGGCTTTTTTTTTGTTGCTTTTAAACGATGAAAAAATCACATCATTCTAAGCACAGACAAACATTAACACTATCTACTACCTTCAAAACAAAACTAATCTTTGATTTATTTTATTCAAACGAAAATAAAACAAACAAGCTACGGGTAATATGCCATCCAGAAACCGATTACGACATGCATCAACAAGTAGTGCACCACAAGCCCTTCTTAATATAAACAATCAAAATAGTCTCAAAGCTGCTTTGTCCGCATCTGCGTCGTCACCATCGTCATCATCGTCGTCGACGGTATTGACATCGACATCAGCTTCAGCAGCAGGATCATCATCATTTACATCATCGTCGTCGTCTCTTAAAGGTGCTGGAAATAATTTAAATCACTTAAACAATCGGAGTAGTTGGGTGTTGTCAACAAATCAACATCACCAGCACCACCCGCATCATCATCCTCATCTACATCAAAGCAACGGAAACGGTCTGGGAAATTCTAGTGCCACTAGTTGTTCCCAGCCAGACGATAAGCAAGTGCGACAAGCTTACTTGCTGACATTGACCAAAGAACAATTGAAAATTGAGTGTCGCAAACGGGGTCAGAAAACAAATGGAAATCGGTTTGAATTGGTAAATATATTCAAAACACCTATCAGCACTTTCTTTTGGGTTTCATTGAGTTATTTTTTCAACCATTTGTTAAAGCCTCCCTCACTAAGAAGTATAACATTTTGATTATTATAATTTATTTATTCCCATATAAGCCACAATTATTCTTACACAAAAACATTATATATTAGCCTTGTTCCAATTAACGAAATTGCTCTTTAGTTTAATTACATTATTCATTTTTTTGAAAATCGATTTTAATTGAAATTTTGAATGTACGCGAATAGTTTTTACTTACTGAAACAGTCTATTAGTCATCAGCTGTAAGGTGAATACATTTTTGTAGCAATCGCCTACAACTTCTTTTTTTTGTGTATCTTCAATGAGCTACGTAGTACAAAAATCGGCTGGAATCGCGCTCTTCAATGCTTTCGCATACTTTCGCGTTACCAAAAAATTAGAAAAAAAAACGTTTCTGTATGCATGTAAATATTTGACTACTGCAATAATGAAGTCATAAATGACGCATCAAAATCATCCGCTTTACGCTTCGAATCGTTTATGTTCCATTGTTTGCCAACGTTTAAGATATAACCCAAAAATCCAATATAGTGGTTATCAATTTCTCTAACACAATCAGCGATCACGTTTATAGTTTGCTCTGCGGTTCTATATTTCTGAGTCATACGCACCCTCAAGCATCCATACTTAAATGTTTTAATAAAATTAACTGCAAAGGTCAAAATTTATGAGAACAAAAACAGACAGGGGTTGGCATAAATACTATTACTTACTGCAGCGATACTTTTTGAGGACGTACTTATCCGGTTTATTTAATTAATTTCTTAACCACGAGTTGGATATTTATCTGTCTCTATCAGGGATTGTGACGTCATTCGGTAAACAATATTATAATGTATAATTATATTATATAAATGTCGTTATAGAATAGCACTTGTATCTGCATTATTTAATTATAGTCTCTGTTGGAGTTATTATTTTTAAACGGTGATTTGAATACACTTTGATGTGAAACAAAAAAAAAACCATTCGTGTACAAAATGAAATGTTCTTTCGTTAATTTTTCTTAAAATGTGCATTAGCTTTCAAGCAACATCTTGTTGCTAAAAAAAATAAAAAAAGTATTAGGCGTAATCGGCCCATACTGGACTAAAGCCTAGCGTCTCCGTCCATTTCATTCCGACTCCGAATGAAAATTTATTTTATTCAGCTATAGAAAAATAAGTTTTCTGAGGCTCTAGTTAACGGTCGAAATGAAAACTTACAATCTTATGAACATTTAGGTTGGTATTTAAATAAAAAAAAAAGTCACATTCAGATGCATTATCCTCTCATTGTTTATTGTGAATAATTTTGAAATATTTTCATTAAATTGTGTTACCACATTTTCCCAATTATCATATGAGTTTCTCATTAAGCTTTTATTTGTTATTGTTAGGTTCATAATTAAAAGATAAAAAAAACTATATGTTTATAACATATTTTTTGAAAAAACAAACTGATCTGCAAGTCAAAAATGTGCAAATTGCATATCTCAAAACTCAAATGTGATATTAATGTAATTTAAACGCAGTTGTAACATTACATTTTACCAGCCTGTCTGAAGTTCAGGGGATTACGATAAGAAATAATTTCAAAATAGGTACATATTTTTGTATGAATTAACTCGCCCAACAAACTAGGCCTAGCTACTTCAATTGTGGGTGACACGATTAATTTTTTGACACGAATGAAGGGAACTTCAGTTAAATTCCGATTCCGAACGGCAATTTATTTTTGAGAAGCTTTTATTACTCTTAGATGTTTTTCCGACGTTCGCAATAGGTGGCGAAGCGAATAAAGTCGTTCAGATGGTAAGGGTTAACCACTCAGCCACAGCACCCACAAGTTAGGCAATAATTTTATTGAGAATTTTGAATATTTTTTCAATGACACTCGTAAGATGAAATATCATGTTAACAGTGTTTCCTTCGAAGTTAATATAAATGTGTTACAGTTACAAAAGTTGTAAATGGACGAACAAAAAAACTATTGATTTTGATAACTAATATTTACTTTGTGTTAAAATTGATACATAAATAAAGGACCTTTACTATGAGAGCTATCAACTACCTTTACATGACACATTTTATCTAATCCAATCTGCGATTGCGAGACTTTCTTTTGATGTACAATTTTAAACCATTTATATATTTGTAATTCAAATTTTTTATATTTAAATTTTTACGTTTCATTCACGATGATGAATCTTGCCCCATTAATTTTGCACGATCACCGATAAATCATATCCTTTGATACGAAATTTTCACAAACATTTTTGTTTAATCAAAAAAGTGAAAGTGAAAAAATCATTTTTTCATTTTGTACTTAATGAGTTTTACCTTTGAACAGACGACTTGAATAAAATAAAACAATTATTATTACTATCTAACTCTGATCTGCATATTTTTTCAATTTATGTACCTCTAGATTTGAACCTGGAATCCTACGCTTAGTTTAACAACGCACTGACCCCTACGCCACTTCACCTCCTACAAATAAAGAAATACTTTTGCGTGTACAAAGAAGGAGCTAGCTTTCCCTTATATAAACTATGTCAAGAATTGAGCAAAGACCAGAAGCAAATTGGAAGTGGAAAATGAAACTGTTTCCAAAATAATTCCTGAGCTTACAAAATTAGTCACTGTAAATAGGTACATTGCTCTGATCACAAAAAAGTTTTTATTTTGAAAGACCGATCGGGCGGTCCTCATAATAGTGTGAGATTCTAACTCATTAAAAACACCGCCCTTCAAAATACTTTATACTACAACTTGGTTATTCCTATCTACATAGTAGTTATCATACAAGCGAGTCCGTTGCTTACTGGCAAATGCTCTTATCTCGTCTTCGACGGTAGTTTACCTAAGTCTCGGTGGATATCATTGTTTCTGATATACCACGGCGAGTTTACAATTGTTCTTAGCACTTTATTTGGAAAAGTTTGTAAATATGTACTGTATAGTATCGACCAAGTAGCCAATTCATTTGATTATATTTAATGACGAGCTCTTCCCGTTTCTTCTTTACGTGCGATTTCCATTTTAGTTGTTTTGCATTTGGAATTTGTACGGAATCTATAAAAATGGGTAGCGTATTAACATTTCTCTAAGTAAAATTAGATTTGGTTTCATTGGGGACAATACGCCAAGTCTTTGGCCACTCAAAAAAACTGTCGATAGCCCGCTGGAGGTTATTCGTTGCTAAATCAACAGAAAAAAGTGACAAAAACTGCAAAATTAAATTTCTTATTCATTTATGAATTGGAACTAGGGTCTGCGTTCTAAAACTTAAATACACACAATGTACTAAAATATATGAGTATAGTACATATAGGTAGAAACTTTGTGGTTCGGGCGGACGGACGTAAAAATGTTTTTCCGATGTGAACTAATTATTTTAAACCGCAACAGACCCAAATGGCTGTCATGTGAATGCTATACATGTCTAAATTTCGCTTAGGGGGACGATTAAATTTCGATAAATAATTAGTACGGTTGTTCTTCTTTCCGATTGCCGACGAGGTGAATGAATGATCATAACTCTCAAAATTTTACTGGATTCCTTTACGTCCGTATGTGCCGTACGCTCCCATTTTCGCAGAAATCGCTAAGGCCAATCAAATGCTGGTGGTCTTACATTTGTATGCTCCTGGGATCTTAAGATTGCCAATCTTTTTATTTCAACACCATCTAGGCTCATCTGGATGTGACTTCGGCCTTTTAGTCGCCTCGCACTATTTATTATGGGAATATTCTGAAAAATTCTTAGAGTTGTTCTTTCTGTCATATAATTGAACAAAATGAACCGGTCTGTACATTAAAACAAAAAAAAAGGTCATATTAGCATTCCCTTCCAGATTACCCTTCAGGGCTTCTATACATAATTGGCAAATAAAGGCTTTGCAGAGCATATATTTTGTCCTCCGAGTCTCCCTTTGTTTTGAGAGTAGCTATATCAATAACTAATGAGTCAAATTGTAGAAATTATGATGAATCTTCATCGTATTAATTGTAAAGCGATGACGGCAAACCTGATTCAACTTACATACATAGGTGGCACTCCGGATGAACCTAGGCATTAACTTACCAGTTGGTTTCTCCACTTGTGCGAGGCATGTTAGCAAAAGATAACTTTTAATATTCATTCGCTCTACATGTCCAGCGAAGTCAAACTCCCAAAAATATACTTGCGACACATATGTTTTATCTTTAAAGTAATTTTACAGCAATTGTATTATTTGCGATATCATGTTTTAGCAGATGTGCCTAGAAGAGGTTAAAACGGCTGATTGCCTAAATAGCTATATCTTAAACCAAAAACTGTTCTCCTTGCAGCAGGATGCACCTTGCTTACTTAGCCTGTTTTCATATACTATTTCTTTCTATTGCCCACTCGTCGATGTATCACTATTTATAATTGTACAAATCCCTTTTTTGTTAAAATTTGTATATAAGCGCTTCTTCGTTTTATGTTTTTTAATTTTTAATTTCGTTTATTTTGTTAATTTAAATAATTGTACTGATGTCGAGTATTTCAAGAATTTTTCAGTGGCGAAGACTCTAGTTAAATACAGTCAACGTCTTTTGAACAATTTCAAAAAACGACTAACGGTTAATTTCAACTTTTAATTTCAGCTTCAACGTCTCGGTGTGAAAATGTCTCAATTGCAAAAGAAAGGCCAACAGCAAATAGACAATTCACCTCGTAACCGCAAAAACAATAGCAACATGGATGCTAACACAAAATTAACATCGGCAGTTTCGTCACAACAATCACAGAAAAAGGCTAACGGTTCTCCAAATGGATCTCCACCCCAACAGCAAATACTAATGAAGAAAAAATCACAAAAGACCAACAAAGAGAAGGAACGCGAGGAACGTGAACAGCTAGTTCTGATGCGCAGCCCGATTCAAACCATAAAATATTGCTCATTAGAATTAGTCGCACTCACACAAATCTACGGTAGAAAGTAAGTAAAACTAGAAATAACTTTGTTTTATTCAAACACTCATGTATATATATCTCCATTCTAGATTGCTGCAGCATAGAACACTTTTAGCCGGACTTCTAGTATTAGCCGTAATTCTAAGTGTACTGTATAATATTCCTGGACGCCATCAAATAGTCATAGAAATAATTCGTAAGAACACATGGTTTTTTGTCTACTGGACGGGACTGGGTATTCTTTCATCGGTTGGCCTTGGTACGGGTTTACATACGTTTTTGTTGTACCTGGGACCTCATATAGCCAGTGTCACTCTGGCGGCGTACGAGTGCAATTCTTTGAATTTTCCAAAACCACCCTACCCAGATGAGTAAGTATTTAAAATTTACTGATATTGTTTGTAATTCGAGTCTAACAGTAATTTATTACAGTATTATTTGCCCCGATGAGTCGGACCTATCACAGCCACCAAATTTATGGAATATTATGCGTAAAGTTCGCTTAGAAGCATTCTTATGGGGAGCTGGCACAGCCCTCGGTGAGTTGCCTCCGTACTTTATGGCAAAAGCAGCACGTCTGTCCGGTTATGACCCTGAAGATGCCGAAGATATTGCCGCCTTCGAAGAGCTGAAAGCGAAAAAAGACCAAAAGGATCTCGGCCTAATGGATAGGGGAAAACTGTTTATGGAACGTGTTGTAGAGCGAATCGGATTCTTTGGTATTCTGGCGTGTGCTAGCGTAAGTTAAATATTAGTTGAAACAATCCAGTATAATAATGTCTATCTGTATTTCTAGATTCCCAATCCACTCTTCGATTTGGCGGGCATTACATGCGGCCATTTCTTAGTTCCATTTTGGACATTCTTTGGTGCAACTCTCATCGGAAAGGCTATTATTAAAATGCATTTGCAGAAAATATTCGTCATTATTGCTTTTAATGAGTCCTTAATCGAACGTGCAGTTGATTTGTTACAAGTTGTTCCTGTATTTGGAAAAAAACTACAGGAACCATTCAAGGGTTTTCTAGAGAATCAGAAACATCGCTTGCATCGTCAGAGGAATGCAACGGGTACAGAATCGGGAAATCTTTTATCGAAGGTTTTTGAGGCGTTTGTTATTTGCATGGTATGCTATTTTGTGATGTCGATCGTGAATTCTCTGGCGCAGAATTATCACAAGCGCATTCATAAAAAGGGCAAAAAAGTGTTGAAGAAGGTCGCTAAGGACTAAGCTTCCCTTCACCGTTGGACTGGATACAAATAAATGTATATTATTATTTTATTCTTTTTGTTTTTGTTTCATTATTATTACAATTTCATTGTTTTTTTTTGTTTTTGAATAGAATAATTATTTGAATGAACGTTTGTGTTTTTTTTTATTAAGATTTTTGGTTTATAAACAGGGAAATGATTCGTTACAAGAATTTATATAGGTATTTCAGCGTCTGACATGTTAGATTTTGTAGAAATAGAGTAGTTTTTAAAAGCATATACATATTAACTTTGGAACACTTCCTCAACAAATGCGATGTTAGTTTCACTAATACAATGACTTGTTAGCCCATACCAATAACAAATTTAGTGTGCTGCCTTATCGTGTCGTTCCTTGCAATCGATACAAAAAGAAAATTTAAAAGAAGAACCACTAATAAAACGGCCTTCATTTTGTGGGGATAAATGCGTTAAAGCTGGAATGTTGCAGGTTTAAGAAGTCTAAGCTAAAAAAGTGCACAAAATAAATAGATGTTATCTTACTGTGTAAGATTACATAAATTAATATGAATTTAATTTTAATACAAATAGGAATTAAATTTAAAAAGAAGGAGCTCTCTGATGTGGTGTGAATTAGTGATTTATTATAGACAAATTAACAAAGCTCATTCCGAAAGCAATTTTTTCAATCACGCTGGCATTTGAGTACCAACCGAACACTTTCGAAAGGGTTCGGAAGTCTTCTGGATTTATCAATCGAAAGCAATATATGTTTACTTTTGACTTCGATCCATTCATATGCTTTGCTAATAGGTCTGTTCCCTTAATTTTTTCGAACGAATTGTAAAGACTTTCAAATTAGCTTAGGTGCACTTAAACTCTCGCATGAAAAATTTACGGAATGCTTGTTGATTGAAAATTTGACAGCCGTTTTTTTAATATTGACTTTGAATTTGAAATTTTTAATTTAATACCAACTGTCGTATTCCACTATACTTTTTTCTATTTATTTTTTAAATGGAACAATTTTATCAAAGTGGCTTGAAACTATGGATTTATTCTAATGTAGAAAACTCAAAAAAAACACCGTCGTTCATTTTATTTAATTTAATAAAAAGAAATCTATTCATCCGCTTAAGAAAATTTAAATGTCAAATCAACCATTTTACAATTCAACAAGAAATTTGTTGTGTAAAAATTCTTAGGTTTCTCAGTGAACGGGTAATATCTTGGGCTCTTGATGCCGCTCACGTTTACAAATTTTTCGAGTTAGGGTACGGCGTTGAGTAAAAATTCGTACAAATTATTACGAACTTGAAGGTAAAGGACCGGATCTAATGTGTTTGTGCATTTGTTACTGCAGTCAGTGAAAAACGACAATGAAAATTGGGGTTATTTTCGTCTGTCAATACCAAAACGTCTAGCAAAATTAATTTCTGGTATAGTATTTTCTTAGATAATGTAATGCAACCGAAAGCAGATTAAAAATCTGCAACAAAAAGAAGTTTCACATTTTCATCCGAACTTTGTCGGGCAACCATTATTTTGGAATTTGCATGTATTTCGGAAATGAATAAGAGAATATTTTCAATCAGTTGAATGTTAATTGCATTATACTTTGGAATTTCTGTTAAGAATATTGCGCCTTAAGGCGACAAGATTCAACACTCTTGTAGAATTGCACTACTGAGTTTTTTTATTGATTCTCATGTCTTGTCAACAATAAAATAAATCCGTGGCTTAAATCTTTTACGATTATTTAAAATAAATAATCTCAAAACCTTCTTTTGAAAGTTGTTGCACCTTTCTTCTCAGTGAATCTTGGAATTCTCAGACTGAGTTTTGTTTTAATTAGATCAAGTTCAACATGAGGCGATGAATTTATTTTCAAGCATATTTATATTTGTGTAGTTCATGTCTGCCATTTCCTAAAACCACTCTTTGGTGTGATATACCAAATAGATGCGGTTTTGAAACCGCACAGTGGGGATGCAGGAAAGTGTGGGGATTTGTATTTCTATAATTCTGATCGTAGCCTCGTCTAATTAAAGGAAAGAAGAAGTGCGCTGGTTTTATCGAAATACTGAATAATATACAGTACAATACGAAATAGGCTTTTGGTTTGTTTTAAATTATTATCGTTACTTTTTCCACCGAGATTATAATAGGGAATTAGGATAACTTTAAATCATCCCTACAGGTCCGTTTAGCAGGTTAGGTTAGGTAGTGATGATATTTAGCATTAAGGCTAATACTCTATCAAACGGACTATTTTTAATTAACCTTTTACATAAAATTAAGTTTACTTCTGTCATTGACGACAATAGTCGAAGAATTTTTGGTGAGCAATGATCGGAAGACGAGTTTGTTTGTACATACAGTGGATATCACTGTTTTGGATATACCACAGATCGTTTACAATTCTTCTTTGCACTTTATTTTCAAAAGTTTGTAAAACATTTATGTTGTTTGTTTTGATTTTAAAACTTGCTTGTATAAAAGAAGCTCGTTCTGCATGCTGAGATTAGAAAATCTACCAATCAGCCAATGCATTTGATTTTATTTGATAACGACTTCTTCCCGTGTGATTTCCAATAGCTTAGTTTCGCATCTACTGTCTTTCCCAAATATTTAGCTTTATTTGCGTTCGAAATTTGTACGAGTAGTGTATTTACATTTCTGTTAGTAATATTAACTTACGTAAATTTTGTTTCATTAAGGACTATACGCCAAGTCTTTGTCCATACAACATACACTAGCTTTAGCCCGTTGCAACTTGTTCGTTGCTGATTAAACGTTATTACCGACGGGCAATATAGCTGTATCATTCGCAAGCCTTCTTTTTGCGGAATATTTAGAGTATATGTAGATTAAAAATAGAATCGTACCCAGAACGTTTTTTTCAGGAACTCCTGTCGTGGTTTACACGGAAGAGTCTATTTGCTAGATAAGCAATGAGTTTCTCATATAACTGCCTTGAGAGGCCAATATTAACTTGTGTTTCAATCCCGTATGTCATACTTTATCATACGCCTGAAAGACGTAAAAAAAACACTAGAAAATATTTTTTCTTCCTGCTTTTTCTATTCCAATGGTAATTCGATAAAACTTTTCGATTGTGGAGTGCTTTATTTTGAACCCCAATTGGTAATCAGATATTAATAGGCGCTCTTCGATAATCCGATGCAATTGCTTAAATACAATTTGTTTGAAATACTTTTAAAATAACTGGTTAAAGTGATATTGTCATTTTTGATTTCATGTCATATGGAGATTTTCCGGCTTGGAACCTTCACAAAACCGGCTACATTCCATTGTCATGGAACGTGGAAGCGACATTAGGAATTTGCTAAAAACCTTATAAGTTTATGACCAAGTCTGCGGGCACTGAAGTATCAACGATTAGATTAAATTGATTGAATTCTGTCCTGTTGGTGCGTCATTATCTACCTATACAAATATACAATTATACAAATGTGTTCAAATGTAATTTTGTTCAACGGAGCTGTTTCGTGCTCTTAAGATGTTGAATTCTTTTCAAGAAGCGAAACAATTAACATATGAATAATTTGTATCGTTATACATCAAGTTTAATACTGTGAACTTTGGTGTAACCCTGTTAAAATTTGCAAGTGAGGACGATGTCGAAAGTTTACATTTTGCTTGTCAAGCTGTGTTTACGATAAAAGTGCCTTGCTACCGCTTCTGAATCTGAGACTAATTTATCTCTGACTTTACACACTCTCTTTTTCTTTCCCAGTATCTACCGATAGTCATCAGACTGTTTTATTCTGGAATCCCAGCGCCGCACTCATGTAGGAGAAGAATGAAGCCGTTCTGTCTTGGTTCATACTCCTTTATCTCATATTAAAATGTCAAGCATTTACGGTATGTTCCAAAGTTAAAAACAAGTGTTGATATAGAAACAAAAAATGTTATTCAAACAACTGATTGAAATAAGCTTATAAAATAAACCTAAGTAAAATATTAGTCAAAGTTTTTTTAGCTTAAAATTAAACACAAAACGTTAGAATAATAGATAAACCAAACAAAACAATTTTATATGTGCGAGGGCATTAGCAAAAAAATATAAAATTACTATTGTAACTAACAAAGAAAAGCAAATTAATAAAAATAAATTGTAAACATTTTGGTAAATTTAACCCAATGAATGTTGCCCATTCCTTAATAGAAAATTAAAAACACAAAATACATAGTTATAATTATAATAAAATATAAAACATAACCATATTTTAAAATAAATAGTGAGTAGAATTTAAAACTTTAATTATTTTATTTTATGTTCCTAAAATATATCCGGTAAAGTAAAACAGTTTGTTTTGTAATAAATACCTACATTATTTTATTTGCAATATTTTCAACCACAAATTGTTTTGGTTATCAGATAGATTTTAAAAGATAGAAAATAAAACTCGACTTTTTCTAGGTCGTTAAGGTGTGCTATTAAGGAACTGCGAACAACAATACAATCAATAGTTAGTTTCCCTACACTTTTGTCGGTAACTGGTTAATATGCATGCAAAAACCTAAATTGCTGCATTAATATTATCAATGTTTTTAAGAAGTAGATCCGAATCTCGGTATTCGCTACGCTACGGCAATCCCGTAATTTTTACATTCACCGATATTGAACAACAGAGGTTGTAATTTTTAATAGACGTTACAAGGTGGTTATTCAAAAAAAATTTGCCGATCTTCTTCTTAATTTGCTAATTGTTGAGTTTCATTTTATAAAATTCTTCTTAAAAATGAGTTTTATTTGTGTTATGGGTACCTAATTATTTTGTTTTATTTTTTACAAGATTCATAATAATTTTAGTGTAAAACCTTGAAATAAGCTGATAAATAAAAATGTTTGAATTTGAATAATACGTGTGTATATTTAATATTTGCGTTTTTGTTATATCTGCAGGTACAAGCCTATCACATTACCGGCAAACTCAAATACACGTGCTTTACGTTAACAAAAAAATAAAAATAAAAAAAAAAACACAAATAAAAAATTTCGTTGGCACTCAAACTTACGTATACGAATACAATTCTCTAAAAGCTTTTACATTAAGGAATAAACATGTATCTCAGCTTACTGGCATCTGTAAATTATTTTAATGGAGATGGTGGAGCAACACCAGAACTGAAGTTAGGGTGGTTAAACGAATATTGGAGTTCGCGCAGTTTTCAGTCCCCTAAGCTCTTTGTGTCATTCAATGTATCTGTGTATGTGCCCTTCGAATTTCAACTTTGTTCAAAACAAGAGGCATTTATCATAGAGAGTTCTTACCACATTCCCCTATTTAAATGTCGAAACTTTGCCAAAGAAGCGTACCACAATGACCAGGAAATGGGGAAACAATCTTGACACATGTATAGAATGGTGTTACCCGTACCACCACTCAATCGCACGAGTTTGTTTGTGGTTAAGAACTCATTTATGTATCGTGAACACAAATTTGTAGTCTTGCCATTGTGTGTTTTTGTTTTTAATATATCGGAAGTAGATATTTAGTTATTGAAGTTTGTGATAATATAAATTATTCATTAACTACATCTGGCCTGTAGAGTTTGTATATCAGTGCAAAATATGTTTCGCAAGCCCAATGATCTCTTTTCATTCAACAACCTTTAAATGAAGTAAAAATGATCGACCAAAACTAAATTTTAAAAAAAACAACCTTAAAACGAATTCGAAAGTTAAATAATAATGCCGCGTTCCTCTTTCATTTGTACCGCTCAACTGGAGTAAGTGACACCTCCAGGCTCTTGCTCTAATATGCATATTCTAATTTGGAATTTAAAAAAACATGAGTAAAATAAATAAATTTCATACGAAAGTCAAGAAAACTTGATCGAACGATTATGCGTCTCCATCGAACACTAAAGCGAGATTAAGATTAATCTGCCCTTAATCTACTTAAATATTAAGATTTACCATACAAATTTGTATCTGCTAAACACAAGATTAAAAAATAATCTTGAAAGATTATGGGTTTGCATGTATGAATCGGTTTGTAAACACACTAAATACCAATTTACTATAGGTACCTGAATGTCAAAAGTGACGTTGGTTGCTGAGAATTGGGATCGAGGAAGCAATTTAACAACCAGATGTTGGACATTTTGTGCGCAAATTTGAGAACCAGAGAGAGGGTTGGAAGAAAACCCCTATATTAATCTTCTTCTTTTTCGGTGGAGACGCTATTAATTTTTAATCTTTTGTGCTTAATCTCGGTTTAGTTTTCGGTGGAGACGTAGCATAAGTCTACTACGTAATATATATATATATATATTTATTAGAGTAGTTAATAAAATTGGGTGCTTTTGCCGCCGCCGATTAGCCTTTCATAACGGCACGTACTAGAACCTAAAACAAAAAAACCTGGTAGCACCGAGAGCTATCTCTGCACGAATCGGGTATTTTCGGGTCGGGTCGGAATCTGGTCTAGAGTACAACGATTACATGGTTTTCACACTTTTTCGTTTCTAATACGGTTCCGTTTATTTTTCTTCAAAGTTGTTTTAAAGCGATTTGGAATGAAAATCCCCATTTAAGTGCAAAATTCTTTTGAAAATACCCACGATGGCAACATTTGAGAAATTATTGCGTATCATGAAGTTATCTTCTAAAATCTAAAGGGAAATACGCGAAACCGATGATTACTTTTCCATTAAGCTGATGTCACATACCATGATCATCGGTTACCGGGTTAACCGTTTGTGACAAAAAAAAAGGCTATGTGATGACTAGTGCGGGATTGCCGTGGGTAAATCGGTCACAGATGCAATAGAAAGTATAAAAGTCGTATAACAACGTGACTTAAAGGAATTACATATAGTGTTGCATGATTCTGAAAAAGTATTCCTTGTTCCCCATACCTGGACACAGCCCTTGCCCCTTACTTTAACAATGGCAACTCCATCAAAGTTACCACCTTGTTTGTACTCAACTCTCCGGAAGCATAACATATTACAAGAATATTAGTTTTCAGCTGCTTATATAAGATGCTTAAATGCGTCTCCCTTTCTCATATTTGTCATCAGCAGCTCTTGTTACATTAAAGTCACCATCACCAGTTCCACTTTCCACACCTTGTCCACCCTGCTTTTAAATTGCTGATAAGTTGGCTATAAGCTGTTCACCCTTACCACACACACACACATACGTACCCATGCCAACAACTCCCCTTGTACGTATATGTACGTATGTATGAGTTTTCCCCACCATCCTCTCGCACGGCACCAGCTACAAGCACAAGGAGAAAAAACCAATACCTTTGTCTATCACAAGACTCCGAACATTAACTTTTAGTCGTGCAACAGGCGTCGAACGGTTCAAATCGATAGCGCGTAGCTATAAACCGCCCTTCAAAGTACTACTTACTTACCCTTTCCCAAAGAAGTGTAAACTTGTGAATGAAATAGGTTATACTTCTTTAAAAAATCTGTATGACAAGTGCTTCCAAATTAATTTAAAAAATATTATATTTAAAATTTCATTAATGTGAAAAGTGATAAATTGTTTGGCAATAAATTTTGTATTTGTTTTAAGAAAAAGGGGTGGGAAAGGTCAAAGCCAACAAAAAAAGTATTTAATAAAAGCTTGAAAAACCATCCCCAAAACAAGAGGAACAAAATGGATTTCCAGAATCGCAATCAGAATGAAAACAAATTCGTCTGTCCCAGTGATAGACAGCTGGCACTCAGAGCAAAGTAAATATAAATCCATACGCTTGCAATACCAAACGCCTGACGGTAGCCTCAT
Source organism: Ferdinandea cuprea (assembly GCA_963576555.1). Taxonomy (NCBI): domain Eukaryota; kingdom Metazoa; phylum Arthropoda; class Insecta; order Diptera; family Syrphidae; genus Ferdinandea; species Ferdinandea cuprea. The sequence goes on along the minus strand of OY754958.1, from coordinate 81,051,087 downwards.
TCCCCCTAGTTCATTATGTGTATATAGCCTTTTTTACAGTTATTTGGCCAATAAATTGCAATTATTTTTCTGTTTTGTTTGATTCGGCTACTCCTGAACTGAATCTGAAGCTGTTTTAACAGAGCGTGGGACATACTGTTGCGCCATGCTATTTGTCCCAAAGGTGGCTGATTTAGGTGGTGGAAGGAAATGTGTGTTTACCCGTGTAGATTTAGCTGGATACAGGTAGGGCGCCATATCTCCAACCTTAATTAGTGTGGTGGTTTGGGCTCTGCAAAGTTTTTGTTGTTCTCTTATCTGTGTAGGAAAAAAACGGAATACATCAACCTCGAAACTTCCGCGATTTGTTAGTAAAATGACCTCGAATTAGTTCTTTTGTTATACAGGAAGACCACACTGATGTTTGTTTGGACAGCCTCCTTGTCGCCAACCAAGTGAGTTCGTGGTTAAGTATTCATGACGCGCATTTTGTAGTGCTTTATCTTTTGCAAATAAAATTCGGTGGGTGGTGAACAATTTCGTTGGTGTAATTCGGTGGCGTATGAGTAATAAACAAAATGCAAAACAGAATTTATGCAACAGTAGCCATATGGAAAGTTGCTTTGTTCTGAGCCATATGGCCGTAGAGATATAATTTCAAAACGATGGGTTCGCTGAAGAACCAGATGAAGTTCAATTGTATTTGGTGCGTTATGGGATGGCTTTTATTCTCTGTCTGAAGTTTAACAACTGATGTTTTATAGCTTCGAGGACGTATAAAAACATTTAATTTTTAATGTAAATGATACACGTATAAAACTAATCAGAGTTGCTTTTATTTTTATGACATAAAACTGATTTAAAAACAACACTGATACATAAATACATATGTACATATCAAAAATATTGAATGCCATAAATTCTAGGTTTCACTAAAGTCCACTCGTTAACAGACTCACATTCGATGTTATTTCTTTGTGATGGCAACAATCTTCAAAATCTTTCAAGGCTGCCCGCCACACATATTTTCTTGCCAATCGCTGTAGTTATAAAGTTAAGGATCGGAATTCAGTGGTCTTCCGAATGTTTGTCCATCAAAGTAATAATAGAATAAATTCTATACTAACCATCTTACATCTGAAATCATTAAAGTATGTCCTTGACAAGGTCCACAACTCTAATTGACTTTAAAAAGTATATGTGTAATCAAACCTCGTTGTACGACAAAAAGTTTAATCGTTATAAAATATGTTTGGGATAAAGTTGGGTATTAAGAATTCTTTTGTTTTTTGTCATTTAGTTTTCGCATTTTAATACGTACCAATTAGGTTTTGGAAAACTATTGTTGTTTTTTAGAAAACAGCCCATATTAAAAATATTTTCAGGGCTAAATCCACCCATCCATTTCATGTGAAGATAAATATAACAGTCTTCAGTCAAGGGGATTTTCGCATCTTAAGGCCTCAAGATAAGACATGTAAAAATTTTTAAATACTAGTCATATGCAGTGGTAATGACTATTATCCGGATAATTAAGAACACTGATATCCGGATTCTGAATAGATACGGGTTTAAGTCCGGATGATTATAATTATACGAATTTTTAAATTACACGGATTCTCAGATATTCGGATATTTAAAAATCCGTTTAATAAAACTGTCGATTCCTTAGCTGGGTAGTAAAAGGCGCCATACGTCTGTTTTTAAGAATTTAATGACTTTTTGGTTAATAAGCATTGTAAACGAAAGTAGTCATGTGATTCTAAGGACATTACTGACAAATTTCGTTTTCCGAGCCTACATTTCTGTCAAATATCCTTAGAATCACACGACTATTTTCGGTTGCAATGATTTTTTACCATAGAGTCCTGTAAAATTTAAAATGGAGCTCCATGTAAGCGACATTTTATAAAAATGTCCTTAAAGTATCCTGACTATTTAGCATTAAAATTTGTCTTTTAACACTTCAAATACTATTTTTGCAGAATATCCTTGTAAAGACATCGAAGTACTGTCAAAGAAGTTTTGAGTTTACTGTCTAAAATTTGTTTTCGTTTTTACACATTTTTTTGTTAAATTAAATGCAATACATTGTCTATATTTAGTTAACTAATGCCTGACTCTGCCTTTAAGATATAACAAAACAATGCAATTCTATTAAGCGCTCAATATATCGAAAATACTCAGTCGTTACTCTGGACGTAAACTGTTTTTAAAATTCGGACAATAAGAATCCTTAAATTAAAAATTCGCATACTTAAAATCCATGTATCCGGATATTAAGAATCCTGATTTTTATTTGGCAAAATTAATTATTTTTCTAAGTACACGGACAAAATCGTAGGCTCTACTAATAATTGTCCAAGTAATAGTCTCCCACAACCAAATAATTAATAAAACCTTAAGTATGTTGGCTAGTTGTTCATGATAAAATAACCATACTGAAATAATTAAAATAAAAATGTGGGACACTAAAATTTTGGGTATTTTGATCAGGATAATAGCTTTCCTACTTTTTATTAAAAAAGGTAAGTAAAAGTAGGAAGTTTCAAAAGATCAAATGCTGGTGTTTACACATGTGTGTTATCCCGGGGATGTTAGGGCTGCCACTCTTTTTCTACCCAATACGTGCATGCTTCTGTTATTTAGTTTCATATTTCTTCTGCGCGACCAACCAATGAGCTCTAGTCATGTCAACTAACGGACTTGCATGCGCACTTGCTAGGATTTTTTTCCAAGAAAGTCAAACAACTGGCAGATAGCTTTATGTCTGAAACGCAGGTTCTAAGTCCACTTCATTATTGGATTAGATTCAAGGAAATGTATTCTTCTTATAGCATACATGCTAAGGAAAGGCTACAGTGCGCTTGGTACCAACAGTACAATACCCTATCAATACTCCTACATTCATACATACTTGGATGACCTCTTATTTCGTTTTCGATAGAATTCATAAAAAAACAGCAATTATTGACCTTTACACCCTTATCTCTTAGGAAGGAAACTGACTTAGTCGTTGATACATATGCCTAAAATGAATACGGCAAAGGGGTTCTTTCGAGATGTTTTTGATTTTGACACATTTGCGAAAATAACTAGGGATCTGTATTTTGAAAACGGATGGTATTACTATGCCAATAGATTTTCGTATTAAGGCAGACAAGGGGTGCTTCTTGCATTATTTCGATTTACTTTCAGAGGAAGTGCAAGACGCTTGAAATGAAGAGAATAGAAAATATCCGGATATATTCCAAGGTAATACTTCGCGATTGGACCGAAAAGAAAACAAATAAATGCTATTAAATATAAAGTTCTGGAGCTTGTATTAACTTAGGATAAAAAAAAGGTTTTTTTAAAGCCTTTAAAGCAAAAATTTTAGTAATTGCAATTTCAATTTATGTCCAATAAACGTAAGGAAAAATTAAAAAATGCGTTTATTTTTGTATATACAGTGGCTGACATAAATCTACGTGCACTTACTTTAGATTGAAGTATCCAGTTCTTTATTTACGTATAAGTCACATCAGAATATCATAGTGCTAGAAAAACTTGTTTAGGGTGAAATAGAGAAAAATCCGATGAAAATAAAATGGTATGGTAGTGGGGCCTCCTATCATCATATCCAGTTAAAGTAAAAATATCAGATTTCGAGATATATATGAGAGTCCACCTAATCTAAAGTCTTTCAAGTAATAACTCTGCTTATTAGGATACTATTCAATCTACCGAGCGACTGAAGCAATTTAATACTTATGTACTCGTATCAGTGTGACTTGGCACCCAATATTTCCATCAAACCCGTATATGATAGTATTCATCGTTAAGAGTTCTTAAAGTGATTCACGTGAGTTCATCTGAACTATTTCAAACATGCATCGGACTCCGGTAAGGAAACGCGCTATAATGTAATATAATTTTGTTCTGGAGCAGATAGTTAGTAGGGCATAGGTATAAATACCAAAGGAAAATTTTTAAATAGATCCGCATAGCTACTGCGATATCGTGATGATATTGTCATCATCGGTAGTTACCGACGTACTGTAAAAGAGATTTACACAGCTAAACTTGCCTTGAAGTAAATAAGGAGTTTTTCTATATGCTATAAAGAAACACACATCCGATCGCTGGCTTAGAAAGGGGAGCAGTTACTAAAAAAAAACTTCAAAACCCATCCTCCTAGGTTCGAGCCGAAATGGAAGACCGAATGTCGGTTTCAAAAACCAGCAGATACCCTTCACGACTCGGGAGCTCTCGTTTAGTGAAATAAAGTAATGTCGATTTTTATTGACCCATCCACAATGTCAGATCCCACTCCAACCTTACAGAAGCTTTATAGCTAGAGCAGGACTGAAAGCAGTTAGGGGTCAGAGCAACACTGACAGCAATTGGAAGTCGATATAGTTATGAAAATTTTTTAAAACTAGTCATTGCCCAAATAACAGTCCCCCAGAGAACAAATGAACAATAGCCCAAAATATGGCTAAAATATTTAGGTCTCTTGTCGTTAAGTTAGGCCACAACCATATTATGAAATTTCTAAACTACTACATAAACAGACCGTTTACCAAATATATGTTTTACTTACGTATTAAAAAAATTGTTTTCGCCTTCTAAGTTCTACCTATCATTATGAAAACTGTTGCCCAGGTTTTTGACATAAAGCATCTAACCTGACTGAGCAACGGGAGCTGGGTTATTGGCTGTGTTGGGTAGTATGAGTATTGGTTGATCTTTATAGTAAGAAGCGTGCTTAGAAATACAGTAAATGAATGGGTGCAATGATTAAGGAAAATTCTTAAATATATATGTGTATAAAAAAGGATTGTGAACGTTAAAATCCTGCTTCTGTTTAACATTGCTGTGGCAATTGGTCCACACAAAATTTGAACCCACAATCGTTTTTATTAAGTTTAAGGATAATCCAGATGTTATTAATTAATGTTTGCAATCTGGGAATGATTAATGTCGTATACATTAGTAAACTAAAGAACAATAACTATTTTTCTAGAAAATGGTTCCAATGATTTTGGAATTTTGTTGTACCAAGGATAATTGGGATGGGGCCAAAAATACTGCATACTCAGCTTTTGACAAAAAAATTCAAATGACAAAAATTTTAATGCCGTTTTTGAAAAAAACAAATTTTGATTTAAATAAATTTGGTATTTGATCAAATGTTACCATTCTTTTTGAGGCAATTTAAAAATGCTCAGAAAGTTTCGTCACAGTCGTGCACTTTATTTTATTCTAAATTAACTGATTGAAATAGATTATAATAATCCCGAACAATAGACATATATGTATACATGTACATAGATACTGAATATAAATTCCATGCTGCAATTTTCGATTATACAATAGGATATTAAACGAATATTTAAAATACCAGACGTTATCTATATATTAAAGCTATTACGCTATGCTTCCTCTTTCTGTTTGATAAGAACTGGTTGTAATCCTACCCCTCTAAGGATAAAGATGAATGATAAGGACATAGAATATATTAAGCTATTAAAGAGCATATTTTGGTTACGTAAATAATATTTGCAGAAATTTAAGAAGCAAAAACTGTTCATGGTTTATGAGATTTGCAGTCGATTCCCTAAAGGCATATAAGTAATTTTGGTAAGAAATAAAAAAAGAGCGATTACTCGATTAAAAAAAAACGACTTAAAACATTTGACTTATTGTTAGTATTTTCTTCTTAATATTGTTTCGCACAATGCAAAAATTCGGAACAAAAAGTGCAGGTATGAGTCTATACTTTACATGGTATCGTATAGAATTTATAAAGGGTGATTTTTTAAGAGGTTTAGAACTTTTTTTAAAAAAAACACAAAAAATTCGAAAAAATGAATGAAATATTTATTTTAATCGATAGTTTGAAACTTGCAATTTAATGTTTAAAGATAATTTTATGCAAATGTTGACCGCGGCTGCGTCTCAGGTAGCCCATCCGCTGAGTCCAATTTTGGCATACTCTTTCACACATATCGGCCGGTATCTCACGAATGAATGCATGGATGTTGGCTTCCAGTGCGTCAATCGAAGCGGGCTTGTCCCTATACACATTAGCCTTGGCATACCCCCACAAAAAATAATCTAATGGTGTCAAATCGCACGATCTAGGCGGCCAATTGACCGGCCCGAAACGTGAAATTAACTGTTCACCAAACTCGCCTCGCAATTGCGCCATTGTTTCGCGTGCTGTGTGGCATGTGGCACCGTCTTGTTGAAACCACATATCATGCAAGTCAAGAACTTCCATTTCGGGCAAAAAAAAGTTTGTTATCATCGCTCGGTAGCGTTCGACATTGACAGTAACGCTGCGATTCGCATCATCTTTGAAGAAATATGGCCCAATAATGCCGCCGGCCCATAAACCGCACCAAACAGTGGCTTTTTCGGGATGCATTGGTAGCTGTTGCAATGCTTCTGGCTGATCTTCACTCCAAATGCGGCAATTTTGCTTATTTACGTACCCATTCAACCAAAAATGAGCCTCATCGCTGAACACAATTTTTCGATAAAAAAGCGGATCCTCGGCCAGCTTTCCAAGAGTCCATTCACCAAAAATTCGGCGTTGTGGTAGGTCGGCTGGCTTTAGTTCTTGCACCAGCTGTATCTTAAAAGGCTTTACGCCCAAATCCTTCCGCAAAATTTTCCACGTAGTGCTGTAACAAAGGCCTAACTGCTGGGAACGGCGCCGAATCGACATTTCGCGGTCTTCTGTCACACTAGCTGATACGGCCGCAATATTTTCTTCAATACGCACAGTACGTAAACGTGTTGGTGGTTTAATGTCCAACAAAGTAAATTTGGTGCGAAATTTGGTCACAATCTTCCGAATAGACTGCTCAGAAGGTCGAGAATGCCGATCATAAAATGGAAGCAGCGCGCGATGAACATTTCGAACCGAGCACGAATTTTGATAGTAAAATTCAATAATTTGCAAGCGTTGTTCATTTGTAAGACGATCCATGGTTAAATTGCAAACCACACTGAAGCTGTTTGACAGTGACACAAGGTACTAAACACACGTCAGCTGTCAAAACCAGTGTTGCCAAAACCAAACCAGCTAAAAAATCACCCTTTATATAGATTGCTCGCAACTTGGAGTGATTAGAGTGAAGTTACGAAGCTGCCAGTATAGGTGCCCCACTAGCGTGTAAAGCAATAAAGTCCTAAGTGTCAGCCAACAGTCCTGATTTAATGACTTACTTACTAACTTAACGAAAAATCAATTACAAAGCATCTTGAAAATTATTTACTCACTTGTGTTTATTTCTCTTCCCTAAAGAGCCCCTTCAACAACAAATTTTTTCGTTAAAAGGCACCATTTACCGCAAAAGTATTCCCTCTGCCACACTTAGCTTTGCATGAGAGCATCATTGCTATGCGGCCATAAAATCTGATGTACTGTCAGAAATTATTTAAGGACCACTTCGCCTCTAGCTTTTCGTAAGAAAACAAACTCGAAGTTAATAAGTAATATGTCGAGCCCCAGATAAAATATTAATGCGAATCCCTGCTGTTTGCAAATATGTGTTGGCGTCAAAGATGCAATAGAAAGGGAGCGACAGTAAACCCACTGTTTAACACACACCAGAGAACTTGTATTTTTAAAGGACGTTCGTATCAAAACATTTTTTCGTTCTTATGGTTTTGTATCCAACAACTGATGCTAAATTCAAATTTAAGTTAATACTCAGTGATTCCATTAAGGGAAGTCACAGCTAAAATCATATTTATAAATACGTACTGGTTATAAATGGAGGAAAAACATTTTAAATATTTGTGTTTGCAGTAGTAATGATCTTTGCAGGTAGTTATATTTTTACCAGACAGTGTGGTCTTCTTGTGTTGCTTCGTTATTAATTACACTGTTCAATACAATTTTTTAGCAACTATATATATTTTTAAATTCAATACAAGTGTAAACAAAATATTTAGTCTGACTCTGATTGAGTTTTGATGATTCTATGGAATCTTTGGAGTATAGTCACTCGTTTCTTGTGATTTTGTTATATGTGTTTCTTTGAATACATATCTTTCTTTTTTATATTTGTGTTAGAAGGAAGGAATATATCCTTCTCAATTTTCTAAGTTGACCCGATTGCGAAGTCTAATTCAAGTCAAGTCTTACTTGCTTCAGGCGGCCAATTATCAAATTGCGAATTGCCAGTGTTATTTTTATTTAGTAGTCTTTTCTTGATAGTCATCGTTGAGGGCAGATGCAAGGGGAATTACAGCCGTTTGAACACAAATGACAAGTTCGTTGGAATCATATAGATGCGGGGAATCACAACATCCTCTACTTTTTACTTCCTCGAGATAATAGCCAGCCAGTCGAGGTTGATTGATGTTACGCAATATAATGATGACTGAGCCTACTTTCAAGATTGTAATTCGCCTTGAAATTCGAAGGGTCTTCACATGCTACCAAAAATTTGATAATTTCAAGCACTCGTTCAGTTCGACAGTTTCAGTTGATCGTGCAATAACTGAAAAAGTCTGAAGAAAATCAGTTCATGTTCCTAGGTCCACAAGTCCAGGTGTAGCATAACCTATTCATACTATTTAGTTTTTCAGTATTTGTATTTTTGTTATTGCCTTTTGTTGCACTACCCATGACTTCCGTTGACATCAGTGAACGCTGACGTACGATTGGCCGTACAATAACCGTAAACATCTTTATTACTTAACGAGCTCCCGATCCGTGAAAAGACTCTGTCTGACACAGCAGCTTTCTTTTGTCAACGGTCCGGGGCATGCCGCCTTCAGTTATCCAGTTCAGGCTGCCGCCATGGCTCGGTCTTTAAACGAAGGTTCAGTCACATCCAATCACTCTACATGGCCGAGGCAATGTATCCTACGTGTTTTGGCTTTTTAAACTCCATACACATCTTGGTACAGCACACAGGGCCATATATTCTTGAATTTTTCCCTCAAAAGAATCTAGTATTTGCTAGATTCTAGTATTCTGTTTAGTTTAAATGACATAGCATTTGCACATTCAAATCTCTGCCAAAAAACAAAACATTTCTTTTCTTATGCCATGCCTATGTTGGCTAAATATATCCAAAATGCATCTGAAAACCTTGCATTATAGGCTTGTGTGACATTTAACAGTCCCTTGAGTTTGAAATTAAAAAGAAAACAAATTTTTAATGTGTTTTATTTTTAAGTTATTTGTGTATTTGCAACATAAAGTTAATTTACACTTGTGTATTAAGTTTGCAATTAGTTATAAAATAAACAGCAGATATTCCGTCGCTTATGGTTCTCCCATGTGATGTGAAGGTACATATATATTTACAAAAGAAAAAAATTCTTTCAAAAAATGTTTAACCTTCAAAGCCTCTCTTCCTCAATAAACAAACATGTGATTGCCATACGATTGAGCAACAGACACTTGTACATAAATTATTTGAGATTGTTATCACGATAATGCTGAAAGGACCTTTTTAGCACCAGACGGTGACATTATAAGCAGAATCCACATCAGTTGTGAAAGGATGTGTAGCCATTCATTGATGATTCACATAATATATGCATGGCTCGGTGAGGTCGATTACAAGAAAATAGTAGAGTGAAGGAGTGAGGGAGCAAAAGCAAACAAAAAAACGGAAATTAAATAACGCTGTTGTTATTGAAAAAAAGATAGGATAATTTCTTACAAAAGATTTTAATAATTTTAGAAGATGTGTATATTTTTGTATATTTTATTTTTTTTTTTTATATATTTCATATTGCTTCAAAAAATATAAAAAATTTTTAAATCATATATAAAATAAATTTCAATATCTCAGTTAAATTATAATGTTATTGTTATAGCTCTCTCCATAATTGCACGATATCCTCACCCTCCTAACTTGCCGCCGTAAAGAGTTCCACAAGAGAATCGCGTTGATAAATAAACGCAGTAAGTAATAAAGCAGGAATAATGGGGAAGTATGAGCTGTTCTGATTCTGATGAGGACATACTATGTACGTACCCTATTGAGGATATAGTTGATTTGTTTGAATGACAATGAAAATAAAAGAAGTTATCTTTTGCCTGTATCGCAATAGGTTATCAAACGAAATATTACAAATTTTTCTTGAAAACTTGAAATGCGTTCAAATCTCCTTGGCCCATAGATATACCGCGCAGTGTTGTTGAAGGAAGCCTGAAGGTAACGTCTGCTGGTTACGTCACATTTGCCAACAATTTCGCAACCCTTGATTAGGAATAACAACAGTCTTCGCTAGCATTAAATGTGCGAAGTACTGCTGTATTTATGTGCATATCCCAGCTCTATTACCTATTAAACACAAATCCAAGATTCTTTGCGGTTTGAAAATATTCTATTGGAGCAACGAAAAGTTTCTGTTGGCAAAATATGACAATATGACATATTCATTTTTTGTTTTTAAACCACTTGCGGTTTTCTCAAATTTTGTATTTGCAATTTACTTTGCTTAAAGAAATGTGTAATAAATAAATTTAATAATAATAATCAAAATAAAAATCGGTCGTAAGATCGATTACCTGGTATCGCGAAGCCAACAATGTTAATGGTGATCAGATAGAAAACTAGGCTCATCCTCTGTGCATCGCAGTATTCTATGCGTTCTGACACGATCACAGAAACAAATTAGCAGATCAGCAACCAGAAATTATCAAAGGTTAGCTACTGTCCTGCTCCTTTTGGGCCGCTCTTCATAAAGTATCCCGACGACGGCCGCAAACATTAGCAATGCCACAGATTATTTCAACACAGAAGATTGTTGGATAGATTGATCTATTGAATAGTGTTTTGTTGACAACATGGAAAGGTTGTGCTAAGTATTGCAGTGGAAGGTTTAGAGTGATAATCATCACACCAAAAATGTAAATGTTAAAGAATAGCCAAGTTCTTTTATACAAAAATTGCTTTTGCCTTACAAGTCAGCCACAAAAAGTACTGAGATCTAAAAATTAACGCCAAGTTTGTATTGTAATTATTAAAAATTTCACATTTTTATACTTGGTAAGTTTTCCAATTTGAAGTTTTAAAGAGATATATATGTACATATATAAACATATGCATGTATGTATAGAGCCACAATGTTCACGATTTTAAAAACACGCCCACTTTATGGAAAATCCCAAATATTGTATTTTTGACTGGCGTTTCTCCGCAAACCCTATTACTGTGTCAAATTTGAAGGTTTTACGATTATTGGAAGTGCTCCATAGTTTTGATGATGAGTTAATTAGAGAAGTGGACGGCTGCCACGCCCCCTGTATGGAAAATCACCAATGTTGGATTTTTCCCTGTGGTTTCTCCGAAAACTGTGCAAAATTATTTCAAGGTTCTACGATGATTGGAAATGCTCCATAGTTTTGATGATCTGTCAGTGAGTCACTGGGTACTATTTTTGGGGCCTTATAACTCAGGAACCGCACATGTTAAACAGTTGAAATTTGGTATGGAGCCTGCTGCTGTGTGTCTCAATAAAATTGTATGTCTCAAACTTAGTTTTAAAGCGAAGTTACAGGGGGGTCAAAATGGCCTGAGTTGGTTCGTGTAAATAAGGGTGTAGTGCCAAAGTTGATGTACCGTGCCCCTTGATGTTCGCATTAATTTTTTTCGTACCAGTGCCTTCAGCTGATACTACCAGCAGCATCTGCATCATCAGGAATCTAAACGCGAAAGGGGAAGCGAAGTTTGTGGTCTTTTTCCTTCTTTTCTTACTGTTCGAGATTTCAGAAAAGAAGGCGGCTGTAGATCCAACATGAGTTTTAGCATCTATTGGCGCACCTTCCGCCGACGTAACTCCATTTACTTTTACCTGCAAAGAAATGCTGTTAATGATGCTTCTATGGCTTTCATATTCCTTTTATTTTCTTCTGACCCTTCGAAAGGCACCCATCAAACCACACAGTTAAAAGGATCCGTTCAGCCTCAAAGGCGTTCCTAATCACACCTACAGCAGCGGTAAACTGGATAACGGCCGTCCCGTGGGGTTGGGGATTAGACGAGCATAAGGTGTAAGTCCCTAAAGTTGTAAATTTACTTGAATGATCGAGATGAACCCCCTAGCAGCTAATGTTAGCCCTTCTCATTAATTACAATTATGCATTAATACAATCATGATAATAAATTACAGAATCCATGTACCAAGAACTTCTAAAGAAACTTGCTTACGTATGTAGCGCAGTTCTAACATCTTATGAACCCAATATAAAGCTTTGAACAATGTAAAGTGCAACTTCATAATATCAATTTAAAGTCCTTAAAGTTGTTCATTGTTTAGATAATAACCTTCTGATTAGGAAATAATTCCTTCTGGACAAATTGTAATTAAATTTACAGCCAATGTCAACTGGTTTCCTCTCTTTCCCTTTGTGTTCCTTGACTCATTTCTCCTTTGTGCAAATTGAATTATTGGTAAAAATTTTCATTTGTGTTTCCTTCTTGATGCTTATATCCTTGAACGTTATGTTGGGGTAGCCCCCCCCTCCCAACTATTGTTTTCCTTAAATTACTCTTCAAGGTGATATTGGATTTATTGTTATAAATGGATGAATGAGTCAAGAGATGACGACGTAGTTCTTAATTTAATTATGCTATTTAACGCAGACGAAAGTAATAGGGCTCAGCCCAACGAATATATTATTTGAATTTAGGAAGATTTTGGTTATGTAATATTTTCAAACAAATTTAATATGTATATGTTATCCTTAAATGCTTCTTTATGTAAAACAAGGAGATCATGTTTGCGTAACTAAGGGTTGCTTGTTTTTTAAAACAACAAATAACCTAAACAACATTATCTGGAATTAAATGATCGTCACGTGCTATTTTCTTTTGTTGTCTATTTACTTATCAAATTCTGTACACATGCCTTTATATTCCTGTTAGAAATTATTTACATATTTAAATGTGAGTTCCAAATATTTTTCCATCAAAAATATGTGAATAGTATGAACAAGAGGTAGCCAAGTATTGACAAATGACACAGACTTTGCTGAGTTTTTTGATGCATCAAACATTGTTTGATTACAAGCAAATTATAGACACTAAGTTAATATAAAATACTGTGTAAAGTTGTCTATCTATGACAATGAGGTCCACAACCTTAGCCATTAATTATAGCATCTGTGGAATAAAAAAGGACTCATTGATCAAAGTCTTGACTTTATTGGTTATTCATGAGTTTTTTTTTATGAATTTCCTAAATATGAAAAAAAAGGTAATGTTGCTGAAGTTTTTGGTTAAATCTTACTTGTTTGACAATCCCACTTTCGTTAATTGTTGACCATATCAATGAAACACCACTTCAAGAAAACAGTAAAACAATAGAATAGTAACGGACTTTGTCTTTTTGGTTCTACTATCACATCTAAAACGATATCTCTTCAGAAATTAAACTCTTGACAATCACTGTTCCTTTGTGCTGAGAGGGCAACTATGAAGGAAGTTCTTCTCACGAATAAACAATCAACCTCTAACTAAGACTTTGATAATATTGTGCCTGATCTTTGAATCAGAAACATGGGCTCTTTCTTAAGTCGAAGAAGATCTGCTTCTTCTTTTGCGTTGACGGATTCAGGAGTACACGAATTTACGACGAGCGTTTGACATAGCTAGGGCATGTAGAGCGAACGGTTTCGGGCAGGCAAGGATTAATGGATGGTTCCAAACCTGTCAGGGTTGAGGAATGTGTCAACTTTTTTAGACATTGATCTTTCTTTGAACAGTTCTAAGTTAGTGCTCTAACTCGAAAACCTTTGAACTCGGTCGGAAGACTGAATCTTATATACTACGTACTTGCTCGACAATGTTCGAGGTAGCTTTGACGGACCGCATCTATTGTAAGGGCATCATTAATGGTTGGTTTTCTTATAGATAATATATACAATGGCACGTTTTTTGATTTTTCTGATTGCAAATAGACCAGACTACTTTGACCGAATGTCTGACGACACTTTTATTATCACTACTGATAAAAGACTGCTGGTGTCTAGCAGGCATTTTGAAGGACTACCTACGCTTGTGCAACTGAATAGAATAGAAAGCGAATGTCTTGCTTTTGCTCGAACTAGACTAAAATTCTATTTCTGTGAAAACATGAAATAAAACTATTTTCATCCTTTCACAGCAATTCCAATTCTCGTTTTACGAGCTAAACATCAAAAATGTTCATACGAATATTTTGTTTTCACACCCTCATTTGGAAATGAATGTTTTAGGCGAACTCCCCACAGTGTATAATATTTAATTCACCACGATGTTGTAACTTATTGAACGATAATAGCTTTTTATCATAGATTGATATGAATAATTTAAACCAATACGTGAAAGTTATTGTGAAAACAATTTATTCGATTAATTTTTTCACAAAACCAGAAATTAATTTAAAAAAAAGGATAGCTACGAAGACAGGGCTTAAATCAAATCTAGAATTTGTTAGTTTATATACAGATTGTCCTCCACAAGCTACAGCTACTCCCAACTGCGACTTTGATTAAGTATGCATGTTCCATCAGCTTATAAAATGGAACTGTTACGTTACTTTGCATGGAATGGTACTCCTTCCATCCGTACTTCATCCCATAGAGAAGAATAATCAAACTTTTTCATTTCACAGAAGAGATGATCAGCATTTATCAATTTCTATAGGGGGTGGATGGCAACGGATATGACAAAATATTTAAATGACATGACAGGTTTTGCCCATACAGGATTCATTTACGCAATTCCTATAAAGGCACTCAATATACAAGATACTGATACACGTCCTACATATTTATAGGGTTAAAGGACACATGTTGCGAAGACTGCAAGGTACCGTGAGAGGCATTTGCTAATGTTAATCGCATTTTGCAATGACAGTATAATCGATAAAATAGTGGACACTTGAGGTTGTCTCCTCCGCACAGATGAGTACCTCCTTCTCAGTTCGTTGGATGCCTTTCCGTTGTCAGTCATTCGAGTATATGTACTATCTGAATTCATTGTCTGTTGTGAGCAGTCAGTCACCTCTCGCCTACGACCGCATTACATCATGTTCAAGGTCTTTTCTTGTGTTTCTATAGCGTTGTCAGGTGCCAGTACTAGAACCGGATCATATACTACATTATACGTAAAGACAGTAATTTAAATTTTCCAGATATAGTCACATGAAGCGGGTGTTCTATAATTAGATTCGATGTGAAGATGTATTAGTCTCGAAGTGATTTTTAAGTTTTTCCGGAATTCATTTATGCAAATGTCGTCAGGCACCCGCACGGCACCCTTGGTGGAAAGAATATACTTTGTTTGTCTGCTTCCAACTGCGAAAACCAAAACAAATGTGGGGTGGGTGTGTGGGAAAATGTAATTCCTAGAATTAACGTTGGTTAAATGCGGGCGGCGGCGGCCGGCGGCGACGAAGCGGTTTGTTTATTTCCAATGAATGGAATTTCTGTTGAACCTGTGTTTTTATACCCTATCCTAAGGGTATATTAATTTTGACACATAGTTTGTAACACCCCTTAATATTCGACGTAGACCCATAAAAGTATATATATTTATGATCAGGACCAAATCTTAAGACTATTTAGCAATGTCCGTCCGTCCGTCCGTCCGTCCGTACGCAATTTTTAGGCCTTTAAATTCAAGCTAGAAAGCTGAAATTTGGACCACATACTCCCTAGGGCTCCGAAATGGTTAAGTGTAAAATCTTTTTGAATACGCCCACTGCCACGCCCACAATTTAGAAAAAACTGATTTAAAGCTACAGATGGACAGATAGAGGGTTATAACCTTCACAAGATATGTAGGCACTGCCCTCCTTTATAAGTTTTTCATATAAAGTTTTTTGCCACGCCTACTTTTTGTGGGCGTTTTTCACTAAAATGCTGTTTTCTTCGATAATTTTCATAGAAACCGAAAAAAAATGTTTAACAAGATATTTAGCCCATATTTTTTCCAATATATCGCCCATACAAAGTGGCATATAGGGATAGGGATAGGGTATCATACTGTTCGCTCCAAGCGGACTGTAGCCTTTCCTTATGTTTTCTATTTATTTTTATTTGTTAAATTTTTCTAAAAGAGTTGAACGGTTGCTTTTGCTTTCAAAAGATGTAATTTCTTAAAAATGATTACATGAGGGGCTCGGGCTATAGGTATAGTATTTATTACTGAAAAATAGTTGCATGGATGCGTCAAGGCGTCAAGCTATGCAGCTTAAATATATTTTTAAGCATTGCAGAATCCCGTGTATGTTTGAAATAGTTTAGAAGATTTAAAGCCATGTAGTACCTTGGCATATTTCTACGAAAGATTTTTTTCTCTTGGTGGTCTAGTTTCGCGCCGAAGCACTCATTAATGTTCATGCTCCCTCACCACAACTCGGTGAAAGCACATCATTATTTGCACGTTTAATATGTTGCATGTGTGCCTTGCATCGATTAGCACATACAGACGAGCCATAAATGTAATGCCCATTGTAAATGTGTTGAATTCGCTTAACGCTAAAAGTTATCTTTTGGTCGGATGTTAAAAACATTAAGAATTCGGCCTCGCCATCCGTTCCGAAGTTAGGAATCTGGATATCAGCTTTTATACAATTCAAGTTGTTTTGAACTTTGTTAAGTTTCCATTTTCACTTATATGTTGGTTTTCCCAAGGCTCTGTTTCGTCGTCGACTTTCTCTTTTTAATATAATTAAAAATCTTCTGTATGTCACTATACTTGTAATCTAATGCTTTCATCAGCAAGAAAGGTTTCATCCCCTCCGATCTGTCTAAATTGATATGTATATTTAAAAGTAGTCAATGCGTCTGCTTGAGTACAACGTTAACAATTCGTCCGATGCACCAATTACATTTTCGAGTACGGGACAGACAGTCCCCGCCGCCGTTGTCTTATCGTTATAAACCACCACAAACCACCACAAATGATCACACGACATAAGCAGTTGCATTAAACCTCTTAAATATTTCAATCACAATACCCGCTATTTCAGGAATTCGCATTAGTTCACCCTTAAGCCGACATTCTGGCGTAATTTTAAATGCAAATTTTCATTCTTTGTTGTATCCGCCTATCTTCTAAAAACAAGTAGTTATTTATAAAAATTGTACGTCCTTAAAGTAAATACAATATTGTCCTTCCGATCAAAATGTACTCGGCTTTACCAATTATTACAACAAATAAATTATAAAGATTAAATAAGTGGTTAGTTCTTTTAAATTTCCTTGTCATAAGTGCGTAACAGATGACAAATTTAAGCTCTACATTAAATTTGTTATTGGTACCAGGCACTGAGCTTAACAGAAAATAGCAGCGAATAATAAAAAATTATATATGTTCCAGTTTACATGTTAGATACAACAAAAACTTAGCCTATATACGATATCTTCAGCGGGGATAGTTTGCGCCGCTAACTAACTTTTCGTATGAAAAGTCAGCAAATTGTCAAAAAAATGTAAATTAGTTTGGCTATCAATAAAATTATTTCATTCCTATTTTTACTATGTAGAGAGGGAAAATTGTAACTGAATAGTATACATTTGAGCTATATCAGATAAATGGTTCAAAAGCACGGGTTATAACATATGTACATCTGGTATTAATTTTCGATCAGAAATTCTAAATACATAATACCAACTTTTAAAGCCAAATGATACTCACTTGAAATTGAAACTTAATAGTATAAATTTCGTCGTATTCGGATAAGTGATTCAGAAACGACATGGGTTTATATTTATATACTTGTATTGTACTTTGTGGGCAATGCAAGCAGGTATACATTTCATTTATTTTTTTTTTGTCGGAGGTTGCTACTATCCGATGGAGCGCTCAGACACAACTTCTCACCTCAAGCAGGACAAGTGGTTGTATCGCTTGAGACCAACACATGTTAGCTTGGTGGCCCGAAAGAACGCTTACAAGCAGCCTGCAGTCGATTCTCCTAAGAAATAGAAGAAAAGACGCAGAACTTTTGCAAATGTTCGGGCGCAATAGTTTAGTCTGTTTGTATCCATCGCAGTCGCGCCACCGAAACTTGTGTTCACGAGAATCCCAAGCATCAGTGGAAGACATGACTAAAGATGCAGGCAGCCCCAAACACAGCTTCGGGTCCTGAGAAAAGGTACACATTAACCCCTGTCATTTCTGAACCACTGATGCCATATAGATCATATTTGTACTATTAAGTAGCTCTAGCCCTACATGAAGGCATAATTAGATTTTTATGTGAATATTAATGAGAAAGTTCGCACCCCAAACGAAATAAAGCCAAATTCCAAATTCGAAATTCGAAATTCCCAAATATTCACATAACACACTTGATATATGTATATGTGATCCCATACGCAAGCTAAGTAAGATAGTAGCAAGTGGCTAAAGATTCAACTTGTAATTATAGGATTTTCAAACAGAATGCATCCACCGCAATATCAATGCAGTTGAATATGCCTTCCACTTCCTAGTGGCATCCCAAATACTTCTGGCAATAAGGTGAGTAAATTTTTCCAAGAGTTGAAAACTACTGGCGCATTTGGAAGTCATGCATACAGTAGCTAGTGTCATTTTTATACACTATCCTATGGGTATATTTATTTAGACACATATAAGGTCACACATCTAAAAAAAATATTGTAAACCCTAAAAGGTGTGAAATTTATGCATATTATAAGTGAAAACTTATATGAAGATCAGTCAACAAAGTTCAACTAATAGGGCGACAAATGAACGAAGCCATTGGAACTATTGAAACATGATGAATTGTAAAACTGCATGTTTAAGTAAATGCTCGATGAAGTAGAATTCTCCATAAAAACTGATACCACTTATTTTGGCAGAATAAATGCGACTCATATCTTGCAATCTTTGCGCATAGTTTTAGATCGCCATGTAAACAAAATTAGGTATAAAAATATCCATCTGTTGCATTCGTGTGATGCAGAAGTTTTTAGGCCTGTCTCATTTTCGCGCTGATTGACACCGTCGTATTAACGGAGTTCGTAAGGTCCCTCCTTTGATTATGGAAATATATACTTAGCCGGTTGTTGGGTGCTTTTGTACAGATGTGTTCTTTGTCGTTATTGCTCCTTTGGATTTTTTTAATTTTTACTCCTGCTGTCATGCGAAGCATTTTCATTTCAGCTCATATTTTTGCCTTCATACTTTTTCCTTGTTTGCATTGTTTGCATTGTTCAACATTGCATACCATATATGAGCGCCGGGGGAACAACTGCGGTCTTCCTTTTATAATTTTTCGGTTAAGGAAGATAGTAACTTTATATTACCACTTTATTTATCATCAACGGTTGCTTTTCAAAAACTCCCTATTCTAAGATACATATAATAAGAATTGCACAAGGAAATTAATCTAAATTGAGATATTAACAAAATTGTCCTGTTGTTTCACTGCTAAACAAATCACCCTCTTTTCAACTGAATCGTATTACTCATTTAAATTATGGGAAACTAATCACATGTTATGACCAGACTCAATTAACCAATTAATTGGAAATAGCTTAAACTAAATTTTATTATTATTTTATTATCGTATAGATAACGCGATTCTGATAAGATCACATACTGTGCAAACGTACATAAATGAGGTTTACTACTCATTTAAAGTGTATAGAAGTCCTGCAAGGCGGAATTCAAGTGTATAGCAAATGGCTTCGTTACGGAGACGTTGTTTCAGTAAATCACTATGATGTAACTAAATATTTCAGGAAAAAACAACAATAAACCATTTAACCGTGAAACCATTTAGATTGGTTAGGAAGCATTGCATTCATTGCATTCGATCCCCCTGCAATTGTAATCAATTAGTAACTGCACAGTTTTGTAGAATGTATTGTATTGAATTACACAACTACTCTATGTCCGTAATTCTAAGGACTTTAAGGTTTTCCCTCGTGGTTCTACATTTGTTAAACATTGTTGTGATTTCAGTTGCAGTTACTTTAAAACAGCATTCACGTTAATAGCTGTTATATGAAAATAGACATTTTTACGATTATTTTGTAAGAATACATAAGGGTGATTTGGCTTCTAATGAATGGGGATAGGATTGTGTTGGAGCCATTATTTATTTTATAAAAAAACGATAAATCTGTTTTTAATCACTGTGCCTACTTTCACAGACTCAAAACCGGTTGGAGCAGTAGTAAAGTTTCCGAACCACTACGTCCTGAAGAACAAGCTGCCATAATTTCTGTAATCCGTCGCAACGAGGAAATCGAAGTCGCCGAACGTCAACGCGTTGGAAAGCTGGTTGAACGTGTCGAAAAAATAAAAGAGCGTGCTGCGGACTGTGGTCCACAGGGTTGCCGTTTGTGCGGTCAAACTTTTGGTATTCTTGGCCCCTCTCGCCTCGTCTGTGAAGACTGCAAGAAAGCTGTCTGTTCGAAATGTGCTATCGACATCAATGTGAAAATGCACCATCGGGGCCGAGAAGTTTGGCTTTGTCGTATCTGCTCAGAAACTCGAGAGATGTGGAAAAAATCAGGAGCATGGTTTTTCAAAGGACTTCCAAAATATGAGATTCCCGACCCAAACGTCACACCAGTTAGAACAACTCGCAGTTTGAGTGCAACACCCGCAAAGACAGTGCGAATTAAGAAAATGACAATGAGCGTCATTGATACAAGTAGTTCTGACGACGATGATGACTGCCCGCCAAAACAAACTTATCCATCAATCCAGAGAGAGGATAGCTTTAGACTTAGGACCGTTGGATCATTTCGGAGTTTCTTCGATGGCGGAGACAGAAAATTTTCCAACTCGATATTCTTTCAGCGACAAATGTCGAGAACAGAAAACATTGCACCATCTGAATTCGATACAATTTCAACAGCATCCAACCAAAGACGCGAAAGTAACTATAATAATCGACGGGGGTCGGTCTCGTCGAGCTGGTCAATGAGTGAAAGCTCGTCAGGAAATGGCAGCACTACGACAAACAATCAAATGACCCAGTCGTGTCGGGATCCACTTTTAGGGTGGCTGGAGCTAGTGGTGAATTATAGAGAAAACGATCATACTCTTGATTGTAGCGTTTTAAGGGCAAGAGACTTGCCTGCTATGGACTCGGCTGGATTGACAGACCCCTACTGTAAGTTGAATATCATAACACCAGATGGTCACGTCAAATATACTCGATGGCACAAGACAAAGACTGTTCACAAAACTAGAAATCCTGAGTTCAATGAAGTCGTGCAATTTGTCGGCGTGGAACCTGATGAGCTTGGAAATTCATTGCTGTATGTTGTAATTTTGGATGATGACAAATATGGGCATGATTTTCTTGGAGCTGCTAAAATTATTCTGTCAACGGTGAGCTCTGACCTTGACGAAATGTATTTACGTTTTTGTTATAATATTCCGTGTCTCTTCTTAGGTTCATAGCCAAAGTCCATATAGAGTGACAGTTCCTTTAGGCGCAGAAGATCAGTATAGCAACGAAGCCGAACAATCTCAAATCTGGCCACGTGGAAAGATCTTTATTTCACTGAGTTACAATTCGAAGAAGAGGGCTTTAATGGTTGTGGTTAAACAGTGTACCAATCTACTTCCAATGGATAATAATGGCAGCTCGGATCCATTCGTTAAACTGTAAGTTTGGTCATATATTGAAAAAAATTGGCTTACATGCGTTTTTGTTTTTTTTTTCAGGCAACTTAAACCAGATACACACAAGAAAAAATTCAAAACTGGTGTTAAATGGCGCAATTTGAATCCTTCTTTTAATGAAGAATTTGCTTTTGAAGCCAGTCCACATGATCTTAACAAACAATCACTGATAATCACAGTTTGGGACAAGGACATTGGCAAGAGTAATGACTTCCTGGGAAGCCTCATCCTTGGCTATAATAGCAAAGGTGAACGCCTGAAACAATGGACAGACTGTGTTCGTTTGCCTGATCATTTCCATGACAAATGGCATTGTCTATCCGCAGAGAATCCATCACATTAATCCAATGTCGAGGAACGTTTATGGTGGTGGCTATGGTGCTTTAAGTTATTGCAGCTATTTATGAAATCTGAAGCAAAAAAATTGTG
Source organism: Ferdinandea cuprea (assembly GCA_963576555.1). Classification (NCBI taxonomy): domain Eukaryota; kingdom Metazoa; phylum Arthropoda; class Insecta; order Diptera; family Syrphidae; genus Ferdinandea; species Ferdinandea cuprea. The sequence goes on along the minus strand of OY754958.1, from coordinate 81,029,065 downwards.
TCAAAAAGTGTCCTTAATGATAAGGTTATAAACTTGTGTTTGTTTTAGTACTTTTCTGGTCGCGCTAAATTTGTCTCCCTTTTTTATAGCCACTGATGTTAAAAGTATTTGCCATTTGGTAGTGTGATTAATCATTAAAATAATAATTTAACTTAACGGTAATAAGAACGTTTAAGCTATATGATATCAGAAGAAGTTTTGGTAGAGTGTACACAATTTGTACTTTCAATAAAAAAACAATATTTTTTAAATCGTGGAGATTGAGATATTAATTCTTATTATTGAATTCAAAAAAGTAAATTCCATATTTATTTTAAGCTGTTACTACTACTTCCTATTCGACGGGAGATCGGTTGCAAGTACACTATATGGTGAAACAGTGTAAACGCTGTTTTCTGCCATGAATCATATATACAAATAAGCAGAATTTTCGCAATGATACAATGATTCTACTGCAATACATAATAGCAGACATAAAGAAAACAATATAGGGGGCCTTTTTGAGGGCCATTTGCTAAAAGAAAAGGCCACTTTTCGTTGAAAATTTATATTTTCATTCTAGTTGAGGTCACTTCCACCGCGTCAAACTATCTGGCTGGAGCGTTTGTGTGTGGTTTTATATTCGCTATACATGTCCCAGATATCTCAAACGCTCTCAAACGGGGAGTTTTTTTTACCAGGTCAATGTCGCTACACTGCACATTGAGTTTATCGTTTCATCGTCTCCTCGTCAATGTATTCCGGACCAAATGTCTTACGAAAAAATTCTCTCAAATAACTCAAAGTTATTCTTCGTTTTATTTCTGAAGATATGTCTTTTTCAGATGTGATAGCATAGTCGAGGTAGACAGATTCTTTACCCTGCTATATGCGGCTTTAAAATGGATAAAAAAGTCTTAAGTATCGTGCTGAACTTCTTGGATTTTTTAACGATCTTCAGTAGTGTGAATATTTGGTCAATTGATAGGGTCGGGTCAGGTTATTCAGATCTTTGACAACTGATTTCAGCTTGCACAATACGGCAGACGAGATCTTATACGCGATGCTTAGGAGACTGATAACTCTATATGGCGTAGCTTAGAGTGTTTCTTTTCTTATGGACAAACAATGCTGAGGTTGAAAATCGGTTGGTGTGTGCTCTTTTTTGAGTCATCTCCTGTTGCCTTAAAAGTTCGACGGGTAGACTGTCAGGCCCAGCAGCCTCATTGAACTCCAGTCAAGAAATTGCTATCCTCCCTTCATTTTGGTCGGGTGGACGGAATTCAACAAATCAACTGTTCCTACGCAATTTAGCCTGCCTATGCAACATCGTATAATCGTATAATCCATATCTAGTAGATTTCCTTTATGAATACAAAAAATCGAGGTTTAAGGTCCATTTCGGTCCAGGGCCAAGGGCCAAAAAGCAATACAGAAGACCAAATGGACCTATCGTGCACTTTTTGGCAACGCTGGTCACCACCGTACTAATAAACATTTAATAGCAGTGAGTAAGCACTTACACGTCTGCTAACTTCCTTAAAATAAGGGTGTGTTAGCTTGTATTTATAAGAGGAGCGGGAAACTTTTTGAAATTGACAGATGTCTTTTTGTTAACAATATTTGAATTAATTTTGGCATGTGTGATTAGTTCTATTTACCCATCTACCGTCTAAGATCTTACTCCAACAGTTGTCAGAGCTGCTCTAGCTAAAAAGCAAGCGCATATTTAAAGAGTAGTAATCATCACACGACGGAAACCGTATAAATCCCATGAATGCATAAGAGGATTTTGAGTTTATAAAAAGTACCGCTTTAAAGCTAAAATTAATAAGCTAACCAATTATTAAGAAAGCGACAAAAAAGGTGGCCACAATCCAACCAAAATCCAAGTACCTAATGGCTGCTAAACGGTTAGCAATTTTTATTTTATATTATAATTTAAATAAATTTGATTCTCCTTAAAGATTTAAGATGACGGAGCCGGTATATACAGCCTTTGCCAATCAACAGTGAGCATACAATTGAACGGATGTTTGGTAATCTGGAATCAGAGGAATCCTTGCAAAATACCAATCTGCCATCGTGGCGTTAGCCGTACAATACGTTATGAACGAGGATAGTTTTTACAATGGAACTGAATGAAGGAAATGAGAAATGTGTGTCAGCATTGCCAAAAAGTACCATATAGGACCATTTGGCCCTGTGTTATGTGTTTTGGGCATTGGCTCCGTTGACAAGCACAGTAAAGTAGATGCGCATTTTGATTTTCCGGTTTGGTTTCCATAGAGAATTGGTGGCGAAATGAGTTATTCTGTTATTTAACGGAAAGGCCCTCAATCGTTTTTTTCTTCGCAACGTTCATGTGTACAAATTGCATTGAGTTGTCTTTTTAATGGATAGTTATGAGGATGAGAGTATTTTTTAAAGTTATTTAAAAATACAAAAGATAACTTATATGTATGTTGTAGGTACTTATGCACCTAAAGCGCAGGTGCAAATTTAGTAAATGACAACATTTTCTAGGCACGCGTCGCCACTGGTGGAAGCAGTGATGTGTTACTCAAACTCTTTAACACTCGAATATCATTCATTTTAACCCATCATCCAAATACACCACATCATACAAAAAAAAATGCAATATGTAGAGCAGCAGATTTAGGATATATATTCATATTGCAACATGCGATGCGTTTTTAAATCGCGTCATTATACTCTATCCTAAGGGTATATTAATTTTGACACATAGTTTGTAACACCCCTTAATATTCGTCGCAGACCCCTAAAAGTATATATATTTATGATCAGGACCAAAATCTAAGACTATTTAGCAATGTCCGTCCGTCCGTCCGTCCGTCCGTCCGTCCGTATCAACTTTTGAGGCCTTTAAAATTATGCTAGGAAGCTGAAATTTGGAACATATACTCCCTAGGGTTCCGAAATGGTAAAGTATTAAAATTTTCAAAATACGCCCACTGCCACGCCCACAATGTAGAAAAAACCGTTTTAAGGCTTAAGTTAGAGAGATAAAGTTGTACAACCTTCACAAGATATGTAGATACTGCCCACCTTTATTAATTTGTTATATAAAGTTTTTTGCCACGCCTACTTTTTGTGGGCGTTTTTCACTAAAATGCTGTTTTCTTCGAAAATTTTCATAGAAAACGAAAAAAAATGTTTAACAATATAATATGCCAATATTTTTCTCAATATATCGCCCATACAAAGTTTTTGGCCACGCCCACTTTTTGGGGGCGTTTTTTGAAAAAAAAAAAAAATGTCTATAAATTTCATAGAATGAAATAAAATGCTATCCATCATCTTCCTAATGCTTTTTTTCTTTGGGGTACATAGGGATAAGGATAGGGTATCATACTGTTCGCCCCAAGCGGACTGTAGCCTTTCCTTATGTTTTTTTTAAACAAATTATATAAAATAAGGTCTATTATAGCAATTCGTTTAAACTCTCATCAGGGTCCTGTAACTTATCAGTTCCTGAATAATTTGTTTACTTAATTATCAAAGTAAAAGCTTTCTCGACACATATAAAATATAATATATATAATGTGCATTTTTAAATCGCCTCAAAAATAATGGTAACATTTGATCAAATACCTAATTTATTTAAATCACTTTTAAAGTTTTGAAAAATTTGATTTCCCCAAAAATGGCACCTATAATTTAATTTAATTTCCCACATTGCACACTTTTTACTTAATTGTGGAAAATACAAAAAATTTTCAGAATCGTTAGAGCCGTTTTTGAGAAAGTGAATTTAATTTAAATTTAAGATTTTCTTAAAAAAAAAAAATTAAATGAAAAAAACTTATTTCAAAAATTTAAGTACGCAGATTTGTTCAACTTAACATCATAAAAAAACTAGTAAAAATTTTTCGGTATTTCTTTTTTTAGTGTTTGACATATTGGCGGTTTTATTTATTACCGTTATTCGATTTTTTTTACCCAAAAATGAATATGCAGTATTTTTGGCCACATTCCAAGTTTCCTTAGTACAAAGAAATCCAAAATCCACCATTATCTAGAAAAATCACCATTTTATGGTGATAAGTGATTTTCACAAAAAAAAATTGTACTGCAGTTAAAAATAATGCCAGCAAAGAATTAGTGGGTTGGTTGTAGGGTTTTTAGAGTAGTAGTTGGTGGTTTGCTCTGAAACTTTAGACAAGCACAAAGAGCTCATGTTAACAATGGATTCCTATTCGAAAGAACAATAAACGGGCCATAACAATGAAAGCATGATGAGAGACTATATTTGGCGACTAATACGAAATAGCGCGTATAAAGAAAATTTGAATAATATTAATTTTTTATCATTTTCATTTATTAGTTTAAGTTTTTGTCGAGTAAAAAAATAAATATTTATTTTGTTGCAAATTTTGTTTTTGTTCGCACAATAAAAATATTGAAATTGTTTGATATTAACGAAAAGGGCAAAAATATATGTTTTATGTTTAGAACGATTGTCTAAACATGCTTGTAAGATTAATCGGCAATTATTTAAATAAAAAAAAATCTAGGTACAGAAAAAAATTATAAACTAATTCATTTCAGTTTTCACATTTCTGAATATCCAATCCAGCTGTTTCAAAGATGCAGTAATTGTTACTACTAATTGTAATTATTAATCATAGCTCACCTACCAGTTCTTCAAAATTAATTTTTGTTTGTGAGAAAAGGCTATGTTTTCCAATCCTTTGAATTTGCCCCATCGCAGGGCATGTGGTCTTTCGTGAATTTTAGCGTTGGTGAAGTTGATTCCGGATGGACAACGTAGAAGAGGAAGGCTTCGCTTTAGGTGGTGGAGAACACGTTAACTGGCTAGGGGCTTGTTGTTTTGATGGCCAGAGGCAGCCTGGATTGTAGCGCCGCATATGTTAGTAATCGAATATTCTTAGCAAAATTTTATATTTTTTATATTTATTTGTGCGCGTGAACGAAATTATCTAATTTAATTAAACGGAACATGTGAAGTTTTTACCAGTCAGTGTTTTTTCAATGCGATACAAATTCTAACAAAAACATGCCAATTTGTCTAAAAATTAAATGCACTAGGGTTGTCTGAACTACCCGAAGCGTAGTTACGCCCTGACCCGGGGTTGGCGATGAAGGGGTTTTGATCAAAGAGCTGTCCATAGTTTGTTTTAAGCTCTTCTCAAGAGGGCTACACCTGTAAGCTCCCTGGGTAAATTAAGTAGGTGATCTATGATTTTGAAATATGCAAATTCTATCTCAGTAGTTTACATTTTGATAATAACAAACCTTAATTTGTTTATTCATTACACTCTAACAGCAGGAACAAATGCTCAAGATGATACGAAGTTTACGTAAACGACACGATAATGATGTGGAATTGCATCCCATATGTATTTTCATTGTATATTTTGTTTATTTTATTCTGCTGCAATGGAATCTGCTATTCAGGTTTTTTTGTAATTGTGCTTTCTTTTTCAATTCTCTTGTTAGATTTTAAATGACCTTGTAGAACAACACTAACACATCTTTGTTAATTACTTGTTAGAATGAACAATTTAATTTCAATTAGATGATTATAAAAGCAAATTGCATGAGAATAACGAATTCAGTTGATAACTTTTTTTGATTGAATATACAAGTACGAGTACTATCCGACTCAAGATGAAATACTTTATGCTTTCTGCAATTTTTGTTGTAGTTATTGTGGGCTATTTTGACAGCTGTACAGCAAGTAGCTAATTATAAATAATAATTTATAAAAAAAAAAATACAAAATATTTACATTTGAACAGCTAGCGAGCCAGTTTGCGGATACACAAATTCAGAAAGTAAGCTGATATTTTTAAAATATTTGCCTTATCTTAATAAAGGTCAGGACTATGTTGATTTCGGTAAAGATGGAAAATGTCTCAAGAGAGCAACATGCATGCAAGATTATACTCTAAAAATTGAAGAGTAAGTAACAATTTCAATGAATATATTTAAATTAAAGCTAAATATTCTAATATATGCCTACCTCAATAGGTGCTCCGAAGCTAACATTAGCTGTGCCAACAAAAACTTGGATAATGATGGTGTATTTCCAAAGTGTTGTATAAAGTGCTAATGAACATGTAAATTTACCTATTTGCTTTATGAAATAGTTTTGTGTTTTGTTTTTGCACACAATCATGGGTGCAGTTGTTAGTGCTTTGCACTACTAAGCGAGGGGTCCTGGCTTCAAATTTGCTCCAGTACCACCAGGAGAATTTATACTCTACCCCACCTCTAGCAAAAGTCAGACAAACATCCAAAAGTAAGAACTGTCATGAGAAGTTTATATTTGCGCATACAGAATGGTTAGAGGAGTTAGGCTTTAGGTCCTGTATAAACAGTTAACAATTTGATCTCTGCTTTGACAGGTTCTACGACCACTGTCGCGGTCTTTCGGTTTGATAATTTTTTGTAAAACTTTGAATTATGCACATTATCTTACAGAGTCGAAATATAATCCAATATTTTTGAACTTCTACACGATTAGAAGAAGTGCCCTTAAATTAAGGATGCCAGCAGTAAGTGAATAAGTGTTAGATAGTCCTGTTTGATGCTCGTTGAGAGGACTGAAACCAGTGACAAGGCCAATTAGGGCTATTAAGTCACATCTTCTCAGTCCAAGCAGATATTTTGTATGTATTAATGTGTAAGTGCCCTTTACTCTTCTCCTTAGAAGGATATTTGTAGTAAGTCACTTTGCTAGATAAGACGAGTGCCAAAAAAAAATTGGTCAACTAGTGGTAGGTATAATTCTTCTTGTTGTTGATTGACTGACAGAGTTTATTCACGGTACCAGCTCCCAACTGTGTTCAGTGCCAATGTTACTGAGTATAAACTCATTTAGAAAATTCTATTTCAATAGTTCTTTAGTAATTCGGATTATGCTTATTTTATATTCCCGTAGTAACCACCGGGTAGTAATTTATAAGCACAAGTGTTGAACAGAAAGAAATATGTGCTTATATATGCTCACAGCATTCCCAAAACATTAAAGATATTTCATCCCGACATCTTGAGATTTGACAGCAGCTTGTAAAACAGTGATAATAATTAAGAACTATGTTAACAAGCCCAAAGCTCTACACAATAAAATGACACTCTTTCAGGCGGCATTTTCTCATCTCTCGTCGAATATACCCATACGAATTTACTTTTTCCATCGCATGGCAAGTAAAGGGTGATTTTTTAAGAGTTAAGTTTTTTAGCTTGGCAGCACTGGTTATTAATGGCGTCCAAACGTCATCTGTAAAGGTGAAAAGTTTTCAGTATACTCTGCCATTTAATCATGGAAAGACTTACAAACGAGAAACGATTGCAAATTATTGATATTTATTATCAAAATTCGTCCTCTGTGAAAAATGTGAAAATCCGCTGTTTTATCGAAAAATTTCTGGCTGATGAATAGCAACATTCCATCAAAGAATTAGCGATGCATCCCGAAAAACCGACAGTTTGGTGTGGGTTGGTGGCATCATCGGTCCATTTTTCTTCAAAGACGACCGTGAAGAAACGTTACCGTCAACGGCGAACAATATCGAGCCATGATACGAGACTTTTTTTTTGCCCCAGTTGGCTGAGTTGAACTTAGTTGATATGTGGTTTCATCATGACTGTGCCACACAGTTCGTAAAACAATGGAAATGTTGAAGGATGAATTTGGTGAGCAGTTTATCTCTCGAAATGGCCCTGTGAGCTGGACGCCAAGATCATGCGATTTAACGCCTCTTGATTATTTCTTGTGGGGTTATGTAAAGTCGTTAGTCTATGTGGACAAGCCGAACACGATTGAAGCCTTACAGGATAACATAACACGCGTAATTCGTGGAATAACGTAAAATAATGCAAAATTGGACCTTTCGAATGGACTATTTGAAACGGAGCCGCGAACAACGTTTACATGAAGTTGTTTTTAAAACGTAAATGGCAAAGGCCTATTTATCGATTGCTAATTTGAGAATTTTATTCGATTTTTAAAAAAACTACACTTAAAAAATCACCCTTTTAAATATGAATAAAAGTATTTTCTTCTTTTTTATCGAGTAGGGCGAGAATATTATTACTAAATAGTGTATATTTGAGCCATATCGAAAAAGTGGTTAAAAAATAGTTCGGGTCTTAACATATGTCTGGTTTGGTTTTCGATCAGAGCAGTGTACATTAAACATGAAATTCTGAAATAATAACATTTGGAAAACTTTATTAGACTCGTATCTACTGAAATTGCGAATCAGTAGTATAAATTTGATCCCTATTCGGATAAGTGGTTCAGAAATGGCATGCGTTTGAATGTGCTTTTTTGCATTTTCTATTCTATTTACTTTGGTCATATCAAATGGACATTAAGTGCCATTACTGAACCACTTATCCGATATCAATTAAATTCATACTATTAAGTTGTGGGTATTATTTTGAAAAATTGCTCTTAGGTTTGATGCAAACTAGTATTACTTAAAATCCAAAAAACAACTGAACAAATGGTAGTTAAATTGCCATTAGATGTCATAGATATGGTGATGCAAAATCGTTTTGATGAATTTCCTTAGCGGGATGAGCGTTCTTTTGTGCAATCTAATATACGCTTACCAAAAAAAACAACTTTAGATTTAATGTGGAAACTAATGTTAATATGTAAATTAAATAGTATATTCATTTTTACACATAGTTTGTAACACCTCTTAATATTCGTTGTAGACCCCTAAAAGAATATACATTTATGATCACGACGAAAACCTAAACTATTTAGCAATGTCCGTCCGGCCGTCCGTACGCAATTTGTAGGCCTTTAATATTAAGCTAGGAAGCTGAAATTTGTAGCCAATACTCCCTAGGGTCCCGAAATGGTAAAGTGTTAAAATTTTGTAAATCCGCCCACTGCCTTGCCCACAATTTAGAAAAAACCGTTTTAAAGCTAAAGTTAAAGAGATAGAGTATTAGAACCTTCATAAGATATGTAGGCACTGCCCTACTTTATAAGTCTGTCATATAAGGTTTTTTGCCACGCCTACTTTTTGTGGACGTTTTTTTCTAAATGTTGTTTTCGTCGAAAATTTTCATAGAAACCGAAAAAAAAGTTTTACAAAATATTTAGCCTATATTTTTTCTAATATATCACCCATACAAAGTTTTTGGCCACGCCCACTTTTTTGGGGTGTTTTTTCAAAAATGTTAGTTTTTTTCTTTATATTTCAAGCAAAATGAAATAAACTGCTATCCATCATCTTCTCAATGCTTTTTTCTTTGGGGCATATAGGGATATCGTTAGGGTATCATACTGTTCGCCCCAAGCGAACTGTAGCCTTTCCTTATGTTTTCAATTATTTCAAAAAACAGGTCTCCTTTCTTTTTGTATCAATACAATAGATTTGAATACAAAGTTCTTCCATTGTGTGGTAATGCAAATGCATACGGGTTACGATTAAATTAAAAACATTTTATGATTTGACTTTAAAATGATGATCTTATTAAACATATGCATGCCACTGCGGATGTTTTCCTGAAGTTGAACAAGAAATTTAAAGTAAAGTTTTCAAAGAACCAAAATTACCTTTTCTTTGTTCTGGAAATGAAAAAGGACCCTTGTCCCTTTTAGCTGATTTCGAGCACAAATTTTCCTTCAAAAAGGAAAATTTCCCACAATCTGTCGGAATTGCATAGGGTACGAATTGAATTAACCACATTTATTAATTTTTAATTTGTCCCCTTTAATTACACAGTGTACTCAGTATATTTATAAGAGATTTTAAACTTTTAAAGAGCACGGTAATTTACGTATGTACCATCCCAACACGCCATGTAATCTGCAGTTCGGCAGCAGTTCAACTAAACTCCTTAATACATGCAAATCGGCAAGGTAATGTCTTCTTATGTGGCTTCGATGTGATCACAGAGGATAGAAGTCTTTTGTGTCTTACAATTAGGCAGGAACTCTTCATAGGTCGGGAGGTCGTTAAGGAAAGTAACCAAAGTTAATTCGTTTAAATAATATTCAGATTTAAAAATAATTGTGCCAAATTTGATTTTGTAAAGCTTCAGCTTCATATTATTATTATCTATTATATTAGACCGCAGTCTCTACTGATTGCTTTTAATTATTTATTTTGGACATATTATTTTGAGGTGTTCACATTATTATAGATCTTAAATACTGAAGAATGACATTCATTTTAAGATGACCGTACCACAATGAATCACTTGAAAAATATGATCAAATTAAATCAGGGAAAGAAAATGAATATCAAATAGTTAGAAAGCTATTTATTTTAATATAATTAAGAAATTTGGGAGGCGGTTCGGTGCATTCTGAATAATTATCAAATACATAAATCTATTTGAAGCTTTACTTTAAAGCATACTGCATACAGCAAGACCTGGAACACCCAAATGGGTTATTCACGATATTTGTTGGGCTCAAATTAGTCCTCTGAAAGATTTTCGAATTTTATTGTGTCCACTTCAGTGTCTTCAGCGTTGCTTTCTGAAAGTTGTTAATCAAAAATATCTTAATAAAATTTCTTTAAATATAAGCAAAAAACATTATACCGAACGTTTCTTTTTCGACTGAGCTATTTACACTTTCAGCGGGAGCCGGCTTGGAGCACACTGACCGGAGAGCTCTCTTAAGATTGCTGTATTTATTGTAAATTCGACCTGTCTTGGTGGTTCTATAGTATTCCTTAAAAAAATTTGATGTTACAAAAACGTATCGTTTGAAATTCATAAAAATTAAGTGTGTCCAATAAATATATGCAAAATAGTTTCACATAATATATATACATAAATAGTTTAGTATCTTTGTGAATCATTTCTTATAAAATTTATCTACATTCTAAATTTAGCATTAAATTTTTGATCGGTATGCAATCGAATGAAAGTCGATTAGGCCCAACTCAAACATACCCAACGACCTGTTTCTTGGTATATAGGAATGCGTGAATTTGTTTGGGTTTGGTATCGGATAACCAACCGTCGGGTATGTTGACCTGGGCCTACTATGTGATGAATTTAAATATTAATTAAATGCATTTTATATTGCTTTACCAGTGCCTCAGTAGGAAATCGTTGTATGATCTGTTTTTCAATGTTGTGGCTAACCCTTAAGTTCAACGGTGTTTGGTTTTCCTCAAAATATGTTGCAATCGTATTTATGAGCATAGTCCTCTGTTCATCTTTGAATTGTTGCTCAGAATTATAGTATTCTATCAATAATTTTCCTTTCAACGTGTTATTCAGTATTGTAGAAAGGCTTATATTTTGTTCGGATTTATCCAAATGTAAATCATTATTTGGAACTGGATATGGAGATGAACGGCTACTCGTGCTTTGAAATCTGACCGGTGCCGAAGGTGGATGGCTGCACAAATGGCTAAGACGATCATTTAGAAGAGGACATCCGATTGATTCCCTCCACTGTTCCAATCGGGCCTCAAACATAATTTTTTTTCCATCCGGAATTGAGGATAAATAAAGAGGAATGTGGCTAACTTTTATTACTTTCAACACATCGACGAAGATTTCTTTTTCTAAAAAAAAAAAAAAAAATGTACATTAGCTTGCTTTTGTTTATTTTTGTGTATTAAGTTTTTATATAATTTTAACGATTATTATTTAGGTTATATACAAAATAAGCAAACAAAATGAATAAAACTACAACTCACGTCATATTTCGTCCCAAACTAACATGTATATAATAATAGTGTACAAAGATTCTTTTTTACTTTAACATTTTTATTATTTAATTCCAATATAAACGTTTTAAGCCCACTGGAAATTTTGGACATGCCAGGTGCAAATGGTGCAAATTTATTTTAAAAATTCATTACGTAGTAGGCACATTTTTCCCGTACTATATCTTTCCTTTCTTAGAACCACAGATGAGTAATTATACAGATAGTCGACTGAGAGGATTTTTGGCTCTCCCGCCTATCGTTTTTTATTTACTTCAGAAAGGCACAGTACTGTGTTCGTATATGTTTTTACATGCAAATCAAATTGAGCCAGCTCACGCACACAATAGCAGTTCTGCGCCTAAGAATCCATTTTGGATAAAAAATCATGTTGACATATTAATAGTCAAAACTGGGCTTTGTCCAATAACATCGTAATAACATGCGACGATTTATAATAAATTTGCAACAGAATAAAATGTTGGTGAATGTTTTTAATTATTATGTAAACTAAAATAATAGTTTTACCAAACAAGCATATTTTTGGGTAAACATTTTTAAGCAGTTTCGTAAATATTTTGGTAGTTTTGCAAGTTAAACATAAAATAAGGGTTATAATAAATTGTTTGCCTGTAGTTAAACTAATTTAGCAGTTTTAAATTGTCATTAATAATAAAATAATTTTGGTGGTTGACTTATCGAAGGTCGAGTAAAATAATTAAAATCAAATAATTTTTAAACGGAAGGTTTAATAAATATTTCAGCAGTGAAATAATGGAATATTCTGTAAAATTACTAAGATTGTAGGTAAAATAAATAAAAGCTCAATGAATGAAATTAATGAGTAACGCGTGATTAGTTAACTGACCATTTCAATAATTGAACATAGTATTTCATAAATTCACTGCTATTTTATTCACCGCTATTCACTATTCCAATTCAAAGATAATAACGTTATTAAATTTGTTCAGCATGATGAAATAAATTTTATAACTTTATTATCTTGGAATTGAAATAGTCAAGTCTACAATTTGTGTTTAAAAATGCATTTAAAGCTACTTCGTCGCAGTTTGTCAATTCGCTCGCTCTCATATGAACGTTCCGAATATGTGTATAAATATATTAAATTTTACACCCAAACATTACTAATTTAGTAATATTCATGCAATTATAAAATAATATATACATTTTATCTCACTCTAATAACCAAAATGGAAAAAATACAACAACCCAAGTATGTTTATTTTAAGGCAGATAAAAAATTGAGAACTATTTCTTATAAACACAAAAATTATTCGAATTTATTATACAACTTCATTATTTATTATATACCTAACTATTTTTTTTTTAATAAACATTAAAATATCAATGTTTATGTTAACTACGTTAACTCAATACTTCGCAGCACTTCAGCAACACATCCACTATAATCAGCTGTTTTTTGTTGCCATTTGGAATTCTTGCAAAACAGCCCGCGCTAATGACATATTTTTGACACATCAACCCCTCCATACTTTATTTGGCTGGCTCACACGTATTCACAGATAGAACATTTGAGAGAGGATTTTTTCTCCATTTTTAAAAATTTTTTGCGGGTTCAAAGGGACAGACGTATGCTGAGTCGACTATCTGTATAATTACTCATCTGTGCTTAGAACTTAGATATAAGGTCTATTCCCTTATTTTTTCGTGAGAATTGTAAAGACTGTCAAAATGGTTGTGGTGGGCATAAATTGTCTAAGGAAGAGAGAAACATACGAACAAGTTAGGAAACGTCTTTGTAGTAAGAAGTTGCAAAAATTTAAAAATGACAGACGTTTTTTAAATATTGCATTTGTGATTGGTGAATGAAAGCAGTAAAAACGAAGAAATTGTTAATTTAATACCAAAGGTCGTAGTAGAACTGCTGATACATTAAAAATGTTCCTTTTTATTTAATATATGGAACAATTTTACCAAGCAAGTAATGCTATGTATACAGTCTAAATAGTGTGGAAATGTTTGTATTGATCGAGAAAAAGCAATGCGAAAGTAAAAAAAAACCACACCACAACGTTAATCTGATTTAGTTTATTAAAAGAATTCTATTCATCTGCGTAAGAATATTTAAATTTAAAATCAACTGCCAACGGCCATGTTTTGACAGTTTTAACATCATTCATATCTTTATGATAACATTTTCCCATATCATTTACTAATTTTTTGAATTAGGGAACGGCATTGAGTAAATAATAAACGCGCACTAAAGGGACTTTGGATACCTTTATAATGATTAGGAAAACGGAGATACCGATGCACGTTGGTTTCAAATGTCGGTAAAGTGTAATGTGAGGGAAAAACAGAGCGTGTTAGAGCATTCCACATTCGTATTGTACGGTTAAGAAAAGAATCTTTATATTTCACGGTACGTCCGATTATAGGCTTAAGGGTAAATTGCAGTGCATTTCTAGCATGATGAGTTGCATTGTTGAATGCAACTGGCTATTTCGTTAGATGGAAGTAACGATAAAACAATGACGGGTAAGGAGACATTGCGAGGTGACTAAGAGGGTCAAGCGAATTCGCAGTATCTCGGTCGCCAATAAGTTTTATCGCACGGTTTTGAATTCTGTCAAGTGGCTCCAAATATGTAATTGGTGCACCGGACCAGTTATGAGCGTTGTACTCAAGTTTGGGGCGAATAATAGCTTTATTAATTCTAGCCAGATCAGAAGGGGTGAAATATTTCTTGCATCGCTTGAGAAAGCCTAGACATCTCGCAGCGTTCTTGGCGATGTCGAATATGTGATCATTCCAACGAAGTTTGTCATTAACGCACATACCGAGGATGGAAAGCCTTTCGCTTTCGGTGATGCAAGTGCCAGCCATGTATAATGCCAGAGTATTGGGGTTTTGACGACGATTTATCAGCGTTTCCATGACCTTGGAAAGAAGGGACGTAAGTGCAATTGTTCGGTAGCAGGAGGGGGAGGAAGATTCGTCTTTTTTGGGACAGGCTGGACAAATGCTGTTTTCCATCTTCCCGGAAAGAGCCCTGAAATATAGGATAGATAGAAAAGCTTAAGCAGTGTTTTTGCCAGGGTGGAAGAACACCTCTTCAGAACGACAGGGGATATACATATCTGGACTAGCGGATTTATGTATGTTGAAATATTGCCACTGTACGAATGCCGAAGTGTATTTGTCCCATTGAATGTTCTACGCGCTCGAGTACAGGGGGAGTCAAAGCACAATCTGGGAGCGTTGAGCTAGCCTTAAAATGAGCAGCAATCAAATTTGTCTGAAGAGCTGACAGCTGGAATTCATTGTAAATGAGTGTCGGAACATATTAAGAGGCCGAGTTTTTGATATTTTTCACAAACGACCACAAGTTTTTACTAGCAGTGGGACTTTGTAGTATTGTTTGCCTTAACTTTTGGTCGTAGGAGAATTTGACACAATTAATTTGGACATTGCAGTCATTGTGCATTTTATTTCGTGAAGGTTTTTTTTTATAGCTATCGGTGGTGTTTGCAGGTTCTTAGAATAGAAACTTAAATGTCCTTTAACCGAAAGCGGCTTTCTTTTTCGACCAAGTAAAAATTAAAGACGAATGTAAAAATGGAGTGTCAGTAAGTATAATTTCTGTTAAATAAGTATTAGCGAAGTCTTCGATTTTTACCATAAAAATAATAGAAATTAAAAAATTAAAAAAAAATTTAATAAAATTAAATATTAATTAATAAATAATTAAATTAAATTAAATATTAATTACCAAAATAATAGAAAAAATATTTTAAATACATTGCAAACTTTACAAAATGGTTCCCAACCCAATCCAGACTTCCTATGAAGGGTAAATTCCAAAAAATGGAAGAAGCCTCAAGAACTCAAAAAACACCAAATTTTGTAAATTATTTTAACTGTTATTATTATTATTTTATGTTATTATTTTAACTATATCGAGTATACGAATGTTTCGATCGTGCAATACATTTTACTTGTGAGTTCATTCGTTAAATCGAATGTCTGGATTTTCGGCTGCAAGAGAAATGTCTTGGAGTTCCGTATTATATCAAATCAGGGAGTTTATTTCTATGTTCGTTGGAAAAATTGTAAGTGTTTCCAACAATTACAAATGTGCATTATAAAGTGCGTCCGACGAGGACTCGACGACACGTAAAATGTCTTTTACTTTGTAATCAGCGAATGTTTTGAGAAAAATATTACATTATTAATCAAAGAAAAACATTTACCGCTGCATTCTTAAACCGCCAAACAGGCTATAGCTTTAGTAACCTAGAGGATGTAGCAGCTATAGGCGACATCAAACGTTTTTTTTTATGTTTTCATGTGGTTAGTTACTGTCGACGACTTTTTTTTGTTGGTCCCCCCAGGGATTGCAACGGCCTAGTAAGGTGCCTAGTGTCTTATGGAAGAATAGCCCTGCTATTTTTAACCTTACATAAATAATTTGTTTGGTTGTTTAAGTTGACAGATCGAACAATGCCAAAATTACTGAGAACGTAAAATCAGCGCTATTCCATATTTTTATTTTATTAATCAGCAAGCTTTTAAGTAAGCATACCTGTTTTAAAAATGGGTCTGTTGCCGTTCCTTTCTGAACGAAGAAAAATGAATGCAAACGCGTTTAATTAGGCAGATATTCTCTTATGTCAATGTAAATAGATTACGCCTAATATTGATTGTTATATATAGGGACGTTTTTTTAAAAAAAATATCCAACAGCAGGTGTCATTAACGAATGTAGCTACCTATCTACATTATATTCTAGTTAATTTTGTTACCACATTCATATTGTTTATCTAGATTTTCGTTTGCGACTTACCGAATTTTTGTTTAATGTACATAATTCCACTATAGATTTGCGCCATTGATTTATTGAATTTCTTACCTATTAACGTATTTGACAAGTCGCTTAAGTCCCAACTTTTCAGAACGTCCTTTAACTTCTCTATTTTAGATTCCTTTATAACATTAATATCAGGACTCAGCATGATGTTGTTTGCTTCTGCTTCAGATATGTTATTTCGTTTTATTTCAGCAGATTCGTTTATTCGTTGTATTTCTGCAGATTTAATTAAATGCTTTCGCACGGCATGCCTCTTATAGCTACCCAGATTATGAAAGGCCTGATAACAAGACTTTTCTATACATCTATAGGTGCTATGCGTTTTAAGATGGTGCTTTTTTTTTAAATGTTCCACTAGAATTTCAATTTTGAAGAACGCATTTTTACACACAAAGCAAATCATTTTGTTCTAAAAGTACATAAATATAAAAAAAAATTGTATTAATATTGATAACGAAAGTTTGTAATTAAAATTATATAATATGAACATTAAATAAAATGTGCATGGAATTGGTTGTTGTTTGTTATGCAATCAATTTGTCTTTGGTATAAAATATACCAATTTAAAACATATGAAAATACAAACAAATTTAAGTGAAGCTGATTGTCATATAGAAAAAGGTGAAAAAATATTTTCAATTATCACGGCATATTAGTTTTTTCACTATACTCATGCTACACATGTATGTTATATATATGACTAGCAAAGGTGAAATTATAGTCAACAGGAGCTAAATTTTATGGAAAAGAGCCAAAAAGTAAAAAGGAAACTACGCCAGAAAAAGCTATTTTTTTTTGCATAATTTCCAAATTTAATATGGATATTAGGCCCAAAATTCTTTGTAGAATAAATTTCCTTGCACCGATAGGGTACAACTTTTTTGCGTTTTTTCCTTTTCAATTTGAAAAAAATCCCAAAAAGTTTTTTGGGCGTTTTTTAAGTTTGCCTTAATCAAAAATATTGATATTAATTATGTGTTACTGAGTGGACGTGCGTGACAGTGTGGCAATTGAAAGTTGAGTTTATTAGTAAATATTCTATACCAAGGGTTCCATAAACTTGAAATAATATCAGACTATGTCTATTTAATCGATATTGTGAACAATTTAACGAGTTTATCTTAAAATTAATTAATTCGTGAAAACTCAAAAAGTTTTAGTTAACATACAAACATCCATTGCTGCTCGTACTAGTTCTCCTCTCACCGCAAAATCAGCTGAATAAACAGATTATTCCACAGTTTTACTCTTTACTTGCTGATATGTCAACAAAACGGAACCGCCGACAGTCATTGGACTCCCCATCATCCAAACTGCTTAAGCCACCGACACACCCAACAAATCATCCATCAGTACAGCCACCATCACAACCACCAAGGCAATCATCACCACAATTATGTCCCCCACAATCACCTCACTCACCGGCATCTAAATTGCACAAAAAGTGCCCGTCTGAGGAAAGCTCCATTTGGACTAAACTGGAGAATGCTCTTCGCATACAAAGCGAGCTGATTACGTCACAAATCTCTGAGTCCGAAAAGAGAACTACCAACAAAATTGACAGTGAAGTAGCGGCACTAAAATCTTCAATTGACGGGGTAAACAAGCGGTTGTCACTGCTCGAATCAAAACAACCCGAGATTGACACGTTAAAAGAAGAAAATCGTATATTAAAGGAACAAATAATAAAGCATGACGAAGAAATAAACAACATTATCGCACATATGCAAGTTAACGATGAAAAACAACAACTTAGAGAAATTATGAGCGACGCAATGCTACATGGTGTTCCACTAATGCCGAATGAAAATTTAAAACTTATTTTTAATCAACTCTGTGCCAATCTTAACATTAAACCGCCCATGATAAAATGTATTTACCGCATTAAATCAAAAACAGACTTTTCTTCACCGCCAATTATTATTAAATGGTTCTCACCGCACGATAAAAGCTACGTACTACGATCGATAGCGAACTACCGAAAGAAAAATAAACAATCACTCTGCCTACAAGATCTGTGAATATAACCTATGACAGTGGAAGTGGACGTTCTCCTATTTTCATTCATGAGTGCCTTACAGTTAAAAATCGCTCTCTCCTCCAATGTGCACTAAAATTAAAACGAGAAAAAAAACTGTTCTCTGTGTTTACCTTGCGTGGTTTCGTTTACGTCAAGAAGACCAAAGATGAGGAGGCAAAATTAATTGAAACAGCTGATAACTTGACTGATTTTGCCACACCTACGCGGATCACAACAACTGCAACTACAAATGATGACAAGCATGCAGAAAATTGTAACCATCATGTTGAATAGTGGTAGTTATTTTTATTATTATTATTTCTTTATATATTTATATTATTTACTCTTTATATATTTACTTTACTTTATCTTACTTTTCTTTGGATTTTTTATTAAACTTATATCAATTGAAAAACATATCAATTCTACATCTTTTCTTCATCGTCGTTGTTTTTTGTATGCTCCTGAGTTATCGTCTTTTTCTAGTTGTGCAGCTTGCAATTTCGTAAGAAAGATGTGCCGTATTAGGCACCACTCATTATACCCTATCCTAAGGGTATATTAATTTTGACACATAGTTTGTAACACCCCTTAATATTCGTCGTAGACCCATAAAAGTATATATATTTATGATCAGGACCAAATCCTAAGACTATTTAGCAATGTCCGTCCGTCCGTCCGTCCGTCCGTCCGTCCGTACGCAATTTTTAGGCCTTTAAATTCAAGCTAGAAAGCTGAAATTTGGATCACATACTCCCTAGGGCTCCGAAATGGTTAAGTGTAAAATTTTTTTGAATACGCCCACTGCCACGCCCACAATTTAGAAAAAACCGATTTAAGGCTACAGATGGACAGATAGAGGGTTATAACCTTCACAAGATATGTAGGCACTGCCCTCCTTTATAAGTTTGTCATATAAAGTTTTTTGCCACGCCTACTTTTTGTGGGCGTTTTTCACTAAAATGCTGTTTTCTTCGATAATTTTCATAGAAACCGAAAAAAAATATTTAACAAGATATTTAGCCAATATTTTTTCCAATATATCGCCCATACAAAGTTTTTGGCCATGCCCACTTTTTGGGGGCGTTTTTTCAAAAAATGTTTTTTTTTTTTCTAAATTTTATAGAATGAAATAAAATGCTATACATCATCTTCTTAAGGTTTTTTTTGGGGCATATAGGGAAAGGGATAGGGTATCATACTGTTCGCTCCAAGCGGACTGTAGCCTTTCCTTATGTTTTTTAGTTTCTATTGATGGCTGGTGCCAGTGCAGTGAACGGTATTAAATATTATGTGCAGTCAGCAATCCGGGCTGCAAATTTGTCATATTAATGCTCAGAGTTTAGTACCTAAACTAGATGAATTTAGATTCCTATTTGAAGGATCGAAGGTTGATGTGGTTTGCATTTCTGAAACTTGGCTACGTAGTGAATTAAGTGATAAATTTTGTTCTTTGAATGGTTTCCATAAACCTTTCCGGTGTGATAGGGTGGGACGTGTTGGGGGAGGTGCAGCGATCTTTGTGCGCAATCATTTGCAGTGTAGCCTAGTACGCAAGGCTCCGCTGGGTTGTGAAATTGATTACGTTTTTGTATTAATCACCTGCAAGACTAATAAAATTCTACTAGGATCAGTATATACCTAATATATACCTAACAAGTATATTGATACATCGCCGCTTATGAATATTTTAGATGAGTTATCATTTATATCTCCTCTTATTGCAGTAGTTGGCGACTTCAATTGCGATTTACTTGAAGATTCATCTCTGGTGGATAGTATGGAAACTCTAAGTCTTTTCCCTGTAAATACATCATTACCTACTCACTTCACTAAGCATAACAGCACCCTTCTTGATGTATTTTTCGTGAGCCATGTTTATAAAGATCTTCATTTTAGTTAACTCTCCCCTTCCTGTTTTTCTCGGCATGATCTCATACACTTAACTCTTGAATGTGAACCCACCATTTTAAAGAACTCTTTTAATTTTCGTGATTTTAAGAATATCAACTATAGTCTGTTGGAAAGAGATCTTAGTTCTATCGAGTGGTTTCGCGTCTATGCATTGCATTCAGTAGATGAACAATTAGCGTTTATTGAGGATAACATCCGTAATCTTTTTAACAATCACGTTCCTCTTAAAACTTAATCCGACGCGAG
Organism: Ferdinandea cuprea; assembly: GCA_963576555.1. Taxonomy (NCBI): domain Eukaryota; kingdom Metazoa; phylum Arthropoda; class Insecta; order Diptera; family Syrphidae; genus Ferdinandea; species Ferdinandea cuprea. Next base: position 81,008,364 of record OY754958.1, on the reverse strand, counting down.
AAATCGTCCTCGGTTCACTAATAAAATAAAACGCTTAATTCGAGAGCGTGACCAGGCCTACAAGCGTTGGAAACGTTTTCGCCTATATGTACTTCATGATGCGTATAGGTATCTGAGAAATAAGGTGAAATACGTGAAGCTAAAAGACGCCTTTATGCTCCACAACTTGATCCTTCCCAAGCCAAGCATAGACTTTGGAAAAACATTAAGAGCATTGAAATTGGTAAACAGATTAATGCCTGTTGTAATAACCTCGATCCAAATGAACTAAATGTAACTTTTACCTCTCTTCCTGTTCCTGCCGTTAGTGAATCTCTGTTGTGTGAAACTCCTCAAAATGATTTTTGTAGTGTTATTTTTCCAACTGATTTTAGTTTTACTACTGTTGATGAAGCAGATGTTGTACAAAGTTTTATTTCCATTAAATCTAATTCGGTTGGATTTGATGAAATTCACCCGGTTTTTGCTAAAGCTATTCTCCCTTACATTCTCAAATCTATTACGCACCTATTTAACACTATCTTGATGACTGGAGTATTTCCTACTTCCTGGAAGCGTGCGAAAATCATACCTGTCCCCAAAAATCAAAATGAATGTCGGCCGATTGCTATTTTACCGTTCTTTTCGAAGGTGTTGGAAAAAATGTTAAACTCCCAAATCCAAACACATTTAAAAAATAACAATATGCTCTGTAGAAATCAGTCTGGGTTTCGTCCAAAGCAAAGCTGTACAAAATCATTAATTAATGTTGTTGAAGACATAAGGCAAGCTCTAGATGATGACAAATTTACATTTCTTATTTTATTAGATTTCTCAAAGGCATTTGACACTGTGAACCACAGTATTTTAATTAGGAAGCTTAAGAGAGAGTTCAATTTTTCATCTTCTTCACTGAGTCTCGTTTCATCTTACTTGAACGACAGATACCAAGCAGTTGAATCAAACAATTGTGTATCCTCATTTCTGCCTATAAGCAGAGGCGTTCCTCAAGGATTAATTTTGGGTCCCCTATTTTTTACAATGTACATAAACGACCTCCCCTCGTGTACCTCAAGCTCTTTGGTTGACATGTATGCTGATGACGTTCAGTTACGAAAAAGCTTTCCTTTGGGTCTTTTAGAGAATGCAGCGTATGAAGTAAATGAAGATCTTAATCGCTGGTCGCGATCGAATGGCCTCTGCCTAAATCCTTCCAAGTCAAAATGTCTGGTTATTTCAAGAAGGTCTATTGACACGTCTTACTTTCCAAAGTTATCTCTAGAAGACTTACCAATCCAATTCGTTGATTCAGCAAAAAATCTTGGCATAACTTTCAACAAGACGCTCTCCTGGAATAATCACATCAGATTGACCATTGGAAGGGTTTATGGCAGCCTTCGCATGCTATGGGCTAGCCAAAACTTTACACCTCTCAAAACGAGAATACTTTTTGCTAGATCTTTAATTATACCCATAATGCTATACGGTTGTGAAATATTCAGCAATTGTGACTATGAACACAGAAGAAAATTAAACCTTGCTTATAATTGTGTAGCGCGCTATGTCTACGGATTAAGAAAATTTGATCACATCTCACATTTCTCTAAGAAAATAAGTGGCCTAACGCTCGACAACCATTATAAGTTTAGAACATTAATATTGCTTCATAATATAATGCAAACCCATCAACCATCGTAGCTTTATAATAGGATTTTTCGACCGCGCTCTATTAGATCGTGTAACCTAGTACCAATCCGTTATAAATACTTAGTGTCTAACCGTCAATTCTTTGTGCATGCTGTCCGATTGTGGAATTCCCTCCCCCTTTCCGTCCGATTGATAAGTTGTACGACTCTGTTCAGGGCGAAGCTCAGGCAGTATTTAGAAACACTTCGATGATGATAACTTGATATAGGTAATTGTTTCCGTTTATGTTAATTTTTAAAATTTGCTTTTTGATTGATTATGTTTTATTTTTTTTTTCTCTCTTTCTTAGTTCCTTTTTTTTCAATGAATTAATTGATAATTAAATATTTAGAATCTAAATTGAAATATTAAAATAATAATTATTGTAAATCTTTTCCACTCAAAATCCAATTAAAGCTTATGCTAGTTTGTAAGATTTTTGTATCTTAATGTGTAAGACTATTGCAAATAAAATAAAATAAATAAATAGAATAAAAAAAACGCCCAAAAAAAATTGGAAAAAAGGCCAAAATTTGCTTCAATTGTGACAAAATATTTATTTTTTTTTTTTGCTACAAAAAAATGACACAATTTTGTATGGACATTTTTGGGCTATTTTTCCATATTAATTTTTTTGGCGTAATTTCAGGGAACCCTCCTGCCATGACCCATGCCAATTCTAAACGTTCTCGTAAGTAAGAATTAAACAATTTTAAGAAACTTGAATCAATATCTATGTTACGCAGTATAGTTTATCATCACCATACTATAAAAATTTCAATAGATCGTCACAAAAGCGTTGATTATTTTACATTGATGCTAAATACTTAGTCACTTATTTTTGATAAAATATTTGGTTTTTGCATTATAATGTTCCAATCGCTTTTTTTATAAAACGCCCCAAAAAGTTGGCGTGGCCAAAAACTTTGTATGGGAAAAAATATTAGCTAAATATCTTGTTAAACTTTTTTTTTTCGGTTTCTATGAAAATTTTCGAGGAAAACAGCATTTTAGTGAAAAACGCCACAAAAGGTAGGCGTGCCAAAAAACCTTATATGACAACCTTATAAAGGAGGGCCGCGCCTACATATCTTGTGAAGATTGTAATACTCTATTTTAATGGCCTAAAAATTGCGTACGATTTGGTCCTGATCATAAAATATAATATATGTAAATATTTTTAGGGGTCTACGATGAATATTAAGGGGTGTTAAAAACTATGTGTCAAAATTAACTTGGCAAAAAACTTGGTATTGGCGATATATTGGAAAAAATATTGGCTCAATATCTTGTAAAATATTTTTGAAAAAATTTTCGGTTTCCAGGAAAATGTTCGAATAAAACAGCATTTTAGTGAAAAACGTCCACATAATGTAGGCGTGGCAAAAAACTTTATATGACAAACTTGTAAAGGTGGGCAGTACCTACATATCTTGTAAATATTACAACGCTCTATTTCTCTAACTTTTGCTTTAAACCTGATTTTTCTAAATTGTAGGCGTGAGAGTGGGCGTATCAAACAAATTTAATTTAAAAAAAAATGTACACTCTACCATTTCGGTACCCTAGGGAGTATATGTTCCAAATTTCAGATTTCTAGCTTTAATTTAAAGGCCTATAAATTGGTGACGGACGGACGGACGGACATTGCTTAATAGTCTTAGGTTTTAGTCCTGATCATAAATATATATACTTTTGTGGGTCGGTCTACGACGAATATTAAGGGGAGTTACAAACTATGAGTCAAAATTAATATACACTTAGGATAGGGTATAATAAACATATGAAAAGGTTGCAGTCCGCTTGGGGCGAATAGTATGATACTCTAATATCCTTCTCCATGAAAAAGGCATAGAAAATACGATGTATGGAATTTCATTTGGTATTCTATAATAAAATCATTAAAAAAACCCCTTTAAAATTGGGCATGGACTAACACGTTCTATAGATAAAATATAAAAAGAGAATATTTGCTAAACTATTATTTTAAACATATTTTTGTATTTAATGTATAATATTTTATTAATGGTGGAATGTTGAGAAGCGTATTATCTAATTAATTTTTTTGTTTTGTAAATTTTTTGTTTTAAGGAAATTTTCGAAGAAAGCAATACTTTGTTTAAAATATACAAAGAAAGGCTGCAGTCCGCTTGGGGTGAACAGTATGATACCCTATCCATATCCGTATATATCCTAAACAAAAAAGCATTAAGGACATGATAGGTAGCATTTTTTTATTCTTTGAAATTTATAAAAAATAAAGTGCACGACTGCGTCATACGAAACTTTCTCGATACATGAGATGGGTTTTTGAGTCGCAAAATGAATCGAAAATTAATAATGAGGAATTTATTTAAATCACTTTTTAGGTTTTAAAAAATTTTATTTTCTCAAAAACGGCACTACGATTTTGATGTAATTTCGTTTTTAAGAAAACGAATTTAATTTAAATTGAAGAAAATCGTTATATGGAAAAAAAAATTTAAAGAAATTTTATTTAAAAAATCTAAATACGCAGATTTGTTTGAGTTTACAACATAAAAAAAAACTGTAAATTTTTTTTAAGTTCCCTTTATTTGTTTTCGAGATATTTCCCGTTTTATAAATTACCGTTAATCAATTTTTTTTTTCCAAAAAAAAGACTGAAAGCCTTGGAACCACTTTCGAGAAAAATAGTGATAAGTGATTTTTACAAAAAAATTGATATGGCAGGTACCGTTATTTCTAAAGATAAAGCAAAAAATAAAAAGATGCCCCGATATGACAGACCGACGGACGGACTTGGCGGACCCACTTTTAAAACATGTATTTTGATAAAACTCCTCCAAAAAGTGGGCGTGGCCGAAAACATTGAATGGGCGATATATTGGAAAATAAATTGGCTAAACTTGTTAATCATTTTTTTTCGGTTTCAATGAACATTTTCGGAGGAAACAGCATTTTACTGAAAAACGCGCACAAAAAGTGGGCGTGGCAAAAAATACATATGATCCAAATTTCAGCTTCCTACTCTTAATTTAAAGGCCTAAGAATTGGTGACGGACGAACGGACAGTCATAGTCTTAGGTTTTGGTCGTGATCATAAATATTTATACCTTTAGAGGTCTACTACGAATATAAAGTGGTGTTACACATATGTCTCAAAATTAATATATATTATAATAAAACAGTTGATAGATTTCTGTATATCTGAAATGGTTGTTTTTCTCACCACCAGATATCGCAGGCCAGCTTGTATATTCTGCAATGGGCTGTCAAACATTCCTACAAATCTCTTTATACAAAAACGACGCATGGCAGCTGGCTACTCACAGTGGTGCAGCAGTGCCAAAAAGCCTAAAAGTTTGGAGTACGATTTGAGGTACATACTTTCTACTATTATTATAGAGCTAAGTAATGGGTCATTGTTATTTGTAATCAAAAGTGATATGGAAACCAATAAAAGAGAGAGAATTTTTTTGAGATACATATGTATATAAATAGTAGTACAGCCCATCAAAATAAGTGTTTATACATAAAAATTCTTTAAAATAAACAATAATTTTAGCTTTTCAGTTTTTTTTAAGGTTTACAGAAATTATAAAAATGTTAAACCTGAGTTGTCAGGTTTAAAATTTCGGCTACCGAAGATTGGAGCAGATTCCCGGAATCTCCGGGCCAAAATTCTCCTGATGATAACCCTAAAACTAGCAAGGCATCCATCCTTTTGGATAGCATTTATAAATGTTCCCGTACCTACCACAAAATAACTAAAAACTTTGACAATAATAATATTTGCCGCAGTTCTATATAAAATGCCCCACTGTGCAGAGGCTATAAGGTACACAGTTTAGTAAAATATGAAACACATTATGTATCTATGTATTTCTTTATTTCCTTTGGGTAGGGAATTAATAAAATACATACGAAAATCGAGAACAGAATGAACAAGATGAAATAAAACTAGAATGAACAAAATGACGATCAGAACGTTACTTAATTCTCAAATATTTGTTGTTTTGTTTATTCCATTTCGTTGTTATATGATGACGTCGTCGTGCCTTTTTTTTAGCGTAATTACAAGCAATGAAAAGAAAGCATTCCAAATATTTTTAAAATAATAATAAAGACCGGAATATTCCGGTGCCGGCGAATTGAATAATGAAACACAAATTCCTTGTACCAATTATTCTGAATGAATATAACGTGATAGAAAGAGCAAACAAAATACGAAAATACATTGTCGTTGTGTGAGCGAAGCATACATTATTTATATTAACCAATTTTTCGAAATCTTGGAATGAGGCACTCGGAGAAAAAATGCGATTGAAGTGAACACAAATTGCAAGTTATTTATTATGTTAATAATATTATTATAAGGGACTTACCTCCCGAATAATTTCTTGATTTTCTTCTCTTTTTGGGTTCTCGCTTGTTTTATTTTTCCACTTTTATTCTGTTATAAACGCACTACTGATAAACACAGGCAACCTATCTTGGACAACGCTGTATGAATAGTGAGTGTCTCTTTACGTTGACTTTTATTAATTTACGAAATCTTTCGTTAACTCAATGTATTTTTTTTCTCTTTCATAAAGATACGATGTGACAAAGAGTTTTCATTAATTGATGAAATTTTTCTTTCATTTAGTTCCGATTAGTTTAAATTTATTTATGAAATCTTCCGTTGACGAATAATTCGTTCATAGAATTACAAATGGTTTTCATAAACCTGAGAAAGAAAAATCCATACATCCATACACACGTTTATGTATACCTATGCATACATTTAAAGGGTGTTCTCGAATTATTATTACACGTTTAGTTTAAACCAATGCGCAGATTATAATGGAGGTATGTACGTATCGGAATTCCGATTTTGCCCAGAGCTTCTATTAGCTGATTGATGCTTGTCAAGTTGTAAAATCTGTATAAATATATATACTTATATAGCTATACTGTTTTAAAATCATTTAACAGAACATTTTTGTAAGCTGTGGTTATCGTGATGTTTTTTTTTAACTTTTTCGTATACATTAGTAGGTACCTATACTAAAGAGAAAGTTATTGCAACTATGCTAAAATTTCGAACACCAAATTAATTATGAGGGATGATATTACGACAAAAGTGTGTCTGCCAAAAACCGACGAACGGCATGGTTTTTTTGACTGTTCAGAAGCCATACAATGTAACGGTTCACCGGATTTGCTTCTAAGTTCGTTTTTAGAGGTTATCTGACAACATATCGTGGGTTTTTTATTTTGCTATATCGTTTTAAATAACGGTAACTGCCGTACAATTTCTTAAGAAAAAAACACTAATCATTTATTTTCTCAAAAATGGCTCCAAGGATTTTGGCCATTTTTTTAATTTTGTATACTGGGGTATACTGGAACGATTGTGTTCCAAAATCTAAAAACGATTATCAGCTGTTCATTGAAATCGATGAAAAGATAATGAAAAGTTTAAATCAGAATGAGGTCATTTTGTTTGTAGAAAAATTCTGTAAATGATTAGCTTTATTTTGATGCCATTAAAAGACAAACAAGCTTAGTCGTCTTTAAATCGCAAAACAAAATTTTCAATGATGCATTTCAATTATAGTTAACTATAACGGGCTACACGTTCATGGGAATGAAAATCATTCCAAGAACACACAAAAAGTCTCATAAGAACGAAAGCAATGAGAATAGCGGGAAATACTGAAATCTGAAACAAAACTAAATTTCTCTTGGGAAATCGAATACTTTTGTGCTCTCTAGTACCTGAATTCGGTCTTTACTCTTCGGACGCATATCTCAAATAAGGATTTCTGTCTAAAGTGATATGGTTTAGAACCGAAACGTTCATGCCACGTCACCGATTTATAGGCCTTTAAATTAAAGCTAGGAGGCTGAAATTTGGAACATATACTACCTTGAGGCCCGAAATGGTAGAGTGTAAAATGTTTTTTGATACGCCCACTGCCACGCCCACAATTTATAAAAAACCGTTTTAAAGCTTATGTTAGTGAGATAGAGTGTTATAACCTTTACGAAATATGTAGGCACTGCCCTCCTTCATAAGTTTGTCAAATAAAGTTTTTTGAGCGCCTACTTCTTGTGGGCGTTTTTCACTAAAATGCTGTTTTATTCGAAAATTTTCAAAGAAACCGAAAAAAAATGTTTAACAAGATATTTAGCCAATATTTTTTCCAATACAAACTTTTTGCCCATGCCCACTTTTTGGGGGCGTTTTTTCAAAAAAATTTGTATAGAATAAAATAAAATGCTATCTATATTCTTAAGGTTTTTTTTTTGGGACATATAGGGATATGGATAGGGTATCATACTGTTCGCCCCAAGCGGACTGTATCCTTTCTTTAATGTTTTTTCTTTGGGACATATAGGGATATAGATAGGGTATCATACTTTTCGCCCCAAGCGGACTGTAGCCTTTCCTTATGTTTTTAATTTCGTTTTGAATTTCAGGAGTGCCTCAAAAAACAGCAATTTTTATTTCGTTTACAATTTACATATTGCTGCAACAGAGGCATATATCCAACAAGGTACCCCAACAAGGTTGCAACCACAAAATTAAATCTATCTATGGAAGCATTAAAACCAGACACAATACAACCCCATCCAAATACTTACTTTGAGTGAACGAGACCGAAACACAAGTAAAATATAAATAATAAATATAAAACAAATCATAATACCACTAATATTCCTAATCCAATTCAAATTCCAATTAGAATTCGAAAATAAACCAAAGAAATATATAGTTATGCTTAAACATCGATAGTTTCCATTTCCGATAGTATCGATAGTTTTGGAAAAACTAATTAAAAAGAATTAGAAAGATACCATTTTAATTGTCAACTTGCTTCTTACACCCTTAACTATGGGAATATTAATTTTGACACACGTCGTAGACCCCTCACCAATTTGTAGGTCTTTAAATTTAAGCTCGGCGGAAGCTTGGAACATATACTCCTTGGGGTCATGAAATGGTAGTGTACAATGGTGAGTTTCGTACGTCCCGCCTTTAATTAAGAAAAATCTGTTTTAATGCTCTAAAGGTAATAGAATAAAGCTCTAAGACCTTCAAAAAATATTTATATTAACAAATTTTGCCAAATAAATATTTTTCCACGCCTACTTTTGAAGGCGGTTATTTTTAAAGAAAATGTCGCTTTCTTGGAAAATTTCCTAAGAAAAGAAAAAACAAATACAGCAAAGTATTTAGACAATAAAAAAATAAAAAAAAAAACATTACAATTCTCAACATTCCACCCATATAAAGTTTATACAACGTTTTTGGGCATGGCCACTTTTAGAGGGCGTTTTTTCAAAAATGCTGTTTTAAATGAACGATCGGCGCAGCTATGGTGCGAACGTCTCAAACCCTTCTGCAACACACTAATGGACTGTAACAGTATGGCTTTCGGCACAGAAGATCGATCATACCCCAAATTTTTGAATTTACGTAAATCATGGAAAGACGACAAGTGATGTTAACTAAAACGCAGAATTTTTGACCGACATGTCGACCTGTCTCGACATCGTTCAACTGTCTCCTCGTCTCCACTAGATATCTTATGAAAAATTTTTCTATCGAAACGCCCAGAAAAGAGTCCATGCTTCGGAATCATAAAGCAGGGCTGGTATTATGAGGGTCCTATATAGAGCATTCTTAGTTGTTCAGAGAGGATTTTACGACATAGTTGCCTTCTCAGCCCGTTTGATTCCACCACAACCGACTGCATAGCCTTTATGGCCGCTTGACTGTCAGATATATGATGATGGTCTTGTCTACGAAGCAATGCTCTTTCAGTTCCGCTGCAGCCTGTATAATGGCTGCAATTTCCGCCTGAAAAACGCTGCTGTCGTCGTGATTCTGAAGGATTTTCTCAAACTTAGGGATTCACAGAAGATGACCTGTGCCGACATCCATTTTTGAACCGTTGCTGTATATGGCGATCTCATCATCTTTTGCATTTGATTTATCGACCCATTCGCTTCTTTCTGCTATTCTGGTATTGAATCCCCTGTCAAATGTCGAGGGCAGATAATCCGTAGTTGGTGCGTCTACAGATGCGCACCAATGGGACTCCACTGAGGCATGTCCGTATGGTTTGTGTATCCAGAGTCCACACTCTCTTAGTCTAACGGTCGTTTTTGCCACCTTGCTGCTGTAGTATATTTCCAGTGGCGTGAGGTTAAGCTTTATCTCCAAAGCTGCAGTGGGTGTCGTCCTTAGAGACCCTGTTATACCCTTTGGACTTTGGTAAGGTTGGAGAAAAGATATTTCTTTTCCATAGCCTACCGCCATACCACCACGCGGTATGTTAGGATGGGTCTTACAACCGCTGTGTACAGCTAATGTACCATCTGTGGTTTAAGTCCCCAACTTTTACCGAATGTTCTGTGAGAGGCATACAGTGCCACGTACGCCCGTTCGACAGGGTCTTCAATATTCCCTCTCCAGTTAAGTTTGAAGTCTAAATCCCTCCCATTCTAGGTGCTTTGAAGCTTGGGATTGTCCTTCTCCTGGTAAACAGCAAGACCTCTGTCTTGGATGGGTTAACTCCCAGTCCCAGACCAGCGACCCAGTTACCAACGATGAGGAGTGCGTAGCTGAGTCGATCGCTGAGGACTGAAGGGAATTTGCCTGGAACCAGGATTACTACGTCGTCTGCATATGCGTATACGATGAAGCCTTCCTTCTCCAGTAGCTTCAAATTTCATCTATTACCAGGATCCATATAAGCGGGGAAAGGAAACCTCCTTGTAGTGTTGAGCGTTTCTCAAGGTGTGCAGGATTGTGTCTGCTTCGATGTTATTGAACTCTCCGTCTATATCTAGAAATGCACACAGAGTATACTCCTTTTGTTGTAAGGATTTTTGAACTACTGATACTACGTTATGTAGTGCAGTGTCGACGGATCTACTTTTTAAGCACGCATGCTGTGATTTAGATAGGTAATTTTCGCCAACCACTTCTCTGACATACCGGTCAATAAGCCTTTCAAGTTTCTTTAGAAAGAACGAGGACAGGCTTATCGGTCTGTAGTCATTTGCTGTGGTTTGGCTTGCCTTATTTTATTATTAGCGGGCATATATCGATAAACGAAGCTCGTAAATATTTCTAAACTAAACTGCTAAAGATAGAGGATTCGTGTTGAATGGTTAAGCAAATAATCTTTGTATATTATTGTATTCGGACGGTATGGCGGGTATTGTAGTTAAACAGTTATGGGGATGAAATTTAACTCGAAAGCACCGGGCTAGATATTAGCGATATATGTATGTACGTAAGTTTATAGTGTTTTATAAGTTACAGCCAGATCAGAAAGAAGTCAGGCAATTAGCAAGATGTTATCAGATCATCAACTATCAGATTTGAATTTAATGGTCGTAAGCTGTAAAGCTGGAAAGAGATACAACCCCCGGTCGACGGACTGGAATGTGTATTAGGGAGCCCATATAGGATTAATTAGAAACAGTTTTACTAACCTCCTACCAAGACAATTCTGTTTCCAAAATCAGTTTCTTTAATCGCAAGGTTCCCTACTGGAATTACCAACTTGCTAAACTTAGCAAAAAGGATAGACAACTATCACGCTAACAAACCAAACCAAAGGTTTGCTCTCATATCTTATATACATGTTTGAGCAAGATGATCATGTGGGATATCTAGAAATACTTGACACTTTTCCTTTAAGATTTGATCAGACCATTAAGTAGTCTGGAATAAATTTTATCAATGCAATAAGTAAAATTTTAGTAAAATTGGTTTTGGTTCACATCCCTGGATACAAAATGTGCGTTGTTTATCTCTCACACGTGAGGTGTATAAAAAAAAAAAGCAAAAGCTGTATTTACCAATGCCAATACATGCAAACAAAAAAACTTTTTTCATAATCTTGCAAAAGAGTGGAACTCGTTTTGAAGTTTCATTTTTTCATTCATTGCGATCAGTATAATGACGGCATTCAAAATGACGATTTAAAAATTGATTAAGATGAGAAAAAGCATTTAATTTATTGGGGTGTTAAAGGGTGTTAAATTTATAAGGTCTTGTCTGAAAATAAACCCGTCATTTGAAGGTGTAACGGCCTGGTAAATATTTAAAAGTGCCTTATTAATTTTAGAATGCATATTCATTTTATTTCAACTTATTGTGTTTATTAATTGTTCTTAAAGTAATGCATTTTATCTTAAACTTAAGTCGTTATTTTAATTACTATGCCATTTATAAACAATTATTATTATTATATATTAACCTCGTTAAATATAATAAGCAAGTAAACGATTGTTATTATTCACCGATATTTGTACATATGTAGGTAAGTATTTGACAAAAAGTTAAAGATACAATAGTTTTAAATACGACATAAACTAGCTTTTCATGAGTTCTCTCAGCGGTAAACTACGCAGATAACGTTTGTAGGTGAGAAATAATTAATGTCATTAATCTTCATGGATTTCAGAATATGGGTCACACACTTTGTTTCAGTCACCTGAAAAACTAACGTAATTAAAAGTAGGTACTTGTGAAATGTAAACACACGCACTCTTGAGGATCTTACACTAAACTTACCAGAACAAATAGGAAGAAAATGTTCTGGAGGTTTATCGAATTGCTATATAAATAAACTTTGGTTGTTTAATATTAAAATAACAGTAGGTACTATACGAAAGAAATTAGTTCTCAAAAGATATTGCTTTTGCAAGAAGCAGAAGCAGATCGGAAAAAAATATTTATCTGCTTGGGAAAATATTCTTAATCGTAGCAGTTTCGTACTTTCCAACCAAATGCATGAAAAAACTTAACCAACGAAGCACGAGATTACGATGACAATGAGCAAACTACGAAGTACGAAGTATAAATTTGGATTTCGATATATGTAGAGGAAGTTGGGGCATAACAGACACCCGGGGCAAAATGGGCTCCCGCTATATTTCTCTATTAAGTAAGGTGAGAACTCTGAAAGTAGGCTGTCTGCTTTTATGTTTCGGTGGTAATTGGGGGAAAACTCTTTTTTGTACAAAAGTGGCATGTGTATTGTGTTTTGGCTAAGAAAAGCTTTTCATCGAGTTTATTTTATTTTGAAGCAAATGAAACAAAGGTCAATTTTTAATTGGATTTAATATGCAAGTGAGTAAATTTTTTTTTGTATGAATCGATTTATTTCTCTTTTGCAGATAGGTTGGAAAGATTTTTTTATAGGATCTAAGTAGATTAGGATTAGGATATGGGGTAGAATGGCACTCATGCCCGAATCATTTTGTATTCATATTTTTTATTTGTTTTATTCTATCAGCACTAATTTTCATGTTTTAGATAGTTCGCAATTACGTGGGAAAACCTAACCGGCAAGCATGGATGAAACCAATATGCGACGACGAGTAGTCAAACCAAAAACAAAATGAACTGTAAGGCAGCTGTCCTGAACTGTGAAATTCCTCGAACTACTTTACAGAGATTCCTTAAAAAATGAAATCAGTTACCATCTACTTTTTATAACAGAAGTGGGAAATTTTTGCTATTCCAAATGAGAAGGAACCCCTTTTGTTGACGCATATTCGCAACCAGAAGTGTTGCCGCTAGGCTCATCAACACCCACCGATCCATTGATGTTATCTGAAAACCCTGTTACGAAAATTAATAATAATTAATGCGCCAACGTCTTCAACTTCTTTCCAAAAGCTTTTTCCATCTCATATTTTACCACTTCCCAAAGATTTTACCTATCTATATTAAGGGTATCTATACTCTCAGTCTACAGAAGGATGTGTTTCCTGCAGAGCCCGTGGGAAATGGGCGCATTGTTTTTGTGCTAGGGAGGATCATGTTGACGATGAATCCAGCCACAGCCACATTTGCTCGCGTTGCAACTCAGTTTGTCCATGTGCCCATCATGCCCTACCAATGCTCATTGTGCACCCACACCGGGGCACAATGGGCAAACTCAATCATTTATTTAAATCCATAACACATGCTGAATTATGAATATTTATTTATCTCTCTTTTGTTTAAAATTATTTTGTGTTTAAAAACCTCGTTTACGAATTTTTTATTTAAGAAAATCCTTAAGAGGACAGTTATGCCCCCGTTTCCCCTATGTATTTTATTAAGGAGTTTGGGGGAGTCAAAAGCAAGAAAAAAAAAATATTTTTAATACATTTTTTTGTCGGTAATTTTATTTTTTTAACAATTAACAATACTATAAATTTATAAGATGTTTTAACTTAATTTCACCCAAATTTGAAAAGAAAATGTTAATTATATAAAAAGTAATTGCGCTCATTTATCGAACTTCTCAATAGTTCACCCGAATTCATTCAACAAAAAAAAAATTAGTAGTTTAATAGTTAATCAAGTGCCTGATCGAAGCTTCTTCGTTTCTGTTTCTTTATTTTGAAAATAAACGAAGTGGCAGTCTGAGACAAGAAACTTCGAATTTTCAGAGAAAAAATTATCAGTAAATTGTTCATTAAAAATCGAAGATTTTAATATATTAATATTAATATCTTATATTTTCTAGCTTATATTTCGAAGTTGTGAAGAAAGGAAATACGAAGAATAGTTTTATAAATGCGTGACTAAAAAACAATTGTTCGTTCTTCTATTGACAATGTATTTGTTAATAAAATATTTTTGCAAACCAAAATTAAAGGCCTAGCTCTAAAAAAGTAAGTTGCTTTTTCGTCTTCAGTTTAAAATGACATTTTTTTCACTTCTTGACAGTGGATAACTTACAGTGATTATGCAGCTGTAAGTCTTAATGTAATTGGTCTGTTCAAGACATGATTCCAAAATCATATTTAACGATTTCAAAATCGAACGGACGTGTTTTATAGTGCATTTAAATTCATTTGAAAATATTTAATCTTGGAATTTATGATAAAGTTACCACGATTGAGTTTTTTTCCTATTGCAGAAAAGATTTTTGATTTCGCTTCTAAAAGACACATTTCAATTAAAAATTCAAATGCATAAGTAATGAATTTCTGGAACTATATATTTTCTGCACTAAAGCGTTCTTTGTTTAAATAGAAAAATAAATTGCCCTAAAAATAGTAATAATAAATGACTAACCACACATGATTATTATTTGCCGAATGATAGCCTCATTTCGGGGGTAACCTCATTTTGAAAATAAGCTCTTCTAATGCGCCGAAACAGCCTCAATTAATAAATGTGTTCCTATTTACCTTAAATTGTACAAGTGTTTTTTCTTAACGCCTACATAATGGAAACGAAATAAGCGCAGCGTAGCAATTGAAGAAAATATTTTTATTTACATTGAACTCTGAATGCAAAACAATTTATATTTTTGTGGAACATAATAACAATTAATAGTTTTGATATACCAGTACTTTTTCTTTTTGGATATCCAATTGTTATTTTCTTTTAACTTAAAATTTGGGAAACTTTACTCAAATCTATGCATTTAAAAAAGTTAGTTCTGATTACATATCTTAACCAGCAACTTACAGCCAAACCTGCTAAATGCTGTCGGGGTGTAGGGTGTTTTCTCTAAACCCTTTGGACCCGGAATCCAGTCAGTGAGGGTAACATCAAAAATAAATACCAGGACATATATGTACCATTCTCTTTGTGGGTGGAAAATTTACATCACATAAATCCGAGTCCGTTTACTAACAAACCGATTAGAATCTTGCGGTGAAATGTTTTATGTTTAAAATTTAAATTAACATTTTTTTTAAACGGCTTAAAAAGCCCAATCTTAGGAAAACTGCCTTACCAAACATAAATATTTTACCAAGTTTTTGGAGATTATAAACACCGATACTGACTCAAACATTTAATATCTCTAGAACCAAATAAGAAATTAATTTCATTCAAATTCTATTACATATTACGTTTCTCTTTCAAAAACAAAGTCCTACATAAAGTTTCTGCTGAAAATATTAACAAAAACATTTGTACATGGGTAAGGTTACAGCAAAGTCAATTACAGAGTTATTGTAAGTAGCAATCTCCAATTTTCAATTCTGCTGCTCCCATATGCCCGAAGTTCGGATCTTTTAAACTATTTTAAGAACTGGAACGTTGTTTGCTAAAAGGTTATTTTGCTTACTTCCGTTTTTCAATTATTTAATTTAATTAATTCGACTTAAGCTTGCATTCATTCATTGTCTCTAGAAAATATATTCATTGTTGCACCCACTGGCTTAATTAGTTTACATTTAGATTTACATTTCTCCACCCTCATTTTCGAAACCATGATTTTAACGTTAACTAACTGACAGGTGACCGATAATTCTATAAGCCATTAATCTATCTATATATACATTGCCTAGAAAGCCTATCTCAACGCCACACAATACTCATTTTGAAAATTTTTAGTCTTCTACCCATGACCTATGTTAACTAATTATATGTAACGAAAGGCGATTAGATGTTGTTTCTCAAGATTTCATTGTCACTGCAATTCGTTCTAGTTAATCTGCCAACTAACATCTTACCTACTCCCACCTACACTCACCTTATGATATGACGTATGTACATTATATCGAATTCCTTGTTTAATTAGCATTGAACCAGTATGAGATAAGAGGGCTCTTGAGGTGACATTGCGTATATAGGCACCCTCAAATAAGCCTCATTTCGAAATACATATAAAAGTCGGCGCGACTTATTCACTCAACGCAGTCAACAGTCAACATTGTGGTTGATGCGAAAAGTATCCAGATACAAACATTAAAATTTATTAATAATTTTATTCGCATTTAAGTCAGTATGTTCAAGTTAGTTATTTGTGTGGGAATATTTATGATGGCTATTGGAGCTATTACTCTTGTAGGGGCCGTGCGAAATGAGAGATATATTGGCAACGCAGTAAATAAAGGTTTAATAGATGGATTAGGAATTACGGAACGCAAATTATATCTTAAAGCTTCATTTTATTGTAGATTACCCGGGAATGTGTTACTATAACGACACTCAGACAGCAATCAAAGTAAACACCACTTATAGGCCGTTGACAGAATGCACTAAAGTTCACTGCAGAGACGACTTTGTAATCCGTATACTTTAGTGAGTTAATTTAAATCAAAACAAAGAATCCCCGATTTTAATTTATTAAATGATTTGTTTAAAACTTTAGTTGTCCTCCATACCAATTGGGAGAAGATTGCACAATTAACCGGAGAGAAGGAATTCCATATCCTGATTGCTGCCCTAACATCGAGTGTCCAAAGCGACCCTAAAATGTAAGCTTGGGGTTTGTTTTTAACAAAGCCTAAAGTTATAATTTAATGTATGCATTTTTAACTTTATTATTTAATAAACAATATTTTATATTAAGATCTTTTTTTTTATAAAATGGGCAGAAATTTAATTTTCTCTTGTAGAGGTAAAGTAGAGCAGATTTTATCGGGTCACTATATTAAAGTGTGACCTGTATTGTTGGTTCCCTTAGGGTATTGATCGTCAGCCTCTATCGCTCAAGTCAACATACCAGACAAAAATCTATATGGCGCCGCGTAGTCATGGTGTGGTAGCGAATTAAAAACTTATAGTAAAGTTAGTTATTATAGCAAAATATTAATATAACAAAAAGAAAAAGAAATTAAGGGAAAAACTGCTTTTTTTCCCTCCATTTCGTTATGTTAATTTTATTTTAAAATTTAATTTTTAAATTTATTTTTTATTAAAACAATATGTTCAATATATGTCACATGTTAGTAACTCAATAAATACGAAATTGTTACAATTCAATTCGAATATTTTTTTCGGTTATATGAAATAGTTCTCTATTTTTTATCTGCATTAAAATGAACATACTTGGGTTGTTTTATTTTTTCCATTTTGGTTAATAAAATGTATATTTAATTCCATTATTGCATAAATATTACTAACTTTGTAATGTTTGGGTGTAAAATATTTGTAGTAAATAGTTTTAGAATGGTTTTTTATATACATATTAAATTCACTCATTGTTTAATTATTTACTAATTATTTGATTGTTTTTATTCAAAATATAAAAGTTCAATATATATACATATTCGGATTCTGTGCATGGATTAAAAAAAAGTTTGAAAGAAGTTTTTTCATTTCTTATATTATTTTGTGTTACAAACTGTGTACGTTTAGTCATTGCATTTTCTTAGCTGTTTGTTTCCTTAGGCGGATTTGGAAATTTTGTTATTTAAGCTAATATGCTTTATCTTCCAATTTATTGTAAGTGATAGACAGAAGAAGAAGAACAGGAGGTAGCTCGAATCCACTGCATAAATATATTATTGGAAGTTTAGTACAACTCATAAATAAGCATGCACTTTTAGTTACATTTAAATTATATTTCGAATGTATTAGCCACTCTTTCCAATAGACATTTTTATTTGTCAAGTTATAATGTTTTGTATTTTTTTTTTAATTTTTTTAAGAAAATAAATAAAACAATTTACTACTACTACTACTAGTAAGTGATTGCAAATGTTGTTAAAAAGGTTTTTCATGTACCAAAAATAATGTTTGTAAGAATTTGGATATTAAAAAGCGTTTAAAACCAGTGCCCAATTGTGTAAAAGTACTTAACTGCTTCAATATAACCATCGATAACGAAATCCGTGTTTGTAAAGTTATACTTGAATTTATTGTCAACCGAAAATATGATCAACTTACTTATTATATATTAGTCACGTTAATCAATATTATTTTGATTATTTTTCATTAAAAATTAGAATAAATTGTTTAAAACAAAGCTTTATTTTCAATATTATAATATTTTATTCTGTTTTTAGTTGTGTGGTTAGTGTTTTTTTATATTCATCCATATATTCCATATTCACCGCATATTTTGCATGGTTATTTTACACACCCAAATTGTGATGTGTAATCTAAGCTGAGCGATTCTCTAGCGGGTTGACTATCTGGTTAATTCCTCATCTGTGGGGTAAACGATCAGTTTACAGACCTCTCATCGAAAATAGTACCAAAGGCCACAACTCGCCATCAACGAAGAAAAAAACTGGTCTCAAAAGATGATGATTGCGATAAGTGTGCCATCAGGCAAATTCTGCATCAATCTTTTTTCGCAACTGATGTCTATTCCTAGCATGGTGAGTATTGCGGTTGAACTACTGTGGGGGGGAATGCGACTGGCTATTTCGTTTGAGCACTTATGGTGGAAGTTACGATAGGCAAGTGACATTACGACGATGACTAAGAGAGCCAAGTGATTTCGCGATGTCTCGATCGCCAATAAGTTTTACCGTTTTTATATGTAATTGGAGCACCGCACCAGATATGAGCGTTATACTCAAGTTTTGGGCGAATAAACGCCTTATAAATTGTTGCCAGAATCATCCCTATGAAATCTGGTATAACTGGTATAATACTCGTATTAGTAAAGACGAATAGTTCTGTCTTTTCCGGGTTGAAGTAAGTCCACAGCTTTTGGTCAAGGTATTAACCATGGAGAAGGCACTCTGTAATTGCTATAGATGGGTAGCAAATTCTTTGTCGCTAGCAGTCGCCAAGTCGTCTGTACCGTATTTCAAATTTGTTTAATTACTCATTGGATGTCTAGAAAAGCAGTTTTTAGAAATACAGATTGTTATAGCTAATTTTATTTTTAAGAATGGCACAATTTGTGAATGGCATTTATGTATTGATTCTGTGTATTATGTGTGATTCTGTAAATACATGACCAATAGAATGTGTTCATGCACACATCAATTTTCTTCATCCAAAAGCGCGCTTTGACGTAATTAACGTAATAAATTACCCTATGTAGTATTATACTCATTTAAAAATCAGTTTAATTAGTTGTGATCATTTACTTAGTTACGTACGTCAAATTCTGAGATCAGGAACTTATTTTGTCCAGATTCATTAATTTCATTGCCGATGTACCGTATGGCAGCCGGTCACAATCCCCACTGAGTGTAAAACTAATTTACAATAGCAAAATATAAAAGACCAATTCAAGTCAGAGCCAGAATTAGTTTCATTTGGTTTCTTACCGAAGGTAGAAGAAATGAAGACCGGTCTGAGTGTGTTTCTAATTTTAGCTGGTGTGCTGATCATTTCTGATCTGTCACTTTCTGGTAAAAGTCTAAATAAAACATTTATGATATGCATACTTATTAATTTAATTGCAGCTAAGCAACCCCTGTGTACGTACAAGAACACGGAAGGCGAGACGATCTTTCTTACTTACATGTCGATCTTGAAAAAGGGCGAAGAGTACATCGACTACAGTGGAGGTTCAAAGTGCGTAAAGAAGGCAACATGTTTAGACAATTTCACAACAAAAGTTGAAGAGTAAGTTAATAATTTTATTTTGCTATTTAAATTAACACCCTTGTTCATTACAGCTGTTCCTCACTTAAGCCCACTTGTGCGAATAAGCGTCAATATCAAGGTGTGTTTCCATTGTGTTGCATTAAATGTTAACTTCATTTTGTTTTTGTTTTAAACCAATAAATAAATATAATATAATAAAATATTGAAGGCGAAATAACATATACTTAATGCAATTATTTATTGGAACATACATACATTCATGGGCGCAGTGGGTCAGTTTTAAGTGCATCGCCTAGTGCGAACAATGAAAAGTCGACTTAAAATGTTTATTTTGTGCAGTTCATACATCCTTTGCAAATCCTTTTGCAAAATACTTACATACCTATATACATCTAAGCGTATAAACGGATAAACAAGTACTTAAATTTTGACCTGAAGTCGCTACCACTTGCGACACAAAATATACTATTGCATACATAATGATTGGAAAAGCTGAATAATTAGCTGTTCGTTTTTATTTATATATTTACACACATAGTTAGTAAATATATGAATGTACATTTGGTGAATCATTTTGGAGATATCTACACGTTCGATTCGCATTCATTCGAAATGACAGAACTCGGGATCACGGCCAAACTGATTTAAAGGTATAACGAGAAAACTAGCTCTGCAGTTTTTTAAAAGCTCATCTGAATTCTCCAAAACATGTATTAAATGCCTTATTATGTAAGATGTAAGAGCAAAAGTCAACACCAAAAACCCTATCGTCAACAGATCCACTCAGGTAGTGGGGGTGGGGGATACAGAAGATAACGATACCATCAGTTTCTCCCAGCCCGCGTAGATAAAAGTTTTCACGTGAAATGAATAACGGACGAAACAAGCTAGGCATTAAAGTAAATTAGGGAAAGGTCAACGATATGTACATAATAATGATGTTAACAAATAAACATCTGTCCAACAAGGACACAACATAGCTATTGATAGCAGCTTTGAAGTAGTTAATGAGTTCATCTGCCGTCATTATGCATTATATAATTTTACCTGTTAAATTGTCTAGAAATAGATACTTGCATACTAGGGGATATGAAATCGACGTAACAGGGCTTAGGAAAACTATTTAAAAAGCCCCAATTAATCAGACTTTGTTCATTATTTCATATTATTTGATTAGTTTAACACTTAAATATGGTTAATAATATGGAATTTTCATTAAAAAGTGAACATTATGAAATAAAATCTCAATATAAAAATGAAATAAACGCCTAAAAGTTGGCCTTTATTTCATAATGACACAAAGTTATTTATATTATTTTAATTAATAAGAATCGTCGAATGGAATAGGGGGGGGGGGGGGGGGCTTGTTGCCCTAGGTGTTATCCTTGACAGGAAACTTAACTGGAGGATGAATGTCTCAATGAACGAGTTAGGGAGGCAGCAAATGCATTTTATGCATGCGTCTTCGACAGAAGATGGGGACCGAAACCCAAACTAATTCTGTGGATGTACACGACATAACCGGTAATGAGACGGCTGACGAGCTAGCAAGAAAAGGATCCGAAGTTGATCGGGACCTAACACTTCAGTCGATCAAACCACTCTGCAACCTAAGAGAACGAGCGGAATACAAAATCAGAATGAAAGCCAACAATAGGTGGAAATCTCTAACCACCTGTGAGATATCACGGAAGCTTTAGCCAGACTATAATAAGAACCGAACCAAAAAACTCCTGCAGTACGAAAGAGAGTCGCTGTCGAAGCTGGTTGGTGCTTTAACTGGTCATCATTTTCTGAAAGGCCACATGATGAAACTAAATCTCAAGAATGACGACATATTTAGAGGCTGCGGCGATGAAGAGCTCCACGAGGACACCCCTCACTATCTCTGTCACTTCAGGAATCGAACACTTGGAAGTTTCTTCTTTCAAGACATTGAGTAATTGTCAGATATCTCACTCTCTAATCTTTGCAGCTTTCTGGAGACATCGGGATGGGTTGATAAAATTGAGTAACCACAAGCGGAGGGAAAGAACCTTAAGGAAGGCCACAGTACCGGCGTATTCCCCCATTTTAAGGGCATCAGAATGGGTCCACAAGGAGGGGGTGGCAAGAAGGGAACTGTTCCTCATGCCAACCCATCTAGCCTAACCTAACCTATGTTGCCCCCCCCCCCCCCATGAAACCTAAGTAGGGGTTACAGGGGGCAATATGCCCCCCCGCATATTTCGTAACCATTAAATCAACCACGAAACCAAGAAATCATTAAGAATTTTAAAAACGGAATAAAGCACGGCGGCCCTTATTTCGTAGTAGTCATTGAACTGGCAGATACCCCGAGGCCTGCATTCTTCGTGCTGCAAAGAAGACGTTTTGCAGTTAACCTTTTAAAAAAACGAGCGAGATAAAGACATTGTAGTCAAGCGTGGACTTCCGCCATTCATGTTTAGCTTTGAAAAGTCAGAGAATATTTATAAAATATACAATATTAAAAACATACTGAATATTATATTCAAAATTTAACCAGTGCGACAAGGGACTTGACTCGTCCCTCGTTGCCAAGGGTACAATCACACTAATGCGTATTGCGAAAAGGAACCGCGTTGCGTCAAATGTGCCGGTAAACATTTATCGCAAGAGTGCGGTATGAATAGAAACGATTTACCAACCTGCAAAAATTGCAAGGGCAATCACCCTGCAAACTATCGCGGCTGCGAAGTGGCTAAAGAGCTACAAAACAGGCGTGATTTACTAAAGAAAAGATCATCAAAAGATCAATGAGAAAATTTACAAGTTTAGTATAAATCGTGAATTAACGAACATTAATCATGAAATACTGTTACGAAAGCCGATTGCCCTTTATCAGAAGATTATTCGATTTCTTCTATTTAATTAATCCACAAACAACTTTTCACTTCGACGACAAAACAATTAATTTACAACCACAACTGATTTGTACGTTTCTCACAAATCTGTAATTCAAAAGCAAGTGCAGAAATTCTGCTCAGAGCAGAGTCCAGGCAGAGTCATTGAACAAAAGGCAAACATGAGCTGGGCAGAAATTTTTCTCATTGAATACGAAAACCTGTAATTTACATGCTTTGTAAAGCTCATGACAAACATAAAAGGAGTAGAGTATCTCCCGACGCGTGAACACGCATTTTTATTCTATTTTTTTGTAATTTGTCCGCGGCCAGTGCGTATAGAAACAAACAAAACGCTACTCGCGCGCGCGCTGATAGCCGAAAAAAAATCAAAACAAAACAGCTGTGCTGAAGCCGCGTTGCAAGCGAACCAGCAAAGCAAAACAGCGCCTTATCCAGTCGCTCAAGTTTTATCCGCAATTTTTGCGAACATAAGATATAAGTATATAAGAGGGGATACTTCAATTTAAAGTAAGCGTATGTAGATTTATGGCGGCCACTGTATGCTTGATTTCCGAAAGCCATCTGACGAAGGAATCAAGCACAAACATGAAAGGATATAGTTCGTATCACGTGTTTTACCCTTCGGAAAGCGCTAGCGGTGGAGCGTCCTTGTTTAAAAAAGACATCATTGACCGTTCAATAAGAACAAAAATCGAACACGATTCAAACAATAACGGCTCGTGTGAAAATTAAAGGCTAAACTTATGATATTACGTCTATAAATATCCCTCCAAGGGAAATGATAGACAAAAATTATTTATTGGTACGGAATTTCATTATCGGCGGTGACTTTAATGCAAAACATACCTTTTCAAGATGCAATTCACCAAAAGGCAAAATCCTCTAAGAAGCCGGTATGTAATTCGGGGTAGACTTTTACTCGTCAGGCAAACCGACTTATGGGCCATCGGATATAGCAAAAACTCCGGACCTTATTGATTTTTCCATCGCAAAAGGGATATCCGAAAGCCATACTTTTCGATCTTTCTTCTGACGACTCGCCTGTCATTCAGATAATTAGTGGCAGCATATTAAAAAAGGAGAGCCCACCCAGACTTACCAGCGTATTAAGTAACTGGGACTCTTTTATAAATGAATGCACAAGTTAAATCGATTTTTACGTATCACTTCAAACGCCTTTTAACTTGAGGACGAAGTCGATCAGTTAATCGGAGTCATACAAAGTTCAGCCTGGTATAATACGCCTTATAAACAAGCAAAAAGCAAAAAGCGAAAAATAATCGAATTAGTAAAAGAGAAAAGAAAAGCGCGTAAAAAATGGCAACAATCTCGTGCTCCGCAGAATAAAACGATATTAAATAATCTGTGCAGCACTCTTAAAAAAAAGATTCAGGACTTTAAAAATCGCGAAGTATCTTCATATATTGCAGGCGAAAAGCCACAAATGCAAGGCGCTTCCTATCAGAGAAGATAACGAGTGGGCGAAAGGAGACAAAAAGAAACCCTCGCAAAAAAAAACAAATACAAAAGGTCCAGACCTGAATGCCGCAATGGACATTTACTGCTAATTTCCCATCATTTTTAACCGCAGCCATATTTGGGTGGGGCCTTAGTGGTGAAGTGCATTAAACCACTAAGGGATAGGTCGCTGGTTCCAATCCCGACCTGTGCCACCTGAACGTTTTAATTAGCTGCCCCACCTATTCTCAAAAATTAATTGCTGTTCGGAATCGGCATTAAACTGTAGGACACTTCCAGTGGTTTAGAGAATCTAGGCTTTGGGTTTTGTTTGGGTCAATTACGCCTAATATTTACTTCTTCGTAGTAGCTCTATCGTTTTGACATAACTACAGCTGAAATGTTGTTTTTAGACTCTCATTGTACTTTTTTCTTTATATACACCCACGAAATCTAAATTTTGCTTCGCGGACGGTACATATAACAGTTACAACATATAATGTAGAATTCATCCGGTGACCATTTACACCCAAATATTGCTGCGGGGCTCTTGGTCTATTAGTTTTAAAGAGCCGAGATTATAAAATATTTCTCTTGTTTTGTTCTCACAAAGAAATTTATATTACATTATGTATTATTATAACAGCTAAATTATTGTTGAATCAAGTTTTTGTATTAATGAAAAAAATGGTACAGTGTATGACAAGTTGATGGGAATAATTTTGATTGCTGATCCCGACCACATTTTCTATGCAGCCAAATTTCTTAATTAGAATTGGTTCTTTGAAATAGTTTCAACATTTATTTTAAAATTCTGTCAATGGACTATAGCATAGGTTCAAATTCGAACCGAAAAGATAAGATAACTTAAATGACGGAGGTGTATGACGAACCCCACAGGCGGGGACTAGTGCGAGGGTGACGATCCTTCAATTTAGAACATATCTGGTAAACAAAAAGAATATGATGTAGGCGCATAAATGCCTCCTCCTGTTCACTAAGTCTATCAGGACCACCATAGTTCAGTTTCTTCTACGCAGTCTACCATAGAGGTATTATCTGAATATGCCGATCGATTCGCAACTTTCAATTTCACAAGTGAATTACAAAAACCAAGTTAAAGTACAGTTTAAATTACACTTATATTTCCTTAATTTGTGTTATTTTTTGTTTATCATAATTTTAACCAAAGAAACGTTTTTCATTTTTTTTTCCATTTTAATAGTAATAAAATAATAAATTGCGAGAACAAAACAATCAATCATCAAAAAAAAAGAGAATTATTTTATAATCTATATGTATAGAGAATCGAAGCTTTCATACAACAACAACACATGCAGTCTACAAGGATCTTCTTGTAACACTATAGGTAAAGATTAAATTTTATTCTTCATCATTTCTCGCTCAAAAGGAATTGTATTTTGTTTGCTTTGTTAGAATCAAGGGTTCGTTCTCGTTTCTTAATCTCTCCCCACCGGAGCGTGTGGAGCGTATTTTACAAATCTTCATCCTCTTCGGGCAAAGCAGTCTCCTGTGCCTCTTGTAGATCGCGTTCGATTTGCAATTGCCAGTCTTTGTCCATTTTGACTTCTGGGGGCAGCAACGCTGGCATAGCGACGAATTCCAGGTTTGGATCGCCAACCAATTTGCGGGCTAGCCAAAGGAATGGCTTTTCGAAGTTGTAATTTGACTTGGCTGAAATGTCGTAGTACTAAAATGGAAAAGAGGGCATGTGTATTATGTGATAGAATCAAGTATGTATGGTAGTGCGTTACCTGCAAGTTCTTTTTTCTGTGGAAAACAATGCTCTTGGCCTTGACTTTGCGGTCCTTGATGTCAACTTTGTTGCCACACAAGACGATGGGGATATTTTCACAAACTCGTACTAAATCTCGATGCCAATTGGGCACGTTCTTGTATGTGACACGCGACGTAACATCAAACATAATGATGGCACATTGGCCCTGAATGTAGTAGCCATCGCGAAGACCGCCAAATTTCTCCTGACCAGCAGTGTCCCAAACGTTGAAGCGAATCGCTCCTCGATTAGTATGGAATATAAGCGGATGCACTTCAACGCCGAGTGTAGCAACGTATTTCTTTTCGAATTCACCGGTCATGTGACGTTTAACAAATGTTGTTTTACCAGTACCACCATCACCGACCAAAACGCATTTGAATGTAGGAATATCTGCTTCTTGGGCCATATTGTTTTTGGTTTCTTTTATTTATCTGGAAATATATAAACGCGGTGTTTAGACTTAAATGTTTTCTTGTGGGGTAAACACACTTTATTAATGGGAAGAAACTGCGAATATGATTCAGATGAGAAGATTTAGATTGATGATGCAATGAAATGTTTAGAATGGTTAAGGTTGTTCAAGCTTAATTAAGTGCACGACTGCGTCATACAAAACTTCTTCGGTACACTCATTGCGTTTTTGAATCGCCTCAAAGAGTATGCTAACATTTTATCACACGAAATTTATTTAAATCAATTTTTAGGTTTTGAAAAATTTGATTTTCTCAAAAACCGCACCTACGATTTGGACACTTTTAACATAATTGTTCAACATAAAAAATCATTAGAGCCGTTTTTGAGAAAACGAATTTGATTTAAAATTAAGAAAATCGTTAAAAGAAAAAAAAAAACTAAAAATAAAGTTTAATAAAAAAAAAAACGCCGTAGACGTTACCCCAGACTCCTTATATACGAACTTTGGAAAGAAGTTTCATATGGCATTCCTAGTTTCTTTTTTTTTATCTCGTTGGTATATTTTTGATTTTAGAATATAGAAACTTCCTTATCTTCGAAATAGACATGCAGCCAACTGAGACATCACCCCAAAGAATTCCTCAATAACCAAACAGCCGTTTCCTTTCCAGAAAACAGTCATGGATTACATTTATTGAAAAAAGTTATATGTGCGCACATTAGCACCATCTCCCAAACTGTTTAGCTGAAGGTGTTACTCTGGGCGTTAGCGTAGCATAATAAGATCCCCGGAGTTTAACATTCCCGAAAAATTCGGCTAAAACTAACTAATGAAACTAAAACTAAATAAACAAACTTTTCCCATGAAACGGTATGATATTAAATTTTAGTTGATAATATACTTTGTTCTTCACCACTGAAATAACTAGGGAAAACAACACTCAAGAAAGTTTACTCCAGTTCTGCTGTAAAAACTGTATATTCCAAAACTATATTGTAGTTTTTCCATATACATATGTATGTATATGTATTTGAACTTTGATGCTAAGTCATCCCCACTTCCAGTTAGATATAGATTTTAGAGTTCACAGAAAAACCAAAATATAGGTTATTAGCTTTGCAGTAAAAATAAGACTTTAACTTAATCAACGACTTTTGGCAATTTGCTAAGCACGATATTCTTTCTTACGTCTTTGATTTAAATAAATCATTATTTCCGGTTTCGGACTAACAACAAACATTGATCACGTTGAACTTCCTTTTTAGTTTTAAGCAGAAATATTAAAGAAAAGTCAAGCATGGCATTCTCGCATATTATATTCGAATTTTGCAACGTGTTTATTTTTTGGTTTGCAAATATCAAGCAAAAAAAAAAAACAAATTGTAAATAAACCATCAAATGAGTTCACTCGTCTTGTGAGGTCACAAGATTTATTCGCGATTATTAGAAATATTGTTTCGCTTTAATGGTATTTCCACACTATTTAATTGATTAATTTATTTATTCAAACATTGCCGCCGCCCGGTGTAAATATTTTGCTACTTAATATATTTGATTGCAATTTTCGGTCGTGAAGATCGAATAACAATATATTTTCCCGCTCAAACTAGCTTCCATTTTTCCATCGTATTACAATTTCAAAATTGTATTTTTATTCAGTCGTAAAAATTTACCAAACAAATCACAGGAATTTAATTGCCACCAAAGAAAATTATTTCCACTACACTCGGACTGTCTTGCGATCTTCACTTCAACAAGGATCAACTGCTAATGAATATGGCTACTTCTTTGCATCTTCCAGGTAAAAAAAAAATTAATTCTGTATCCCGTAGGTATTCGGTAGGTAAGTGTCGCTAAATTTGTTTGGCGGACTTTTTCTTTTCTTTCAACAACAGATGGCACAGCGGCAAAGGGGGCAAACGTAATAGGGAAATAAGAAGGCACCATCTGCTTCTGACGATGAGGCACAAGACATTTTTTTTCTGCAGTTTATTTTTGTAAACATCTTTCCCTCTCCTTTATACATTTATTCTTTTCAATTTGAGTTCTTTCCCGGTAGTTAAGATAAACAGTGTCTGGAAAAATCTTCCGTGGAATCTAAAGAATTTTGAAGACTTTATAAATTTTGGTTATGTACAAATTGCATGTAATAGGAATACTAGAGCTCACTTAAGAATACCAACAGAACGTGTGTAACAGGATGTATGTAAGTGACCGATGAAACGTTGGGTGGTATGCAAAATAAAATCACACTATGAGATCGAACCAGCAGAGAAAAAATTCTGCACCGTATTACACTTAGTTTTAAAATTATCAAGATTCAACTATGCTTTACCGGTTAACTTTAAAACTAAGGTACATATTTCACTGAAACTTTTTTAAGCTGTTTTGCAAGACTTCGAGTATGCTTTTACTTTCTCTGCCACTGCCCGGCTCTCTGTCACTTGAATAACAGAACACTGTAAGCTTCTTCTTTCAAGACATTGAAGAATTGCCAGATTGGAAACCTCTTGGCTTGAGTTACAATTAAGTTATATACTGTGAAAGTTAAAAAGCAAAAATCAAATTTAATTTTAACGTCAATGGCTGGTCCATTGAACATATAAAGTAAATAATAGTATTAGAAGTAACCAATTTAATAGCTTATAGATTCATCTGTAATTGTTATGTAGTTGATGAATTGAACAAACTACTTTTTAAATACAAATGTGAGAAGTAATCAATTAAGCAAGTCATGTGTGATTCTTAACTAAATATTCGATATTCTTTATCATCGAATTAAATAGGTATGGATATTTAAAGTAGAAGGTTTATGATCAACTCAGCCTTAATCCTGATTAGGTGAAAATTGTTTAGAAGGTGTTGGTTTTTTTTTATTATACAGTACTTCAAAAACAGTACATTATCATCTTTATAATGTGATTTAATGAGTCGATGATTTTCGAAAGTTGCCAACATCGTATGTGTCAAACAGAGGTAGTTTAACATTGTATTAATGTTTGAATGTGGCATTTTTCTCAAACTTCCTTAGAATTATTACCTGCAGCCTTTTTTTATTTACATATAAAGCAAAGTGACATACGTCAAAATTGACTGATGTTTAGAAAAGCCGTTTAAAGTGTTTTTATGTTAGTCGGCACACTTTAAACCGTTATAGTTAGCTAAACGATTTTTTTTTAATTGTCAGTAAGCAGACAAACTTATCCTATGCACCTTTGTGCACATAATTTCTACAGTGAAGTTGTGTATGTATATTATTCATGTGAAAATAAGTACTGGCGAGTACATTAGGCTTTTTTTAGCTAAATATAATCCATCTTGATGAAATTTGGAATCTAGAAAGATTTTTTTTTATTTTTTATTTTTACATGCATGGTTCTAATCATGGTTCCTGCATATCCCAAACAAATTAATGCTGAATTCGTGTTTAGCTAGCGATTTTACATTAGGGTGGGTTGGTCTCCATAATGGCTGCGGACTTTATGCATTGAGGGTAAATACCAAATCATAGTCGGAAATTGGCACAACTTGGAAACGAAAAGAAATAGAATAGTGCAAGTTGGTCATGTTTTATACGCGTGGGGTATAGAGAAACATGGATGGGCCGATCTGATTTTTCTATTCTACTTTGTGCTTCTATCATACAATTTTACGTTTGCTTTATTCATGTGTTCTCCACGGTCCTGTTTGCCTTAGATAGAAAAAAACCAATTAGCTATAAAAAAAAATTTAAAAAAAGCTCGGATCCTATGAAAGTGCGATGCGTACCCAAAAGAGAATTAAGAACGACAAAAATCGTACTTGGATTGAAAAATTAAATTCATTTTTGTGATAATTTCTTAATTATGAGAATTATGTCACATTTCTTTTAAAGCGATTTATAAATGGAAGCGCAATTTGAATTAAATTCGAAAAAAACGTTCCATTAACGAATACCCCTTAAATTCGAAAAGGCATTGTTTTAAATAGCTTAAATTATCGACTACTGTATATGTACCACAAAGTCGTCATTTGCTGCACATTCAATTAAACTCAAAAGGACTGGACATCCCTGTATCTGAGACCTTTGCAAAATTTGATCGAAAATATTTATAAATACTCCTTTCAAGAGGTCATTTAAAAAAAATCGATTTTTATATCAATTGCATAAAAATATTTTGAAGCTATTTTTAATGGAACCTGCTGAACATAGACAATATATGACTATTGTCTTAATTATTGGCCAGTACAGGGCTAGCGCAGCACTCGACAATTAAAGCTTAGCTTTTCGTAAAAGCTAAATAAATGGGATATAAAACATATAGTCAATTTTAACATCTTTGAGAGCCTAGCAATGCTACTTCAGAATTTTGCATGCGAATATGTGGGTTGACACGGCTGTCGATAACCGATTAAACAAATTTTTTTTGACAAGAGTTATTTTTTTGAAACTGAGAGTCCCGTCTTCATTGATGAGAAGATATTTCTGCCATTAATTAATGTAAATGCAATTTAAACGAGTGTCGTTTTCGACAGCGAACTTAGTGAATTATAGATATTCAATGTTAAATTTGCATTGCCTAGTTACAACGAGCGTTAAACTTAACTTACCTAATCTACGGTATAAAAAGCGAATATCTTCTTGAAATTGGGAAATGACTTTTCAAAGTTTTTTGTTTGGTAAGTTCTTGGCTAACAAAACATTATTTAAAATTGAGTTTGCGTTTTGAAACCGTGATATAGTTGAACAAAAAGTGACCAAAAATGTGAAGAAGAAATTTATAAACCAATTGAAAACAAACTAACACTTAAATTCGTGATAGTGAAAGTTTACCTTTCTTTCAAAAAAATCAATATTGGTCATAAATAATTTTTTTTTTATTTTATTGCAGAAATGTAGAAAATGGAAACTGATATATAAATAAAATTTTATAATTAAGGATAGTTATCACAGAAAGATAAGTATTGTGTTACTTTTATTAATACGGCTGTAATTCTTAAATTTCATTTTAATTTAGGTTAAAAATATTGTTTAAAATAATGATTATTACATGAAAATTAAAATAATGAAAAGAGAGAATGCAGTTACAAGTGAATAGGTACCTATAGTCGAAATAAAGAGTTAAACAAAATTGAAGTAAATTAAATTTTATATAAAAGCTCTTTTCAACTACATAAAAAAACGAAATAAAGTTGTAATAATTGAAAGCAAAGAATTGAAACCATATTGAAATGAGACAGTATTATATCGAAGAAATAAATATATGTGGTCTAGGTTTAGCTCTAAAACAAAGTTAAGGGGAACGGATTTGAATAAATCCAGGGTTTTAGCTTAGCTAAACCAAAAAAAAAATATTTACAGTACTGCAAAAGAATTTCGGAAATTCATAGCAAGGACAAATGAAATAAGCAATCTCCAACCATTTACGATTTTAGCACATTCATCAAACGTTAAAAAATTGTTTGTTAAAGTACAGTCGACTATTTTCCTGAATTATTGGGCGCAATTCAATTCGTTTGCCAAACGAGTTCAATATGATTGTTGTCGACAGCAGAAATGCAATTGAAGAGACTACTCCTACACTCACCAGCGTTGTTCTCATTCAGCCTAATAGATGCATTGTTTGCTTCGGCTAACATGTACTAATCTTTAATTGGAGAGTAGCTTCATCTGATAAGTTATTCCTAGAACTAGTCTACATTTGTTTTTGGTAAAAAATGTAAGGTTGCGTTGCCTAGCTAGGTGGTGTAGATTGTGGAAGACTTCAAATACGTTTGATCCGTTTTGATCTTGTCACGCCGTAAACCTCGTTCGCGTAGCAAAAATATTTATTGAATACCTTGAATTCGTAAGCAGACCACATAGTATTAATTACTGTTTAAGCTAAAAGGGCTCTTTCCTTGATGTAAGTTCTTATCTTAAGATGGCATGGAAATATAAATTTCAAGTAATTACTCATATCTAACCTTAATTCGAGAAATATCCACACATATTCTCTACCAAGCAAGACTTTGCGCTCTCAAGGCAAGAATTTTTTGGGTATGTACATTATAAAGCAGAAAGGATCATTCTGTAAATATGTACTCCTTACATTTTTAAGAGATAATACCTTCGGTAGCAGCAAAGGCCCAACGATAATTGGCATACTGTCACCTATGACCACGTGCGTAACTATGAAAATACACTTAGTTTATTGTGGCTGTATTCACTGCTTTGTTTTTCTAACTGTCCTATTCTTCAGGGTTCTTTCTACTTTTAATGACCGGCATTGGTTTTGGCAGCAACATTGGTAATTTGAAGATATACTTCACGGAAGAGTAGAACCAATCGTGAAAGGTGTTTTCGTTGAATAAGTTAAAATGTTCACATTTTTCGTGGCCAACACATTATTCAAATTTTTGTTTTCTGTGTAGGCAGTTGTGAAATTCTGTTTCCATGTAGTTAAAGCTGAAAAATTTGCAAAATGAAACGGGACCAAAGAATAATTTACACAATTTTATTTTGAATTATGTTGTTTAAAGGTTGAACAGTAGTTAATTATCGGAAGCAAACGGATGATAATATTTCTATTAAACAAAAAGTTACCAAAAGTGCGTAATTAGAAAAAAAGCAACCCTCTTCTTGCAATCAGTGGCTTGAAAACCCATTGGAAGTACTGCAAACGTTTATTTTGTTTGGAATCATCGAAATCATTACTTTTTAAAATGCGAAGGCTTAATAATTACAAAATAAAACTAAACAAGTCATGGGTTAATCAACTAAGAACCTAATTCTTTCTCGTAGTAATTATTTCTTCTATTTAATCTTCTCCCTTAAAAATTTCACAACACAGTGTTTTTTTTTCTTTTGAAACAAAAGTATTATTTTTAAATATTCTTCATCACTAGGATCACTTTGCGAAAGCGAAATATAGCTGGATGAATTAAACAATTCATAACCAATTACTCCTTATTTATTTAAACAAAACTTGACTTTTTGCTAATGAAATAGGTATAATGGTACCAATACCAATAAGAATTTCAAATTCTTGCGAAAGTCTAACAAAAAATCTTCCAAGTGAAGAACTGTCATTGCAGTAGGTCCCTCCATTCGTGTCAAAAAAAATAATCTTATTTTGACTGTCGGCGCAATGGCATAAGCTCAATTTCTTTATTGACAAGTTTATATAATCTAATTTAACATCACTGGTCCAGATATCTCTAATAGGAACTTTAAATAGTATAATATAAAACAATTTAGAAAACCACCTTGCAAATACATGCTCTCAAGCCAAACAAAATGCGTCCAATTTTAAAAGTCGAGTCATTGGAATACTTTCCAGAACTTGTGACAATTTTTGGGAATATGCCAAACACATACAAGCTATATGTTGTTAAACAAAAATCTCTGATGAAATTTATTCTGACCCACTGCACATGGTGAAAACAAAGCGTTGAAGTGTCAAACATTTGCAAAAAAAATAGGTAAGAACAATATAAGAAAATGTTCCCGGATACAATATCCATCCGAACTATTATAAATGAATGCAGCGAGACAGTTACTATAAACACCAGTATATAACATTTCCAAAAAGAGCAGACGTTTTATATTCTTGAGGCCTTGAACTGCCCAAAAGTGCGTCAGACAAATGCTCAACCACCGCCGTCACTACAACAACAACCACAACCACATTGAGAAAGTTTTTTACATTGAAATTTCTCACTGCAAGTCTTGCTTGGTCCAAAGAAAAGCCCAATAATAAAATTTGGCGCCATTTTCACGAATCTTTGTTCGTCCTAAAGCCAAACGACTTAAATTCCACTGCAATGACGAAGTGAGGATGCGAGTGCGATCTATAACCTCAAAATATGATTTCACACAACATTTTCATCGATTTTAATCTTCCTTTTTTTTATACAAAAAAATAACAAATTTCACAAAATACCGACGCCATTGAATAGAAGAAATTTCTTCTATCTATCGACAGGATGTCGCATTTCCCATGACCAAGAAAAATGCCGCAGTCAAGGGAACACATGTGGTTTGAGGTTTTTTCTTTCTTGCCATCGTTCTAGTGGGTGCTTCTGTGAAGTATATTTGCAATGCGGCGGCGAAGGCGGATAGCGATGACGGCGACTTGACATTGGATGTCAATTCTTGAACACCGCGTCGAAAATTACACACGAAAAAATAGGAAAATTAGTAAATCATTTTTACTTACATTGGAATTTGCGGCTTTTGGGATGGAAAATACGTCAATATAGTTCCAATAAATAGCTTTACGTGGAAAAGATATTACTTTTGCCTCCGCAACACACACAAAACTTGAAAGAAATGAAGAGTTTCGCCGAATTCCGTGAAACTCAAATGCCGATGCTAAACTGAACAAATTGAAATTGCGAAATTTCGCCGTTGCTGTCGCAATGTTGGCAGCCGTGAGTCGTGCGAAGTGGGTAGTGGTTTAATATTGCTTAAGTTGAATTTCTGCATTAAATTTTGTTATGGTGAAAAGTTTACGAATGAGATATTCCAAAAATATTTTTTTTAAATTATTTAAGTACTATAGAGATTTTGCAGGAATTTTATTATTGAAAACAATATCATTGAAGGATTAAGTTTAGTTTGAGCTGCTAATGATGTCTGGTGCCGGCACAACAACTCCTATATAATATTTGTAAACCGACAACAATATATCTATTTTGAACTTTAATGCATAAATCTTTGTTTTGTCAATTGTTTGCATAATAATATTATTCTATATATTAGCGGTGGCCTGTAAATGGCCATTGTTTTTATTTTCAAGCTGAGTGTATATAGAAGTTGTTTCTATAGCATGGGAGCTTAGAAATAATTTAAAAGAATTTAAAAAATAGTTTTCTAATATTGTAAGAAATGTTATATTGACGAATGAAGGCTTACCCCTGGCGGTCAAATTTCGCAACGGTAGGTTGCTATAGATTTTGACAGTTCGTTGATTTTTGTATTGAAATATCAGGTGCAGCGGCAAATTGTTTCTTATATTTGATAATTAAAGAAGTTAGTACATAATTTTTTATAAAAAAACAGTACTAAATAAGCTAATGCAAAAAGTGTAGTTACGAATGTAATACTAAGTTTTTATTTTTAATAAAAATTGCAGTCTTCCTATTTTCTGAAATTATACATCCTCTAAAATGCAATTATAAACATAGTAATAAATACACTTTATTTAAATTAACATTATTAAAGTCACCAACGTTTTGTAATAAAAGCAACAAACTGATATGACAAATATTTGTTTACGTATTTCACACTTTGTTGACCTGATTTGTATGTGTGGTCTACCAGTTCAATTAATTCAAATTACTCATATATTTGACAAATATGTACTTTGAGATGTGAATTAAAATATTTATCAATATGTTGGTTAACTTTTCAAACATAAAATACTTTATTTACTTACATGAAAAACTGGTGTTTCTTTATGGAAATCTCATACAAATTAAACAACTGTTAAACTTGTATAGGACGCTACATATTAATTTCCATGAGGAAAGCTTTTCCATTCGTCAATTCCGAATCGAGTAATTTTCTACTCTTATGAAGACATACCCAGCTAGATATGAACACTCGCCACTAGGCTATACCCGCCATTTCTGAATTCTAAGTCACAGTGATAACAAATTTCATGAATAGATGGCGCTACTATAAAACTGAGGCATCTCTTGTTGAGGTGCAGAAAAGTATTATAGGTGAATATTTTTGGGTGTACACAGGTGGTTTTTATTTAGTATAAAAAAAATTATTTCCTTTTTTCACTTTTAAATTCATGGACAGCAATATATAAAACTAAATTGAATTAATTCTGTTAGTGAGTCGTGTGAATGCACACGATTATTTTGTTTGAGTAAAATAATGTAGCAATTTCTCCAAATCGATACAAGTTAAGTAAAACATCAAAAATCTAATTGCGGTCAAAGATCAAAAAATAAAACGTAATCGAAAATAAAACAAAGGGCAGCTTATATGATGTTAAAATTATTATTCGATTATCTTCTGAATTAAAATGATCCCCTCTATTAAATAGTATCTTCTCTCTTCTTCTCTTTTTACATTTAACGACGAGATTATGATCCCTCCCACTTGACTACATTTCTACTGGTCCGCCTGTGGGGTTCGCCGATTCGACCTCCAAAAAATATCTGCAGGCCTCCCGATTTTGAATCACTTCATCATTGAGGCCAATCAAATGCTGGTGTTTCCGCATTTGTGTGGTCCAGGAGTTTTTAGGCCTGCCTCTTTTACGCGATTGTAAGGGCACGTTGATTGCACTTGCCTTTTTGACGGGGTTCATAGGATCCCTCCTTTGAACATGACAATACCAACTGAGTCGATCGTGCTCCAATTTTTTCGAGATGGGTTCTTTGACGTAAAGGCTTCCTCGGTTTCCGTAACTTCTGATTCGATCAAGCTTTTTTACTCCTGCTGTCATGCAAAGCATCTTTATCTCAGCTGCTGTCAACTTGCCCTCATACTTTTTGCACATTGTCCAGCATTGTGAACCGTATGTGAACGCCGGACGCACAACTCCGGTGTAGAGCTTAGGGAACATTTTTCGGTCACAGAAGATGGCAGAGTTTTCCTGCCACTTCATCCACCCTACGCCGACACGAAGTTTGATGTCGTCATCAACGGTTGCTTCGCTGTTGATCATTGATCCCAGATATTTGAACTTTTTACACTTTGGAATCAGCACCCCATTCAAATAAATGTCTGGAATGGGTTGGCTTGGGTCAGAGAATGGGCAGTACAGATACTCTGTCTTTTTTTGGCTAATACGATACCCATTCATCACTTACGTTGGCTCCATCGTCAGCAAAGAATTTATTAGTATACTAAAAATAAAGGTATTGCGTATCGTGCGGGAATTTCGAACTCATACTAAGTATGAGGGATGAAAAAAAAGTAGGCCCGCCAATGCCGTCCGTCGGTCTGTCTGTCTGTCCGGGCGCCGTATGGCGAAACGGTTCGACGGATTTACTTCAAAGTTCGTGTATACGGTTTTTGGGGTTACATCTCGGGGCGTCTTTTTATTTTTTGCTTTATCGTTTGAAATAATTGTACCTGACATACCATTTTTTTTGTGAAAATCACTTTCAGTAAATGACAGTTATAAGAAACACGCTTATAAGTACAACTTTGATATAAAGCATTTTTTTACAACACCGATTCTCAATTTTCCTCAGAAAAAATATGTGTATAAGAAACTTTTGCATAACACAAATAAAGTTCCATCTAATGTCGTTTTCGTTTGGTAATCCAAAAGAGCTCTCCGATCCGGGATGCCAATCGAACAAGCAAACGTATTTCATTTGAATTTGAGGTGTATTTGTTGTTGGATTTGTGTATATGTATTTCCAACCTCTAACCAATCACTATCACTCTGAAGACATGACGTTTATGGTGTTTGAATGTTTAGTGTTTTTGATAGTTAATTCAAAGTCAGAATCGAATTTCTTTTCTTTCCAGGATGGTAATTGTCATTTTAGTACCAAACGAACAGGTTCAGAAGAGTCCGGAAGTCTTCCGAATTACCAAACGAAAACGATATAAATGTTCCATAAATGTGAACAAACACGTGCTTGGTAAAAGTCATAAAGTGTCAGTTCAGTTGTGTTTGTGAAATTGAAATAACGAAGTGAAAAAAAATTTCACGAAATAATATTTCAAATAAAACGAAACTTATAATATTGGAAGAATAAGCAGTGATCCTAAGAGGATGGAGAATATGATAAACGTCAATACCAACGCCGCCTAATAAGGCCGAAGCTTGGACCCCTTTTTTGTTCTTAATGTTTATTTAAACAGCAATATGACAGCTACCTCCAACAAATTGAAGATTCTCTCTTTAAACAACAGGAGGAAGCTCTCACTCAAACCACCATTGACCGGTTTATGGAAGAAACTTACGTTTCAATTATTTTGTAACTATGCTAAAGGGTGATTATACTCTATCCTAAGGGTATATTAATTTTGACACATAGTTTGTAACACCCCTTAATATTCGTCGGAGACCCACAAAAGTATATATATTTATGATCAGCACCAAATCCTAAGACTATTTAGCAATGTCCGTCCGTCCGTCCGACCGTCCGTATCAACTTTTGAGGCCTTTAAATTTATGCTAGGAAGCTAAAATTTAGAGCATATACTCCTTAGGGTCCCGAAATGGTGAAGTGTTAAAAGTTTTTAAATCTGCCCACTGCCACGCCCACAATTTAGAAAAAACCGTTTTAAGGCTTAAGTTAGAGAGATAAATTTGTAAAACCTTCACAAGATATGTAGGTACTGCCTACCTTTATAAATTTGTCGTATAAAGTTTTTTGCCACGCCTACTTTTTGTGGGCGTTTTTCACTAAAATGCTGTTTTCTTTGAAAATTTTCATAGAAATCGAAAAAAAATGTTTAACAATATATTTAGCCAATATTTTTTCCAATATATCGCCCATACAAAGTTTTTGGCCACGCCCACTTTTTGGGGGCGTTTTTTCAAAAAAAAATATTTTTTTTTCTATAAATTTCACAGAATGAAATAAAATGCTATCTATCATCTTCCTTATGAATTTTTTCTTTGGGGTACATAGGGATAAGGATAGGGTATCATACTGTTCGCCCCAAGCGGACTGTAGCCTTTCCTTATGTTTTTTTAAGAGGTTTAGAACTTTTTTTAAAAAAAACACAAAAAATTCGAAAAAATGAATGAAATATTTATTTGAATCGATAGTTTGAACCTTGCAATTTAATGTTTAAAGATAATTTTATGCAAATGTTGACCGCGGCTGCGTCTCAGGTAGCCCATCCGCTGAGTCCAATTTTGGCATACTCTTTCACACATATCGGCCGTTATCTCACGAATGAATGCATGGATGTTGGCTTCCAGTGCGTCAATCGAAGCGGGCTTGTCCCTATACACATTAGCCTTGGCATACCCCCACAAAAAATAATCTAATGGTGTCAAATCGCACGATCTAGGCGGCCAATTGACCGGCCCGAAACGTGAAATTAACTGTTCACCAAACTCGCCTCGCAATTGCGCCATTGTTTCGCGTGCTGTGTGGCATGTGGCACCGTCTTGTTGAAACCACATATCATGCAAGTCAAGAACTTCCATTTCGGGCAAAAAAAAGTTTGTTATCATCGCTCGGTAGCGTTCACCATTGACAGTAACGCTGCGATTCGCATCATCTTTGAAGAAATATGGCCCAATAATGCCGCCGGCCCATAAACCGCACCAAACAGTGGCTTTTTCGGGATGCATTGGTAGCTGTTGCAATGCTTCTGGCTGATCTTCACTCCAAATGCGGCAATTTTGCTTATTTACGTACCCATTCAACCAAAAATGAGCCTCATCGCTGAACACAATTTTTCGATAAAAAAGCGGATCCTCGGCCAGCTTTCCAAGAGCCCATTCACCAAAAATTCGGCGTTGTGGTAGGTCGGCTGGCTTTAGTTCTTGCACCAGCTGTATCTTAAAAGGCTTTACGCCCAAATCCTTCCGCAAAATTTTCCACGTAGTGCTGTAACAAAGGCCTAACTGCTGGGAACGGCGCCGAATCGACATTTCGCGGTCTTCTGTCACACTAGCTGATACGGCCGCAATATTTTCTTCAATACGCACAGTACGTAAACGTGTTGGTGGTTTAATGTCCAACAAAGTAAATTTGGTGCGAAATTTGGTCACAATCTTCCAAATAGACTGCTCAGAAGGTCGAGAATGCCGATCATAAAATGGAAGCAGCGCGCGATGAACATTTCGAACCGAGCACGAATTTTGATAGTAAAATTCAATAATTTGCAAGCGTTGTTCATTTGTAAGACGATCCATGGTTAAATTGCAAACCAAACTGAAGCTGTTTGACAGTGACACAAGGTACTAAACACACGTCAGCTGTCAAAACCAGTGTTGCCAAAACCAAACCAGCTAAAAAATCACCCTTTACATACATAGCTACTTAAAATATGCTGGCGTAACTGCAGTATACCTACATATATATATTTTTTAAATTTTCTTGTTCTTTTTTTCAAATAAAGTGAATTTATTTTTAATTTTGTTTTATTAGGCAACTTCTGTTTCTTATATCCGTGTTTTTCTTATAAGAAAAGTGGTTCTTATATCCGCGTTCAGGATTTAAGAAATACACGCTTTAAAGAAACAAAAATTGTGGCATTTCGAAGTTTCTTATAAGCATCATTTACTATCTATCACTATTTTTCTAGAAAATGATTCTAAATATTTTGGCCTCTTTTTGTACTAAAGGTACTTCCGATGGCGTAATTTATAAAACCGCCAATATATCGAAAACTAATAGAGGGTACTCTAAAATATTGACTGATTTTTTTGTACTATAAAGTTGAACGAATTTGCATACTTTGATTTTTCAAATAATTTATTTATTTTTTTTTTTTTTCATATAACTATTTTCCTAAATTTAATTAAATTGGTTTTTCCAAAAAACAGCTCTAACGTAATTAAAAACCAACATTACTCAAGTAATGGCCGAGATACAGCCCGAAATTTGCGAAAAACTGTTTAAAAATGACTTCAAAAGAAACTTCCCGAACAATATCATTCAATATCTTGAAATTTATCTTGAATGATATTGTTTTTAAAACTAAATGGCAAAGTCCAAACTCTATAATGAAGTAATATTTTCATCCAAAATGTATCGCATTGTGTGTTTTACTCAGTTTTACTTTCGAAACTTTGTTTTTACTTTGTGTGTTTTACTCAGTTTTACTTTCGAAACAAATTGAATGAACCCTATAGGTTTGATTCACAAGTGGGAAAAAAACACCATATCGTTTAAAAATCTTGTCTTCAGTAAAGTTTTGTCGTCATCAAATTTTATTCCAGCTATTCAATACAATGCAATGCAGCAGTTTTAAAGAAATAAGCAGCCGTAACCGTGCTGCAAATGGCACCTGTAGATTGCTGTTAATCTCGCAGACTGACTGCGCCTCGCTTTTTTTAGAATGGCAAACCAAAACAAAAGCTGCGCTGGAAAAATCGAATGTGGGGGGACTATTCTTTTTTAAAAGGTTTTTATTGGCGGCATGGCGCGCAAAGGTTTGCCATGCTACAATTTTTTAATTCATGTTATTACCTACGAAGACTAAACTATATATAGTGTGAAGACGAATAACAAACACTCCAAGCTGTTCAAATATTTCCTAAAGAAATAATGATGGTATTTGATCGAATCATATCAGAAATTAAAAAGAAGTTTGATTGAGATTTTGAATTTAACTTTTCTTAATGGTACTAATATTTTGAAAATGCCAATTAAAGAACTGCAAAAGGAGAGGGCGGATCTGTCTCGAAAATACGAGCGAGATTTGAGCGCCGTTGAATGCTGCCAGGAACTCTACGTTCTTAAAGAGCAAGCTCCACTTTTTTTTGGTAATATAGAAAAGACAGATAGATCTATTCGCAGGATTTGCAGGATGCTGTTCCTAATATTTGTATTGCCCTGCGAATTTACTCTACGCTTCCTACTATATCCGCAAACTGCGAGCGAAGTTTTAGCAAACTAAAACTAAATAAAAATTATTTGCGATCTTTGCAGTGGCTAAGTCTAGCAATAGAAAATCGAATTGGACATGAGTTAAATTGTGACAAGGCCACACATTTATTTGCTGAAGATAGAACTCGAAGAGTTAAATTGTAATTTCAATTCAAAAATGCAAAAATATATTTTATTTTTATTTTTATTATACATATTTTTATTTTAAATCCTATCCTGTGCTATGTATATATATCTGTATGGATGCTTTTTTTTCGGAAGGCCTACGTAGGCAACATCCAAATGTCAATCAATTAGTGGACATCTGATAGCTGAAATTATATAGATGATAAAGGCAAAAATAAATATAAGTGGCATTTTTTTAAGAACCGGGGCTGCTTTTGAGAAACGGACTCAACTTCAATCGAAGAGTCAAAACATTCACTAGATTGCGGCAAGATAATGCGCTATCACTTAAATCTTGTTCTTGAGCAGATAGTACTCAGGGCAGGTGTCAGCACGGAAACCACTATCTTCAACAGATCCGTCCAGCTACTGGGATATGCGAAAGGACGCTCCCAACGTGCCGTGGTACGGCTGCTGAAGAACAGGTGAAGTTAGTTGGTCTTGAAGATTTTTGCAGCTATGTATATCTAATTGTTTGGAAGTTATAGAGCTTGTTTCAATAGTGTGATATTCTAATGTGACATATACGTAGAGAAAGTATACTTCAATTCAAAGTAAGTGTATGTACGTTAGATAACCATTATATCCATTATAAAGTCATAAGCAGCCTAGCGACTTTGTGATTACGAAAAGCGCTAATCGTGTAACACAGCAAGGGCGAGTTCTATCTCCTCTCTCGTGGAACATCTCGATTAACAAATTTCTTAAATCTTTCTTAATTTTTCAACCGTGTCCAAGTACCAGGATGTGGTATTCACCTTCAAATTGAATTGGAAACGAAATACTGAAGAAAGAAAGAAGAAGGACTTTTATGGATGTAGAAAAACCGTTGGAAAAAACTGGACTTACAATCGAACATTGTGCACTGGCTGTACACCGAGATTGTGAGTCCCATTCTTACCTAAGGTTCAGTTGTTTGGTGGGAGGCGGTTAAATCCAAATCCTATCTTAAGAACCCGAACAAAGTGCTGAGAATCGCCTGCTTGACCACTGCAGTGTCTTCCAAGCTGAGATCTATGCGGAAAGAGGCACAAACTATCCTATCGATGTGACTACGAGCAATCCAAATAACTATCTATGTGGACATTCAACAAGCAGCACTTAAAGCAATCGGCTCAAGCTTTGTCATTGC
This sequence comes from Ferdinandea cuprea, assembly GCA_963576555.1. Lineage (NCBI taxonomy): Eukaryota > Metazoa > Arthropoda > Insecta > Diptera > Syrphidae > Ferdinandea > Ferdinandea cuprea. Next base: position 80,965,068 of record OY754958.1, on the reverse strand, counting down.
GAAGTGCGTTACAGAATTGCATCTTGGCACTTAGAGCTATACGTCATCACTCACGACTTGGCCAGATACGGTTCTGATATGAACTCTCAACTAGCGGACGGGGAGCTGCTACCGCCTTTCCACATGGCGAAGACTTTTATAGACGCCGTCACCACACAACTGCTTAAGGAAAAATGTAGCAACACCAACGGTTGCGTCATAACCCGAAGTCTGCCTGCTTGCTGTTGACACTAAAAGATCAAAGTCCCAAGCATCTATTAATGGAAGTCAAATCCGGAATGACAATGTGACCAAGTGAAAAAGAAATGACCAAAGTGGCAAACGTGTCTGCAGGGATATTCTTCTTTATCCCTCATCTTTCTTCTCCTTTTATTTTTTCTATTTCTTTTTATTAAATACAACTCGATCTCTCGAATATTTTACGAGCTATTTGCTGACAAACCATTATGCCCATTAATTTTGTTTTTTCTGAGCGTAAAGTGACTTTATTGCTAAATTAAAAGAAACAATAACCTATCGAGCAGGGTTTATAAAATGAAAGCTATGCTTTGCATTTTTAAAATGAATTATCAACAGTGTTTATAATCCATAGATATAAACTGATGATAGATTAGCTGAGATAAGTTTAAAAATCATATATCAGCTTAAAATTTTTAATTAAATGATTTTAATTATAATTGAACATGTAATATGTTTACTTAGCCTGAGGGACATTCAGTCTAGCTATAACGAACTATTATACTATCAGAAGAAACATTTTCAATGCAATAAAGAGCAAACCACTAGTAAAAATTGGTGGTTGGGGTTGGTTAACTTTGGTTTCTGGATTTTGACTGCAATCGGCTGCATTGCGACCAATATCAAAATACAAATAAAATTATGTGGTCGGCGAATACAGTTTTGTATGTTTATTCTTACTCGTTGATTGTGTCAGTTTAATATCTTGGTAGCTTAAAATCCCTTCATCAGGGTCAACTTTTTGCTGCTGATTAATTGGATCTTTTAAGCCTTTGAATAAATGCGGCAACCTTTAGTTAAGTTTTTGGGTTTTATTGATGATTATTTAAATTGATTGCAGATGATCCGACCTACCCAAAAGGGGACTGCGCTGTTATTGTTAAAATTTTAAAAGTTTGCTATAGCATCCAACTGAACCGACGCATCGCACGCATCATCATACTTAATTTGCATTCAATGCCCGTGGTAATGTAAACCAAAAAAACAATTGCAATACGATTTCAATTTTCCCCTTAAGCTTTAAGTCGTAAATTTCTCGTTCTCGAAATGTCCGGAACGGAAAACCAACGTGGATTTAATCTGTTTTCGATTCTTGTTGTTAGTTGAACATACATATAATTGGGCTTAACTGCATTCAATGTTGGACCATCAGCCGCTAGGACATATATTGTTAGTTCTACCAGTTTGAGGTTGCAGCCAAGTTAATCCATTGGGTATGCTTTTATTAAAGAAGCCTCCTTTATTTATCAAATGTATAAGGTACTATAGGGTGAATACTCATACATACTATGTGCGCATTTCTCTAATAATAACATAATGGCAAAGATAAAAACTGTCGCACAGGAGAACAATATATATGAGAATTTTTATAAAGGAGATCTTAAAAAAAGAAGGAACACCCCTGAGATTAGTAAAATTGTGTGGTTGTTTTTTTGCGGGCATATTAAAAAAGAATTTAATAGTTTCTTCATCCATCCTAATCATAAGATCGGCGGACATACATTTTAATACTTTTCATGTCAAGGACATTTTTATTATTATCTACGTATTCGAAGTAGCGGTGGTGATAGGTTTGCCAGTTAAAGTTTTTTTCCACACCTAAAACGCCAACACAAGCTGTTGTTTTGATCTAAAATTTCGTTAGAAAACGGAAAAAAATAATATATCACACGTACAAAGGTTTTTGGCTCCGCCCACTTTTTGGGGGCGGTTTTTCAAATATAATTTTTAGGGACATGTAGGGATATGAAAAGGGTAGCAAGGGTCAAGGGTGTTTAGTTGTAGAAAAAACACAAATTATATTTACACTCGCCTTATTGCCTTTCATTGACTTTTTGAAGATTATTTCATTTAAGTGTTGACGATTAGAACATTCCATGCATAGAGTATAATTTTGAGCTACTTTTTCAAACTATAAGCTGGTATTAAGGGGCAGCTTGGAAGTGCTCAGCCAAGTTGTTTTGCAGCTTTGACACTACACCCTTATATGCAGGAACCAGATCAGGCCATTTTTACGCCCCCAACACTTCTTTTACAACGAATATAGACTTATAAAATTTTGAGATTTATTGGGACGCAAACCAGCGGCAAATTGCAATTGTTTAACAGCAGTAGTTCCTGCATTACAGGACCTCAAAATTAGCAAAAATAGTAACTAACTGACAGATCATCAAACCTGTTGAGCACTTTCAATCATCGTGTAACTCTGTACCAAATTGATAAAATTTTGCACAGAACCAGGATTCGTGAAGTAAACACAGGGCAAAATCGAACACTTGTGATTTTCCATCCAGGAGGCGTGCTAGCCGCATACTTTTCTTAATTAAGCCCTCAAAAACTTGTAATTATAATTTCTAAGAACAAACACAGTGAAATATAATATATTGCTTATTATAGGGGGCGTGGTAACCGCTTCCTTTTTTAAATTTAGCTATCAATAGTTTTTGAAAAAAATACTATCAAACTCAAAATTTTGAAGATTTGGAAAACCAAATTCTAAATTTTCTTCTTGTAAAGGGTGTTTTTTTTAGAAATTGGTTTTCCGAATAGAGATAAAACTAACATTTTGTGGTCAAATCTGACAACTCTAATGTCATTTATGTTTAGTTTGGTTTGCCATTTCATCATGAACAGGTTGACATATGAACAACGCTTGCAAATCGTACAAATTTATTTCGAAAATAATGGTTCAGTTCGCGAAGTTTACCGCAAGCTCCGTTCATTTTATGGTCGACATAATCGTCCCTTAGAGCAATTAATTTGGTTAATCATGGATCGTTTTCACACTACGTTTACTTTATGTGATAATACGCATCCGCAGAGACGTCGAACAGTGCGCACCAAAGAAACAATTGCCGCTGTAGAGCATAGTGTTGAAGAGGACTCGAATGAATGGATTCGCCACCGTGCACAGCAAATTGAGCTTTGTCCATCAACTTTGTGGAAGATTTTGCGCAAAGATCCCTTCTTACGACCTTACAAGATCCAGCTTGTGCAAGAAAAATTAAGCCGCGAGAAGTTATTCACTTTTTCGTAATTGTTGTCATTGTCTTTTAATACACTTTTTTCAATTTTTCCATGTTATCGTACTTGTGGCAGAAAGTCAAGTTGTTATTATTAAAAATTTCACCATTTATATTTTTATACTTGGAAAGTTTTCAAGATCGTGAAAATTAGTTCTACTATACACATGTATCTTAAAGATATATCGCCAAGTATAAAAATATAATTAGTATAATTGTGAAATTTTTAAAAATTAAATTAATTTAAATGTAAGTTAAAGGATATGGATTTATGGGTAAGAGAACTTGGCCGCATTTTAACATTAATGTTTTTGGTTTGATCTCACTAATAACATGTAACTATAATGTTGTCTTTCAAGGCTGCAATTGACGCTGGCTTAACTTTATAGACGAGCGATTTGATGTATACCCAACAAAATAGTCTTACGGCACCAACTCGCTCGATATATCCATTCAATTTAACATCTTCGTAAGGTTTTCTGTCTTTCCTTATTTCATCGTTTGTTTCGTTACAATCAGAGCTCAATTCAAAAAACCAGTTGAATTCCGTCTTTTAAAAATGTACTTGCACTTCTTCGAACTTCTTCTCAGCGGTCTTCGAACGTACTGTTAAATAAAGAGAGTAATCCTTGGGGCGCACCATACGTACGTGGAATATTTCTATTTCCCCTCTGCTAAAACACACGATTTTGAAAACCTATCTTCTTTCCTTTCCTATCTTTTTTTTCCACTGTGCTGTATTGTTAACAGTTTAAAGGTATCCAGAAATCGCTCTTGCATTAGTGCATTATAAAGCAAAAATAATTGCACTTGATTACATTGTTGTTTATATTTTCTTATCAATAATATTTGATTAAAATGCTCCCATATCATGCTGACTAAGTAAAAATATACTTAGCACCCATGCATTCTCAAATTTGTCCTTAACAATTTTCAAGTTGAAGGCTTACACAGATTTTTTGATATTAGACCGACAAGAAATAATTTTGAATATATATTATTACTTAAAAATCAATTCTAAAAGCAAAACATATTATAATTTAACTGATAAGATATTCTCATAACGAGGTCTACAAACAGACGCGAGCGAGGAGCAAAATGTTGAATTGCAGTTCACACAACTTTCTGTAGAGGGAAGGGATACTCACATCGCAATACAGCGATCTTAACTTCTCTCGAGCGAGAGCAATATGACATCGCAATGATGATTCTACGAAGATGCTGATACTGGAGACACTGATGATGAACTGGCGATGTCTGTTGGTGGGTCCATTGATTGAACAACGCTTCATTGGTAGTCAGTCAGGGTGTAATCTTTGCGAAAACTTCTAGGTCGTCAGTTCGCGGTCGGTATATTCCCAGTAGTTGTGTTTATAATCTCTTAAAAAAAATTTCTTATCTGTACTACTACTATAATGAATGGAGGAAGCATACTTATAAATACTTGGATGATTTCATTATTGTTGTTTTTAAAATTGATAGTTGATTGTGCAGTGTGTGGATCACCTTTGCAGAATAAAAATTGTAAGATAGTTTTATGCAGATGAAGCTGTAATAAAATAAAATGTTTACATTTTTTGGTGATTTATTTCAGCGATCTACGAAGAGTACACGTGCCGTGATACAAAAACAAATCGGGAGATGTATATAGGCGAAGTATTCTACAGACGTGGACAATGCATTCGGGTACAGTGCTTGGGAACTTTGCAAATATGGGAAGACAGGTAACATACTTATACTGTCGAGTACAAGTTTTTAAGTATTTATGTTTAGTACAACGACAGATCAGGCTTTTTGCAAAATGATCAAAGTTCATATACGTCGAATTTACGCGTCATTTTTTCGGCACGGACCCATAGTTCGTAACCCACCCCGTAAGATAAGAAAAAGCCTTCTCATTACAGTTAGGACGTAAATATTAATGGGAATCCCCTTATTTGGTTTCTGCGATTCGCATTCTGAAGTTCGCTCAGTAGTTCAGCGTTCAAGATAACACAAATTCAGCAAAGTTTTATAATGTATTTTTAGCATTGCGAGTTTTAAACCTCTACTGCATGAATTATAACCCACTTGAAAAAATAAAAAAAATTGTTATAAACCCTTTTTTAAAATTATTTGTGAAACATAGACCAGTTTTCAAATAAAGTTACAACTGTCCATCGAATGACGTACCTCTAACTTCCAAGTGACACACTTTGTGAAAGTTTGAAAAAAAAACTAATACATTTACACAAAAAGGCTGTCACTATAGTTGCTGATCTTCCTCTTAGATGACTGTGATGCAAATGTTTCTTTTTTTCGTTGGCAAATGCTTCTTGTTTTTGTTTATGCTTTCTTATAGCTTTTAAAAATCAAAGTAGATTCTTAGTCCATTTTCTGAATACGAGGGGGCAGCAGCGTATGTATGTGAGCTTTGAAAAAGTCACATTTTGCACTTTTTGCCGAATGTTGTTTTCTCAAATATAAAAAATACAAAATACATAACGTTATAATACGCAAAAATACTCTGAAAATATGCACTTAAGAGTTAAGGCAACTTGGGCGATAGCATCAATCATATCCTCCGCTTATGCACCTTTCATAAATGTTAAATGTTAAACTTAAAACCGTTGTTAGGACGCATGTGACGTATTCTATGTGTCACGTTCTTTAATGTAATTTACTTAAGAAGCAAATTAACGCAAAGTAATGGCAGACCTCAATTTAGAAGTAATAAGTAAATAAAGTGAATTATTTAACTCCAATTTATGCAGAACATTTTCTTTAATTAAATACTTTTGAAGAACAAAATATATCACTTTTATATGCAATTATGTTTCGTAAAAAAAAAAAATATGCTCTAAGTCTCTAAAGTAATCCACAAATGGAATTTTATATTCCTCTGCAGTCAAACTGGTCGTAACGTTTGATGTCTTACCTTATGGCATTCTTCATTCTGTTATCGTTTTTTTGTGTAATCAGTGCTTAAATTAATTGGCCAGTTGTACCCTGCCCTTTCATCTTTTTTCCCGTAATACTCGTAACTTCATTGAATTGTCATCAGTTAAAGTTTTTGGATGTATCGTCTACTCTCAACTTTCGCGCTATGTAGCGTTAAATTGGGCTATAAAATCTGTTCATTTGACGTCTTTGGATTATTTTCTTTGGTCGCTATTCTACGCTGGCAAACCAACTACAATCGATGCAATGTGAGCCAACATAATTCCTGTTATTGAGGACATACGGCCACAAATGCTTAAATATGTGGCTTGAAAAGGTGACTACTTGAAGATATTCATCAGAACCTGAAGTGTTCGGACATATGCCAGAAGTTGTGCATATTTTATTCAAAAATCAAAGTTGAAAACGTAAGGACCAACAAAAATCAATGTTGGGCGTATACGGAACCTAACTCCTAGCTTCTCCAACCATTGTGCGTGCGAAAATATATTTTTCTTCCACGAATGGAAGCGACGTACAGTTTAATGCCGATTCCGAAAGGCAATTTATTTTCTGAGAAGCTTCTCATGACAGTTTCTAATCTTGGATATTTGTCAGACTTTCGCAAGAGGTGGGGAAGCGAATACAAACTTTCAGGTGATACAGGTCGGATTTGAACCAGAGACTCCTCGTTTAGTTGTCCAACACACTGAAACACTAACCCTCGCATTAATAAACAGTAAACATTGACGAATTAGCGCTAACACATGAGTTAACATGTTACTTTTCATTAAATAATGTGTGTTAGCTTTCATAAACAAATGACAATGAGTGGATAACTTAACCCATCGAATTTGTTGTGTAGAGAGCGGATAACTTTTTGAGTTAGGGATATTACTTTTTGAATTTATGTGTGTATATACCAGAGTTGTAAAAGAATGCAATAATTTTTGAATGCAATCAAAAAAAAACATTCAATGAATTTAGTTTTATGATTGCATTCATTGACTTCAATTGAGATTGCGGAAAAATGAATGCAATAACCATTCAAATGCGTTCAAATGAGTGCACTCAAATGTATGCCATTAAATTGAAGGCAATCTCTTATGAATGCAAAATCGTATATTTCTCGTACGCATTATGCTAAGTACTCTTGTTTGTGTTCTATAGATTCACGCAACAAATTTAGAAAAGTTTTGCCGAAATCCCAAATTTAATCATCGCCTTGTAGAGCTCCTCTCTATAAAAATGCACTGATTTGAACGCATTTGAATGATGATTGCATTCATTTTTCCACAGTCTCAAATTGAAGTCAATGAATTCAATCAAAAATTAAAATTCATCAAAAAACACTAAAAATCTTCTTAGTAAATTCACCATAAACGTGGTGGTTTGTGTATCAACTTAGAATATTTTTCTGGCTAATATAAAATAGAACTATTCATTACTTTATTTAATTTTCTCAAAGTAAAATATCTTAAAAATATTCTCTGAAAATTTCAAAAGAAGCAGACGAAAACTTTTCGAGTTATTCAACAATAAAGGGCGGGCTTGAGACTTATTAGACTAGCGCCTGATCGATGAATTTTTTTTCCAAAACATATATTTTTTATAAACAATTTACTGATTCTTTTTTTCATACAATTTTCTGACAATTTGAAAATAAATTGGTTGAGGGAACTATTTTGTTTATTTAAAAAAAAAAGAAAAAACTTCGATCAGACACTAGATTAACTATTAAAATACTATTTTTATTTGAATGAATTCCGGTGAGCTGTTGAGAAGTTATATTGGTCACCGCAAAGGACTACTCGGGGCAGATAATTATAGCCCCTTTTTATATAATTAAAAAAGAAAGTTTCCTTTTCTTTTTTTTTAATTCTTATATAAATAATATTTTCTTTTCAAATTTGAGTGAAATCAAGTTGAAACATGTCATAATATATTGTTCATTTTAAAATAAGTCACATATATGATCGAGTACCATAGATTGTCCCGAGTACAACGAGCAGAGACGAGACACTAGCAACATATAAAATTTTATAAATTACATTACCTAGTGGTAATTTTTATACAAATAATTTCAATGTTAATAATGAATGGGAATATGGGTCAAATTTCAGCTTCCAAGCTTAAATTTAAAGGACCAAAAATTGCATACGGACGTCGTCAAAAAGTTTGATGCTGATCATAGATATAGCTATGTATTTACTTTACTTTTGGGGTGTTACGAACTATGTGTCAAAATTAATATACCCTAAAGGGGTTAGGGTATGTCATAGGCACGAAAAAGGTGGAGTTTCGACTTATAGGGTGTTCGACGTACAGGATGGTTTTGTGGGGAATGCTAAAATACGGCGAGTTAGAGAAATTCGACATAGAGAGAGTCAACTGTATTTTTTATAATTTTCACCGAAATTGAAAAGAAAATATTAATTATAGAAAAAGTTATTGCTATATGGTAGCGGCCATCATAACTTCTCAAGAGTTCATCAAAATTCATTTAAAGAAAAAAAATAGTATATTCATAGTTAATCTAGTGGCTGATGAAAGCTTTTAGAAAATAAACAAAATGGCTGCCTCAGATAATTAACCTTCGATTTTTCAGAAAAAAAGCAACAGTAATTTTTTTATAAAAAGTAAAAGTTTTAAAAATAAAAGAAAATCCTTCGATCATGCACTAGACACTAGTTTTACACTCGTCAGAGAGCCCGCCTTTCATTGTTGAATAACTCGAAAAGTATTTGTCGAGTTCTCTTGAAGTTTTCATAGAATATTTTCAAGATAAATTCAAAAACATAAGAAAAGGCTACATTTCCGCTTGGGGCGAACAGTATGCTACCCTATCCATATCCTTATATGTCCCAAAGAAAAAAGCATTAAGAAGATGATGGATAGCATTTTATTTCATTCTATGAAATTTACAAAAAAAAATATTTTTTGAAAAAACGCACCCACGGACGGACGGACATTGCTAAATAAGACAATTTGGTCCTGATCATAAATATATATACTTTTATGGGTCTACTAAGGGGTGTTACACACTATGTGTCAAAATTAATATACCCTTAGGATAGGGTATAAAAAAACGATTTTTTGAAAATTCTGACTGCTCCAAACTCCTTGAAATATCCAATAAAAACTCACTTATGTTTTAATATATGTTATTATTAATAATTTGTTTTGTTTCATTCGTTTTTAAATGTATGTACACGAACAGATGCCAAAGGCCTAACTTAGAGGGAAATTGCACTCCGATACCGCCAGCTAACGAATTCCAAGATTATCCAAAATGTTGTCCTTTTTATGAGTGCAAAATGTCAAGGAATGACACCGAAAGGACACAGGAGACACGCATTTACGATCATTATGGAAACTGGAAAAGTACTCACCTGACACAGGTATTCACACGACTTATAGTAAATGGAGCCGTTGTCGGTGGCAATACTGTTTCAACAAAGTTCACACTTCCTGGCACAAGGAATTGATGATACTATGAGATATTGATAATTTAGCTAGCATGTTTATACCCAACTGGGTCTGGGTATCAAACGGACATAATAATGTTTAATTATTATTAAAATTAAAATATTTAGTGATAGTTTTTGTTTGTATTTATAATTGGATTGGTGTGTATTGTGTGTTGTGTTGATAAAAATAAAAATGAGTTAAACAAAAGCTAATACATAATCGCAACTGCTATAATCATTGATTGTTATTCTTGTTTAAAGATAATTATTTCCTAAACCTTAAAACTGTTCACCGATTTGATTTTTCAAACTTTGACATACGCTAAGTTATATATGAATTCTATACTACTCGCAATCGACAGTACAACTTCCTGTCAGCAAATCAACCGAAAACCAAATTGTTTTAAATGGGAAATCATTAAAAAAACATCAAAAAATTTTACGTCGGCCCTTACCATATTCTCATCGCCTTTAAACCGCGTTTGTCGTCAGAAGCTTCACGACTTAATTTGATTGTATTGCGTGCCGCTTCATAACTCTTCGGATTCGGTAGGGAGATGCATTATCATCTGACGTCTTTAATCTTGCTCTTGAGTTAAATGTATGCAGAGAAAAAGCAAATACTAAAAGCACTACCTTTAATATATATATACGTTCAGTTTTTGGTTTCAGATAATGACTTCGGTCGTTCACAGCACGATCAAGGCACGATTGAGACTCTTACGTCAGTTGAAGAACAGGCAAAACTTAATTACTCAATTAGGTGGCGCTTGAGTTTTCTATAGTGTTGAAAGGATGTCAATTTAAACATGATTCTGTCATACGGTTCATATGATATGCGGCTTTAAAATAGATAAAAGGTGGTGAGTATCGATCTGAAGTTTCTACATGATCTGCCGTATTGTGAATATTTTGTTATTTGTAGACTTAGCGGACATTAAACTGCACTAATAGGACCCAATTAAATCATTGACAAATGCGAGGTTTTGGAGACTGATACCTCTATATTTGGCGCAATTTAGTATCTCGGTTCTTGTAATCCGGGAAGAACGATGGTGAGATTCCATTCATCAAGAACAAATTCTTTAGACCAAATCTTGGAAATGAGTTGGTGTATGACCAAGACATCGTGTTGTCGTATTGTCGATTTCTTAAATAGTTCGGTGGGTAGACCGGCCCTGGCAGCAGCCTTGTTGGACTTCAGTTTAGATACTGATTTCTGACTCATTTTATTTTGGTAGCGTAGACAGAATTCTTGACTTGTATCGTCAATGTTGCATGGTTTTCTCTGCCTGCATCGCAGTGTGTGGTCTCGCCGTTTAGCACTCTGCGGAAATGGTTTTTCCATATTATCAGCACCAACTGTGACTCTTTTACAATGTTTCCTTTTTCAACTCTATAATTGGTCTCTGTTTATCAGTCTTGAACGAACAAAAGTGTTGGTCTTCACAGTGAGGACAATATGGCAATTCTGCTACATGTCAACAAACAAACATCTGTTCACGATCTAGCAGCATGTCGACAGCAGCAACTTTGAGGTTAACAGCACCTCTTTGACAATTCAGTAGAGATCTAGTTGGGTTTTCAATGCATTTGGGTACAAAGAGTCTTTCGGTATAAAATGCATTCTCACGCGAACCCTTATTCTGTCAGTTTAGCTATACGTCGATAAACAGGTGCGAATAATCAATAATGAACCATACAAATTTCAACGAATGGTGACCGAATGGTAGTGATGAATAGCGAACTTTACGAACTATTAATTATTAACAATGCACATAGGCTACCTCATGCGAATGGAGAATACCGACCCATTTCAAGGAGTATCAATATTTCATGAGTACTAGCAGTACTTGCAATCTTAGTTTGTGAGCTTTATATCTAGTTAAATTACATTAATCAATTTATTAAAAATAAACGCTCGCTGTTAGTTTTATTTTAAAAGTACATTGCTTTTTTTAAAAGCATCTTTATTATTCTCTTTTTTGTTCTTTGTTTTTTTATATTCTTATTACAGAAATTATATCAGTAGTTTTTATTTGTTTTTACCCTTAATTATATCATTTTCAAATTATTAATTGTTAATTTAGCAAACAGTTCTCTGTTTTAATTTCTTTAGTGAGCACTTAGAAATGAACTCGTATTTAAAATAATAAAAAATGAAATAAACGAACAAGTATTTAAATAGAATTGATAATTAGTTTAAGAAAAATTAAGAAACTGAAAGTAAGTGAAAAAAATCTCGAAGACAATATGTCCTGTTGCTAACTCGCTTGTTTTGTCGGCTAGTTTTTTTTTGTTTTAGACAAATATAAACTGAGAATGGGAACATTTCTTCGGTTGGCCGACTGTTAGTCGAAGCCATTTGCCACGGCAAGATGGCGCTGGAAGAGCACTCCATCTGGTTGTTCGGCCAGCGAGGCCTTCACCCCGACAATGGTATGTAACTGGGGCAGGCGTCGTCGTTGTTGTCGTGGTCGTAGTCGTCGTAGATCGGTCATAGTCATCGTTCTCGTCATCAGCCTCATCATCTTCATCCTCATCGGGCACTGCTGAATTATTTGTGATTTCGGATTTTCTACTGCTACTACCACTACTGCGACTGGTATTTGATTTTGTGCTACTGTTGCTGATGTAATTGTTGCTGCTACTTGGTGAGTCTTCAATAAGGGCTTCTAAATCGCAACGAATAATGACACGGTCACCTGGTATACGAATGCATAATTAATGAATAGTTGTGTATGTATATGTAGGTATAAAACAACGTACCTTCGAGGAGTTGATTGTATGGCGGGAGTTTGTGACAGGCTTTTGATGCTTTGATGACTTCATATTCTACACAGTACCTGAAACGAAAACGCACATTTTTTAAGTTAGTTAAAAGTGTAATGGTCTTAATAAATATGTAATTTATGTAGTATAATAGATAACAGACCAAATGTTTGAGCGATAACAAGGGTACGTTTTGTGGTTCGCGCTTTAAAATATAAAAAAAAACACACAAAACGAACAAAAGCTGCCAAGTAAATCCAGAAGATCTGTAGCCCACTTGTCTATCATGGTAAACCGTAACAAGGCTGAAGTTATCCGAAACACAAAATGCCCTATTTTATTCTCCCTCTATCAAGGGGACAAACTGAAGATTTATGATGAAGCTATATAAAATAAAATAAATATTAGGCCCATATAGGATCTAAAGCCTAGCTTCTTCAACCATGTGTGTGAAGATATATTTTTGACACGAATGAAGCCCCGTATGATTTAATGCCGATTCCGGACTGCAATTTTATTTTTAAGACCCTGTTCATGACATATTTTACTCTTGGCTATTTGTCAGACGTTCGCAAGATGTGGGGCAGCGAATAAAAACTTTAAGGTACGGGGTTTGAACCAGCGACCCTTCACTTAGTGGTCCAACGCACTTAACCACTAACCCTTTTGCACCTTAAATTTTGGATAGAAATTAAACCTTTCATACAAAAACGAGTTTGATAGTATAGCAGCGTACAAGGAGACAAGTTTAGCCTCGGATACAAACTTTCCTCCAATGGCAACCAGACCCGGAAGGAAAAGGACTTTCCCCTTACACTATGTAATGTAGAAATTACTGCGATCGCAGTTACCTATACATAGGATCATATATACATACATAACATAATATAATACTGCTGTCATAAAAGACTTCACGAAACGACAACATACTATAACACATCTATCGACTAATTGATTTGGCAGCAGCCTGTACAACGGTGATAAGTAGCACTAGGTTTCCACGCTAAGGAACCACACAGCAATCTGACGCTCTCCCGACAGTCGAACCGCTAACCAAACCTAATACTGAAACGCAGTTTATTCGAAACAACCAGGAAAACCTAGTTACCGACGCGCAGGGAATAGTATATGTATTTAAGCAGCATTTAGAGAGAATGATTCGACAAGAAGAGAGAACACATGTTCCGCCATAATAAAGCGTAAAGAACAACAAGGCAGTCGGCTCTGATAGTCTATCAACAGAGATCTTCAAATACGGAGCTGATGTTGGTAAGGATGTTGGTGTTGGTAAGGCGCATACACCAAAAAAAGTATGCACGATGACTCAAGCATCAGCTCCATATGTCCCATCTAAAACCTTAAAAGTGTTCGCTTTCCGGAAATTATGGAAATCCGGACACGTAAGGTATTCCTCTATACAATCTGATGTGTAGTTGGGCCCTGTGGTCTTGAACCGAATTAATGTCAAGCAATCAAAATATTCTAATAAACGCTCAGTCCACAGCTTTGTTCAAATGCATTGTAAGGAAACAGAATGTCTTACTTAAAATTTTATGTATTATAATAATTTTATTTGGCAACTTATCAATGAATAACTTTTCGACATGTTTGTCGTATTGGTACTATTATAGAAAGATGAAATTTATGCAATACGTTACTGTTTTTTACTATTTACACTATTTTGTACTTGTTCTAAAGTATTTGCCGTGTTGTGTTTCAGGCCCCTGATGGGTTTGTCAACCAACCACATGCCCTTTGAGAGCTGTTTTTTATCCATCGATAGCATTGATAATGCAAATGCTAGTGCTCTTAAAAAATATTGTGTTCGTTTTAACGTCATATTTCTGACTAAGTAATTTAAAACTGAATTTATGGTTTCCCAAAATATGGAATTTTCCCAAAATATGAAGTTATCCCTCCAAGGCACACTATTTTATTTCGATGTAGTTTATGATTTGATCTACCTAGGTGTAAATTTCAACTTTACGAATAAGATGATATTTAAAGTTTGGTTGTCCAGAGTTTGAAAATCCTTTATGGTAGCAAACAAATCTTCCCTACTGAATACCGAATGTAAATATATGGTCGGTCAGCAGTAAATTCGGAATTACAAAATCTCTACAAAACCCTTTCGAAGAAATTTTAATTTCAATTCATTCCTATTTTTGGTTTTAACAAGTCATAGACATCCAATAAATTTCTTTGTGTGAAAAAAATTCAATTCAGAATTCCCCTGTTTGAATTTACGATAATATTTCACAATATAATTTCTCTAGAATCATATCATGCTGAGATTAGTTTTCCTATACCTATGCTTATGATGGCAGCACACACATGCGTTTTCCTGTCACCCTTGCTGAATGAAAATTCTTGTATCACATAAACGATATACATACCTACCTTAAAATTTTCAGTTGATAACTATTTCAGGAAGAGATATCACTTTGAGGATGATGAATGTTAGAATAGTTATTTACAGGCAACACCTCTGATGACGACGAATGAGAGGATCTATGGCCGCAAGCCATATCCGCCTTAGTCGAATGTTCTTACTTTTTAGGAGAGCAGTTGAAAGTTTTAATTGTGGATTTTTCATTCTACTCTTTATATTTAGGGCGATAGATTTTAGCATGCCTAACAGGATGGTGTCAATAACTCAATTTTGTCCTAACTTATAATTTTGTCTTAACTTGTTATCGCTTGTTTTCACAGAAGGAATAATGTGTGACTACGTGAAAATTGATGGCATTTTTTTTTATTAATTTTCTCTTATTATTTGGCGACCACTAATGGTAATTGGTTCATTTATTCGTTTTGTCATGTTTGAAACAAAATAAATGCTCTACGGACCTGTCCCAGACGATTAACTGACAAAGGACTTACGAGTCTCTGACAAAGGACAATTTTCTTAGCTGAGCATTTAAAATTTCACAAAAAATATGTCATGGCTTGAGTTGGGTTCACCGTGTTTGGAAAGTGAAGTGTTATTCAGTATCAGCAATGAAAAATTGTTGTATTGAGTTACCTACAAAATGAAATGAATTGTAAAGGACTTGGACATATTTTTTTCTGGCCTTAGGTGCAGGTACTAAAAGTAATTAATTGCAATGGTTATAATGAATTTTCTTCATTCTGTTATGGATATAATATATAGTAATAAATAAGAGTAAAAAAAAGTTACGGATGCTAAACAATAAGTAGGATCAGCAATTAGATATTCGATTTTTTGTTAGATATTTTCCCTGGGGTTTCTCCGCAAACCTTATTACTGTGCCAAATTTCATGGTTCTACGATGATTGGAAGTGCTCCATAGTTTTGATGATCTGTCAGTGAGTCAGTGGTTATTTTTTTGCTACTATTGCGGCCTTCTAACTGAGGAACCGCTCTTGTATATAGTTGAATAGTTGAAATTTGGTATGGAGCCTGCGAGATGCGAATTTTTTGTCTCTAGCTCTGTTCTAAGCGAAGTTAGAGGGGAGGGGGGTCAATGGCCTGAGTTGGTTCGGGTAAATAAGGGTGTAGTGGCAAAGTTGCTAAAGAACTTGGCTGGGCACTACCGTGCCCTTAGCATGCACGAACAGATAGGATGATAAATGTTTTATACAGAACTCCAGTACCAGATTAAGAAAATGTACACTTGTGCTAAACCGAACCGGCGTTGCCGAAGTGGCTCCTTTGCAGAGAGCTGTGCTCCCTAAAAATCAAAACGGCACCCCAAATTTTAAAAATAGTAGTTTTCCAAAGAACAAAAAAGTAATAGGTTAAGAACTTTTTAATTTATAATGGTAAATGGTACAATAACATGTTACAATGTGCAACGGCATATACATATAAATAAAATAAATCCATTGACAATGTCAAATATTATTTATGAGGTTTAAATTTCGAATGATCATAATTATCCGGCTTCGAGAAAATAAAAATAAAAATCAGATAAGTAAGTTGCTAATCGATTATTATTATTTATTTATTTGGTTATATCTAAAGAAATTGATTCTTTATTTAATATTTTTACTTTTTTGGTGGCTCCTCTTTCACTGAAATGGCTCCCCAAAATCTTCAAATGGGGTCTACAAATTGGAAAACGACAGCACTGAATCGAACCCTTACAATCGCTATTAGTCATATTGTTGACTGTTTTCCTACAAAATTTCCTTTGTAAGTTGCAATGTCATCAAGACGCAAAAGGAGAGCGCGTACTAAAGAGAGTATTGCATCCGTTTAGTAGAGTGTTGAATAATATCCAAATTTATTGATTCGATTGGGCCAAAAATAACTGGCATTGAATTTGTTGCTATATCCAAAAATTGCGTTCAACGGCTCTTTGACCCATTTTGAGCGAAGATGATCCACATTAGATTATATAGATACTCCGACACATTCCGAGACACAGCAAACGTGCTGTAAAGTAAACGAAAAAATCAACTTGTTGATGAAAACATTCGATGAAGGCATTATTTCGCCCTGTAAAATGGCTTCTAATGACGCGTTTTAACTCTCAAATGGACAACCACCATAAGATGTTGTGATTTGACGCCTCTTGATTGTTTTCTTTGGGTAGATACGTTAAGTAGCTCGACTACGTTGACAAAGCGAGAACAATTGACGCATTGAACACCGACATTATTAGGCTGATTGAGGACATACAGTCACAAATGCTAAAGAAAGGTCAAAAACTTTGTCTCCTTTTTAAAATTAATTGCAGAATGTATTCTCTCGATTTAACAGAAATAAATGGCTATTTAATGAAATTTATGTGAGTGTGAAACCAAAAGAATAGAAAGTATAAACGAAAACTTAATACCAAAGAAAAAACTATTATGGCTGCCAGAGTTTTATTCATTCAATGTATTTTTTCCAATTTTCATCGCTGCAGTTGCAAAACCCCCGGAGGATTAAAAACCGACCAACATTTCACCACAAACCGCTGAACATGTTGTACCAATTAATTAATTTTCAATTGTCACAGAAACATCGAATTGAAATAGCTACCAATAAAAAAATCAATTACAAAACTCAATCGAATAATGTTTCCTCATCCTCAACCACCAACCGCCATCAGTCCGGCAAAGTGCTTACTTCGAGTTACAAGCAACATTCCTTCACTTTGATTGTTGTAAAAGCAAAATTGAATTCAAAACTTTTCTGTAGAGCTTTCTAATGTTAGAATATAATGAAATATGAACAAAAATAAAACACAATTCAATACGAAACGGAAATTTCTCTCGGATATCCTTGATGTTTGGCACTTTACTTAAGTACAATTCATTTGAATCTCGTGCTCTTTGCGTTTAAGGGCGCCCGCACCCGTCGCGAATTGGCACATCCACATACATATCTACTTAATTTTATTCAAGAGCTACGTGCACGTACTGAAGGCGTTTATTCAAGTTCAAGCAGAAAAGCGCGTGGTGAGAGAACTTATCACATTAAAAAGCCAGCAAATTATAAGAGATTTACTTTACCAGAAAATTGAATAAAATAAATGTGCTGTTGTGGTATTAACAGATGGCGTATTTATCCCTACAGAAAGTACAATGCAAGAATAAAATTTCGGATTACATTTGAAGCTGTTCGCCTTGCTAGCAGGAGCAGTCAACAATGCACAACAAAGGCACGAGGCTAAGACATATTGCTTTAAACATTAAAACTAAGCTGACGATGTTTGCTTGCCTTCTTTGGAGGTAGTAAAACTGAAAGACAGTTTAGGCCAGTCAAGGCAGAGGGCCAGACACTTTCAAAACTTGCACTACTTTTTCAAACGTATTTATTTCTAAATGTTGCTGAACAACGTGTGGAAAATAAGAAAAACTTTCTCTATCGGTTGCGCTGCTTTCGAAATGCTCCAAATAAAAATTAACATAAGAAAAGGCTACATTTCCGCTTGTGGCGAACAGTATGCTACCCTATCCATATCCCTATATGCCCCAAAGTAAAAAGCATTAAGAACATGATGGATAGCATTTTATTTCATTCTTTTAAATTTTTAAAAACAGTAAATTATTTTTTTAAAAACGCCCCCAAAAAGTGGGCGTGGCAAGAAACTTTGTATGGGCGATATATTGGAAAAAATATTGACTAAATAACTTGCAAAACATTTTTTTCGCTTTCTATGAAAATTTTCGAAGAAAACAGCATTTTAGTGAAAAACGCCCACAAAAAGTAGGCGTGGTAAAAAACTTTATATTACAAACTTATAAAGGAGGGCAGTGCCTACATATCTTTTGAAACTTATAACGCTCTATATCTCTAAGTTTAGCCTTAAAACGCTTTTTTCTGAATTGTGGGCGTGGCAGTGGGCGTATTCAAACAAATTTTACACTTAACCATTTCGGAGCCCTAGCATAATTGTAAAGGCCTAAAAGTTACGTGCGGACGGACATTGCTAAATAGTCTTAGGATTTGGTCCGGATCATAAATATATATACTTTTATGAGTCTACGGCGAATATTAAGGGGTGTTACAAACTATGTGTCAAAATTAATATACCCTTAGGAAAGGGTATAAAGAGCAAAAAGTTTCTTAAATAGGCAACCATAGATAGATCTTAATTTGTAATAGAATATTTATAAGAAAGAGAAGAAGGGTTAAGAAAATGTTGCCATCATTTGATGTACATATATTCACAATATTATAAGGATATATGTAAATAGATACCGCGGAGAAAAATGTTTTTCTTGCCTCAACACGTTTCTTTAAGCCAATTATTATAAATACCGTGCATTCATCTGCCTTTTTAGGGTTTCAAGTTTTCTTTGAGTACAACGAGTTGCGGAGAATAGTGAAAAAAAAACCTTAAAATCTAGTATAAATGTTGCATTAAATTTTACTCGAGGGTAACTTCTGAGAAAACGAAAGCCACTGCCAAAGTCGTTAGGAGAAAACAGAGTTCCTTTTCCGAACACAATATAACCTGTTGCAAATGCAATTTTTTTACGTAAAGTTGAGGAAGTTCTGGTGAAAATATTTTTCTTGTGGCAAGTTTATACAAGATTTGTGTACTATTACTTTGTGATTTAAAAATTTTGTGTATTTGCTTGGAAATATTTTACAATTTGTTTTCACGACTTGTAGTTACTTGTGTTTTTTTGATTACTTTTGAAAATTAAAACCGTAGAATAATAAAAGCAAGGAATGTTGGTGCAACTTAGGACAAATTAGTTTAGTCGCCTAAATTGTACATTAGTATACTACAGATAAAGTAATTGCAATTGTGCTGACATTTTATTTGCGCATTTTATTACGCCAGAAGTTCCAAAACGTGGTTCCGCCAATGCCGTCGCGTCGGTCCTGTCTGTCTGTCGTAGCCACACAGGTTTGACAGACTTTCTTCAAAGCTTGTATTTAGAGTTCACTAGTTTTCTCAAAAAGTATTTTTGTATATTGGATTCTTCAGGTATGACTATGACTATGACTTTTCACTTAACAACTTTCTTTAATTAAATGTAATTAAATATTTTTCAAAAACAAATTCAAGTTAAATATTTCCAGTATGCAATCACATGAAATTACATAAAAATCGTTAAATCCAATTTTGAGAAAATCAATTTTTTTAAAACGTTAAAGCGGCCTAATTTGGTATCTCATTAAATTTCACAATTTTTTTGGATTCGATTCAAAGTGCATCTCATGGGACAAACTTTCGAATGATATAGTCGTGCACTTTTTTTTCTTAGAATATGTCCAAAAATCATATCACAAAGTAAAAAATATTAAGTTTGTAACACCCTGTAGATTGCCATAAGTTTTACTTTGTTTGTCATATGTGGAGCGTAGGACATAAGCAGATCTATGGACATAGGTCCATCTATGTTTAAATTAATGCCAGCTTCAAAATGCTGAAAATGTCTTCTTCCCCCTCTCTAGGTGGATGCAGAAATCCATATGTTGCGGATAATTTTATATTAAAAGGGGCTATGCAGAAATAAAGGACTTTATACAATTTCCAGACAAATCCGAGATGTGCGACGGCCATATCTGTAGTCTGATACTCTGTCTTAGATTGGCACAGAGGTTAAGAGCTAAAAAACAATAAAGGGGTTATGTCCAATTGCATTGGTCTGAAATCCAAAATATTGTTTTTCAAAGCCGCCTAGACAAAAATACGCTACAAGATCCAATCATGTCTTCTGCAATCAACCATTCGCATCATCATTACCTAGTCGTTACGCACACATTTTTGTTTTAGATTATGCTTCAAAAATATTATCCATTGAACATAATTGAATTCGAATTAAACAAAGTTGATGACGGTGTAAATACAGTTCCACTGCCGAAATATGGTGAGGGAATTATTTGTGCTGGCAGGGAAGAAGCCGCACCAACATTTCCTGCCACAGTCAAATTTGCATAAAGTGTCATTTGACTGCTGTGTGAGTGCTTGGTTGTTTTAGTCCTCTTTCTGGCAACACAATCGCAAACAGACATCGCTTGTGACTGTTTTTCATTAATTCAATTTTCCCGAGGTTTTCCTTTTTTTCGCCTATGTCGAAGTCTGTCAGGACAAACTGTTTGGCCAAAATGCAGTAGAAATACGACAGAGCGGAAAAGAGTTGTCGAAGTATAAACACATTTTGTGGACAGATTCAATGTTTCTAAAGGGGAGAATGGAAGTTTAAGAATAAAGCAATTGAGGGCTTGTTTGTTTTTCGAAAGAGAAGGACAATTTTTCACATTGCTAAATTGCCATCAAAGCCTCACAATCAGCTTTTCGGCGAAAAGTTTGAAAATTTTTGAATTAGGACTTCGAGTTTAAAAGTTCTTTTTCCCAACTAGCAATTAGATAGATTGCATGAAGTCACTTAAAAGTAGTAAAAGATAAAATATTTTGAGCTCAAATTTGCTTCATGAGATTATAATATAATTGCGTACAAAATAGACAATAGAGTTTCTAATGAACTAATTGTTTTTCTTGTGGGCCCTTCTGCTATATACTGTATGCTTTAACAGAAAAGCATTCATATTAAAAGTGTTTTTAATCATCAGTATCCTGATATAACATTAGGACATTTTTGCGCTGATTACGAATCGATGTACATACATATACATATATTTAGATTCTTTTCAAATTCTAAGGATATTATATTTCATTTATCGTAGTAGTATTTACAACTGTTGATACAATCTTTATACAGATAGAGAGAGAAAGAAATAGGGTGAAAAAATGAAGGAATACAAAACGAGAAGACAAACAAACAAATTCTATTTAAAGATTTCCATTATGGAGCACTCTCAAATCCTCCTCAGTATTAACTCTTGGTAATGATGGCTCTGGTGTTGCATTTGTAATAATCTCTTGAACTTTGTTTTATTAAGTTTAAAGGGCGACTAGGGCAAAATTCAATTTTTGATATTTGTTTTTCACATCTGCGCTGTTTGGGCTATTATTGAGTTGCTTTGTAAAAGTTTTCTTTGGGAGCACCCTCGTCGATTTTGATTGCATTAGAAGAAGTACAAATTGACTGGAGTGGCTCGAAGTTCTGTGGGAATTAGATGATCTAATTTTATTCAAGTATTTTGATGAAATTTGAACTTTCAGTTTCAATAGTTTTAACTCTGCAGATAGACATCATCGTATTTGATGTTATATTAGAGTAGCGAAATAATATTAAATAGAAAGCGACGGCAATGGCTCTGAGGTATTAAGTGGCTGTGGATTTGTGTGATAACGTGACCTGATTTGAATTTCGAGGACGCAATTGTTAAGTTGTGATAAAATAGGTGAAATCACTACCACTTTGCTCATCATTACTATAACATAAATCAA
Source organism: Ferdinandea cuprea (assembly GCA_963576555.1). NCBI lineage: Eukaryota > Metazoa > Arthropoda > Insecta > Diptera > Syrphidae > Ferdinandea > Ferdinandea cuprea. Next base: position 80,942,880 of record OY754958.1, on the reverse strand, counting down.
TCATTTTGTAGATTCACCATAGTTCATATTGTTATCACACTAAGATAAATTGGACAAATTATATAATGAAATAGATAAACCAATACAAATTTGATTGACACAGAAAGATTTAAAGAATCTCTAAACTTGTGGAACATTTGTATATAAAAATAAATACAAAATAATTTGATCAGACGTGGTGGGTAAGAACACGACTATGAAAGGTATACTTACGAAACGTTTTAAATACAACTTTCTAATATAAATGGTTTAAAAAGTTTAAAAGGTAAACAATCACTCCTTAGACTGCATTTTCTAATGCACTAAGGCAATCTAACTGAGACTAGCTTGACAATAACTAATGGAGGGTCATATCATGGCATTATACTACTTAATTAACGGGCTCCCGCCTGATATGCAGCAGCCTTTCATCCTCTAGAGTCCCGGGCACACTGTATCGAGTTATCCAGAAGAAGCGCTCTGGCATCCGTGATGACTTCGTCTTTGAAACGGAGGTTCGGTCTTTTTTGTCGTCTCGAACACTAGGACTTCGAAGATTTTCTTAGCTGGATCACGAGGTTGCCAAGCCAATGTAGTCGAAGGCTGTTTGAACTAAATCCACATCTTTCTACAGCTCATAGAGTTAGCGGTTTGTATCTTCTCCACCGTTTGCCGTTTTCGCACATAGGACCAAATATCCGTTGAAGAATCTTTCCTGTAGACCTTTCTTGCAGATGGAGCATATGTAACTGATAGTCCAGTCATTGGGCATAGTTTCTTCCCCCCACACTAGGTTTGATGATTCGGTGCATGCACCCTACCAAAACATTATCACGCTAGCAGCCGTACCGACCTCTTTTTAACTGAAAGGTTGAATTTCATCAGCATTGACTAGACGCGGGTCCTCTTCTTGTCCTATAGCTATCTCGACATGATGTCCATTTAGCAGCTGCCCCCCTCCACAACTCCTCAAAAACATCAGGTTATTGTTTCGATCGCGGGACTGTCTTTCCTTGACATACGCCCTCTTTTTTCTACGTCATCATTGAACGTACTCATCATCATTGGCAGGCTCTTTTTATCAGATGGTTGGTAACCTACCGTCGTCTGGGCTACCTCATTGATGATGTTGCGATACTGATTTCACATGTTTGCGATAGTGGATGGTGAATGCGTCGCGGAGGGTTTCTCGTTCAGGCATACTCTGTAGACCTGGCTACTCCAATCGTGCGTCCTTTTCGTTAGACCGCTGAGATATGAATTTAGTGGCTACACAAAAGTGGGCAAGGTCGACGTTTGCCCCTCGGAGTGTATGAACGTTATATGCGTGCCTTGCATTAGAATGTGGTCAATCTGGTTGGCGGTTCGGCCATTTGGAGAGCGTCAGGTTGCTTCGTGGATTCCTTGATTGGGTCTTCAGCTTCATCGGTAGGAAAGTGAGTATATTAGGCTAATTTTGTAAATATGCCTTGGATGCAGATTATAGTTAGGCGGTCGCTTTTTTGTCCAAAGCCAATTGACTTTTGATCTAATTGTAAGCCGTTTTAACACTAAGAAATGTGCACCTTGTTTTGCCAACTGTAGTATATGTTTCTTGTTTTTTTTTGCATACCCAAACCTGGCCAATTTACACTGGTGGCAAATATTGTAGAAACAATTCTTTTTCAGTATGTAATATTTCCAAATAAAGGGCCCCCTGTACGTTAGAGCTTTCCAGTTTCAAAAAAATATTGAAGTAGGTAGATATTCTAAAAGCTTGACGAGTAGAATGTGGTAAAGAAGAGGGGTCTAACATCACTCAAACTAGAGTTAAATTAAGTTAAGTTAGCGAAAATTTTCGATTTTAAAGTATAACTATTCTGAATGATAAAGATTCTGAAACATTAGATTGAGCAAAAAAATATTCTTAATACATTTTGTAGATTTAACTTAATTATGCAGCATCTTGGAATTTTATTAGCCAATCAAAATGTCAAGAAGAATTAAAACAAATACGTTTTTCAGTTTTTCATTTCAAATGCATTTTTCAACTAATTTTATCAACTTAACGCATTAAATAAACATCACGGAAAAATGACAGGCTTAAGACCTCGTAGATCACATAAATGGAACAACAATAGGTCATTGGTCGAAATGATATAAACTAATTTCGAAAATATAAGATTTCTTCTTTTTTCTGCAAGGTGGTAGTTAATAGATTGACAATTTCTGCGAAACCGCGAAGAGTTATGACAGTCTTCAAATAAATGAGCAATATATTCTTAAATACATTTCTAATAGCACTTGAAGATAAGTTATTATTTAAGAGCCCTGTAGAACTGGACAATTTTTATAATTTGTTGGTTTGAGTTAATTAAACATTTATAAACATAATAATTTTTTTCGTCGTCTATAGAAATTTTCGCTGAAAATAACGTATTGTTAAAGAACGTCTACAAAATGTAGGCGTGGCAAAAAACTTTATATGGCAAACTTGTGAAGAAGAAGTGTCTACATATTTTTTGAATATTCTATCTCTTCAGGTACAGCTTAAAAACGGGTTTTTCTAAACTGTGGGCGTATTTAAAAAAAATTTAACACTTATCATTTCGAAACCAAATTTTCCAATTGTCAGCTTCCTAGAATAAATTTGAAGGCCTCAAAAGTTGATAAGGCCGGAAGGATGGACCTTTCTAAATCGTCTTGGATTTTTATCCAGATCATAAATATATATACTTTTAGGGGTCTACGGCAATTATAAAGGGGTGTTACAAACTCTGTGTCAAAATAAATATACTATCAACACCTAAGTTATCTTCAACTTAAATTCTCAACCAAAATATTAAAAAATAATAAGTTTGTATGCCTCTAAGCCCATATCTTGTTGATAAAATTATATGATCTTAAAAATTAAGAAATGCAACTTGTTTTATTTTGAAGTTCATGTTTCTGAAAACTTTCAGGAATCACATATGTATATTTATGATCGGCATCAAAAGTTATGATAATTTAGCAATGTCCACCCGCCCGTTCATTAACAGTTTTTAGGCCTTACATTTTTGCGGAAGCCGATATTTGGAACATTAACTCACCGGAGTCTCGAATCTGTAGAGTTTGAATAAATACGTGTAGAATAAAATGTCTTAAAGCTTAGGTTAGAATATTATTTATATTAAAAAATATGTGGACACTTCTCCTTTACATGTTTGCAATATAAGATTTTTTGCCATGCCTACTTTTGGTGGTTTTTTTTGTATCATATGGTATTTATTCCATACTCGTATCTTATGGTCAAAAGTCAAAGATTGTAGAAATGTGGAGAAATTGATACATTTTCTGAGCACGTACCATAGGCAAACTTGATTCTGATATATTATATATTTGTAATCCTTTCGCAAAAAAGCTTGTTATTATTATTAATAATAATTTTATTTAGCGGATTGCAGACCCATCCATACCATGTTTTATTCGTCGGAACTCCAGAGATCCTCTACTGAAAATATTTTCTTCTGTATTGTGATATTCTGATGAGACCTACAGGGTGCTTTTTTTTAGAGGTATAGAACTTTGGATTGAAATAAAACACAAGAAAATCATTTTAATTGGAAGGATAATTTTATGCCATTAATTTTTAAATATGATTTGATGATAGAGTAAACGTAGTGCGAAAATCATCCATGGTTAACCGAATTAATTGCTCTGATGGACGATTATGTTGACCATAAAATGAACGGAGCTTGAGGTAAACCTCGCGAACTGAACCATTATTTTCGAAATAAATTTGTACGATTTGCAAGCGTTGTTCATTTTTTAACCTGTTAATGATGAAGTGGCAAACCAAACTGAACATAAATGACATTAGAGTTGTCAGATTTGACCACAAAATGTCAGCTTTCTCGCTATTCGAAAAACCAACCTCTAAAGAAAACACCCTTTATATATTATATAAAGCATTCCCTTCCAAAATAATGCCGAATTCGCGTGTGTGACAAAAATTCAATCAAGACAAATAATTGCACTACAAAACAAAGTAGCGAAAAATTTAGTTCCTCCGTTTATTAACATTTTATATGTAATTTTTGAAACTAAAGGGCAGATTTCGTCCAGAAGGTAATGGAGGGATCATCGGTAAATCTCATTCGCGTATGCTGAGAACAAGAGATATTTTAATTCCTTCATTATCACTTGAAATTTTGACTTTTTAAGTTTTATTTTGTAATCTAATATCTTTTTTAATATGATCAAAGTCTGAACTCTTTTTATTTATGTATTACTTCGTAAAACATATATGTACTAATGCACCTACACATATAATTAAGCTTTCGAATTTTTGCAAGAATGAATAAAATTAACCTTTTTATCCCCTTCATCCTGTAACTGAATATTGATGCCACTTATCCTATTCATTATCTATTACTTGTCTCCATACAAACATATGTTGAGATGGCTCGAAAAGCTTCTTAACATTCAGTGGCAATTTTGTACGAATCAATATACATATGTAATCCTACACACACTTACATAACAGCAAAATAAAAGGACACATTTATTTTGCTGCGAAATGTATAAGCCTGCGTATGTAAGTACCAATGCCATGTGAGAACGTTATATTATCCTGACTGGGAAGACAAAATAGATTCATTGAACCGGAACTCAATCTAGAGTAAATCAATGGAAAAATGGAAAGGTCGCATGTCCAATTAAGTCCTGTACTTTCAAATAGAGGATTGGCGAAACGAGGATAACTGCTGTTTTCAGGACGAATCAATGGATTTTCGTGCGAATTTCATGCAAAGATACGGTGTCTGTCTATTGTGAGCGAACAGAAGCACTGAAATATCTTTACCAGCAACAGTCGAAGCATCTATCAGGATGACATGAATTTTCTTCATTCTATATGAAGCACACGAAGACCGAGTATTGAATGAGACGCTCAAAGTCAAGGACTGTCCGATGCGAGGGAAATGTCATTGATTTAAATGCTTTTATATTGTTGGCTAAGAATAGGGGATGGTATAGATTTTAAGGAGCGTATTTAGGTATATAGTTTTTTTTCGGATAAATTTCCCGTTACTGAACTTTACGAAATAAATGCTGGCGGTTACACTAATCCCTGAATGGTTGCCTGCTTTTGTTATACGGATTAAAGGTAGAGGCTTTTGGAGTAAATTTTAATTAAAAATGGATTTGTAAATTAATTTGGAAAATGGAATATAACGGTACTGTTTGGATTTTGAAAAGTATTTGTGCTTGAAAACTGCGTCTGTATTACGAAGTTATATATACAGGTACAAATAACATAAATATAACGAGCCTCCATGCCAAAAAATTTCTAGGTCTGATTCTTTAAGTTGCGTGGTTACGGAAAGTTTTGGACTTAGTTTATCTGTTCTGGAAAACACAAACACCAGCAATTATTCTATAGTTCTGAAGTTATACAATTTAAAGCAGATTATACCTTAAAAATTGTATCTTTAACGACCTGGTATAAGTGTTCTATTCACTTAAACACCTAAATGTACTTACTACTTACTAAACAGCAGCCTTCCATCCTCTGCGATCTCGAGCATGCTGCTTGCAGTTATCTAGACCAAGCGCTCTGGCATCTGCGATGGCTTGGTCCTAAAACGGCGGTTCGTCTTCCTTGTTGTCTCGAACCTAGAAGCTGGGATTCAAGGATCCTCTTAGCTGGAGTATTATTTTACTCGACTCGATGTGGTCAAGCTAATGTAGTTGACGAGTTTTGCATTTCTGGGCTACATCCACACCTTGGTACAGCTCATAGAGTTCGCGTTTTTATCTTCTCCTCCTACGTAGCAGAACTCTTTGAACAATTGCTGAATCCTCCATGTAGTTAAAACCAACCACATTACGCCGTTCCCTTTAAAATGATAGAGGGTTTAGATCGCGAGATCGAATTATAAGATGTCTGCAGAGTTTAAAACCGTTGAAACGCTAATAAAGCTCATGGAGAAACTTTCTTATTTTAATTCCCTTTATTAGTTTGTGAGATATTTTAGCGGTTTTATAAATTACCTTTATTCGATTTTTTTTCCAAAAATTGAGTATGCGGTATTTTTGTCCCTAACCTAAGTATCCTTGGAACAAAAAAGCCGGAAAGCATCGAACCATTTTCGAGAAATTTAGTGATAAATGATTGTCACAAAAAAAAGACTCCACGAGAATTAACCCCAAAAACCTTACATACGAACTTTAAATCCGAGGAACCGTTTAGCCAAACGGCGCACGGACAGACAGACAGACCGACGGACGGACCCTCGTACTCAGTTTGAGTTCGAAATTTCCGCACGATCGCAATATATTTCTCTTCAGTATACTAATGTATACGAGAAAGTTAAAAATGTGTCAAACTGGTTTGAATAATACATGGGCGTCAAGCAGGGTCATGAGTCAGTTCATTACTATTTTCCTTGTTCCTGAACGACCTCCGCTGGTGCCAATTTTCTTACCAGAAGCAATTGACGCAGGTATTTGGTTTTCGTCAGTATGATGCAGTTGAAAAGTTGGTAAGATACCTTTTTAAAAAAATGTTCAGGTTCCCAGAAAATGCACCTAAATACATGCTTCACCTCGAAACTACATTTCGACTATGTGTTAATAGTCATGACATACCCGCGCCAACGGATTTCGCATATAAATACTTGCCAAGCATTTAACCCAACAAAATTTAATCAATTTTTTTTTTAATTTCGCATGTAAGACCAAATATTCGCCTTTTCTTTCGAAGGAGCCTATGTAACAGAACTGACAGAATAAGCGTTCTATAGAGCATAAACTTTGTTCTTCGAGTTAAAATTTTTGAACTCATTTTTTTCGCCAAACCAAACGAACGGAGCGTCCGATGACGTCAATATCGTCCGCATATCACAGTAGCTGGACTTTAGTAAAATCTTATACTGAAAGCGACTTGTTGCATTTTTATTGTAGTACATAGGAAAATGTTTTAAATGCAATTGAATAAATACTTACAAAACTCACAATTTTATTTGTACATGCACAATATATTGGGTTACAAATTTAAGTTATGAAAAAAATATACAGATACGAGCATTACATATTTCAGGATCGTAACTGTAGGATACGAAGTTATTGACTGAAAAAGGGATTACTCGGGACTACATCCCACATGTGTTTGGTACGTCAAGGATAAACTTACGTTTAAGGACCAAGTTACGCGGATGCCAGTTTGGACTGCTAGTAACAGCGTTTTAGGGATCTTAGAGGGTGCAAGGCTAATCAAGTTAGTTGCAGATTGCAGTTAACAAAGATCTAAAAGTAAGATAGGAGACAAGTGCATTGTCTGTCATTTGCGGATTACCTTGGGTTGCTATTAAGTTATGGGTTTGTTACATTATGAGGTATCAATAGTAGTTTCCAACATCGATAAGGCGATGTTGAGAAACCAAGTAGACAAACAGCAAAATTGTCTGGCAAGGAATTGGCCACAATTAAAACGTATCGGTGTGCACCAGCAAGGCTCCTAAAGTCTATTTTCTGCCTGAGGGGAAAAATGACTTTCGATGAAGCCATTATAAGAGAACGCTAAACTTCTATGCAGCTTGTTAATGTTTGGATGGATGTTATGGAGCGGAATGGTATTATATATAAAAACAAAAACAGAGTATCTAATCTGATCTACTCTGATCTATCTAACATATATGCAAACTAAAGCCAAAAGTGACCAGTGTGTTGTCTGAGGTAAGTTTTAGTTCGATAAAGTGAGTCTAGGTAGGATGAAGTGACAAGAAAACTAAAAAGTCTTCTAGTATCGAACAATTCTACCTAAGCTGAAAGAAAGGCATTAGAGCGTAGTCGTTCGCAAGTTCACGGCATCTCGGCATTGAAATGATCATTGAGAGCAAAAGTAACACGGCTTAGTCCAGCAAGAAATTTTAATAGGCAGAAGGTTGAAATGGCTGTCGGCATAAGAACCGACACACTTAGACCAGTATTGGTCTGTTGTGAAACCACGGGGATCTAGGATAAAGTTTTCCCTTACTCGTTGAAATAATAGGAGCCTCTGACTTAGTGAAGAAGAAGCCGTCAATGTTTGTCAGATCACTTGTATCTTCATAGCAGAATGCTTTGAGATGGGCATCGATTTCTCCTCCACCTCTTTGATATAGTTTCCGCAAAAGTCTTTTGAGAATGCACCGCAAATCTTGCTGCACATTTGCCTATAAGACAGTATCCTGTGATGACACCTATAGTAAATAGTTCTAATGTTTCGTCTGCTTAGAGAGCCCAATTATTAAAGCGTTTCATATCAAGCTTAGGCTAGATTTGTTTGGTCGATAGATGATAGGATTCTTCTTGTTCAGGATGGAAGCATGGCCAATAGCGTTGTCGATCCATTGTGACGTAGCTTTGAAAAAAAGTTGTTGGCTGTCGTTTGTCTGCTGGAAATATCGAAGGGGTCTGGTGAAACAGATTGCCCAAAGCAGCGGAGGAAGTCGTGTATAAGACTCCTCCAAAGCATAGGCAGGCTGATCTTTGGATATTGATTATTTTATTGCGATTGGTTGTTGCTTAAGATAAGCATTCCACCAGACAACCACTCCGTGGTACTACTGCAGTTTGTTTTATTCTTTCCTAGATATAAGGCTTCCAACTCAACTTTTTATCTATAATCAGACCCAGATATTTCGCTTCTTCATAGAAAGTTGAGCTTATGCCATTCATGGAGGGAGGGTCAATATTTGGAATTTTATATTTCCTTAAGAAGAGGACTAGTCGGTGTTGCTGGGATGATACCCAGGATACACCGAACTGCCTAGCTTGTTAAGAGCGTTTCGTATGTAGGAACACTATTAGATTCAAGGTGCTACCTTATTAAATTAAATTTAGTATCTTAAAATGGATAAGCGATGTCCGCTTAAATATCAGGAAATTTTATTTTTAAATTCGACAACCATCAAATGGTTTTATTTACATTGTGGTCTCTAAAAATGTTGCTGCAGCATCTGTTTAGAGACTGTTAGAGCGTACTTGTACAGTTGCTGATCCTCGAATATTATATCTATAACTTTTTTCCATAAACACTGTCTGCAGTCTTACTTTTTTTTAATATACTTTTCTTTTGTTTTCTCCTGCATGTTTCGAATTGGGTATTATATTTTAAATTTCTTTGATAACCTTTACTTTAAGAGTAGTCAAAACGAATAAACCCTTAATCAATTTATAATCAAGCTTTTTGTCCTAGGTTCTAATTTAATAATGAGTATAAAAGCTAAACATATATCTTAATTTAACTACCCGAAAATATTATTCAGTTGGTCCTTTTTGACGGTTGTCTAAATAAATTTAAATATTTACGTGTTAATAAACCAATTCGTTCAGCCGACAATTTCATACTTAAATATTTACCTTTGTAACTTTAGTAAAGGTATTTATTTCGTTAAGGGTTTTTTGCTGTTGAAAGGGTAAATCATTCGCATATCCAATATATGAGTTTTTCGTTTTAAAAAAGAACTTACTCTATATTTGAATTCGTAGTAGTCATGTAGGTTTACGAATAGATGTATACATATACATATAATCTATGTATATATAAATAAAAATAAGTAAGAAGAAAAGCAAGCATTCTGCTATGAAGATACAAGTGATCTGACAAACATTGACGGCTTCTTCTTCGCTACGTTAGAGGCTCTTATTATTTCAACGAGTAAGGGAAAACTTTATCACTTTAGTTTGTACACGAATGATGAACACGAAACATTAAATGACTTTGCATAGGTTAAGCTGTGAACAATGTTTAGGTTATAGTTGATTGATTTCTACAACGGCGCCACCCACGAGGATTCACTAACTATCCGCGTCACTATGCGAGTCTGTTTCACTTTAGGAACCAAACAGCTAATATTTACTTTTAAGACATTGAACATTTTTTTGATGTCTTCCTTTCTAATATGTTTTAAACGAAAAAACGATGACTAAACAGTTGGATGAAACTACTCGGACAAAAGGAAAAAGAGACTATAATATCCGCTAACCCTTTACTAAAGGTTATCATAAAGCCTGCATAAATATCTATTATATTGTGAAGTAGAAAATGATATATAGGGTTTTAAATTGCCGATAATGGAGCTGAAAAGTTGAGTTTAAGAGTTATCGAATTTAAGATATTTTAAACCTTCAATCATTTATCAACGATTTCAGAGATATTGCTCAGAGTTTTGCTTGGTGTAGAATTTCTGTAATTTGTTCATGGACTATGCGCATTTTCTCTTAGAGAACAGACAATTGAATACAATTTGTGTCTGAATAAATCTGTTATAATCAATACTTGACCCGTGTCAAGCAAATTAGGTAGTAGCAGAAGAATGGTTAATTTACAAAAAAAAAGTTTGAATACTCGTAAAAAGCTAGACAATTAGTATAGAAGATGTGGCGTCATCTATCGAGGATTTGTGTTGCGGGAATTGTAGACATCATGAGCAAGTAGAGCATTTTCTTCGTCATACATTTTGCGACACACCCTTAGGCATACGTCCTTACATTTACAGTGAAATCTGGAGGTGATTTTAATAAAAAAAATATGTTAAGCTTGAAATAAGGGCGGGTTTAATCGGTAAGAATCCGTTACTACTTCCATCTTTTAAAGAAACAAAAAGTTTATTTACAAAATGTATATAACTTACATTTTTTCCTTATTCTCATTAAATTGTAGGATTAATAAATTACAATTTTACATAGAACAAAGCTAATTTGCTAATGATTGCTCGACTATCTCTTAGACTGAAAGTAATGATACCCTCAAAGAACAATAGAGTGGACTAAAAACAAATTTATGTAACGATTCAATGACCAGAGAAGAACTAAAAAATGTTTTCAGTTCATAAATTTGTATTTTTTTTTTATCTTCTGTTTGTGTCCTTTTCAGCTGTTCTCTTTCATGAACATTTAAAAAAAGGCCACTTGTTCAGTGATAAAGAAAAAGATTAATTTGAATAAAAGTGTAAATTTTCTTCTGCTTAAAAAAATTTATATGTATATATATATATATATGCTATACGCTAGCAAGTTTGAATTTGAAATAAATGATAGATAGGGAAAATAATGTTATTAGATAAGAGAAAAACAGGATAAATAATAATACTTTTCCCTAGATTATGACCTATGATGTGGCGGCGAATAAAAATTCTCTGTCAAAGTAGAAAGAAGACCATAGACCTTTTTTTGTGTGTTACTTGGTTTTGCTTTGTTGGTTGGGTTATTTTAGGAGAAGGTTATGGGCTTATTGTATGTCGCATTAAAGACCCTTATCGTAAACATATTTGTGTGGGCTCTGTTTTGTAAAGGGTTTGTTCCAATTTATTACTCCATTGATAGAGTTAAAATAAGAATGGATTGGTTCCAATAGATACTAACTTAGCAATAAATATAAGAAAGCACTTGGATGTATGTATGATGGTAGGGGAAGATGAAGCAAAGTCGATTTTTTATTGAATGTCTTAAAATTAAGGAGTGAGAAGACGCATGTATATAGCACATGAACTGATAAAAAATCGATTACTGGTGGTAAGTGACTCTCATTTTGTGTCCCAAAATAGGTATGTAGTAACCTTTTAATAGAGTTTTACTAAATAGAAACATTGCTATTGAGATATATCGGCATGAAAGTAAAAAACATTTTTAAGTTATTAAAGTGCGTCTTTCACATCGAAACATTGCACTAAAAAAAATAAACTCCAATGTACAAGGGTTTGAAATTTATAGCTCATAATGTCAAAATGTTAATCACACATTTGTACGCGAATACAAGCGTTACTACGTTTCAGACTGATACTCATTTCCGCGTTGTTGGTAAATAATAATATTATACATACCTATATATTAAAAATTAAGAATAGAATTTTCCGAATTTCAGCTTTTAGCAATTCTTATCGAATGTAAATTCTCCATCAGGCGCGTTAGAGAAAGTAGAGATGTTCTACTCCGGGCAAAGTGTTCGGGAGTAGATCAAGACTCACAGACCGGAGAACTGTAGAGGATATGGAATAACCAGTTTTGTAGACTACTTAACAGCTAAGACGACATAAATGCTCCTGTTAGGCAAAGCGAACCATTCAAGTTTGCCGATTAACGTCAAGATTTTCGTCCAAATAAAGTAAGGATAGCAATATCTAATCTGAAATTCGTATTGATTGGGCGCTACCGACTCGACTAGTACGATCTTAGGTCCGATAAATCCACAATTGACCAAATATTCACATTATGACTGAAACCCAACAACATTTATTAAAAGGCGTTTTTATCGATTTAAATGTCTTTATCTTTAGAGTATAAACAGAGCGATATCGCGTTTTGACAGGTTATGTGAAATAGCGATCTACGTAATGAAACCACATCGGGTTTTTTGAATTGACGGGATTAAAGAATTTCAACTCAGCTGCTGCGTGAGCGTTTTATTGCTATGAGTGCTTTTTGTAAGCTAAATTTGGGATATGAAAATAATTTTTTTAATCGGCAATACATCTGTTCCACACATGGAATTTTATCGAATGGCGTCAAGCTGAAGAAGCATATCTTAACAAAACGATAAATTTTTGTTAGAAAATGGAAAAAAAGGCCGGATAAGCATGGTATTGTTGAGTACGCCCATGTGGGTATTCTGTATCCAAATGAAATTTTTTTTTCGAATTCTATGGACCATTATGCAATTAAAAATTATCATAAACTGCAATTACTCTATATATAAATTCATATATTTTACTAGATTTAGTTATCACATTCCATTCACTTGTTTAAACGGGAAACAAACTTAATTTTCCCCTATTTTCTGTTAAACTAATTACAATATTACATTAATTACATTATACATCATCAAGCTACTTAGTTTAACGGAAAACATACCGAAAAAATGTAATTACCACATTTCAAAACATTAATCTCGTAGGAAACGGAAAGCACGACGACTGTGGCAATAAAAAATATCCACAAAATAAATTATCACCAAAAAGTTTTTATGTAACTTTGCCTGCCTCTTCCAAATCTGCCACCCTTTGTAACCTGTTCTATAAAGAGCGAATGGCAGGCAACATACAATACCGACGAAATTCTTTTATATTTTTTCCCCCAAGAATGTCCTTAAATCAATTAATTACTCTCTAAGCCGATTGTTGGAATGAGAGCAGTCTTCGAATAACAAAAAAAAAAAGGAAGGAAACTTTTGCAATAAAAGAAGAATAGAACAAAAACATGGCAGATTGTGTATTAGCGGCGCGCGGTGAGAGCCAATCTCGCGGGAAACCAAAAAACAACTTAAGTACTTAAATTAATTTTGAACCAGAATTATGATCCGAGTTGCCCCTTTGCAACATAGCAATTTTCGATTGCAAAAGAGCTTTGGATAAAATTTGCCCATCGAACCGCACGAATTTTCCCCTATAATTTCTTTAAGCTTTAGTCCTTTAGAAAGAAGCAGAGTGTATTTAATGTGTGTGTATATATGTTCTCCTTCAATTTTGGTTAATCTATTTTAATTTTAAAAATCGTAATATTACATAATCTGGAGAAGAATAATGGATTTTCTTTTATATATACCTAAATAAAAATGTATAGAATTAATGTTGTGTCGATGCTTGTGAATCTTTCAATCGTTTTGTAGTTCAATGATGTGAAAGAAAAGTGAAACTGAAATTGGGCCGCCTGATGCTGGCAGTCATACCTACGTGCACGTATGAATGTATAACATTCTATATTTGCAGATGTATTGATATTTTATTACCTCACGGCTTTTGACAGTTTACCTGTGAAACCTGTTAAACATGCCGACTGGCATTTAAAGACTTGTCACAATGTTTTACTTAGTGTTGCAAAGGTCATGATAGGAAAAGCGAATTTGTATAATAATCAAGAATCAAGTCAGCCAAGACACATTTTGTGGATGAGTGGAGTCTTAACAGTTCGAAACAAAAAGCAGTTCGGAAAAGTCTTATAGAAATTTTTGTAAAAAGTTCGAAACCCTCAGTGCTACTAGTAGGTAAGTTAAAGTTTTAAAATGAACTGATTCTTCAATACTCAAAACACTTAAAAAACCCGATGGTTCATTCAAGGAAACAAAAGCGGAGTCTGCTGCTCAATACCCATTTCACTGGTATTGTTTATTGCTCACAAAGGGCTAAACTAACTGGAAGTATGGGGGAGCAAAGGAAGGTAACTAGACGTAGCTGGTAAATTACTTCGATTGTGGTTATCATAATCATCAAACATGCCACTACATCATTTGAAAGCTTCAAGTCGCCTGGCACCGGTTGAATTTATCAAGCTATGTTGCAACAAAAATAAATCAGCTGCTTGTGTTGAAGATAATTTTCACGGCTAGCTTGTCACTGGCCTGCATCCGAATGGTTAGACGGGTATTTATATGAAAAAAAGGTAAGGAAGACTACTCCATCATTCAGGCCGATAAGTCTAGCATCCTTTCTTCGAAACAACATAGAAAGGCTGTTTAATCTGTACGTCCGCAAAATGGCTTTAAGAGCCCACCCACATTCTGAAATACAACATGCCTATCGAGAACAAAATCGACAGTTCGTTCTATAGGAAACAGCACGCGCTGGGCATTTCCATTTATTTATATTGAGAAATTGAAAATTTAACTTTTGACAGTATGTGTAACTCGTTCTGTTCCCACTGTTACTTAACTCAACGATTCTGCACTCTACGCACAGTCTTATGCTGGTTATGTGTTCTTTCTGTCGGCGTTGGATATAATTGAATATTGGTGTACTAGAATTATGTCCTCTTAAAACCGAGGTTGTTCTCTTTACGAGCAGAAGTAATCCCCGATAGGAAGGTCTTTTGTGTCGAGACAAATACATCTTAGGCATTTTCGGCATTCCTGCACCAAAAGGGTGCCTATGGCAAACCATGGAGTTTTTATCACCCAAGAAAGTTTTATGGATATTCAAAAATGCTTTTACATGATTGTTAATTCCACTAAACTTAAATAAAAAATGTTAATATATCAATAAATGAATCAAGCGACATAGATTCTCATAAAATAATTGATCCATTATTTCACATAACTACCTTTTCCACAAACATTTACTTTACTGCAATACTAGACAGAGCACGAAGACATCTGCTAACAACTTTTTTCAATTGTCTTCATAAAACGTAGAGCAGCAAAATAAAATTACGCCATTAAAGTTAGCTTCATGTTTTTTAGGCGCTTTCAACGTCGCCTAGCCTGCTAAACTTTATGGTAAATTAATTTAAACAAAGAGCGTTTAACATAGTGTTAAGGTACACACAAATTAATACACCGCTAAAAAGATGCTCAGATCCTTTTCATTAAAACTTCGCAATCGCGTCCCCCTCCCTTCGAAACGCAATTCGACTTTGATGACCTTAAATTTAAATTTAATTTTCTACTCAACGAAGAGGGTGGGTGAAAAAGTGAAGCACACAGACAAAATGAAACCTACAGAGCACATTTTTACTTATATACACAGAGAAAATAAATGCAAATCAAATTGCCATCACCGTAATTGTCCTTCAGTTATAACAAAGTCGTACCATACCTCAATCAAAATTCACTTTTCCCTTCACTGTATATAGTAAATTCGTTTGTGGCACTGCGCTCCTCTCTTCCTTTCTATGGTAGATTTAACAAAGTTAATAATTTTCACATTACACGAATTTTCCATTCTACTGGCGATAGCACCCAAACCCACCACCACTACCACCTACCTACTGGCGAAAAATGTGTTTCCCTTAACAAGCAAAAAGAACATTTCATCCGTGCGCCTTTATTGTCGCATGCAAATCAGTCTTTAAGTCGCCATTACATTTTATACCTGAATACTAAAGTAGTAGTGGAAGTGACATAAAAGTTTTACCGTTACATAGCGGGTAATCTTGAGCTGAGCGAAAAAACAAAATATAGCTTTAAAAAATCATACTAACTAAATGGCGAGAAAAAAACAAGACAAAAGCCCGCCCAGGGTATTGTGCGTCCTTTTCTCTTGCACGAATTATACACATAAAATGCTAATGAGATATATGAGATCCTCTTTCCTATGATATATACTTTATAGTTAAACCGCATCCAAAAGCAGCGGTATACTAGAAAAAAAAATATATGGAATATATAGATAATATAATTTACTCACTCGTGCTCTCGGTTGTGTTTAAACGAGTCCCTGTAGCGTAGTCGTAGATTTCGACGAATATCACTGCTATCGTTGGCGTGGCGATTCCTTGACAATGACGCCGGCAGTAAAAGTGCCATCTCTGTAATAAAGTTCGGATATTATTTATTTTAGTTAAGGTTAGTCCCCGAAAGGGTACACATCACCATCATCATCATCTGTTATCAACTAATAAACAACAATATTATGAATAATAAAGAAAAACCCCAATTAGCTTTAGTACCGCTTTGAGCCTAGAGCCTATGTTATCAGGTTTCCTTCCTTGACTAGAAGCAAATAAATTGTCGCATTTGCCAGAGGAATGTAAATTTTATAACGTGCAAAATTATTTTAGTATCATTTCTGTTCTTTTTTCACCTATCCTGATCCGGGTGCCAGAACTCATATAGTGAGGCGACATTTTCCCATGGAAATGGGTAATTTTAAATTTAAGCAGGTAATTAATTTACTACTAATGCGGCAGCCTTGTTGTGCGTATACGCATTATCGTAACAAAAATAGTATCCAAGTATACAGTTGAGGACAGCGAGAAGGTTACGTATACGCCTCCGAGGATGACGACGTAAAACAGACGATAGGTGTGGCTGGTCAAGGACGAAATACGTCATTTCCAGGATGCAAATGGTGAGAGGGAAATGACTTTTTTAATTTTATGCGCGGTAATGAGACTATTTTTAAAACACTTTTAGAATTATTGTATACTTCTATTGTTACGCAGCAGTCGACTTGAAGAAAGAAGAATGTTATTTCTACTTTTAAATAGTACTGTGGACAAGTATTTCATCCACGGCAAAATTAAAACTAAAGCAATTAGTAGTAGAAACAATTTTTTTTTTATAAAAGCGACTATAATTTGTATGTTGTTTAATTACATATAAATGTTTATGTCACGCTAGCGACAGGTACAGTAAATAATATATTTGAACTTGAATTTAATTCACAAACATTTTATTCTAAATTATTTTTATTTAACAGGATATGATAGTATTCATTATTCTACATGGTGAAGGCGGAATTTGGGATCCCGGCAAAACGTATCCGCGTGACGCTGGAGAATCATGCGTTGCAATGTGCAGTTTGGCAGCAACTCAACTGAACTCTTCCAAACTTGCACCAGTGATGGGATATTATGTGAATTATTTTTGAGCAGATAGTCCTCAGGCCAGGTGTCAACAAGAATGGTACTATCATTCCATTCGCCTGCTACTGGCATATGCGGGCGCTCTCAACGTGCCGTTATACAGGCTAGAGGAAATTAGTTTATCTAGAAGAAAATTAAGACAAGACTTAAAATCTGTCCACCGAGTAGGGCAAAATGTCACTATTGATAGCAGAAACTTCGATGTAGTTAAGGAGTTTATACAAAAAAAAAATAAATAAATAAATAGTAGGCGTAAACGGCCCTTAAAACCGAGCTTTAAACACACCATTGTGTGTGCAAAGTTATATATTTTTGACACGAATTTAGGGAAGTACAGTTTAATGCCGATTCCGAGCGCCAATTTTATTTTTGAGAAGCTTCTCATTGCATTACTTACTCTTGGATGTTTGTCAGACCTTCGCAAGAGGTGGGGCAGCGATTACTCCACGAATGACAATTTAGTGGAGATCAGATGAAGAATTACCGTAGGGAACCGCTGTTTCTTCGGTTCGGCGAAACAAATAGTTACAAAACTCTTAACTCGAAGGACAAAGTGCTCTATAGAACCCTTATTCTGCCATTTTTGTTATACGACGCCGAGTGCTGGACGTTAAGCAGGAAAAGACAGTCCATACTACTTGAAAGAAAGATTCTACAACGGATATTTGGTCCTATGTGTAAGATCATTGGATCAAATTATCCGTTTTAAAGACCAAGCCATCGCGAATGACAGAGCACTTGGTCTCCAAGCAGCATGCCCGGGATCGCAGAGGCTAGAAGGCTGCCGAGTCTCAGGCAGGAACTTTTCACGGCCCTTTAAATAAAAGTAAGTTACAAAAGTCTAATTTGTTACCATTCTATTTCATCTGAACCACTCTACCAAAACTTGAGATCACGAGAATCAATGAAAGACATGACTACAGATGCAGGCAGACTCAACGCAGGTTCGGGTCCTGAGAAAACTTTTTCTGAACCTTGCTCAGGAGATCTTATTTCACTGGATGCCAGTGTGAAGTCCCAAATAAAAATGCAATGAATATGAGGTTGATTTTAAATGTATATATTTAAAGCGTCGATATGTTCTACGTCGAAAAAATTGTCCCATGTTTAGCAACTTTTAAATATAGTCTAAGTGTTGCAACAGAAGTATTAACACACATATTTAATAAAAGACCTTGAAAGGTCGCGTGATCCATTGTGCGATAAAGATATTTTGGTATCTGATTTATTGGTTTTGGCTTGGATTAATTTTCGAGAGAGTTTCAATATCAATTCATTCAATTAACAATAGGTTCATTAAGATTTTTATCGTTTATATTATTTAATTAAAAATTATAACATTGTATTTTAAATTAAAAACCAAATTGTTCTGATGAACAAAATCAAGGAAAAAAGATAGACAAAAATAAATAGACGAGAAATTATAAATGAAGTGCTAAAATGGAGAAAAATTGAAAGATTGTCAAGCAATTATAACACAATGTTAGAAGTGGAAGCGGACTTAGAGCTTAGCCAAAGCCTACCAAGACATCCGTGAATTTTGATATATAAACCCAAACTGTTGACACTCTCGGCGGATTTCAGTTTACTGTTTAATACAAAATAAATCAGGTAAAATGTTGACGTTTATTATTAGAAATCGGAATAAACTGCAACTTCGCTGGATTAACTGAGAGAGAGAGGCCATCTGGTAGTTTGACAGATAGTTAATTATTTGTGGACATTCCAAAAACATTCTGATCCAACTCACAAAGTGGCTCAAGAATAACGTTCTCGAGTGGAGCGGATATTGGCCAGCTAGCAGACCTAATAAGACACAGAAATATAAAGTCCTTAAGCCGAGTCCAATCAGTGAACCATTTTCGTGGTGCGTACTGCGATCGATTAGTGACCAGACCATCTCAGGTAATGCTGAAAGGCAATTGGCATTCATTTCGAATAATGTGTTTTACGATTTGTTGCCATCAGGTTACTCAATAAATAAAAATAACTATTAACTCATATCCATTTTCTATTTTGCCAGTATTTATGGCTTGAATAGGTATAACAATATTAACATTAAAATTGCCACTAAACCTGTTTACATTCTCGTTTTCTAGATAGCCATTACCTATTAAATTTCCATTTAAATGTTCGCAAGTCACATACACACAATTTCCGTGCATTGTACAACACTTATTTTATTTTTAAAGGATACCTATCGTTGAAACACCCAACCCTACATTTTTTGTACATTTTGCTCCTTGGGAAATGATGCGGAAAACCGCATGTCGTTCATAGTCAACTGCAAGCTCCACGTCGACATAATTGAAAATGGGAAAATAATAGCAAAGACAAGTTCACTCACCTCGTAGGACCTTCCTGTCGTGATGGCCATGACAACGGAACCCTTGACAACCACGTTTCTGCACCAGCGACGGACAGTGCTTCCCTCCATTCTGGGCTGGCTGCAGGATTGTTCGGCTGCGAGTCATCATGCCTGTACCACAACTTTTGTCGCACTCGCTCCATTGGCCCCATTCGCTTACTTGACAATCAAGCACTAAAAGATAAAAGAAACGAAAGAGAAAGGGAATTATTATTAAATTCTGAAACAAACTTTTTTTTTGTTCTTTTCGTTGCTTGTGTCGTGTCTCTCGTACGTCGTACGTCACGTTAGTAAATGATTTATCCTAAGAAGTGAGTAAGGAAATTGTTCAATAGGATACAAGAATAATAATATTGTGGAAAGTGTGTCCTCAGAGTAGGGTATAAAGCAAAAAAGGTCTAGTTAAACGTTAAATAGAAAAGTTTCTTCTCGGTATCCGGATTTTATGTGCGGAAAGGGAATACGAATTTGTTATCCTTTCACTCAATGAAGAGAGGATATTTGCTTAGTGTTTGATGTATGTTTTTCACCTTGAATTGAGTGGATACACATTCTTTAGTAATTTGACCTTTCAGCAAAGCTATTCCAACCTGATGTGCCTTTGCCTGTGCCTATGGTCTTTGTTTTGACAGATGTTTAATTTGAAATGGGATAACAGCGATATTAAATTTTCGTTCACAATAGAATACTATAGAATACATTTGCAAATTGCAGCAACATAATAATATTTACTGGAACAACATATTACAGGAAATAATAATAATTCGTCTTAAGAAAGACCCAATGAAATTATTTCGCGAAAGTTAAATAGGAATCGACAAAAACACTAAAATTATTAATAGAATAACACTAAAATTTGTCCAAGAATAATTCAATCTTCGCGTATCTTTATTGATGATTCAAGTTTTGTACCAAAACAAGTAGCATAACTAATTTACAAACTTTTCAAAATAAAGTGCTAACGTATATACGAAACGGTGATATGCACCGAGACTTAGTTATGGCTACCGTCGAAGGCGAGATAAAAACATTTGCCCAAAAGTAACGGACTCAGCTTCATGATCATTGCAATAACGCTAAGCTACAAATTCTAAATGAAACGAATCTAATATACCGACTACAACGGATTAAAAAAAATAAAATCAATTGACGGTATTAGCAGGTGATTTTCTGATCGTAATTGCAGCATAATGTGTCCAAGGGAGAGATTCATTGAAAGCTATTCCCAACTTTGACTTATTTTGATTTTACATATTCATTTATTACTTGTGGTTGTCATTTATTACTTGTGGCTGTTCCTTCACATAAAGTGAATATATTATGACCCTGAATATGGAGCCCTTGATGGCATATGGTTTTCGAAAAGAAAATTTAAAAGCTTTTTACATTGAGTGATCTATCATGTCAAATGCTTTTGAGAAATCCAAGAAGAATGAAGGTAATAACAATAATAATGTATAGGGTGTAGTACACTGCGACCTTGTGGTCTATTGTGCCACCTTCTTATACCTTAGAGAGTTTTGCTCCCTCTTCCAGAGCATCCTCACAGCTTAATTCACTAGGAATTATGTTGGAGAGTTTATGCTTTGGCTTTAGCCTTGGCAAGGAAGACCTACTCAGAAAAACGTCATCCAGTCCAGTTTTTTTTATGAATCTGAAAATGAGTAGTGGATCCGTGATGGAGAAATCGTTTTCCTCAATTTGGAGTTTTCCCAAATATTGAAACCTTTTTGGGTCAGTGCCCCGCAGGATTCCATGGCCTGGTATCCAGCAGACATATACAAATACTGCTTGACTATCCTTGTATTATTGCTCTGTTACAGTTTCTGTTATCCTTTTCGAGATTTATTTGAACGCATATTTCTATGGCGAATTCACATTTGTATTCACATTTGTTTAACTTCCGTTAGTTAACGCCCACAAACATTTCTAAGATTTAAGAGATAAATGATTGGAAAATTTGCTAACATTGACCTCATTTACAAGTTTCTTTTTAACCTTTTTTTGTAATGGGAATATATAAGAAGATATGTCGCCAATATTTTTTGTTATATATCACCGATACAAAGTTTTTGACCTTGCAATGTTTTTTTTTACAAAAATGAATTTAACTCGTTGACCATGTATACATATTTTTAACTATAATTATAACTCTAAAAATAATTAACTTTATCGAAAGTAATTATAATAATTATGTATATAAGCTTAAACGTGAGTTTCCATGTAGAGACTGGTATGCCTGAAGTCCGTATGATACTACATTTTTCTCGTATTTTTTCCTCATTTTTATCACATTAAGTCATGTTAAAAAGTCAGCTGCGTGTAAAAAAAACTAAATGTATAGTTAAAAGGAATTAATATTAATAAAAACAACCTTGTAATTGTTTGAAAAACAACACAAATTTTCAAATAAAATTTTTCTTAAAAAAATAAGAGCTGAAAAATGTAGTCAAAGTATTGTATTTTTTTTGATATAACTAAAGTTGGTGCTTACGCACTCACACATAATTGGAATTTTCATTCTAATTTTTCTCTAGTTTCAAGAAAAATGTAGTGTCATACGGACTTGCTTTTTCAGGCAAAATTGAAAGACTAGTTCCAAGTTTGGTCATTTCGTCAACCTTGCAGTTAACTGGAATGTCACCCACAGGTGAATGTTAAAACTTTCCGTCATCTCCTTTACAGATTAACGGCAGTCTAGTGCTATTAAAGAGTTAATAAAGACTTGATGGCACCCTGACTGTCCGAGAAGATTCGAATATCTTTAAGGGATACCACATTATTGCTTAGTCAGGCCAAGACTTTCTCGATCGCAAAACCTCTTGCGAAAGTCTGACAAACATCCAAGAGTAAGAACCGTCGAACCACGAACAAAAATGGATTATATTCCTAAGCAAAGGTATTCGAGCTCATTTAACTTCTTTATTCCGTACCTATCCTATACGTAAATACACATCCTTCGGCTATATTAAGCTATGTAACATAAAAATGAGGAAATTCAAAATCCCTTAAGCAGTTGTAAATTCTAAAGAAAATCTGAACATTCATGTCATAAATGCACAAAAAAAAAGGTAAGAAATGAAGCCTCGAACAAATTCCTACTGTTTGTGTGCATATGAGATGCGTTCATTCTTTCATTTATGGTCTTGTTTCCCTTCGTTTTCTTGTATGTAACGTATATGTATTCTCATTAAATAAAGTAACAAACATTAATTATCCAACCGCCATTCCAAAGTTATTTACTCATACGTACGTGTAAAAAGCAACCAACATATTTCCTTCCATCGCTACATCATGTGAATTTCGTGTTGAAGCTATTGTCCTTAACACTTTGCTAATGTAAATGCAATAGGGCGGGAAGGCAGGTATTAGATACCTTCTGCTTACATCCTAGCCCAGCTGGAACTTTGTAATAGCATCCCGATAGAAAAGCCATATGAATTACCCCTGCTCCTTTTGTGCGGTATAATTAGTTCATAACCACGAGAGCGAAGCAGGCATCCTCCAGTGGCGATGCATTTCCTGTCAACATCTCCTTCATAGAAGTAGAAAGCGCCTGCTGACAGGTCTGTGCTCCTATATCCTCCTTATCATATACCCATGTGCATGGCGAACATACAACTATTTATCCGGATGACCTACTTTCTGCAGAAAATGTAAACGCTGTAAATTCATATTATATATATATATTTATATTCTTTTTTCTTCACATATTAAATATTTAACCGTTAAATTTGTAATTATATATAACTCAGGTGTAAGGATAGCCTCGCGATGCTGATGCCAAAGTCAGCGATAATGCTCGCTGGGAAGAAAACTACACTGTTGTTTGGATTTCCTCGCCAAAGAATGATTCTACGAAAAATACACTTTAGCTCCCGTTTGCCTCAATTCATTAATAATTCCGAGTGGATATTCGATGTTAGTTTTGGCGTTAGAGTATTATTAAATACGACCTGCCTGCGTGAAAAACTATTCTAAGGAGAAAGCTGGGGAAAATTAAATTAAGTTTTCCAGAAAACACTTTGTGGTGATGGGTGAAAGTGGAATTTACATTTTTACGTTTTCGTTTTTGATGTTCAGTTGGAATTTTGCTTTTAGCTTAAAGGATTTTATGAAAAGCGATAGTAGTGTTTCGAAGATAGATGCAATATTGTTTATGTTGATGAAATTATGAAGTGCCAGTATTTACTTCTGTGTTCGTTTACTTTCTATTCGTTGAAATACTACACCGCTTTCAGAGTACATTGTATTTTATTCAAAACGAATAAACAAAAATGTTTGCTCTTGTATATCAATTATTTTAGACATAACATTGCCGCAAAACAAAAATGAATAAAAATAAAGCCTAAAGCATATCCACTTCGCATGCATATGTGTACGTATCTGATCATAACGAACGCGCATACCTTTTCAAATATAAACCCATAATCCATATCTGCAAGCAGCCGCAAATGCAATGAAGTATGCTGGTATTGTGACTTTTCATTATGCGTTATACAATGTGCATTTCCTGGTATTTAGGAATTCAGCCTGGATTGAGCAGCCTTATCTGATTGTGATGTAGAGATTTTTATTTAGGGTGCAGTGCAACCAATTAACATTGGAAGTAAAAAATTGCGAATACTCAAAATAAATACCACTCCCGACTGTAATTTTAGGGTTGCAAAACAGTTCAATACATGTGGACTCGGGCTTACAATTGTTTGAATAAAATCACATTGCTTTTTTGCAGTTTAATCAATTTAAAAAGCTTTTGAATAATGTTTTCACGTTTTGGGTAAACACAAGTTGGTCCTTCCTCAGTTACCCTAAGCAGCCAGATAGTTTTTCTGTAAATAAAAAGAGCTGGCATGTTTCTAATATCAGAAATGTCGCTGTAGGTGAGGTGTTTTGTTTTTAACATGTCGTCAATTAATGTTTATTAAGTGAATAGAGTAATTTTCAATTAGAAATGCGGTAAGTCAAATATTAAAAATAGAGATTTATCCTTAACATAAAAATAAATATAAAAATAAATAAATATTATAAATTTTATAAAGAGGTGGTCCAAAGAATTTTACGACCTCTTTGTTCAACAGTCTTTGTACAATTGCTTCGTCCGTCCGCATCTAGAGTATGCTTCACAAGTCTAGAGGGGATGTTCCTTATAACCTACCTCCCTACAGTCAACGTATCAAACTTCTTCAAATGATACCACTATCTCAGCGAAGAATTAATAGTGATATAATTTTTTTACAGCAGCTTTCTGATCTGCTGCCTTGAATTGACTTCAGTGGAGGTATAATATTTATGTGTGAACTAATACTTGTACTAAGTCATAAGCCTACTGCGTGTTTGCAATAAGCACTCCACGACACAGATCTGATAGTGTATTAAAAATAAGATTGTTTTGGAAAAAAATATAAGAGAAAGTATTTTAGAATACTACTACTCGTGCTTTGCTGGGGTGTTTGAGATTGTCAATTTATATAGGGTGATTTTTTAGCTGGTTTGGTTTTGGCAACACTGGTTTTGACAGCTGACGTGTATTTAGTACCCTGTGTCACTGTCAAACAGCTTCAGTTTGGTTTGCAATTTAACCATGGATCGTCTTACAAATGAACAACGCTTGCAAATTATTGAATTTTACTATCAAAATTCGTGCTCGGTTCGAAATGTTCATCGCGCGCTGCTTCCATTTTATGATCGGCATTCTCGACCTTCTGAGCAGTCTATTCGGAAGATTGTGACCAAATTTCGCACCAAATTTACTTTGTTGGACATTAAACCACCAACACGTTTACGTACTGTGCGTATTGAAGAAAATATTGCGGCCGTATCAGCTAGTGTGACAGAAGACCGCGAAATGTCGATTCGGCGCCGTTCCCAGCAGTTAGGCCTTTGTTACAGCACTACGTGGAAAATTTTGCGAAAGGATTTGGGCGTAAAGCCTTTTAAGATACAGCTGGTGCAAGAACTAAAGCCAGCCGACCTACCACAACGCCGAATTTTTGGTGAATGGGCTCTTGGAAAGCTGGCCGAGGATCCGCTTTTTTATCGAAAAATTGTGTTCAGCGATGAGGCTCATTTTTGGTTGAATGGGTACGTAAATAAGCAAAATTGCCGCATTTGGAGTGAAGATCAGCCAGAAGCATTGCAACAGCTACCAATGCATCCCGAAAAAGCCACTGTTTGGTGCGGTTTATGGGCCGGCGGCATTATTGGGCCATATTTCTTCAAAGATGATGCGAATCGCAGCGTTACTGTCAATGGTGAACGCTACCGAGCGATGATAACAAACTTTTTTTTGCCCGAAATGGAAGTTCTTGACTTGCATGATATGTGGTTTCAACAAGACGGTGCCACATGCCACACAGCACGCGAAACAATGGCGCAATTGCGAGGCGAGTTTGGTGAACAGTTAATTTCACGTTTCGGGCCGGTCAATTGGCTGCCTAGATCGTGCGATTTGACACCATTAGATTATTTTTTGTGGGGGTATGCCAAGGCTAATGTGTATAGGGACAAGCCCGCTTCGATTGACGCACTGGAAGCCAACATCCATGCATTCATTCGTGAGATACCGGCCGATATGTGTGAAAGAGTATGCCAAAATTGGACTCAGCGGATGGGCTACCTGAGACGCAGCCGCGGTCAACATTTGCATGAAATTATCTTTAAACATTAAATTGCAAGGTTCAAACTATCGGTTCAAATAAATATTTCATTCATTTTTTCGAATTTTTTGTGTTTTTTTTTTTAAAAAAGTTCTAAACCTCTTAAAAAATCACCCGGTATATCTTTCTTTGAATGAGCATTGTCCCATCTATTTACTTCTTGTAGACTCCAAATTCAGCCCTTTGGACCTTCAAATTGAAATGTACAAATATTAAACTACGCCGCCTCTCCCCCTGAGTAGGAATTTTGCAGATATAAAAAAAACACGCTTATCATTAGATTGCGTATCTTTTGTAAGTATAATATTTTATGTTTCCAGTAGATCTGAAGTAAAAACATTTCCCTTTTCATTAAAAATTCAATATCATGAAAATAACCTTTACAAAAAAGGGGGCCTTTATCGACAGCGTGTAGAGGTTAATATATTGGCTTGCAACCCAGTCAATCCTCAACGATGACAACAATGCATGGCACCTATTAATAAAGAAAGACAAACAACATCTAGATTTTCCAAACGCTACGCAAAAACAGGGTAGATACAAACCCTGATAATACAATGTTCGAATTTGAGTATGAGGGTAGAACATGTATTTCGTTTAGGTCTTTACTATAACTCCTTTTTCATTATTTAGCCATGTTAATGGGTTCCAGTGGACAACAGTGGACAATCTATGCCTGGGACACTGCTCCAATTATACAAACTAAGCCCTCTGGTATATACTATGGCTCGATCTTTTAAACGAAGGTTCGGTCTTCGTCATCGTCTCAAATCTATAGCCCGATCCGAAGTAATCGATTTATTTGTTTTGTTTGACTTCATTCACATCTTGGTACAGCTCATAGACGCCGCCGCAGTAATACTCTCCTCGATTGGACTAACGGAACCTGACACAGAACCTCGAGCGCACCAGAGAACTGGCAGGATCAGTATTTTATTTTTATTATTATTATTTTGCCACCCTGAATTAGCAGCTGTTTCCTAGGGTAATTCTTTGGTTAAAACAAACTAATGTGTCGTTTGCGGAATTGATAGCGCCGAAGTAGAGGAATTCCTTAACCACCGCAAAGTATTTTCTATAACAAATTATTAAAATTTTCCTTTCTTCCCTTTGCTCCAGCCAATTGTCGATCGATGTTACCAAGCCAATCTTATCGACGGTTTTTTTAATGTACTCTATACGCTGCACATTTTTTGGTACAGCTTAAATCTGTACAGTTATATCTGATACTCCGTTTGCACTCCTCGTGCACAGTTCCTTCATAGAATTTTTCTTTTGAAGGAGCCGAGTGGGAACTCTCCTTTCCTTTGTATCGTCCAGTACTCAGCGCCGTGTAGTTGAACTGGCAGGATAAGGTTCTGTAGGCATAAAAACAGAGCGAAACCTAAGTAGCAGCGGTTTCTTAGTGTAATTCTTCGCTGGATCTCTACTAAGTTGTTATTCGTGGAATTGATGTTTACACCGAAGTAGATGAGCTACCTGTTTGTAAGCACAGCACGCTGGTGGTTAACGATTAGAAATCTTCACAATAGTATACATCATCCGCATACCCCAGCAGCTAGACAGATTTTTAGAAGATAGTGCCTACCGAGTAGACACATGATCTGCACAATATCTGCTCAAGATTAAGATTAAAGTAATCAAACAACATCGCATCTCCTCGCTGAAATCCGTTTCATGTTTGAAAGAGTTCAGATTAGCTGCTTTCAAACAAAACATTGTACCGAGTGTTTTCTATGGTCACAAGATACATTTGGCGACTATTTAAACGCGCATTTTCCCATTCAATCTCCCTCTTTGTAGGTTTGCGGATCGATACTAGAAAACAATCCCTAACACAGGGGAATTTTCTTTTAATTAAAGGAAGTATTTGCCACATATCAAATTTATATTTTTATTTTCTTATTTGTGCGAAACTTATCAATTTATATTAGTTTATTTCAGAGACGTGAAATAACGCCTAACGACATAAAGCCAAATTCCAAAAATTTGACATTATTTCCATTACGAAATTGATATAAGACCAAATACCTAGTTTGGCTTTATTTCGTTTCAAAACCCGAACTAAAGCCAATTTGGCATTATTTTGTTTTTAAAATTGTAATTCTTTATGATTTCGTGATGGTTATAAAATATGAGGGGGCAGCATGCCCCAAGGTTGGCTATATGCAAACTTTTTTAAACTCAAAAAATCTTTGCATATACCCAAATTCGCACCTACTCCAAATCTTACAGTGAAACCAAGCAGAGGGGATTTCATGCTGCCCCCCATATTGCATTAGATTTTTTTGGCTTTATTTCCATTAATTGTTTGGCATTAGCCTATTTGGTCGTATTTCAATTTTGAAAACGAAATAATGGCGAATTTCAAATTTGGCATTATTTCACGTCACCGTATATTTAAAATTGAAATAATCTATTATTGGTGTAACAGGAACATATAGCATAGTCAAAAGTGATAAATTATTTGTGCGATAGGGTTCAAGGTATTGTATAGCCTCGAAAGCAGTTTCCCTATAATACGTCATTACTTCTGCCATAGGTACAGTTTTTGTGAAAAAATCTTAATGTACATATATATACATATATCTGCTTTGAGTTCAGTGTATGTCAAATATAAAAAAAACATAAGTTGGGTAATGTGCAATCGAAAGATTTATTAAATCCAGTTGGTGCTTTATTTACAATATAAAAAGAGGTATTCAATAACAATAACGCCATATCCAATACCAAACAATTTTAAAGCCATCACTGTGCGAGCACAAATTAATTCGCCATTGCTATTAAAATCGTATAAAATCCCGCCTTCAATAAATATGGTCTCTTGCTGAAAAAAATAATCCAACAGCGACAGTTAAAATCGAACATTCTGCCATAAAAACAGTCATATCGGGCAATAAAAATATAACCATGCCGACATTTTTCGCCCCAAATTTTTTTGAAGGGCTGAAGAGATGCCACATAGGATAATCCGAAAGCTATCACAATACTTGTGTATCTATGTGCCTGCACAAATTGCGCAATTCAAAAAAACAAACTCTTCTAAATGGACAACAAGCTTAAGAATAATACAAATATTTTCGAATTTTTTTAATATACAATATTTAGATTCAAATCAAATTGTTGTAAATATATTAGAGAAACATACCGAGAAATGTTGGGAGGAAAAGGACAATCGCATTCAAATTCACATAACTAAATCAATACCAAATCAGTGATATACGTAGTTTTAACTGAGGAGCATTCGGTGCTGCAGTATCTAGTACAATTGTTCAAGGACCTAAGGACTACACTGTACACTTGCGGTTTGAGATATATTCTACTAGAAGCTATTTTCGCGCTACTCCCTGTATTTCAGAGTGAATGAGCGGACAGATGTTAAATTGGATTTTCCGTATGCATGATGGACACGTGAGAGTTTGTTGAATCGGTTAGCAAACTTGATTGTCAGATCGATTGACGATATGTTTATATGTGCTGGTGATTTTCAATTTTATTAAAGTTGCATCCTTGCATAGGTTTTCTAGAGACCGATACATATTTGCATATTTGTAGATTCATGAGGTCATTTCCATTCACTGTGAAAATAGAATCCATATAATATGGTTGAAGGATATAATGGGAGCCTTGGAAATGAATCAATAACATAGGAATGGATCAATTGTGGATGAATTGAATTATGTATTTGTGTCTCTGGAGACTGACGTCATGTATTCTTAGTTGGATTTTCAATTATTAAGGCCATTTTTATATCAAATATGTTAGGGATTACTATAGTTTTGTATTAATATCATTTTAAAGAAAAATAGCTAAGAGTTGATTTCGATTTGGAAGAAAATAGCTTGTCGGAGAAAGATTACATTTCCATACAGAATGCTTTTGAGTTTTAATTTAAATTGTATTTTCTGTATTTATGACAAAATACATATGGACATTCATCGGATTTCATACTTGATGATTTCATACTCTCGAACCGGAGGCGCTATGAAATGGTTTGGCGCCTAGTTTTTCCAGAATCACAGAAGTTGCTGAGTATTACATTAAGTTCTTACCGTTTTTTGTCTGTCTGCCTGGTCGGAAGCCATACTGGTATAAACGTTTACACAATACGTTAGATAGAATGTTCTTACCGAAATTTAGCAAGGATATTCCTCGATGGGGGATGGGTTGCACACAAAAAACAATGTTTAAAATATTTGTATTAAAAATGTAAGCAAATTTATCGAATTCGCACGAACGAAACCATAGCCTAAAGATGGATAGTTACACCAGCAGAACCGCTGCTACCCTATGTATGCCTCATAGAACCTACTTGGACGGAAGGCGCGTTGCTACGTGCCGAAAAGTGTGTTGCAGAAAGTGTACATATAGTGTGCAATTTCACTCAGAAACCATAGAAGGCTCATTGAAAGTACCATAATTTACATTTGAGGACATGTGACTAGGAAACCACTTTATGTCAATATGTCAATATTGGGGCACAGACTGCGAGTTACGGCGCAACCACATTTCCTTAGCCACATGTATAATGACCCCGTCGATGAAATTCTAACAGTTTGCTCTGATCAGAGAACAATCTGTCTGTTTCATCCGCTTTTCGTTCCTTTCAACTCAAACATGTCCGGGAAACCCAGCAGAGTACAACCGAGTGGTTAATTAGATACCTTTGAGCAAGGAAACAATTAAGCCCTATGTTAATATTTTTTTTCCAAAACCGTTAACCCTATTATCATCATATCTATGTGTAAAAATATACGAACTTACGAACAAAAAATGGAAAAACGGATAAAATTAATCCTTAATCGCATTTCTTATATTCGTTTTTTATTTCTGTCCATATTTCTGTCCAAACCTAATAAAGGATTCTTATTTCTTTGTTTATCCGCCTTATAAGCGCACCCATTCAAACTCGCTTGAAGGTTTTTCTTAGAACAAACAAAAAAAAATATTTAATTCTACAACATAAATATTCAATATATGAACAAAGGAGTCTAGTTATTATTTTAATTCATTAGCCTTCATCTAAAAAGCGTTCTACCCTTAGCGTAGCGAGAAGACAAACATAACAAGCGAATAATTGAAAACCAAAATTGTGAAAATTAGTCCCTCTGTCTGTGAATTTCCACAAGAAGCTAATTAGATACATTTTATCCTGTATCTGACCTAAGCCAGAAAGAGAATAAAGAATATAAATTAAAATAAAATAAAAAGCGTTGTGGCTAATCTTTTATATTTCCAGAGTTAATCGCCTAAAGGAGGGTCGCTGTGTGATTGTGTTTCATTTCTCACATTCATTCGTTTATATATTTTCTTTAATTTTTGTTTTGCTCAAATTTACGATATTTTTTTTTATAATATATTTTGCTTGGTGTTAGGTGGATGTTCGCTTCGACGGAATATAAATTGAGTGAAGTAGGACGCGCTAAGTACACTTTGGGGAAATCAATTAAAATTGAATTTGTATTTCGTATTTATTTACTCCCGAGAAATTAATTAAATTTCCAACAAAGTAATCTGTAGATGTAGATGTAAGTAAATTATTGAAATACAGGAGGTGAGGTATAGTCAGGTTGGACTTGAATGAAGTACGGCTGACACTGGAATATGGTAGAATTCATACAGATATACTTTGATTTGTCTACCGATTGATGAAAGAAGTACCGCATGAATAAACATTCAAACGTTTTTGATAGACAAAATCTTGTAATGTTTTCAAGACTTCTGGAGTTTTCATTAAATATGCACCAAACAGTATTGTCCTTTCAATGTCTTCTATCTCTTCCTGCTTCAATAACTTTTGTCTGGCGGGAAGTCCGCTTCAATAGGTTTAGTCGTATTTTAATGGCACCAATAGTCTATGTGGGTCTTGATCGTTAATTTGTATGGATTAAAAAAAAAAATACACATCGTCGGCTTAGAGTCACGGTTGCCACATGAAAAAAAAATTAAAATGACCAACTTTAAACAAAAATTACCCAAAAAATTGTCAGAAATGGAAAACACAGAACAAATAATTCATCACATTTATTTGAGCATACTCTGGCCGACATAAATCTATGATACAAATTACTTTAAATTGAAATATGCCTTCTTATACATATTTACGCATAAGACAAGAATAAAATGGTAGTGGGGTGTATTATCATCCCAAAGCAAGTATATCCAATTAAAGTAAATATGTCCGATTTTTGACATATGAGCTGAGATTGATAAGCTGAGAATCGTAGATTTTTAGTTTTTATTTAAGGCATCATAACTTTTTCTGAGCTTATAAGTTTATAATAAATAACACAAGATCCTTTTTTGTATAGTTAAATTACGTCAAGAAAATATGTGCGGTTTTTTCGGCTATATCTAATAGTTCTGAAGTTATGATAGTTATACCTTGAAATCAGACTTTTTCACTTTAACTGGATATAACTTGCGTTGGGGTAATAGTAGCCCCACTGCCATAACATTTTATTTTCGTCGCGTTTCCATTAATTTCATCCTTAAAAAGCGTTTTCAATACTTTTATATTCTGATGTGACTTATACGTAAATATAAGAAAGTATACTTCAATCTAAAGTAAGTACACGTAAATTTAAGTAGGCCACTGTACAAATCAAATGTTATTTTGAATTATGCTCTCGAGTTTTCTCGTTTTGCGAAATGACCAAATTTGGTCATAACTTTTGATCATATTTGAGATTTATTTTCTGTAGTAGGCCACTACTGTAAAGAGTACATTAGAAAAGAATATGCGAATAGGAAGAAGTCAGAATGTAAAGAATCTACCGGTGCACAGGGGGGCAGTTGTTAGTAATACGTAGACGCGCTGGGTTGCATTATTCAATCAAACATTTTACTAAGAAAACAGTGTAACGAAGGCCATTAAAATACCATAAGAATTAAAGATTAACATTAAATCCGCAGAAGTAAAAGTGGTCGAAATCGCACGTTGATTCCTTAACCTTCGAACTAAACTGCTGATTTAAACGGAGGCCATTAAAATACCATAAGAATTAAAGATTAAATTAAATCTAAACTCATTAATGGAGTTAACAGGAGTTTCATCAGATCACGATTTATGATCTGGAAACTATTCCACTGTTCTCCACTACGGGGAACTAAATTCTAATCGGAAGTTATTTCGAATTTACGATCCCTGTTGCCATACTGAAATTGGAATACCATTAAAAATCCGGAAAAAGAGCTACTTTAATAAATTAAATAAATAAGGATTTACAATCACCCTATCACACAATTTAATAAACTAACAAGGAAAATTGTGTGGTACGTATGCAGTACACTTTTTATCACTTATCCAGTTGACTGGAGATAGATGAAAAATTGCGGATGATAGATGACAGCTGACAACTAGAAAATGTCATCAGTCGTCGGTTGACGTATAGCACATAGCGGTTTCTCGTTTTTTTTTGTTTCAACAGTTAATAAATTATCAAACGTACACATTTAATCTTTAATGCTCTGAGTTCGGATTTGTCGACACATTTAAAAAAAAGTTCTAGAGTTAGGGTCTATCCCCAATTTTTATCCCAGCTACTTCCCACTTAAGTTTTAACATATTACATTTTGAAAACACATGCAAATTTTTGACTTTCAAGTCAATTTCCTCAAAAACATATACTTCATTTGCTCTTTTTGATGAACCTAATATCAAAGCTGGTCAATGAACATATAAAAAGTGTTTGCTAGTCCTAATCATATTTGATACTTGTTGTTTAGAGTAGCGTGTTATGTACAGGCCAATATGTCTTAGCAAAATATTTCTTCCCAATCGATACAAAGATAGTTGATGATATAATTAATTTGTTATCTTTATAATACAGAAGTTCTATTTCGGCAACCCCAAACCTTGAAGGCGTGGTCGTGTAGTGTTCTGCTTAAACTTAAGCAATGGATGTTGTTAGCATAGAAAATTTCCTAAATAAGTTTCCATATTTAAGTAGTAGACAAACCAAAGTTTCATCTTCAATTTGGCGCTTCAACATCGTAATACTTGGGTAACCCCTCCCCTTTTCTATTTTCGTGAATACGAATAAGATCAAAATTTAACAAGAAAACTCCACTCCAAAACAAAATATTAACTATTCCGCATTCTCTGGTCCAACTTTTGTTTAGGAACATAATACATCCCTCTCTTACTCAGTGAGTTCGATATTTCACCAAAACCCGGGGAATATCCGCAAATCGCACAAAGAAGTTTGCTTAATGTTGTTGTTGGCCATCTGAGAAAGCTATTGAATGTTGGTTTTAAATTAAATCAAAGTCACCCACATTAAAAGCCAGTTGACAACCCCATTAGCGTGGAAAATCCTGTGATGGATGGACAAACGATGACTAACAAAGTGTTGCAGGATAGGATTTGAAATTAGTGTGGATAGTGCATGAATTCATTGAATCTGGGCTATGTCAAGAGAATGACACCTTTTTTCATTTTCGTTCCCATTCTCATTCTCTTTCATCAGAAGCTAATACCTTGAAAAAAGGCAGTGGGCGTCATCGTCTGTGGCAGTACATCGCGAGTACACTGCGATGACGCTCCCTTGTGTATAATCGAGCATGCGATTGAAAGCGCGATAAATCGAGGTTAATAGTTTCACAAATGAATGGGCCACCACCGCAAGCCGCCTCAACTCTGTTGCAATTTGCTTATCTCCTTGATCATCATCATCTGCTGCGGGCATTTCGTTTCGTTCTCCTCTTTTTTGTTCTGCGGTTTTATTTAGCTCCTTTGAATTGATACCACAATCCAAAATTAGAGGAAGGAACACAAATATCTGTATATCTGCTACGACCGGCATGTACGTACGAACGTAGGTGGTTGTGAGGATGAAATTGAAATGAATTGAATGCGGATAACGGGGTGGTGAAGCGCGAAAACGTGTGCTTTTACTACGGATTCTTTATCATTTGCTAAGTTGAATGAGAGCGACTTGAAAATCGCGTGGCACTGGAGGGTTTTCCTTCATCTCAAAAAAAAAAAAAAAATCTTGAAGTTAATTGGACGAGTTATTCGAAAATAATTGCGAGAATTTCAGTGAGATAGGATATACGTATTTCAAGAGAAATGGCAAAAGTGTAAATCACTGTCATCCAGGAAAATAACGGAGAATAAAATACAGAGTATACTTTCTTGGCAAATAACGATTGAAATAAGAGTGTGCATGGACATACTAAGCTACTACTGCGCACCATGCCAAGGCTTTAAGTTTGGCTATAAAACTTATGGCTTTAAAGAAGATAGTTTGATACTGACGTATGAACTAAATTCATTTCAGATCCATGGAGTCTTGCCTCTAAGTTTTATAATTACAGCATTGCAAATTTCTCAATGAGCGATATCAAGCAAGACGTTTTGGATTGGAACAGACAAATCATTAATGTTGATCCGTTATAATAAAGATGAGAACAATCCTACACTCACCTCTTTTCGGTTACTCAGAATTTTTTCGAGATCATGACGTTCCATACAAGTTTGCAGGTGCAAAAGGTGGTAATTCATGATGTGGCATCCTGAGAATTGTCAACTTTCTGTGCCATAAAAAGTTTGACAATTGTGTTTAAACATATTTAAATGATAAAATTAATTTTCTGTAAGTTACATTTCTGAAACCGATGTCGAACACAAAACAAGAGCCATGTGGGCCAGTAGACGCTTGTATGGCAGGACTTGGGGTCTTGGTCCCAGAATGATATTCTGGCTGTATACAATGATGGTCAAACCCATCATCGTATAGGCGTTTTGCCTATCTCGGTGCACCTGACCAAGAACCGCACTTGAGGCCATTGTTGGGCTCCCTCCCATACAGATCTTCATTAAGAAGACAGCTGCCAGAAGCGAATTAAGCTGCAGATTGAATACAAGTTTAATCCAGTAGACCATGAAAGTACTTAAAGAAATCCCAAACATGAACATTCATTACTGCATCCCTGATATTATGGTGAGGGTGTACATGTTTGGGAATCTATTTGAGGTTGAAATATTAGACCGTTCTAAATGGGAAAATGGCTTGTCTGGTACACCAACAGATCAAAAATGGAAAATGTAGTTAGAGCTGGTGTCTTTGGACCCAACACCAAGGTCTCGATACCAATGGGAATGTGTCCCGCGGTATTTCAGGCGAAAATCCATGCCATAGAAATCTGTGCAAATTTAATTTCCCGAAAAGGAATTAAAGGTGCCAGAATTCACAACTTCTCGGATAGTCAAGCAGCACTACATGCACTATCATCTAACACTGTGAATTCGGTAACAGTGAAGTGCTGCTACGATGCCTTGCAAAACCTAGACAAACATAACAAAGTTATACTCGGATAGGTATCTGCAGATGAGCTGGCTAGAGCTGGATCGGGATCTGCGTTCTTTGGACCAGAACCTTATTGCAGAGTCAATTGAGCTACTGCTTTAAGGCTAATTAACGATTGGGAACAACAACTTTGTCTGAACCACTGAGAAAGTGTTTTGGGTTTAAGACAATCCAAAAGATTAATCAACCCCTACTCCTACAAGGAAACTCTACTCTACAGGATGGAGAATACTAGGCAGCAAAAAGTTTGTAACTTCCTCACATGCCATAACGGCCTGGGATATAATATCATGAACTTGTGGCCAGAAACTGAATGTCGACTCTGTCTAGAGGACGATGAGATTTCTGAACATATCCTCTGTTAGTATCGGGCCCATCATTTGTTAAGATGACGGATCTTCCATAAAGAGTTCCGTACATCAGCAGAACTCAGAAACTCTGCAGCTAAGGACATTGTGGCATTCACTAGTGAAGTCACATGTTTCTCAGGCTAACAGCCCCTTGAGATACAATAGACCTTTGAGGTCGCAGTGTCAGCCATGTGCGCAAGGTAAAAAAAAACTTTCTCAGTACATGAGATGGGTGTTTGAAACGCAAAATGAATGGTGACAAATTTATTAAAATCACTTTTTAGGTTTTGAAAAATTATATTATGTTTTTGAGAAAACGGATTTAATTTAAATTTAAGAAAATCGTTATATGAAAAAAAATTTTAAAAAGATTATTTCAAAAATCGAAGAATGCAAATTTAAGTCGAATTAGTAGTATAAAAAAAACAATAATTTTTTTTGAGTTCGCTTTGTTAGTTTTCGAGATACTGACGGTTTTATAAATTACAGTTATTCGATTTTTTTCCCGAAAACTATATCTCTTATCACTTTAACTTTAGCTTTAGAACGGTTATTTTAAATTGTGGGCGTTCCAGTGGGTGGATTAATAAATATGTACACTTTACCATTTCGCAACCCTAGGGAGTTCGTCTTAACTTTTGATGCTAATCATAAATACATATGCGTTTATTGGTCAACGACGAATATTATGGTACATATGTTACAAACTTTGTGTCAAAAGTAAACACTTTGACACGATGGCAGAAGGAAGATGACACCAAGAAAGACCTTCATTTCTATGGAACGACGAGTTGTGGAGTGCAGAATTGTGTAAAGAAAGTAAGTTATTGTCATGCAATGCAACAGGAAGCAAGTTTCAAATACATTATAGCTTTGAAGTATATGGCTTTTCTCTGGAGCCCAAAGAATACGAAACGCAATCAAATGTAAAGTGCAGATTTTTGAGTCTATGGGTGACGCCTGTGCCGTAACACTGCTTGCTATGCAGAATGCTTTAAAAAAATGTTAACAATTATCTATGTAAGTCAAGTCATTGCTGAACTTTGGTTTGTAAAGTTCAAATTAAATACCAACCCCCCAACACCTAGGCAAATAAACTTAAATATTATATTTTATTTATTTTAGGGCTAAGATATGTAAATACTCTTTCTTCCACTGCAAGGGATTCAACTTAAGAATATTATGACATCAAAACTAATTACCATCATCCAAGCCCACAAGAACTTTAGTATTTTCAAATCCCGTGTAGCAAAAATGAATAAAATGCAAATACTTTCTTTAAAAGCAACTAACCATGTGAATCATAAGCCTTTTAGCCACCAGCATTTCCTTCTTCTTCGTCTCATTGGCAGCACAAACAAAAAAAGAATACACTTGTTAATAATAAAATTAAAAATCCTTGCCATTCAATTTCATTAGTTATGCATACATCAGTGGAATTTTCAATTAATTCGCCTGTCTGGTGCAATTTGCAATAAAACAAGAAGACACACAAAAGAAGGGGTAGAGAAAAAGAAACAAGTAAACATAAAATAATCAGTATTGCCATATTAAAGATTTCATCGCAATTTAATAATAAATAATAAATTTGATATTTCTTTTATTCAACGCTTTTAAATGTTACCGCCAAGACTGTCGAATATTAGGATGACGTTATTTTCTGTGACTTAAGTAAGATAATGCTGTATTATAAAGAGAGACCTAATAGAGCATGGCGGTAGCCTTTAAAAGCGTTGGACAAAATAAATTTTATTCCAAAAGTTAAATTTGGTAAATTGTCTGTTATGGTGTGGGCTTGCATTAAGCGTTCTTAGCTGCATAAAAGCGACCTTAAATTTGGATTTGATTAAATGCACCAAACACTGCAATTTAAAGTTTACCAGGACGATGATCAAAGACATAAGGGGCATATAGTGTGTGGCTGCTTTACAATTGTACCTGTAGAGAAATTGTGTGCACATATGGAAAAAAATTGATAAAAGAAACCTAAGATTAACACAATTAAAATACATAGCGAATACGATTTTAAAAATTAATTAAATTGATGAAACGCACACTAGAAGAAGCTATGCTTGAAGCTGACTTGTAAGGCAAAAGCGATTTTTGTATAAAAGAACTTGGCTATTCTTTAACATTTATTTTTTTGGTGTGATTTCAATACTCTTTGCAAAGATTTTTTTATACATGGAAATTTTGCAAAATTTCCTTTCCTTTTAGAGGAAAATACAATCTGTTCTATAGAGATCCCTGTTTGCCTTAAAAACGCCCCTAAATGGAACAATATTTTATTTTCCATTTCTCTTTTAGATTTCACTTCTTTTTACGGCTAACCTGTTAACGAGTGTCGATTTTAAAGGAGAACTTGGCTTGGCCCCTAAATGGAAAATAAATATATATTTTATTTTTTTCCGATTTTGTTCTTAAAATCAAACTTTCATGTAAAAAATCATAATTGTAGCACTTTTGGGGACTGCGTTAATAGATGTGGGTGGCTGCCACGCCCCCTGGATTTCGAGGTTCTACGATGATTAGAAGTGCTCCATTGTTATGATGATAAGTGAGAGAAGTGGGCGTCTACCACGCCCAATGGATGGAAAATCACAAATGTTAGATTTTGCCCTGTGGTTTTTCCGCAAACCCTCTTACTGTGCCAATTCAAGGTTCTATGATGATTGGAAGTGGTCCATAGTTTTGATGATCTGTCAGTGAGTCAGTGAGGCAGTTACGGCTTGCTTGCTGCTGTGCGTCCCAATAAATCCTGAAAATTTGATGTCTCTAGCTTTGTTGTAAGCAAAGTTAGAGGGGGGCGGGGGGGTGAAAATGGCCTGAGTTGGTTCGTGTAAATAAGGGTGTAGTGCCAAAGTTGCTAAAGAACTTGGCTGGGCACTACCGTGCCGCTTGGTTTAAGGAGTGGAAAAAAATAAAATAAGAAAAAAACATATAGATGAGTCTTTATTAGCAAGAAAGAAGTAATCCGAAGAAATATTTATTAAAAAAATATAACACAGAAGTAAATTCAGTTTAAAAAATCTTTTCAGCAAATTAAAAATATGTCTTACATTTAATCGCCGTTTCTGGCAACATTGGCACACCTTCAAACTGTAATAACTATGCATGGTCTACACGCTAAATGCATTCTAATGAGAACAGACAGACTGACATAGGTATAGAGACTAGTTGTCTGTTCACCTTGCTGTATCATCGTAAACTTTTTGATAACCGCGGATCGTGAAAGGGTAAAATAATCTACAAAAGTTGCAGTTTGGATATACTTGAGGATTTTTTTGTAAGATTTATGACCCATGCATCAATTCCTGTCAATTGACCAATTCAGTTCGAACTGGAATTGGTAGAATAAGTGGCGGTGCCATGGATTTCCGGAACGAATGTGTATTGGCAACCAAACAGCGAAAACGTGGAGTGAAGTTTTAATTTTAATGTAAGCGGAAGCAGTAATATACTTGTGTGTATGAATATTGAAGGATGCATTTCACAGTGATTGACAAACAGTGGACGCGCTTTAACATGATGGGCTTCTGAGTTAATAAAACGGAAATCACAACTTCGGGGTATTTAAATAATGGAGTGGACTATGATTTTTAAATGAAAATCGTAATATAAAAATTATTTAATTACGTATATTGATTATTTCAAATATGTAACAAGATATCAAGTATCCATTCATTAAGACTTACTCAAAAAATTAAATTAAAAAGAGTATTGAATACCTGATATTTTTTTATTTGTCTGTGTCAAATTACAAAACTGTGAAAGTAAAACACATAACAGATGACAGATTATTTTATTATTCAATTTGGAAGAATGTACAAATGATACCAATTAATTATATTCAGAAAATAATTTTCTTAGAAATAAATAAACAATAAATAAATATAAGGCTCATATAGAACTTTAAGCCAAGCTTCTTAAACCATTGTGTGTGCGAAGGTAAAACTACAGTTTAACCGTACTTATTATTTTCTGAATATATTAAATTGGTATCATTTGTATATTCTATCAAATGAATACGGAGGTGATGTTATGGTAGGGCGCATGCACCAAATCATCAACCAAGTTTGGGTGGAGGAAAGCATGCCCGATGACTGAACCATCAGCTCCATATGTCCCATCTACAAGAAAGGCAATCCTATGTCTTGCAAGAACTGAGGCATATCCCTGCTTAATGTCGCATATAAGATCCTATCCAACGTACTGTGTGAACGTCTCAAACCTTTCTGCAACACACTAATCGGCACGTACCAGTGTGGCTTTCGTCCCGGCAGATCAACTGTAGATCAAATCTTTACGCTAAAGAATCTCGTTTCAAGTCGAGACACACCAACTCTTCATCGACTTTAAAGCCGCATATGACAGCATTCATCGTCAGGAGTTTTTGTGGCGATGGCCGAATTCGGGATCCCGTCAAAACTGATCTAGATGTGTCGCACGACACTAGATAACACGCGATGCAATGCGCAGTTTGGCAGCAGCTCATCTGAACTCTTTCAAACATGCACCGGATTTCGGCAAGGAGAAGC
Source organism: Ferdinandea cuprea (assembly GCA_963576555.1). Classification (NCBI taxonomy): domain Eukaryota; kingdom Metazoa; phylum Arthropoda; class Insecta; order Diptera; family Syrphidae; genus Ferdinandea; species Ferdinandea cuprea. The sequence goes on along the minus strand of OY754958.1, from coordinate 80,901,372 downwards.
GCTGTCGTGTGATTTCTTCAATCTTGTTTTTGAGCAGATAGTGCGCTGGGCAGGTGTCAACACGGAAGGCACTATTTTCAACAGATCAGTCCAACTGCTGGGGTATGCGGACGATATATCATCGGTCGATCCCAGCGTGCCGTGATAGAGGCTTTCAAGGCTATTGAGGTACAGGCGAAACTAGTTGGCCTTGAAGTGAATGAGGACAAGACTAAATATATGCTATCAACAAACAAACAATCATCTTTCCACCGACTAGGACAAAATGTCACTGTTGATAGCAGCAACTTCGAGGTAGTTAAGGAGTTCATCTACCTCGGGGTAAGCATCAACTCCACAAATGACATCTTAGTGCAGATCCGTCGAAAACTCGTCGACTAGCGTCGACTAGCGACTAGCTCGGCCACATCGAGCGAATGGACAACAACGCTCCAGTCAAGAGGATCTTCGAATCCCAGCCCCCAGGTTCGAGACGACAAGGAAGACCGAACCTCCGTTTTAAAGATCAAGCCATCGCGGATGCCAGAGCTCCTGGTCTGGACAACTGGAAGCAGCGTGCTCGGGATCGCAGAGGATGGAAGGCTGCCGTATCTCAGGCAGGGACTCTTCACGGGTCGGGAGCCCGTTAAGTAAGTAAGTAAGCATCAAAATCAATAATGAAATAATCTGTCATCTGTTATGTTGTTTGCTTTTACAGTTCTGTAATTTTACACATGAAAATAAAAAATTCCGAACAGAAAGTTTGAGAAGCTTTTTACCCTTGAATGTTCGTAGCAAGAAGTATGGCAGCGAATAACAATTTAAGTAGTACTTAGATATTTGTACGCTTAGTAGTCCAACGTACTAACTACGGAGCTATACTGTATCCACAAGACTGGACATCGAATTTGAATTATTTTAACTCTTATGCACATTGCTATGTACCTAATTTTTCGATAGTACTTAATAGTATTTTAAGAAGTAATCCTATGGAAAAAATATCATTCAGCATGAAGGTCTTATTTCCAATATTCAACGTGGTCATTAAGTTTAAGGAATAAATAATAAATATTGGTTTCGTATTTAAATGAAGTAGATATCTTACCAGGTCCTGACCTTAAAAACATACCGCACCTCCGGTAGTAGGTGCAATAAATTAAATTTTCTTAGTAATTATGTCTATGATTTTTTTCAATAATGCGATTGCTAAAGAGTTTGAATTTCTGCAGTAAGGTTAGGTGCTGTGCCATTAAAAAGTGTTAGATTCTTCTATAATCTGTCCAACATAAACTGGCAGTACACGTCTTATGGGGAAGCTTTTTCAAAATCAGTATCGTGCCATTTTTATCCATAATACTAAATTGAAAGAAACCCCCATAAAAAATGTCTTCTTAAAGTTGGATTATATTCTAGAATAGATTGATAAAAATTCCAAGATAGTAATAATATATCAAAAAACCAAGCAGCCTTCAAAGCTTTGATGCCAATGCCAGTGATATTGGAGTATCTACATTGACTTAATTAAATTAGTCATGAATAACAGAGTAACCGTCTGCTGGTAGTACAAAGGGCAAGTATAAAACAAACTTTTGAAAATTTTAATAATTACACTACAAACTTGGCATTCTTTTTTTAGATGTCAGTACTTTTTGTGGCTGACTTGTAAGGCAAAAGCGATTGTTGTATAAGAGAACTTGGCTATTCTTTAACATTAATGTTGTTGCTGTGATTAGTTTATTGTTGTTTAAGTTATTGTTGCACTGATTACAAGACTTATGTTGCATCATTTTAATAAAGCTATAAAACTTAATTTCATTCCATACGTATATTTTTTGCAAACAAATGTGTTTATGAATATCGAAAAAAGATACACTTTTTGATGAGAAATTTTTTTAAATCAATTACTCTTCATCTAGTGTAATATTGTATAACTATATATATATGTATAAAAATAAAAAAACCTTTTACTTTATACGCCACTTACTTTATTTTCGATCGGTGCTTAAGTGCGTTGGAGCACTAAGCCAGGGGTCGCTGGTTCAAATCCCGCCCCGTACCACCTGAACGTTTTTATTCGCTATTCCACCTCTTGCGAAGTGACAGTCGGAAAGATGCTCGACACACTTAGACCTATGTAAGTTTCATTCTGATTCCAAGTGGAGGTATTTCACTAGGTAAAACACTAAATATGCGTTAAATTATTGATTCGATTAGTCTGTGGATTCAAATTGAAGAAACGCACACCATGACAAATTTCATATTTTGATTCAGTGAAATTACAACTTTGTAAAATAATAAATATTTTTATTTTTCTGGAGAAAATGCAAGTTTTTAATGTTTTACAGGACACTTGGTCCTGATTTAAATATTCCAAAGGCATAAAACGTCCAAACAAACATCGTATATCGCCTTTTATTGACTTGAAACTGGATTTTAAATGGCAGCGCCAAGGCCAAAATCAGTCATGGCAATGTTGATCTTATTGTCAACCACTTGTTTCAAAATTTAGCTAGATGGAAGACAGATATTATAGCATAGCTATTCTTCAAGAAAAGGGAGTGTGTACCTTTGGCAAACACATCTCTGGATGTGTGATATGCTTGAAATGAATCCAAAATTTAGAGGCATCCACGATACAAGGGATAAAGAAAATCTGGAATTGCTTAAAATTTTTAAGACAATTGGATACCACTTCTACAGGCTGTACTTTTGGGCGCTTACAGAATGATTAATGCATCATAGATTTTCAGAAACTAAAATGAAATATGGTGTAACAGTATAAATCAACACTTTGCAAAGCAACATAACGAATATAGGAAATTCAGAGGCTTAATACATTGTGTTTTAGGTAAAATAGCCCCCCCTGCGGGCACTCGCGTTTGACTTAATGGTTTTTAAGCATCCAATTAAACTCTCAGACGAAGGAGTCTATAATCCAATTGAATGAAACACAAAAGTCATTGGGATAGGAGCAGCATATTACCGCGAATCATTTAAATGCGATCATTGACAATGTAATCTTAAGCAAGCCTTAAGCATAAAATACTGGTTTAACTTTGGAAGCACGTAAATTGTGTGTTGACTTTTACTTTTATTTTAAATTTTCTAAGATTAACAGAATTTAATCGTTTTTATTTTATATCAAGGCTCAGGGAGCAGGGCAAAATAACTTTATTTTCTCAGTGCCAAATTTAATGCACAAATATAAAATGTCGTACCTACGAAGTCACTTATAAAAAATAATTGAGGGTTGTACAATGAATTAAATATCCAATTAATTTGAATGACATAAGAAAACGAAAAAAAACATCATTAAACACATTCCAGGATCCTTAAACAGAAGAATATAGGTAGTACATATAAGGACCATGGCATGGACACAATTTTTATAAAAAAAATCAACCCCTCAGTATAGCAACCAATTTAAATTTTAAATGCTCTCCATTTCTCTGAAAATAAAATGAAACAAAAAGGATGTGTCTCAATAAAACTCATTCATCCGTTTGGCAACCGCAAAAGTAGGAGACCCATCTAGCATCGACAATTTATCGGACAGAACCAGGAACCAACGTTCTCTGGTTTGTACCTATCCATACGAAAAAAAAAATTCCTTTTAACGGAAGAAGCGGCACGGCAGCAAAACTCGTTTCCATTAATAAAGAGGTGTACCATCACCATAATCATCATCAGAATTACCGCCCTCGTTGCAATATTGCACCAAAAGCGAGCAAAAAGAAAATAAGACAGAAAATAAAACATGTACAAAGGAATACCAACATTAAAATGCTGTCAAATTAAATATGAATCAGGACAAAAAAAATAATAACTCAGACAGATGCAGTCACCTTGACAGGAAGGAAACTGCAAAAGGAAATGCTTTAGAGGATGGAAATTTATGTATGCAAGTTAAGCGAAGAGCGGCACCGATGTCTGTAGTTCAATTATTAAAAAGACTGAATTATTAACCCAAAGGGAGATGGGTTTACCTCTCACTCAAAGCGTCATTAAAGATCCAATAAGATGCATAGAGTAGAAATGATTGATAATAGCGTATTGGATATATGGAGATGATTATTAACTTTATATGCATTATTGGCTGATCAACTTTAAGGACTTACGCTGCCGCCGTGTTGACCAAAAAGTTATAAGTGCCTCTTGATAAGCAAAAAAGTCCTTTACCCCGACAAATTATATGGATGCCGGAATTTCTGGCTCAACATTTTCAGATTATTTCCGTTTATGTGTGACGAGCTGTGTCACGTAAATCATCATCATCATGTAAAATGATAAATATTTTGCTCATATTACTATTAGAAGCCCCAGTTAGAAGCTCATAATAGGATGAAACGTAAAATATTAGCAATTGTGTTCGTAGATATGCATCTGGAATGTATGCAGTTCTGTGTGCTTTCATGTGAGTCATAAAAAGGTTAAGTCAGTTCGTTACTTGAAGCTTACAGTTAGGTATGTAATCTTCCATTCTATTATGTAGTTTCCCGTAGAATATTGCCACAATCTGGCACAGCGCACTGTTGGTTTTGTTGGTTTAAATGCATGCTTGAATGAATCTCTCTGCATTCTTTCTTGCTAAACACGGTAATACAGTCCCCGCATATAAAAGATTCAGCATTAACAGCAGATATGGAATTAAAACTATAATCATTTGAATGTGCAAAGCTATATTTTTGGCAAGAGCGAAAGAGACCTGAAAATAATTTCCGATATCAAACAGCAAATTTGAGGCTCCTTATCCTCTTATGACATTTAATACTCGCGAATGTTTATTGGTTTGGTCAGGATAATTGTATGCACTTTGTACAAATATCACACATTGTGAATACTTAAAATGGCAGTAAATTTCAATACAGCGAAGTAGATCTTGGAATACATATGGTTCAACAAAAATTATAAATGCTTTTTATACCCTATCCTAAGGGTATATTAATTTTGAGACATAGTTTGTAACACCCCTTAATATTAGTCGTAAACCCATAAAAGTATATATTTTTATGATCAGGACCAAATCCTGAGACTATTTAGCAATGTCCGTCCGTCCGTCCGCCCGTACGCAATTTTTAGACCTTAAAAATTAAGCTAGGAAGCTGAAATTTGGACCACATATTCCCTAGGGCTTCGAAATGGTTAAGTGTAAAATTTGTTTGAATACGCCTACTGCCACGCCCAAAATTTAGAAAAAACAGTTTTAAAGCTAAAGTTAGAGAGATAGAGTGTTACAACCTTCATAAGATATGTAGCCACTGCCCTCCTTTATAAGTTTGTAATATAAAGTTTTTGCCTCGCCTACTTTTTGTGGGCGTTTTTTACTAAAATGCTGTTTTCTTCGAAAACTTTCACAGATATAGGAGTAGTGTGGCAGCCCTGCGATGTGACTACCAAGACCAATTTGATATAATGAGGTATCCCTGCTTATCAAAGAATTGTGTTAAATGGTTTCCTTGATCTTTTATTATAAATGTCGGGCCACAAAACCATGGCCCGATATAGTATAAACACTATTGGGTTAATATATTGCGTCATAGTCACCATTAGCTGGTAATTTAACCTCTAGGACGGTTTGCGCTGCCATCTCGGCCCCATCGATCTCAGCTTTAAAAACATTAGAGTGATTTTCACCTGGGACGAGCATTAAGAATTATGGACGAGCATTAAGATTCTCTCGAATCATTGGTGAGGGTTTTTTTTATAACTGCCAGTTTTGGTCAATGTCATACAAAGTCAAGTATGAGCTAGTGTCCGAAAGTGCAAAGCTTCTAAATGGATACTTATCCTTAAGCGAGATGTGGGAAGCGCAGGTTGTAAAGAGGGGAATTGTACATACCACCGGCACTTCTTTTATTCCATCATTAGAATAGACTATTTTTCTATTCTTGTCATCAGACGAGTCCATCGCCACTAAACGACAATTTCACTTGGCTTACACTTCTAAAAGCAAAACACCAATATTCAATTAAGATAGATTTTAAGTTCATATCGAGTGAAATGTAAAATCTAAACAGTTTTTATACCCTATCCTAAGGGTATATTAATTTTGACACATAGTTTGTAACACCCCTTAATATTCGTCGTAGACCCATAAAAGTATATATATTTATGATCAGGACCAAATCCTGAGACTATTTAGCAATGTCCGTCCGTCCGTCCGCCCGTACGCAAATTTTAGACCTTTAAAATTAAGCTAGGAAGCTGAAATTTGGACCACATATTCCCTAGGGCTTCGAAATGGTTAAGTGTAAAATTTTTTTGAATACGCCCACTGCCACGCCCACAATTTAGAAAAAACCGTTTTAAAGCTAAACTTAGAGAGATAGAGCGTTATAACCTTCAGAAGATATGTAGGCACTGCCCTCCTTTATAAGTTTTTCATATAAAGATTTTTGCCACGCCTACTTTCTGTGGGCGTTTTTCACATTTTCTTCGAAAATTTTCATAGAAAGCGAAAAAAAATGTTAAACAAGATATTTAGCCAATATTTTTTCCAATATATCGTTCATACAAAGTTTTTGGCCACGCTCACTTTTTGGGGGTGTTTTTCCAAAAACAATTTTTTTTTTGCTAAATTTAATATAATGAAATAAAATGCTATCCATCATATTCTTAATGCTTTTTTCTTTGGGGCATATAGGGATATGGATAGGGATCATACTGTTCGCCCCAAGCCTTTTCTTATGTTTTTTTATAAGTTTCATAGAATGAAATAATAATTATTTGCTATCCATAATGTATTTAAGCTTTTTTCTTTGCGATATGGATAGGGTATTATACTGTTCGCCCCAAGCTGACTGTAGCCGTTCTTTATTTTTTTATTATTATTTATTCGTTTTTAGTTAAAAAATTCAAATATTAACTTTTGTCCACCTAAATATAAGTTTGACTAAACTTGATAAGATATCACCATCCTTGACCTATTCTGTCAGCAATTACGAAAATTCAACGAGTATATTGCTACTTTACAAACACGTATATCCTTTAGTAAGTCCAGTCAACCACAAAATGCGTTCGTTTTTAATTAAAAGTCAATTTGAACATTAACTACCACGGCGTAGTCGCTTATACCTCCTGCAAAAGGGAACGATAAGCGCCAACATGTCTGTTTTCAAAGAAAAAATGCAAAACTAATATACCCACGCAACGCATAGCCTGTAAAACATTGTAAAAGTTGTATTCAACAAAAACTTGAGAGAAGTATTAAAATTCTTTTGGGAAAAATTAAGCGCAGAATCGACCGAATCTTCTTTGACAAAACAAACATTTTTAACAAATCTCTAGACGATAAAAAGGGCATGCTTGCCTCTGCATTTTATTTGTTAACTTAACAAATTTTATTCAGGTAGGAGTCATCGGGATTTTAAGCAAAGCATAAACGTACAGAAATTCTGAGCTGTAATTTTAGACCATTGCACCCTAAGGGATGGAATGACAAGTTAGGTACGAAGAAAATCTAATCGTTTACCGGATATACTGTGTAAGTTTTTGGGGTAGGATACCTTTACCTTTTCTGCTGGTTTTGCATTTTTCATACTCTCTTGAAGGATAGATCCCTTCATGAATTGGTTTAAAATTGATTAGGTTCCATGTCTCACTGGTGTTAGATAAACATGTTTACATAATTTATTATCGGGTTACTTGATTTAAGCAAGAATACGATATTCAGGTGAAAAGGTAACATAATCAATTTAGATGTTGAAGGTGTGAAATACGATGCAAGACAAATAGTGGAAAAGAAATTTAGGATGAGTCTGACTTGCTTGTTGGGTAAACTTACATGCAGGATCCGCAAACTATACTTCTGATGTAAGATTTGCTTTTGGCTGGTGCCTTGCTGACTAGGCAATTTGTCCAAGTATTCGCAATGCAGACGCGCCGAATATATTGTGCAAAAGTCCTTATTTCCTGCAACATTGCTTAATGTTCGTGAGGCCTTATCGTGAAATATTACTTCTACTGATTTTATAAATTCGTCGCACGCACTGGCTCGAGCATGGCATGCTTCTTTTTTACCTACCTTATCGCCAGAAAAATGCGTGTCACAGTCACCCCAAGCAGGTGGACTTGTGTAAGGGTACGTGCGTGTTTTTACTCTTAAATTTCAGAGGAAGAATTCCATTAAAAATCGAATTGATGTTCGCATGAGTTTGGCGGTTGCTGATAAAGGTGTAGGCAACTCGTATGTGAGGAGCGCTGTGTGCGGTTTAAATGAATTAGCCGCCATTACATTCTTGAATTCTCCAGGAATTTTGTGCCGCTCTTCCCACGTAAACGGAAGGAATTGCCTTTTGCCACATTGTAATCGAATTTGTTCTCTCTCACTCACTTTGTGATTTACTGTCAATGGAATTTTTGCCACCTGGTGTACGTAGGTTCGTAGGTACAACATCGAAGTGCCTCGCCGGGGAGAAATAGAATGAAAAGCCATAGATGGAGGGTGGATGGAAGATGTTAATTGCAAGCTTCCCCTCTAGTCACCGTGACATGGAAAAAAATGTTCACCATCTCTTTAGACGTCTGGTTGTTTTCTTGGCCCAAATGTGGTTAGGGAATGAAAGAAAACATAAAAATGACAAAATCTGATCGGCTTATACCGCCTTACCTTTCAAGATTTGCATTCCTGATCAGAGGTGCTTGACGCGAACCCCGACAATGACGAACCGATTCATCGGTGTTTATTTGTTTTCTTTGAATGGTTTATTCACTGCAGGTATGTATCTACCTCTCGGTTTCGGCTTTTGCAGACCAGTTTTGTTTATTTTTCCTTTTGTTTTGAATATACGTGCTGAATGGAGAGTAGACTTTCGCATTCATTTACTGGATTCGTAATTTGTCTTCCCTTTATTCGGTCCACGTATTTTTGTGAATTTTACAAATTAACCAAAGTGATTTCGATGGATATTGGATTGGGAAGGAGTTAATTAGCAAAATTTGATGAGAGATATAATTTGTGAAGTTGACATTGAGTTGTGGTTTTTCTTCGATAAGTTTTCGTCGACGGCCGGCATATGTCTACGTCAACGCTAAGCTGTGGTTATTTAGAAAGGAATTTATAAAAAAAAAACATATTTTATTCGGAAAAATGTGGTTTTGCGTCGAAACAACTTTTCGTTACTTACAACGTGTGTTATGTTGTTGCGTCCTTAATTGTGTTAATTGTGTTTTCATGCGTTCAATGCGGGAATTAACAGCATCACCCAGTTCTACCTCATATGTCGATGTCTGCGCATACGAGTGCTTCCTGTTCCTTTGTCACAAATTGTACTTGTTCAATATGAGGCACCAATTTACTTCCTTCTTTATGTAGGTAATAGGTATGGATGGCACAGAATAACAACTCAAGCCGCAAGCAAACTCACTTTTTTACCATGTTGTTGCGTTCCTATTTTGTTCATAGCTTTTACATGCATCAACATCCTGCATTGTTGCTGCTTTTCTACTTCTTTTTAGCAGCAAACAATTTTTATATTTTATCGCGTGAACAAAATTGGAAATGCATCATTATTATTTAACAAGAAAGGTTTGTTGTTTCCTTTTACCACGCTGTCACTTCTCTTAAATAGAGCGTATTTTTGTATTCTTATATGCATTCATCCCTCTTCATCGTCAGCGGTGAAATAATGATTGTTCATTATTGTGACTGTTTTTCGAATTGTTGCGACACCTATTGTATAAAACACTATTCAATTGAGAATAGGACCTTGAGGTAGATTGCAAACCATTCATATCACTTCTACATCAGCAAAGCGAGATGTGGTCCCATTCCGCTCGTAATTAGTTTTTTAAAGTCAGCATCTTAAACCATATAAAAATGTATGCTGGAATACTATATATTGTTCAGAAGAGTATTAAAGAAGATCAAAATTTGTCGATTCGATGTCGTTCGCAAACTTTATGGATAATTTTACACAAAGACCTTGGTTCAAAGGCTTACAATTCGCAAAAATGTAGGCCTTTTTGTGACATATGCCGTTCCTTTAAAAGAAAATACTTTTCATCTGAATTTACACGTTTTTGTTACATAAATGTCTGTACATATGTAAATACATACGATTCCAATCATCCAGCCAACCCGTGCTTGCTTTAAAATTTAGAAGTCACAGTTTATTTTTACTAACATCTAATGCTTTTTCATTAATCAACCCTCTGGATATAGATAAGTTCTGCCTTCTTGTCAATTTAAACCATTGCAAAACGGCTTTGTCCACATTTTCGAAAGTTGGTTTTTTAAGTGTCTTCAAACTCACACCATTTTCGATTGCAGTGACAAGTGTTTCTTTATTTTTTTAAATGGTAGTCACTATACTAGCCGGTACACCATACTTCACAGCCACGTCTCTCTTTATCGTCTTTTATAAGTTTTAATTTACGTTAACGTTAAAAAATAATCAACTTTTCACTTAATAGCAGAGCTAACAATACAAACGTTCATACGTATCTTCACTATGTGCTTCATTTTGTCTTTCTCTTTGTGTTTTTTAAGGCGAATAAGGCGAATGTGACGCCAAATAATCTTTTCGAGTTATCAAGACATTCGGGTAATATAAGTTCCAGTTACAAATTTAAATCCTGGCGCTATTGCCACCCAATTTCATTGGAGTTATCGAAGTTCGACTGTATTTATAAAGTTTGTGTGAATTTAAAGTCTTAGAACACACTTATTCTAAGCAAAAGGGTTGAAGTCGTTTAAAACGGTACTAAATCCGATTATCAACATAAATAAATTGCACGACTGCGTCATACGAAACTTTCTCGGTACGAATTCAAATGGTAACAAATTTATTTAAATCACTTGTTAGGTTTTGAGAAATTAAATATTCTTAAAAACCGCTTTTTATTTAATTTCGCACATAATTATTAAAAATATAAAAATTTATCAAAATCTTTAGAGTCGTTTTTAAGAAAACTTAAATTCATTTTCTTAAATTAAAGAAACTTTTATGAAAAAACATTTAAAAAAATTTAACACCAAAAAAAAAAAAATGGAAAATTTTTCGGAATTCCCTTTATTAATTTTTTTAAATTATTCGAAGTTTTATTCGAATTTATGCAATATCCAAAGTAAAAAAAAAACAAAATCCTTGGAATCATTTTCCAGAAAGTAAGAATTTGTGATATTTACAAAAAAAAAAATTGTATGGCAGGTATTTACTATTGTTTAAAACGATAAAAAAAAATATATGGCGTAAACGGCCCATACAGGACCCAAAGCCTAGCTTCTCCAACCACTGTGAAGAAAAACTCCAGAAGGTGTTACCCCAAAAACCGAATATACGAACTTTGAAGCAAGTCCGTTAAACAGTTCTGCCATACGGCTGCTGGACAGACAGACCGACAGATCGAAGACCCAGTTTTTTGGACATCTCTATAGTAATAACATCATCCATCCCTCACGATCATCCTATCGCAAGATCGCAATAATTTTCTCTTTAGTTCTCTTTAAAAAGTTAAAAATGATACAAATTCAATTTGCAATATAAAAAAATAAAAAATGGGAGGGGGAGAGATACAATATCTCTCTATGCTAGTGGTCCGATAGTTTGGAAAATTTCCGCATCCGTGCACGCATTCCATGTAAATTTTTTTCAAAATTGTAGGAGGATCATCGATTTAAGTAAAAAGTGTTACTTTTAGCCCCCCTCTCCTCACATTTAAATGCTGAAATTTCAGACTTAAATTTGAATAAGGTATGATATTACTACTACAGAGTAATTTTTTTGTTTTTTTTTTTATAATTTGCACGTGCAAAAGGGACTGTTAAGACCCTTATATGTTAAAAGTATCACAGTACGGGCATTATGCTATACGAATGGTTTTTTCAATATAATTGTTCTCAAGATGGTTCATTATGAAACAAAATTCAAAAACAAAAAATTGTTGTGAATATTCTTCATATCGTTTTTTTAATTTAATGTATGGAATTTCCCCTATTTTTTTTCCCAACTTTCATTTAATTTTTTTTCGTATTTCTTTTTATATTTGATTTTGGGCCATTTTTCATGTAGGCACTCTCGCGAAAACTTACAAATTTTTGCTTATGTCAGTTTCCTTTCTCGGATAGACAACTCCGAAAGTTTCCTAATTCACCCTTAATTCTAAACTTAGCTGTTTACGTATAAATCAAATCTTGCACACAACGAAATTACATGGGTCATAGCATACGCCTCGTGCAGGGAGGGGAAGTAAGAATATCCCAGCGCCCCCCAGTGCTTGTCGTAAAAGGCGACTAAGGGGGAAGAATCACTTTTATGGAATTTAAAAATCCAGGTGAGCCTAGCAACATATTGAACACATTTAAACTGCCCCACAAGTGTGCATGCGAATCCGTGGGTTGACACCACTGGAGATCACCGGTGTCATAAAAGTAAGATCAACCAAGAACTTATATCAGGAGCATGCACTTGTTGAACAAACAAACTCGCTTAACCTATCATTATGGCAATTTAAGTTCAGGGAAACACTACCCCGCCAGGCACTTCTAAAGCTACGCATGGTTGTGATCCTGGGACGAGCAAAAATGCACGGGTCAGAGCTATACGGTTTACGGTGTATAGCAAAAAAAAATCGTTGGAACTATGAGTGGTCGCTGCTACGAGCTGGAAGAAATGATGGTTAGAAGGCGATTTGACATCTTGTGTGTCCAAGAAACGAAATGGCGAAGCACAGGAAATCGGGCGCGTTTTTTGGAAGTTAAGACAAAAGCATACAAGATGTTCTACTACGCTAAAGAACAGCGTAAGAATGGTATCGGTATCATCCTTGCGGCAGAGCAACGTATTGACCATTTCGAAAACCAGTGACCGTTTGATGTCTCTCTAATTGGTGATTCAAGGCGAGGTGTGAAATATTGTCAGTTCATATGCTCCAATACGGAAAGGAAACTAGGTGGTGGACAGAGGAAATTCAAAAAGCAATAAAGGAAAATAAAGTGGCTTTCAAAGCTTAGTCAAAGTGCGCCTCTAATAATACAGTTGAAAAAACTCGTCTTGAAGTGAAAAACAGACGTTGCAAAAGTATCACGAAGAAAAAGTGTGCCCAAATTCAAGCTAAGTGTATGGAGAGTTGTATCAGGAGTTGGATGAGGTATCTTCTTCACCTGCTAGTATGAAACAGCTTCTACAAAACACGAACAATAGAACAACAATTTTCAAGGTTGCCGCACAGAGAAGAAGAAATGCTCAGGAAATTCGTTCGCCGAAGCTCATTAACAATGCTTAAGGCCAATTACTTGTGGACGACGAAAAAATTTTACACAGGTGGCGAGAGTATTGCGAGCAACAGTTTCCCCGGCTATATTTTTCAGGAGCCGCCCCCAACAATGAAGAAGTCACCGACATAACAGTCGAAGAAGTTGGGAAAGCGTTCAAGAATTCCAAGAAGAGAAAAGCGGTTGGGCCGGATGAGATACCCAGTAAGTTCTGGAAAAAGTTGGGAGAAATCGGGCTCAGATGGCTCATGATTCATATCTCCAAACTCATGAGAGGTGATCTAATGCCCAACCAGTGGAGGGAAAGTTATCTTCTTCCTTTGCAAAAAGGAAAGGGAGATACGCTGTCTGATAACCAGTGCGGGTAAATCAACCACAGATGCAATCCAAAGTATAAGGATCATAGGTAATGGAAAAGCATGATGATGAATTTCCAATAAAAGTCGGTGTTCACCAGGGAAGAGTCTTAAGTCCTTTGTCCTTCCCTAAGCTGAAGGGAAGGCTCTGCTCTGCAGTTGTGCGTCCGGCGCTCGCATACGGTTCACAATGCTGGACAATGTACAAAAAGTATGAAGGCAAGTTGACAGCAGCTGAGATGAAGATGCTTCGTATGACAGCAGGAGTAACAAAGCTTGATCAAATTAGAAGTTTCCGAATCCGAGGAAGCCTTCACGTTAAAGAACCCATCTTGAAGAAATTGGAGCACGACCTGGTATTGTCATGTTTAAAGGAGGGATCCTATGACCTCCTCAAAAAAGCAATGGCAATCAACGTTCCCTTACAATCGCGTAAGAGAGGCAGGCCTAAAAACTCCTGGATCACACAAATGCAGAAACATCAGCATTTGATTGGCCTCAATGATGAAGTCACCAAAAATCGGGAGGCCTGCAGATATTTTTTGAGGTCGAACCCCACAGGCGGACCAGTAGAAATGCAGGGAAGTGGGAGGGTTATAATCCATAATCTCGTCGTTAAATGGAGAGAAGAAGACATGGGTTATAGCATATGTTGGCTGTCTATCACGGGTGATAATAACAAAATACAACTCCAGAGGCCAGTGTATCTACGGTGATCACATCAAAAATCTCTTCGCAGGCGCGAAGCATTTAAATTTTTATGAAAACCACCAAACAAACGTCAAATCTCTGACTTATACGTTTTCACAGATAGGAAACATGTATTAGAGAGGATTTAGCGGCTATTATTTAATATTTTTTGCGTGTTAAAGGGGAGAATTGGCTATCTGTATAATTACTTGTCTGTGGTGATGATGTTAAAAAAATTATGTCAATTAATCGCAAGTTACATAGGTCGACATTTATTAGTCGATGATATTTGATATATAAAGCGTTTGCGTGAGAAAAATGTAAATTTCGATGCACCGTTAATTAATTTCAAATCCTTTTTCAACCTGCATAACTTTCAGCTGATACATATTCCCACAGTCAAGGATGCGCTATGGAAGATATAAATTATTTCGCATATTTATTTAATTTCCCCTTAGTGAATATTTTATTTTTTAACGAATTATAAATAATTTTTTTTCAGTATTTATAATATGTATTTTCCGTTACGAACATAGCAAAAATAAAAAATTTAAAATCTTTTAGTACGTATATTACTTATTTATTTGTTTTTTTGTGGGTTGCGAAATAAAAAGTGCTCTTAACCCCATATGATGGAAATCATATTTCTGTTAAATGCACAACTATGTGATGATATTTTTGAGTGTAACAATTTTCTTTTTTATATTAAAAATATTTGTATTACATATTTCTTTAAAAATCATTTTTATTTTTCAATATTCAACTGCTTAATTTATTTCTGAGTGAAGTAAATTTATATCTCATTAAAAGGCAAAGAAAGCAATTATGCCAGAAGGAACTTCTAAGAATGAACCTGTAAACGATGCAGATTTCTACTTTGCTTGAATATCTTAAGGCTCTCATCATAATACTAAAGTGTGCGGCAAGAGAATAGTTTGTTGCTCTTCTGCTGCACTAGAGATCTTCAATCACTCAAAAGAAGAAGGAAAAATAATAACAAGAGCAAGAAGACTTGGAAGTGATTTGTGTCCAAAGGATAGGTACTGAAGAAGGTTTATCCTCCTATTTTCTTTCACGGATACGTATAAACGACGAGATGAGAGACAATAAATGTAGATTTTCCTGTTAAGTGTCTTAAAAAGGAACAAACTGGAATTTTTAATTTTCCTTTTGGGGATGGTTAGGTTGGGCTGTTTTTTTGTTGCCTTTTTACGGAATGTCCACCTGATTTTGGAATTTGGGTTGAACCCTTTTTATTTTCTTCCTTAGCACTGACGGGACCATCTGGAGGAGATATTTCGATTAATTATTCAAAAGCTGTAAAATATGTACCTACTACCAAGTAGCGGTTTGCTTTTTTTTTTTGATTAGGGTTAGATGGGTACATTTCTTGTTTGCTTAATTTAATTTAGAATTGAAAGTAATTTGGGGCTTTTCTTTTGAAAAATGTAAGAAAAGGTCGAACAGATTAGTTATTAACAGTTAATTGAGAACGTCTTTTTTTTTCCTAATAAAAGTATAACGAGATGTTCAATGGGGTTGAACAAAGAGGATGGGCTGTAAATTGATATAAATAAATCTAAAAATTCTTCCATTTAGAACAGTGGTTAGGATGGTATTACTTTTAGGTAAGTAAACATATAAGTAACTGGTTCTTACATATTTTTCCGGTAAAAAAAACGAATTTAGTTTAATGCCTTTCGGATCTTATTTCAATTTTGTTTGATTAATTTATTCAATACTGTCAAAGGATCGGAACACTTTCCTCTAATCTGTGTTTTTCCTTGTTGAAGCTAACAAAATAAGTTACAAAGGGAGGTTTTCACCGCCACAAAGTTAACATACCCGTAGTTGATAAAGCTTTTGAACATCGAATGGTTCAACCATGACCATGAACGTTATGTTGTGACTGAAATAATGGTGCTTTTTGGTTGCCTGAAACGGCTGATCATACGATTTCTTTCTGTAGCACTTGTCTATTTTTAAATATTATTGATTTTGTTTTCTATGATATATTAACATTAAACAGCATTTGCCAAAAACGTTATAGGGCCATTATAAACGCCCAAAAAAGTTTTTGTTTTAAATTTTTTCGCGCAAAAAATGAATTTTGATGATGAATTATTACGAAGTGACACAGTGCGGGTATTAAGAAAGGGAGATATCGATGCACGTTGTTTTTAAATGGCTGTAAACTGTAACGTGCGGGAAAGGCGGAGCGCGGTAGAGCTTTGTTTTGTGTGGTTGAGAAACTTGTCATAGTATTTTACTGTCGTCCCAATATAGGCTTAAGGGTGAACTGATGCGCATTCCTAGCATTCCGAGTATTGGGGTTAAACTGCTGTAGGGGTCCTGGCTATTGCGTTCGCACGATAAAACAACGCTAAGCAGGAGACATTGCAACGACGACTTAGAGAGTCAATTGATTTTGCGACGTCTTATTATTAGTAAAGTTTAATCGCCCGTATCCAGTAGCCCAAATATGTTATTGGTGCACCAGACCAGATAGGAGGATTGTACTCATGTTTTGTACTCATGTTTATAAAGGCTTATAAATTTTAGCCATGAAATTCCCGCCGTGAAACATTTCTTGCATCGCTTATGGAAGCCTCGACTTTTGCAGCGTTCTTGGCTGGTCGTTCCAACGAAGTATGTCGTTAACACACATACCAAGGATGGAAAGCCTTTTGGTTTCAGCGATGCAAGTGCCATTCATGGATAATGGCAAAGTATTGGGGCTTCGCTTAAATAACATAAGACAGCATTGGGTTTTGGAACAATTAAATTCTACTCTATTGGTTTTAACCCACATAAGAATGCTGTCAAGTTAAGAATTTAATAAGCTTAACATACGTTGCCGTTGCAGCTCTACGCCCGAAGATGAGCGACGTAAATCCAAAAATCAGGAGGAAGAGGAAGATTGGCCTTTTTTGGGACTGGCTGGACAAACGCTTTTTTCCATCTTCTCGAAAAGGGCCCTGAAGAATACGACAGATAGAAAAGCCTACGCAGTGGTTTTGCCAGGATGGAAGAACACCTCTTCAGAACGATAGGGGAAATACCATCTGGACCATTCGGAACTGTATAGTTCTAAGAAAATTTTCGAAGAAAACAGCATTTTTGTAAAAATAAGTTCGTGGCAACTAACTTTATGTTGCAATTTTTTTAAGAAGTTCAATATACTAGTGCTAAGTGCTTTATTCCATCAACTCTAGCCTTACAATAATTTTTCTTAATTGTGGGGATGGCAGTGGGTGTATCAACATTTTGTACACTCTACCCTAGCCAGTATAATTTCCAAAATTCAGGTTCCGAGCTTAAATTTAAAGGCCTAAAAATTTGTGACGGACGGACATTGCTAAATCATCTTAGATTTTGATCGTGATCATAAATAGTTATATACTTTTAATGGTCTACGAAGAATATTTACAAACTATCTCTTAGGTATGTGAAAGAGTTGACTACTGCAAGTGCCAAAATAACACTTTATTTTAATAGTTAAGATATAGCGCCAACTTCGTTATTTAACAATTCTAAATATACATTCCCTCGGTCACATCGAGAGTCAGGTCACGAGCATATAAAAAAATATATGTATATGTATAGACTTCATCATCTTCGTTTTGCACATTTTCACATTAAAATGACACAATTTTCTTTTCATGCGTTAATGACTGAAACCAATTAGTCCTTCTTCACAAGCAAAATTAGAAAATTCATTAATTAATCTCTGAGAAATTGCCAGCATAGTCCACGATTATTAAATTCAATGAATATCTAGTTAAGTTCTGAACGAGCATGCTAATTAGAATATAAAAAAATGAGGCAATGAACTCATTCTTTTCATTCTTTTCATAATTTGAATGATTATTTTAATTGTCTCTCAGTATCAAACAGTTCCTGTATCTCTAGACATACATATTTGCTTTTTGACAGATTTTATGCATTGAGATTATATTCTTGATCTCTTAAGCTAATTGTGATGATAATTTTTTTTATCGTTTTTTAAGTTATTGTTTAAAATACGATGCGTTCCTATGTGTGCATATAGTCGAATTAAAAATCAGCCTTTGAAAAATTTTCAGATCTAAGACGCTCCAATAAGAAAGCAGTTTCTGAAGTCGTTCCATGCGATATTAATACCAACAAATTTAAGAAAAACGTCTTTTATACCTTTCAGTAGATGACTTGATAGAGAATATATGTACATGAAATCATTTCTAAGAAAGTAGATGTGACCTCTCCCGAACAACTAAGAAGGTCTTGATAATCCCAGACTTGCTCATTGGATATGAAACATGGACTCTTTCTTCATCGAATGAAGATATCCTTGTTCACTTTGTCATTGACCTGGTAAAAAAAAACTGGGTATTTAATATTTCAGGAAATGAGCATCAACGCCCCAGCCAGCGCGTTTAAATCCTTGATTTTTTTCTCGATGGACAACAATCAACTTGGTGTTCACAACTAGAGGCAACTTGGAATTTAATTTATTTATTCGAAAAGCTTGTATAAACTTAGCAGAATTAACTCTACAGAATATTTGAATTAATTCGAATATAAATACAGTGCGGCCTCGATAAAAGCAACTTTTGGAAATTTGGGCAGGTGCTTTTATTGAGTTTGTTGCAATAATCGAGTCAAAAAATTGTAGTTGCCAAAAATGTGACAAAAAGTTTAAAATATCAGAATGTTTAAAAAAAGCTCTTCTTGCTCCTTCTCTCTTAATTCTGCTTATGCTGGACTTGTTCAGCTTATTTCTCAGGAAGATAATATTTATTTACGCCAGAGGAATACAAATCATCTTATGTGAAAGCGTGCGCGAATTCCCGTCCCGTATGTTTCAGTAGTTGAGGCGGCTATTTAAAATCGTCCGTACAAAAATGCACGAACAACTACGACTGCTATTCGCACAGACACATGTAACAAACATTTGTATAATAAGTATGTACAGTAAAACCTGTCAAGTTGGGCACCTGCCGAAGTTTGTTCGAAACTTCGAAAATTGTATACTGTTGTTCCTTCAAATACCGCTGTATGTTGGCCACCTGTCTATCTTTAGAATTTGGCCGCACATTTTCATATATTATTACATCTTTCATACAAAATAACCTGCGAAAGTTGGCCGCCATGGTGGCGTTTGCGTTTGTGTGTGTGTGTTTAAAATGCACTGAACAAAATGTTCAGATAGGCATAGCGGTAAAATAACGCTCGTATTAAATCTTGTCTTGTTTCGTAGGAAATTAGGAAAAAACAAGAAAAAAAATCGAGGAGCATAAGGACAAATTAAAAATCATAAACCCAACAACTTTGGAAAAATCTTTTCAAACATAATTTTGTTTCGTTTTATGCACATAAATACATATTAGTTCATATGCCTTTTTTTTAAATACTATGTATTGAAAACTACTTTTGTTGATTTTTTTTTGTTTTTATTAAAAGCACAATAAGAAAAAAAAGCTAAGTTTTTTATTAACATGTGTTGGAAAAAAAAACATAGGCACCTTTATAAGTTGGCCAACTGTCTAAGTTGCCCAATAATTCTTGCACCACAGCACCAATCGAGGAGTTGTACGTATCGAGAGTTGTTTTTATTGAGGTCGGACTGTAATTAAACTCTCTATTTAAAAAATAAATAAAAAAAATATTTTAAAATTATGAAAATCCTGTCAAGCTTGTCCGTCTCCAAACGATAATAATGTAGATGTTTAGCAATTCTATATATTTGTTTATTATACCGGCCATACGAATAGACTATACTGACATTAATATTGTCGCGAAGAGCCCTGGCATGAAACTTGACAGCCAACGTCCCAACATAAGATGTAAAAACTTTCAAAGTCATTTCATAACTCCTCGCACATGTCAGTGACATTGACATATTCAGATGAACCCAACAGCCATCGGTAGAGGTGAAGCATTTGTGAGTACGGTGAATAACGAAAGTTATATATACTGCATACACAACGCCACAACGGTCGGATATTCTCGAGGTAAGAACTTTGTCAACCTGGGCTGTACCTGTACAGATAACTCCATCACCAACGACATCAGTGCAGAGATCAGACCTTGTTTAATTTGCTTGCTTGCTTCTATTTGGTAGAAAAGTAGTAGACTATCGAAGCTCTCTCGAGCAACATGAGTCTTTCCTGTATCATCGCAGCTTGTGGTTGATATTCCGTGCGTGGATAACAAGATACAATATATGTGCTCTACAGTAAGCCAAAAGGGGCGAAAAATATTGACAATCTCCTGTGCCACTTGGAAGGGACATCACAATGAAAGAAGCGGCTCTATTGAAGGCGAGGTGTATATGTTAACAGCCCCTTCCAACCAACAACTGGAAAGAGCTGTCAATACATGTTTTGTTAAGTATCCATTTCGACCTTGACTTGACTGTAAGAAAAAAGGCACAAAGCCATTTGCGATTTTTTTACAAAATACCGTTTCTTATTTTCATATCCATATCATCTGAAATTTTATGTTTATATCTACCTACTCATGCATTAAAAACGACATTTCGACAGATGTCATGCTCGATGTATGTTATCATTGACAATAACTGAATGATCTTGTATTTAACACTCGACTGCTGATGTTCTTCATCTTCTATTTATGTGTAGATTCAGCTTTAAATATAACTTCTGAAATACATCGAAGAGGAGCAAGTATTTGAAACAGGACGAACATCGTCGATCGTTGCCTTAATTTACCAAAAATAACAAAACACATCCTCTTCTATTAGAAAGATATACATATTCAGATAATACCCTTAGGAAGATTTAATTTCCATATCAATCTCCGGGGGTGGTATATTGCTGAACCGAAATGGGATTTAATGAAGGTTTTCTGTCCGAATTCTAGTTATATTACACACCTATATATTTATAGATGCTTCTGCGTATAACCAATAGTCAGGCTTTAATTGTTGTGTATTACGGTTCAATTTAAGGACTTATCATTGAAATAGCAAATCCCTTTTAATAGCACATGAGTGCTTTCCCACCCTATCTGTACCTGTGTAGGTAATCCATTTGAATGGGATTAGGTGGACACAAATTATCGGTGGAGGTAGTTTTTCATAGGCAGTCAGAGTCACAAATACGTAGAAGTAGACTGAAAGGGAAAGCATTGTTCTTCTCAAGGATTTGCATATATTCTATGGCTCATGTGGACTTTGTAAAATTCTAGTTTTGGTATGTGGTCCTGGTAACGGTAACCATGCAACAAATATGCGTTCGAAGGCATGTGCTAAGCACCACAAGCACTTTCAGATTAATTCCTAAATCCTGTTATAGCTTGCGGTAAGAGACTTATGTTAAATTTGTTAATACATGCCTACATATAGATGGTTTGGCCCGCATAGTTTCTCGAAACTTTGATACCAACGAGATACGAATAGGTTCAAATGCGAACTAAGAAAGGAATCTAATTATCATTGACTCTTCCTTCCCTCGAGGGAAATTTCGTTTGTCTTTCTGATGAAATTAGTACCCATGCTGGTGAACTGTATTCATGACATGTGTAAGTGGTCGTTCGGTAAATTAAAATTAATTGGTAATGCTATTGTAGCTCATTAAGGAAATTATTTCAAGACATATGGTGGATTGTTAGAGGGCTTAGGGCGTCAGCAAGTTAGTCTGTTTATGGTCTAAGAAGGCGAGTAATTTAAGAAGTATTGAACAGTGCAAGCTCATTGATCAAAAATTCAAAGGGTGTCCAGCTTACGATCTGTTAATCCTTTCACACCCTTTTGTATTAAATGCGGGTAGTATCATTTATATAATTTGGATAAATGAAAGTATAAAGCCTTTCTGAGTTTCTTTCTAACTTTTTCACAACCCCTAGCGTGAATTTCTTTCGTTTCCTTTTTTTTCGAGCATATTAAATAAATAAAAGTTCTCCGTGTGAGCAATTAAGTTAGATACGAAATTTCTTTGCAGAAAATAAAAGAGATATTTCACATATGCAACCCTTATTTTGGCGAAACGCAATTTATCTCGCAGCAGGAAGAACAGAACTTTATCCGCAACTAAGTCGTAGCATCCATCACTTCAGCCAAGAGAATTCGTATTAAAAACTCAATCTAAATTGATGAGGACCAGGTGAATGTTTGCTAGCTTAAATCCTTTTGCAAATTACGTTTTTCAAACACAGTGATTTTTAATTGGTACCTAAAAACAATTAAAACCAAGAAGCTTTATAATGAACCCGAAAGTCCCTCTGCTTTTTCCATTTCAATAGAAAAGAATAAATGATAGTGGGAAGTAAATCAGTATATTAGAGCACTTTATTTATATTCAGTAATATTGGTCAGATGAAGCTTAATAGGAACTGGGATAGGGGTTAAAATTTACCCGAGATAGGCATGCCCGCCGTAAGAGGCAACTTACGTCCGTACTTTTAAATAGAAAAAATATGCAATGAACAAAGCTAATAACATTATGCGGGGTAGAACCATTTGAAGGCCAACGGTATCGGAAACCCTGAAAGCGACAAGACATTATGTCTTGAATCCAAGACGCACTTCAAACCTGATGTAATTTTAAAAATGCATGGCTAGGTATTAATTATATAAATGATAATCTTCCAGGTCGAATCCTTTTTTAACAGTATCAATACAAATGTTACATAACATATAGGTAGGAATTATTTTTAAAAATCGTATTAAATCGCAAGTAAATCGTATTAATCTCGCAACTTGTCGATAAATAGATATTAACATTGGTTGTTAAACTTCCGTTATACATGTTGAAACCGGTAGTGTCGCCAACACACTGGACTTGCTTCTCACCTCTCACCCTAATAAGTACAACATAATTGTATTATCGCCTCTTGGTTCGTCAGACCATGGTGACATATCGGCGAATTTACCGTACTCCAACCACAAAGTTAAGCAACAAACTCCAACGAGAATCGCAATACGGGCAATACGAGAAACCTAAATGGGACGAATTTAACGGTTTTTTAGGAGTTTTAACTGGTCGCTATGCTGCCTCGATAGTGCTATGTTAACAAATATAATTCAATCGAGTACGAAATGCTTTTTCCCTAACAGGATAAAAAGTATCAAACCCTAGGTGAACGCATGGTGTGACTTGAGCTGCAAGGAGGCTGTCAAGTGAGATTTCGGTCTTAGAAGGCAAAACTGGTTGAACATTTGGTTTCCTGTAAATAATATTAAGAATGCGGCCTCATCATCTACCCCGACACTAATTTGCAATTATTATATACTAATAATAACGCTCCAAGACAGTGCTTTATCTAAGCATGGACCGATTCATGTTCGCACTTGTACAATGGAAAGAGTACTTTAAGATCTCAACATACATAAATCTGCTGGTTCAGATAATATTTCGCCTATCCTTCTGAAGAGGTGTTATTCTACGCTCGAAAAGCCACCGCGTTAGCTTTTCTATCTGTCATATTCTTAAGGGCTCTTTCCAAAAATATGAAAACAGCATTTATCCAGCCAGAATTTTCCTCCGCCTCCTCTTACCGACTTTCTCCGTACGACTTCTTTCTAGAGTCATGGAAAAGCTGATAAATCATCAGCTTATGAAACATATTGAATCGCGACTGGCGGTACGGTTTTCGCGGCAACAGGTTCACTGGTGATTTGATGACATATCTAAACCGAAAATAGCGAGTCTTGTTCTGTTTTCATAGTTTTTGGTTAGTTCAATCAAACGTCAACCGGATTTTTTCCATTGGTAATTTCTAATTATTATTGCTTGGAACACACTTAACGCTACTGGTATATTCGTTGTTAACTTGAAAATTTTCACTTTTCTTAACAATTTCGATGACTTCAAGCATGATTCATGATTTTGACAGTTCTTCACAAAAATTAGTCACGCCTTTTAGGTTCTTTTAGAGGATTATGTGTTTCACATGTTAGCTTAATTCGGTTTCCATTTTTATCGAAAGAGGTATTCTTACTCATTAAAAAGCAGATGTATTGAAATTGCTTTTTGATGAAGAGTTTATCAGGACCGTTAAGAATACGCCCACTGCCACGCCCACAATTAAGAAAAAAAACGTTTTAATGCTAAAGTTACAACCTTCACAAGATATATAGGCACTGCCCTCCTTTATAAGTTTGTCATGTAAAGTTTTTTGGCGCGCCTATTTTTTGCAGGCGTTTTTCACTAAAGTTCTGTTTTCATCGACAATTTTTATTGAAACCGAAAAAAAATGTTTAACAAGATATTTAGCTAATATTTTTTCCAATATATCGCCCATACAAAGTTTTTGCCCACGTCCACTTTTTGGGGTCGTTTTAAAAAAAAGTTAGGTATGTAATAAAATGCTATCCATCATCTTCTTAATGCTTTTTTCTTTGGGGCATATAGGGATAAGGATGGGGTATCACACTGTTCGTCCCGGACTGCGGACTGTAGCCTTTTCTTATGTTTTTAATTTTATATGAAAACTAATCCAATTTTATTTTGGAAGATATCCGATTACTAAGCCACAATGCTTTGGAAAGTTTCACTGAATTAGTGAATTGTTCCGTTAATTTGAAAATCAATGAACAAAAAAATAACATGACAATACGACAATTCAATACCAATCCAGATCCAACTGAACAATGTGTATTTTATCACTATCATAGTATCATGGATGACCATGTCATGTCAGCTTCAACTATTGGTTCACAATGAAAATAGAAAATGGAATACCAGCACCAATTTGAACTAGTCATTCAAGTTGAGTGAATCTGAGTTTTTTTAATAAATGTATTTTGATCCATCTAAATGCCTATTTTCTTTCTTCATAATATATTGCATTCAACGGATTGCCTTCCCTATAGCAATGTTCAAAGCTAACCACCAACACCAGCAATTGTATAATATATTGACGGACATAGTGTACACTTCTTAATTTGTAAATATAGTGGTCTGAGTCCAGCGTCTACAATTCTGGGTGCAGAACTAAATTTTTTATTCAATTTAGGTTAAAACTACAGGGACTATGGGAATTTGCTTTGAAAAATTACATATCCAATAACACAGTAAGACGATGATGGCTGTGTCGGTAGTTAGTTTGTAGTTTCACAGTAAAAGTCCTCCCATGGGTTAAAAGTATTTCATGTTCATCATCAGTCATGTATTTCGTATGTAAGCTGCGATATTCCCAGAAACACCAAGCACCAACAAAAAAGGAAACGATTCAGCAAACGTTGAACCGGATCCGTCTGGACCTTCCATATCAGACACCAACAGTACATTAGAATACCAGGACACTCGGCACATATGAATCACTTTTGCATATGATTTTCATAATCAAATTCTGGGAAGAATGTAGAAAGCGAAAAAGTTCCCGAATAGACCAAAAAAAAGGACGAAAATCATTTCCAAACCGAGTGGTGTGCAAATTCAATTTATTTTTGTTGTGAAATGTGGCAATAAGAAACAATAACGATAAAAAAGGGAATAAAAAACGAAATTTTCATGTACATAATGATGGTTAACACGCGATAAATAAGAATGTCGTTGCCATCACGCAAGACATTCAGGTTTTTTGCGAGAGTTTTGTAATTACATCGATATCGGAATAAGTTTTGCATAATATAATTTTCATTTCTCATTGGCCATGCAAAAGGGTAATTAAAGTTAAGGCCCAATTTTGCTTTAATTTATGTTATGTACGATTGTATCACTCATTGGCAAGCAAAATAGAATTGATTTAAATTAATACAACTGCGGGCAGTTCAATCGAAGAGCAAATGGTTAGAGGTAAGCAGGAGTCAGTACAGTAGACAAATGATACCACTCATCTATACAAGCGAAATATTCTTGCTTTAAAAATTAAACCGTATTTTAATAAAAATGATATCATAAATAAAATACTAATTATGTTTTAAAGTTCATGAATGTGTATTCGTGCATTCATAATTAACCACTATTGGAAGCTGATCCTGTTGGCTTATTACCCTCGTTAATAATGGTGAATCCTCATGTAATTTAAATGGTCATTACATTGTGGTTAGGAGGTTGATTGAAATCGATGTTGAGTGGTTAAAATCAAAAATTTGAGTAAATTTTTAAATTGTTAAACGAAAACGGCTCGTCTGCTTTCTGTTGCTCTTCAAATATGTGAAGGTTACACTGAAAGCGATCTGAGCTGCCGTAATCAGACCAATAATTATAATTTACTAACAAAACGTTTAGGGATAATCAAGTGCATATATTTATACCTTTGTCACATGTTTTATGTGATTTTCTTTGATTTTCCAAAATGTTCGTGCCAAATGGAAACTAAATCGGATTACTTTTTCGTTGTAATTGGATTAGTGTGACAGCTTATTTGTGTACATGTTTTGAATTTTTATTTACAAATCTTGACAGATTAGATTGTGCATTCGCGATATGGAAATTTCTTTTAGAAAGAATTTACGAATGGTGGATAGGGGTAAGCAACATTCGATGGGTTCCATTTATATATACACATAAATACATATGCTCGTATTTCCTCGCGAACCACACAAAATATTTTGATGAAATGTTGTGTGCGAGTTATTTATGGTAGGTAGCTATGTGAAAGGTTTCTGGAGCTGTTAAAAATGCATGAAATGTGAATTTAGATGAGTTTCTACATTTTGGTTTAGCATAAACTCTTGGACCAAGAAACTTTAAAATTGACATTGCGATTTGTTGATTGTTTTCTTCTACATCTCTCCTTATGTTAGGTAGGAAAAATTTTGAAAAATTCGTGCTCTAAGATACAAAAAAGTGGGCACAAAATAGAGCAATGCAATGGATTTTGAATAAAAAAAATCCCTTAAAATCACCTGACTATTTTCGGTTATATTATATAATTTCAGGTCATTGGAACTTAAAAAAAATACTGCACTACATTTTCGATGGGTTTAAGGAAAATTTGTATAAATCCTACTTTCAATTTATATAGAATACATTTTTTCCAACGATTTATTTCAGTTTATGCAATTCTGGAAATTTGAACTTAGGTGTCTAACATAATAAAATCAAAGAACCATATCATATCCCATTCACAGTTTAAGTTTGAAATGCCAGCACTTTTTGCAATAACTTCCTCAAGTATACGCGAAAGTTGAAATTACGTGCGGTTGACATAGTTTAACCTAGGCATTAATAGTACCCAGAGGTTTCAACTCATAGATCTCCTCTATTAGAAAAACTTGACTATCGGAGGTAATTGCGCTGCTGATTTCAGAGAATTTGATAACGTCAGGCTTATTTCCTCGGTAGGCTATTCTAAAGGTTATGGATTATGTTGTGTAGAATAGTTGGGGGTAAAAGTATTTGGTATTGTAATGATAGCCATGCTTTCACCACTCCTAAGGTAGTGCTTCCAACTCAGGAGCTTCTTTGAATTTTGTCAGAAAATTCACCACACTAAGTCTTGTTTGGTTTCCGGTTCAAAATGAAATCAAGGAAAATAAAATACTATCCTAAATCGCTCCTGGGTCTGCCGTCATCCGAATTGAGGTTTCTATTAATGACTGGGTATCCTATTGTATTCGGACCAAACAAGTTCGAAACATCACCTAAATATGCTGCGCCTAAGTAATATAACTATTTGCGACATTTGTGTAGCACAGAGCATTACATCTGTGAATATTATGCCTTTGCTCGAAACAGGCTTTAGATTCTATGTGCTGAAAAGCTAAGAAAAGCTAAGTTACTACAGTAAAAGGGAGTATCGATCTGAAAGTACAATATATCAGTTCCTTTGCTAAGTGTTTCAGCGGGTGTCAAGGCTTTGGGCAAAACTAATAAGAGAGCATTTATAGGGTCGCCATAAATCCGAATTTAATAGATTGAAAATTTCAGCTAGTCTAATTTGCCCATGGTGTGCATGTTCAATAGATGAAAACTGAATACATTTGCAACAAGGCTCTTCATGTAGTACACGGTATACCGTTATTTAAATTTTAATAACATAATTAAAAACTAAACATGCAAATCGCAATGTATATTATAGGTGTTGAACAATCGCAGTTTTTGTTACTAATATAACACAAAAGACATAAAATAAAACCGAAACAAATTTTGAACCAAAATTGCTGATGTAATTATAGGTCGCGTTCCTAAATTATATTTATGTGAATATTTCTTAATTAATGGCGAGTATAGAATGGCAGAATAGTGGCCATTGTGCTTCCTCATTATTATGCATGAATTTTTACGAAGTGAATTCTTGCTGAAATTGTATACGTATGCATATCCTTTGGAAGAAAACGCAAAATCCAAAGCGAAACTTGTTCGTTAGCTTCCACGTAATGGGTGTTTGTTATGCATTCATTACATATAAATCAGAAACGACCTTGTTCATAGAAATCCTCACCTACATATGTACTGAACCTCAAGTCATAAGGCAAATCAAAAAAGGCTAACTCAAATAAAAATCCTCCAACAAAATTAGGTTTTTTTTTCTTTCCCCAAATAATCATTGTGCGGAAAATAGCCACACCACATACACTCTTGTTAATATTATTAGCATAATGCTTAAGCATGTGCTTAACATCGACATGCGCTTATTTAATGCTTTTATGTCATGAACCTGGGGTCCTTTTCATTTCACAGTCAATTGGATCTTTCGGGACTATTTAATAGCAGGATTCGATTAGTTTGTCAGATATTGTAGGAGTGTTGTACATACGTACATAAGCTTCCTTCAACTTGAATGAACTTATTTTACCTTTGTTGTTTTTACATTAGCCTAACAGAGAAAGAGAGATAGAGAGGGAAAGTGGAAACAGCAACAACAACGTCTCGTGCAAGAATACAAGTGCGTCCATCAAATAATTGCCATCATCTTTTACTTTTATTTGTGTAAACCACTGGTTTTATGTGTCCTTGCGGCAGGACAAAACAAAACCAGGAGAAGAGAAACAATGTGGTGACTTTCATTTGGCAGACCCATCACATGTGGTAGTAGACAAAGTGAATTGTGTTTTGTTTATGTTTGGTGTTTGCGGTTTATTGATTATCCTTGTATGCTTATGTAATTAAAGTCAATGGCTTGTGAAATTTCCGTGTGTGTCATTGTTATACTTGTGGGACGTATACTGAGCCCAATGAAAACGAAAATCTCATACATTATTTTGATGGTTACTTGTTAAGGGAACCAAGCGTTAAGAGAGGTTATGCAAAATGTCTGGTAAGGAATGAATTTTAAGTAAATGTTACGTATACGCTGTGGTGGTTATGCGGTTTACTTAAGCGCTACGAATAATTTATAACACGTATCCTTTAAAGAAATCTAATTATGTGTTTTCTTTTTGCGTACATTAACATCGACTAATTAGCTTCTAATATACACACCAAAAGCATACATAGATATATGCTTGATATGAATGTGTACCTAACTAATCGGAAAGAAAATATTAGATATTGAACCGTTAGAACTATTCTACTCATTTTTAGTTGGTCTTCACAAAAGTAGAATGAGATTGAAATGTGTACTCATGAAATTTGCGACAAAAAAAAAAAGAATGTGATGTTTTGGTAGGATGCTAGTTCGGTACTCAAACAAGTATTGATGGGAAAAAGCAATCAGCTCTATGTGCCCCATCTACTGGGGTGGTCCAAACTCCTCCCTCACCGTATCTTTGGTTGCGACAAATAGAAGAATCTGATGATTTGGTAGGATGCGTGTGTCAAATCATCAAACAAGTATTAATGGAAGAAAATAATTAGTTTAATATGCCCCATCGACCAGAGCCTATGTCTTGCAAGATCGAGGCATATGTCTGGTAAATGACGCATGCATGTGCGCACGTCATAAGCCCTGCTGCCACACATTACTCGGCATTAACTAAACTGAATTTTGAAAAACAGTTAAGCACATGATTTTTGCCATAAAAATTTACTTAAACCATGGGTTGGCAGATGTTCTCAGTAAAAGATTTGTAAATGATAAGCATTTTACAAATGGCTGGGCCCACTTTATTATATATATGTCAGAATTGGTTAATACGGTTGCTGTGATTTAAAATTGATGAGTTTTTCTATTATAATATATCTTTTATAGAGAAGAAATCAAACATTTTTTTTATAAAATATAAGAACGTCAAATATATGTATTTATACAAAACCATAAAAAATTGTGCAAATACGGAGCAAATAACATAGAAAGGTACACTTATACCTCTAGGATTTCTTCAAAAAAAAAAAAAAAATTTCTTCGAATTAAAACTTTCAGAATTTGAGCTAGTCCTCACGCCAAAGAACCTCGTCTCGATAACATTGGAGCACGACTGGCTCAGTTGGAATTGTGATGTTTAAAGTTGGAACATGAAGCCTACGAACCACGTCAAAAGGGCAATTTGATTGTCCTCAGTGACGAAGTGATACGAAACCAGGAGGGCTTCTGATATTTTAGAGGTAAAACCAGTGAACCCAACTAGTGGGAATGCAGTGAAATCTTCGTAAAACAGATGCCGACTTATTCATCGAAGTTATGTAATACAGCAGCCTATTTGTTTTCCTCTAGTATGGATTTTGAGCGCATTCCACCCCGGGCATATTTGATAATATTGTTAAATGTGTCAATAAAGTAAGGAAAATTTAAATTACTTGCGGTTGCAGCACAGAACTTGCTGGTGAATTAAAGAGATAAAGTAGAAAAAAAATATTCATTTACCAGGATGCTATGATTTTTTCAAAAAAGTTTGTTGACATTTAAATAAGGTCTCCAGAAAGTAGCATGGCTATTTTTTAAACTAAAATAATAATTATTTTTCTCAAAGTTTTGCACCATAAATATTTAGATATAGAACAGAATTTTAAATAAGAAAAATATTTGTAATGTTAGGTTTTTTCCTTTGACTTAACCCTACAAATAGTGATATGAAAATATTGCAGTTTGCAAACATTAATTTTTGGAACAATTACTTAGAATCGTAAAGTTCAATAGCCCCAAAGATGGGTTGAATTCTGGACAAAATTGCAGCAACAACAACACTCGCAAAACTCTTATAAACCTCAACAGAGTCTCCTAAGTCTAGAGGTCCAATTTTCAACCACTTTTTCAAGCATTTGGGGCTGTATGTCGGCAATAACGCCACGAATGTTGGCTTCCAAGTCCCCTAACGTATCTGGTTTGTTGGCGTAGGCGAGCGACTTCACATATCCCCAAAGAAAATAATCTAATGGTGTCAAATCACACGATCTTGGTGGCCAATTGACAGATCCACTCCGCGAAATTATGCGCTCATCGAATGTTTCCTTCAATAAATCGATTGTGACGTGCGCTGTGTGGCATGTAGCGCCGTCTTGTTGGAACCACATCTCATCTACATTCATGCCATCCAATTCGGGAACAAAATAGTCGGTTATCATGGCTCTTTACCATTACCATTAACGGTAACTGACTCATAGCAGAAGATGGCCCAATGACTCCACCAGCCCATAGATCACACCAAACAGTCAGTTTTTGTGGATGTAATGGCGTTTCAAGGGTCTCATGTGGATTCTCTTCACTCAAAATGTGGCAGTTTTGCTTGTTGATGTAGCCATTCAACCCAAAATGAGCCTCATTACTAAACAAAATTTTCGCGGTAAACTGTGATCGAACTGAACCATTACTTTCGAAATAAAGTTGCACGATTTGCAAGTGTGTTCATTTGTGAACCTGTTGTCAAACTAAACATAAATGACATTAGAGTTGCCATATTTGACCACAAAATATCAGTTTTATCCCTATTCGAAAAACCAACCTCTAAAAAAAAACACCCTTTATATCTTCGCACTCACAGTGTTTGGAGAAGCAATGCTTTAGGTCCGTTTACGCCCAATAATTATTCTGTTTTACAAATTAATAGTCAGTCACATGAATATTAGAAAAAATCATGTAATGTTTGTCTGAAAATTCAGCTAAGATCAAACGAGAACACTTTACCAAGCGTAAACTCTGGACGAAATCCACTAAAGCAGAATCCACTGCAAAGCGGAAAACCAATTGAATTAAAATTGATTTCCATTACAAGTCACGACACCAAATCCATGATATGCAACCCATGAGATACATAAATATAATAAATAGAAATGCTGGTTTTGTTGCGAAGTCAACAGGTTGGTATTTAAATGTTGAGAAGTAAAATTGCAGGAATAATGAAAAAAACCACTAGCAAACTAAAAAGTGCAAATTTTCACAATTAGACATCCGAAGAAAGGAAATGGCTCCATTATTCATGACTTCAATTACGCATCATGATGTGCAATTTTATTTAAAGACTAAAAAAACCTTTAATTCGTACTTTATTTCTTTCACATTTCTCCTATCAGAGAAACGGAGTTTAAAACGTAAGTTAATGAAGTTAGCTGATACTTGACAGACGTCATAGAAACTCCATGAATCAAATGTCATGCAGCGCAGCGCACAATGGCATACGAGTACGTTTTGGAGAGGAGGCAACTTTATTTCTTTTATTTTTGCCCTGCCTCAATAGGAAATTGAGATTTCATATGTCAATTGGAAGCTTATTAACGAGACAATGACAAATTGAGCACATGTATCGAAGAAAAATAGCCATGTGACAGATACGTAGACCGAATGCGGATAAAATTGGATTTGCATGTAGCAGAGTAGAAAAATGTGATTTAGTTTTTTTTTGGAAAAAAAAAATTGGCATTCTTTGGAAATGATGATACATTTTGTTAAAGCGAATGACTGGGTTAACTAAAAGTGCCAAATTATTAAAGGGAAAGTGGAAACAACGCAGCTAATCAGAAAATAAATCTGCAATATTTCAAATATTGAAAAATGTAGAAGCAGGCTGAATTCATAAATGCTGTACTGCAACGTCAAGCGTTTCTTGACACAACACAAATTTAGTGATTCAAATCGCAATTTAAATATATGTACCGCGCAAAAACGC
Organism: Ferdinandea cuprea; assembly: GCA_963576555.1. Taxonomy (NCBI): domain Eukaryota; kingdom Metazoa; phylum Arthropoda; class Insecta; order Diptera; family Syrphidae; genus Ferdinandea; species Ferdinandea cuprea. The sequence continues at coordinate 80,868,263 of OY754958.1, read as the reverse complement.
CACCTTTACACATCACAAACAGATCTGTAGCGATGACATTTGGGTTGTTCAAAAACTATCCTTGGAGGAACTGTATTGTGGTAAGGATTAAAATATTATTAAACTACGATCCCGGGATCTTTCGAAAGACACAAATACGGCCTATAAAATTTGCGACACCCATTTGTCGGATCTATTAAAAATTTGCCATCTTCCTTCGGCCATATTAAATCTTAAATCAAATCCGATAATATTAGTAATTAAATTCCGACAGTATTTTGAAGCCTCAAATCTATATTAAATGCATCCATAGCACATGCAAAGCAGTTTTGCCGAGTAAGTGCGACACAATGCCTTCTCCTTTTCCTACGCAATTCAATCGATTCCATTAGATGAGCTCATCTTTGATTTATTAAGGCCGAATAACAGAATTAATCACCACATCACAGTTATCCCATAGACTGAAACCCAACACTGGCGCGCCACAGGCCATGTCAATTCTCGACAAGTGTGCATTTTAATGGAGAGTCGTCGCTACACTACAATCAAACACCCATGATATATTCCATTAAATATACAAGCAGTGTATGTGTTGTACATCCTGTCCCTCTTTTCGTGTTCAATTCATGATGGAAATAATCGAATAGAGAGAAGTTGTTATAGAATAAATTGTTCGAGTGCGCGTCGTTATTGTATCCTTTCATTCGATTGGAACTTAGGAGGTAATAGTAGGTAGGACTTCGAATGGTAGAATCGAATAAACGAAAAAAAAAACTACTTCCATTCAATGGACAATGGGTGCTCTAATGGACATTTTAAAAGATCCCACTGCCCACATGGAGGATAATCTTTTAATAAAATCGCATTTTCCGAGGATAAAGGGAAACTGCAATGAAATAATAATGGGACATGGATTTTTATACAATTCCATAGAAAAGATGATGATTCAGGAAAAGCAAAAGCACCAGCACTAGCAGAGGACAAAGAAAAGTCGTCCATATAATGAGGGAAGAAGAATTTGTGCAACATACTGGCGACAAGTTTTTTGAAAGACTTCCAACTTCTAGCTGCAACACGATTGTCATTTAGTGGTAAACCAACGAGAATTAATGTTCTTGCAATGTTCGATTCTATTGTGACTATATTGACCTGATTGGGGCCGATTAGGTTCATAAACTTTTACTGACACTTCTAAAAATGAACTTTTAAATTACTATGTTTCGGAATTGAAAGAATTTTATTTACATTCAAAAACTTTTCAACATTTCGTGAAGTTTACAAGTTAACATGTAACCTGCAAGTCAAGCTACTTGCTGCGAGAATGTCGGATGAAGTAAGATTCATGCATTAAATCCCTTGGCAAAGATCCAAAGGACTTTGCTTGACCACTTTTAGATAAATTCGTTAAACTTTATCGCCATTAAAATTAGTTGAATTTATTTAATTTTTTGGTCAATTAAAATATGAATGATGCAAACTTTAGAACATTAATATATAAGGCTTTGGTGTTGCACTGTTAAAATTCCTAGTAACTTTGGCACTACACCCATATTTACAGGGGGTAACTCTAACTCCGCTAACAATAATTCCCTTACGTACAGTCCCAATAAATTTCAATTGTTGAGGTTCGTTTGGGGAAATTTTCAACTATAGTTCCTTTTTTTTTGAGCTCTTAGGTATCGATAAGGGCACAGATATTAGTTTTGATTTTTAAATTGACTGAGAAGCATATGCTTAAGAAGAAATACCAAAAGGCACAATTGACAGAAATGACTTTACGGTGCAGGGACATACATACTGTTTGCTTCGTCGTCTATGAAATTTTTTGAACTTTAACTGAATTATACCATTTTATCTTTTTGCGGTACATACTTTGATGGCCGGTTGCAAAAAAAATTCATTCAGGTATGACTGCAATTTCTCTTTCGTTTATATTACTATTATCTTTGAAAATTGATATCGCCCACATACATAGTCTTAAGTTTTGGCCATACAAATTGTCTTGATATTTAAACTACGCCAAGTACGACAAAGTATTTTTGGTTTTTGTAACAAATGGTACCGGTTTATTCGGAAGTCTAAGCCGCAGTACCTTGCAGAATTCTATACTTTATTGCTGTCAAACTTAAAATTCTTAGTGTATATTTTTTTGTGACGGGTATGACAGCGGGCAGATGCAACTCATCAAAAGTAAAATAAACAGAACATGTTAGCCTGTAGTATTTTTTGTGATTGAGCTATAATCGTAGCTTCTAAACATTTACACACTAAAAAAAACATAAATCTTTGCTAAATTTACTTAATTTTTTTGATAACTGCAACACATGAGATCGCGAGGAGCAGTCCGCTGGCTGTTTCTTTGACAGATTGGAGCACAATCGGACAAAGCATCAATCAAATAAAGTATACATACTCAAAACGCACATTCTCTATAAACTGGTATAAGTGAAATATAAAAATGAAATGAAATAAATGACCCACATTTTAATTTGACCATACTGGGTTATCAATCACTATCACCCATGTTCCAAAATTCCGTTCCTTAAAAGAAACCAGAAGATAATGTTGCCGCCAAAATGCCTTTAACCCAATTTGTAAGCGCCAATAAAAATTTCACTTCTTCCTGGTGTTTTCTTATTTCCGCATGTTATACACAAGTCTCGACCTTATCTTCTGACTTCTGACTAAAAGACAACCAAAAAAGAAAATAAACCTATGTATATAGGTATATGAAGAACCAATTTTTTCCACTTCAACTTGGCTCGAACGCAACACGTAACGATTTCTCCGTGTGTAAATTAGTCGTAAATCTTTTTGACACTCGAAACTGGTAAACTCCTTCCTGGTCAGTGAACTTTTGAATTTCGACTTTGTAATGGGAAAAAAAATGAATGTACAAAAAATTTCCTCTTTGAATGTCTCGTGTGTCCTCAAGTTTGGTAGTGCACCCAAAGGAATTTCAATGCCTCTGTCCGTTTCTCGGCGGCAATAAATCACAGTGCTCCTGGATTGAAAAGTTTTTTTTTTCTGATTAAGTCCTTTGAACATGATTATAGGAAATTACGTGTTTGCCATCTGCATTTCTTTTTGCTTTTTCAATCGTCATGAGTAAGTACTATACCTAAAGCATACTCACTGAAAAGCTAACTGACAAAAGTAAAACTTTGTGGAAATGTCTACTTCAATAGCTGTTTGTCAAGAAGAATTTTAAAGAAGAAAATAAAAGGAATTTTAAAAAGTTTAAATAAAATTCCAAAAGACTTGAAGGCTATAAATAATGTAAGAAAACAAAAAATAGGCAAGAAATATAGGAAAATAGAAAAAGTATTAGTTTGTCAGTTGCATAGCAGTGTTAGTCACGTGAGCTTTTATCTGTTTTTTACAGACAGCTTTACATGCTTGTGTGATTGAGTTAAGGAATTTTTCAAACGATTGACAATTCACAGTTGAAAGATTCTACCATCCTCTGTCTGTGTAAAAGATCGTAACTAGATTTTTTTTTTTAACTCGAGTTTTGCCGTGTTAAGACAACTTTCAAATTACATATAGTAAAATTTATCAATTTTATAAAAAAAACTGTTTTATTTTGACACTTTTTCTAAAATTGGTTAAGTGTGAGATATTAAAAAGGGATCTCAACTAAAACGCAAAAATTGCACGATATGTAGGTGATTTGAATTTTCGAGGTATAATTCATTCTACATTTGTATTTCAGTTTATAAAAATCATCAAATAGTTTATATGAAGTCATAAATGTAATTGCAGTTAGAGGCCTAATCAACTATCTGTAGGTTCAGTTTTATAATAATAAAATCTTTTAGTAGAACCAAACAGATGTATATAAACCACCAGACGTGTATGCTGCTTAAATAAAGCCTCCTACGAAAATGTAAGGCCCTAATTCTTGAAAATTTCATAAAAATGTACACTTTTGTGCATCCCAAATACTATTCAATAATTCATTCATTGGATTAATATTGACGAAATCTCAACAAGTCATTTAATCGGGCTAGAAAGTGGTTCAATTATAGACCGAGACTTCAATATTTTTAGAAAGTCAAACGTTTTAAATTCCGTATGCTTGTTTGAAAACCTTTAAACTTTATGTTACGTATAATGTGATAAATCTGTTAAAAAATCTGGATGGCTTGCATAGATTTTTCTAAGGCTTAAATCATTTACATTTTATATTAATTTTGTATCGTTGTGTGTTTTCTGTTCTTGTACTTTTCACTTTTGTGCAAACAAATATGGTTTTTGTATAACCTATCTTAAGGGTATATTAGTTTAGATATAACCTACGACTATTTAAAAATGTCCGTCCACCCGTACGCACTTTTTAGGCCTTTAAATTTATGGTAGGAAGCTGAAATTTGGACCATATTGCCTTAAGGATCGCTAAAGTTAATGATAATTAACTGTGTATTACAACCTTTAGAGAATATGTAGGCACTGTCCTAATTCATAAGTTTATCATATAAAGTTTTTTGTCACGCGTACTTTTTGTGTGCACTAAAATGATGTTTTCAATGTTTCAATTTTTCAAATGTTTAACAAGATATTTAGCCAATAACTTAAGAGATTTTGAAGGTGAAATATCACTACAAAAGTATTACATTTCTTTTACGATGTCGTGTCCGCGCTCCTGCTGTGACAAAAAAGCAAAATAAGATAATACATCTATATAATATGAAATAGGATGTTGGTATATACAGTGGCGACAAAAATCTACGTACACTTAAACTTACACTTTAAATTGAAGTATCCTTTCTAATTTTTAGGTATCACATATGTATATTGAAAAATCTGTTTTATTGTAAAATAATGGAAATCCTACTAAAATAAAATGGTATGGTAGTGGGTTTTACTATCACCCCAACGCAGGTTATATCCAGTTTAAGTGAAAAGTTTTTTACCATTTCATTTCAAATGAATTTTTCTCGGAAAAGGTACTGCATCAAAATATAATTCTATTAAAGAAGTATTCTTCCGATAAATTCTCTATGAATTTATGATGGGCAGGTGTCAACACGGAAGGGACTATCTTCCAGATTCGTCCAGCTACTGGGTGTGCGGACTTAATTGACATCATCGGACGCTCCCAACGTGCTGTGGTAGAGGCCTTCATTGCTATTGATGTAAGTTGGTCTTGAAGTAAATGCTATCAACAAGCAAACAAACATCTGTCCACCGTCCACCGGCTAGGATAAAATGTCACTATAGAAAACTGAGAGTTCGACGTAGTGTAAATATATCGGTGTTAATATCCATGAATGACAACTTAGTGGAGATCGGACGAAGAATTATCCTAGGACACCGTTGACAAACATACCTCGGATTGGGAAACAAATGAGTTTAAAACTCCTAACTCCTAAGTTCTATAGAACACATATTCTTCCAGTTCTGTTATACGGCGCAAAGTGCTGGACGGTCAGCAGGAACGAAGAATTAATTGGCTCCTTTGAAAGAAAAATTCTCGGCTATTTGGTCCTGTGTGAGAGTGTTGGGGACAATGGGGACAAGATACAACCGCGAAATCTATGAGCTGAAGCAAAAGTATTTACAAAGTTTGCAATAAATGTTGAGTGTCGAGGTAACTATCATGGTGGCTCTGCTTGAGACTACCCTATATTCTACTCCATTTTTTGAAATTGTTTTTCAAATAAACAACACAAATTAAAGTCCAGGATGGGGTTTAACGTTCAAAACATCGACTTCTTAACAACTAGGTACACCGAATGCCTTCAGCTCTTGTCAGTGAAACTGCAACAGGCACGTAACTGCAATCTAGCAATTGGATGTCCTAATACGCAGTTGAATTTGTCCTAATACGCAAATGACCATCAAATTAAACTTATCTGAGATCTGGACTTTAAGAAAGGAAAGAAAAAGTGGAAAAAATTAGTAAGGTTTGTGACAACAATTATGTACATTAGATAAGTTTATTCTTTTAGTCACTCTTGGTCGTGGTACAATTTAAATCTTATCAATACCATTTTATAAAATAATATAGATATGCGCAATTTGTTAATTTCATTTGTAAGCGCCCGAACTTTAACAAATTGTTTTATTTGGAACGAATTGCAAAAGCACCCCATTTGGCATGTATATATTCATCTTTTTGTACACAATAGAAGTAATAAAAAAGTTGAAATTATTATCGACGAATTGAATCCATAAATCGTATTCGGAAAAGTATTAAGAGGTTGAGGATTGTTCAGTTCTTCAATGTGTTCAATAAATTTAACACTCCCTTCAATATATTTTTCAAGCTGTCTATTTTTCATTACATTGGTGGCCTTTCCACCTATGGAAGAATAACCAGGTCAAAAGCAGACGAAAAATACCAGGTTAAAAACGACACAGGAGCAATGTTATACCATCTGGGATACCAGATACGAATGTACGTGTTATATCATCATTCCGTGCTGTATTTGTTTTAGTGTCGATAAATTTTGATACGGTTCTGGGTTTTCAGCAGGGAGCTTCAAACATATTTTATTTATTTATTTTTGAAAGGAGGCCATTCCCACTGCACAAATGCAGCCGCGGATTCGATTGCGTTTTTATTTACCCTGGCGCATAGAGTATTTCTCCAATTTTTATGCAGAGTCCTGGGAAATCTTTTGAAGTAATGTAGACAGATGGTACTATTTCAGTATTGACAGAGATATTTTTATGCATTTGTTTGCCAATTTTATTATTTTGTTGTTTTTTTATCCCTTTTGTTTCTATTTTCGGATTGATATTTCACTAATGACTCCCAAGGGTATTCGATTGGAGACCATTTTTTGTATGATTTAAAAGGACTTTTTGCCTGAATGGCTATATTATTTATATATGTACATTGCTTGTGAACAAATTTTGTTAAATGATTAATGAATGCGTAAAACGAGAACTTTCTAAAGGAATTAAAAGTCAAAGGAATCTTATAACCTTTTTGTTTTGAAATATTTGATAAATTACAAGGGCATAGCCACCTAATCTTTGTATTTAGTCCAGCGTCGCTTTAAATTTTGTACAAACCTGAAATGAGAGAGAATAAAAAAATATATTAGGGCTAGTAAGTAAAAATGTTGAATTGTAGTGTAGATATGTAGGTGTAGATATGTATATGTATTTACAAATTGTATTTGCATCTTCAAAGTCACGAAAAGCAAAGCTAGGCTAGAAAAATAGGCATTACTGGAAATATATATGAAATTAATTTTTAGGTTTCAAGGAATCACTTCAAACGTATTTTTGGTCAACATTAAATAAGGCACCTTTCCGAGCAATTTGATCATGTGTACATTTACTTCGCTAAAGTAAAATCTCTTCCAGAATTTAATACACACAAACAGATGTATACGTATGTTGTGTACAGTGTTACGTTCATGAGTTAGCTGTAAAAGTAGCTTTAATTATCCAGAGAGTGTAGGATTACAACATTCTAATAAATTGTTTTTATTAGAGTTTCTACTCTTAGATTTTCAATTAAATCGAAGAAAGGAAGGGCCAACAATTCAATTAAATTGTTCTGAAATAACAAAATTTTCGACGTATGTAAATACATTGCTTAAATCTTGCAATCAAAATAACAATATAAACAAAATAATAAATAATTCACTGAAAAGCAGTTGAAGCTGGAATTGAATTTAATTTAACGTCCAATGAATGCATCAGTTAATCTTCAACTTGTAATGTGAACCAGAATAATTGGTATCGAATGCATTATTACGCAAAGAGTGATATTGTGAATAACTAAAAATTCCAGTATCAGTACGGGTATGCTCATGAGGATTCACCTCGCTTTATATATCACTTCATGAGCCTCTGTCACCAGAATAACAGAACTACTCTAAAGAATTCACCTCATTCAAGAATTTAAAGCGAGTGAGCGATCTAGAAGTGCACTTAGAAATACTCAACTCTCATGTCTAGCACTCTAATTAAAGTTACTGTTACCTTCAACTTTCATTAACAATACAAAATACAAATAAGCATTCCGTGCCAGTCTACGTGGAACGTTAGTGGTCCATTGCTAGCTTGCTAGTTCCCACTTAGAATATATGGTCATATAATGTCCAGTGGATAGGTCTCATCTATTTAATTCTGTGCTAAGGAATCGCATAAGATATGTATATAGGGTCCGCCAAATAACTTTTTTTTTTGAAAATGCTATAAAAAAAAACTACTGAATATTTTCTCAAATTTCTTTTTTTATTTGAAAGTATAATCCTTCCTGTTAATAATGGAAAATAATTTCATTCAAATGGCTGCCTCAGCTGGCCATGCAGTAGCCTACACGATCGGTCCAATTTTTAAGCACATTATCGATTGTGTGCAGCTGTATTTCACCAATGGCTTCACGAATATTGTCCTTTAAGGCGTCAATTGTCTCTGGCATGTCGGCGTAACACGTATCTCTTACGGCACCCCACAAATAATAGTCCAACGGTGTCAAATCGCAGCTCCGCGGTGGCCAAACGACATCAGCTCTGCGGCTGATAATGCGATCTTTAAAAACAGGGCCCAAAACATCGAGTGAAACCAGTTGAAACCAAATGTTGCCAATATCCTCCTCTTCAATTTTTGTGAACAAAAACATGGCCCGATAACGATCGCCATTGTCTGTAACGGCCACTACTTGCTCATTTTCGAAGAAAAATGGCCCAATTATGCCTCTGGACCAAAATCCGCACCAAACAGTGACTCGTTTTGGCTATATCGGCTTTGCAATGTATGCGTGCGGGTTTTCTGTGCCCCAAATGCGACAATTTTGCTTGTTTACATACCCGCCAAGATCAAAATGAGCTTCATCTGACAAGATGTTTTTTTTGGCAAAATCGGCATCTTCTCTATGTCGCTATGTCGCAATGTTGTCCAGCGTTGTTCAAGCGTATACAAAACCATATTCGTTCAGCGGAAGGATAAAACTAATTATCTGTCAAATCAGACATGAGCTAAGTGTTACCATTCGCGAAACAAGCACTAGTTGAAAAAAAAACCTTAAATGGCGGACCCTATACCTTTAAACAGCCAAGCAGAACTTAAAACTAAATGCATGTACAGAGTGTTTTTTAGAGGTATAGAACTTCGAATTGAAATAAAACACAAGAAAATAGTTTTAATGTCCATCAATTTGGCTTTATTGGAAGGATAATTTTATGCCATTAATTTTTAAATATGATTTCGGGCATGTGGCCACCGCGGCTGGTTCGAATAAATACAAGTCTAGAGGTCAAATTTTCAACCACTTTTTCAAGCATTTGGGGCTGTATGGCAATAACGCCACGAATGTTGGCTTCCAAGTCCCCTAACGTTTCTGGTTTGTTGGCGTAGTCGAGCGACAAACAGTCAGTTTTTGTGGATGTAATAGCGTTTCAAGGGTCTCATGTGGATTCTCTTCACTCCAAATGCGGCAATTTTGCTTGTTCAAACCAACCATGAGCCTCATGACTTGCGATAAAACTTCGCGAACTGAACCATAATTTTCGAAATAAATTTGCACGATTTGCAAGCATTGTTCATTTGTCAACCTGTTCATGATGAAATGGCAAACCAAACTGAACTTTAATGACATTAGAGTTGCCAGATTTGATTAAAAAACCAACTTCTAAAAAAACACCCTTTATATATAATGTATGCCTTCATAACCTACATTAAATGTAGGGATATTTTGAAAAACGTATGTTATATTGTTGAGTATAGTTTTTGCTAGGTTCGTTTAATGGGCTGACCAAGCAATAAAGTAAACCGTCTTATAGCACTGTAAGACTTATTATTTTGTTTTTGAATAAATGAATCATCTACGTCTATCACCTTCTAGCCTCATCTTTAAATTTATTGCATCTTAGCTTGGTTTGATAGCTTTAATTGAAATTTGACAGACGACGATAAAGGCGACATTAGCGTGTCGTTCCCATAATTGGACAAACGCTGTTTTAGTCAAGCAGCCTGATTGAGTTGTAAAGATTCTGACAAACATCAAAATCTGTGTATGTGGGTATAGATGACTCAACAGTAGCCGAATAGTTTTAGAAATTTTATATACGACTATCTGACACTATCCGGTACTTCATACGAGTAGGGTCGAATACTCGGGAACAGGGCCCCAACAAATTAGCTCTCCAATTGCGCACCAACAGTTTTTTTTACCGATTCCAAACGGCAATTTATTTTTGTGAAGCTTCTTATGATACATCTTATCATTGGATGTTTGTTAGATTTTCGCAAGAGATACGGCAGCTTATGTAGTATTAGTAGTCCAACGCTCTTTACCACTAAGCCACTGCACCCACTGTTTAATGTGCTATCATTAAATAAATTGCACCATGCGACGGGAAGTCGTTATTTATCTAATACAGAACGATTGATTCTGTACCTGCCTATGCAGCCGATGTGATAATCAGAAATTGGTTTGCGTAACATGGACTTAAGATGAATCGATCAAAGCCAAGGCATCGTGCCATTTGCAAAGAAAGTGATCATCTTTACCTCAGAACTTTTTTATGCTCCAACTTCAATTTGTCAAGCTATTGCTTTATCTCGCAAACGTCATCGCCTACCTCACGTGTAACGCTTACGACGTTCAATTAGCCATTCATCCTCACATCGACAACGCTATTCACCCTATGTCACTGAATATGACGTCTGTAAGACCTCTTGCTCCGCTGCTCATTGCTCCGCTCGGGGTATTTGCCTTTTGTCAGGCAGTCGCCTATGACAACATTAGCTTGGGTACACGTTACGCTGAATGTATAAACATGCATGTATGGTATAGATGCATGCGGAGTTTCATTTTTCTCATCTGTATGAAGATGCTAACTAAGCTATTAGGAAGGGACGTACTGAAGTAGTTTTTCCATATACGCGTCTAGTGTGACTGGGTTGCTTACTCTAAAGCAAGAATACAAATTTGTGTAAGAATAAATATGTTTGGTAATTAATTATTTCATTGACCGCCAACAACCGTCTAGATTGAGCGAAAATATTTCTCTACATTCTTTCCAAATAAAAATCAATCCTTGCACACTACGTATCTCAATGTTTTAAGCTTGTTTAATAACAGTAAAATTATTCAAGTCTTGTGTGTAAGTAGACTTATTTTTAGATGATTCAATTGGAAAATTTCACCCATCAAATGTATGATGAATGCAGTATCATAAATCTTAACCAAACACAATTACACATAGGTACTACTGCAACATCCATAATTTATATTATAGATATCCGTCTCCTACCTTCCGCTTTCTTTCAATTTGGTTTCATTCACTTTCACTTTAATTATTTGTCGACCCTTTTTGAAGAGTTCTTATAAAGAAAATCAAATCCGTTGCATGGAAAGGTTATTTATTATCTCCACACACAACGATATGTCAAATTTGAAAAGCAAGCACACACTCTCTCGCTAGACGTAAGTACCTATTATACAGCTCAGCTTGTGTACGTTCAAAATCGGAAAATCTCGGATATCATCCAACAAAAAAAAGGACCATACTTTATTGCTTTTGTATTTTGATAGGCAGAAGATAAATATTGCTCCACAAATATACATACACATGTTTTTTTTTGGGAATATATTTTTGGCCTTAAGTAATCCTACTCCTACTTAAAAAATCCTTTTGTTCGGATTTTCCAAATCAGAAACTGTCTACTACATTCTTCAGCTTTGTTTCCCCTTCTTGGTGTTTTTATTCTTTTGTCCTTCTGATTTTGTTGTATTTAGGGCGCTGAGGAATTTCTAAGAGCAGAAAAGAGGAAATAAATCTCAACGCAAGGACATAAAACACCAGCAGCAGTATGAAATACCTAAATGCGAAAAATGGACAAAATTGTTCCACACCCTGCCTGACCACTGCCTGTGTATCTTTATCATGTAATAGTGGTAAACCCGTGAAATACTATAGATAATCTTTTTCCTTTTTGTTAAATCATTTTGTCGTAGATTTGTTGTCCTTTAAGCACTCACCTTCCTACAGGTTGAGAGACAGTACTGAAGTGTTTGTATTCTCTTCGCAACAAGCTTGTTATATGTATGCTTTTCAGAGTGTAGAAAGGACACCCGGAAGAATATGTCCTCTTTAGGTTTTGATTTATATGACCTAAGTGGTGATGATAAGCGAATAAGAACTGTTATTTAATCCAATTTAAGACCTACCTCATGATGAAGATAACTTGGAATAAACGAAATGGATCAAGTATGAAATATAGAAATATACGATATGCACTTAGCTTTACCCAGTGTGGAGCAATATAGCAAAAGTTATATCGCAGAGAACCGGCAGGTCTTAACCTTCATGAAAGTGTGATTTTTTGACTAACTAGATGGTAGTAGTTACAAAATGGGTTTTTTTTAGCTATATCTAATATTTCAGAATTAATATATTTTAGAATACCTCAAAATCTTAAATTTTTAATTTTGGGGATTATTGATGATTTTTTTTGTTTTTTTTTTCGTCTGAGCTGGAATATTTATCACCTATAGTATATTTTTGTAACTGCAGGCTCTGACCTACTAGTGGTCTTATACTAAGGCATTTTATGTACTGAAAGAAGAGTTTTTTCTATTATTTTGGTGTACATGTTCTACATATAGTTTTGCTCTATATAAAGGGTGATCCATTTCGAGGTTCCCTACTTTTTTAAAGAAAAAACACAGAAAATTCAAATTTAATGGAGAATGTTTATTACCATTTGAAAGAACATTCTTTGGCATTTATTTTTTGAAGATTATGTCTATCAAACGTTGGCTGTTGCTACATCGCAACGGTCCATCCGTTGAGTCCAATTTTCGATCACTCGTTCGAGCATTTCGACTGGTAACTGGCGAATGACACGCGTGATGTTTTCCTCCAAGGCCTGAATCGAAGCGGGTTTGTCGGCATAAGCTTTTGACTTTACATATCCCCACAGGAAAAAGTCACACGATCTTGGTGGCCAATCGACCGGCCCAAAACGTGAAATTATGTGCTCACCGAAATGTTCTCTCAATAAGTCCATTGATTGATGCGATGTGTGCGAAGTGGCGCCGTCTTGCTGAAGCCAAATGTCGCCGAGATCACGAGCTTCAATTTCAGGCATCAAATAACCGGTTATCATGGCACGATAACGGTCGCCATTGACGGTTACGTTCGCACCGGCATAATTTTTAAAGAAATATGGCCCGATGATTCCACCGGCCCACAAACCACACCAAACCGTTGTTTTTTCTGGATGAAGTGGCAGTTCTTCAATCTCTTCAGGTTGCTCTTCGTCCCAAATGCGGCAATTTTGTTTGTTTACATACCCATTGAGCCAGAAATGGGCCTCATCGCTAAACAAAATTTGCCTCGAAAGCGTCGGATCTTCTTGGAACTTTTCAAGAGCCCATAGAGCGAAGCGATGTCGCTTGGGAAGGTCGAGCGGCTTCAGTTGTTGCACAAGCTGTATTTTGTACGCTTTCAATTTAAGATCTGGACGTAAAATGCGCCAAGTCGTTCCATACGTCAGTCCGAGTTGCTGCGAAAGGCGCCGAATCGACTCTCTACGGTCTTCGTGTACACTCTCAGCTACGGCCGCTATATTTTCTTCACAGCGTGCTGGACGTGGTCTATTCGGTCGAATATTATCCAATAATGAATGCTGGGTCTCAAAATGGGTGATGGTGTTGCGAATAGTACGCTCAGTAGGCCGATTATGTTGACCATAAGTTGAGCGAAGTGCACGAAACACATTCCTCACAGAACGTTAATTTTCATAATAAAGTTGAACAATTTGTAAACGTTGTTCACGCGTAAGTCTTTCCATTATGAAATGCCAAACAATACTAAACAAAAATAACATGACAGCATGATACGACTCACACGTGATCTGTCAAAAAGGCTATTGAAAAAAGTATCTCTACTTGGATCACCCGTTATTTATACCTAAGGGTATATTCATTTTGACACATAGTTTGTAACACCCCATAATACTCGTCGTAGATCCCTAAAAGTATATATTTATAATCAGGACGAAAGCCTTAGACTATTTAACAATGTCCGTACGCAATTTTTAGGCCCTTAAATTTAAAGTAAACAAAAAATAAATATAAATATTGGGCGTAAACGGTCCATACCCAAAGCCTAGCTTCTCCAACCACACTGTTTGCGAAGATATATTTTTTGACACGAATGGAAGGGACCTACAGTTTAATGCCGGTTCCGAACGGCAATTAATTTTTGAGAAGCTTCTCATGACAGTTCTTACTCTTGGATGTTTGTCAAACGTTCGCAAGAGCTGGGGCAGCGAATAAAAACTTTCAGGTGGTACAGGTCGGGATTTGAACCAGCGACCTCTCGCTTAGTGGTCCAACGCACTTAACCACTAAGCCACTGCACCCATCTTAAATTTAAAGTAGGAAGCCCACGTATTCTCTAGGGTTAACTGCCACGCCCACAATTTAGAAAAAAACCATTATAATGCTTATGATAGAGGGCTCGCCGCCCTATTTCGTCATTTTTATAAAGTAACATAACATAGACTTACTATTCATCAAATGTGCATTGTACACCACATTCCATATAATCTCAAACTAATTGAAGAAACCATTCGATAAAACTTAGTTCATTTATTCTTTACCTTTCATCCTTGTTATGAATTAAAAAGCAAAATATGTCTTCATCATTTTATTTGATAGTCCTCCTATCTCACGTTGGTACACATCTTTTTGAGAAAGAAAACTTTTTCAAAATGCCATTAAATCCTTTGAAAATATTCAAAACCAGATAATACTTAACTTACCTGTCAAGAATCTTCAATACTCCTTCACCTAGTTGTTCGTATCCCATAAAAAAAGTCGATCTAGGAATACACCAAATCAATACAACTCCATGAACATACTTTTTCTCCATTCGGCTTTGAAGTTCTCATCCGTTTTATCTATCCTTCTACACCTTTATCCCTTTCAGTTGTTTAAAATATAAAACTCTCTATACTCAAAGCTGAATATCCCTTCTACCAGGACTATAAAACAGTGACAAGCACAGACAGGCAAGCAAAGGGCAATGAATCCTCCCTTTGAGAGTTTTTATTAAAAAAAAGAGGGTTGAGAGGGTTGTGAAACTGTCTTTAAATAGACATAGAACTCAACTGAGATTTGTGGTCATGTGCAGAAGGCAAAACTGGTACACAACCGAAAATCGATTGATACAAATGGTGGAACTGTAGTATGATAACCTATAAGCGATCCCCCCCTACCACACCCTTATGGTAAGGATGGGTGTAACCTTCTACAAGTTATCTGGGATGAGCTTTGTACGCAAAACAGGCAGTGGAAAAAATAGCACGAAGTTATTAATTCAACTGGAATAGGCTAAAAAAATGAGGTACTGGTAGCTCATAGCTGGTACTGTTACTATTGCAATGAAAGTAAATACAAACTATACCTCCTCAGGACAGCACAGGATATCGAATTTTTTATTTAGCGGGTGTACACACCGCCGCATTAGATGACGGCAAAGTTTGTTATGCTCTCTTCTGCTGGTTGTGAATTCAAAGGAAATTGCCGCGCTGAAAAAATACAAACGCACCACAAAACAAGCAAAGACATATGAGACGTACCTATCGATAGAGGGCTTACGAAATTTCACAACTCATTCAATAGTACATCAGTGCCAGTGAACAGCATGTTAAACGGTTTCTAAAGCATTCGAGTGTATTCTAAGATTCGTTTTTGGGGTTTGTTGCCTTCGCATGTGTTCGAAGTCCGTTCAATAACTTGTTCTGAAATTTGACACATCACAATTGCTATGCGGTGCACACATGAACAGTTTGGAATGATCAAACGTTTAACACATTTGCACGTTTGTATGTAGTGTGGAGTTGATAAAGAAAATTTCGAGTACTTTGAAAGAGTTTCTGAAAGTTTTGGGCAAGAAATAGATACGTATGTAGGTATGTAACTTGATTTCAAAACGCGGTTGACAAACTTTCCGTCTGTCGCTATTTCGGTGATTTTCGAAAAAGTGTATACAAATGAAGATTTTTGGATTTACAAAGTTCAACGAAGATACAACTTGCGGAATGAAAACTTTTCTGAGCTATTTTTTCGAGCCCGGTGAAGTGAAGTTTGCAGAAATTATTTAAAAAACAAACTTACTATCTATTTCTTTCAGATTATTGACATAAAAACCTATATTGACATACAAACCCATTCCGGGTTGTTGAAGTGCAATCATCTGCCTTCTGTGTAAAATATCCGAATATTATTTGAATTGTGGGACTTTTCGATTGCCCTAAACAGGTCGTTTACCCTGACTTAATACCTTTCATTGCTAACCTAATTGTTACCCTTAAAATATCTTTTCGCTATTATGCTCTGTATTTTTTTACCGAAGTCCATGCAATGAAGCTCTGCTAGCAAATGTATAAATACTACAGTAAAATATAGGAAGAGTTTGAGAAGTTTACCTAAGACCCAATGAAGGCCTATGCATTTCAACTACTTGGCCGTTTTAAACAATCTTCCAGAGTGGTAGTGAAGGATCATTCCAGATTATTATAGGTAATTTAAGGAGGATGCGCGGGTTTAAACATTTTGCAAGGCTTCAAATCAACAAATTGCAATGGTTTGGAAATTCGAATAAGGGATGATATTACGACTAAAGAGAAGTCCAAAAAAGTGGGTCTACCAATGCCGTCCGTCAGCCTGTCTATCTTTCTGTCCGGGTGGCGTATGGCTCCGTATGACGGATCTGCTTTAAAGTTTTAATGTACATTTTTTTGGATAACAACTCGCGGTTTTTTTTATTTATTAAAAATTTTTTTTCGTAAAAATCACTTATTAATAATTTTCTCAAAAATGGGTTCACGGATTTCGGTCTTTTTTGTACTTTGAGATACTCAGTTCTTTAAATTCATCGATCAAATTCAATGATCGAATCATTCAAGTATTGGTTGACAAAATGAATCGGTCATTTCAGTCAATCATTTAATGACAGATACGAGTCTTGTATTGCAGAACTGTACTTGTTTCGCTCTTTCTGAAAGTGACATAAGAAGATACATAAACCAGCGTTGTGTGGTTCCGTTATTTCTTAAACGGCTAATCGAGGTAAATGAACAAGCCAGATGTGTAACAAAGGTATTGACTCTATGAACGATTGATATGTGCTTATGTGATTGCAAAGAGCAATACATAATTGTGGTCAGGTCACAAAGATCGAATCAATCACGATTTGCACAGCCCATAATTAAAAAAAACAGTTTTAAGCCCAAAGTTGATGGAATAAAGCAGTAAGACTTTCACAAAATATGTAGACCCTAACCTCCTGAACAAAATTGCCATACAAAGTTTTTTCCATGTCTACTATTTGGGGGCCTTTTTTTTTAACAAAATGTTGTTTTCTACGAAAATTTCCTTAAAAAGTAAACATTTCTTTTTTTAATCGTATGCGGTAGTTGCTTGTGGCAATTCATTTAGTATTGAAGATTTTACGTATTTCGTTTTCCTTTCTATCAAACCGTTTTGGTTGGTTAGTCGAAGGCGAACAACTCATATTCGTGCTGAGTTTTACCAATAAAGCACGTACTTTTTAATTGTTTCTGAATTGCACTACCGCTACCGTGCCTGAGTATAATAAGAACAATCTCTGATAGAAAATGGGCAGGTCTAGAGGTTTGTGGATGGTAAATCTTTGGAAAACCGATATATAAACTGTTTTCTTTTCTCTGTACTACCAAAATCATACACTACACTACACTACACTTACATACATGTATCCTTTTTTATGGTTAAGTATTTTTTCAGTTTTATTTATTCTATTTTCCGAAAAAAATTTTTTTTTGAAATTTTAAAACACAGTTTTAGTTTCAAATGCTACCTACTAAGACGAATGTTGCGAAAACGCAACTTACTGCTATCATCAAACCTTTCTAAAAGGTATCTCATATAGCTGAACCGTTATTAACCTGTTGTTCACATAATTTAAAAAAAAATAGTTTGATGACATTTATCAATAGCTCAAATATCCAAGTCGAAAGTTTAGGAGTTTAGAGTGCTAAATATATAATAATACGATTTTTTTTTAAAAATATAAAAAAAATCTCGATTATTTAATTAAATCAATAAGGAAACTTTTCTTGCATGTTCCTCATTATTAATGCTTGACGTGCATGGTCTTTTCCAATTGATATTTAGCCTACACCTCCCGAATCACAAGCCTATACACTCACCTCTACACCATCGCCACACACCCCCAAAATAAATTAGACTATTTTAAAAGAGTTTTATTGGTATGTATTATATTTTCTGTCAATCCAAGTAAATTAAATTGCTTACCCCTACCACTTTAAAATACTGGCCTTTATTGACTGAAAACTTATAACAAAGCATTCGTTTAGGAAAACAGCTTGTCGCTGACTTTCAGGAAACATGTGTTTTTCTTAACTCTTAGCAATTTGAATTAGGAAAACAAAAGGCTCGCAGAGAATCCTTGAATTTCCTTTTATGTCAAGTGCATCCTTGAGGCGGTAGACACAAAAACCAAAACACAGACACTCCCGTTACATATTGTACGGTCCTTGTAAGTTACGTTTCTTCAACAGTTCAACGTGACTTGTTTACCAAATGCTCGAACAACAAGCAAAAGGGTAGCAACAGAAGTATCTGCAGAAAAACAACCTATGTGACCCTTTTTATGAGGTTGAATGGCAACAAAGGACGACTTTGAATCGTTATTCTTATCCATCCTCGGAGGTATTCGTAGACAATTTTATTTATTATCCTTTGAGTACTTCTGCCTTTCGAATGTGGGATGGGGTGGTTGTTTTGTCTGTCTGCCATATCCCATATCTCTAATGATATATTTTATCCCGAAATTCACGCGCAAATACGTTACGTATACGAATATCCTCTCTTCCAAATCAAAAATAAGTAATTCTTTCAAGTGAATCCTTTCACTACACTACGTCCTTGAATGAAAAAAAATATATTTATTTCTATGGCACATTATGAATACCGATATTCTTTGGATTTACCTGTTCGTAAAATCTAAAAGTTTATTCTCGATTTTCCAGCTCGTTTTTCTTCAAATAGGGACGTGAGGTTACTTTACCACACTCCTAGCTGAAATCCTCTTACAAAGCACAGACAGTTAGACAAACTAACCGACCCTCCCCTAATCTTCAAAAACCGACAAAAATCCTTGGAGAGAGAATTCACAAAAAAAAAAAAAACCAAATCGAAAAAAAATGGTAAGTCTGCAGATATTGTGTTTTGCTTTGCAATACTCTCGGTTAAAGAGGTAGAGAAGATGTGTATATCCCTGGGATAACGGGATAATGTAGATATGGGTTTTATGTTGCCTTTTGGTTTTATTGAAGTCTTGATCTAGTCTCGAAGTCTGAGCGAGAGAGATGCAGGTTTTGGGAGGGGTTGGCTAAACCACAGGTAGTGGAACCTACTTTAGTTTAAAGTAAATTGGGATCCGTTAGTATTCCTCCGTTTCTTGCTGTTGTTGGTCTTGTTCCTCCAAAAATATCGTTTTCTACATGAGCTTGTGTGTTCATATTAATATTATCCGTATGTAAAAAGTTTATGAAACTGAAGCCACCTTAGGGGGAGAGACCACTTAAATATGGCTCATTATTTGGTATTGTTTTGTCTTTTCATATTTTCAATTACTGCAAAAGGATATTTCAAAATTGTTTGTTATTTTGCAAGTGACATGAAAGAAGAGCATTGGGAAATGGTTTATAGGTTTATTCTTTCATTGTATGGTACGATATATTTTAATTTAACCAACTCAGGAGAAATCGAATTTAATAAAGCGGATGGAAAAGATGGAAGACAAAGGCTGCGGTTTTGCAAAGACATTTTTCGATGATACGAAAACAAATCTGAATTCATTTAATGTGATGTTAGATCAAATTATGTTTTCTAATTCCTTTTAATAAATAGCGGGTACAAAGTGAATGCACATTACTCCGTTATTCCACATTTCAAACAAAAACTTAAAGAAATTTCATATAATCACACCTCTGTTATGGATTTCTTCTTATTTAAAATTTCAACCCGATATAAGATTCCCAAATTTAGTGCAAAAACTGTCTTTTATTCTTAACTCCACCTGGCGTTCATTATTCTCCAGTGACAACGCACTCTGTGAATTAGTAAAATTTGTCTCGCATTCAAATGACTTTGCCATTATCACCACCAGGAACCCATCTGTAAGGAAGAAAACCACCCAAAACATTGTAGGTAGTACCGTGTTTTGCAATATAATCCCTAGCCCATCAAACTTAATACAAGGCTATTATTATTATTACTCTTGTTGATGTCATTGGGATATTTTCGTCCTTTTTTGCGAATTTCTTTATTTTTCTGCGTCTGTCAGTTTTATTATCATGCCATTCTTGGGCTTAATCCATTGTCATTAAGTAAATCTACTCGCATAAATCCTCTTCGAGCGGATGAATAGGACTACAACGCTGCCGAGTTAATGAAATTCGAAACCAACAGTACTACCTCTGTTTGGCCCCTTCTGGGAAGTCTCCTCCTCTCCTTGCAAATCTAAAGTAAAACTCTCCTTCTCTCTCTCTGGAGGATTATAACAAATGAAATCAACTCAATTCGAATGGGAATGTAAAATGTCAACCGGTGGGAGTAGTAGATACTCCTGAGCAGGGACCGGGAGTGCGTCAGCGTGAAGTCTTTCTTTCTTTTCCATTTGAAGACACGTTCAAATTTGTATTTAAAGTTTTTACAAACAAATATTTTCGCAGCTGTTCTTTGGTTTTTCTGATATAGAAACTGGTCTCTGAAGGTAATATTTAAAATGGAATTGCGATCGCAAATTACATATTAAACGCCCACCCGTGGACTTTCAACCTGTACCCAGTCCATGCAGAGCGATACGCATTCGTATATTTTGCCGCGAAGTGTTCGAAGAGAAATGACATTTGCGGTACACTAGATTATTAACGGATTGTTGTATCATGGAGCTAAGTTAAACAACTTTAAGTTCGTCGCCTTCTAAAATTTCAATCTGCTGACGGGAACTTGCGTTGTATTCCTTCCACTTTAAAGTATTTAAACTTAAAACTTTGTCCTATCCATTTCCTTCTTCCTATACCGCTATTAATTATTTTAATTAAAAAGGTTTACAAACAATTACATATACAATTTTAAGGTTTTTTGGTTTTTTAGTAATTTGGCAAAATAAACGTAGAGCGAACAACTTGTCTCATTCAAAATGTAAATATAAATCTTAGGTGTTGAATGCTTAGATGCTTGTCAGATTTTCCCAAGAGGTTCGCAGCAAATATAAAGGTTTTGGTGAGGCTTTGTACCTGGCACCCCTCGCTTACACCATTTCACCAACATTCCAAACTTCGATTCATTTAAAAAAAATTGATAAAAAATTAGCTAAAAGTTATAAAAAAATATTAATTCTGAGCAAATGGCATGTATTGAGCAAACTTTTGTAAGACGAAGTAAAATTGTGTACTTTCCTAGGAAATCTGCTACGGAAATGAATTTAAAGAGAACAATACTGCCGAAAGAAGGAAGAATTGCAGCCGTGGCTGAAACACACAGCAATTTTAAATACAGTTTTTTGCCTCCCCTGAACAAAAGAGTTTTTTAACTAATATATTCTTTAGCTGATTTCTAACAACCCAATAACGTTTCTGTTGACTATTTACTCCTTAATTTACTTATTACAATATACATCATGCTGAAAGTAGGCGATTGAATGGGATAGCAACAATAGGGATATAGATTGTATATGTATAATTTCGACACTCCTCTCTCTAACTTCACGCTGACATTAATCTCTTGCTCCAGGTTTCAAAATATGTTTTAAGTAGACGATTTCTTTCGGTATATAGATATTATTTCTTGACTAAATATCAACAAGTTAGGAAGTAAAATCAGCAGGGTTTTATTTTGTTTAACTAGTTAGTGAACGATTTTCAAAAAGCAAAAGTCGCTAATATTTTAAATAAAAAGTCACTACAAAAAAGAGAAATTGAAATTAACGTTTATCACTAATTGTCAAGAATTTCAGCTAAAAGCGATAAAGCGATAACGCGAAAAATTCACCAAAACGGTAACATTTCCGTTTCAGTCCCAACACCTGAAATAAATATAGTCTCCCCCAACGCTTTATATTGTCTACGATTCTCATAAGGTGCGTTCAGACGGTCATCCAAACTTTTCATCCGGATGACAACCTGATGTCACTATGACGCAGAACTTATCCTGAAGTGGAAGTTATTAGTGGTCCGTCTAAAAAAGTTTTCTGACGTCAGCATGTCTTCCGGATGATAAGTTTGGATGACCGTCTGATCGCACCTTTAATCCTTTAAAAATTCCTATGTAAATTAACATGTACTTGATCTTCTGGCTATACGTTTTTCCACTTCAAACTTGGTTGAAGATTTTACTGCTTTTCATACCGCACACTTCTCGCTACTATTCTAAAAAACCGTTTTTCATCCAGAGAAATTCATTTCGTGTACGCAAGCTCAATAGTATTAAAAAATAATATTTGTAAGGAAACATTAATGCAGATAGTGACCAAAACAAATGTGCAGGATTTTCCTTGCAGTAGAAATAGAACACACTCGTTTCAATGCAGTACTGCAAGTTGTCTCTATTTCTAAATCCACTGCAACCGACAAAGCCACCACAACACAAAAGTAAAATAATATAAATTTTAAAGATTTGGCACCGTTGATCTCTTTCGACTTTATAACAACAACGACATCGTCTGAAGGTCAAAGACGTTTAGTTAAATATATGACAGAATCCACTGCATTGAAGTCAAACAGAAGTACTGCTCTTGTGTCTTGCTTGCAGTACTGCGCGCTTCAATGCATCTAGAACTTCTGCACATGAGTTTTAGGTGTTCTAATCCAATGCTACGTTGCCAAGACTTATTATGACAACTTTTCACAAAAATGGTGATCACGATTGGCTCAATACGGCATCTTTTTATACTGGTGGTTGCATGCATTTTTTTTGCGGCAACGCTAATCTTATTCATGCCTTTGCTGATTACAGTACCCACGGCTTCTCATATTCGTTTCTTGGGCTCTAACTGCGTATCTTTTCAGACAATCATCGCAATGGCGACGTTCTTCTTTTTTATTTTGAGCGGATTGAATGATGCTGTAAGCAAACTCTGACATCTCAAAAATTTAAAAAAAACATAAGGACAGGCTACAGTCCGCGCGGGTACCCGTATGGTACCCTATCCATATCCCTAAATGCCGCAAAGAAAAAAGCGTTAAGAAGATGATGGGTAGCATTTTATTTCATTCTATAAATATTATAAAAAAAATTTTTTTTTGAAAAAACGCCCCAACAACTTCGTATAGGCGATATATTTTGTTAATATAGTGAAAAACGCAAACAAAATGTAGGCGTGGGAAAAACTTTATATGACAAACTTGTAAAGGTGGGCAGTACCTACATATCTTGTAAAGATTACAACACTCTATCTCTCTAAATTTAGCTTTAAAACTGTTTTTTCTAAATTGTGGGCGTGGCAGTGGGCGTTAAAAAAAAATTGTACACTACCTCGGTGCCCTAGGGAGTATATGTTCCAAATTTCAGCATTCTAGCTTTAATTTAAAGGCCTATAAATTGGTGACGGACGGACGGACATTGCTAAATTGTCTTAGGTTTTGGTCGTGATCATAAATATATATACTTTTGTGGGTCTATGACGAATATTAAGGGGTGTCATAAACTATGAGTCAAAATTAATATACCCTTAGGATAGGGTATACAAATCGGTCACAAAAAGTGGGCGTGCCCAAAAAATTTGTAAGAGTGATATACTAGGAAAAATGTTGGCGAAATATCTTATTATGCAATTTTTTTCGTTTTCTTTCGATAAAATCAACATATTGCTAAAAAAGCGCTCAAAAGTAGGCATGGCAAAAAACTTTATATGACAGACTTGTGAAGGAGTCTACAACGAATATTAAGGGGTTTGACAAACTATGTGCCAAAATTAATATACCCTGAGGATAGGGTATAAAAACGATATTAATATATGTTGACTTCTTATCAACTGTATCTTCAAAGTTATTTGTCAGTATCACATTTTGGGGTGTATTTTACTTAAATAGTCTCGATAACTTTTCAACTTTGTTTTTATTAAATTCTCTTGATTTTAAGCCAAAGCATAACTTTCTGAAAATTTTGACTGATTATCTCAAAGCTAACAAAGACCAAATGGTGTGAAGATATATTTCTGTTTCATTAACAGTGTAAATTAAGTCTTAAAAACCTTTAACTTGAAGTAATTTTACACATTAGCAGCCTAAATGAAGTGCTTGACTATTGTAAGGCAAAACCCCTTTTGTCTTCATCATCCCTTACAACAAATTTCTAAAAATTTATGATCAAAAGTCAATTACATGCGCCCCTGACTTTCTTTTGTCATCTCGGTGTGTGCTCTTTGGCTTCGCCTTACGTTTCTATTACTTTCGTTATTCTCATAAAAACCACTTAGCGTTTCTAATTTCCACAGTAATTTCCACGGATAATCTCTCTCCTGAATTGGAATATAGAATCAACGAAGGATTCCCATAAGCTCCCTGCTGCCGCCGCTCCCTTGCAATCTGCAGACGAAGTACAAAATTTATGACCTGTCAAAAGTTCTATCAATAGATGGGAGGCGGAGTAAGGGTCTTTTCCACCTGTAATTATATTGGGTTTGTTTTTCCGTTTCTCTTCAGTGTTTTTTCTGTCCTCTTACATTACTTTTTTTGTTCGTCTTGAAATAGCTTTGCAGTAAAAAGGTATTGAGGACGAGACAAGGATACTTGTATGCTTAGGGAAATTGAGCATGCTAAGCTGTCAGTGGAACAACCCAGAAATATATATTTTTGGTTTTCGATTTATCTTTTACCATAGATTTTTTTTCTTCTGTTGTTCGTTCTACTTTTTAGGTTAGGTAATTTTCTGGAAAATGTCAACCTTATTATATAAGCAGGTACTTTCTTCCTCGTAGGTATTTTTATTATTATTATTGTTTTTCTTGCGTTTTGGAAATTTATAAGGAAACGGGGACACTAAAGGCAATAATAAGGTCTGATTGACGGGAAGAGAACATTTTGAATTTCGAGTACACACTACTTTGTGTCACGATGGTAAATATAGTTAGTTATTTATGGTGAACTTACCAATGTCAATATATTATCGATAGAAAATAACACGTGCTTACCTGAAATGAAAATGTAGAGAAAACATAAGTGACATGAAGAATACAATATGTTAGGAATATGTTTGTGTCTTAGAAGAATCACATTTAGATGAAGTGGGTCGGAGTCAAAATGGCCGATAATGGTTATGTGCAAACATTTTTAACCGATTTGTTCACATGAGTATAAATACAAGACTGAGATGAGTACAAGACTTGCCCAAGCTTGAAGTCGGCCACTTTAATCATTCTTGGCTGCCTTAGAGCAAACAATGTAAAATATAAAATTGAAATAATTTAAAAAACTAAAAAATACCAAGTGCATTCTTTCTTTCATAGTCTGTAACACCTCATAATATTCGTTGTAGACTCCTAAAAGTATATATATTTATGATCAGGACCAAAACCTAAGACCACAGTTATTTCATATATGCGAAACGATGGCAGAGATCGATACCGAAAAAGATTGAAATTACTCAAAACTATGAATATGCATAAAGGGCTTTCGTGCTTAACGCGGCAGTATGTTGTATTTTGCGAATTATCTTGTAAAATATACAGCGTCTTAACGCTACTTTGAAATGCGATGAAACTGTGTACAAAAATTCGTAAAATAACTAACTTTATATGTATAAAAAAGAACAAACAACAATTATACAGACTTCTTATAACAAGTGCGCAAACCTTTTAACTAGTCTTTCTTTAGTCAATACAATTCTCGGACAGTTATTCCATTAATTACGGGCGTACGCGGGGTACGCTTAATATTACCAATTCTTTATTATATAATGTATAAGTCCTTGATCGATGGTGAGATCTACATATACATCAACAACCAACAATATTCACCCCATGAGTTCCTTACAGAACCACTCAAGTGCATGTTCGTATCTGAATAAGAAAACTTTGAGAATATAAATCATACATGCATGCAAACCGCTGCCTCCTACAACAGTTTAAGCAGCAGTAGCAACTGCTTTTATCCTTACGTACAATCAGCTTCACTCTTTCATAGTGGCATAGTTATGCCAGGACACTTACTTTATTTCAAAAGGAAATCCTTTTGTTAACTCAGATTTACATGTGTGTGCAGGCAAAACACATGCCGCAAATATACAGATCCAAAAAAGACCGAGTAAAAGAAAATATTGTATTCCCGAAAACTTGACTACCTCTTTACTCTTTCTCGACACAAATTGATTGCAAGTTTGTCAAGTGGGCGTCGATGACGATGGAATACGAAATGATATCACAGCATAATATTACAGAATGTAACTACAGTTTCAAATTTATAATAGGAATTCAATATTTTTCTTTCAAAGTTTAATGGAACTACGACTTGGTTGACTGTCTAAACTCTTAAATTATTTTGTTCACACATCTGTGACAGATAGAGATTATAGCCGGAAACAATTTTATATCGCTTCATCTGCATTTTGGCGGTATTATTATATAATTTGATTACATTATTAAATCATATATATTTTTCTTGTAAAAACCTTTAATTAAAAACAATTGTCGGTAACAAAAAAGCACTTTCTGTTTCATTATTGTAATTTCTTTTCCCGCTAGTACTGATGTGCTGATACAATATCTCATAAGTCAAAAGTTGACTTGAGTTTTATCAAATGGCACAATACGTCCACAATGAATGCATCCTTCAAAAGTAACATGATTCATTACCAGTGTGATCGTAGTGTAGTATTATATTCCACTTGTGGAATATTTTAGAGCTGCAGAGAAAATATTTATTTATATTTATTTTGGAATATTTTTTCCTTACAAAGCGGAATTCCCTATTTAAGTTTGTTTTATTACTTCAAAATGCCTATATTCTAAATTTGAGCAATATTAATTGTTTATTTGCGTCTAAAAACGAAAACTACGTAGTAAATAACATCGCCAGCCATAGGAAGCTGAATTTCAGACCATATACTCCCTAGGGTCCCGAAATGGTGAAGTGTTAAACTTTTTGTCACGCCTACTTCTTGAGGGCGTTTTTTTAACAATATGTTGTTTTCATCGAAAATTTCTATAGAAAAAAAATGAAAAAATTGTATAACAAGATATTTAGCCAATATTTTTTCCAATATATCGCCCATACAAAGTTTTGAAATAAAATGCTATCCATTAACTTAACTTACTTCACGCTTTTTTGTTTGGGGCATATTGAGATAGGGTATCATACTGTTCATACAAGCGGACTGTGGCTATTCCTTATATTTAATTTTAAAAATTCGTTCGTTTTCTTCATTTGTTGTTGGACTATCTAACTGTAATAAAACAAACACAATATTATACGATATAAGTCAAAAATGCATCGGAATTAGCGGACTTACGTCACACATGACAAAAATTGTAGTGTATAAATTCTGACTTTGCATAATTTAAAGGAAGAAAATGAACAAATTGATTTTGATTCTTGAATCTTTTCACCTTTTTTAATAAGAATATTATTTTAAAAAATTACTACCCATGCTATAACGAACGCAAGGTATGTTTGTATAAAAAATACATGGTTTACTGAATTTCACTGTTCGAGCTGACATTTTTATACCTAAACCTAACGGTATATTAATTTTGATATTAATCCGGACCAAATCCTTAGACTATTTATTTATTTCATTTCAGCAAATGAGAACATTTACTGTACCTAATTACAAAATTTTAATAATTAAAATCTACCGAACGCCAAAGTAAGTCCCTGCTAAGATCAAACTCAAGTAGACTACTGAACTTATTGCAATCTTTAATGCACCTGGAAATTACGTCATTATAACCATAATTAACCCTATGATAAGGAACATAAAATAGTAAACGATTTCTAAGTATTCCTGATGGAGCATAGAACCCAATTAACAATAAAAGAAGAGGGCAATCGATATGATTGTTTATTCAATCCCGAATAAACATGAGAGGTAAGATGCCAAATAATTTGCATTTTGTGTTATACAAAGGCATTTGAATATTCCAGCGTAATTTTCGAACGGAAACCATAGTAAAACGTTTTTTGATCTTTTCGATTCTAATAGAAATTCCTAATAACAAGGATACTACAATATTTAAGATTAGACCAGACATACGCAAAGTACAGAGGTTTAAGAGTGTGAGGATCCTAAAAGTCTTTAGAATTCAATAAAACTGCAATAACTGCAATAACTTAAGGACTATTTGATGCTTGGCCATGTAGCCATTTTGGGATGTTCATTGAGTTCTGCTATGCCCTATCTTAAGGATAGGTATATGAATTGTAATACATAATTTGTAACACATCTATAAAGATATTTGAGACTACACTGAGTACCCACTGTGAGCTTGTGTTGAGTTTGTTCCCAAGCCTATTCTTACATGCAAACATGTAATTCATTTTTTTCTAGAATATATTTCAATCTTGTGCTTATGAGATTGAAATTTGTATGGCAAATCTCGAAATTTCAGGAATATTTAGGGACTTTTAGTGTTAATCGAGGTTTAGTGCTTGGTGAAAACGTATCATTACGTCAGAAGTCTTTAAGCACTTGTATGTTGTTACTTTAATTTAATGCTTTATGTTTCACTTCCGGCAGGAAACAGCACGTTCCAGGATACGCTATCGCGGATAAATCTACCAGAGCGTTTCCACTGGTCGTCACCCCTTTAAGTAAGTCAAACTGAACTAAACCTTTTAAACGAAACCGGCATAAAGTCATTCCTTCCAATTCCCCAATATACCTATTAAGTGGGCCTAAGCCAACTGCCAGGACGGGAAATGGTGCTTCTGTTATTTTTCACATCGTCATCTTCAAAAAAATATCGTATTAAACATCCATTAGAACCACTTTAAAATCCTTTTAAAAGCCATGAAGACAGAAATATAACACCCAATATTCGCATCTCATAGGCAATGATGTTTCATAAAAAAAATATATCCCCACGGCAAAATCCACACATCCTTAAAAACATAACAAAAGACTTACGCGAACTGTTAGGTAGATATCTAGGCACTTTTAGAATTTCCACGCAAAATATCTTTTGAAAACATTCCTTATGGGAAGGTACCAACTTCCCGACCAAACACCACAACCCACTCTCAACCTTTCATCATAACCATGGTATAGGATATTTTGCCCCTTTGCATATTTAGCACAGCCTTCTCTTTTTCTGTTCAATTTTTCATTTTTTCGTGCTGTTTTGACATTTATTAACAAAAAAAAAAATCACTATGTGACGATGATGATGAAGTCTCAGGATGAATTGGTGATATGGTGTGAAAGGATTTTCACTCTGTCACGTGCAAATAATTAATTTATTTCTCAGTGTAGATTTTTCGTCGTCCTTTTGAAACATGCAATGAAACAAGTATGGGGTGTATGCCAACATAAAAAGGCTAAATAAAAAAATTACAGTACCTACCTATATACTTCGTTCCACTTACTTATTATATTCCGTGATTTCGCGGTTAATGATGTTTGTTCGGTAAAATATAATGTGACAAAGAAAAGGGACTATGCGGATAAAAAGCCCAACAACAGAAACAAAAAAAATGGGTAAAATTTCCTGTAACCTGTAATGGCTTTTGTGTTGGCAGTACAAACATTTTAATTTTAAATTATACTGTTCAGCAAAATAAAAACCTAAAACTCGGAAAATGTCATCCATCCTTTGCTATAACAGGAGTTTAATGATATAGCAAACAGAGCACGGCAAAATGCGCTCCACCATAGCTGGAACAGGAGTTAGGTGGTGTCATTTATCATTCTTCTTCTTAGCACAGTGTCTGCTGAACTACATACATACAGACTCGTCCATATACATACATATATCCTTGATGATGATGAGATGAATCCTTTGGTACAGCCACTAGCCACATTGCACTAACGAGCAATCAATCAGAAGTTGCATTTGCTCCAACCAGTGGAAGAATGCAGGCTAAGGGTGTTTTCGCTCATCTTCATTTAGGAAGTTCTTCATACGCAATGAGATTGTTTTAACAATTTAATTTGGTTTTTATTTGAACGTCGAGTAGGTGGAGGTGGTAATAATTGATGTCTCATTGAGAATGTTTGCTCCTTTCCGGTAAGGTTGACAAAGATGAAGTGGATTAAAGTGAAGGGTTGTTTTGTATACATTTAGAAAGAGTTCAAATTTCGTATCTTCAACCACTTAATTAATTGCAGATGTAAGCTTAGCTAATAAATTATTAACAATGAATTGCTTAAGCGTTGCCAAGTATGTGCAACTTTACAGTTTATATGGCAAAGTCTTAGCAATATTTCAATTGTGTGAAAAAGAACAGATTTTAACAGTGCACACATGAGGCCACTTGCTGTTGATATATAACTCTCTCTCATCCTTTAAAACGCAGTGCTGACGGTGAAATTTTTTGGAGGGGATGTTTTTGAATTCCACACACATTTGAGCAATACAAAATGGAATATCCTCCACACTGAATTTTGGACCTCACAAAGTGTTTCAGTAATGTTTTCGCAAATAGTATCGAATCCGCTCAAAACGATGGATGGGAGCAAGTATATTTAAAATTGCCCCATTAATATTTCGTTAAGATTTCGACTTCGTAAAACCATCACAATTTGCATGAACAGTTACTTTACGGTAATTGTTATAGTTATGGTCTGTTGCAAGCCACTTGGAATTATATTGCTAACAAAGTGCTTCTTTGGGTCACAGGTACGAAACGTTTAATTCCAATTACCACTCTTTAGTGCACTCACGTTTTTTTGAAGCTATGATTTGGAATCTCATAACTTCTTATGATCAAAATCTATTTTATTTACATTGCCGAATTTAATGTAATCGGTCTCGATAAAGTTAACTTAAAGTTTTAAGTAACATGATATAAGGCATTCCAGAGAACAATATGTTAACTGATGGTAAATCTGGAAATTGTCGGAAAAACAAACAAGTTGCACAACTTCCCTAGAACAAAACTTTTTATGAAAGTGTTTGACTTCTCTGTGTCGAAATTTACATAGTAGGTACATATCTAGTTATTATCTAAACTTGGCACCGGACAGTATCTTAGTTCACGACAGAGTGATAGTTCGATTCCATGCAAGTGATCAAATTCAGTCTATCCGAGCCGGACTAGAGGCTAGACTAATTACAATGTAAAAAGAAAAAAAAATCAACTTCTATTCATACAAGCCGTACAAAAATATTGGGTCGGTGGTGGGTGCAATCTCTACTCTATATTAGACTTATCAGAAGAATTAGAGTACAATCTAACGATACCTAACAAAAAAACGATAGTAACGTCCAGGAAGAGAAATCCACAAGACACTACCTGGGCACGGCACAATATGTTAAAAAAGCAAATGATTTGTGTTATACAGGCATTCGCTACATCGGAAAATACATATTTTTTTTTTATTCGATTGGATCCGCCACCCTCTCAGTTTGCTGTTCTCCTTTATCAGTAAAAATATAAGTTCGACGAATTTGCTTTAAAGTTCGTATATAAAGTTTTTGCGGTATCTCGCGGTTTTTCTTTTATTGTTTTATGTTTTGCTTTATCGTTTGAAATAACGGTACCTGTCGTAGATTAGTTTTTGTAAAATTCACTTATTTTGTCGAAAATGGTTTCAAGAATTTTGGTTTTTCTCAGTTTTTTCAAGGAATTTGAATAACGGTTATTAATAAAACAGCCAATACCTCAAAAACTACTGAAGGTAATTTCGATTTTTTTTATGGCGTTAAGTTTAGCAAATCTTCGTACTTTATGAAATAAATTTTTTTTAAATCAGGTTTTTTCGAAAACGGCTATAACGATTTGATGAATTTTGATGAAAATTTCGTATTATGTTAAGGGTGTCAAATGTTCGAAATTACATCAAAATCGTAAGTACCGTTTTTGAGAAAATTTAATTTTTCAAAACCTTAAAAGTGATTTAAATAAATTTGGTATCTAATCAAAGGTTACCATTTTTTTTGAAGCGATTCAAAAACGCATCTTATGTAGCGAGAAAGTGTGGCATGTTGCCTTATTTTTGAGATGGAAACGATCCATGATTATTTTCAATGTTTTGCCTATAATCGGACATTATGTTTTGGTGGGAACGTAGAATGAGTTCAATAACTTACATATTTAAATAACCATTGTGCCTCCAGAGTTTTGTTTATTTGTATGTTTCATACCACTAAAATTTTATGACAATAACAACAACAAGAGTAGTAATTTCGAACAGATTCTGATATTTTCTCAGAAGATCCAGAAGTGAGATTGTATATAAGACTACCGAACACAAGTATTGTGCTCAATCACAGTTTCTGAATGTCCTCAGGGTGGCTGAGCTAATGCAAATGATATCGGTATTCGGAAGAAATATTAAGGAAATGGAAAAAACCAAAATCAAATCTTATGTACTTAGGGGCTGTCTTAAGACAATGCCTAAAGCTTTAACAGTCAGAACCGAGTGAGACTGTGCTGGTTGCATTATTGAGTAAGTAACACTATTGGAGAAAAAACCATAAGGTCTGCCAATCTAAGGTTGTCAACTGGCCACTTTAAGATTAAGCAGAGATAAGCTAAGAACAATAATAGCAATCCTGACAGGGCTCTGTCTCCTACAAAAACACGCAAAGAGGCTCGGATTATCGAAAACAGGTATCTGCGAATTGTTTGCATCTTTCTGCCGTTGCGAGAAACTGGTTCCCCGGGGATCGCGATGGGTCAGTTTTGGTGCATAGTGTTATGAAATGGCTGAATAATATTTTTTTTTTAAAGAAAAATGTGCATTCAATTGCTAACTGAATGACACAAATCAGATCACAGTTATGTAAGATGAGGTACAATGAGATAGAGACTGAACTGAACTGAACTGTCCCCTCAATACGGACAAACGCGTAAGATGAATATTTCACACTTTATTTTCTTTCTTAAATATATTTTGAACTAACATTTGCAATTAAAGTTAGGTGGTGCAGGAGGGCAAGAGGCCATTTTTTTAAATTCAGGTTTATCAGACACAGAGCCAATGGAGTTTGCCTATCTCATTACACCTCATCTCATCTGTACGAGTGATGCACAAACTCATTCATTTAAGATCAAGATTCGGCTCAATCAGGCAAATAAAGGGTTTTTTTTTAGAGGTTGGTTTTTTGAATAGACATAAAAATGACATTTTGTGGTCGAATCTGGCAACTCTAATGTCATTTATGTTCAGTTCGGTTTGCCATTTCATCATGGACAGGTTAGGTTGACAAATGACAACGCTTTCAAATCGTGCCGCAAGCTCCGTTTATTTTATGGTCAACATAATCGTCCATCAGAGTATTTAAATCGGTAAACCATGGATAATTTTCACACTACGTTTACTCTATGTGATAATACGCATCCCCAGAGACGTCCAACAGTGCGTACCGAAGAAACAATTGCCGCTGTAGTGCAAAGTTTTGAAGAGGACCCGAATGAATCGATTCGCCACCGTGCACAGCAATTGGAGCTTTGTCCATCAACTTTAAGGAAGATTTTGCGCAAAGATCTTTTCTTACAACCTTACAAGATCCAGCTTGTGCAAGAGTTAAAGCCGCGAGACCATGCAATGCGTCGTGATTTTGGTGTATGGGCCGAAAATGAGATTGATATCGATGATGATTTTCATCGCAAAATTTGAGGATTTAACCGGATAGTCAACTCGAGACAGAATCTCTCACCTTGCGGATGTGTTGGGAAATAGGAAGTGCTGCGAAGTGTTGAGTTAATGTGATTCAACTTTTATAGATATTTGAATGTAAATGTTTATGAACAAACAAAAAATTTGTTACCCAATAAAAACGAAGATGTTAATTCAATTCGAATATTTTTTGCAGTTATAAGATATAGTTCTCTATTTTTTACCTGCCTTAAAATAAACATTCTTGGGTTGTTATATTTTTTTCATTTTGGTTAACAAAATGAGATAAAATGTATGTTTTGTTGTATTATTGCATAGATATTACTAAATTGGTAATGTTGGTGTGTAAAATATTTGTAATAAATAGTTTGCAATTGTTTTATATATATATATATATTAAATTCTTTGATTGATTTATTATTTGATTGTTTTTAATCAAACATATGAAAGCTTAATGAATATACATATTCGGATTCTGTGCATCGATAAAAAAGTGGGAAAGAAGAATTTTTTTCAACCTTTTTAAATTTTTTTTTTGTTACAAACTTTGCACATTTAGTCAATGAAGTTTCTTAGCTATTTGTTTTCTTAAGCGGCTTTGGAAATTTTTTATAAGTTAATATGCTTTATTTTAAAATGTATAGTAGTGATCGACAGAAGAAGGAGAACAGAAGTAGTACAAGTCATAAATAAGTATGCTCATTATGCTACATATATATATTGAATTTATTAGCCACTCTTTTTAACAGAGGACTTTATTTGTCAAGTTATAATACTTTGTAATTTTTTTAAAATTTTTTTTTTATTAAAACAAACAAAGCGTTTTAAACCAGTGCCCAATTGTGTAATGCAAAGTTTTCACCGAGCACTAAACCGAGATTTAGGTTAATCTGCCCTTAATCCACTTTAAATCTCAAGGTAATCCATATAAATTTTAATCTGTTAAACACAATATTAAAAATAAATCTAGGTAATAAACTTCGTTTGCATGAAAATTCAGGTTGGGAACACACTCTATACGACTCTAAACTACTCTCCCACTCTCAACATGTCTCATATCTTTTTTTGAATTGCAATTAAGTTCCTTCTTACTTACTTTACTCACTTTACGGCTCCCGACCCGTAAAGCCTGCCTGAGATACGGCAGCCTTCCACCCTCTGCAATCCCGAGCACACTACTTCTAGTTGCCCAGACCAAGTGCTGTGGCATCCGCGATGGCTTGGTCTTTAAAACGGAAGTTCGGTCTTCCTTGTCGTCTCGAACCTGGGGGCTGGAATTCGAAGATCCTCTTGGCTGGATCTTGGTACACCTCCAGTCGCCCTCCTCGCACACAGGACCTAATATTCGTCGAAGTATTTTTCTTTCAAAGGATCCCAATATTAACTCTCCTTTCCGGCTTATCGTCCAGGATATTAGTTCCTTCTAGCTACTCCAATATTCATCAAGCACTGACGGTGGTGTTTTCTGTATATGCGACTTCTCCCAGCCAATGCAATCATTAAAACATTGAAATTGGTTTGAAGAATAAAAAGGTGTGCTAATAATATTTTCATTATTTTTCTACTCATTAAACTATAGCAACAAATTTTAATTTTATTTTCGCTTAAAATGTCAATTACGTTCTCAATTTTAAATCAAAAAGGCTATAAAGGGAGCCAAACGGCAGATTAATCTATTTTCTTCGGTGGAAAGGCGGAAGGATTAATTTTTAATTTTTTTAACTCAATCTCGGTTTATTTTTATACTTAAATGCTTCAATGTAACCATCCATAACAAAATCCGTGTTTGTAAAGTTATACTTAAATTTATTGTCAACCGAAAATTTAAGATCAACTTTCTTATTATATATTAGTCACGTTAATCAATATTCATATCAAAAGAATTTTAACTTTTTTAAACTTTATAAATCAATAGGTGTTACTAAAAAGCAACGATATAACCAGGAGTAGTTTAATCGTTTAAAAAAATTTGCTTTATACATTTATTTAATAAAAAAAATAATTATTTTATGAAAAAAATCTTTGTTATGTAGTTGATTATAAAAGTGAAAATATTTCTAAAATGTTTTTATCGCAAAACCGACAAACATCCAACTACTGATTGTTCTTTTTTTGGTATGTATGGCGCAAAAATTTCCCGAGGAGTTTTATTACTATGCAGCAATGGCTATGACTGATTAAACAACAAATGGAAATGGCGCGCAGTTGTGAATTCAATACGAATTCTTTTTGCGACCGACTTAACATCACAAGTGAATAGCTACCGTTTAGTTTTAGGCAACAAAGTATGTACAACTCTTTGACCCACCCCACACTATAAAAAAAACAGACCTCTTCTATGCTCAAAGAGAAAAAGAAATATACAACTTCAACAAAGATATTATCAGGAAATCCTCTCATTCCTTTTTTAGTCTCGTGAGGCGCAAGTCTAACCCCAAAATACCTATTAGAGCTAAGAGTTTTACCATATTCAACCTCGACTATTAGATGCAGTGGCGTTTTTGTCTACCGCATTGCGCTGCATAGCAAGCCCTACCTATTTGCCTTCTCCATGGGAATGCAAAAGAAAGCTCCTTAATTAAAACGTGTCAAAACCATTTTCAGACGACACAACATGCAAGGACTCCATTCTGAACAGAAATACTATCCACCCGCCCTTCGTCGTACTGTTTGTTCTCGTTTCTTGTATTTAATGAACGCCACACCAGGTAGAACTGGAGGTTCATGTGTCTGTTAACCATGTATGTATATTGTTATGATTATAAACTTGTTGTAGCGTATATTTATATATTTACAATCTGCATATATATTCTCGAGAAGTCTTATTGGGATATATTCGTCTGTCTCGTTCGGGGTTGACAACAGAACAAATCAGAACTTTGTTTTGAGGACCATTTTATCCATTCCCCCATTTCACCTTTGCACAATGGAAAATAAACTTAAACATGCACAAGCAATGCAAGAACTTCACGAGTACAATACCACCATTGTAGCCTCATCTATGATAGTTTCAGGTGTGTTGCTTTAGAGGGCTTTAGTGCGGAGTCCTGCGGATAAGAGCGGCGACGGTTCATGCTCTTCTACACTGAGGCTAACTAATACTGAGGTGTGGAGTGGATGTAGTGGCTCATGTCAGGAAATTTCGTGTCCTTTCAAGCGGTGTCTGGTGCTACTTCAGCTGCGTCTAGTTAAACTTGCCCAGACGAACACTTCAAATAGAGATACATACAGCAAACAAAAAAGAACTTGAAACCGATGGTAAAACTTTGTCCTAATGAGTTAGCTTAAAATTGTGTATATAATCTGCTTTAAAAATGACATCTTTGTTATGGAGTCGTGTTGTGGAGTTTTTTGGTTTTGAACGAGACATTAAATGCAATGCGACGAACACGAAAAGCCTTACAAATTAAGTTTTCAAGAATAGGACTTAAGCTGAACATTCTGTTTATATTGCCTCTGGGATATCCTTAAGAGCACGTAATCTCGGTAGCTAACTTCAGTAAAGTTGGTTCATCTTCTTTTTTGGTGAAACCTGAGATATGCTGTACGTTTTCGGTCATTAAAATTTAACTAAACGTTTTATGTTCTAAACTCGAAGGTAAAAGTTTTGCACCTCAACGATTTCCCTAATCCAAGTGAGTATGTGATTTCGAAACTGGTCTTTATTTTTTGAGAAGTATGTAACACCATATGGTCTTCATGAAAATCAATAACTAAAGTTTGTTTTCGTTATAATATATTATTCAGAGAATAGAATTTTATGTTTTGAGCAATTTCATTCTATTTCATCTCAATTCCAAAATTCTACATACAAATTTGTTACTTCGCGACCGTAGGTGAAAATTCCATATCGTGAATGCTCATACCAGTATGAGATTCAAAGTTAATAAAAAACATCTCTATACTCAGTTCCCATTCTATTCTCTCACGGATCTTCTGAACTTCCCCAATATATGTATCTACAAATTTTGCCTAGTGTGACCAAATGATAACGCGCTCTATGATAAATGATATTGATAAGTGCGGTTTTTTGCAGCAAATATTTTTTTTAAAAGATTAACTATCCGAAAACTTAGTAACAATTGTTCAAAGGAAAGGGAGATACGTAAAACTGTGATAATTACCGTTCAATTAAGTTGATGTCACACACTACGAAGATCGTTGAGCGGGTATTAGATGGTCGCCTAAGACAAATAATACGGCTCTCTGATGACCAGTGCGGGTTTGTCGCGGGTAAATCAACAACAGGTGCAATCCAAAGTATAGGGATCATAATGGAAAAGCATAGTGATACCTTAAAGATCTGCATATGATTCTGGTTGATTTTGAAGAAGCATTCGATAGACAACCAAGAGATCTGATATGGGTAGCGCTAAGACAACGAGGAGTTCCTGAAACCTACCTACAGATAATTATGGGCATGTACGAGGGAGCGAAGACAAAAGTCAGATGTCCCGCAGGAGTCATCGATGAATTTCCAATAAAAGTCGGTTACCGACTCAGTTGGTATTGTCATGTTCAAAGGAGGGATCCTACGAACCC
Organism: Ferdinandea cuprea; assembly: GCA_963576555.1. NCBI lineage: Eukaryota > Metazoa > Arthropoda > Insecta > Diptera > Syrphidae > Ferdinandea > Ferdinandea cuprea. Next base: position 80,829,967 of record OY754958.1, on the reverse strand, counting down.
CTTCAAAAAGGCAATGACAATGAACGTTTTCTTACAATCGCGTAAAAGGGGCAGGCCTAAAAACTCCTGGTCACACAAATGCAGAAACATCAGCATTTGTTTGGATTCAAAATCTGGAGGCATGCAGATATTCTTTGAAGTCGAACCGGCGCACCCCACAGGCGGACCAGTACGAATGCAGTGAAGTTCGAGCATTATGATCCCTATAATCCTGATCATAATCTCGTCGTTAAATGGAGAGAAAATATATATTTTATGGTATATCCATGCTTCGCTACGGAAATAATTTTTTGACTGAAATAACGTCTATACTCTTGAACATTATAAGATTACATTTGCAGTTTACTTTTCGTTCTCCAAATGACAATTATCCTATTTAATTTATTCTTGTCCACTCCAAATCGACCCTTCCAATTCGAGTGTTTATATAATTTTCAAAATTTCAGATAAATTCAACATAAAATTATTTTATTTTTAATTAATTCATCTAGTAGAAAACCTCCTAGCCTAAATACATTTCTGAGAAAACGGCACGTCGGATTGTCGGACTGTTTAAGTATAACATTCAGCCTCGGCTAAGGCGTTGCATTAAATATTGTGTTTCAACTATACAAATATAAAGAAAGAAAAACGTCTGCTTCTACGACGGAAAAGCGGGATCGACAAAATCAAGAGTGTTACTTGTAATCGCAACAAGACCCGAACAGAGACGAGAGATGTGGAGATGTTGCGGTTATGAAAAAATCATGACTGCACAGGTAAGCAGTTTAACTCCAAGTCAACTCGATGTTACGCAGACCATTCATTGACAAAAATTTTAAGACTTAAATCTGAATTTAATTTGAAATGATGCTACCGCCTGAGGTATACTTGCAATGAACGAAACAGACACTATTTTGAACTTTTGCATATGAATACCCAAGTAACAATTTAGTCTCCATAAGAGCCAAGGAAAGCTATTTTCTTATTTCCATGAAAAATTTATGAGCTTTTATTGAAACCTGTTTGGCGCACTTTAGCAAAGTTATTTACTTATCTTAAGAAATTTGCTCACAGGCTATAACGGGTGATCCAAGTAGAGATACTTTTTTCAATAGCCTTTTTTGACAGATCAAGTGTGAGTCGTGTCATGCTGTCATGTTATTTTTGTTTAGTATTGTTTGGCATTTCATAACGGAAAGACTTACGCGTGAACAACGTTTACAAATTGTTCAACTTTATTATGAAAATTCACGTTCTGTGAGGAATGTGTTTCGTGCACTTCGCTCAACTTATGGTCAACATAATCGGCCTACTGAGCGTACTATTCGCAACACCATCACACAGATTGAAGGACTGCCACTTCATCCAGAAAAAACAACGGTTTGGTGTGGTTTGTGGGCCGGTGGAATCATCGGTCCATATTTCTTTCAAAATTATGCCGGTGCGATCGTAACCGTCAATGGCGACCGTTATCGTGCCATGATAACCGACTATTTGATGCCTGAAATTGAGCTCGTGATATTGGCGACATTTGGTTTCAGCAAGACGGCGCCACTTCCCACACATCGCATCAATCAATGGACTTATTGAGAGAACATTTCGGTGAGCACATAATTTCACGTTTTGGGCCGGTCGATTGGCCACCAAGATCGTGTGATATCACATCGTTAGACTTTTTCCTGTGGGGATATGTAAAGTCAAAAGCTTATGCCGACAAACCCGCCTCGATTTAGGCCTTGGAGGAAAACATCACGCGTGTCATTCGCCAGTTACCAGTCGAAATGCTCGAACGAGTGATCGAAAATTGGACTCAACGGATGGACCATCTACGACGTAGCAACGGCCAATATTTGATAGACATAATCTTCAAAAAATAAATGCCAAAGAATGTTCTTTCAAATGATAATAAACATTCTCCATTAAATTTGAATTTTCCGTATTTTTTCTTTAAAAAAGTAGGGAACCTCGAAATGGATCACCCTTTATAAGAACAATTGTTTCGTCTTAGAGGAGGATAAAGGACTTACAGAAGTTTTTACGAAAATCTGAACGAAATTAAAAAATCCACACAAATACTAATGTTTTTTATTTGGTATATTTTTTTATTATATTTGTTCGTATTCATATTTTCAATCATTCAAATGCGTCAAATTTTTTGAAAGTTTATCTCAAGAAGAAATAAATGTAAGATATAGGTATTGTTTATTATTACTACCACCTATCTCATTTTTTCTCTGAAAAAAGTAAAAACTCATATAACGGGTGATTTTTTAAGCGTAGTTTTCTTATAAATCGAATAAAACGCTCAAATTTGCATCAAATATTCGAAATTTGTATTTCAATCGATAAATAGATCTCTGCCATTTACGTTTTAATGACAACTTCATGTAAATTTTGTTCGCGGCTCCGTTTCAAATGATCCTATTTGGAAGGTCCAATTTTGCGTCACTTTTGCGAGCATTTCGGGCTGTATTACCCGAATAACGCGTTTTATGTTATCCTGTAAGGCTTCAATCGTGTTCGGCGTGTCAACATAGACTAACGACTTTACATCACCCCACAAGAAATAACCAAGAGACGTTAAATCACAAGATCTTGACGGCCAACTCACAGTGCCATTTGGAGAGATAATAAATTGCTCACCAAATTCATCTATCAACATTTCCATTGTTTCACGAGCTGTGTGGCATGTGGCACCGCCTTGATGAAACTTGACAAATCACTTTGATAAAAGACATTTAGACGCCATTACTAAACAGTGCTGCCAACCTGAAAAACTTAACTCTTAAAAAATCACCCGTTATTTCATATTCAGAAACATTTTGTTTTATTTGTGGTTTCTCATTTCAACATTTATAATTTATTGTGCTTATCTAAGTCTGTTGGAGTCTTCGCATATAATAATAATAATGAGCAGTTATTTCCTTTCCGTAAACAAAATTTTTCTGGAGGTATATGGTATATTTTGAGATATAGTAAACATCCGTAAATAATCCTTATGACAATACAATAGAAGCAATAGGTTATCAAATTTGAAAAAATCAATCATAACCCCCAGGATATAAAAAATCAGCTAAAATATGAAAACAATTTCAAAACAGATTCCTACTCCGTCAAAATCATGAATATATTTGTTTTCAATTTCCGATTGCGCTCTAATTCGCCCGATACATAGACGATGCTTATTTGGGTTCACATTAGAATGCTTTGCGGAGTACCTCTTCACGGCTACATATGCTACAATATTTGCAGGATGTTTATACCGTGAAATAAGAACACATATCGCGGATCATAAACCAAGCAAAGTTCCCATCCACATCATATATGGTGTAGTCAACGTTCTACTAATGCGAATCGTTTCGCTTTTTCTTCAAAGGGGAATGTATAATACAGGAAATTAACGCTGGAAAAGGATTTCAGCACACCACCGGAGTTTTTTTTTTAGATTTCGCAACATGTGGCAGGATATTATTTTTCCGTTTCAACTAAGAGACAAACACCGAAAATAACGTATGGGAAGGCTATACGGTGCATATATAATTTTAGCCCTTTAACGTTCAAACTGGCACGTGCAACATATTCTCCGAAATTTATTCGATGAAATGGACAAAGATTCTGAACCAACAAAATGGGGGAATTTCTTGGATCCTATAGTTTTAGCGAATTTGATTGTTTCATAAAATTTCAAATTTATGTAAAATCACAAATAAAACTGGACAAAATCAATGTAGGTACTAAATGGCAAACAAATAGACCAGCACCACACAAGGGAATCTGATGATCGGCTGTGGCAAGCCGTGAATTCCAGCCTATTCATATTTCGTGGTGGCAATCACAATATCTAACCAATATCTAAGAACCAACCAATATCTACCAATATCTAAGAACTTTATTTATTGGCGTCACTTTGCTTAGAAGGAAAATATAATGCTCTTTGCAACAATTTTTCAATTAAATTTTTCATTGTTAAGCCACCCACTTTTTTGGACTTCTCGATGCACTTCAGTATACTGAAGACTATACATTAGTATACTGAAGAGAAAGTTATTGCGATTGTGCGAAAATTTCGAATTCATATGAGTATGAAGGATGATATTACGCCTATAAAGAAGTCCAAAAATGTGGGTCCGCCTGTTTGTCTGTCTATCTGTCTGGGAGCCGTATGGCAAAACAGTTCGACGGATTTACTTCAAAGTTCGTAAATAAGGTTTTTGGGGTCACATCTCGCGGTGTTCTTTTTTAATGTTTGCTTTATCATTGTAAATATACGAACCTGTTTTTGTTAAAATCACTTATCACTAATTTTGTCGAAAATGGATCCAAAGATTTTTATCTTGTTTTGTACTTTGGGTACTCGGGAAGGTGCAGAAAATACTGCATACTCGGTTTTGCGCACAAAATTTGAATAACGGTTATTTAAAAAATTTTCTTTAATTTAAATTAAATTTGTTTTCCAAAAACGGCCCAAACGATTTGGATTTGTTTTCGTATTTTGAACAATTATGTCAAAAATGTGCCAAATTACATCAAAATCGTATCTGCCGTATTTCGGGAAAATCTAATTTTTCAAAACCTAAAAATTGATTTAAATAAATTTTGGATGTGATCAAATGTCATCATGTTTTTGACGCGATTTAAAAACGCATCTCATGTATGGAGCAAGTTTTGAAAAATTTGATTTCTTTCGAAAAACCAAATTCGTAACAAAATTATGTTCACTGTGTTTTCCTTTACCATTTTGCCAGAAAAGACTTTTCTGAGACTTTTTAACAAAACTATTGTTTGCTCAATAACTTCTATACGTAGACAATGTATTTCTTAACAATTACTCGCATTCAAGAAATGCATTTCGACCTTTCTTTAATATCGTGAAGAGGAACATTTATTTGCGAATCTAATTTGAAATTTTTAATGCCGCGTTTTATCTCTTTTGATTTTATTTTTAAGTTCTTTTCTTTAAAAAGAAAACTTTTTTAATTCGCTTTTTACCCCCAACAATGCATAAATTAAGTGCAAGCAAAGAATTTGGTAAGATAAAGGTAAAAATGAAATCAAATGCAACTATGTAGATAAAAAATAAAAAGCTGCAAACGATCAACGAGGAACAATATTTTACCCCATGGTCAACATTATGTTGCCTAATAAAGAGATGGTAAACTTAAAATCATCAGTGTTTGCTTTCTTTAACAAAGCGAAGCGCCGAAAGCACATGTCTGGTAGTCACTATTACGTACCATATCATAGTTTGACTTCGAAATTCGATTACAATAACTTCATCGTTAGTAGGTATGAGAAAGCTTGAATGACATGAATAACACATGCTTGACTAAACCGCCTTTAAAGGCTAGTCTGTTTGTGTAGTGTGCGTGTGTAATAAGAATATTCTACAGGCCTCCCCCCTTCCTAAAAGACCAAAATCGTCAAAGCCCAAATTTGACAAAGGCGCGGGAGTAGACGCCACATAGTCTCCACTTGCACACATATATTTTCTATCTTTAGACTTGTGCATGTATTATCTTATCGGAAGTGAAGGGACGTCATTATGGAAAATAGTGAAAAAAGTAAGGAACAATTGGCGTTACTGCGAAAGCCAAAAATACTGATATGAGATGCATCGGCTCCCGACCGTGAAATCTCTGCTTGAGACAAGGCTGCCTTCACACCGTGCACGCTACTTCCAATTTTCCAGACCAAGCGCTTCTTTATTTGGACTTAATACCATCAATTTGAGAAGAGGCTTACGGTACAAATATATTCCTTCGACCAATTTACAATTCTTAGGTGGTGGTGGTTATCAGTACATTACAGGGAATTATTTCGGTGTTTTTTTTCGACTCTTTAAACAATTTTACCGAATCCAAAAAAATTGATGTGTCCCTTATAGAAAGATGGCATATTGCAAAACAAATTCAATGGTTTTATTATAAGTATGCTCTTCGTTTATTGTGACTATGAAACTCGCCTAATGTATGTACATACATGTATAAAATGTGTAGGTATTTAATTAAAATAAAATGCACGACTGCGTCATACAAAACTTGAAAAATTAAGTTTTCTCAAAAACAGCACTAACGATTTTAATGTAATTTCGCGCATTGTACACATTTAACATAATTGTTAAAAATACAAAATTTGATCTAAATCGTTAGAGCCGTTTTTGAGAAAATTAATTTAATTTAAATTTAAAAAAAATCGTTACATGAAAACAAAAATATTTCAAAAATCGAAGCATGCAAATTTGTTCACCTGTATATTATAAAAAAATATTACATTTTTGATGAAAGTAAGGAACAATTGTTTTCTTCAGATTAACGTATATATTATACGTTCGTAATAAGTATGACAAAATCTATTTTGTTACGTCTTAAGTACAGCGGTAGCCATATGTTATGTAATATGGCTTCGCTATCAAATTATTGCTAATTGTTACGTTCCTCCTCCTTGTAGTTCGTTATTTATCTTAATGGGCAGACATAACATAACTTAAATAAGGTACAATAGTAAATGGCACCTATTAAAGTCTTAATCTTATTGAAAAATGCACCCTTATATAAAACCATTTACTGTTGTGCTTGTGAAAAAAATTGTCCTAAAGTAGTCAGCTGTGCCATCGACTATTACAGACGTAGAGCTATTTAATTTTCTTATTGATTTTTTCGTATAAAGCATTTTTATTTTTATTTTTTTGTCGCTATTGGACAAATCACAAATGTGATGTGTGGCGAGCCTAGGGATGGCGATTTAGAGGCTGCAGAAGCTAATATTCGCCAGAGACGAAGTTACGCGGATGCCAAAACACTTTCTATACTCTTCTGTGGACTTTCTTCTTCAACTATTACACTCTGCACTATGCCCGTTATAGTATCTGCTAAAAATCCGAAATTTTTTTTTTTCGTTACTTGTTTTCATTTTACATCCTTACCATATCATATTAAACTGTATGCACTTAACTTCTGATATCACATAAATTTTGAATAGCGTCATGAGCCTTACGTGTTACCTATTATTATTAGTGTTATCGTTTTCTCTTTTTTGTTCGAAACAATATTAAATCAAAACTATCGTTTTATAGCGCGAATAGGGCAACAGGTGAAAACTTATGATCATAATCTCGTGACTGCCGGCAGCTTGTAGTAAACAGACACTAAAGGAGTAAGGATGGAAAAACTTCAAAAACTATATATTCTTATTAAGATATGGTTTGGAAACAGCATAGCATTTGTACAATTGATATATTTCCGTTTAAAAATAATATGTTGGTCAATTCAATAAATATTTGGTATATGTCTACACCCCCGGAAGTAAAATTTAAGTAGTGGACTTGTAAAAGGTGATGTTCTACAACACATCCCCATTCAAATTTTGCGGCGGTCGAATAGGAATATAATTCGGTACCTAGGCGGTAAAAGAGATTTCAACTCTGCCCTGTTTCCTACGCTGCCATCGATTGGCCTTACATGCATGTGGGCCAAAATAATGCAGTAATAAAGTTTTTAACAAATAGGCTAAGATTTATTGCTTCCTTTTTTTTCCAAAATTCGCGAACTTTAATCGCAATTTTTTTGGCATGAAGTGACTGCCCAAGGGTTATTATTCTACAAATTCCACCCTTTATATTTCACTTCGGAGAGTAGGGCCAAATATAGACATTTACCTATTTTTTTTACATATGCATATCAAAACCAATTTCATTTTTTAAATTTTGTTTTTCAATTTTTTCAAACATACGCATACAGCAACTACACATTCATAACGCAAAGCACTAACAGTAAGCATGAAAAATCACTATATTTTGGTACCATGATGCCCAAAACGGAAAAAGTGGAAAAAATTTCGATTTAATTTTTAATCTGTGGCAGTTTTGATATGATATTGAAAGACGCAGCGATCTTGTGTTTTAGTTGTAATGCAACCCTGTGTCATATCTCACAATCCCAAATCGCCCAAATCTAAAAAATGTCACATGGGCCAACATATTTATGCAATTTAACACTTTGAAAGATTGAGAAAAAAAAAATATCAAATTTCATGCAACCGCGCCCGATCTGACAATTTTTTTGCGACTTTAAACTTCTGAGCAAGGAATAAAAATCACCACCAATCCCAAATTGACCCAATTATGGTGGTACTCATTTGGGACATGGGACATTTTCACAGTAAGTTACTGTAAATGTTTCTGAAATGCAACTTAGGTACAGATCAAATGTTGGTTTGGAAAACGATTTTCTCTTTCACATTTTATTTTATAACTGCCCCGTTACAAAATAAAATCGGTGCAAAATATCGTTTGCAATTATAGCATCAGAGACTACATATTCACCCGTCTATATATTTTAAAACTCACCTATTTTTGCTATTCAAGTAAAAAAAAGCAAATGGTAAAAAGCAATCATAGACATGCGTCGCCAATAAAACCTATATATGTACCTACTCTTAGAACTGAAATCCGAATTATTTTTTGCTTCACAAAATCCTAAACAAATGGCAATTTGTTTTTCTACCCCTCATTACGTCACCAGTCGATTTTTTTTTTGTTCACATTTATTACCAAACTCTTTACGTTCAATGAATAAATTATCCCATTCCCTACCTACTTCTACTTCCAATGTGTCTTGAAAAATTCATAAACATTTGTCGACTTAAAAGCACACACACACACAGCCCCTCTGACATATATCCTTCATTGCTATTGAATCAGCATATTCAGAAAGTCACAAGGATACATCTTTTGTGAGTTAATTAGAAGAAATAGGATTATCAGCTTTACTTACATATGCCAAGGACGCTCGTAAATCTTCTTTTAACCCATCAAATAATGTTTCTAAAGGATTTTCGTCTGCATTCTCCTCATATAATCATTTCCATCGTTTTCTTTTCTTTTTCCGAACCATTTAAATTATTTATATTTTATTATACCCTTTTCAATGGGGAGAAGAAATACGATGCAAGCTTATATCCTTAAGATTCTATAATCAACAAGGATTAAATGTTCGTATCTTTTGTAAAATTCGTCTGCTAGTGGCTGGTTACCGAAATTTAATTTGATAACTACCTCATACCAGGACTCGTTCGTTTTCATTTTAATGTGCGTAAATAAATTCCTGTGAAGTAATTAACACTGGATGCCTTGACTGCTCGAGGAGGAATGGGGGGCGTACTCGTACTTGCAAATACCATATTGATTACTTGGCTAAATGTACGTAATCCAACTTAACACTGCATAATATGCCTAAGTACATGTATTTGGCTTAGGAATGAGGTCGGGCCGGGGGCTCTTAGTCTAACACCAGTGTTAGACGATGCGCGATATTAATGTTTTATAATGACTGTGCAGCGAATTGGTTGTTGTGCTATCGATTCGAGTTGAAATATTGTCGAATTTCTGCATAATTAATCGGGATAATCATGTTTTTAGCGCATAAAATTGTATTTATGTTTCGAAACTATGTGGGTGGGTGGCACCAAAATCATACCAATAATTCACGTGACTTATGATGATTTAAGGCAAGATTTTTTGGAGCGGATGTTGGGCTAATTTTCCACGAAAAATACTGCTCGATGAACATTCATTCATTCATTAAGTCTGTTGCAGGTGAATAATTATTGTACATATAAACTTAAGTGCTTAAAACAAATATGGTCAGATATAAGTTAATTTTTTTTTTCGTCTAACCCAGTCTTAGATCCTGTAAAGGAAAGATAAAAAATTAATAAAAATTTGTATAATCACACAAATGCACCAGCACTTGATTGGCTTAGTTGACGAAGTAATTCAAAACTTGAGAAATTTTCAAAACCAATAGAAGATAATGAATTAAACTAAAGTCGATAAAAAAGATAACCAGTCTCAAAGCATCCCAGAAGGTTTTAATCCGCTTTTGACAGGGTCCATACTTCTGCACCATACAGCAGTACCGGGATAATTAAGGTCTTATATAATATATTCTTTGTTTTATGAAAGATGGCTTTACTTCTTATATGAGAAGAATGATTCTTCGCTTGATCTCTGCACCGATCTCATTTTGCAAAGTGATAGTGGATCCCAGGTAGACAAAGTCTTTAACAATTTCGAAGTTGGATCTGTTTATCGTAACGATTGGTCCGAGTCGCCTATATTGAGAGTCCTTCTCGTTGAAAGCAAATGCTTCGTTTTGTCCTCATTAATTACCAGACCCATCTTGGAAACATCAACGGATGTTTGAAATTGTACCTCTGGTATTGGCTTGTGACATTCGTACAATTGCTTCGTCGTTAAAGAAAGGACATGATATAGCGTCGCCTTATCTCAAACCTTTTCGCCATTAAATGGCTAGTAGTGTTTTTGCCGACTCTGACGGAGCAGCGATATTTATCCATCGTCATCCTGGACGAGTTTGGCGGCGATGCCAAAAATTGACATGGGTTTGTATAATTCGTCCATACATACGTTATCCTAGGCGACTTTAAAGTCGATACAAAACGTTGTTTCTTTAAGCTTTTAAAACTCAAAACCTCAAAAGCCTTAGAGCCGATTGTTCTAAAGCTTAAAATGACATTGACACAAAAATCAAACAAACGAAATGATAATTTATATGTGTAACAGAATGAATAAGGTTAGGCTGTTTTCTAGTTTTCAACAGATTATATATTTATGAACCAAAAATACTCATATTCAAAATGACGGTCATCCGACTTGCTGGATAAAATAAATAAATTTCAAGATCTTTGAAGCAATCAACATGTTTAGTACACTCTTGGTCAAAAATGAGTTAGCTCTCAGCTCAAATGTCAATGGACTGCCGCAGAAGTACTGCATTACAAAATTCATAAAAATACGCCAGTAAAATCATGTTTCAAGCATTTTACACACTTATGCGAAAAAAGATTATAGTTAGGTGTCCACCGGAAGATATGTTGAAGCTTATCGAAATAACGACTTTGGTAAGACGTGTTTTATTCTGACCAAAATTACTGCTGCGGATTTCAATAAATACTTTTTTTTGCGAAGGCTTTAAACCTATTCAAGGTAATAACAACTTCTATTATCGGAATATGTGTACACAAAACCTTTACCTTTTGTGGCTGCTTAAGTTGTGAAAGAGTTAGCGGTTAAGTTCAACAACTGCGGACTAAGCCGTTTTACTCATGATAAAGTTTCTTTCACGATACCCTTTCTTTTGTCAAAGGTAAAATACAAAAGACTGAAATGGCAACAGCTTTGTCGCATTTAAAACGCTGCAACTAGAGTAAACTGTTTTGGAGCAAAATTAATCAAATGTTATAGCCTGCACTTAGTATAGGATATGGAAACAGTTCGGATTTGAACGCAACAACAACTTAACTAACAACACCTTAATTACTGAATTAAAATAATAGGCCCTTCCGTTACTTTATGGTTAAGTGTTAAAACTCATATACAATCTGAGTTATCGAACACTGTTAGGTATATAATCTAACCATTTAATCGAACAGATAAGTTTCGGAACATAAGTTGATATATGAGGAATTGAAGATGAATGAAACAATACAATTAAAATGTCAACGTCCCTGCAAAGAGACATTTTTTTTAACTGAAGTCACATTCCTACTTAGTCACCCTTCGAACCAACAAATGACTATATACAATTCGGTTCAAAACTGAGTCATATTCACATGCAGCACTTAGACCAGAGGGTCATGCAGACTATAATTGCGACACATCTGTCACTGTCACCTTCGCATAAATTTGTCACAAACGATAAATATGCACATGCGGAGCAGTAACACACACGACAGAGCATGAGGAGACATCCTTCTCAAGACACAGCATTCGCTTCTCGTTGCGACGCATAAAGTACACATTCCTCTTTGTCCCGTCATGAAGAAGAAATCCCATTGCAACCATAAGTAGCGTAAAATGTATTCTCAACTCAACCGAACGGAAGTTGTCAATCCTTTTGAAGTCCTCATAACATGCAGAAGCAGCTTCTTATGTCGCCTCTCCAATTTTGTGTCGAGACATCGCTGCCATGCCTCAGATCCCTTCCCACATATAGATGCGACAACTAGCAACCATGAGATGAGGACGATGGTGCTGGAGCTGGTGATAAAATATCACCTCCACATGTGCCACCGTAGCGTGGATGCCAAAAAGCGCGCTCAATCTAGCTCCCATCGTATCCAGCAATTAATTCTAAATTTGGACAACGAAGACGACTACGATGACAACGACGCTCATTAAGGCCCTTCAATCGCAGTCCCACCCCCTTCCACTTACACTTTACACAGCCTAATGACATGTCTCGGGTTGGAAGCAACCTCTGCAAAGGAGACCCTTATCAAAAATAGGCCCAATCAAACACCACGTACGTACGACAATCCCCATGTACCGATCCTAATGGGTTTTTGTTCCTTTCTTCTTCGTTCGTGTTCGTTGTCTTTTGGGGCCATGGGGTTATTTTTAGGAATCATCCCAATTTGGCACGCTCTCTATTTCCTGGGTACTGGCGCTTGGATGCTCACTGATGTTGATTATGATGAAAGTGCTCATAAATTCTATTGCACACCCTTGGCACTTTTTTTTTATTGATTTTTAATTCATTGAAAGCACCTATAGTATTAGGACCGAGGCTGCAGAGCTACCAAATAATAAAAAAATAAAGTAAAACAAGAAGAAAGCTGGTTCCTAATACATGCGGGGGGTGATGATGGCGACTTAATTGGGTTTTTATTGGCAAAATTTGTTTTTAAGAGTTTAAACTTAATCGAGAGAGTGTTGCTCATTAAAAAGTTTGTGTTGTTTATTTTTTATTATTATAATTGAATGTTCAGAGACGATAGTAAAATTTTAAAAAGTTTCTTTTAACCTTGGTCTTAATGGTAATGGGGCGCTGTTCTCGCCAGTTGAAGGGCTGCTTGTCTGGCTTTTTGATTAGACTCAAGGGATTTCAAATAAAACAGAGAATCATTATTTTTTGATGGGATTTTATGATGTATACCGTGTTGAAAAAAAAAAAAATAAAATATTGAAGGCTACATCAGATGATATTAAAGTTTCATGACAAGACAAGATCAAATATTTCGATGAAATGATCTAATTTCTTTTTCAGTGCTTAGGACATTGGAATACTTAATGAGAGTTATTATTGGCATCTTATTTGACAAGAGGATTACGGCCAAGTTATATATATTTTCAAATACCAAAAGCCTTTGGGGGCTAGAACTGCCGTAATACCAAAAGTTGGTAGGTACTTTCTGAAATTGATTCCAATACCATTTATACAGTAATTTAAGAAAAAAAAGTATGTTATTGCTTCCAGTCGCGCATTTTTGAAATCATTGGCCCCAACAATATATTAATATAGGATTTATACGATTGCTTTCGACGTCTAACATTTGCTGCGGAATTCCGGTCGTATAGAAGCTTTTCGTATATTAAAGGTTTTGCTTTCTTTTTCCTAAAATAATTCCCTTTTTTGAATGGCGACTCAATTATAGTGTTACAAAAATCAGCTATATAAAACAAATTATTTTTTTTACCTACTTGAGAAATAAGTTATAAATATAAATTAATTTCCGGCTGTGAAAATGTTCTCACCACAGCGTTTTGTGAGAATTTATTGAGAACGCATGGCCAACCAAATACCGTGATTTGCTTAATCGAACGATTTTTTTTTTAAATATTTTTAGGACCCTTATTTTATTTTTAAAGTTCCGTTTTAAAGATTTTTGAAGCTGCTCTATCAGAGTAGTTAGAGGCAGCAGTCAAACGGGTAAAGTGTCTAAACGAAAATTCATTCGCCCTTGATCTTCGATTTGTAGCTAATACTACTTGATTTTGGCTGAAAATTTTAGTTTTAGTTACCTATGGTGAATGGTTCGTATCGCTTAAGTACGCACCCTACTTCAGTTTTTTGTATACTCCTTTGGTATTGTTCGTACTGCAAATACATAAATGTAGTACTACGAGTTTCGGTTTTTCTCAGTATAAAACTCAAAACAACAAAAATTAACTCACAACAACTTTAGATTTTATTAGTCTAATGCAGAGGCTTAAGGGGTTAAACAACTACAAGTTATTACTACCATGAGAAGCGAGGGCTTGAGTAACAGGGCTGTTTTACGATTTGCCTCGGTCGATTATTAGATTTATTTTTTTGGTGCTGAAATTATAATTCGCGTACTAAGTTGTCCGCTAGTTGCGTTTTGGAATAATAATCAAATCTCGCATACTTCTCGTTTTGGAGCAGAGCCAGATGAGAAGACTTTTGCAATCAATCTCAGCTCGTCTATAAAAATGTTAGAGGGGTGACTGCAATAAAACCTCAGACTTTTTAATCAAACTCCAAACCACTTTCGTAAGAGTTCATATAACCATTTTAACGTGCACTGCTCAGATCACCTAACATTTTTTACTGAAATAGCGAGTGCGAGGTGGTCTTTGTAGCTCCTGTGGAAGTCGATATTCTAGTCATTCTAATGACTAGTGATTGCTCCCAGCTGATAACTACTAGTTCATCCGCATTGCAGTTGCCGACAATGTAGCAATGCCTGGGAACCCAGTACTGGAAGATTTCTTATTTGTCGGTAATCTCGTTTAGAGATTATTTCCTTGGCATTTCCAGTGTTTTGGTCTCTGCTTAGTTGCCTATGAAGATTACGATTGTTTTATCATCTATTGGTTCTTCAAGATCAACGAATTTTTAGCGAAAATCTGATAGGAGATAAGATAGAACCTTAAATAAAATGCAATAGACTTGTGCGGGCCTTTAAAAAATGCTAGTTGTATAAATAAACAGTAGAAAACTCATTAATTCCAAGCTGAACTTGTGTCTTCAAAGGTGTATTGCATAGTATTCCCGTTAGTCTAGGATCATGTCCACTAATCAAGCACCCAAGATATGTTTTCCAGAATATTGAACAAAAATGGACCACCATAGCAAATACGAATCTGATTAAAGTTTTTGAGACAGTTTTTTCATTGAAAACTTTTTCTCAAAGCTTGACTCCTATGTATCTACGATCACTATGTTAAACCATTAAATTCAAATTTGGACGAAATTTTTTTTGTTGTTGAAAAATATCAAAGTGGGAGACCTTTTCTTGACAACATTGACAACTGTACGAATGTATAACCTTTAACAACAACAAAAATTTCATTTAGAAATAAAGTAACATATGTATTTTTGAACACTGAAGTATTTTTCGCTACCGTTAATCGTATTTTACTTCTTTTTTTCCCTCCACATAGGTATGTAATTTGTACAGTACCACCTAAAAGATTTTATTCAATACCGCAGTGAAAATTCTAAATTTAAGAGTAACAGCTGTCATCAGAAGCTTCTCTAAAGTTTTCTGTTCAGAATGGGCACCTGTAGGTCCCCTTCATATATATCAAAAAATATATCTTCGCACACACAAAGGACGAAGATGTTAGGTTTTAGGTCCTGTATGGGCCATATACGCTTGTCTTTTCATTTTTTAATATAGCAAAAACATCAATTTGGAATTAGGGATAACATATTTTGGCGGCTCTAGGAAATAAGGCCCCTAAAAAAGCACCAAAATGATAATTAAATAAGACCCAAAAATTAAGTCTTTATTTCATTGTGAAATAAAATCCCAATATAAAAATGAAATAAAGCCCCAAGAGTTGGGCTTTATAATGACATAAAGTTATTAATAAAGGGTGATCCATTTCGAGATTCCCTATTTTTTTAAAGAAAAAAACACAGAAAATTCAAATTTAATGGAGAATGTTTATTATTATTTGAAAGAACATTCTTTGGCATTTATTTTTTGAAGATTATGTCTGTCAAATGTTGGCCGTTGCTACGTCGCAGATGGTCCATCCGTTGGGTCCAATTTTCGATCACTCGTTCGAGCATTTCGACTGGTAACTGGCGAATGACACGCGTGATGTTTTCCTCCAAGGCCTGAATCGAAGCGGGTTTGTCGGCATAAGCTTTTGACTTTACATATCCCCACAGGAAAAAGTCTAACGGTGTGATATCACACGATCTTGGTGGCCAATCGACCGGCCCAAAACGTGAAATTATGTGCTCACCGAAATGTTCTCTCAATAAGTCCATTGATTGATGCGATGTGTGCGAAGTGGCGCCGTCTTGCTGAAGCCAAATGTCGCCGAGATCACGAGCTTCAATTTCAGGCATCAAATAACCGGTTATCATGGCACGATAACGGTCGCCATTGACGGTTACGTTCGCACCGGCATAATTTTTAAAGAAATATGGCCCGATGATTCCACCGGCCCACAAACCACACCAAACCGTTGTTTTTTCTGGATGAAGTGGCAGTTCTTCAATCTCTTCAGGTTGCTCTTCGTCCCAAATGCGGCAATTTTGTTTGTTTACATACCCATTGAGCCAGAAATGGGCCTCATCGCTAAACAAAATTTGCCTCGAAAACGTCGGATCTTCTTGGAACTTTTCAAGAGCCCATAGAGCGAAGCGATGTCGCTTGGGAAGGTCGAGCGGCTTCAGTTGTTGCACAAGCTGTATTTTGTACGCTTTCAATTTAAGATCTTGACGTAAAATGCGCCAAGTCGTTCCATACGTCAGTCCGAGTTGCTGCGAACGGCGCCGAATCGACTCTCTACGGTCTTCGTGTACACTCTCAGCTACGGCCGCTATATTTTCTTCACAGAGTGCTGGACGTGGTCTATTCGGTCGAATATTATCCAATAATGAATGCTGGGTCTCAAAATGGGTGATGGTGTTGCGAATAGTACGCTCAGTAGGCCGATTATGTTGACCATAAGTTGAGCGAAGTGCACGAAACACATTCCTCACAGAACGTGAAATTTCATAACAAAGTTGAACAATTTGTAAACGTTGTTCACGCGTAAGTCTTTCCACTATGAAATGCCAAACAATACTAAACAAAAATAACATGACACGACTCACACGTGATCTGTCAAAAAAGGCTATTGAAAAAAGTATCTCTACTTGGATCACCCGTTATTATTTCAATTACTAAGAATTGTCGAATGAAATAAGGGGGTGCTTGCTACCTCCCTGCTTGGTTTCACCGTTAGATTAAGAGTAGGCGCGAGGTTGGACAATATAACTTTGAATTTGAATATGATAAATGTTTTCATCTCATTTTTTTTTATTTCATATCCTAAGCACAGCAATTTTTCGCTAATTTTCTATGCCCTTTCCTTTAGAGTGCATAATATCCCCCATTTGACTCATTAACATTTTTGGTTACTTGTTAAAAAAAAATATGTAGCTAGTAATTTATATATAATATTATAATAATTTATCACACACGAAACCCTACACTCTCGCTTCAGCCATCACTGAGCTGCAATCTGCGAATTTATGCGGTTTCTGAATTTATTTTTGGAATAATTTTGCCTAAAAGTCTTTATTGAAATTTTTGCTATGGTGCTTTTTGGTCATTTAATTTGTGAACTCGGGCTATAATCCCATGTTGTATATCTAAATAAGGTTGACACACATATAATAACCGATGCTGTAATAATATTCAGTTTAATTTTGATTAGGTACCTTTTGGGGGTTGGATGTTTGAAGTGTTTTTCTTTTTTTGTGTTGTTCGATATAAAATGCCAAGCCAAAACGTGTTCGGTGGAACGCATAGTTTACAGCGTTTTGTGCGTTTAATGCGTTTCGGCCTTTAAAGGCAGCTAGACGAAACAAACCAAGCCTACATATGGGTTTTACGATTGCACGTACATGTTTATTCATTAGTGTGGTGCTGGTGAAGGAGAGATGGTTGCTTTATGGGCGCTGATAGAAAGGGTAAAGTGATGTTCATGTCGGGCTTTCATTACAATTTCAATTTAACTAATTGTAGAGACATACTTGGCGATGGTTATTTGCATCGCTGAAATTTATAAGGGCACAACGGAAGAATCGAAGCGGTTAATAGGAGGTTTAATACTACCTAATTTGAATATGTATTTAAAAAAATACATTTAATTATGTACAAACCTACGCGAATGGGCTATGATACTATATGGAAAATTATTCTAGAGGTGACGACAGAGTGATCGAATAAGGAATGGTCTGATATTACTATGCGGAATTGGAAAACATTAAGGTATTAGCAAAAACGAAAGACTAGGTATGAGCAAATAATTAAGCTTTGACGTTCTTCCGGTATAAATACGAACAGGTTGGCAAATTATGAGACGTCTGAGTAACAAGCTCCATATGGAATACCTAAGCACTTTGCGACCGGATGTGTAGTTTCTGATGTAAATGGAAGATTACTTAATGATTTCGTGGTTTCTTTAGATCTGTTACCAGCTAAACTCAAACATAAAAGGATGTAATTCCTAATTATGTACTTAATAAATGCAAATAAATAAATAAAATAAGCATTAGTAGTTCTTTATCGTAAAATGTACATTTATATCAGTGGTTGGACTGAATTTTAGCTTGAGAGCATTGCATGCTCTTATCTTATGTATCGACCTTACCGTACGTATGAAGTTAGTGAATGAAAATACTCGCAGTCTTTTAAACGATATTGTCTTTACTGCACTTGAAATGAAGGTCGTTTGTTACAAAATATCTTAATTACACACGTTGTTATCTTAAATTATAAAAAAACTAAGGACTTGTGAAGCAGGTTTTAAGATTAAAACTTTATAAAAAAAAATGTGGGAATGATCTTACTATCTGTTTTGAAAAACTTTGAAATGTCCCCTCCTAAGATTAAGATTAACATAACAGGATTAAATTTTACTTCACTTTCGTCGAAGTGCTCACAACTTACATAGTATGTGTGTATTACTGAGCGCTTCTTATACAACCAACGGCAGGAATTACGCTCACGAGTAGAATTTTTAGACTTTAAATAAGTTTTTCGGAAATTTTTAGTATTCAATTTATATAAATAGCCATTCCAATATCGAACGGTTTTTTTTGTTCTCAAACGCTTACAAGTAACAAAATTCCAGAGGAAATATTACCAGAACTTGTAATTACATATTCCAATTGATAAATCATTTTACTAAGAACAAGAATTAAGCGAAAATCGTACTGAAAGCACCATGGCACTACACGTCACTGATCATCTGTAGATGCAATTTAGGAAGGGATATTTTGATATGACCTACTATGCCACTTTTGTCAAGATTTTTGCGCAATTTTGGAAAGACATTATTCGGGTAAATTGATTAGAAATTTCGCAAGTTGATAAAAAGAAAAATTTATTTGATATGGGTCTAACAATTTTGTTTTAGGGGAATTTTCATAAGGGCTTTTAACTTCAAGACCACTGAACATAGTAATCTCAAATCTTTCCATTTTAGAGAGAATAAAACAATGATTGGATACGACAATTTAAACCACGAGGGCTTTTAAGTGTCCCTTCTTATTTAAATATTAGGAAGGGACACTTAAAGTTCTTATTATTACAAAAAATTGCAGTAAAGGAAAAATGTGACAATTGGCAATTTTTCGGGTTTTTTTTTAAATATTTACTTTTCATTTCTTTGCTTCTCAGATTTATTAATAAGATACCTAGTAATTGTTCACCACTTCTTTTACTGCTCCGTAAAATCGAAAATAAATGAAGAGTGAGTTCTTATAAAAAAAATTACCCAAACCTTAAGTGAGATAAATACAAAAAAAGAATAGTACACACGGCTGGGGTACGATCAGTTTGGGACGAAAATAATTAAAAATATATAAAAAAAACTCCTTTTACGCTACCTATAATTATGCGGACGTTAAGACGTTTTTAGTGAATAGTAATAATTAAGATTGAAATTATTTTGTATAAATATATATAACAGTTTACTAGACATAGACAAAACAAGAATTAAATCTTCGACGAAAAGTGGGTCCAACCTTTAGCAAATCGCCCTCAAAGAGACATTCAATATTATTTTGCTCATGACATCGCTGCTCCTCATTCTAATCACCTCTTGTTCCATAGTCAAACAAAAATCGTTACATCTAAGAAGTCACAGACTACTCAAAGTGAAGTCAGTTGTCTCGTCTCATTACTTCTCAAACAAACATTTGCAAATAAATAGTTTTGTTTTTACAAAAAATAAACACCATCGAGCTTTGTTAAGTAGATTTGTGTTCGTGGAAAATTGAATTAGGGTTTTGCATTTTGTGGTTTGTCACATTCAAATCTTTACTCTAAAAAGTTATACAAAATTTCCAACCGCAGATTCTGCAATATTCGGCAGAATCGCTCATGCTTATAGCCTGGATAGGATCTATTGTTATATTTAGTTGATGGAAAGCCGGATTTGCGTTTACAGGTTCGTCATTAAATAAAAAAACAACTTGCGTTAATGTATCCATTAGGATTCTTGGTATCAGCACTATCCATGACACACTGAATTTTATTCCTTGTTGCGTTAAAAACCGATGTTTTGGAGTTGGCTTCTGCTTGCTGTGCGAGCTTAGGATCATTCACCTTTTCCGTGTAATCAAGCCGCTCATGAAACAATATTGTTAAATACTCGAAAAGAGCTTAATTTTTAAAACTCAGTTTTGGCTGCTTCAAAAATGGGTTGGGTGTCGTATATTTTCAATACGTACCTATTGCGTAAATGCAGCAAAGGGATAAACATTTTGATACGAATAAAAGGAACCCACAGCTTAATGCCGATTCCGAACTTTTTTGCCTTTACAATTAACGCCAATCTTCATCCCTATGACTACGTTTTATTTCATATTAAGTCCTTCAAAACTATTTTAAACTAGTTTAGTAAACTACCAACCTATATGCACACAGGATATACAAACTTCATTCGTCATCAGTTTAAGTAAATTTTCAATACAGTACCTACCTATTCAAATTGAAAATGGTGAAACAATTCCATTATATCGTTATGTTTATGAGATATTATGAGATAACATTTAAGTACATATCTATGTCTTCTGTAATTGACCTACCAAAATTTATGGAAAATATTCTAACATGTCCAGCGCATTCTTACAGCTTTAATATGCTTGAAAAGCAACAATCTCAATTAGTCTAAGTTTATCAGATCAGATCTGAACAACCCAAACCAAAAAACACCATTATAGCAAAAAAAAAAATCCATTGAGACCTTCGGTCATCAATTTGTCATTCCTGTTGCCAAATGGACCACATTATATGTAGGTATGTAGGTATCTACTTTCACTATGTCTACTTCACTCTAGTCAACAACTCCCTGGAAACTACAGACCAGAATATTGATTATAACCAAAATAAATTCCTGCCAACTTGGCCAGTCCATCAATCTTCGCCGGAAAATAATATTTTTCACATTAAAGTTAGTAAATTAACCGACACACGCATACACTTACAATAACCCGAAAAGAAACAACACTTCACTCGCTTGACCCGTAATTAACCTCATTCTGCTGTAGACAGCATCACATTGTTTTGTTGCGCCACATAATTTGCCTTTTTTGACGCAATATATATATATATATATATATATGTTAGTTGTCGTCGCAGTCAGCCGCTTCATACTACATTCGGGCGTGAAGGAGTATCTATATAGGAAAGGATTTCCCCTCCTCCGGATAGCCTCAACACCACTCATTCAAAATGACCGATTGCTTCTTCTTTAACCTTCTCTTTGGCGTGGTCAGAGTCTGATCCCGGAATGAGGAGGGACCAACACCGGGGATGGAACCGTAACTTTTTATCATCCCATAAATCAAATTGACCGCACGTAGCGGGAGAAATCAAAGAAAGACATCGGTTCGTCTAGAAACTTGCTTACGATTATATGGCGTTTAGTCCGAACCCTTGTTTGCCTTTATCTCTTTCCCATTAAATCCGGATCTGTATTCGGTGTAGTTTTTTTATACATATTTTTTTTTTTTGTCTTTTGTCTTAATTGGATGTCATGACAATAAGTGTATCTACCAGACAATCCAATCTATTTTGAATTCTCATCTTATGCTTATTTCGGAATTCCTGTTTCGGTTTCTTCTTTAAATGAATGATCAAGGGGATTAGAATTCAGTGGGTGTGCCGAAAGGAATGTCGCATGCAACTTACTTATATATACATACAAAAGGGCAACGAGTAACTTGTGTGTATGACTGTGTGAGTATATGTTTCGTGCACTTTGGGTGTATTCTTTTTTTACAAATAATTAATGTGATACTCTCAAAGTATCTACACATAATCTATTTCATCGTACCCACTCCCAAAACCTCAAACAGAGAATATAGGTACTAGGTATCACGATTTATGTTATTAGCGCCGCAGATAATGTGAATCTATTATACTCTAGGGCTTTTATTAAGAAGAAGATCTTCTTGTTCCAAGAATAGAAGATTTGTAGTTTTCGGCAAGTTTTATTTTTTTCACCGCTCCAGTAGACATTTCTTGGTGGAACGTGATATTTTCTGGGAAGGTGCATTATTGTTGACACAACTTTGCGGTGAATTATTGACGTTGGCCTTTGTTCTAGAGACTTTAGATTCGATGCGATGTGGGGAGTCTCCAATGTCAAGGTTGAATTTGGTCATAAATCGAATATTACATTATTTAGATTTGTTGATGGTTGCTGGGGTGAAGTTTATGATGCTTTTTATATTTGGGACGCATTTTTGTTGAATTGTACCGTTTTTTTTAAATGGATTTTAGGTAATATTTATTTTTGAATTAAGTGGAAATACATATGCATATTTATTCACACCGTAAGCAATCATAATTTATGTAAAATTTTCGATGAGTTTTTTTTTTTTTAATTTATATTATACTTTATTATATACTTTTTATTTTAAGTTATTCTAATTAATTATAATTTATTATTTTCGTGTATAAAATAAAGATTTTAAGAAGCCGCAGTAGTTGCAGTTGTTTTTATAAAGTTTCAAAATTTCAATATATTATGAGCTTCAAAAAAATAATTACGTTAAAAAAAATGTTTCATATAAAAAAATCTAGTTTCTAATTTAAACATTGTTTTCTCATATATCACATAAATATTTGTAGATTTTAGGTGCTACCTGCGGAAAAAAAATTGTCAATCCAGACATTGTGTTTTGTTAAAGTTCAGTATAAATGTGTACCTATATCGTATACCTATAAGAATGTCTAAAAATTCCATGAATTATGTTTTTTTTATAATGAAGGATAAAAGAATACGAAACTTTCTCGCTACGTGATGTGCATTTTTATATCGCCTCCAAAAGAATGGAAACATTTGATCACACACCAAATTTATTTGAATAACTTTTATAGAAATTTGATTTTCTCAAAAACGGCACCCACGATTTTTATGTAATTTCGCGCATTGGACACTTTGTTAAAAATACAAAAAATTATCAAGATCGTTAGTGCTATTTTTAAGTATAAGAAATATATTTTTTTTATATATAACAATTTCTTAAAAATCGCTCTAGCGATCTTAAATATCTTCAAATTTAAATAAATCGTTATATGAAAATAAAATTAAAAAAAAAATTAAAATTAAATTAAACGATTAAAAGACCAAAATAGTGATAAGTGATTTTCACCAAAAAAAATGTATGTCAGGTACCGTTATGATAAAGCAAAATGTAACCCCAAAAACCTTATATACGAACTTTGAAGCAAATCCGTCGAACCGTTTCGCCACACTGCGCGGCGCCCGGACAGACAGACAGACGGATAGCATAGGCGGACATCCCTCATACTCAGTTTGTGTTTAAAATTTCCACGCGATCGCAATTACTTTCTCTTTAGTTCTCTAATGCATACGAGAACGTTAAAAAAAGGAAAAAGATTCTACTAATGCAAGTTATTCGCTTAAGAAATAAAATCCTACCGAAAACCCAAATTAGGAGCAAGAACAACTAAAGTAATAAATAAAAATTACATTTAAATAATACATTTTTGAGAAGCTTCTCATTGCATGTATGTCAGAATTTCAGCTTTAACTATTTAATTTTACGAATTTAACAACGTATTTTGTTGATTTTACAAAAAGATATGAAATCAACAATAACTGTTATCGTTTCAATAAAATTTCATAACACGAAACTTTGTATAATTACATAAATCGGTTTCTCCATTTTGCTATTTTCGTGTAGTTTGTTCTGTTGGCCACAGGGCTATTACAATAAAAATCACTTTTCTTAAGCGACTCAATGGGAGATGTAATTGCCTACATCAACACTCAGGTAATCGTAGCAACACACTCTATTGCACAAATAAATAAAAGGCATGTAGGCGTGGAAAAACATGGCGAAGGAATGACAGGCTTCCGAACTCCTACTTGGCCTCAGTGATAAAATTTTTTGACAATTTGCACTTTTTATCGCATCTTAAATTAATAATCATAATTAGGTATTGCACTATTCATTCCATAATTCCATAGCTTAAGTAATTACGGATTATAATTATTTGCCAAATTACTCAATTATTGACGAAAAAATGATATAGCTTGAATTATTGAAGAAAAAAATGATATTAACAATCATAATTAGGTATTGCACTATTCATTCCATAATTCCATAGCTTAATTACTAATAGGCCAGTTAAATTACGGATCATCATTATTTGCCAAATTACTTTATTATTGACGAAAAAAATGATATAGCACATATAAATCCTTTCAGTAGCAAAGATGAATTTACTTTAATTTTTAAATAATGTGAAATCTTGCCTGCGGAAATTTTCGAATTCGGAAATAAACAGTGTCCATTACAAATCTATTTGTATCAAACAATATATCTTTGCACACATAATTGTTGTGGTTCTGCACTTCAGGTTCTGTATGGGCCATTTACACGTAATATTTATTTATATTATTAAATTCTTACACGCTATTTTTTTTAAACAATAATTCACCCAAGCATTATTTTCCATGTACCCAGGAAATGCCATTAATTTATAGAATAATCATCACTATCATATCCTTATTTCAATCATACGTAATTGCAGACACAAATTAACCCACTTAAGCCTACTTCCCCAAAGAGGATTGGTTTGCTCCCCGTACGAACTGAATGGCACAGCTACACAACTGTTGTGGTGATAAGATGTGAATTTATGCAAATGCTGTTGAAACCAAACCGCAGTCAAACAAAATGGACGAACATAAGTCCCACAAAATCACAGATTGTCTTTTGTAATTTATTAAACAGAACATGGTCCAGTTCCATTCCAACTGTCTAGTGCCGACTTGTGTATTGTCATCGGTATTCCTATCCCAGCCATTACGCATGATATTTAATATTGAAATATTGTCTACAAAGAGGAAATGAGAAGGAGAGTTGTCGAGAGTAAGGACAAATTTTGTGTGTAGTGTGATTCAATTTGGCTTTTACTAAGTTAAGAAAAAGAATAAACACTAAATGTTAAGAACAAATTTGACAAACTTTTTTTGTTTGTCTTTCCATGAAAGACAAGTGTTGTTTATTTAAAAGTAATACCAATAAATATTTGGAGTGTGTAATTAATTAATTAACGGCGTTTTAAAGCCTTATTGGCACGGACTCATGAATATAAATGCAATTTCAGATTGAGCAACATGTCAAGGTCATGATTTAAGCAATCATTTTAAGGTGAAAAAAAATCATTTTTAATTATCTTGTGTTGTTTAGTTTAAAGAAAGCAAAACTGAGTCCGCCAATTTGTTATTTACTTTATTTTACGTCTCTTCGTCTGTCCATTTGTCCATTTACATGACGTAGGTTTGGTGAAACGGTTTGGCGGGTAACATCTCTTAGATTTGTATACCCTATCCTAAGGGTATATAAATTTTGACACATAGTTTGTAACACCCCTTAATATTCTTCGTAGACCCATAAAAGTATATATATTTATGATCAGGACCAAATCCTAAGACTATTTAGCAATGTCCGTCCGTCCGTATCAACTTTTGAGGCCTTCAAATTTATGCTAGGAAGCTGAAATTTAGAGCATATACTCCCTAGGGTCCCGAAATGGTAAAGTGTTAAAAGTTTTTAAATCCGCTCACTGCCACGCCCACAATTTAGAAAAAGCCGTTTTAAGGCTTAAGTTAGAGAGCTAGAGTATTGGAACCTTTACAAGATATGTAGGCACTGCCCTCCTTTATAAGTCTGTCATATAAAATTTTTTGCCACGCATACTTTTTTTTTTTTTGGGCTCTTTTCACTAAAATGCTGTTTTCAGCGAAAATTTTCATAGAAAGTCAAAAAAATGTTTAACAAAATATTTAGCAAATATTCTTTCCAATATATCGCCCATACAAAGTTTTTGGCCACGCCCACTTTTTGGGGGCGTTTTTTCAAAAAAAATTTTTTTTTTTGTAAATTTCATAGAATGAAATGATATCCATCACCTTCTTAATGCGTTTTTCTTTGGGGCATATAGGGATATGGATAGGGTATCGTACTGTTCGCCCCAAGCGGACTGTAGCCTTTCCTTATGTTTTTTTGTGTATCTATCTATCATTCAAAATCGTTCATAAAATAGGGAATTACGTTAGCTAAGTTTGGGACTTACGATAAAAAAAGTGCAGCGAATAAATAAAATATACACTTTTTCACAGAAGATTTTGTATGTTGATTTTAGGAAAAATTTTGATTTGCAACTCAACTAACATTTTAGTTTCGGTAAGGAAGATACTTGTGGTTTCCAAAAGAATTCCATACATTTTATTTCTAATAGAACTTTAATAGTTCAATGATATACTTATCATTTGATAGCTTATACTTCTATTGCACTTAAAGAAATAATTATGTGGTTCTGATTTTATTGAACTTTATCTAGACTTTTTATAATAAAAGCAATATTTTATATAGGTGTATGATTCTTCGCTGGTAAAATTATACGAAAAAAATAATGTGTCTTTTACCAAGTTTATAGTAATGACTTTTGGAAGTAATGTAGAGAAATTCGTAGATACCAAGTGCATTCCATTGTTGTCTGTTACTGAATTTTCTTCTTCTTATATCAACATACATATTTCAAGCTATACCTATATTATATTATCAGCGAAGATCTAACTTATATTAATATTGTTTTTTTTTTCTAAAATTATCTGAAAACATTCAAAAGATACTGATACTGAATGAACAGATCAAATGTGTCTTGCAAAATATTTTCCGAATATAATATATTCAGTGTAAGGCCAATTTATATTTTGTATTTGAAGCATCTGAAAACCTGATTGCAAGCAACAAATTCTTGATTTACAAAATAATCAAGGAGTAAAAATGTTTACGCCTATATCCAATCGAAGGCACGCGAGGTGGTCATTAAAAATGAATAATAAATTACCGCACCTTCCCCACACACTTACCTCCACAATGATCCTTAAAATCCTCACAGCAGTCACCCAATTTCAAGCACGCATGATCACAATAACATGGCTTATCGCTGAGATCCTCGATGATCGCATTAATTGGTGCCTTCTGGACAACACACGATGAATCACGACCGGTGCAGCACAATTGTGCCTCGCGGCATGATCCTGCTAGCACCACATTGTGCGACGACGACGTAATCCACAAAAGATTAATGCACAAGCACATGAGGGTGCTAGGATTTAGCTTCACCATTACCATGCTTCTTCCCAATTAAATATCTCTGCTGCTTTTATTGGATTACACGGTGAGTTATCCTTTTCTCTTTTACACTCACTTAATCTCACTGAGCAGACGACGTCGAATAAATGAATCAATAAGACCGGAAATAAGGAGCACTAAATAAAGGATGACTAAAAACAATGCCCCTTTTTTGCTAAATAAAATGCAAAACGAGAAGCTTTAGCACGGACGAGCGCACACTTTGTATATGGAAGAAAAGGTTAACACCCACGCACACACAAGACACCAGAAAAGGTAGCGGATATGAATTCGAAAAATAAAAAAACACTTCCTAAAGACGGTTCAAAGGATTTTCAACGACCACCGGTTAAGGTTATAGACTAGTACGAACGAATTTTAAACGACGACTACATACAGACAAAATGAATTAGTTTAATAAAACCTAAATTTGATATTATCCTATTCGCGCAACTTTATGTACAACTGTTTTGAAAAGAACGTTTTTCGCGAAATTCTTTAGACGCACCACCAATAAATTGAAGTCAGGCGTCTGCGACAAACGGTCGATCAATGTTTGGTAGTCGCTGCTTGGATGTTAGTTTTGTTTATTGGAGTTTGGCGAGGGTGACCAAGAATGCTCGATGCTCCACAATATGGAGCAGCTGTTTACGGGGTGCTGTGCTTGTGTATGTGCATGAATGGGGAGATTAAGTAAACTACAAAGCTACAAGAATGAGTGGAACTCAAATTGCTAAAGAAATTGAGTGACTTTCACTTTCGATTTGGTTAAATAGGCTTCGGCTCCAGGTAGCTATATTCATGAAACCAGACCTTAGTGTGTTCGCGGTGAATCTCACAATATTGGAAACTTTTTTATATATATTTTTTTTCCCATGTATTTGACTAATTTTTGCGAATTTCGTAGTGAATACAATTATAACTTCAAAATTGAATTCGCAGTACATTTTTTACATTTTTGCTTCTATTGTTGAAATGAAAACGACATCGTTTCGATATTTGTCTCTTTTATATCAGCCGAAATAAAAGATCCAAACTCCAAACCATAAGTAAATGACAAATATACCTACAAAAAGTGCCGTAGCAAAAGTTAAGGACAATTATTATATTTAGTAACATAAAAAATTAAGGTGTTCCTTTTTGTTCCGTTAAATTATTAGTTCAACTGCAAACTTTATTTTGTATATTTGTCCCTACGCAATGTAAATTTGCATGAATTTGAAAAATAATAGGTTGAATTTAAAACTTTTAAAGGCCCACACATTAAACCTGACGTACGACTTAAATTTCTGACTTCTCTGTGCCTGTCACTCTTAGGGTGTTTATTGAATGTGAGCTTCCCTTGCATAAAAAGTGATAATGCATAATGAGGAAATAATCGTTTGACACGTTGACTATAGAGGGAAGGTTGTATGGATCATCCCATGAAGGACCTCTAAGGGCAAAATTAATGAAGTCACGTTGAATATCTTCAATTCGAATTGAGTGAATATTATAGTACGGGGTCCAAACTTGTGAAGCATACTCTAGATGCGGACGGACGAAACAATTGTACAAAGACTGAGTAATGTAGGGGTCGTCAAATTCTATACACCACCTCTTAATAAAGCTCATCATGGAGTTTGATTTATTAACACTAAAGTTAATATTACCAATAAAGTAAAGTTTGTGGTAAAAAAACTCCAAGATCTTTAAAAGTATCAACATGACAAAGCATATGATCGGATAAAAAATAATGGTAAATGGAGTTAATACGTTTTCTTGAAAATGTCATATTTTGACATAAAGATGGATTCAAATTAACATTAAGTGTTCGTATCATCAGCGAATATTAAAATATTGCTGGTTTTTATACTCGCTTTAACATCATTTATAGCAAGTATGAACAAAATAGGGCCTAAGTGACTTCCCTGAGGAACTCCAGTATGAGCAGAAAAACATTCAGAAAACGAACTTCTACATTTGACACGATAATCCCTTCCCCTAAGGTATGAATTAATCCACTTTGTAAAACCAGGTGGAAAACCATACGCCGTGAGTTTAAATCTGATTATCTCATGGAACAGCTGATCGAAAGTCTTAGAGAAGTCGATGCAATCGACTTCATTATTATTTTCTAAGGAACTAGAACATGCACGCAAGAAATCTAACAAATTTGTAACAGTGGACCTTTTTCTTACAAATACATGTTGTTCGTTACAAATGACATTACGACATAGAAATATTAATTTTTCGCAGACTAGTTGCTAAAAAAGTTGAGAATGCACGAATGCACGAATGCACAAATGCGTAGAAATTGGTCTATATCACCACATCCACCCTTTTTAAATACAGGTGTGATAAAGAAGCTTTCGGAATTTCCGATAGCTAATGGATAAATTAAAGAAATACTTAAGATTAAGACTAAGGGCTTGACTGCATTTTTAAAGAACAATCTTTGCAATACCATCAGGTCCACATGAGTAGTAATTTTTCAAAAGGAAAACAAATTTCGAAATAGTTTCCAAATCGAAAGAAAAAATTACTAAAAGCAGCCAGAGGATAGCTACTTAAATAGCTAAAATATTTATCGTCGATGGAAAGAGGAGAGTCACTGAATGATCTACTAAAATAGTCAGCAAACATATTGCTTACAGCAAAGGAATCAGAAGTTTTACTATTACAATACCTTACTAAAATTTGCTGGATACCCATCCGATTTTTTTTTCAAATTAACAAACTGCCAGAAACGTTTGGGATCACTTTTTAATGAAAATTCCATATTTTCAACATATTCGCTATAAAGGTTAAAGTTTTAAGCTCATTAAATATAAATAAATAATGATCGAAATCTAATTGAAGCAGGCTTTTTAAATAAATTTTCCAAGCTCTATTAGGTCGATTTCCTATCGACTTAAGCTCTCTCTTATACCAAGGGTGGGACCTATCCCCATTTCTAGATGACTTAACGGGTATAACTCTATCTATGCAGTCAGTTATTAGTGCATTGAATGATTCAACTGCAGAAAAGTTCATATTTATTTGTAAATTCTTAATTTCTTCAGAAAGCTTCTGAAAATGTGCTTTCCGAAATTCATAGGAAAGCGAACGGTCATACTCATTACTATTTTCGTAAAGATGTCCGCCTAAGTCAATAAAAATGTCCCATGGTGGATGATTTTTGTCTATGTTAGAAATACTGTTGTGAGATTCATCAACTACAGTTTGTTTGCTGTAAGTCAAAAGATAAAATGTTGTCAAGCAGCGATAGCTTTTGTTGTGCAGAGTCAATGGCGGGGATAAAGTGAGATTCATCCTCAGAAGGCTCCCATTTTATATGGGGCAATTTAAAATCGCAAGCCTACCTAGTTTTTTAATGCAGACGTACAGTTAAGACCACGATTTTTAGAGGAACGTGGCTTAAATTCCTTAATAAGAGTATTCATAAAATTAACAGGGAGCAACACCTTTCTAATTTTAATAAATTTGATTGAATCCTTATTCGGAATCACATTTTTAGAGACTAAATGGGACACCACATCATCAGGGGATGTATTTGGTTTTAAGCTGGGTATAAAGATGGGTCTGGGTTTCGGAATAAATTCTATATTAATTGGATGAACTGTGATTAAAAAAAGCTCATTACAAACTGTTTCAGCAGTAGCTTTGGGAGCAATAGTAACTTCGGAAGCGTCGTTACTTTGACGTTTAGATTTAGGGTTGGGGGTATATCTCTTTTCCTTTTACCAGAGGAAGAAAAAGAAGTAAAAGCACAGAAAAGTCACAGAAAGATTGGCAAACTTATTCAAAATAAGAACTAGGGTTATAACTGTGACGAACATAAATGATGTTTAAAAAGTTACCGATATTTGAATAAAACAAGTATATATTTATATGTATGTATATAAAGTAAACGTCAAAAGTCAAAAATGCCATTTCTAGAAAACGCGATTGCTAACATTTTCGTTTTGTATCTGTTTATCACTTGGAAAAGAGCCTTTAGAGTTAAATATTTAGAGAAATTTTGAAATGGCTTTGTATTACTTTGGAGATGAACATTAAAAAATCTCAGTTTTGCATTGGAAAACGCGAACTACTGCGAAACTTGTAATACGTAATTTTTAATTATGGCTATATCATAGGTACTTTTTTCAACGTGAGATTGTCAAGCTTCTTGAGGTTTAACTACATTCGTCAAAAAGTGAAGTACACACGAAAATGTTTTATCTCTTTCCACACCGTTTGCATTTTGTATTTTTATTTCACACTTTCTTGAAAGTTAGACATACCTCTAACTTCCAAGTGGCACACTTTGGAAAAGTTCGGAAAAAAACTAATACATTTACACAAAAAAGCTGTCACTAGTTACTGATCTTACGCTTAGATGACTCTGATGCAAATGTTTTTCTCTTTCGTTGGAAAATTCTAACTGTTTTTGTTTATTCTTTCTTAGAGCTTTAAAAGTCAAATTAGATACTTAGTCCAGTTTCTGAATACGAGGGGCAGCAGCGGCCAGCGTGTGTATGTGAGCTTTGAAAATTCACTTTTGCCTTTTTTGCCGAATGTAGTTAAGCCTTTATATTAAAGGTTTCTACGAATGACACTAAGCCTTCCTCATCATTAGTGAGTGTGCGATATGTAGGTACTTTTTATTCTTCGAATTTTAATTCTTGTATTATTTTTTTTCTAAAAGATATACGGTTTCCTCGAAATTTTTCTGATGCAAACATTTAAAAGAGCCGATTGAATATCACCTAACAAAGAAAAACACATGATGAAGACAAAACATGACACAATGTCTTTTTTAATAAGAGGAATAAGTCACATCATGTTAAAAAAAATTAAACAAAGACCTTCTGAGTCACTATGTTCCAATAAAACCAAAATAATACACCGCACATTTTATTTTAAAACAAAAAAAACATGCCATGGAAATAAACAACAAAACTAATTCACTCAAAGCATAAGATTCATTACAATATGCATTCCTACATCCTGCGCAACTACAAATCAACAAAACGTCTCTCAAGCAAGAACTATCTGGTAGATACTCTCTGCGCATCATATCATCAAACCGGCAAAAGAACACGAAGTAATACACGTATAGGACAGGTGTAATATTTTTTAGCAATGCATCAAGAATACACTCAATACTTTGGCGGGGAATAATGTTTCTTCTCAAACATTTTTCTCTCATGCTTAATACAATTAAACGGTTTGATGCTGCTGCTATGTGCTATAGCTAATAGAAATAAAATGTACTCAATTCATCGTGCTCTCTTTCTCTTTCGCCGAGTTGAATTTGGTATTGTTTTGATTTGGTTTCTTTTTGTTATGTTATTCACTGTTTTCGAATTTTCTTTTAAAGTCCTTTCGTTTTGTATCTTTCAAATTGTGTAAGAATTCTCAACTCATGTTCATGAAGCAGCATTTCTGGCGCTAAATTGTTTACACTGAGAAAATTATTATCTAATTTATTTTTAATCATTTCTAGTATTTAATTAAGAATAGAGAAAGATTGATGAATAATGTCTTGTTCTGACTAGTCATTTTATTGTTAAATTTTTTGCGGAAACATAATTGTTTTGTGTGCGAGAGTTAATTTGGTGCCTTTTTGACACACTTATTATTAACGTAACACAATATTTTTACATAGATGTCACCAAAACTAACTTTATTTGAATTTAAAGTTTATTTATTTAATTTCGTTGCTTCTCGAAATCAGTTTATTTTTTAATATGTTTTCTTATCATTTTGAAATAGCGAGTCACATAGTCTTATACATATACCTATTGCAAGAAAAAAATTATGGCTTATTACGCCCCTGGCCCGTAAATAGTCCCTGCCTCAGACACGCAGCCTTTTCTTTCGAAGGAGCACAGCAGAAGCACTCCTTTCCAGCTTATGGTCCAGCACTCGGCGCCGTGTAGAAGAACTTATCTGAGCAGTTGCAAAACTGCACATGACTGCGCCGCGTGCTCTCCAGCGTCACGAGACACAGTTGCATAAGTTTTGACGGGATCCCGAATCCGGCCATCGCCATGTAGATCTCCTGATGATAAATATTATCATATTCGGCTCTTGGTCTTTCTCATGATTTCCCTAAAGGTGCGATCAGACGGTCATCCGGATGACATCCTGACGTCACAATGACGAATAATTTATCCCTTCTGAAATAAACAAGTTTTCTGACGTCAGCATGTCATCCGGATGACAAGTTTGGATGACCTTCTGATCGCACGTTAAGTGTGAAAATGCTTAAGGCTACACTGGTGCGTGCCGATTAGTGTGTTGCAGAAGGGTTTGAAACGTTCACACTTTACGTTGGGTAAGATCTTGTATGCGAAATTTATCATTTAATTTAACTAGGACATTTTTGCCTTAGCCAATCTACCGAATTTAATTAAATATTCAAACCCGATCCCAATTAACAATTAAGTTTTCACAAGGGCCAAGAAAAACAATTTTCTTATTTCCATAACAACTGTAAGAAATCTTATGGAAACCGATTTGGCGCTTTTTAGCGAAATTATTTACTTTCCTTAAGACCTTTGTTCACAGGCTCTATAAAAGCAATAGTTTCTTCTTAGATGTTACTTTAAGGACTTACAGAAATTATTAACGAAATCTTTATGAATATTAAAAATATTCGCTTATATTACTAGTTTTTATTATATTTTTTGTTTTGGTTATATTTGTTCGAATTAATATTTTCCATCATTTAAATAAGGAAAATTTACATTCCTGAAAGTTTTTCTGAAGAGGAAATAAATTTTATTTAAATTGAAAAATTACTTAATGTCCAGGAATCGAACTCGAAACCATATCCGCCTACCAGTCCAACACGCATCCATTGCGTAGATATAGGTTCATAGTTATACAATTTTTTTATAAGGCATGAAAAGTCGTAATAGAATATGCGTATATCTTTTTGCTTTAGAGATAAACTACTCCGATTTCGACTTCACAAGCAATTTCAAAGGGGTGGGAAACATTGATAGACAAACAACAAAAAATAAAAGTTAAGTCATTAGAAAAGAAACTCAAAGCTGCCAACAACTATTACCAAACTAATCAAGATATTGAAATTAATGCTAAGCCTAACTCTAAAATTAAAACTGTAAAAAATATATGTAGTTCAGACTCATGGACATGCACGTAGACAATTTTTGTTTTCATTTAACGACAACTTTATTTTATTTTGTGTTCTATAATAACATCATAAAAAAAGGTTTTTAAAAAAAAAAACCTTTCAAAAAGTGGGCTTGGCCAAAAACGTTGAAAAGGTTAAATATTGAGGAGAATATTCTATGCCCCCAAAAATTGGGCATGGGAACAAACTTTATATGGGTAGAATGTTGCGAATTGTATTGTCTAAATATTTTGTTATACTTTATTTTTTGTTTTTTAAGGAAATTTTCAAAGATTTTCCAAGCAACAGACCGCTTGGGGCGTACATATACCCAAGGGTATATTCATTTTTACACATAGTTTGAAACACCCTTTAATATTTGTCCTAGACCCATAAAAGTATGTATACTTATGATCAGAACCAAAACCTAAGACTATTTAGCAATGTAGACCCTTAAATTAAGGCTAGGAAGCTGAAATTTGGAATAAAAGGGTCCCGAAATGGTAGAGTGTAAAATGTTTGTTGATACGCCCTCTGCCATGCAGACAATTTAGAAAAAAAAAACGTTTTAAAGATAAATTCAGAGAGATAGAGTGTTACAACCTTTACTGTAGGCACTGCCCTTCTTCATAAGTTTGTCATGTAAAGTTTTTTGCCGCAAATACTTTTTGTGGGCGTTTTTTACTAAAATGATCTTCGCCAAAGCGGACTGTAGCCTTTCTAAATATATGTTCTCTTGTTTTTCTTATTCCTCTCTTAAACTTTTCTAGTTTCTATCATTTCCCGTTCTCGTTTACCGCATGTTGACTCGTCATCGCTTTGCGGAACACAACATCATTCAACTATGTACATAATAAACTTTACTCTGTAAAATGCGTACATGCACAAAATTGGTATCAATTAGATACATACTTCGAAATTTGCACGATATTTATTTTGTTACTATGCTACGGCAAGCGTGCTGCCTCTGCTACCGGGAAAATCAAAACACTAAAACCCCCTCCTACAACTCGTTCGCTGACCACTTTCCGAAAACATGATATCAACTTTCTATTTATTAAATTGGTTTAAGCATATAGAAACTATGCTTTGTGATTCTCTGACCACACTCTAGCTGAGTGTAATACTCTTAATATGCCGAATTGCTTAAACAAGTGAAGGAATGTTAGCGTCAACTTAGGCTTGTAGGGCTTTATCAACTTTACATTTATTGTCTTTGGACCTCACCCATTTTAAGCCCTGTTAGCATTAGTGGTCTCCTTCATTCAAACTTATCTAAAATATCTAAATTTATTAAACGATAATTATATGACATTTAAAGTATTTCTTTGCTTCATAGTCCTGTCATTTGTTGGACCGAACTCTCAACTAAAAAATAAAAATTAAATTTTAAACGCAAGCTGTACATGCAGCTTTTGCTGACAGGAATGGAACAGTATTTTTTTTTTTTTTTTTTTAGTATTTAGTATTTATTTAGTATTTATTTATTTCAAAATCGCTTACAAAGTAAGACAAGAGTTTTATAAATTTTTGAAAGCCTTTAAATTAATTTAAGATTTGAATTTAATTTATTTATTAAGCTATTTTCAGCATTATTATATTATTTATTGAAATATATATATTGTTTATTGAAAAGAAATCTAAATTTAAAAAGAGAAAAGTTAATAAATTAATAGAAATTATCAATGATTTGCCAAATAGTTGAAAATTAAACATTTGAATCTTCTTGTGCTCTTTACACTTCTCATACTTATGGGCAGGGAGTTCCAAAGGCGAATAACATGGACGAAGAATTGACGCTCAGTAATAAGAAAATTGTATCGAGGTAGTAGTAGAGCAAAAGACCTTGTTGAATGAGGGAAGTTCAGCTTACCGTGTAGATAATCAGGCTGTTTTGTTTGAATGATTTCATGTAGATAGCTAAGTGATCGAAAATTTAATAAATTGTCCAGACTACAGCCAGATATACGAACAGCAAAAGAGGAAACGTGGTCATACCGACGTAGATTATAGACGTAACGGGCAATGTTGTTATATGCAACGTTTAATTTGTGGCTAGTGGCAGAATCCAAGTTGCAAAAAATTTCACATCCATATAACATAATAGGTAGTAAAAGCGTTTTGGCAAGAAGAAGTTTGGTTTTTGTGGGGATGAAACTTCGAGTGACTTGGAGAGCACGGAGGCTTCCATATATTTTACCAATTACTTTAATTAGGTGGTCGTTCCATGTGAGGGTACGATTGAAAACCATTCCAAGGTTTCTAGCACTGTTAACATATTCGATTCCTTCGTTTTCGAGATTCAGTGGTCTTAAGACTGCAAAATCAAAGATTTTGCGATAGATGGGGAGGGCTATTGATTTGGCAGGGTTTAGGCACAGATAATTTCTCTTAGACCAGCGAGAAATGAAAAAAAGGTCCTCATTCATTAATGCAACGGCATCATTCTTTTCTCCAAACGGTCGACTTATCAGAAGTTGCACATCATCAGCGTAAAGATGAATAAGACAATGCTTTACAACTTTTGGAAGCTCATTTATGTAAAGTGAGAAGAGAATTGGGCCAAGAATAGATCCCTGTGGCACTCCATTCAAAACATTGAGAAAGATCGATGATTGACCATTTGCCACAACGCGTTGTTGCCTACCGCTAAGGTACGAGTGAATCAACTTACAGGACTCTATTGAAAACCCAAAGAAATTACGCAGTTTTTTACATAGAATTGAATGGTTAACAGTGTCAAAAGCCTTTGAAAAGTCTAAAAGCGTTAGAAGTGTAATATTATCCTTATCCATTGCGGTTCTTATTTCGTCAGTAACAAAAAGTAGGGCAGATTTGCAGCTGCGCTTTGGTCTAAAACCAGACTGACAGGTAGTTAACAGGTTGTTAATCGATAGATATGTTTGTATCTGCTTCATAATGGTTTTTTCAAACACCTTTGATAGAAACGGGAGGATAGCAATGGGTCGGAACTCCGTAGCAATACTATTTTGTTTTTTAGGAACGGGAATAATTTTAGCCTTCTTCCATTCTGAAGGAAACTCGGATGCAGTTAAGATATTATTGAATATAAAAGCTATAAAGCGGAGTATATGAGGAAGCAATAACTTAACGAACTTAGGTTCCATTAGGTCGAGGCCAGTAGCATTCGATTTGATAGATAATATTGCCTCAACTATGTCTTCTTCTTGTATTCTTATAAAGCTCAGCGAACAGTTCACGCCTGTTGATTCCTCTTCAATAGGGGAATCAATAGGTGTAAAAGCATCAAAGGATTGTGGCGTGTTGGTGAACTTTTTGTTGAGAGCATCGCAATCGATGTTATCAGTAGACCTCGTAGATTGCTTCCCAATACCGATTTCTCGCAGGTTCCTCCATAACTTTTTTCCAGAAACTAATGGACCAACTTTGTGTTCGTAGTAAAGCCTTTTTGTTGTTCTGATCAATGCGACGACTTGATTGCGGAGTCTGCAATAGGATTTGTGGAAGTACTCCAATTTGAACCGCCTCCATTGACTGTAAGC
Source organism: Ferdinandea cuprea (assembly GCA_963576555.1). Taxonomy (NCBI): domain Eukaryota; kingdom Metazoa; phylum Arthropoda; class Insecta; order Diptera; family Syrphidae; genus Ferdinandea; species Ferdinandea cuprea. Next base: position 80,791,886 of record OY754958.1, on the reverse strand, counting down.
GGCATCTCGTTTCAACATTAGAGCAGAGATGTCGCCATTCAGCCAAGGTGGAGACGTATGCTTAATGAGCCGGGTTTTTAAAGGGACATGAATATCAAAGAGTTGATTGACGTTATGCCGTAGAAAACCAATTTGTTGATTTACATTTTCCATAAGGTATATTGAGTTCCAGTCAATGCAATTAAGGTCGCGTACTAGTTCAGATGTGTTTAAATTTTTATAGTCTCGATATTGGTAAATTTGTTGATCAACCCGACAAGCTATATCCAGACTTACAAAAATTAAATCATGCTTGGAGAAACCAGGTGCCAAAAGCTGTGTGTAAAGCATTACCCTGCCAACATCGCTAGCAAGATAAAGGTCTAATAGTGAGCTAGACTCTTTAGTAAAGTGGGTAGGGGTAGAGTGGTTAACGGGGCTAAGATTGAGTGCCTTGAATGGACTTAGAAAGTTTGCTGCAAGACGTGTATCCAAGATATTACAGTTAAAATCACCACACAGTAAGGTATATGGGTAACAACAAGAAATTGACTCCAAAGTCGTAACCAAAGGTAACGTGCTGATGTGATTATATGGTCTGTAGACTGATCCCACCAAGATATTTTCCATGTTGCATGCGATACTCGCAAGGACATATTCCAAAGGACAATCGTCATCGGATTTACATACCAACCTGCAACTAATTCCCTCACGTACATAAAGAGCGGCGCCCCCACCAGAAGTAAACTTTCTATCGGCTCGAAAGAGCTTGTAACCTTTCAAACTATAGAAATCGAATAGAAACTACTCCTATTTCAAATCGATTAAATGACGAACTAACAGAACAAGTCAATTATAAAAATACAATTATTCATTGATTTATATTCGGATTGCATGCATGAGCACGATGGAAAGGTATGCAATTAATTGATTTATATTAAATTGTACATGACAATTAAAGCAAAAATGTAGGTAGCCAGTTGTTCAATTATGTATACACCTACTTCGCACTCTACTATAGAGCAAAAGTTCAACTAATCTCTGTGATTTATTTTTTAAAAGTCCTATTCATTAGCACAAAGAGCACAGTTTAAAGCTATTAAATCGTTAAACTGCAATGCGCCGCAAAAATACGAAATTAATTAGGGTTCAAATATTTGCCTGCAGTAAATAGAAAGAAATAAATTATTTACTTTGTAAGTAAATATGAGTTAAAACGCTATTTACCATGAACTAATTTATGAAACACGCTTGCATTGTATTTGCTATGTTTTTCATTGTTTTGTAACGTGTTCTAATCAATACCAATTGTATGTATAAAAAGAAAAGTGTAAATGAAATAGAAACCTTTCAACGGGATACTACGGTTTGTTTGGGCTGACTGTTTTTTTACCATATTTTTATTTTAATTTTATAATGTAGATTCCATTGTTATACTTTTGTTTTGTTTTTATAATAAAATTAAGCAAATATGTATTACTTTTATGAATTGTATTGTATGTAATTTGTAACATTCGCTGATTAATAATAGATACTAAGCCCGGCAAGGATTTGTAGGTTAGTTTCACTTAAGCATATGCAGGCTTTAAATCTTGTAAGGTTATAATATTCTATACGTTTCAGGAAGTTTTTAAAAGATTGTGAATCGTCTATATCTATCTTTAAATTTTCTTAATTTCACTGCGCGTCTTAATGAATAGTCCTGTTGTTGATGATAAAAATTTCCTGATAATAAACAGGTGGTACACATCATTATTATGTAAACATGTACAGTTCGTTTATATGAGGTACGCTCTGTCATAATGGAATTAAACCAATTCATAAAAATATTGTATTAATGGAAAGCTACACAATAGAGTTACTCAGTAAGTCATGTTCTTATTATATATTTTATTAAGCTTTGAGCATTTTATTTATATCTAAACTAAAACAATAAAAACTAACAATGTTATTTATAAAACATAGTCAACGACGACTTAACACTGATTTGCCTGTAATTATATTTAAGTACACTATTTCGTATTCATTACTTTTTATCACTAATCAACGTTGATCAAGCCTTCATTAAATTAAATGCCGTGTGATTACAAAGCCAAAGCTTTTATTATTAAATATTGCCATTGAGAAATGCGTAAATGGTTCTAGATTTCTGAATACAATAAAAAAAATATTAGTCTTAAACGGCCCATTCAGGACCCAAAGCCTAGCTTCTCCAACAACTGTTATTTTGTGCTTCTCAGTGACAGTTCTTACTCTTGGATGTTTGTCAGACGTTTGCAAAATGTGAGGCAGCGAATAAAAACTTTAAGGTGGTACTTGTCGGGATTTTAACCAGCGACCACTCGCTTAGGGGTCCAACGCACTTAACCTCTAGCCACTTCATCCAATATCTAAAATGCAATACCTAATAATAAAATCGTCGTGCCTTTCCATACTTTTTCTCTGCTCGAGTATTGATCTTGACAAGTTGTAGTGGCTGAGTAAGTTCAAAGATTCTTAAGAATTTTCTTCTAGATAAGTCCTAAGTCCTTTTCCCAGACTTTCCTTTCCCTTCCTCACTCGCCTCCATATTCACTCGCTCTTGTTATCCCCGGCCTCCCCTCCACTATCCACTGGGTTGGATTCAGGTTTTGCATGACCTGTGTCGAGAATCAACTTGGTTGGTTCAAAATACCTCAGCCATGAACGGAGTATCTGTGCAGATGGACCTCCTTTCTCTGCTACTCGTGAGAATCCTAACGAATTTAAATAAACAAAATGAGACCGGTTCCTCTTTTAAACCGGCAGTTCTTCAAACTGTATACCGGTAAAACTCAGTCAAAACCGATCAGTGAAAGGACCGAGAAAACACTAGGACCACATTCTGAAGGCACTATCACTGAGCTAAGGATGAAAATCTCCAGTTCCAGCAGGGGAAAGATTGCGGCCATCATAGTCATCCCGCTGCGGCCAAAACCTTAAGGAGGAAACCCCCTTGTACAAAATTCCCTTCAGGCAGGTCTCACAAAGCAAAACTTTACCGCAATATTCCCTCTCCGGTCAGCTATAAGAAACCCAGAAGTGATATGCACATACTGGACAACTTCGAAGATAATCTGGAGATCGACAGGATGCCAGGGCTGAATTTGCGAATTAAGTGGGCTAAGGAGTTTATTACAAAACAAAAGACCATCAAAGACTTCACGTCAAGGCGACCGTGGTAAAAACCGCACCGGTATTGATGAGGGTAAGGGCTACCAATGTAACCCAACCGTCAACTGTCACATCTCAGAAGTCTTTTGCCGATGCATTCAGGGACAAAATCGTGGTCGCCATCATTGATTGAGGTGATATTGATTTCTTGATCTCCATCGGCAAGTGGCACATGGTCAAAGCGAAGCTGGTAACTAGCTACCTGAACTTCAGAAGCGGCTACTACCTACGAAGCTGGCTGGTATCAAAATCGTTGCCTGCGAGAATCAAAAATCTGCCGATTTGTATGGGCAGGAGATTGGCAGGCTTGGGGAAGTTTCGCCAGGGGCAATGCTCGAGGTTGGTTGCTAAGGATGATATCCTTGGAGACCGAGATCACGCCCTGGGTTTCATCCGAACCCTCATGACCTATTAACTCGGATGGTGTTAGTCGCATTATTTGCCATACTAAACCTACTCTTTCCACTCATAGCTTGTATGTAGCGATACTGGAGGAATAAAAGGGATCCTACATATGCGCTCGGTAGCGATCCACCAACAATCTTTCGCTCCACTGGCGCTGGCCAAGATATGATAAGATTCGGTTGGCATTCTATCATGCTATCAGGTTTCAAGGCTAAGATTTAATTATACCAGCTGAGCTCGAAAAGACATAGGATATCATCCTGCCAGTACTGGAGTTAATCACAAAGAGCTACATTGATCTGGTGAAGAGAAGTTAAGATGGTTTTTATACCCAAGGCTGGTAAATGCTCCAATTCGAGCCCGAATGATATCAGACCCATTTACCTATCGCCATTCCTTCTTAGAACAATTGATTGATATTCATTTATGAACAAACATCGATACAAGACTTGCGTCTACCGCGCAGCATGTGGACTGTAAGTAAATCGTCGGAGACGGCTTTACATACGCTGGTACGCTCCATCGAATACTTCCTGCATAATAAAGAGTACACTATGGAAATTTTAACAATGTGAATACATTTGCAATCGCAAATGCACTGTCTGCCCTGAAGGTAGATGAAGCAATCGATGAGCTGATCAATCTTTTACTGCCTGAAGAGCTATGTCACAATTGACCGCCAACGCTATTGGCCTAGTTACCATTCCATCCCTTTCATTCTGGGAAGATGATGCATTCTTGGAGGACAAAGCGATCTGTTTTTATACCGACGGATCGAAAACTGGTCATGGGATGGTGTGTGGTGCATTCGTCTTCCTGATCATTGTTGCCTGTTCCAGGCGGAAATAATGGCGATTAAAGAAGTTAAGCGGCAATCAAGTCTTTGGAATCAGTCTCTGCAAACCCTATAGTAGCCCTAGACTGATAATCGTTTCTTCAGGAGATGTCGGAGCAGTTCAACATTTACTTTTGCTGGGTGAGGGGCACATTGACATCCCTGGGACCTGTAAGGCTCTCCAAATTGGGAGCCACGATATCGCCCTCACCTGATAAAGGGCTAAGGCTGGCTGTTATGGAGGAAGCAAACTTTAGGTGGACAAGTGGTATGACATGTCTAGCGACCAAACGGATCTGCCCTTAGCTAGATCTGAAACGATCTAAAAATTTGATCTCTCTAAGCAGACGGAACACGAATACGGTTGTAAAAGTAAACTTTAAGTTGTTAACCAGGGTTAATATGAGCATTTTTATTTTATCATATCTGGGACACTTTTTACCCAAATTGGTTTTTACTGTGAGCCGCATAAATACTTGATACATTTTGAAAAATTAGTTTTTCCATAGTTATTACACTAATGGGGGATTCCCCATACTAATGGGGAATAATACTAAACTGAGTTAATAAGGTACTGATTAAGGGTCAAGAATTGTCGCCCATGTGAGGGTTAATACTCGGTATTAACTATTACTAATTGATTTATTTGAATTATTTGAAACTGTTGCTTTACGTTATATGAGGATTTGGATTTCTCGGTCAAAAACAGAAAAGAAAATGCATATGGATTAGATCTATTTTTGGAGAAAACCCGTTGATGATAGTGGAGGAAACCCCTTTGAAACAAACGAAGCTTAGTCATGATAAAAACAACGTTCCACATATTAAAAAAAATAAACATTTGACCATATTTCGTTCTGTAAATCTCTCCTCAGTTTCACCGGATACAGGAATTTCAATAGTAATTTTGTGTGCCTTAGAACAGCCTTTTCCAATTACAAAGTACTAGTTCATTCCATTTCTTGAAAATACTCTTGTAAACACATATGTGTTTTACCTCAAATGTAAATTTTCAATTTTAATCTTCCACATGTTACCTAATTGTTTCCACACCCACATCATACTCGAAGCTGGACAAACTTTTACAAGTTAGTAAATCTCTTTGGAAAAGAGATTTCAAAGAAGAGGAAGCACTCATGCAAACTTTAGTAGATGCTGCTGGCTGCGGTGTGTGGCGATGCGCAATTCATCAACATGAGGTGTTCTTTACTTTTCCTAGGTTGACTTTAAGAAAGACAAGCTGGGAGAAGGTACAGTTTCGTCAACAAGGCTACAAACAAAACAACAGCACCCAAAGAAGAATACATCCGGAGGAGTATATTACACACTCGATTGCCCTAGAAATATAACTCTTTTTAGTGTTGCTTTTTTAACTATCTGAAGAAGATGCCTCGTACCTCAGTTACTTGCTAAGGTTGTTGGTGGGCGGAAATGACTTTCTGTCTCGTATGTGAGATTTTTGTGGACGTTGATGTGCTTCTCTCTCTTGGCTCGCAAATTCATATTTTATTTATATCATGGACTACCGTAAAATTTGTTGGCTTATAGACTGTTCCTTAGAGAGAAGGTACGTAACATGGGTTCAATTTCAGAGAAAAGCAAATTTACAGAACAAATTGTTTGTAGCATTTCAAATTAAATTCATATTAAAAATGGTTAGAATTAAAAACCCATGTTTTGTTGAATTGTAATCCTTTCAGTTCATCGTTCACTTGTTAAGTCCATGGCTCAACCAAAAGTTTGCCCCTTAACCACATTCGGATTAAATAAACGTAGTAAAAATGCGATTAATTACAAAAAAACATGTGTAATAAACATACATATGTTAATGTTTTTTTATGAACCTCATACTGTTGAACAAAAAATAAATTCATAAATTTCCGGAGAAACCAATTGATTTTACGAAAAATAGAAAACAAGACCAAGTGTGTGCCGGCGCCTTTGCTAGATGTTAGTTTCTGAGAAGCGAAAAGTGTTCACATATTAACTTGATTTCCGCAGACGGCAGATACTGCTCACGCAACTATGCTGCTCCGAACGGGATAGGTTCATTTAGCCTAAAACTTTAATATTGACCCTAATGCTGCCGTCTTTAATAATGATTTTTATATTGTGTTGTAGAAACCTACCCTGCTGAAATATTAATAGAATTTGCAATTAGTTTTATTTAAAATTTACAAGAATAATTGAATAATTATCTAAATTAATCCATTTCATTAAAAAGAAAAATTCACTTCCCTCCTTAGTCTGCCATTCCCTAGCAACCGTTTTCCATTTACCGTCCATAAACCTAATAACCAGACAGAGAAAAATCTAGCTTTCAGCACTATCAAAGCGGATAGCCAATTGCAGCAGAGAATTTTTTTTTTCATTTATTCTGGCTATCCATCCTCGAGGATAGCGTTTTCTCTAGCAATTATCAATTATCTCATCCCGAGCATAGAGTTGCAATATCATCCTTTAACCTATTAAAATAAAAACATATTGTAGAAAAGTACAATACTTAAGGCATGCTATGCCACATTACCCACGTATCCTGTTGCCATGCCCAGTACAGGGTCCTCCACTCACTTTCTCTCTGAGTCTCATCCTACATTTTTTTTGTTTAATTAGTAAGAAAAGGGAAGTGATTTAAATCCACATTTTTTTTTTACAAACCAGAGTAAAGATTACCAGCCTTACTAGTTGCGAACGACGACGACTTGTAACATTTCCACTTTCAATTATGGACCGCGTAACGAGAGTATTTCCGTTGAAAACAAAGGATCTCATTACTCGTTCTGAGGGCTCTAATGGTTATGTATTGCTTGCCAACTGAGATGTTGGCTGAGGAAGAAGGCAAAGGGAGTATTTGGCATTTTGCCTTTGTCCTTTCAATATTCTTCTTTTGCAGTTGCACTTTTTTTCATTCTAATTGAAAGGTGCAACACACTTAACGTGAGAATTGACCTGTAAAGTGTAATGAGGACATTGTGTTCAAATTATGCAAGGACATTGTTTAGATGTTTGTTTTCGTTTTATTTTATTCCTTTGCTTTACGTTGATAGCGCAAAAAAGGTACAAAACAGAAATTAGGTGACGGAAAGGATACTTTGTTTGAACTTTGTATGGTAGATCGGTAGGTGGCCAAGTGTTGATACATACATTTATGTTGATAGTGTCCTTTTTAGATCCTGTGTGGTGTTTTTATTTTCTCACTATTTTCCCCCACAAAGCATACTCAATAGAAAAGGAGCGTGTAGGTACATGCGGGTTGGTACTAAGCTTTAGGTGTTTTTGCTTTGTTATGGAGACAAAATTAGGTTTTTAGGTGATGAGAAATACAGTGTGTTCTTTGAAGTTGAAGGATGACATAATAGGGAAACCTTAATGGATTTCTAAAAAAAAAACGAGAATGGGATAGGGCTTGAATGACTAAGGCTTTCAAAGAAGTTATTTGCATTGACGGGAAAACAAAGTACTGCAAAAAGCTTTTACACATATTTCAAAATTGATAAACATTATATAGATAAGTAGTCAAAGGATTTTTTAGCATGTTTAATAATCTATTGATCTGGCAATAGTTGTCGGTAGTTTATTCTTCACTTGGAGGTAACAATTTTGATTATTGATTGACTATGAAAAAATACAAGCAAATTTGACAAGCCATGCCATATAATGCTCATATAAAGTGGTTCTAAGTATTATAGTTAGTTAAGAAAGGGTTGCAGGGGGCCAGCATGGACCCCATATTCCATTCCGTAACCATTCAGTCTACCACGAAATCATTAACAATCTTAAAAACGAAATAAAGCCCGGCGGCCCTTATTTCGCAGTAGTTATTGAACCGACAGATACGTTGCGATAGTATTACATAGAAATGAACTCAAATAAAAAATATTGAAATACAAAAAATGAAATAAGACCTCAAAAGAACGAAATAAGTCCCCAAAAAAATGAAATAAGACCCCAATTTTGAATATTTTATATATTTATATATTTTTTGGGGCCTTATTTCATTTTTATTTTTGGGCCCTATTTTCTAGAGCCTGTGTGTATATTAATTTTTTCATCTTACAAATGATTTTTGTTTAAATTTTTTTTGTAAAATAAATTAGCAAGATGGTTTTTGTTTCCGTTCCGTTTTAAGATATGCAGTTGCGTTCTGTTCTGATTTAAGTTTTGTGTTGGGCATGTGTGGCTAAATGCCGTTCGAAAGTAATCGAGAAGTCAGGTCAGAGTTGAGATCCCCTTTTTCAGGAAGCGTCCCACCCAGGTACCGTTATTATGTTTGAAATATCACACAATTTTAAAGGGTTTACATGCGGGCCACAAAACTTAAATCAAACTTCGAATCGGAACATTTATGTTATATAAGTTTACCAACAACATTTAAAATTTAACAAAAATTGTACACATAGCTAAACAGTTAGCCTAAAGTTAATTTTTTCACCTAATGTTTAAAGTTCTTGCTGGCTTTGGCACCTGTTAACTTCTACACACTACACTGCGTGATCTTGTCTCATTTCGCTACTGCGGTCTAAATTCACGCAGCCTTATTTTACGGAGCCAATTTTTATATTTGATTTTTGTAAAAATTCGTCATATAAATATAATTTTTGTTTGTATGTTTGCTTGTAATACTACTGTATTTTGTTTATATTGTCCATTTAGAGCGTGAAAAATTTAAAATAAAATCCAAAAACTGCTATTACTGATCTAAACAATCAACTGAACAACCAATCAACTTTAAAGACATCCACATCACCAGGTAATTGATCTCTCATTGTTATACGATTTTAAATGTCTTATTTTCTCAGATATTGAAGATCACAAGATTTTTGTTTGCTGTATCTAAGGTCAGCTTCAAGTGAATTTTAATACAAACATTTTCCAAGCTCTTTTATGGAGCGAAATGCATAACAATAAAACAATAGATTTAGTAAAATATTACTTCTCCATGCATACATCATTTTTGGAGTAACCCATGTTTGTATTTTTGGCCAGCCATATCAAACAAAAAACTTTGCCTAGCCGTTTCCTGTGCACATACCTAACGTGGGTCATTTTTAACTTTGTTTTATATAAGTACGGATAAATATATGCATGCAGATGTATTCATTTTTACCAGCTTAGTTATGTATATATAAAAATAGTTCGTTTCATCCTTCCTTGCATTTTTCTTGGAAGGCACTCAATCCTTCCGGTTTTCAATTCGAAATCACTCAACGGTCGAGTAAATCTATGGGTAACAACAACATATAATAACAATAAAATAAAAATAATAAGTTTAATCTCTTTGCTATGGTTACTTCATTATCGCTCATTTCATAAGTTGATGAATCTTCTCCTGGTCTTATTACTATTCTCTCGTCCAATCAAAAAGTTGTATTCCTTGCCGCAACTCTACTCTTTACGAATCCCCACACATTTGCAATTGGGTTTAAGTCTAGGTAATATGGAGGAAGTCTAAGAACTTCTTGGCCTTCTGCTCGTGACTAGACTATGTGGAATATTGTTACCGCTCACCCACTATTCAAATTATAGGTTTGTTGTAATTACAAGGTCTCCATCAGTGGCCTCTTCCTTTTAAGTCCTTTTAAGCTGCCATTAGTCCCAGCCAATCGTTCTGTGTGCGAACTGTGGACTTACGTTTCGTCAATGTATATTATTTTATATTGTTGTTCTCTGTATTCCCTTATTTTCCTGATGTATTCCACTCTTTTCATCTGAATTCATCTGTTGACCTCTGATTATCAGAATTCTTCCAAGCTTATGTTGATTACAAGTTCTTCCGCTATTTTCAACGAAATTGCATCAAGTGTCACCAATCGATTGTCATATATATGGAATATATGTATAATCCTCATAATGGCCTCGTAATTGAAGATGCTGTGTTGTTGATCCAAGGCTGCAAGCTGTTTCTCGTGGGCGACTTAAATGTTCCCTGGCTATATTTTGTACAGTTTTGGTACTAACACCAACAAAGTTGCTGGTCTAATTTTTAGACTATGACATCCGTTTTCCTCTTCAAAATTTTGCTGAAAAATTTAAAAAATAAAAAATTAAAATTTATAAATTAACTAACATTTGCTTACCTTGTTAAATGTTTTCCCTGTTTAAGGCAATCCATATTGGAAATTCCCACACCAATTTTCTGGGGATAATAAAAAATGTCTTTCCATTAAATTTATATTTTATCATATTTTCGGTAAATTTCATCTATAGTTTTTATGTTAACATGTGCATAGTGCATATGTTTCCCAAAACTATGCAAAGTAAAGTTCAGCAATATAGTGACGGCACTTTTAGTTGCCTTCCAGATAGATTAAGTATTAATAAATTGGCAGAGCTAGTTCAAGTTCAAGCTAGTACCTGTAATTCGTAATTACTCATATAAATTCCTTGAGTTTTGTGATATATTTGCAGTCTCGACAATTAATAACAAATAAGATAAAAAAACATAAGGAAAGGCTACAGTCCGCTTGGGGCGAACAGTATGATTCCCTATCCTTATCCCTATGTACCCCAAAGAAAAAATTCATAAAGAAGATGATAGATAGCATTTTATTTCATTCTATGAAATTTATAGAAAAAAAAATATTTTTTTTTAAAAAACGCCCCCAAAAAGTGGTCGTGGCCAAAAACTTTGTATGGGCGATATATTGGAAAAAATATTGGCTAAATATATTGTTAAACATTTTTTTTCGATTTCTATGAAGAAAAACAGCATTTTAGTGAAAAACGCCCACAAAAAGTAGGCGTGGCAAAAAACTTTATATGACAAATTTATAGAGGTAGGCAGTACCTACATATCTTGTGAAGGTTTTACAACTTTATCTCTCTAACTTAAGCCTTAGAACGGTTTTTTCTAAATTGTGGGCGTGGCAGGGGCGGATTTAAAAACTTTTAACACTTTACCATTTCGGCACCCTAGGGAGTATATGCTCAAAATTTCAGCCACCTAGCATAACTTTAAAGGCCTCAAAAGTTGATACGGACGGACGGACATTGCTAAATAGTCTTAGGATTTGGTCCTGATCATAAATATATCTACTTTTATGACGAATATTAAGGGGTGTTACAAACTATGTGTCAAAATTAATATACCCTTAGGATAGGGTATACACATAAGGAAAGGCTACAGTCCGCTTGGGGCGAACAGTATGATACCCTATCCATATCCCTATATGCCAAAAAGAAACAAGCATTAGGAAGATGATGGATAGCATTTTATTTTATTCTATTAAATTTAAAAAAATATATATATTTTTTGAAAAAACGCCCCAAAAAGGGGCGTGGCTAAAAACTTTATACGGGCGATATGGTGGCAAAAATATTGGCTAAATATCTTGTTAAACATTTTTTATCGCTTTCCATGAACATTTTTGAAGAAAACAGGATTTTAGAGAAAAACGCCCACAAAATGTAGGCGTGGCAAAAAAATGTATATGACAGACTTATAAAGGAGGGCAGAGCCTACATATCTTGTGAAGGTTCTAACATTCTATCTCTCTAACTTTAGCGCTAAAACGGTTTTTTCTAAATTGTGGGCGTGGCAGTTGGCGGATTCAAGAACTTTTAACACTTTACCATTTCGGGACCCTAGGAAGTATATCCTCTAAATTTCAGCTTCCTAGCATACATTTAAAGGCCTCAAAAGTTGATACGGACGGACGGACGGACGGACATTGCTAAATAGTCTTAGGATTTGGTCCTGATCATAAATATATATACTTTTATGGGTCTACTACGAATATTAAGGGGTGTTACCAACTATGTGTCAAAATTAATATACCCTTAGGATAGGGTATAAAAACGCAAAATTCAAACATTTCAAACACCAGTACATATGGATAAAATTGGTATGATAGAGTATTCTACTTTCACCCCAAAGTGATGAAAGTGATTTGCTGGTATCAAATCTTTAAGTGTTGTTCTACTTCCTGGGCGAAATAGCTGTAAACAAATTTTTTGTGATATTGAACAATTTATTTCATATTTTTCACTACTTTAGCGGATGCCAGAGCGCTTGTTCTTGACAACTAGAAGCAGCGTGCTCTGGATCGCTGAGGGTTGAAGGCTGCTGTATCTCAGGCAGGGACTCTTCACGGGTCGGGAGCCCGATAAGTAAGTAAGAAAGTTATTTTATTACGCTGTATCGAGTTTCGTTAATAACATAAACTTACAACTAATAAAAACACTCTGTCTCACAAAGTCAAAACTCAAAGCAAATAATTTTTTGGAAATCCTCTATTTCATTGACATTTCTTCTAAGCGGCAGTCCATAAATATCTAACCGCTCTCAATTACATTGTATTGAAAACAAAAATAATTTAGAATTACCCGTCAAAGCATTGCAATTTCACATGGTGTTCTTAATACTTTAAGATTAAGTTATCTAGCCCACCGCAAGAAGAAAACTCACTCACGTCACTTCCCCACCGTCTTACAGCTTGTTGTGTGAATTGAAACTTCTATTTTAACAATGCTACGCACAGGAATTCATCATTAGAGCACGCACAATGCACCATTGATCTTTCCCCTCTACGCAGATTCGCTACAAAAAATTGCGGGGCGGACTCCCCACAATGTATTCAAGCAACCGATATCAAACTATCTCACTTTCCATACAAAGTATATATGCAGTGCATGCCTTGTCGACATTGTATACTATTTGTATCGTACTAACATGGTCTGCGGCCAATAAATAAATCAAATGTCTTTAACAATCCACCAATTTGGTGAGTGACAACTGATTTTTAGAATATGCGACACATGTTATCAGGTTGCTGCTGATCATTGCGCTAATCCACGCTATAAATATTAGAAATTAAACGAAAGCAAAGAGTGTGTATGTATCTCAAGATCTTTGCCAAATATATAATCAAAAAATGATTTATACGACATTTTGCGGCGAGGCCCTGAACCCGCCCGCCACATCGGCAGTGTAATTAAAGGTACGTACAAACTGTACACACCTATAATAGAATCATAAGATTTATGTTAATGATTTGTTTAACATTATAGTACGCTTTGAACTTCAAAGATACGAGGGCGTAGAAATACAAGTGAGCCGTTGCGACGCGCCAGTCTTTGCGGCGCGCGGAAACCTGCTGCTTCTGCATTGAATGTGCACTCATCATCATTTTGAATTGCAGTGCAAATTAAAATTCTAAATACAGAAGAGACAAGTAAGAGCTAAGAGGCGGAGATGTTGCGAGAAGATTTATTAACTATTGCTGAATGTTGGTGTATTTTGTATCTGTCGTGTTTGCGCTACGGATGCCAGGAGCACAGCTGATATAGTGCATTGTGTGCACTTTCATTCAATAGAGCAGACACGATGAGTTGCTCTGTTGCACTTTACCTATAAATAATATGGCTATTGTAACTATTTGGTTAGTGTTGACACTTTGTTTTTTTGTAAATATTAATTGTCGTTTTTTTTTCATTGAATGATTCCTGCATTAATTTAGAGGGTTGGTAATCTACCGTATCTGCAGTAATCTAAATAAAGTAAGCATGTATTTTGTTGTATTTCCCAACACAGTACAAACTATATTTGCGTATTTGGAAGAATTTGGTGTATTAATTTAGGCTTTGGCAAATACTATATTTCATAATTAATAAAAGGGCATCGGAGTTTTATAAAAATGCAGAGTATGTTTCGTAAACATCTGGGTTTTGAAATAGAAATCCGGAAATCTTACCGGAAACATATCAGCTAATCAGGAGAAAGAGTGAACGAAATTATCGTTTTGAAGGACATAGTTATGTATGTACAATGAGAATAAAATATCTCAATACACCACCGTTAATTCTGCAAAACTAGTATACCTGAATGGATGTGATAATTTGTCACTACTCTAGGAAGTTTTGTTTTTAATAAGATCATTTTTCCTTAGATTGCAATGAAGAGGTGAATTGGAACTCCATCTTTTAAAAACTCCATCGTCACTATTTTCAGAAATTGTTAAGTGTTTTAAGCATTTAAGCTCTTTGCGACAGTGGGGCTTAGTGGTAAATGCATTGGACTACTATGCGAGGGGTCCCGGTTCAAATCCGACCATACCACCTAAAAGTTTTTATTCGCTGCCATCTAAGAATGACACGAATGCAAGGATTTACAGTTGATGTAGTCAACCTCAGGTTTCTTCGCTATTTTTCATAGCTCCCAAATATTTTAACTTTGCTCGCGCTCTTTGGAGTCACTTTTCCAATCCAATAAATATCTGGAGTAGGTCATAGTGGGTCAGGGAATGGGCATTACATAACTCTGTATCTTTTTTGGTTTAAAGGAAATCCATTCCCCTCCCAAACATCAAATGATAGTTGCAGGTAAGTTTTATCATCAATTTTGATGGATCATCATCTTATCATCAACTGATGTTGTTTAGGGTCCGTCACTTTTTCTTTAAGCAGATAATCAAGCACTAAAGAGTAAAGGATTTAAGAAGCTTCTCTGGTGCACACAAACCCTGTTTGATCTTGAATTACTTCACTTTAGAATACAATTTTCTAAATTGCTCAGTACTAGTGGAAATCTTTTCTTGATGTTTCTCACACTTAGTATATTTGCAACGCTCATATAATTCGCAGAGAAATGTGGCCCAAAAGCAGGCCCTGTTTCGTGTCGTTTTCCATCAAATATGTTTCTTTGGAAGTCCATGCATACCTATCTACTTGAGTATATTGCCAAGCATGTTCATGTTATTAAAATCCACACGTTAACATTGTCATTCACCTTTTAGCCAGCTCCAGGCCAAACGTAATAGTTCAATTTCAATTTTAAATTAAATTTTTATTGTTTCCAAAAGATCTTACATACTAGTCAAAAATGATTAAATCTAACTTAAAATTAACAGGATACTTATACTAGATTAATGGTCCTCATGCGGACACTCTAAACTTAACGATATCACTTATTGTTTTTACCTTTCGGCCTTAATTATTAATACTTTCTTTTTTGTAAATATGATTTTTGCAAGAAAAATCACCGGCACCGAGTGCAGCACCCAGCAGCCGCCAACAGAGCGCACATGCGCCACTGAGGGCCGACTGACACCGAAATGCGTCGGTCGACTCTCAGGCACACCACACCTTGCAGCCGAAATGCCCAGCACAGCAAACCTACTTACAACTTAAAACTACTTAAATCTAAGAGGAGTTACCTTAAAATAACGCACCGACCTGGAAAGGTATGTCTACCTCTTCCCTTATTCCCTCCGCAAGCCACCAATATTCGGTGAATTGCGTGTCCGTATCAATTTGATCCCTCCCGCCTATCGCGGTACTAAAACCAAGGAGCTCGGGAGCATTAGCGACGTCCCCGTCATAGGTGAGCCGCTTATCAGTCGCTCTGCGGTAGCGGTGGTATAGTACCGGGATACCATTCCTCGTCTGTACCAGCCCTTTTTTATCAATATTGAGAAAAGCCTCTGGCGGAACAAAGCCAGATCGGAGCGTTCCCTCCATGTGTGCTTCATTGGGTTAGTATGCCCCGAAGATCAGGCTATTATCGTTGGTCATCGCCCTCGCAACGTACCTTCGAGTCACCTTAATGAGGAAATTGTCAATCCTTTTCAAGTGAGCCCCATCATATAATGCCTTGTTGGGATAATATTTTATGTACTCAGATTCAGGTGTTCGACACAACCCGAGACATGTCCTAGGACATTGTCTCTCGAAACCCGAATCCTTACCATATACGATAGCGCTATATTGAACCACAATGGACAGCCATAAGCGATGATGGGCCTTATTAGGGCCACGTAGCATATGACCTTAACTCTGGAAGCAAGTTGACTGCTATGAAACAGTCTTCTTGTCAGAGCAAAAGCCTTCTTAGCTCCAGCAAGACAAGCATCTATATGTTTATTAAAATACAGATACTGGTCGAGCCAGATTCCAAGATATCTGACCACGTATTTCACCGCCAATGCCTGCCCATTCTGTCCAATAATGGCAAATTTTTTCCAGTTTTTTCTAGTATCCCTAGTGGCATTAGCCAATGGGGTCCTGAGCAGGATTGTTTCCGTCTTCTGGAAGTTGATTTTCAACTTCCAGTCGTCGCAATATCCCTTAATTTGCTCGAAGTCACGCTGAAACGTAAAAGTTCTTTCAATACTGACTGTACAATCACTTCAACAAAAAGCAAGTGTCAACACTGCCTCTACGTCACAACTTGATTAATTTAAAATACACCCCATTGCTACTACATACTTGCTACACCAAGTAGCTTTAAAACTTAATCAAAGAACCAAACAAAAAAAAGGCCAAATAAACTGGTATTATTTTTTCTCGGGTTTCTCTGTATAATTCGTACATTTTATTTTATTTTGATATATTTCTTTTAAAAATAGAAAATAGAATGAAAAAAAACCGAAAGCGCTCAACTTCACACACAGCACAATGTCTTGTAACAAAAAAAAATAATAATATTGAATAAACCGAGTGGCGGCGACTGAAACAACACGCAGTCTGACGGAAAATACGCTCGACAGCGGAAGAACTCGGCGGTAACATTCGAATAAATCTATTGGATGCTCCTCGTATCATTCGTACGCTCAGCATTTTTCCCACCACCCCCACGGAAACGTTTTAATTTTCATTTTTCGTACTATAATTTGGTGTCGGGTTTTTATTATTATTATTTTTCGTAAACTGGAGTGTGTGATTTTTGATTTGTGCTACACAATGCCACAGAACACAAGATGCAAAGTAATTAATCGATATTTTATTTCATACTCGCAGATGCAATCAATTCAGTAGAAATTTGTTTAATAAACGTTTATCCGCATATCTTTTGCATTCACAACTACCTACCTATGTAAATCTCTTTTGTTTACAATAATGTCTTCCATATATTATCGAATGTATCCATAAGGTGGCCGTAATGAACGTACGCCGTTGAAAGAACAAATTGCTTCAATATTATTTGTAACTGCGAGTTAAATGTTATTGTGTGGGTGTGTTGTTTTTTTTTTTTTATTTAAATGCATTCTATTATATGTTTTCGAAAGTTTTCTTTTTAGAAAACAAAACATTTTAATAACGTTTCTCTTGGCAATTCAAATACAATAGTGGGTGGAAATTCTAAATAATTTTTTGAACAGCTCGATGGAACGCAGTTTTAATAAAATAGATTTTTAAATAAACCAAAATGGAATTTTATGTGTTGTGTGAACAATGGGGTGTGGTGATTTTGGGGCAAAGCCAGCATTTTATTTTGTTAAATTATATTATTATACGAAATATAGGAAAATAGTAACCCCGAAGATTATTTTGTTCATTAAATTTAATGAATTGCATAATGGCGCGAATGATTTCGTGCACTCATTAAAATTTAAAATTCGTACTGCAGTTTGGTTTAAAAAAGGCCTTTTCAGTTGGAACGTGCACCACAAAATAAGTCCTATTCAATAATTGCTAACAAAATTGTTTTGGCTTTTGAGACTCGTGTTCTGTGCCAAATTTAATGGATTTGTTTGAGTTACAAAGTGTGTGATTTTTTCTATGATTTTGTGATGTCGGGAAACCATGACAGAATCCGTGTGGTTGAAAGGAGACAAAGTGCTGTTAAGTGAATTTGTCTTTCACTTGTGCATAAGTTACAATGTTGGTGTCATCATAGGTATAAGGTAACTGCATTCTTCGTACAAACACATATTCGTTTAAGGCATTACTATTATATTCATGTTTTGACTTAGAAGAATATATCACAAATTCAACATGATAACGACTACGGAATCTTAGCCGCTTCAAGAAATAACACATACATTTTTGTGGTGTCAACTTACATTCGCGAATGTTATGACATAATGATGTATCGAATATCGCCGAAGAGAGTAAATAACCTATTAATGTTCATCTTTTTATAGCACCGATGCAACGTCTTTCTCACTTTTATTAGATACTAGCAACTGATACAGTACGAGTTTGCCTGATCGAAGGGACCTATTTGCTCAATGTGCCAGTGCCTAACTTGATCCTAATATAGTGTATGTTATGATTATAGAGCACTTATATGTATTGCCTGATCACAATTGTAGCCTTTTAATCTAAATCATTGAAAATAACAAAGACATGTTGCCCCGCGCTTGAAATTTAAATATTGTTTGATTATGATTGATCGATTTAAAAATTTCAGCATCAATGCTCAGCTGTGGAATTAATATCAAAAATGTATTTAAACATTTTCGAAAGGAATAGTCAGACCTAAAGAAGCGTACGCGTGCTGGTAATACTTTAGTTGTTACTTCTACAGCTTTTGGCGAATTCCGTGTAAACTGTTCGTTTGTAGGAAAACGAGTTAAGTCCTAAAAATCGGTTACATATATGTATATGCTTGTCGAAACGAAGTCCCTGGTGGCAATAGGAGAAGACTTTTAAAAGCTATGTGCTGTCATATGTTGCTTAATGAATTAAAAAGTTTGCTGCTACATACATATATTGGTTTGTTAGCAATTAAAGAAAATAATTAAATGAAGTACAAAAAAAAAATTAATATAAGTACTTACTTAATTTGGCGGCGCTACAGACCGTCGTGGTACTAGGATTGAATCAATAAGCTTTTCCAAATAGCGCGTTTTTGGCTAACTGCGTTCAGTTGCTCACTCCAAGTTTATTGATGTTGTACAATGTCCCAGCCATTTCAAACGCCCAATGTACAGTTTTTTCGTCGAGTTCTTCGTTGACCAAATATCTTACGCAGAAGATCTTCTCTCATAACGACCAAGGACATCTTCTTTCGCATTAGAATGCACCCCAGCTACGAAATCATAGAGCAGGGCTGGGATTATAAGGGCTGTTAGAGTTCTGTTAGTTGTTCGGTTAGTTGAGGGCCTTACTATATAGTTGCTTTCTCAACCCAAAGAAGCAGCGATTGGCAAGAGTTATTCTACGTTTCGTGATTTCTAAGGAGATGTTGTTTTCAGATTTGATAGCAGACCCGAGGTAGCCCACATTCCTTTACTTCCTCATAGTTATAGCTGTCGATTGAATTTGTTCGCTTCGTTCAACCAATAATGTTAATAACGTCGGCATATGCCAATTAATTGAATAGACTTTTGAAAGATCGTACCTGATGTACTAAATGCTTTTTTGACTCCATTGGCCGAGATGCCAAAACTAGACATGGCTCTGTAGAGCTCGTCTCTATTGCTATTGCTATCCTCGCTTCATTTTGGTTGGGTGAATGAAATTCTGGACTCGCATCGTCAATATTAAATGGTTTATACTGCCTGATAGTGGAATTTGTGCCGTCTTCCGTTTTCCATATCCTCAACACTGACTGTGACTGTACTAGTTTCTACTGCTTCCTGTTTGGGTCTTGATACCCTGAAAGCTTACGAGAGCTTCCTCTCTATTTTATCGATCGCTTTTCGCCATCTAATCACTTGATGATGGTTGCAAAGGACTTCTCGAGGGTATGCAATCAATAATGTTTCCTAGATGTACCTTGTCTGCAACTAGGGAGTGGTCCGAGTCTATGTTGACCGCTCGGTATATTGGACAACTTAAATACTTCAGGAGTGCCTTAATTCGCGTCAATCGCAACATGTTCAATATGGTTGACGATTGTGAATATTGAGGTGAGGAAACCATGTGCTTGTCGTAAATAGAAGTTTATTTTTTTGCGATATTAAAATGGTGCTAGTTAAAAGGACAGGAACGATTTGGGTAACTTTCTTTACATTCTCCTTCAAATCTGAATTTATAGCGCTCTGAGCAGAGATGAGTAATAAACCATATATAGTCAACTCCGAGAGAGTCTCTCAATTCGTCCTCAAACTTAAACTCATCTGTTTTTACTCATATTATTTGCATTTATAAAAGAGTTACCGTACAAATCACTAGGATGGAGCGACAATTTTTTTCGATTTACATTTTCGAATAGCATTAAAAAGTTGCATAATTACGTAAACCCGTAAAAAAAAATAAAAAAAATATATATCACTATATGCTTTTCAATATATTTCGGATCTGTAAAGGTCCTACGAACAAAAATATTCTTAATAACTTAGGACGATAATTTAATTTCCTATAAAAAAATATGTTATAAACTTCAATTTACGAAGTCATTTGTTAAAAGGCTTCATAAGTCATCACCTAAAATAATTTTTTTAATGCCAATTATACTCTTATAATACTACTGATACTGACCCCCAGCATAGTACTTCAAAATGTCAAGAGAGTAATGAGAGAAATCGGTAACGCAGCAGTAGTGGCAAGTGCAGAAGTTCTCCAAAGCGAAAAATGTCTTTCGACCATAAAAAGCATTTGTTTCGATAAAAGAAAAGACAAGACATTGGTTTGTGTTTGAGTTCCCAAAGTAACCAAAGCAAATATTTCACCACTCACAGAGCAAGTTTCATATTACCTACGACATCTAACAGTATCTTCCAGAACTGGTACCCAATACTATAGCAGATTCAATAAACTCTGTAAGCACGGATCAAACATTTTGTTTCAAATGTGTAACGCTGTAAGCAAAGGATCTCTCCAATAGAAATCCGAAAAAATTGGTACACTCGAGATGTGTAACAACAGCTAATAGAATAGAATAGAATGCCTTAAACATTATGTAGTCACATCGAATCCAATTGATAATACTTGCTGAATATATTTTAAAACCCAGTTTGGTTTAGTATTTAAAAAGACAAAATGACCCAAATTATATGTATATTCAAATTAATAATTTTTTCTTTTAGTTAAATGGAAATTATAGATCCCGTCATTTAAAGCAATTCATATTTTACATACAATAGATGCTAAGCGATTAAAAACAACATGTCCGAGAATTAGGTTTAAGAAGAATCATTTCAGCTAGAAAAAAACAAAAAGCCAAGGGTTCATTTAGAATCTTTAAATTCCCGAAATTCAATCCTAAGGCGAATGCTTGTCTTGTTAAATAATCTGGGTTGAATCACAAGTCACATCATGCCCATTGTTAGATGAGGCATTGCAAGTATTTCTACAAAACAAAACTTCCATTGACATACCATTTCCAAACTACCCTTCTCATACTTAGCTGTTGAGCGCTGTGTCAAGATGGTGACCAAAGCTTCAATCACTGGTGTTGGTGAAAAGGCCAGCGATGGACTGACTCAATCGAAAAGACATTCTTTAAATAGTTTACCATTTTTTCACACACACAAAAAAACTTTAAGGTGAACAGCTTTAGATAAAGGGATATATATGAACTATTTATTATGAATTTTAAAGTAAATATTTTTTTTTGGTTTTCTTAATCCGCGAATGATATAATACAAAGTTGTTTTAAACTTATGGACTAATGAAAAAACACTTTTTTTAAATCAAAATTTGACATCAGGTAGAGCGCTAGAGTCTTCATCCCACAACAAATTTGCTTGCAACAAATTGGAGGTATTCGAAACTACATCAATTTCATTTTCCCCAAACATTGATTCTCCACGCTATTGTACAATCATTGATTCGTAAATACCACCAAACAAACGTCAAATCGATTTGGCGGCCATTTTTAAAATTGTTTTGCGGTTTCAAGGGGTCTGGGGTATGCCGAATTGAATATCTGCACTTCTAACGCGAACGTGAGAAATCTTATAAAAATGTACCATCGCCACGAGATCTAGCTGTTAGAAGATGTAAATATATAGTCCGCTGGTTTTCCCACCAAGAATACTTTTGAATCCAAGCCCAAGCTGGGGACTACAAAATTGACCCAACCTTCTGTTTTAAGCGCCAGAGGATTTGGTATGGAAACTGGAAGCAGCGTGCTCAGTAACACAAGGGGCGAATGTATGTCGATTGGAAAAATATTTAACCGGGAATTCTATTAGATGTACAAAGATGTGAACGTAGTTCATTTTGGCACCAACGAAGTGGATTTTAGAATCCAAGCGCCCAGGTTGGAGATGATAAGGAATATCCAACCTTTTATTTTAGAGACCAAGTCATCGGGAGTGCCAAGAAGCTTGGTCTCAACAGCTTAAAGCAGCATCCCCGGAACCTTTGCCTTACTTCATTGGGCGTATTTGACATAATAATAACCGCAGATTATGACATAATAATTCTCTTCAGTTATCTCTACTGATTAGGAGGCTGTCAGAATTATAACGTTAACAAAATTTTTAGAATCGGAAGAGTAGTTCTATCTCCTACCACCCTTAATCATTATCCCTCCCCTTTCGTCTCTCCCCGTTCATAGATGAGATTGATGTATGAATATACCAAGTCAAAGTCACTTCATAATTGGTGCGTTTAAGTTTCAAATACAATGCGAATGATATAGCAGTAGCAGTGATATAAAAGTAGACCCGATACTTGAAGTCACTTCTAAATATTTTCTCTTAATGTTATTTTAGAAAAACAAAAACAAACATAACAAACAGAAGAAATCCACTTCCACAACGCCCGATGCCGCCCCCGAAGTTGAGAATGATTTGCCTTATAAAATTGAAATATCTGACATTATGGGGCGTTATTTAGTCGCTAGCCGAAATCTGCGCCCGGGCGAACATATCATTGAAGAAGCGCCTCTAGCCATTGGACCTGCAGCTAATAGTGAACCAGTCTGTCTAGGCTGTTATGTGCCTGTAAAGCTAAATCTATCGCAGTATAGGTAAGATTGGATTGTGTAAATATGTTTCTTTTTTAACGTTCAACTTTAGATGTCCCGAATGTAAATGGCCTTTGTGTTCAGCTAAATGTCGTGGGCTGAACCGCGATAATGGTCACACATCCTACGAGTGTAAGATCCTTAAGGAGAAAAATTCAGCTACACAGCTGCTATCCAATTCCAGCTTGAGCACTATCAAAAAGCTATACGAACTTATTCTACCACTAAGAATTCTCCTGATGAAAACTCACCGGCCAAAGGACTATGAAATCGTCAGATCAATGGAGTCACATGTGAAGTTACGTAAAGAAAATAAAATCCTCTGGGAGCATTATCAGACAACTATTGTTGAGAAATTTCGCAAGGAGTGGGGAATGGAGGATTTCCCCGAGGAAGACATCCACGAGATCTGTGGTGTTATTGACGTGAATTGCTTCGAGATAGGTCAGAACTCTGCAAAGGCAAGGGCTATGTACCCAAGTGCGTTTTTACTTGCTCATGATTGTGTACCAAACACGTCGCATACCGATCATCCAGAGACTTTTTCTATTATGTTAAGGACATCAAGAGACGTTAAGAAAGATGACCCTATCACTTTAAGTTATGCGTACACCTTGCAGGTTAGTTATATCACAAGACCTTACAAAAGCCATGATAACGATTTGGTTTCTGCCAGGGAACCTTAAAACGGAGGGACTTCATGCAGGCTGGGAAATTGTTTTGGTGTCAATGCATGAGATGCGCTGATCCGACTGAATTAAAGACGGATTGCAGTGCACTTGTTTGCCCTGAATGTACCAAGGGATCGATAAGGTCAACCAAGCCACTTAATCAGGATGCTGAATGGACGTAAGTTGAAGTCCCTTTTATCTATCTAACAAAGTCATTTTGATTGTTTTCTCAATTTGTTAGGTGTGACAAATGCGTTTGCAAACTCTCAGCTGAGACGGTAGTGAATCTTCTGGATAAAATCAACAATGAATTGGAATCTATTGACCCGCATGACATTCCAGGTCTTGAGAACTTCCTTAAAAAGTGCACCCAATCGACCATAGCCTGTAAATAAAAGAATAACGTGATTTTCCCTTTCGCAGATACCAGAAATGCCTTCGACCCAACCATTATCTCTTCCTATCGGCAAAGTATTCGCTCTGTCAGATTTATGGCCGGACAGAAGGCTATCTAATACATGAAATGTCCTTGGAGAATATCAAACGAAAGGAACAATATTGCCGAGATTTTCTGGCATTGATTGATGTTCTCGAACCAGGATTGACACGTCTACGAGGTGAGTGGGAGTTTTCTATTTACCTAATCGAAACTTATTATCTATTCAATTGTCCTACAGGACTCATAATGTATGAATTGCATGCCCCAATCATGATAATATCGACGCGTCAAATTCAAAGCAAATCGATTACTCGCAATGAGTTTCAACGGAATCTGAAGGAGGTTGCTAGATTATTAAAGGAGAGCCGTAATATATTAAAAATGGAGCCGGAAGGATCAAATGAATATATGATGGGACAGGCTGCCGAGGATGCCCTCAAGGGAATGGGAGAGATTTGAACGATTTTGAGTTGGATTGTTGCGAATAAAATAGTTGAAGTTTATTTTTTTAACAAAAGATATTTCGTCATTAATGTCCTTTAAATTGAGAGGACGACGTCAGACATCGATTGATAAGGAATTTCGTTGTGTATTGTTAGTTTCATTGCTTTCCGCATTCCGGTGATGGAGATGTCTTTTTTTGTGTTGCCCTCTTTTTGACATCAAGAATGTATCCTTTCAGTTGGAATTTACGAGTTTAACTTGAGTTGTATTAAAAAGTAGCAAATTGTAGCTCGACTAAGAGGAAAACTACTTCAAATGAGAAAGCGACAAAGCTTACCAAGTCCTTGAATTTTATGCGTGGGAAAGAAGTCTCGAAAGTGGTTTAACAGCGAGTAATAGTGGCGGTGCGGCCACTTTGAAGCAAAATATAAATTTAATGAAAGCCATCTACGTGCGTACATGCGATTTCTGTTTTAGACTATTATTCTTATCCCATAATTTTCTAACGTTCATATGATAAACTGAATATCAAAGTACAAGGACCAAAGGAACCTACCTTCTCTCAAACGCTTTTTAATGAGATCCAGAAGAATGTTCAACTTTAACAAAGGCATCTTCACAAAGGAAAAATACGCGAAAGAGAATATATATAAAAAAAAACTTTCCCGCTCAAAACGCGTTTTAAAACACCGTAGTAGTTCATAAGATATTTTTTACTCATGCCAAACCCTGCAAGAATCAAAGGCATTTTTTGTTTTGTTTCATTTTCACTTCATAACGATGACTCTGATTAGATCAGCTATCAGCGTCTAAAGGAAAACTACTCACAACTCTAGGGGGTTAAATGTCTCTTTGTGTTTGAGCATAACTACACTGTCGACAATTTAATACAAATATCCTGTTCCATTTTTTCTTTGATATGCTTATTCTGAAGAAATTTTTCGAATTTATCCCGCTTGGACAGATAAAAAAAAATATAAAACGTCTTTCTTGCACAAAAATGGACAAGTCCGTATTGACGCGCGTAACAGGATCCACGAATTTGTTAGTCCTGGATGCTTTGCCCGATAGAGGTACAACGGGCCGGGCGTGACGTAGCAGGAGCAGGACTATAATCGAGATCAAGCGGCAAAAGTTGGAAATAACAATGGTGAACTTTTTAATATTAAACTTTCAAAGAATGTCGTTCTTTTGCTTGTGCCGATGTTGCAGAGCACCAGAATCGAATTGAATACCCAAACAGGCGAAAAATATGGAAGAGAAGATTCTGACCTGACCTGAAGTGCCATTACGCTATACTGCAACTGCTAGACAAAACAACGACATGCAGCATACTGACAGCACATAGCTAACATAAGGATAAAGAGGGCAACCATTGGAATGGCGGAAAGTGTGCACTTACAGCAAGGAAATGCTAATTCTCTTTTTCACTATACTCAAATGAATAACAACAGGATCTGAAAGTTTTGTCCTCCTTGCTTGATGTTAAAAAAAAAACGAAAAGTTAAGGGAGAACTGCATTTTGTCGTTTGCATGGGATTATATTTTGCGTTAAGCAGGAAGGATGACAAAAAGTACTTTCAGTTCCTTATCCTTTAAAGAGCACTTGTTGTTTGTTAGCTAGTCGCCTCAATACAGTCCGATGGTTGATACGAAAAGTTATGTGAAATTTAGTGACTTGAATATGGATGAAATTTTAAGATATCATTTAAACCGCGGAGCATTTTTTTTTTGTTGTTTGCTTCGCAAAGATGTCTGCAAGAGATTACCAAGATGTTGTGAAAAGCAAAACTTCGATGAAATGTTATTGATGGCAAAACGTTTGAACCGATTATTGCTTTAAATTTCCTTTTCTTCGAAGTTGAATTTTCAAATCACTTAACATTTATTTAAATTATCTTTTTCGAAAATAAACTTAAATTAATACCTACTATGTGTTACAGTTTTCATATGTATTATACAATTATTGGAAAATTGAACTCAAAATAATCGAATACTCAAAAGGTAAAGGCCGGGCTAGTTACAGACCAGGCGCTTTGCCATCCGCGATGGCTTGGGCTTTGAAACCGAGATTCGGTCTTCCTCGTCGTCTCGAACCTGGGGGCTGGGATTCGAAGATCCTCTTGCCTGTTGCTCTATTGGCCATTCGCTCGATGTGCCCGAGCCAATGAAGTCAAAGAGTTTTGGCTTTTTGTACTAAATTTACATCTTGGTAGAGCTCATAGAGTTCGCGATTGTATTTTCTGCTCCATTTGCCCTCCTCGCACCCTGGACTGACTATCTGCCAAAAAAAAATTATCTTGAAGCCTAGTATTAACTACAGTAAAAATGCTATAGAGCAGCATTTCCCAAAGTGTGCTCCGCGGAAAAATAAAAAAATTCTATTACACTAGGTCTAGTTAATTTTGTGCTTCTGAACTTGTCATTTTGATCGCAGCAATCGAATTTGAAATGCTCATTTAAAAGAAATCAATACATACAAACAAACTTAAAAATAATTCGTTTAAAAAGATGTGGTATGGGATGATAATATTAACATTGTGTATGGGGAATCCTCGATAAATGAAAATTATGAAAGAGACGTTTCCAGAGACAACCATATCCGCTAACGCTAACTGAAATTCGTACTGGGATGACGTTTCTCTGGTTAGCGGAAATATTTTCTGGTTCGTTAAAAATAACCACTGAAAGCTCCGTAACAGCACCCCCAGTAGTTACTAAAGAGTCAGCAGGTACATAATATGTCCAAACAAAACCATATGTTTATGTAATGAGAAGGTTTCCTATCGCTAGAACCGCAGTTGTATTAGATGCGTTTTGTATATATTATTTATTTTTTTTGTTATCCTCAATTCAGATTTGTGAATTTGCTCGTTTTCAATATATTATTCTATTCTAGAGCGAAGGAAAGTGACGCAATAGGGACAGCGGCGTCAGAACTTTCTGAAGATTTTGAGGCAGACAATGCAGCTAGTACTAGTTCTATGATGATTAGTGCAACATAAAAAAAACAATAGTAAAAAGGAAGTACTACGATTCATTTTTAAATTTTGGATTTGCTGAGACAAGTGACAACAAACCCTAATGCGTAATTTGCGCCAAACTGTTGCCCAATAGTGTGATTGTTCCAGCAAAAATGAAACGTCATTCCAGATCGCAAAAGCAATCATACTTCTTTAAAAGGAAGTATGGTGAACTTACAGAATCTCAAACAATTATTACTAGCCACTCAATGGCAGTGAACGAAAACGCGTTGATGGCTTCCTACTTAGTGAGTTATCAACTTGCACAAACTGGCGAAGCCCATACAATCGCTGAAAATGGATGAATCAACGGATGTTGTAGGGTTGGCCATTTTAACATTATTTGTGCGCTACCAATACCTACAGTCCTTTGAAGAAGATTTGCTTTTCCGCAAGCCGTATAGTTTTCAACTTGCGGTTCAACGTATCACCAGTAGTTTTTCAACAACTGATGCTGAAATTTTTAAATTAATAGACAATTTCAGACCATGACTGGTAAAACGTCCGGTGTCGTCACAAGTTTAAAATAAAATGCCAAGGAATGCAGCAGTGCAGTGCCATTGCAATGAAAAAAATGCCACTCTTCTTAAAAGAGGTCTTAGAGGAAAGCGTGAAAATAATTAACTTTATTAAATCACGACCTACAAAAGTTCAAAGTATTGTTCGATGAAATGGGTAGTCTACATACCTCTTTTTTTCTTCACGCAGAAGTAAGGTGGCTTTCTCGCGGCAAAACACTGAGGCGGCTGAAGTCAAAACCTTCCTAATTAACGAAAACTTTGATTTGGGCACAGATGAGGAATTAACCAGATAGTCAACTCTGCAATCACCTAGCACTTTCAACCCTCAAATAATATTTAATAATGTCCGCAAAAACCTCTCTCAATTTTCCTATCTGTGAATATGTGTAAGCCAGGCACATGAAGGTAGATCTAATTTGCTTAATTACCCTTCAAAAATAAGTGTGGGGAGTTTTGCAAAATTTCCAAATGACAACAAAAAGTAGCTGATCTCGGCGGATGTGTTGGGAAATAGGAAGTGCTGCGAAGTGTAGAGTTTACGTAATTCAACTTTTATAACTATTTTAATGTAAATGTTTATGATGAAACAAAAAATTATTTACCCAAT
This sequence comes from Ferdinandea cuprea, assembly GCA_963576555.1. Classification (NCBI taxonomy): domain Eukaryota; kingdom Metazoa; phylum Arthropoda; class Insecta; order Diptera; family Syrphidae; genus Ferdinandea; species Ferdinandea cuprea. Next base: position 80,763,187 of record OY754958.1, on the reverse strand, counting down.
AAATACGAAGTTGTTACAATTTAATTCCAATATTTTTTGCGGTTATACGAAATAGTTCTCTATTTTTTATCTGCCTTAAAATAAATATACTTGAGTTATTTTATTTCTTGCATTTTGGTTATTAAAACGAGATTAAATGTATATTTTATTGTATTATTGCATAAATATTACTAAAATACTAACGTTTGGGTGTAAAATATTTAAATTAAATAGTTTTGGAATTTGATTGTTCTTATTCAACATATGAAAGTTTAATGTATATATTTACATATTCGGGCTATGTGCATCAACAAAAAGAAAGTTTTTGTTTTACAAACTTTTTACGTTTAGCCATTGAATTTTCTTAGCTGTTTGTTTTCGTAGGCGGCTTTGGAAATTTTTAATCTAAGTTAATATGCTTTATTTATGGTAGCTGAAATGCACTGCATAAAAATATATATCTTTTCCGATCGAAAATGCTAGGTAGTGGAGTAAAACTGTCAAGTTGTAATATCATTGTCAAGTTATAATGTTTTGTAATTTTTTTTTATGAAAATAAACAAAAAAATTTACTACTACTACTGATAGTTCGTGATTGCAAACATTGTTAAAAATATGTTTTCATCATTTCATCAAATATGTTCAATCATTTTAAGCCAGTGCCCAATTGTGTAAAAGTACTTAACCATCCATAATGAAAACCGTGTTTGTAAAGTTATACTTAAATTAATTGGCAACCGAAAATGTATGATCAACTTACTTAAAGTGCGATCAGACGGTGATCCAAACTTGTCATCTGGATGACATGCTGACGTCAGAAAACTTATTTGTTTCAGACGGGATTAGCACTTGAGGATAAATTCTACGTCATAGGACGTCAGGATGTCATCCGGAGGTAAGTTGGATGGCTGTCTGATCGCAAATTTATCATATATTAGTCACATTAATCAATATTATTTTGATTATTTTTCATTAAAAATTAGAATAAATTGGTTAAAACATGGCTTTATTCTCAATATTATAATATCTTACTATATTATTAGTTGTGTGGTAGGTATGTTTTTATAAATCAAATCCATATTCACCGCATATTTTGCGTGTTTATTTTACACACCCAAATTGTGAGGTGTAATCTGCTCAACTTCATCAACTGTTCCCAACTTCTTGCTATAAAAAATTACATTTTATATCATTTCAATGGCCGCCCCCATGAAAACCCTTATAATTCGATACATATGTGCACGGTTCCCATTTGACTTGCACGTCAAAACCCATGTAAGTGCAAATTCTGTGGGTATTTTCAGCTCGTCTTAGCTTATAGGCAAGCTGAAAAATTCTATCTCGAGTTGACTACCTGGTTAATTCCTCATCTGTGATTTGGGGAACAGATTGTGTAATTAGGGTTGGCTCTAGTAATAATCGTATTAAGCCGATATTTTTAAAATAATAAATGATTTGAGTGTATGACTTTAAGGAAAGACGATAACTGTTTTCGATGCCAGTGATAAGGTAGAAGCATTTAAAAAGAAAATCAAGTTTAGGGCGAAATCTTTAAAAAATCGAAACCTAGGCAGCTTCCCAATGGTCAGCGACTGTAAAGAGGAAATAGATTTGGGTATTCCTGTAGACATTTTAAATGAGTTTCATGTTCACTTGCTAAGTTTGCTCGAAAGCTTGCAAAGCTATGTTCCATCTCGATGCGGAGCCAGATATTCGGTTGCAGTTGTCCCAAATTCAACCAGATAAACAGGCACATTATTCTCACTAGAAGAAACTTTCTGAGCTTTTGATTGAAACGCCATTATGTATGTTTATATACTCTTATATTATTGATTTCCTTACGTTCTTATATTAACTTTGTTGTTGTTTTTTCGTTTAAGTTACTTGTTTCACTTGAATTCAATAAAATATAAAAAAAATCAGTCATTGCATTTTATACACATACATAACTGCGAAAAATAGCATAAGTGGCCATCGCGAGGAATTTTTCATCTTAAAAGTGCTCCGCGACTAAAAAAGATTGGGAACCGCTACTATAGAGCATATACTTTGCCTTTCGAGTTAGGACTTGTGAACCCATTTGTTTCGCCAAACCGAAGTAGCAGTGTTTTCCTAGGGTAATTCTTCGTCGGATCTCCACTCAGTTGTCATTCGGGGCACCGATATTTACACCGAAGTAAATTAACTCCTTAACTACCTCGAAGTTGCTGACAGTGATAGTGACATTTTTTCCTAGTCGCTTGACAAATGTTAATTGATTATGCTACATTTAGTCTTGTACTCATTCACTTCAGGACCACCCAACTTTTAACGCCTTGCGATATATTTATTCTATTTGGTATTAACTATTAGCTAACACGTAGATTTTGCTTCAAAAAACATATTTTTGGCTTTGTGGGCTCTTAATAAACACAAACACAAACACAAAAACATTTTATTTACTGTTATTTCTATCTGCATATTAACAAAAAGGCTACCATTTTTGATGAAAATACAGATCACCTAAAAAACTTAAAAAAATTGTGTATTCCTTCAATTTTTAGCCTTTTCGGGAACATTGGAAACAAAGCTTTTGCAATTATAAATTATAAAGATTACGACTATATTCCGCCAAAGAGTTAAATCTCGGTTATAAAGTTTTCGGGATAACGTTTCGCGGGTTTTTCTGCTTTATCGTTTCAAATCACTATACAATTTTTTTTTAAAGAAAAACCCTCAGCACAAATTTTCTCAAAAATGTTTCAAAGGATTTTGGTCTGTTTTTGTGCTTTGGATACTTGGGGTAGGGCCAAGAATACTGCATACTCAGTTTTTTGAAAATATGGAGAATAACGGTAAATTATAAAATCTCCAATATCTCAAAAACTGATAAATACAGCTCCAAATATTTGTGTACTTCGATTTTTAAAATACTTGAATTTAAATACTTAAAATTAAATAAAATTCGTGTTCCCACAAACGGATCTAATTTTTCAACAGTTTGAAAGTAATTTAAATAAATTTTGTATGCGATCAAGTTTAAGGTGATTCAAAAACGCATCTTATGTACCGAGAAATCTTCGTATAAGATAAGAAATAAGAAAATAACACAAAAACTTGAAGGGTAATATGGACCAACTACTCCATATTACCCGACGTATTTAGGAGGTACAAAATTCGCAAGGGTATTTCATTTTGGGTTCCCTTTTTCCGTTTCTATTAATTTTTTCGATTGTTTGATAAATCCACAACCTTGCATGACAAAACAACAATTGTGGATTTTAAAAGTAAATCAAACCAATCTCCTATCAAAATAACAACGAATAATTGAATATTGAATTGACAATAAAAGAATTGCAGTACCTCACCATTTTGAAAAAAATGCCGTAAAGGTATCAATAAAAATGTCAAAATGGGTATCAAACACCATATTTTTGACAATCAACAGCATCATCTTTGACCGTGTGACGTGTGAACCACACGTATTCACAGATAAGAAATTTAAGAGAGTTTTACTTATATTTATGAAATAATTCTGCGGGTTCAAGATGTCCCTTATGCTGAGTTGACTATCTGGTTAATTACTGATCTGTGGTTTTTAGTAAGCATGTAGGTTAGGTTATGTTATGTTAAGCAGAGTAATGACAATTCAGCCACTATAAATTGGCTTTATATATAAGGCATGTTCTTTTCTTTTTCATAACATTCATTTTATGATATTATTCAACATTTTCAAAAATGATTGCGGTAAGTGAGGCATTTCTGACACAAACTAACAGAAAGGCATCACCACCATCCATTCATTTGACATCCAGATCAAGTCAACAAACATTGCTGTGGCTGCACATACCAACATTACATTTATTATAAACTTCGATGTATCCCCAAATTACATTTTCAGTTTGCAGATACTTTTGTTCTCAGAGCACCTCAAGCAAGCACTTGCTACAACAGTCAATGTTCAGTTCCATTAAAGGACTGCATTCCGAAAATGGGTGATTTATTCCCGAAAAGGATTTTACTCGAATAGATAAACAAATCGGAATTTCGTAACTAACAACTTCTGCAGATAAGATACTTTATTTATGACCCTTAGTAGAAGTTTTGGACCGGTTTAATAGACTGGCTTGGGTTAGGGTATGTCGACGACAATACAGCAAACCGCGTAACGAGATTCCACTCGACGACTCCAGGACTCCTTCGTCTAACAGCAAGTAAAGTAAATAGTTTATGGCACGTAACAAGATACTGAATCATAGTCTTACATACATATTTCTATCCCTAGTATGTATGATTGTGATTGGTTGCGATATGGTACCATCATATATAAATATATTTGTGAATTTAACTTTTCCCGTGTTTGTAAAAGCATTTTTTCCGATTACGACCTATTTACATCTTGCCTTAGCTGAAATTAAAACGAAATCAATTCACTGCAATTGTTCCCGTTGGCGTACGATCCAACACTCTTTCTTTTTATACGAAGAACTTGGTCAGCAGCTAAAATAGTTGTCGACCATAAATTCTACCACAAATTGATGATATCCATGTGAGAATTTATTTTGGGGTGCGTCTGTCCCCCTATTATCCTGCCCCGTAACCATCGTATAGGTATTCACCTGAGAGTTATAAATGACAGGGCAGTGTGAAGTTCTTTTTGGATTCCAATAGGGATAGTATTTTTACGAAGATAAATAGTGATAGACGGGACTTAGATGTGGAATTATATGTCATTGTCAGAGAGTCCAAGTTTGTGAAAGTAATATATTAAAGTTCTGTATTTATGTTAGATGGTGGAGGGTGGCACAATTTGTTGCCAGTACATACACCACCACTATTTGATTTTGCTGGTGCATTTCAAAGGGATTTCATTATTATGCTCCCTAAAAGGGAAAAATAACTTCCATGATATTAAGAAAGTTTTACCGAAAAAGGACTTTGTCTTCTTCAAAGCGAAAGTATATAATATGTATTATGTTAAATTGAAAATGTTTTGTATTCGGAATAAATTCGTTATATAGAAACATTGTTTGTGTTATGCAAGACGGGAAAATGAGTAGTTGCCATGACCGTGGTTAGTACAATAATTATTTTTATCTATGCATGTAAAGAGTTAAGTAGGTAACATTGCGTGGTAGGCAGGCAAAGCATATAACATCCTCTATAGATACAATTTCAATTTATTGAGTATTTATACATCCTAAGGTTTGTAAATTTTAAGTGAACGTCATAATCAAGTAGGAATTGACAGATCAGAATTCATTTTATAACTTAGTAATATATATGTAGGAATGTAAATACTTAGTCTTAATAAATCAATATGCAATATTAATGACTAGCTGGCCCGTTCTCGCCTGGCTTTGCCTGCCTGCCACATATATGAGATAATGGTTAGCTGATTTTTTATTTCCTTTATTGTCTCTTATTGTAGTGCTTCCCTGTACACAACATTTTTCGTGGTACTCTCAGGCGCCGAACTTATCCGAGAGAATGCAACGTACAACCGACTGTGAGAAAAACACATATTCTCAAGATCCACATCCGCAATAGTAACTCTCTATCTCTGTTTCTTTTAAAGTTTAACAGGAAACTGTTAGACGTGATATGTGAGATGCAGTACAATGAGATAGAGACCCTAAGTCCAGTATCGTTCCAAGTCCCCTAGAATTCCTTAATTAGAACGTTATCTAGGTAAGTTCTACCCTGAAGTAGCGGACATGGCTCTAGCAAATAAGGCCCCAAGAAATGAAGCACCAAAATAAACATAAGGAAAGGCTACAGTCCGCTTGGAGCGAACAGTATGATACCCTATCCCTATCCCTATATGCCCCAAAAAAAAACTTAAGAAGATGATGGATAGCATTTTATTTCATTCTATAAAATTTAGAAAAAAAAAAAAACATTTTTTGAAAAAACGCCCCCAAAAAGTGGGCATGGCCAAAAACTTTGTATGGGCGATATATTGGAAAAAATATTGGCTAAATATCTTGTTAAACATTTTTTTTCGGTTTCTATGAAAATTATCGAAAAAAACAGCATTTTAGTGAAAAACGCCCACAAAAAGTAGGCGTGGCAAAAAACTTTATATGACAAACTTATAAAGGAGGGCATTGCCTACATATCTTGTGAGGGTCGTAACACTCTATCTCTCTAACTTTAGCTTTAAAACGGTTTTTTCTAAATTGTGGGCGTGGCATTATTCAAAAAAATTTTACACTTAACCATTTCGGAGCCCTAGGGAATATGTGGTCCAAATTTCAGCTTCCTAGCTTAATTTTAAAGGCCTAAAAATTGCGTACGGACGGACGGACGGACGGACATTGCTAGATAGTCTTAGGATTTGGTCCTGATCATAAATATATATACTTTTATGGGTCTACGGCGAATATTAAGGGGTGTTACAAACTATGTGTCAAAATTAATATACCCTTAGGATAGGGTATAAAAATGAAGTAAGGCCCCAAAAGGTTTATGTTATTATGAAATAAAATCCCAATATAAAAATTAAATTACTCCCAATAGGAGTAGGTGCGAGGTTGGTTATATGCAAATATTTATTGGATATAAACAAAGTTTGCATGTAGCCAACCTCGCGCGTACTACAAATCTAACAGCGAAACTAAAGAGGTTGGTTGAAGGGGGCAGCATGCCCCCACGACATATTCCGTAACCATTAAGTCCACCACGAAACCACGAAATCATTAAGAATTTTGAAAACAAAATAAAGCCCGGCGGGCCTTATTTCGCAGTAGGCATTGAACCGACAGATACGTTGTGAAAAATTTTCAAATACAAAATGAAACAAGACCCCAAAAGAACAAAATAAGGCCCCCAAAAATGAAATAAGACCCCAATTTAACAAAAAAAAATGTTTGTTGTTTCGCGTTTATATTTTTGGGGCCTAAGCTGCCAAAATAAATAAATAAATATTAGGCGTAAACGGCCCATAGAGTTTTGAGTCCTCTAGGGCCTAGTTTCTCCAACCACTGTGTGTGCGAAGATATATATTTGTCTTAACAAGGGACCTACAGTTTATTGCCGATTCCGAAGCTTATGAGAAGGTTCTCATGACAGTTCTTAATCTTGAATGTTTGTCAGACGTTCGCAAGAGGCGTAGTAAAACTCGGATGACTCTGAATCTGAACCTGAATTGCCATCACTTTGAAAATGTCTCTATTGCACCACCTAACTATATGTGCAGAAGGTAGTTCTTCATGGATAAGGATTGAAGAGAGAAAATTAAGTGTAATATATTTTGCGTGTTGGTGGGGCAATGTAGATTGTAGATTGTGAAGTAGAGGTGGCATAATGCATCACAGATCACAGCAGCCGAAAGTGGGCATATTGTGATTTCCTCCATTTCAGTTGCTTATAAAAGCACCTTGCTATATGGGTGCAGTGGCTTAGTGGTTAAGTGCGTTCAACCACCTGAACAGTGTTCCTAAGCAGTGGGAAATTTACCTTTCTGTGGAAATTTTGATGTTAAGAAACCGTCTCGTGGAAAAAAGGGAAAAAGTAGTTCGGAAGTGGATGTAATAGTGCTACCAATACTAACATATGGCAGCAAAGTCCAGTGGCAAGCCGTGAGCAAAGCGACCAATCTTAAGTCAATGACAAAATACAAAGACTATCATGCATAGGGACAACCAGTGCGTTGAGAACTACACCAACTGCTGGACTGGAAGCAATTCTTAATTTAACACCTCTGGACCTATACATAGAGCAATCTGCACCAAAAGTGCTTTAAGGATTAGCCAAATTAACACTTGGAATCCCGGTCATGCATAAATTTTAACAAATACGTTGAAAACATTGTCAATTCTGATTATATGTCTCCCCAACTTTAACAGACCAAATAATAACCTCCTGCTCCTTGAATTAACCCACGAAAAGTAAATCGTTATCCATCTAAAACGATGTATCTAAGGGGGACCGTGGTGCCGGAATATTCTCGAAAGAACTAAAGCTACACCGTAAAATCAAGTTTCCGAAATATTATTACCATTTTCATTGACAGGCCTATAAAAGCAGTTTCTTCTATTGAAATAAAATTCAAGATAGTTCACCGCTGCCGTGAAGATCTTAAGGCTCTCTGCTCGCAGTACGGCATAAAACTCTGTTATGTCCATGGACATAGTGACAAAGCTGGCAATGAGAGGGCTGATGAATTAGCCAGATATGGGTCTGCAATGGATCATGATTGAACACTTCAGTCGATCCAAAACTATAAAAGCAGTTTCTTCTATTGAAATAAAATTCAAGATAGTTCACCGCTGCCGTGAAGATCTTAAGGCTCTCTGCTCGCAGTACGGCATAAACCTCTGTTATGTCCATGGACATAGTGACAAAGCTGGCAATGAGAGGGCTGATGAATTAGCCAGATATTGGTCTGCAATGGATCATGATTGAACACTTCAGTCGATCCAAAACTTAGAATATAATGGAACTTCAACCCGATAAGTGATCACCTGGCTGTGATCCGCATCAGAGCTACAATCCAAAACATTAGTGCACACGCCTCTACCGACGAAGCTGAGGACCCTATTGAGGAGGAATTTTATGGCCTTTTCGACGAAGCCTACGGAGTCTGTCCAGTCTGTCCGGAGTACGATGTCAAAATTGTACTCGGGGTCTTCAATGCTTGAGTCGGCAAGAAAAATATCTTCGGCGGATGAGTTGGTAAGCACAGCCTCCACGAAACGACAACAGATAACGGCTACCGACTTTGCAGCAGCTTGTAGTACGTTGCTAAGTAGCACTACGTTTCCACGGCTAAGAATCCACACTGGCGCTCTCCAGACGGTCGAACCTAGTCACCGATGCGCAGGGAGTATTAGATGTATTTAAGTAGGATTTCCAGCAGCTTCTAAACGGGCAAAATTTAGAGGGAGTGATGTGTCAAGAAGAGAACCGAAATCCAGTCAATGACGAATCAGTCCCGCCGCCCAGTATAGAAAAGGTTGGCTTAGCTATAAGAATAAGAATAAGCTAAAGAACAACAAGGCAGCCGGCTCTGGTGACACTCACATCTACCAGGAGCTTTTTGTGGCGATGGCCGACATCGGGATCCCGAAAAAAAATATCCAGATGTGTCGCGGTGCAATGTGCAGTTTGGCAGCAGCTCATCTGAACTCCTTCAAACGTGCATCGGATTTCGGCAAGGAGATGCGCTGTCGTGTGATTTCTTCGATCTTGTTCTTGAGCAGATAACTATTTCACTTATTTTCCAAAAAAAATCCAACAATCCCAACCGAAGAAGTCAGTTACATTCCTCCCTTAGAACGTTTCAACTGTAATACCTGCCGTGCAAGGTATTCTCATAATCCAAATTTTTGGATTGTTCAATATATCGATTATTCCGCTAATAGTACAACAGGATCATGAATGCAGATGCTCTTTCCAGCTTTAGTTTAGTTCATATTATAGTAAGCAACCGTCTAAAACCAACGCTCGTTGGTATCTCTTTTTGCCCGCGCAACTAATTTTATTTAACGCAATTTTATAAACCAATAACAAATTTGATGTAGAGCTTAGAGCGTTTTGATTTGAAGATCTACTTTAATCAATCAGTTAATGGTTGTAAAAGCTGTAGAATAAAAACCATCAAACATATTCAAATAATAATTACTTTTAATATTTAAAAGTAAAGAAAAGGTAAACCATAATAAGCGGTAGGTACAAAACTATAATCATGTATTAACTTATATCATACAAATGCATTAGAATATTTAAATATTAATTTCAAAATAAAAAAAAACTGCATTTCACACCTTCATGGATTGGAAACGTCCCACGGCATTCGGAAAGTCTCATTGCATCGTATAATATCACAATCAGTAAATGTCGTAAAGTGTCTTGATAATCTTAGATCGAAAATAAACTCACAAGTGTTGTACCTGAAATAGAAACGTTTAAATTTTGTTACAAGTTTATATGAAATTATTTATTATTTTCAAAGAAAAATAACAATGCTATATAACATACCTACTGGCCGACTAGTGCAGTGTTCATTGAGCATAAAAATAAACAAATTAAATAAATTGTAGACTGAGCTATTTCTATTACTTTTTCAGCTTTTAGAAAACGTAGTAATGTGATTTTAGGCTTAAAATATGCACAGTTTAAATAATAATAATCAAAGCTAATTTTAATCCACTGAATGCCACCTATGTTGACTTTATTTTGATTTGAAGTTTTTCGCACTCAAAATCCTTCGTACTTACTTCCGTTTAAAATATATTAGGTAATTTTAATTCCTTATGGGCTACACTTGCTTTAGACTTATGGCCTATGGCTGGCTGAATTTACAAGGCGTTTATTCGCCCAAAACTTGAGTACAACGGTCATATCTTGTCAGGTGTACCAATTACATATATTACATATACTTGACAGAATTCAAAAAGGTGCGATAAAACTTATTGACGCTCGAGATAGATATTGCGAAATCGCTTGACCCTCTTAGTCATCGTCGTAATGCCTGCTGCCTGTCGTTGTTTTATCGATACTTCCATCGTAAGTTAATTACTAATGGGATACACATGCTTTAGACTTATGACCTAGCGCATACACGTCTGGCTAGAATTTACAAGGCGTTTATTCGCCCAAAACTTAAGTACAACGGTCATATCCGGTCCGTTGCACCAAATAAATACTTATATGGAGCTAGTTGCCAGAACTCAAAAAGGTGCGATAAAACTTATCGACGCTCGAGATAGATATTGCGAAACCGCTTGGCCCTCTTAGTCATCATCGTAATGCCTGCTGCTTGTCGTTGTTTTCAACGAAGTTCTCAAACGAAATAGCCAGCTGCATTTCTCCCCTTCAACACTTCAACCGTAATACCAGCCATGCCAGGAATGCTCATCAGCTTACCCTAAAGCCTGTATTCGGACTTACTGTGAAATACAATGATTCGTTCCTATGCCGCACAACACGAATATGGAATGCTTTACCTCTGTTTTTTTCCTAACCGTTATAATTTGCAAACATTTAAAATCAATGTGCATCGGTTTCTCATCCTTTCGTTTAATTCCTTATTTGCTGTGTTACTATTAACATTATCAAAGTTCTAACAATCCCTTTTGCATGTGCAAATTATATAATATATTCTAAAAATATATACCCTATCCAGGGGTGTGAAAAAATCTGATAAAAAAAAGCATAGAAAACATGTTGGATGAAATTTTATTTGGTTGTTCATAATAAAATCTTAGAAACAGGTTTTTTGAAAAATGCCCTTAAAAAGTGGGCGTTGCTAAAACCGTTATATGGGTGGAATGTTGTAAATTGTATTTTCTAAATATTTTGTTACACTATTCTTTTTGTTTTCTAAGGAAATTTTCGAAGAAAACAACATATTGTAAAGAAAAACGTCCCCAAAAAGTAGGTGTGGCAAAAATGTTTGGATGCTAAATTTGTTAAGGACGTCTACTTATTTTGTAAATGTATAAGTAAAACTTATAGTTTGGTAAAATTCCTTTTACTGCTTATATGTAAAATTTATCAAAATTTGCCTTACGGTCTTTATCTTTTACACCTTCTTTTAAATTAATAAAGGTGTTTTTTTCTGCAAAAATAAGTGCAAGAAAAAAGTTTCTTCCATTAATTTTTAACTTTCTCGTATAAATTAGTATACTAAAGAGAAAGTTAGAGGAAGTTATTGCGTGCGGAAATTTCGTATATAAGGTTCTTGGGGTTACATCTCAGGACATCTTTTTCTTGGAAAAAAAAATCGATTATCGGTAATTTATAAAACGGGCAATATCTCGAAAACTAATAAAGGGAGCTTAAACAAAATTACAGTTTCTTTATATTATAAACTCAAACAAATCTGCGTAGATTTTTTAAATAATTTTTTTTAAATTTTTTTTTTCATATAACGATTTTCTTAAATTTAAATTAAATTCGTTTTCTCAAAAACGGCCCTAACGATTTTGATAATTTTCTGTATTTCGAACAATTATATTAAAAGTGTCCAATGTGCGAAATTACATCCCAATTCTAGATGCCGTTTTTGAGAAAATCAAATTTTTTAAAACCTAAAAAGTGATTTAATAAATTTCTCACTTTAATTTTCGATTCATTTTGCGACTCAAAAACGCATCTCATGTACCGAGAAAGTTTCGTATGACGCGGTCGTGCACTTTATTTTTTCTTATAAGCGTTTTTCTTAAACACGTACTTGCTTATTTACATATGTAAAGTTACGTGAAGAAGTGTACGGTGTATTTATTCATGTTCCTTTTAAGCGATTCCTTCTTCTATACGACTTTTTAAATATCCAATATATGTATATGCTTTGCGGTAACATAAGCACTTCGTAACATTAGTTTACAAGTCAATTGTTGTTCGTTTTGGATTTCAAAAACAAAATTTCATATCTAAATTCTATCCAAAGTATGCACTAACTACAGCATCTTTCTTATTGTACTATCGGTGGTAACGTATCAATCACTGTCACTGACATCTCAATGAATATATCTAAAACTATCATTTTTTCATTACATTTCATTACTCACACTGGTGGAAACCACAGAAAACACTGGAAACTGCACAATATTCCAAATGGTCGGCGAAACTCCCCATCAGGCAGCTGTATCGATCCAGTATTATGTTTCTTCCAGCACTGTGCACTCCACGCTGTTGTATGTGTTGGCAACCATTCGAAAACCAAAAAGTGCGGAATATACAGATATTTTGTTTAAATTAATTAATTCGTCAAACCAAACCAAGCTCGTTCGCTCACTCGCTCGCCCTCGCTCACTCACCACCGTCGTTCAGCACACAGCAGCAGCATAGCAAATAGAATATCACAACAATTTGGTAAAACTTATCCATGTCGCCGGTGTGGTAAAAACAAATCGTTTCAATCACCCGTATCCAATCGAACTGGTGCTATATCCCAGGAGGATGACACTACTGCGATACTCTTGGTTCTGGGTCTGGTTTTGGTCCCATGCCGATGCTGACAATGATAATAAATCAGCGCAATTGAAAAATTAGTTTTGATTCGCTGGAATCGCACACTACGCAGTGTGATTCGCAAAGCGCTCAGTTACAGTGGTTGCTGTTAATCCAAATAGGCTTCCATTTCCAAACAATAGCGGTTGGGTTTAGTTTGTATGCTCAATGTTCGTGAATGTAGCACTTAATCGTTTGATTTAAATTTGATTAAAGATACTATATCTATGTTTGGAGCGTAAAAGTCTATATACGCCTTAAATGGTTGATTGAGTTTGGAATGGGCTAAATGGATTTAGATACGGTTCAAGCACGAGTGTAAGCCTGAATTAAATTTTATTCGAATTATATTTGTAGTACCTACATATTGCGTACAAAAGGATGCAAAAGGCAAATGCAAACAAAGCAAATGAATATTATTTTTGTAACAGATAAAACCAAAGCGAACTCTAACCTTAACCAGATAATGGTCATTGTCAGATAAAAACAGCTGGTGATTGTTTGGTAATAGGTTTCATACAAAATGATTTCATTTATGAAATTCGACTGCCATTAAATAAATGGAGAATCGTTATAGTTAAGGAAACGCCTCAAATGATAGGATAATTAAATATGGAGGGTCTTAGAAGGAAGGAATTTATTTGTAAAACAAATTCATCTTTCATGGAATGTAGTCATCAAATGCTTCGAATCGACATTAAACTGGAGGTCCCCTCCATTCGTATCAAAAAATATATCTTCGCACACACAGTGGTTGGACATTTACGCCTTATACTTTTTAACTTTCACGTATACATTAGTATAAATTAAACTCTTCAAAGTTGTATTTTACAAAAAAATATTTTTATTGCTCTTCTATCCGCTTCTGCGGTTACTTAAAAACTAAACTAACAATATTTCAATACCTTACATCTAAACTAAAGTATGTCAGCATAATGCTGACGTCGGCTTCGTTCCCACGATGCACCTCTTGTTGTTCCAGGTAATTGAATTCGTCTGATTTGCTGACGACTTGTCTACCACTGATGCGCGGGTCGCTGGTCGGTGTTGGGTTGCGCGTGTGTTACTTGTTTGTAACATGATTGACGTTAACTTATACTAAAGAAAAAGTTATTGCGATCGTGCGGAAATTTCGAACTCAAACGCCAATGCCGTCCGTCGTGATGTCTGTCTGTCCGGGCACCGTATGGCGAAACGGTTCGACGGATTTGCTTCAAAGTTTGTATATAAGGTTCTTGGGGTTACATCTTGGGGCATCTTTTAAGTTTTGAAATAACGGTACCTGTCATCCAATTTTTTTTGTGAAAATTACTTATCACTATTTTTCTCGAAAATGTTTTCAAGGACCATTTTTTGTACTAACGATATTTGGGTTGGGGTGAAAAATTCTGCATACGTATGACGCAGTCGTGCACTTTATTTTAAGAGGTAACATACAGAATATTATTAATAAATATAAGAAAGAGAATGGGAGGACAACACCAGTATTTATTTATTGAATTGCAGACTTGAAACCGTCAAACTTAAATTGAACAGGCCAAAAGTTAATTTCCTATCCATTGAATTTCTAATCCATCACTGATCCCAAATGCACGCATAGCTATTTGACATAAGCGCTTGATGTAAGTAGCAAAAGATGCTTCCATTTAGAAGTTTAAGGTTTAAGATATTTCTAAGACTGACGATTTATCAACTAACAGCGTGTTCCCTTTTCTATACATCTAACCACTTCTTTTTTTGCTGTTGTTTCAATGTTTTGACTAGAACTCTCGATTTGAGATGTTTAATTATTTACAAATTGTTTTCATTTAATGAATAACTGTGGGGTATCGATTTAAAGCTCGTACGTATTTTCTAAGAACTGCAGTAGTGTGAATATTTGATCGATGGTGGGATTTCCTGGCTGAAAGCCACACTGATGCCAGCAGTCTGTAATTCTACCACGAATCAGGGGTTTCATTGTAGTGTCCGAGATAAACTAAGCCAGTACGTTGTAGGCGGCCAGTGATCTTCGATACTTAGTGCCGGTGGCAAAGGACATTTTAAGAGATTAAGGGAGTCTCGATTTTAAAAGGATTTGAAACTCCCCTGCGATTGTAGGCGTCAAAGTCAAAACCTCTTCACATTACTTCCATGTCTGAATATTCAGAGTCATTGTTAGCCCCTTGGAACATACGGACATCCATAATACTGCATCCATCGCAATTTGGTCAGCTTAGTTGGCGGTTGATTGATTGGAAGATATCCATGTTCCCTTGTGTTTGTAAATATTAACATGCGGGCCAGAGTCAATCAGCTAAGAAGGTGTTGTCATGTCTAGAACAATTTTTATGCCATATATCAATAACTTTAATGTGAGTAAATGTTAATAAGCGGACGGGCCAATAACTTGACCAATAAATAAATGGGACATCAAGTTCCTTGGACTACTAAAGGATGTTTTTGTTAGAGGCATAGAACTTCGAATTGAAATAAAACACAAGAAAATCGTTTTAATTTCAATTATCAATTTGGTTTATTGGAAGGATAATTTTATGCCATTAATGTTTAAATATGATTTCAGGCATGTGGCCGCCGCGGCTGGTTCGAATAAAGACAAGTCTAGAGGTCCAATTTTCAATCATTTTTTCAAGCATCTGGGGCTGTATGTCGGCAATAACGCCACGAATGTTGGCTTCCAAGTCCACTACCATTTCTGGTTTGTTGTCGTAGGCGAGCGATTTCACATATCCCCAAAGAAAATAATCCAATGGTTTCAAATCACACGATCTTGGTGGCCAATTGACAGGTCCATTCCGCGAAATTATGCGCTCATCGAATGTTTCCTTCAATAAATCGATTGTGTAGTGCGCTGTGTGGCATATAGCGCCGTCTTGTTGGAACCACATCTCATCCACATTCCATTAACGGTAACTGACTCTGCAGCATCATTTCGAAAAAAGTATGGACTCCACCAGCCCATAGAGCACACCAAATAGTCAGTTTTTGTGGATGTAATGGCGTTTCAAGGGTCTCATATGGATTCTCTTCACTCCAAATGCGGCAATTTTGCTTGTTGACGTAGCCGTTCAACCCAAAATGAGACACATCACTGAACAAAATTTTGCTATGAAAATCATCATCGATATCAATCTTATTGTATCGGCTCATACACCAAAATCACGACGCATTGCATGGTCTCGCAGCTTTAATTCTTGCACAAGCAGGATCAGGTAAGGTCGTAAGAGGAGATCTTTGCGCAAAATCTTCCATAAGGTTGATGGACAAAGCTCCAATTGCTGTGCACGGTGGCGAATCGATTCATTCGGGTCCTCTTCAACACATTGCTCTACAGCGGCAATTGTTTCTTCGGTGCGCACTGTCCGACGTCTCTGCGGATGCGTAAACGTAGTGCGAAAATGATCCATGGTTAACCAAATTAATTGCTCTGATGGACGATTATGTTGACCATTAAATGAACGGAGCTTGCGGTAATCTTCGCGAACTGAACCATTACTTTCGAAATAAATTTGCACGATTTGCAAGCATTGTTCATTTGTCAACCTGTTCATGATGAAATGGCAAACCAAACTGAACATAAGTGACATAAAAGTTGCCATATTTGACCACAAAATATCAGTCTCTATTCGAAAAACCAACCTCTAAAAAAACACTCTTTATTATACAAGTCTAGCATACTATGAAGTTAATATGGCTTGTTTCAGTTTTAAGTATTTTTGGATTATTTTGAGTCATAACTAAGAACAAAATTTTTAAGTTTTAAACTTAAAAAAAACTTTGTGTTGAAAGATGGAGGATTGCTGAAAATCTAGCTTCCTAAGAAGTTTTGATGTGTTAATTTGTTAATATAATTATTTATGTGTTTATAAATTTTTTTGGCTATTTAGTTATTTGTAAATTTATTTATCTGTCAATTTGATTATATATTAAATATATGTTCAATCAATGATCAATTTTCCTGGGATCCCGAATTCCGCCATCGTCATGTCAATTTCAATAATTTTTTTAAGGATTTGCCTTTGTGCAAAGATTTGGTACCATAGATACGTGCCGATATATGGGCTATCATATTGACAACTGCGATTGCCATTTAACAACTGTGGGTTTCAATATAAAGATTTCGAATACTTTACTTAGATATATTGAAATTCATACTAACAATTGCATTCTTAAATGCGACAATAAAATTGAATACAACAATATATTGACGACTACTATTTTTAATCATACACCTTGATTAATGATTTAAAGTCCAAACTTTTGAAAACGGTCTATTCCTCGTATTGACTATTCGGTTGTCAAACACTAATATTTTCAAACTATGTATGTTCATCATATCGAGAATTTTGTTCATCAATTATACAATTTTTGTCTTCAAACTGCCGATATACAATGTGACAAGGACAACCAATATGTTTTCAATGTAAAAATTTTCAATTGTAGTTTGAAATATCTTAAATGGCTTTTATAGTTTCCCTAAAACTTTAATACTGAATGAGTCGATAATAGATTCACTCGAAGGAATAGCAAAATTATGATCTGAGGCTTGAAAGTTGCGCATTAAATATACAAGATATAATTTTTGCTGAAGTCCCAAACGAAAAATTCAATCAATTCTGTCTATGCCGCATTTGTTCAGGACTAACGTCGCTCCGCTCAGGGTAAGTCATTCGTAAATAATAAATCTGCTCCGAGTATATCTGTATCACTTAAGCGCTTTTTCAGTTAGAACTGAATTAACGACCCAATGTAAGACCATAAGATTATTATGTACTCATTCGTCAGGTAGTTAAGTCTCTGCACTCTCAAGCATACCATTTACATATAAAAGATCATGGATAATAAAGAAACCTATCTCAAAATGTGCTTTAAAGACCACCTACGTCAGTAATCTTATTTGCTTACAAATTTATATCTCTTGCTGCGAATCGCTGGAAAATAAATCTGCTCCATGAGATCAATGCCATATCAATTGATGCCGCAAACCAATTCAACGTGCACTAGTGTCATTTAAGCTTTGCTGCTCTGATTCTATTAATACGATGGAATGTCGGTTCACTTGTTTACTAACCAAATCCATCACAAATCTTGTGTTGACAGTGCGCAGATCTCCCTCGCATGCTTAGTCATGTGGTGTCAACATTGCAAAAAGCTTTTGTAAACAAATCCAATGGATGGTCAACTTGGCAATGTGTGGAACTAGGTAAATCGAAAACACTAATCGAGGACCATTTCCCGCTATCGTTGCCGTCTGATGTGACCCTGACACATCATCATCAGCCATTTTCGGTATGTGTGTGTATCCAGAGAATGAGAGAAAGCAACAAAAAAGTAAAATAAAAATAAAAAACAACAAATCAGAATCCGCCCCAAAGCTGGGGATCCATCTCAGTGCATGACTGTAGCCAACTGGAATCGAAATGGGAAAAGTGTGCGGTAGTGCGGTAGCAACGATTTTCCTTTTAACTTTCACACTGCTAAGTTTTTGCTTTCTCTTCGCCTGTGGAAGTTCTCAAGGACGATCTAGTGGGGGTGGTGGTGGCAATACCGGTCATATAAGAAGTATAAACGAAACTCAATCACTTTTCATTGTTTGCTTCTGAATGTGTGTGTTTTATTTTTCTGTCTTTTTGTTTGCATCTTTCCCTTTGCATTGTCGAATCCAGGAGAAACGAATCATTGCTGGAGACGATACGATGGGTATAACAAGAACGTGGTACCCGGACAAAAGCCGGAGTTGAAGAGACCATTCGGAGTGCTGTGTACTTTCAAGTGTACAATTTTGATGTATACAAGGTGGGGTATTGTTTTTTTGTTTTTTTTTTTTTTTTCTATTTTTATTTTTATTTTATCAATTTATACAGAGTGAAATATAGCAAGTTATCTTTTCAGCTTTACCAAATGTGAGTTTGTTTATGACTACAAGCTGTCTTGCTACTTATTTACCTCACTGCCAGATTGTTTATCGCTAAAGTGTACATTCTTAGATTTTATTAGTAATTTTTAGTGATCGGAAAAAAAATACCAACTTGTTGTTCATAGTTATTAATATCGATAAATTATTTTTATAAAAAGTGATGATCACTTAAAAAGTTTGTCTTTTACTCTTAATCTCTTATTTTAAAGATGTGTAAGTATCTGTGGCTAGTGCATGATGACCTGAAGAAGAAATGGGATGAATCGATTCGACTTATTTTAATCGTGCGCTTTAAAAGGCTAAAAATATAACTTAAAAGTGACGTAGTTATTCCTTGTGACTCGGGAAAGAGTATGATTTTCTGTTCAAGTAATGAATGAAGCAGGAGTAAACTTGCCATCAGTCGTAACATCTAGTGTTCTCTACCCCGGTAGGACGACTATGGAGAATCAATGCACGGGATAGCGAGTCTTGGAGTTTCCCTGGGAAGCACATTTTTGGGTACCCAACATGGTTTGAGTACAAGTTTAGTTTCGCGCAACCGATCTATTTCTTATTATGTTGCCAAACACAAATGATCGTACGTAATTATTTTCTATATTATAAAACATAAGTGTGTACATACAATACAGTAATTATATCTCATGTGCATGCGTTTTTTAAGAAGTTTAAGTTGCACTATAAAAAAAAATATAATTGTGAATTTTTTCATGTTATAAAGAACTCCAGGTAAAACATCCTGAGATGCATAAATGCTCACTTGCTTTTCTGATAACGTTTCCGAAGTTTCAAAAATATAATTTTTTTGGGCTTCAGGAGCTTTCTCCGAGTTGTAAAGACCACCGGGTGATAAATTCTTAAGGACATTACTACCCACAATCTCCCAATGACATTTCCGAAGGATGTTTATTTTCCTTTTTGAGTATTTAAAGATTTCAATGTAAAATGTCTTTAAAACATCAATACTCAGATAATTTGAATGCAAAAATTTCCTAATGATGTCACCATTAAAATGCGGAAGGAATATCTAAAATCGGATGAGTAGTTCCAGAGATATTAACATGCCAAAAGAATTTCTAAAATCGGGCGATTACTTCCGCAAAATTCCCAGTTTACCACTCCAACTTTAGCTGCCTATACTAATCAGAATGATGTCACCATTTCAGTAGTTACGGACATAGACAGATATACCTATGTTAATTTTATTTGGTTAATCACAGTATATAATGTATTAAAAAGACTTCAAAGTTACTTCAATGCAGCGTAGACTTCAGCCAATCAAAAGATTTCAATAAATAATATAATGTTAAATAAACGAAAATATTCAAAAGACTAAAAGAATTTAATGAATTTTAAAGATTTCACGCGATCAAAAAGTATTGCATTCTATTTACTTCAAGTCATTTGACTGCTTTAATTGATTGTCTCACAAAAGACTTGAAAAAAAACTGGCAATTCAAAGTTGAAGTCAAAGTATTCAGCGAATACTAAAGACTTAGAAATTAAGTCTTTTATTCAATTGCTATACTGCTATTGAGATTGCTATACTATTTGCATCCTCCTCTGATAAGTAAAGTGATCCAATATTTTTTGTAACAAAAATATTGGCTTCCATTGTTTGGGGACATCGCATCGCTTATGCTTTCCGTCAAGGCAATTGGGCATGTTACAAAGGTCTTAAGTGATCTGCGGGTCGTTTTCGTTTGGTTCTTCAACATAGACCGGAAATAATGTTTCCATTTTACACGTTTGCAAGTGCGTACAGTCTCCTCACCTAGTTTGTAAGACAACGCAAGCAATGATGTTCCCCGTGCGATATACCTGATATTATTTTTAGTATGAAGTGTTTATTAAACTATAAGTACGTATTGTAAGATTTGTTGGCTGTGCTGGAGCGGCTGTAAATTAGGCAATAAGTTATACTTGAAAGAGATAGCAATAGACTCGTTCTTGTTTCTGTCGTGATTTATCTCGCATTCACTACATGATCTGTTATGGTCTGCCCGTAACATCTGGTATGGCTCCCATTGTTTACAAAAATTGTTTTTATTCTTTGATATACCCTCTTCTGGAAATTTTTAATTCATCCCTCTTTTCTGATAATTTTCTTGAGAAAGGGTTTTTTTTTAATATAATATAATAAAATTAATAATATCTGTTGCATATTTGAAAACTTTCTTTGAAAGCGAAAGAAATTGGTTAAACAAAAATACAATAATATTATTAATATTTAAATAATACATGGCAACACCCAATGTTATTAAACCAAACTTACAACCAAATTCATTCAAAATTTGTTGAATAATTGGCATTTCTTGCAACGATTTTATTTCTCACAAACGATCACAAAGCCCCTTATTCCTTAGACATAAGGCATAATATATAGCCAAAGGCTACACAGAAAAAAATGTTGGTTATCATATTGGCAAACGGCTGCGGTTAACTGGTTGTTCACTCTCCCGTGAATAGTTAAATCGGTATAATTGCAGCTTGGAGATATATGTATTTAAAATTAAATGTATGATGTATGGTGATAGACTCTTTGCTTACAGCTCTTTTCCTGGAAACTACACTCAAGCTTATCTGGATAATGTCGCCGTTCTTTCTGTCGGTTCAAATCTAGGGGCTGTCTGCTTTCAAGCGTAGAGATCCCTGGATTTGATCGATATCTGGTGCACTAGTAATGCGCTTTCGGTAAATCCTCTTAAAACCACTGGTCTGCCCCGTTTCGTGCTGAAAGGTGTCATCATCTATCCGAAGAAGTCAAGTATCAGGGTGTAATCCTCGATAAAAAAAACTTCTATGATCCAAACATGTCGTATCGAAAACCGATACAGCACTGTCGACTTTCTGGCAGTGTAAAGGCTCTTTTGGTGAGACATGGGTCTTGTCTCCGAAATGGGTCCTTTGGATCTATACGGCCATGATTAGACCGCTACTCTCATACGCATCGGTTGTTTGGTGGAACAGGCTTTCGCGGAAACATGTTACTGCTTCTTTTGCCAAACTCCAAAGAACGGCATGTATAGGGCTGCACAGGGGCCTTCCCTAGCACCCCGGGCTCTGCTCTAGATGCTTTGATGAATCTATCCCCCCTTGATTTATATATTATGGGGTGCACGTATTCTCACGGATGGGTCCAAACCCGTACAGGGGTCTAGTGCTCGAGTCTTTGTTGAACACGATGACATACGACTTTACTTCCCCTTGGGTAAAGATGCATCTGTTTTCCAAGCGGAGATTTTTGCCATCCTAATGGCTATGCGCTATATTGTGAACAAGAGGTGGAGGGCTAGAGGCATTTGCATTTGCAGTGATAGCCAAGCTGCATTAAAACCGCTGCTAAACTCTTTTATCTCGTCCAAGTTAGTGCTAGAACTCAAGCTTTCTCTGAATTTGGTCGGAAGACTGAACACAGTGAATCTTGTCTCGTTACCAGGTCACACTGGCTTCCAGGGAAATGAGATCTCGGAGGAGCTTGCTACGCAAGGTTCAAGAAGTTTTCTCAGGACCCGAACCTGTGTTGGGTCTGCCTACATCTTTAGTCATGTCTTCCATTGATTCTTGGGTTTCTCGTGAACACAAGATTCGGTGGCGCGATTTGCGGTAGATGTAGACAGACCAAACTACGGCAAAAGGACATTTGAAACCGGTCAGCATCTTTTCTTCTATCTCTGAGGAGAATCGACCTGCTTGTAGGCGTCCTTTAGTGCCATCAAGCTTTTGCTAAACACTTAAATGTGTTGTTAAGCGACACCACTTCCTGTCCTGCTTGCGGTGAGGGCGATGACACAGCAACCTCCGACAAACAAAAAAGATTAAATGTTTTTTTGAAGTTGGTGGTTATTTATTCGAAAAATATCTTAAACACATTGTTAAGAGTGTCATAGAGTAAAGAGTGTCGATTCCACGTTCAGAAAACCATAAAAACTTATAACTTTCTTAAGTCCATTAGACTGTAGACTTTAGTCCATTACCTTTTTACCGAAGAACTATGGCTTTCAATACGAACATTTAAATATTTAAATTTAACTTCTTGGATACCATGCCCTTAAGCTTCATACAAAGCTAATAAACAAATTTACCAACATATTAAATTCTCTCACGTCCTATTCATTCACTAATGGGATAGCTATCTCTTTCGTATATTCATCACAACAGTCATATGCAAATAGCAAGCAAACATCAACGGAAACAATCAAATATGAATATATTTTTTCTCTTAGGACGTATTACGATTCTCGGTAGATGTTGTATGTAGATTGGCATCATAAGGTTTTCTATCAGCTTTTCCATTCAAGCGTTTCTTCCCTCTTTTATCTCTGTGTGACTTCAAAGCAGACATGTTTCCGGTGTAACCACAGCAAAGACAAAAAATTTAAACACAAACTTTGAAATTTCTCTCACTTTTACTCCTTCCCTGGTCTATGTTAAATTTTTTTTTCTTACAAACCTCTTACGGTCCCGTTTGTGGCTGTATGTGAACATGTTATTGCATATGTAAACACAAGGTTCTGCTATGAACGTGCTTAACATGACAAAACCTACTAGTCTCTTTTATTCATGCATAATGACGACCTCCATATATGTATGTGTGTTGGTTTGATAATGTATTTATCTATTCTTTCGATAAGGATTCGTGCATACATATTATAAAACAAAAATAGTTTTTTCTATTTTTAATTAGAGTTTTTCTAATGACCCAGACAAAACGATGCAATATATTAGATTAAGCTTTTTATAAACATGCTTTTTAATTCAATAGGATAATAAATTTAATGTGCAACATACAAAATTATAAATAGTTTAAAGAGGTTTTTCATAATATTATGTTACTGACTAATTTTAAACTTAATCAAAATCCATAAAAGGCTATTGACAGACGTAAACCTAGGTCCTCTTATATTTATGAAATTGAATTATAGGATATACGCACCAAAATTCGCACAAAATAATTCCCAAATTCTGTGGATGCGTTCGCACTGACAATCGCGGAGATTTTATTTAAGTGTCAATAAGCATTTTAACATTTTAAAGTAGAATTTGATTTTGGTAAACAAATTTAGTCACTGGAGCCCTTAAGTTTCATATCGATGTAGGTATACTAGAATAATTACTGCGCTTCACCCAGATGTGGTGTTGTATGATTGATAGTGTTTGCCCAGGGTCAGGCTATGATTTTCATCTCAAAAGTCATTTTATAATCGTCATTCACTAAATGAATATTTGCCCAAAATTGAGTTTTGGACGATTGTTCATATTTATAAAACTATGGAATTTGGACCCAACCTCGCACCTACTTCAAATCTAACATTACCTATGCATTGTGAACTAACCTATATAAAACTAATTACAAAATAAATTTTTGTTGCCAAAAGCCCCCTCCGAATTTACCAGCCGCTTGCAGAAAAAGAATTGAAAACCCCAGAATAAATGGTTTAGGCGATTATTTCGGGCGATTCCGTCTGGAAAGATCAAAATGTTTGGACGATTGTTTGTTAAACGTTAATAATATTTGGGCGATTTGAAAATCCAGAAAAAAAAATTGTTTAGGCTATTATTTATTTTCGGATTTCGGAAGAAGGCAGATTTTTTCAAATCAACATAAAAAAAAAATACGGCGGCCGGACTGACAGACAGACATACAGACCGATGGACGGCGGACGTGTTGGGAAATAGGAAGTGCTGCATGTGTTTGGTTATTTTTCATTAAAAATTAGAATAAATTGGTTAAAACATACCTTTATTCTCAATATTATAATATTTTATTATGTTATTAGTTCTGTGGTAAGTATTTTTTTATTAATCCAAATATACCAATATCCAAATTGTGAGGTATAATCTGCTCAAATTTATCAACTGTTCCCAACTTCTTGCTAAAAGAAATTACATTTTATATCATTTCGATTACCGTCCGCATTAAAACCCATATAATTCGATACATGTATGCACGGTTGCCATTTGATTTGCCCTTAAAAACCGATATGAGTGCAAATTATGTGTGTATTTTCAGTTCGAATTAGCTTGTAGGCGAGCTGAGAGATTCTCTCTCGAGTTGACTGTCTGGTTAATTCTTCATCTGTGGTTCAAAGGAGGGACCCAAGAAATATCATTTCTATACAATTGCGTAAGAGAGGCCGGGGTAAAAACTTCTGGTTCACACAAATGCGACAACACCAGCCCTCAGCGACGATGCAATACGAAATCAAACTGGTCAACCCCACAGGTGGGCACATGTGGGTAGGGATGCAGTGAAGTCTAACGTTTGTGCTCCCTATAATTCTGTGGGCGCAGTGGTTAAGTGCGTTGGACCACTAAGCGAGAGGTCAGTGGTTCAAATCCCAACCTGTACCACCTGAGAGTTTTTATTCGCTGCCCTACCTCTTGCGACCAAGACCAAGAGTAAGAACTGTCAAGGAGATAAGAAGAAGATAAATGCCATTTTCACATTTGGGACTATTTCTTATCGATATGTATGATCTTTATTGTATTCCGGTTTGGAATAAAAAGATTATATTCCTTCAAAAATTGATTTCTTGTTTTGTTTTAAATTATTAGGAAAACATTTTATTCGGAAGTCCCAAAGATAAAAACTATACTTGCATCTTTTCTAAAGAAAAAAAATTCTTTTAATAAGTCCAATAAAAGTCTCAAGAATACAATTCTCGGTAATAAATATTGACTTTCAAGACGTCCTCTCCTTTCCCGCGCGTAAATCACATGCAACTTAAAGTATAAAGTCAACGTCCTTGTCTGGTATTGTTTCATGCTGGCAATCTGATTCCACCGAGTTCCATATACTAATACTAGACATCTCATACATACTCGTGGAAAAGCCGCTTGTGGCTGTTGGGCAAGAGGGCTCTACGTGTAAAATATGTGGATTTCTCTAAAAGAATTCACCTCTCCTGGTTTTTATTTTTATTATTTTATTTTGTTTTCATTCTGTTTTCCACGATTTTGTGCTTGTTTGCTTGTTTGTGATTTCTCGGGAAAAATCCTGAAGTGGAAAATAAAGCAATTGGTGCGCTTAGCTGAGCGTCCTGACAAGTCTGCTACACTGGGTGCACCCAGTGTACATATACATTCACATTTAGGTAGAATAAATATATGTATATACATATAAATGTACATGTGTATGGATATTGTGTAAGGGTGTTGATATATGGTAGAAGAGCTCTTCGCATACGTAATTAGAACGTTCTGCAGGTGAATTTCGAAATAAATTGCATGTTAGGGAGTATTGCGCCGACCTGAGTTTTATATTTATTCCAATTCTGTAGTTGATAAGAATTCAAATTGAAGGATTAGTGGACCTTTATCATGTTTAATGCATGATATAGCTAAGAGTACACTGATATTGATTGATATGGAAAAACGTTCTTGTTTTTTAAATTAGTGGGTAAACTAAAGCTTGATTGAGCTATTGATTTATTTTAAGACATTTATGTGTGCTGGTGGTCCATAGGTTATCACGTTCAACTCTCATTGCACTTTTTGGTGACTGTTGACTGGGTAACCTGGTCGTCGAAAGGAGCAGGTCAGTCACAAAATGGGGCTCTATTTTGGTCCGGCAGAGGAAGTGGAAAGGGTGCTTCTGCAAACATTTCTAAATTTGAACTTAAAAACTGAACCAGGCTGTTAAAAAAGAGGTAGTGGTAGATAAACCCCTAAAAAGGGCAATAAAAGTACTTATATCTCCGAAGCGAGATACTGACTGAATATCCGGCCCTCCAGGTTTACCTAAATAAATAATAATAACAATAATAAAAACATACATATTATATTTGTAATGTTTTTGGAGATTCGGTCGATGGCGTAAAATAAAAAATAGCAGCGAACAATTGACAGCAATAAAAAAAAACAAAAATTATCAACATCTTTTATAAATATTCTTTTATTATAAATAATCTTTTACACATGAGATATCGAATCTATTTTGAGCTCCTGCATAGACTTTATAAATTCTGGTTAAAACTACCAGGTGGACCCAACCTTGCACACAAAATAAAAATAATGGGTTGCGACCACAATGAGTAATGAAATGGATAGTCAACTCTTTTGGATTCTCTCAGTTTGCCCTTTAGCGCAAAATCTACCTTTACACGGAAATCAAATGAGAACCGTGAATACTAATAAAGATTTGCACGAGATTTAAAAGCCGAGAAATAAAATTAATTAATTGAATTAAGAATGCGGGTTGCGGTACAACAAAGTAGGGCTTCCCTTAAAATTTAAGATGGGAATTTTGCTTTAGAATATTTTTCTTTTTAGAATATGACCCCAAATCATATTCCAAATTGAACATTTTGTCGGTAACACCTTGTATATGAATGCTAGATTTTTAGGTTAGGTTGATTGGGATGACTAGACAGATCAATTTCCTCCTTAGTTGGAGGTAAAGCCGGTGTTGTGACCTCCCTTAATTCTAGAAACTTGTAAATACCAGAGAGTGGGAAATCTGACAATTCTTCAATGTCTTGGAAGTGGAAGCTTCCAAGTGTTCTGACTTTACTTTGCCTTAAGTGACAGAGAGCCGGGCAGTGAAAATGTCGTTATCTTTCAGATTTATTTTCATCATGTGGTTTCTTAGAAAATTATGCCCAGTACCTACCAGCTTAGACAGCGACAATCTGGCGTTATGTAAAAGCTTATTAGTTTGAGTTCTCCTTTTATTAAATTTTGGTTTTAAAGAGTTAAAGAAGGGAAAGAAAGAAATAAACAGATTATTGTTAATAAGTTTAATTCTTATTTTATAGATAGTATATTTATTATAAGCAATTCGATTTTGGTCAATAATGCGAACGGCAGTTATATTATCGAGCTACCTATGGTTTTCAAGTTTACACAAATAAATATAAGTTAATTATTAGTGATATGCACACAAATTAATAAGAACGGTGAAGAACCGTTAGCTATGAACCTAAATATGCAAATGGCGTTAGATTGCTATGATATAATAGGTCCATTACTTATAAAAATCATAAACAAATCATTTATTCAAGTCGTGTTTTCTAGAATTTCGAAAGACAGTGGTACAACAAATTATTTTCTAATAATAAAAAAAATTATCGAAAAAGCCGCGTATGATCAGTTTTATAAAAACGTGATAAACAATAATCTCCAAGTGGAAAATCAATTAGGTTTTTGACCGGGCCACTCATGTGAAACGTCATTAAATTGGTTGATTTCGAAACTAAAAGAACAAAGGCATGAGAGAAACAAAATAATCGCGATATTTTTAGACTCTAAAAGAGCGTTTTAAGCAATAGATCGTAAACGGCTAGTAGAAAAATTGTATAAATAAGGTGTAAAAAATACAGAACTCGAATGGCTTAAATCATAATTAAGTGAAAGAAGCCAGTGAACTAAGATAAAAACATGTATATCAGATAGCCAAGAAACAACTTTTGGCATTCCACAGGGCACCATTCTTGGTCCTCTGCTATTTTTAATTTATATAAATGATATAAGCAAAGTTATGAAATACAGACAAATTTCTTAGTTCGCCGATGATGCTCTTATGTTCGTGTGCGGTAAAGACATCGGCGTATTACGGGACAATATAAATAGTGATTTAAAAGATCTTTGTACATGGCTAAGTGTAAATAAAGTAAAACTTAATATTAATAAATCAAAGTGCGTAGTAATAAACGATGCAGTAAATGTAAGCTTGATAACAATCAATGAACCGATTGAACAAGTTCAATAAGTAAAGTATCTCGGAGTGGTATTGGATAATGAACTACATTTTAACAGCCATCTCAACAACATTACGAAAAAATATCTAAAAAAACATAAGGAAAGGCTACAGTCCGCTTGAGGCGAACAGTATGATACCCTATCCATATCCCTATATGCCCCAAAGAAAAAATCATTAAGAAGATGATGGATAGCATTTTATTTAGTTCTACTAATTAAAAAAAAAAAGTTTTTTTGACAAAACGCCCCCAAAAAGTGGGCGTGGCCAAAAACTTTGTATGGGCGATCTGTTGGAAAAAATATTGGGTAAATATTTTGTTAAACAGTTTTTTTCGCTTTCTGTGAAAATTTTCGAAGAAAACAGCATTTTAGTCAAAAACGCCCACAAAAAGTAGGCGTGGCAAAAAACTTTATATGACAAACTTATAAAGGAGGGCAGTGCCTACATATCTTGTGAAGGTTGTAATACTCTATCTCTCTAACTTTAGCTTTAAAACGGTTTTTTCTAAATTGTGGGCGTGGCAGTGGGCGTATTCAAAAAAATTTTACACTTAACCATTTCGGAGCCCTGGGAAATATGTGGCCCAAATTTCAGCTTCCTACCTTAATTTTAAAGGCCTAAAAATTGCGTACGGACGGACGGACGGACGGACATTGCTAGATAGTCTTAGGATTTATTTTAGAATATTAAGGGGTGTTACAGACTATGTGTCAAAATTAATATACCCTTAGGATAGGGTATAATTAATTTCTAAATAGAATTCGTAGATATATTTTAACAGAGCAATTAGCATCTAGAACACGATTTTCAAATGCCATTTCGAATTCTGCTCTACAATTTTATACATGGGAAATATAACAAATATGAATCGGCTGCAGCTCCTACAAAACAAGGCTATGAAGATAATACTGGAGTGAAGCTTATATAGTGGATGATATCATGCTTGCAGTGGTTAAGTATTAAGCATAGAATCATCTACAATCCATTATTATTTTATTTAAAATAAGGTATAAAATGTTTCCTAGTTACCGGTATTCAAATTTACAATAAATTCAAAATATTCAACCATATAATTTAAGATCAGATTCAAATTTTAGATTGCAATTCTTAGAGATCAAAGAACTCAAAATATGCTAATGTATAAAGGACTCAAACTATTTAATGAACTACAAACCTATTGAAATACAAAATGAGACAGTCTTAAAAAGATTTAAATAGTTACTTGCTAATTTTTTTTATATTAGTATCTTATTATTATATTATATTAACTTAGTTAAAATGTTTAATATTCAAATACATGTCATTAATTATATACTAGATACACAAACATACATGCCATCTCAATGTCGGTTACGTGCCTGTGTCCAGCAACCCAGACAGTTTGTCTGTTAATGAATATTGAACTACTATTCATTGGTTTTGCCAACAAAAGTATAACAACTTCAGCTTGGAAAACACTTCTATGATCAGGAAGTGATAGAGTTGTGTATATCAAATTCTTCTGTTCTAAAATCTATTTCCATCCATCTGTGTACATTTCAGGGGCTACAAATGTTTTCATACGTCGATCGTCCAGAAGGTTGTTTCTGCACCAAATTGAAAACTTGTCACTTTGTTAACAAAGGGTATATAAGGGTAATGTTATCATTTTAGATATTCGCATATCATTAGCGAAAGCAGATAAATCTGAATCCTTTAAGACCATCCCTATATCATTTATATCATAGCGAGTATGAAGATAATTGGTCCAATATGACTGCATTGAGGAACTTCGGAGGTTGCTTTCATTGGATCAGTTACTGGGAATCAGAAAAGGACTTGGATTTGTCGATCTTCGAAGTGCGATTTTATCCATGTAACAAATATGGGTTAAGAGCCAAGCAATTTCAGTTTAAGAACTATCAATGGTTAAGCAATTTTGTCAAACGCTTTGCAATCCGTGGGAACAGACCTAACTGATACTATTTCCTATAGGCGTTACATGCGTAATTCTTAAATCCCCTCTAATGTGTCGGTATGATGTAAGAATCAGTGATATATATATACAAAATTCATAAAAGAGTAATAAAATATCATTAAACAATTTACTACATTATTTTTAATTATAAACAATTTGCAATTGCATTTCGTTTCAACTTACCCATTTGAAGTTAAACTGATTCTTGTATGCTTCTTTTTTTGCCATTTGCAGATTCTCCAGTACCACTCCAGTGTTATCATCATCATTATTATTTACTTTCTACAGATCGCCTTCTGCAACTCACAAATTATGGAGCACACAGCATCCCCTGATTATTTCGTACATTTACAAAAATAACCCATTGATATTAATAACACCAGTGGGGCAGTGTAGAAAGTAACTCCATATACAAATAGACATACGAAATTTGCAGCAAGGCGATTCCTCGTCGGCTGATATTCTTTTCTCAGCCAGCAACAACTCCCTCCTCATTGGCTTTGCATCAATCCTAGTCACCACCCGACCTGGAAGACAATGCTTTCTCGGACAACATCCTAAAACGTCGTTAAATTTTGGGAAAAAAAGCAAAATAAAATATTTAAAAGGGCAAAATAGAAATAAACGTCTTTTCCGCATCACAAATACATTGCAAAGTTATTAAAATAAATCCATGGCAGTTAACATACGCTGTATTGTGTGCATGGCTTTTGGTGTATTTAAAACCACAAATTATGTTTCAGATTCTTCTATTTCTCATTTTATAGCAAACCCTTTTTTGGGCACTGGTGGATGGCGTTAAAATATAGTGGGTCTCAATACATATAAGTTTAACGTTTCATAAAGTCAGTCTGATATCTGTGTCATGTTACTCAGATTTGACAGTTTGCCATACCAATTTTTGTTGCTAGAATACTTATTGTTAGTAAATTTAAAGTAAGTAGTTCATTGTAACTTAATAAAACAACCATGTCTTTTTCTGTGTAGTTTGTGATAATATCTTCATTGAAATCTCAGTCCAAATCTTCGTCCAAACTTGTTGACTGATGACGTAGACAGTGTTACCACTAACTACACCCACCTCTGCTTCCAACCCCATTTCCCGAAGATACTCTTACGGGCATAATATTTACCATTTGTGAGAGAAAAACTGTGACTGATTGTATGTATCAAAATTCTAGTAACAATTCAGTTAAATAGTGAAATTTTCAACAGGGCCTGGTTAAGTTTTTCGGTCTACATAAAGCACCTTTTCGTCCAGAAATTGTTTAATTTTAGTGAAAAAAATTAATTTTCGGAATTAGTTAATAATGTGAACAACTTGAGTTCCTGCCAAATTTATTATTTCTGTAGATAAATGTGTGCATAAAAATCCATGTTTGCCGTTTCACAGTCATTACTGGCAAGTAACAAACAAGTTTTGGGTTGTGAAATATTCAGATATAGCTTTAGATCTACCACATTGAGCCTGATTATAATGGGATTTTGTTTCATTAACTTGAGCGGACTTACTGAAATAGTAAGTGAAATGAAGATTTAATAATTAACACACACAGAAATGAAAACTTGAAAGCTTTCGTCTGCATTTCTTCCTTAAATAACTTTATATTAGCAAATATTAGGTAATTCAAAAATGTATTTTCGAATATTTTCAGTTTGGGTGCATATACATTTTTTAACAGTTTTCCTTACTTGCTTACTTTTGCTTAAGTTAATTATTACTAGAGCATTTGAGAGAAATTTAATTAGCTTTTAGTTTAACATTTTCAAATATTTTGCAGGATTTGCGTACGAAAATTATTTTCCATCAATATTAACTCTTGCAATACTTATTCTTCCGGTAGTCAAGCTAATGCGCAAAAATTTAGTCGAATCACTTATATTTAATAGTATTTTGTAATTTGTTGCTGCTTCATTAGCATTATGGCCAATAGTTATTAATTAAGCCTGTGTCGCGATGCCAACTTCTTCCTGCTGAGGTAGATCTCCGAATATAAATTAGTTTTTCTTCCACATATTTAACATGTTTTTCAAGTTCGGTTTTTTCCCCTGCGCCATTATTACTGCACCGAATGAAATAAAAACGAATGCCTTAACATTTAAATACTGGTATAACAACTGGGAATGGTTGGTACATTTTAAAGTTCTCCTTCGAATTTTCCATATAAGCGATCTGAATGTCTAAACTCGTAACTCTAAACCCATTTTAAAATTTCTTGAAAATAATTAAATTTACAACTGCGAAAATTGGACACGAAAAAACAATAAAAAAACAGAGCATCCACTAAGAAGACATTTACCTAATTCCCGCCCAAAAAAAAACCATACATTTAATACAGATAGGTATAGAAGCTGAGATCAACCTGTAGCCACTACCTAATATTTTCAACTTTATTTTAAGTTAATAAATTTCTCCAACTAAATCCAACAACTTGCAACCAAAACCTACCATAACACAATCTATTGCATTGCCGCACCAATTACACAGAAAACATTTTTTGCTTGCGCCTATCCAATTCCTTATTTCTGAAATTACAATTTTCAAAACAACTCAAGAACAATACTCACGACTCATGTGCGCACGCGAGCGGACATTTTCTGGTTTTGGATAAATTCAACCACTTGCGCGGGATGTAGTAAAAATATAAATTGCTCACACGAATTTAAAAAACTGAGAGCTCACGCGAGTAAAAAATAAGACGTGAGCTAATTGCGTGCGTTTCCGTCCATGTACGTGTAGAATCGAAATCGATCTACACGATTTCTTTTCTTTTGGTGACTAATATGGTTTTAGAATCATGATTATGATTAGTTCTTCCAACTTCCATTGCATTTAAACGCACTTTAACCTGAGTACTGCTAGGCAGTGGTACGAAAAATTGGTACAGACAATAAATTAGAAAAGTTTCCGCGTCAGTTTTGAGTTGAAATCAGACAATAAATATAACTATCAGACTTTATAGAGTAAGTCTATATTTTTCTTGAGACATATTTCTTCAAAATTAGCAAGGGTTGTATTTTATTAAAATATGCACCAAATAAGCAAAAATTCAATAGTAAATAGTTTTAAGAAGTATTTTCGAAAAGACATATTGCAAGTAAGGATTCAAGATTCACTGGTACGCCTCATATATATTAAATCATCTTCTTTTTTAATTTAAAAATAATAATAGTTACTGCAAATTATGATTCTTCAAAATAACAGAGAAGAACAACCATACACACAATAAAAAATAGACAATTTCTTTGACATTGAGATGAATATTGCATTTCATATTATTCATATCTGGAAAACATAATTTTAATTTTCGAACTTCTTATGTTCAGCGAATCAGTTCTCCAATAAGGTAGGGTCGCAGTTAATGTCGAAATATTCGAATGTTAAAAGAGTCAATCATAAATATTTACAAAAAAACCGACCTTTATCGTCTTTACTATTCGCGTTTATGAACAGCAAAATTTTTTTTTGATATATGTATATTGATTTTGTATTTCTTTTTTAAATTTTGTTCAACGTCGTATCTTTTTGGTTAATAAAACTTCTTCGTCTAATAAAATGGAAATGTGCAATTCTCAAAAGCCAAACAGGAACACAGTTCAACTTTAATCCAACACCTTATAAGGAGTACCGCGCTTATATTACTCGCTTGATTTAAAACCACAGACTAAGCACATTTTTATACCTCTTTTAATATAGGAGGAATATTCACTTCAGGTCTTAACATACCACTTTTGTTTTTATTCACGAAAGTATATGTATACTCAGAGATCGAATAAGCAAACTCCGATGGATAGAAAAGTCTATATATTTCCAATCTCAATTAATTGGTGATTTCAATTTTGACTACACAATCACCACGATAGTGGTACATACCTATCTGCAATAGTATCCAACCAATTCGACCTAAAAATTTAGCAACAGATTTAAAGAATAAAATTATAGGCGTCCATTTGCCGAAACCATAAAATGCAATTAAAATTTTCAATTTTAGCAAAATAAACGTTGAATCCTTCGTACCCATGGCCAAGGAAAAAGTATGGACTCATGTTTGTGTTGTGTGTATCCGTGGCCTGTGTTCCTCTCGCCCTCAGGTGGTAATTAATTTCATGTTTTATCAGATGGTTTCTCAAAGCGTCGCCCCCTCTTCACAAATGTGGTGGTATTGCTGTACCCCAAGGGATTCAACATGATTTCCGCAAATGTTCAGTACATATCGGTTTTCTACTAGCACGTCGTACACACATACATACACATGATCCCATGCTGAGCGTTGAGTATAATATGTTATGGGTGGTAGTGGTAGCTGTCCAATTTGAATTTCCAATTTCACTGATGAATCCATAAACCACATGAATACAATAGAGGCCGGAAAATTACTTAACTCAAATAGGTTGTGGTATACACAGGCTGCTGCTTGACTCTGTTAGTGGAGGAGCATAAAATTCACTAAATCTACCCCAATTTTTATGTTCCATACAGGCAATCTCCTTCGCAAAGCAATTGTCGGTGTCATTAATATAAACACATAGTCGTCTTGCCTTCACCGCGAGGGCTAAGCACACTAAAGCGAGTAAAAAATTAAATCGGCTTTTTGGCCATCGTATATTTTGATTCCACCAAAGGGCGAACACAGCAACACAAAGTAAGATAGTACAAGTCTAGTAGTGAACCGGGTCAAAATGAGATTTTATTTTGTTTTATTCGCTGGATGAGCACATATCCTTTTGACCTTATTTAGCACACAATGATTTAAATCGGATTTCCGGCTGTGTACCTGCAGAAACATTCGTCGACTACAAACCTATTATAACTACAGACTGTGTTCAGTCGTCTCCCTCAAGCCTTAACTGCAAAATATCAATGACTTTATCAGTCCGTTATGAGTTTTGGATCATTTCCATCCTTCAGGGAAAGATAAATTTATTAATGTTTGAGTGATAATGAGCGATGGAACAGGATATTATTGTAACGCCATTTTAATTAACATACAAAAATGACCAGAACATATTATATGAGTTCTTACGTCCCAAACTGTAAGAACATTGAGATAATGCAATTTGTTCGTTCAGAACAATCATTTAGGCGGTAAGATTGACGCAGTTGTGCTAGGCTGATACCCAGTGTGTGGCCTTCCATGTTGGGAGTGGTGCCATCGGGGTAGCTTGCCGACCACATTAAAGGCTTTTAATTTATAGGGAGACAAGTCTAGCCTCGGATACGAATTTCCGCCAAATGGCAACCAGAAGAAAGCCAAGCAGCAGGCTGCTGGCTTTAAAACCGGAACCGGAACGTAGGCTCTTCGAAACAACAGTCAGTTTTTAAGCAGCTTTTTCAAATGTTATTAAATTGGCATCATATAGAGAGAGTGGTGAGGCAAGAGGAGAAAAACCAGGCCCGCCCCCAAGAATAGAATAAGTTGCTTAGCTATAAAAAAGCTTAAGAACAAAAATGCCGACGGCACTAATGGTCAACTAGCAGAGCTCTCCAAATACGGAGGTGATGTTTTGATAGGGCGCATGTACCAAATCATCATTCAACTTTGGGTGGATGCCCTTTGGGTGGATGCATGCCCGATGTCTGGACCATCAGCTCCATATGCCCCATCTACAAGAAAGGCGATTATATATCATGCAAAATCTATTTCAGTTCGGCAGATCAGCGGTAGACCAAATTTAGACACTTAGTAAGATCCTGGAAAAGACCTACGAATTTAAAGTCGGTAGACGTCATTGATTCATAAAGAAAAAAATAAAAAGTAAAAAAGAAATAAGAGTATAGAAGGAATTTGAAAACTAATGACAAGATAAAGTGCATATGTATGGCATAATCTCCTTGTATTTGTAATGAAGTAGAATTAAGTTGAATATTTGGCACCACCAAAGAGTAATGCCTCAGAGGTGTATCAACTTTCCAAACACTTGTCTTTGGAGAAGTAAGAGATTAGTTGTCAAAACAAAACACTTTTTTAATAAATCCAAGTTTAAATTTAAAATCAAGAGACGTTTGCAATCTCAGAAGTAGGATATCGACATAAAAATAACTAATAAACATAAGGAAAGGCTACAGTCCGCCTGGGGCGAACAGTATGATACCCTTTCCATATCACTATATGCCCCAAATAAAAACGCATTAAGAAGATAATGGATAGCTTTTATTTCATTCTATTAAATATAAAAAAATATATTTAAAAAAAAAAGGCCCCAAAAAGAGGGCCAAAAACTTTGTATAGGCGATATATTGGAAAAAATTTGGCTAAATAACTTGTTTAACTTTATTTTTGGGTTTCTATGAACATTTTCGAAGAAAACAGGATTTAATAAATAACGCCCATAAAAAGTAGGCGTGGCAAAAATCTTTATATAACAAAACTTTTAAATGAAGGCAGTGCCTACATATCTTGTGAAGGTTGTAACACACTCGACCTCTCTAACTTAAGCTTTAAAACGGTTTATTCTAAATTGTGGGCGTATTCAAAAAAATTTTACACTTAACCATTTCGGAGCCATAGGCAAGATGTGGTCCAAATTTCAGCTTCCTAGCTTAATTTTAAAGGCCTAAAAATTGCGTACGGACAGACGGACATTGCTAAATGGTCTTAGAATTTGGCCCTGATCAGAAATATATATACTTTTATGGGTCTACAACGAATATTAGGGGGTGTTACTAACTATGTGTCAAAATTAATATACCCTTAGGGTAGGGTATGGAAAGTGAAAATGTCATATGTTCCGAGAAAACATTATTGAAGCGTTAACCGCGGCTGACGTAGAATTCGTGGAGACGCATGTTGAAATTCTCATCGAGGTGTTGCGCTTATTAAAAGAACCCGGCTTGGAACTTAATATGAAGAAGTGTAAGTTCGCACTTAACGAAATCGATTACCTTGGTTATCGGATGGCATCCGCCCTAATGACAATCACTTAGAAGCGATTCAGAGGTGTAATGGGTTGTTTTCCTATTTCCGTCGCTTCGTCCCAGGGTTCTCCTGCATTGCCAGGACATTGACAAATTTAAAGGGTGATCCATTTCGAGGCTCCCTACTTTTTTAAAGAAAAAAACACAGAAAATTCAAATTTAATGGAGAATGTTTATTATCAGTTAAAAGAACATTCTTTGGCATTTATTTTTTGAAGATTATGTCTATCAAATGTTGGCCGTTGCTACGTCGCAGATGGTCCATCCGTTGAGTCCAATTTTCGATCGCTCGTTCGAGCATTTCGACTGGTAACTGGCGAATGACACGCGTGATGTTTTCCTCCAAGGCCTGAATCGAAGCGGGTTTGTCGGCATAAGCTTTTGACTTTACATATCCCCACAGGAAA
The DNA here is from genome assembly GCA_963576555.1 of Ferdinandea cuprea. Classification (NCBI taxonomy): domain Eukaryota; kingdom Metazoa; phylum Arthropoda; class Insecta; order Diptera; family Syrphidae; genus Ferdinandea; species Ferdinandea cuprea. The sequence continues at coordinate 80,725,369 of OY754958.1, read as the reverse complement.
AAGTCTAACGGTGTGATATCACACGATCTTGGTGGCCAATCGACCGGCCCAAAACGTGAAATTATGTGCTCACCGAAATGTTCTCTCAATAAGTCCATTGATTGATGCAATGTGTGGGAAGTGGCGCCGTCTTGCTGAAACCAAATGTCGCCGAGATCACGAGCTTCAATTTCAGGCATCAAATAGTCGGTTATCATGGCACGATAACGGTCGCCATTCACGGTTACGTTCGCACCGGCATAATTTTTAAAGAAATATGGACCGATGATTCCACCGGCCCACAAACCACACCAAACCGTTGTTTTTTCTGGATCCAGTGGCAGTTCTTCAATCTCTTCAGGTTGCTCTTCGTCCCAAATGCGGCAATTTTGTTTGTTTACATACCCATTGAGCCAGAAATCGGCCTCATCGCTAAACAAAATTTGCCTCGAAAACGTCGGATCTTCTTGGAACTTTTCAAGAGCCCATAGAGCGAAGCTATGTCGCTTGGGAAGGTCGAGCGGCTTCAGTTGTTGCACAAGCTGTATTTTGTACGCTTTCAATTTAAGATCTTGACGTACAATGCGCCAAGTCGTTCCATACGTCAGTTCGAGTTGCTGCGAACGGCGCCGAATCGACTCTCTACGGTCTTCGTGTACACTCTCAGCTACGGCCGCTATATTTTCTTCACAGCGTGCTGGACGTGGTCTATTCGGTCGAATATTATCCAATAATGAATGCTGGGTCTCAAAATGGGTGATGGTGTTGCGAATAGTACGCTCAGTAGCCCGATTATGTTGACCATAAGTTGAGCGAAGTGCACGAAACACATTCCTCACAGAACGTGAATTTTCATAATAAAGTTGAACAATTTGTAAACGTTGTTCACGCGTAAGTCTTTCCATTATGAAATGCCAAACAATACTAAACAAAAATAACATAACAGCATGACATGACTCACACGTGATCTGTCAAAAAAGGCTATTGAAAAAAGTATCTCTACTTGGATCACCCGTTACTAAGGAAAGATTCAATGTTTTCTTGGACTGATGAGTGTACTGAAGCCTTTGAGCAGCTAAGAAATAAACTAGTTTCTTCGCAAATTTAATACGATCCCAAACGGGAAACGGAGTTGCACTGTGATGCCACCGCACATGGTTTTCGGGCCGCACTTATGCAAAGACAGAATGACAAGAAGTTAGTGACTGAGAGGCCTTATCGTAAGCGCTGAAAAAGGAAGACGTAAATCCGTAGCCAAGTGGGCTTAAGCTTTTGAGAACTACAATTATCAATTTGAACATCGGAAAGGGGAAAGAATAGCTCATGTTGATGCGCTTGGTCGTGTGCCCGCCATCGGGGCAATAACGAGTGAAGACTCGGATCTGAATATCCAAATTTCCAAGATGCACGATGGGAACATGCAGTCTATCCGAGAAAAATTAGAAGCCTAAGAAGTACCCGGGTATGTGCTAGAAGATGGGTTAGTTCGTGTCGGTCCGCAGAACAGTTGTCAACTCCAAGGAACTAGAAGAAAACGTAATCAAGAAAAAAACATAAGGAAAGGCTACAGTCCGCTTGAGGCGAACAGTATGATACCCTATCCATATCCCTATATGCCCCAAAGAAAAAAGCATTAAGAAGATGATGGATAGCATTTTATTTAGTTCTATTAATTAAAAAAAAAATAATTTTTTTTTTTTGAAAAAACGCCCCCAATAAGTGGGCGTGGCCAAAAACTTTGTATGGGCGATATGTTGGAAAAAATATTGGGTAAATATTTTGTTAATTAGTTTTTTTCGCTTTCTGTGAACATTTTCGAAGAAAACAGCATTTTATTTTTATTTAGTTCTATTAATTAAAAAAATAATAATTTTTTTTTTGAAAAAACCCCCACAAAAAGTAGGCGTGGCAAATAACTTTATATGACAAACTTATAAAGGAGAGCAGTGCCTACATATCTTGTGAAGGTTGTAACACTCTATCTCTCTAACTTTAGCTTTAAAACGGTTTTTTCTAAATTGTGGGCGTGGCAGTGGGCGTATTCAAAAAAATTTTACACTTAACGATTTTAGCTTCCTAGCTTAATTTTAAAGACCTAAAAATTGCGTACGGACGGACGGACGGACGGGCATTGCTAGATAGTCTTAGGATTTGGTCCTGATCATAAATATATATACTTTTATGGGTCTACGGCGAATATTAAGGGGTGTTACAAGCTATGTGTCAAAATTAATATACCCTTAGGATAGGGTTATATCCTTTTAACACTCCCGGAACAAGAGAAACGATAAGCGCCCTGGACCGATATTTTGAATATTAAAGTCGTCCAGATCGTTTAACGTCACAGGAATTTGGTAAATTTCTGGAGGAAAATAACATTGAGCATATTAAAGTAGCTGTAGCGTCTCCTCAGTCGAATGGCCAGGTTAAAAGGATAAACTGAGTTTTGAAGGTAATGTAAACAAAGATGTTGAGTCCTCCGAGTGCGCCGATTGGAAACTGTAGTTGACCAGGGTTGATTATGCCATAAATAATACTAACCATTCAAGCACGGGGTCGTCCCCAAGTAAGCTCGAAGTAGAACAACGGGGAAGTGTCATCGACTAGCTGACTGAGCATTTGGTTGAGAAATACAGTGATGACGCGCGTATAGATTTGACCAGGTTGCGACATGAAGCCTCCGAAGCAATCGAAAAGTCCCAGCTGTACAACATGAACTATTTCAATGAGCACCATACCTCGCCAAGCAGTTTAGCGTCGACGAATTTGTAGTAAGGTTTTCAAGTAATGCAGGCATTTTACATTCAAGTAGACAAAAGAGATGAGTCGAGTGCAATAAAATTTACGGAAGAACTAGAATTAAGTTGAATATTTGCACCACCGAAAGGTAGTGCCTCAGAGACGTATCACTTTCTAAATATCTCTTTTAAAATTTGTAACAATGTTCCAAAAACTTGTCTTTAGAGAAGTAAGAGATTAGTTGTCAAAGAAAAGGAACACTTTTTTCAAAAAATCCAAGTTTAAATTTAGAATCAGGAGAAGTTTACAATATATATTTTTATTTCAGTGGTTTTAAAGAAAAGAAGTATGTGGTGTTATTAAATTTTTTTCTCAGCATCACAACAACAAAGCATGCAACGCATATAAAACATTTTGGTAAGCGTATGTAATATTGCACAAGAGAACGATCATCGCTGCTAAGGAATTTCATGAAAATGACTTGGCATGGCCAATATCTATGAATTCTAAGGACACTTTAACTGTTATTTATTTTGTTTATATTTTTTTTTATTTTCAATCGTAGTAGTGTGCATAAAACCCGCGAGCAATATTCCAAAATAGTTCCCGCTCACAAAATCTAAATATGGCATCATGTAGAGCAATAACATTTCAACTTAATAGTATGCTTTTGATCCATATCTGATGAGTGGTTTAGAAATAACACGGGTTTTAATGTACATTTGTTTTCATTTATGGTCAATGTGAAATGGAAAATCCAAAAAAATCGCATTCAAGCCCATGTCATTTTAACTCATATTTATTTTTGGCAAGTATTTGACATTCCTTAAGAATTCATCGCAGAAGTTCACCGAAGACTTTTAAAATGGTACCTATTTGGATGCACTAGTCTACATCCGCTTAGGAACTTAGCGGCAAAATTACGCTAGGGTTAGCGTACATATATAGTTTTCTTTGTTTTTAACATACAAGTTCAAAATAATCGTATATACGCTTTTCAAAATAAACACCGCAAAATGTCTCTAAAACTGTAATTTTTTTTTTTTTTTTTGTTTGTTTTTTATATTTTATGTTTAAAAAGACCGAACATTTTGTTTTTAATTAACTAATTTTTTTTTCCAGACAAGAATCAAATTTGGTAAATGCCAGCAAACATACCAATATATATGAATAAACTAAGCTACGTAGCAGCCAATGTTATGAACTATTTACAGATCAGGAATCGTGATCTCGATAAAGAGTAAAATAATGTGTATTTGTTGTAATGCATGCTAATTGATGATTCATATATATCTTTTCTGATAATTAAATATGGCTATTGTTTTAATAAATTCAATTGTTACATTGTATTTAGCAGACATGGCTTCTTCTTGCTCAAAAACAAAAAATGTTTAATAAGTCAGAAATTCCTGAAGTATATAAATATTAGTACCTATTTTTTATTATAAATAGATACTACATACGTTAATACAAAATTTGTCTGTGTCAAGAAATTTTTGTAAATTATTTAAAAAAAAAATTATAAAAATTCGACAAATGGCGGAATTTTTTTTTACAAAATTTAAAATATTTCATAAATAAATATAGCCGATTGGTCAAACGAGTAGGTGCCATCTTATTCGGGATGACGAAAATCCTGATTTTTTGGTCCTAGGGCACTGATTTTAATAAATTTTTTCATCTGGCAGCCTTAGGTCGTTCGTGGGAGAGCTTAGTCTTTTTTTTAGCATTATACGCTGTCAGATCTATGACAGAGTGCTTATTGGGTCATAGTTGTTGAAATACGAACCGCTCATTATAATAGACATTAGCCATGCAATCCGTTCGCATTTAAAAATGTTATTGATGATTTCATGGAACTATTATTCTAGCATCCAAAGTATCTCCAACTAGAGTACATATTCTTAACTCATTTCATCAATCCAATGAAATGGTGTAAATTTAAAATTCTCTTAACGCCTCTTTTTCTTTCTTAGTGCACGTCGAGCAGATAAGCTGGTGCTAGACGTTCTTGTTCATAGGAGCTCAATCCACGAAGCGTATGATTACCCGTTGGCGCTAATTTTAAATTGTTGCTAATTAACAGACTCGTAATTGCCGCAGTTCCCATATCGCCCAAAGGCAAAAGTTCGCTGCTTCTTTATTTTTTCATCCAGCCAAATGCCAAATGAATCATTGTATCCGTTCAGCAATTAGCTCCAGCTTCGCTGAAAGATCAATAAAGTTGGAACGGAGAGTGAGAAATTATGTATTTATATTCAAAGGGTAACCACAATCTCCAGTTTACTGCATATTCAATGCAATCGACATAATACTGAATTACAGTACAACATCCCTTTCTCTTAGACCAGCATTAGGCGAAAAGTTTTGAAATTAGATGAATAAACTTTGACTTCTGTGTATGGTCGAACGAGCTAAATCCGGTAGTACATTTCCCGCAAATATGATTCAACTCAGAGTTATTTAGAAGATTTAGTTCTCCCTCCTTTTCTCTGTGTAAAGTTTCTGGTGTTGGGCAACTTCGAAATTCATTGAAATGGGTGGGATGACGGCGTGTTACTTCGTATATGCCAAAGTTTCGACAGAAAATTTAAGAGCAACTAATGGCAGGAAAACTATGAATCGAAGAAAAGATGCTCGCATTTCGGAAAGTAGATTTAATTGGAACTCATAAGTAAGAAACTGTGCAAAGCTGTAATAATGCACTCGAACTTCACATATAGAAAAAATGAATTGCCACAACAAATTTAATATAAGATGATGCATTTCCGAAACTATATTGCAAACAAAATAGATAATTTTTAAAGTATTCCATAAGATGAGTCAGTGTAAATATGACCGACATGTGCTGTACGTTAATTTTTCATGAAATTCAGATAACAACACTGTATTATATTATATTAATTTTTAATTATTTATTAGTTATTAAATTAATCCATATAATAATAGCCAAGTCAATTTTCTTTAATAGTACTAAGTTGCTTGTTAACTTATTAAGCATAATAAATGATGAAGAGATTTTTGTTACGTTACAAGTAAATAGTTACAATATTCGAGAGGAAAATTAAGCCAAATGCGTAAATAAAGATTAGTAGTAACCCTTTCGGTATTTTGATTCCATATAGCGTCACTCATATTTCCACCCATATTTGCTCTGTATGTGCATATTTTTCGGTTTTATTTATTTTTGTTGTTGTTTTATTTTTTGCGGTATTAATTTTGAACTTGAACAGTATTACAAGCATTTTTTATTTTTATTAAAACGCCAATGGTTCTTTCATTCATTTTGGCACAAGGTTCTGAATTTAATTTTTTCAGAAGACTTTTTTAGTTTTTTTTAATGTTTAGGTAGATAACAGGCTCATAATTAATGAAGTAACGTTATCGTATAAGTTGGGTAATTTCGATTTAATCTCATTAATTTTTTTTGTGTTTCTAATGGCAAAAAATGTTAGCACCCAAACAATTCTATGTTCTTATTAGGAGTAAAAGTAGCAAGAAAATATAAAGAAATAATTGTTTACCTATAAAATAAAAAAGAGGTACCGAGAAAAACTTTTTGTCATTTCAAATTAACGGTAACAATAAATTCCTATGTTTTTTATCGATGATTAGCGGTCTCTCTAAATTTATTGGTATGAGTAAGTCTCCCATTAATTAAATTTTTGTTCAACGTGGAAAAAGAACAAATACCTACAATGTGAAAGAACTAAGGTAGGTGACCAAAATAAGGCCTACCTTAAATTTTTTCGTTAATAACTTGCAAACGACTAAAAAAAAATTACTAAATTGACTTCAGCATAAGTTCTGTTATCTATATAAAAACACAACATTTATTTGTTAAAATACAATTTGAAATATAAGTTTTTAACATTTTTAAAAACATGTTCCGAATAAGGTCAATACATAATTTTGTACAATTACTTTCGTTATTCTGTTAAAATAAGAAGTATTTTCTCATAAAACAAATGAAACAACGTAGTTTATTATTTATATATATATATATATATATATATATTATGTTTAAAAGAACTAGAAAGAAAAATGAAAATAAAAAAAAAATTTGAATTTGAATTCAATAAATTATTTTGAGTAAGGAGATCATTATTAAGAATTAAATTTAAAGTAAGCTTAAAGTTTCACTTAAGTTTTGGTACAATCACCAGGACAACCGAATCCTTCATCATCTTCCGTTTAGTTTATGGTACCACATACCACAATTTTGTTACTGTCTCATATCTTCCATTCGGTCTTCTTTACATGCTTGACAGTACCATGCTCCGGTGTTATCACCTTTTTGTTTAGCTGCGCTTATGGCTGATAATGAATTGAACGACGTTGAGGAGTTAGATGATGTCGATTGGCGTTTGTCGTTAAATAAATCTTTGGTTTCCTCTTGGCCTTTGAAACTAAGGGCCTTCTTCCGGGGTGCTGTTTTATTAATTTTAAATTTCGGAGTGGGTAAGAACTTTTAAAAGGGAGATTTTTCCGTTTCCTGATTGTAGCATTGCAGCTAATTGAAAATTCGAACCAACTTCTCCGACCTATCGACTCAACATATAGTTTGTCACGCCATATTTACAATGCAATACAAGAGATTAGCCATTACAATCCGAGTACAATAAAGTAAGACGTTAATATTAATTTGTATTAACACGGGCTATACCGTCAGCTAGTTACAATAACAATTATAGTAATTACATATACTTTCTTTGTGTGCCTCTTTTTGACAGCTGTAAGTACAGTAAGTCTGATTTAAGTTGGTATACATTATTTTCACATTGGTAAGTACGAGTATTTCTGTTATCACAAAAAAAATTGTATACATCAGATTATTCATATCAAACAATATTATTTATTGAAACAAAATTATTTTAGAAATTATTTTAATGAATTATCAAGCTGCTGCCAACCCTCAATAAATCTTCCCCTTTCAGAATCGTATTCTGCCTTATTTTCGTATTCTTATTTCGTTACTTATGATACTATGATCTACTTCGTTAAGTTCGTTTATGGCATTTTTATGCTATCAGTAAAGTGAGGAAGACGCGTATCTGAGCTCTTGCATAGACTTAATAGTAAGTAGGTATGAGTTTTCTTAACCCTCTACCGCATACGAAGCCATATGGCTTTGCATCTTCGTAGCGTATCTTTACTTCCCCTGTAATTCGAAATGAACAAGTTGCAACGCGATTTGTTAGCGTAACCTATCTATCACACACAACGATAAATATTCTTGGTATCTGCCAAACAACGACGACAGGACTATTCGTGTTTGCAATTCAGTCTACCGATCGAGTGCTTGCAATAGAGTGCAGGAATAATTATTATTTTAAGTGCTAGTTAGAGTGATTAATTGGTAAGTAAATTGAATAAAGAAATACATTTTGTGAAAAGTGTTGAGTTCTGATTGTTACTAATGCATTTTGAAAGAAAAAAATATATTAGTATAGATTTGTGAGCGTTTTTATTACTAACGCCATATATGGCTTCGTATGCATTGGTGGCTGTTTCCTTCTATTAATTTCTATCCTTTTGGTGTCGTGTTCAATATTTTTTTGTCTGCTTCAGCAATGAATCCTCTTCAATTCTATGGTAAATCGTTGCATGTAAATTGCATACCTGGGGATGGAACAATAAGTGATGACGATCTAGCACCAGATTCTGATATGGAATTTGAAGACCAACCAAATCCTGTAAATGGTGATATTGATTGCTTTATAGTAGATGAAACCGACACAGAGTCTGAACTCGACAATGAAGCCGCCGTTGCCTCAACATCAAAGCAAAAAAAAGTAAAGAAAACAAGTATGAAGAAAACTAAAGTTTTTTGGAAAAAAGGACACTTGGCCCCATTCGACGAACACAACTTCAAATTTATGGGAGTTACTGAATTGCCGGAAACTGTAAAAGCCTTGAAGACACCAGCAGATTTTTTTTCGTTCTTCTTTACTGATGATGTGATTACATTTATTGTAGAGCAAATAAATATTAAAGCACTTCAAGACGACATAAATAAGCCTGTAAATATTAAAAAAATCGAAATGGAGCAATTTATCGGCATTGTAATTTATATGTCATGTGTCCAGCTACCTTCATCAAGGCATCACTGGGGCAAAGCTGTTGGTCAGCGGAATGTTTTCGAGACGATGACATGCAATAGATGGGAAAACATTAAAAGATTCCTTCATCTCAACAACAATAACGATTTTAAGCCATTTGGGACAGAGAGATATGACAAACTTTTTAAGGTAAGACCCCTTTTGGACAAATTAAGGGAACGGATGCTGCTCATTCCAAAGGAGGAGTTCCTAGCCGTGGATGAACAAATAATACCTACTAAGTGCCGCCACGAACTTAAGCAATACAATCCAGCTAAGCCTCATAAGTGGGGTTACAAAAACCAAGTTCTCAGTGGGGTATCTGGATTCGGAAAGATACTAAATTAGTTTGGTAACTTGGTTTTATAACTAAGTCTTAATATTTCTATTTCTATGCTGTCGCCTTATAATAAACGCTTGGATTCTTTGGTGCCGCGAGAACGATTTCCATATGCCTCTCTATGACTTCAAATTGGCAATATCTGAGCATTTACGCAAAGCAGACAAAGCACCTAGAAAACGTGGACGGCAACCCACTGGATCTATTACAGGAACGCCAACATCAGTCTGCAGTAGATCCGATCGAGGAACGGATACGGAATCGATTAGTAAGCCAAAACGAAAGCGTCCCGCAAGACATCAAGATTTTCCCCTGCAATCCGTAAGAAGGGATAATTTGGGCCATTTTCCCAAATAGCAGAAGAATCGGCAAATATGCCAAAATAATTGTCCATTTCGATCATATACTTTCTGTGAGAAATGTGAAGTATATTTATGTTACAACGAAAAAAGAAACTGTTTTACTCAGTTCCATCTAAAATAGTCAAAGTGTCTTTCTTTTTTTGCAATTTTTTATTTTTTATGTGATATTATGAATTATGGTGTTTTTGTTTTTTAATATTTTTTAGGTGATATTTACTTGAATTAAGTTGTTTTTGTGTACCTACTTTTTTTTAATTTATTATGCTTTCGAATAGCTTTAATTTTTTCTTAATTTCTTTTTTCAGAACTTTTTTCTTTATAATTATAAAATTAACTATTGCGTTTTTGTTTTTTATTTAATGTTATGTAATATGATGCATGTTTTCAATCATCGAAGGTGCCAAAAAATGATACTAATGAAGTCTTAATATTTCTATTTTCAGTTAATCTATGTAAGCCTTAATGCATACGAAGCCATATATGGCTTAGTTTTTAATTTTTTTAAGTTTTTTCAATAAAAATTGTTTGAGAATAGCAGAATAAGTCTAAAACAATAGATTATTAATTTTTTTTTCTATTCGGGAAGTTTCATGCAGTAGAGGGTTAATAATATTTATTCTAACAGTTCAAGATCGATCATGATTTGGATCCTCTAGCTGGATCTGTTTTTTTAAGGATTTTTTTTTTGGATCTGAAGACAATGCGTACGAGTTTGAGGCTATACTCGCCGAAATTTTCCAGGAATATATATTTGAACCTGAACCATTTCAACATGCCATGGATTGTTAAAATCTTGTTAAAAGGAATCAAAACTGTTACTTCTGAATTTAAAAATCAAATCCATACCAACGCACACATATGTGTGGTTCCTTTTATGACTAGAAGCCCCATCTCAACCCTCTGTTTGCAGGCGGTAGGTACCCCTCACTGCTCGGGGTATGTGCTTTTCGCCAGGCAGCGCCTTTGACAACAGTACGTGGGTGGCTATACTTACCATAAGCAAAAAGCAAATACTTTCAATAAATAAAAGTGATAAATATTTTTATTATAAATATACTTAAAATTATTTTATTTCAATTTCTAAAATCTATTTTTAATGGCGCATATACTTAAATATTTCTTTAAAAGGATCTCTAAATTTTTGTTAACATTTCTTCTCCACTCGCATTCTATTATCCAGTCAGTAAAATTATTCGTAACTAGTAACTATAAAACGCCCAATTTAGAACCTCACACTGAGACTCAATTCTTTATGTATGGGTCCCATCCTCTGAAACGAGGATCGATTATCCGGATCGCTGTGATTTACTTTCTTAAGAACAATTCAATGTTCTTCCATAAATAGGACCTAAAAATAAAAGGTATATTTAGTCTTACCGCAGCGCTGCGTACATTGTCTATGCGAACCTCAAGTCCCACACCTCTTCGGAAAAATCCTCAATCTGCAGAACCTATAACACGAAGACCTCTTTTTAATTTTCGTCGTTCAAATTTGGTGTCTAATAATATGTCGACAGTAACTCAACTAATCTGCTGTAGTTCTTCTCTACAGGCAAGTTATCGAAAACGTTAAGTCTTCTGAACAACATCGCATGAGCACCAAGTTCTATTTGCCGCTGCAATTTTGTTTCCTCTACAAACTCCCTTGTCGCTAATTCTATGGATCTTTGGGTTGAATATAAGTACATTGGAATTCTATGGAGCCTACATTACATGCATAATTTCATCGCAAGTAGCTCATTTCTTATCCGCACGAACAATCTCACCAAGTTTCTAAAAATAATGTTTGGTAAATTAGCGGTTCATATACAAAACTGATTTTAAAACTTACCCCTGCTTCTTTATACTTTCCGCAAGAAATCTTACCTTTTTACGATCATGGGTTTCTTTATTTTCTCGGGGAGAATCTCACAACATTGCAACACTTTCCATATTAAGAAATGTAAATAACAGCTTACTTTTCCGTAAAATAATACAAAAAAGAGGATTTTAACACTTCCTCAAGTTTAATTAAAAAATTCCTCAAAATTAAAAAAAAAAAAAATCCTCATAAAAATCCCAAAATAAACGTAGCTATGGCAAAGTGTAAAAAGTCCAATAATAAAATAAAATTATTTTCCGGTCATTTTAGGGCATAAAGTGAAAATTTGAAAGTTATAATTTTATTTTAAATTATGTCGGTTCACATTCACATTGTAAACAGTATTACCATTGAATAAAAATATTCGGATGTGCAAATTTGTGCTCCTTAAAAGGAAATTGAACCTTGGACCCCAATGCGCTTACCACTGAACACTGAACTCTTTTTTTTAATGAAAGTTGTAATGACCATCTTCTCATCAAAATAAAACATATCATTGTTTCGATAAACTTTTTGTTCAAAGGCAAACAATTAATTAAAAACCTTCTTACCACGCAAAGAGTACAAACCTACTACCATAGTCTCATCTCCTTATGTCTGAATAATAACATGACATTTATGATTTTATATCTCTGTAATAAGTCAACAGACTCTTGGCAAGCTTCAATTAATTTATAATTGTGGTTTCACTACTACAGTCCCCAGGACTTTTATTCGTTAGCGAACAATATGGTACATGGGGTGCGAACTGCATTGTCCAAGGTCCAGCAACGGAACACTCGGTTGAATTGACAATAAATTTCCATTATTAATAGCGTTTTATCCTACCATAACTATAGAACCATGTCGGCTGTCATGGAACAAAACTCTCGTTCGGGCGAAATGTGCGCCAGCCGGCAGGGTTTCCCTGGTTTTATAAGTGAATCGTTGCAGATAATATGCTTGTAAAATTTCGATTAAACGAACGATAAACAAAGCATCGTTAGGTTCAGTGTCGGCGTGAATAGGGCGTCCTAAGAATAGTTCATAAACATACACACCTACTTTTAATTATTTAATTGGTTCTCTAATGGTAAATGGCTTTTATTTTGACTTATGTATGAATATGGCAATGTTGAATATACATACAGTGGCTCCAACTAATAATCGGATTGCAATTTTATAATATTTATAATAAGAAATACTTAGTAAAACTTAGTATATCATTTTTTTACCTTTCCCTTCCCTAAACAAAATAAGATATATAAGACAAGATAAGAATAAAATTTGCCGATAACAACCTAAAACAGATTAATACTAGAAGGTAATAATGATTCATTTAAAAGGTTTGTTGTAATAATTTGTTGAATCAGATGAAGGCAAATTTAACCTGCATGCATCAGATGGTAAGTCGTGTGTCTGGTGTAGTCAATGCCAAATTTGACTAAAAAAAACACTCGCACAAGTGTTTTACATATGTAGTTTATTACTTTTTCAATATTTTATATAGTTTTTAATATTTTAGAAAATTGTACTTGCAAGAAGAGTTTACCTACACCAGACGTTTCAGCGCGCCTAATCACTAGTCAACCTAAACAGGCTTTATTGCATTCTATATTTTATTCTAGCTATATATAATTCTTATTGAGTTTCATCAAACCCCAAGTGTGCGACAAAAAAGTGTCCAATCAATGTCCAACTGCCGTAAGTTGTACTAATGTGCTCCACAAAGTAGATGCTAAAAGCATTATTATATTTTCTTTAATATGCTTAAAGTCAGCTTTGTCTGATTATTCGTTGAATGCGTAAAGTTGTGGTTAATGTTTGCTGAAGAATGTGAAATGTTATATGTGTTTTTATTAATTGTTTAACATAAGGGAAGGAAAAGGGAATACAACGTTTTTTTAAACTCCACTTTTTTCTTATTTTATAATATATTTTTTTTAAAAAATATAAATAAAAATAAAAATAAATAAAAAGGAAAGGCTACAGTCCCCCTGGGACTAAACAAAAAAACATATTGTTGAAAAATGCCCTTAAAAAAATGAATTTGGAAAAAAAACTTCGTATGTAAAACTGGGTATACCTGTATTAGGAGCCTGCCCCTGCATTATCGTTCGCAAATAGAAAATAATTTGCTGGACAATCATGCACTTGTACAGTATTTTAAATTTCCGGGACTGACCGAGACATCTTTAAAATGAAATAGGTTAAAACTAAGTTATTATGCTCAATTGATTTTTATTTTAAATCAGTTCTCTACTAACCAGTACTTCTGAGAAAATACTACGGTCCTTTAGTTATGTATAATGTATCATTGTCATTATTTCGGTGGCGTACAAAAATCTTTAAGCTCAAAGGTATGGGACTAATGAAAAAAGCGAAGTAATAAATGCTTGATATTGTTTTTTTTTTAGAATGAGTCAAACTAAGGACTTTTCGACAAAAAAAACATCGCAAATGTATATGTGTTAAAACCTTATACTAAATTAGGCAGCGCTACAGTCGGGGTAGCAAAGCAAAGCCTTTCTCTGCTGCGTTGTCCATCCGTATTAAAGTCGAATATTCTGCGGACGGAGTTTTGGTGTTCATCCGCTTTACATGTCCATTCCCTGCCATCTCAATCTCCAATCTCCATGTGCAGTTTTTTGACCAGGTCGATGTCGCCGTGCAGCTTGTCAACTTAGTTAAGGCGATGCAATACCTCATTCATAACAGTCTATTACGGGGTTTCAAGTTAAAGGAGAAAGCTGAAATTATACGGCCTAAAGTGTTTGAAGCCCACAACAACTGCCTCGCATACAATTAAGATAGAAGTTAAGGTCTTAATAAAATTAAAAAAAATTGCTCTATATATTTTGTTTGCCTCACCTACTTTTTACATGCGTTTTCTTAGAAAATGTATAGACAAAAATTGTATCACAAAATTACGAAGCCATTTTTTGGTCCACTCCCATTATTTGAGGGGAAAAAAAGTGGAATCCATACGCACTGCTACGGACTGTAGCTTTCTACAGCTTTTTTTTAATTGATGTACTTTGAATTCATATATTTTAGCTTAAGAAATCCATTAAAAAATATCGTGGCCAAAAGCTCAATTATCTCAAATATTTCCCGAATCAATGAAACAAACATGCACGACGACATCAATCATTGGCCCAAAAACAAATATGAAAAATGGCACCAAAAGTTTTACTCTTTTTTCAGAATTAAAAAATAAATTACGAAAATTCCAAATTCAAAATGCGCCAAAACAAAAATTATATAAAAAATAATTTAGAAAACAACAAAAATATAATTTATGCGAATTGGGCACTTTTTTTTGTAGCCACTTTGGCTACATTAAAAATACGCCAGCTAAAATATTAAAAATGCCCCCAATCCACAGAGATTTTCGTGCATTTCCATATAAATTTTTGGGGCCATTTTTTATCTTTCGGTTTTGCGTGATCTATATTGTGATAAATAAGTTCCCAAACAAGTAGATTAAAAAACAAGATGAAAACAAGTTTTTAAAGGTTACCGGGAATAAGAAATTTCAACACTGTTACTGCAGTCGCTCACGCAACTTTATTTCTCCGCTCAGGGCAGATGGTTTTTGTAAGGCGAACAAAGCGATTTTTTTTTTTCTGAAAATTTAAGAAATTTTTAATTTTGATATCAGGACCTTCTTTTGTTATGACAAATAAGTCACATTTTTGGGGTCATATTTAATTTATTTTCAAAATATTTCGTTGAGGTCATTTTTTAAGTAGCCCAATCTTGAGTCAGCGTGGGGTAGACAAAGTTGCTGCAAAACTCTATGGGCCCCACAAATACCAAATTTAATGTAAAGATTAACTCCGCGCTCCAGTTCTTTTGAATTTTCTTTTGCAAAATCGCGTAAGGGATAAAAGACTTAAGATCTACATCAATTTGTTGTAGAGGGCTATTTTTTGTGACCGAAAAATATCGATTCAGCGGAATGGACGGCTTTACCCCGTCCAATGTTGTACTATGTACAAAAAGTATGAGGGTTAATTGTAGTGACTAATAAGATTTAATAAGTCAATTGATAGTTAGCATCATTGGCGTGGTGTCCCATTGTTCTACTCTTGCATGAACGCCTAACGTTCAGATGATATTATTTAAATTTTCGAGTCCACTAAACCTAACAAAAAATATTCACATTCTTCTCCTTATTATTATTTTTTTTTAATATGTACGCGCACTTAAGGGATATTTGATACCCTTATAATGAAGTAATACAGTGCGGTCATCAGGGAAGTGAAGGATAAGAAAAAAGGAGATACCGATGCACGTTGGTTTTAAATGTCTGTAAACTATAATGTGCAGGAAAAACAGAGCGGGGTCTCTACCCATTCCAAATTCGTATTGTACGGTTAAGAAACGAATCCTTGTATTTCACTGTACGTCCGAATACAGGCTTGAGGGTTAACTGATGTGCATTCCTAGCATGGCGAGTATTGCGGTTGAATTGCTGTAGGGGTCGAATGCAACTGGCTATTTCATTTGAGCACTTGTGGTGGAAGTAGCGATAAAACAAAGAAAGGCAGGATACATTGCGACGATGACTAAGAGAGTCAAGTGATTTCGCGATGTCTCGATCGCCAATATGTTTAACAGCACGTTTTTGAATCCTTTCAAGTAGCTCAAAATATGTTATTGATGCACCAGACCAGATATGAGCGTTCTACTTCAGTCATTCCTTACACCTTTTTTCATATTTCAACTCGTGCATCCCTTTTATGCATCACTTTGAATGTAGGAAATCAGAAATGTGTATCAGCGTTGCCAAAATGTACCCGATAGGGCCACAAGAGGGACAGTTTTGTATTTTAGCTCTTAGCTCTGGGTCAACTGGAGCCCTCAAATCTTAGTTTTCTATATTCATAAAGAGAAAGATACCTATGCATTTACATTGTGCCTTATAAAGCCTTATTTTTACAATTTATTAACGTTTGTTTTTATTAAAAGTATAACACGTTGCGTAGAGATTAAAAAAGTTGAAATTAGTGTCTGTTTATTTCTGAGAGTTTAGTATACAAATGTCATCTTCACTTTCTCATACAAACGATTTGCATCAAAGGCTTTGGAAAATATTTATTATTTTAAAATTTCGATTCAATTGCAAATCGAATGTGATCATTCGTGTCCTCAAAAATCAGGCAACATGTGAATTTTGGATTCTTTTTACATTTTGCTAAATTTTGAATTATTTGTTGGAAAATAATTGTAAAACTTCGTTAGGTAAACTTTGTTCGGCTGAAAAAAAAATATATATACATACTTCTTAAATAAGCATCTTTTTGTGAAAGGGTTCGGTTTGTTACGCATGTGACATATCAACGAGCATAGCAGAGGCAGATGCACATTACATTTTTTCTCGGTTCTGGTTTGGTTTCATAAGGAATTGGTTGAGAAATTAATTATTCTCTTATTTAACGTCAACAACTTTTTCTTCGCAACGCTGATGTGTATAATGTAAATTGGATTGAGTTTGGTTTTAATGGAGACATTTGTGGATAATAATTTGTACTACTACTTAAGTTGTATATGAGTTTAACAACCATGAGGGTATTTTTTTAATTAATTAAGAGATGCAAATGTTAACTTATATGTATGCAGTAGCAAAGAATATAAAATTACCAAGAAGTATTATCTGCCTTTCAAAAAGAAATTGAACACAAAACGCTCTGTCTAAAAGCTATTTCTCAGTATAATATGCTCGTGTCGTAGTCCGTGGATCTTCATCGTCCTTCGTCAAAAACAGATTAAATACGATATCCTGTTGGCATACATATGTTTTCCTAAATAGATAAGCATAAAGAGGTATCTCCGTCGCTCGTCGTGCTATCGTGTGGATGAATGGGCGATGTGTGTGCTTTATCGCGTTAGGATTTAAAAGTTCTTGATAAAGCAAAGCAAAAGCTGTGAGAGCGAGTTTCAATGTTGGAACCCGCCAGACCAAAAATTTCAGTAGAAATATTTATATGAGATGCGTCTTCTTGGTATTTCTATATTCATATGGTATATGTAGGCAACTAACTACTTATGCACCTAAATCGCAAGTTTTTAGGTACCCGTCGCCACTGGCTAGCATATATCCTTCCTAGAACAGGTACATACTTGGAATAGTTTGAAATTTCACACGATACCACGATACCAGGATACCGAACCCTACCATCGTTCAGAGTGTATTACCTAACAATGAGTGCAATCATATGAGACTTTGTCGATGAAAAGGTGGTCAGTCTGCACTAAAAAATCGTTGGTCTTTTTCAGGATTTATTTTTTATTTGTTATTTTCCGGTCCGGAAGCTACACTAATACGAGCTAATATGTGTGATGCAAAAATACTTAAATCGGTCATACAATATATTGAATATGATCTTGGATATGTCACGACTTGAAAATACAAACTAACTCCAATCAAACTAAAATCAGTCTATTATCCAAGCAGTTACCCTATCCCTGTGCCGTTCATTATAGAATATGATTTGGTTCGTTCAGCAGTTAGTTGAACCGAATGTGATAAGCGCATAGTTCGCATATAATGCACCACAAACTAAACTCGGAACATTCTCTTCACTTGCTTCACTTCACTTGATCCAGTCAGACATCGACTAGATACATATCAGTTGCCACAAAATGCAACCACAAAAGGCTTCTCTATCGCGATTGTTTTCGAGAATCAGCTCAGCATTGTGTTTCAGACCCCATTATGTTTTATCTCACCAATGAGGTTGCCTTTCACGTAAAGGGTGCACTTGTCATTGTCCCTTTTGACTTGAATAACTTCTGCAATTTATTTTGCTAAAAAGGTGACTTCTGATTTTGCACTCTACCTGACACCATATGTCGCCATTGCTGCCAGCGCAGGAACTTTTGTTCGAAGTTCACTTTTCCTAATATGACACGAAATTGAATTTATTTCATTCCTGCTTTCTCTGAAATACCTACCAATTTTGCTTTTTTTGTAATGCGAAAGTTATGTTTGCAGGGAAAAAACCCTTTTTCGTACACATACATGTGTGTATTATATATGTGAAAGCGCTAACGACTTGTATAAGTCTACACAAATATGTTTTCTAAGATCGCACACGGATGCGTGTGTAAGTTGATAAAAAAACAGTAATGCACTTTCGTAGAGGTGGTACAAAGTTTTTTTTTTGTCCAAAGTAGTTTGGTCCTTTTTGAGTTGTAGTAAGCAACCGTTGGGAAACCCTCAATTAATGGAAAGTTAAACTTTTCGGAGGATGTGGGTATTTCATTTTTTTCGCTGCATTTACCGCACTAAATTCCAACGAAAGGACGACAAGGACTCATGGAAAAAGTAGTGCAAGGATTCAGAAGTCGGGATAGAGCGACTTTCAGGTATTTCTAGAAAGACATTTGGATTATCACAGACAAGTAAAGGAAACGTACTTAAGTTCATATTTTTTTCGAAGAAGAAGATACGAATATTAATGGCGGATTAGTTGCCGTCGTCGTGACTAATAAGGAAGAAGTTTTTAAGAATTCAAGTGGAACTTTTTCATGCATAATTCAGTGGAGCTTATATGATTGTATTTTTTTTACGAACTTTTAAGGGTTCATTTTGTCAGTTGACTCAAGTTGATCTCTGATATAAAACAAAATGTAGAACATCACAGTCCTTGGGTGCACTCATTTCTTGATTGCATTTCGATTCTCATTTAAAACAAGGTCACTCACTATCACCTGTTTAAATGTCATTTAACTTCAATTACTCAGATGATACGTCACCTAATTAATCTCATTGAGTGATTGAAGTTGAGCGAAGCTCCATCGGACTGGCAATTAATATGAGAAAATCCTGCGGGTGTGTAGGTAGCTGCAGTACATGCGATGCAAGTTAATTAACTTATCACATTTAATTCTCAATTAAAAGGAGTTTAAAGGACTTTCTGTTATTTGTATATGTCATCCCTTGAGGGTAGCCAATGAGTGGCAATCCATTTGTATGCAAATTTGAATTGTATATGCTTCCCGCTCCCCACTAACTCGCAACTAGGTAGATGCCCCATGCACCTAAATCTGGAGATTAATCACACTTCCACAACTATATGGTAAAGGAAAAATTCTTCCTCACCTGCACTGGAAAACAACACATAATCAACTCGTACATCTATTCTGTGCATGCAATTAAATGAAGGATATATAGCGCACCAGGGAGGCTGATAGATACAACACACAAAGCAATCCCCTTATAGCGCATTGTTGGAGAAGGAATCTTATTCATGTACAGTTGAAGGTAGGTACACCTTGTAAGCGTTTGCAGGTCGGGCTGCAATTTATAGATAACAATCGAAGCGAGGTGTGCATTCATGTTGATGTGATGAGTCAGCATGCTATGAATGAAAATTAAGTTCAAGCTTTCGGTAAAAGTTTTGCATGGGGTTCACCGTCGGAATGGTAAAATTTTTGCACAATCAATTCTCTTTTGAGTCGCAGTTTCTCTATCGTTGGCAAAGCTAATGAAATTTCAAACTTATTGGCAGATTGTTTTGGCATTTGGCAATAAACCAGAGAGCAGCAGATACAATCGACTGCCATCGACTTTGGCATGTGTGTGACTTTTAAAAAGTTATTTTTGTGATGGAAAACAATTTGGAATTCAATCGGCCATACAACAATACATACGGGACCTTAAAAAAATATGCATCGTGCGTGGAGTTATTATAGCCTGAATCTGATTATGATTTAAACAAAAAAACTGATGACAGTATTCAAAATACGTGCTTTACAGCACGCATACATTACAATAGCAATATGGTAAAAATCAAGAACCGAACTCTATCACCCTTCACCCAAATTCCACCACGGCATTCAAGGAATATCAATACCAATGACTAACATTTCTCCCTTGTGACAGGGATTCCGATGTCCGAAAGCGTTTCGTGGAAAAAGGAAAAAATGTGGGAATTTAAAAACCTTACTACAAAAATTTTGAAGTGAATATTTTTCAGCAAAATGTCATCAACGTTGTATGTTCATTACACAATAATTTATTTGACGCATTAAAAAGAAAGTCATTTGTTTTCATTCATTAAGAAGTTTTCTGTTCATAAGCGAAATGTTTTTAATTAAAAAGATTTTGCTTACTCAACGAAAATATTATTAATGGCTGGTAACTACTTTGTTGTAGGTAAGCAGAAGCGAAATTACCGAATTATACGGAATTGACATTACGGTATCGAGTAGGATTTGACTGGTAATTCTTTGTTATAGATAGTGTATTTTTCATTCGATAAGACTGACCCACTCGTATGTCAAAGTTGAAGAAAAGGGTAGTTACATGTTTTTTGGTTTTTTTTTTCGAAAAAATTGTAAATTGAATTGCGAATTAAAGTTCATTTCATTATTTTCAACTGAAGCAAGTGTGAATTATGAATTATAAATTTTTATTTTAGAATAATATTGCCAATAACACTCCCTATGACTTAAAAATTATCCTTAGATATAAAAGTTTCTACATGCAATCTCATTTTAAAAATGGATGCAATTTTTTACTACTTGTTTCCCAAAAAAAAATTGGCCTAAGCTGGATCTAAAACGCTCTAAGTGTTTGATTGCACATAAGTGCTACATTTGTGTCATCACTGGACTCTGCCGGATTAGCAGGTATGTTACTAGGCGGGCGCTTACTCAAATGACTTTTGTAGGTGCTTAATGGATGAGGAGGAGAAAGGGACAGCTCTCCATCTTCATTGCACATGCCCCGCTCTCGCTCAGAAACGAAATATTCATCTAGGAGTGTCTCTCACGCTTCATAAGCTGTTCAGAATCGTTCAATGAATAGGCAGAAATTCCAGGTCCACGTGGTAACACAATGGACCTTGCATGGGTCTAAGTTTTTCGGACCTCTATCCGACTGTCACTACAACCTAACCCAGAATAACTAGCTGGAGTATGTAGAAATGGATCGAAGAACCGGCATAACCAATCCTCTACAAACAATTTACCCAACCACCAAGTGTTTATTGTAGTAAATTTTGATATTCGCTTCGTCGGCGTCTATCACTTATACTCTGAGCATATACCTAATCTAGGACTTTAGTAAATAGCCAAGCTCTTTAGAAACTTCACTGGTGGTGTGAACTTTGATTGTGAACTGTTTAGCGGCCCACATTACTTTAACTCTTGTTTTTACTTCATATGCTTTCAAAACTGTAACTAACCATTTAATTGCTAAATGTATTTTTTTTACATAAGGAAATATTTAAAAATACATTTTAAAAATAGCTTTTAAATGTCTTAGAGATTATTATTTTTTTTATTTTGGCTTAAACTGGTGGAACCCATAGCCGCCTACCTATAGTTTTTCATTACTATTTTAGTTTGTAAACAGTCAAAATATTCCTATTCTTTTTGGTATACAAGCCTATTGTGGCAATGACTTCAATCAGCCTATTGAGTATTGCTACAGATGTTATTTTGTCGCGCTACCTACCAAGTATATACAAGTACAATTTTCCCGCGACCTTACTAAACACATAACAGTTTTTGCAAAATTCGTCCGACTTAGAGCTCTGTCAATGCAATACTTTGCATACGCTAAAGAATGTCCCTCTTTTGGCATACTTAGTGGAATAGGACATCATATAAAGGGTGATTTTTTAGCTGGTTTGGTTTTGGCATCACTGGTTTTGACAGCTGACGTGTGTTTAGTACCTTGTGTCACTGTCAAACAGCTGCAGTTTGGTTTGCAATTTAACCATGGATCGTCTTACAAATGAACAACGCTTGCAAATTATTGAATTTTACTATCAAAATTCGTGCTCGGTTCGAAATGTTCATCGCGCGCTGCTTCCATTTTATGATCGGCATTCTCGACCTTCTGAGCAGTCTATTCGGAAGATTGTGACCAAATTTCGCACCAAATTTACTTTGTTGGACATTAAACCACCAACACGTTTACGTACTGTGCGTATTGAAGAAAATATTGCGGCCGTATCAGCTAGTGTGACAGAAGACCGCGAAATGTCGATTCGGCGCCGTTCCCAGCAGTTAGGCCTTTGTTACAGCACTACGTGGAAAATTTTGCGGAAGGATTTGGGCGTAAAGCCTTTTAAGATACAGCTGGTGCAAGAACTAAAGCCAGCCGACCTACCACAACGCCGAATTTTTGGTGAATGGGCTCTTGGAAAGCTGGCCGAGGATCCGCTTTTTTATCGAAAAATTGTGTTCAGCGATGAGGCTCATTTTTGGTTGAATGGGTACGTAAATAAGCAAAATTGCCGCATTTGGAGTGAAGATCAGCCAGAAGCATTGCAACAGCTACCAATGCATCCCGAAAAAGCCACTGTTTGGTGCGGTTTATGGGCCGGCGGAATTATTGGGCCATATTTCTTCAAAGATGATGCGAATCGCAGCGTTACTGTCAATGGTGAACGCTACCGAGCGATGATAACAAACTTTTTTTTGCCCGAAATGGAAGTTCTTGACTTGCATGATATGTGGTTTCAACAAGACGGTGCCACATGCCATACAGCACGCGAAACAATGGCGCAGTTGCGAGGCGAGTTTGGTGAACAGTTAATTTCACGTTTCGGGCCGGTCAATTGGCCGCCTAGATCGTGCGATTTGACACCATTAGATTATTTTTTGTGGGGGTATGCCAAGGCTAATGTGTATATGGACAAGCCCGCTTCGATTGACGCACTGGAAGCCAACATCCATGCATTCATTCGTGAGATACCGGCCGATATGTGTGAAAGAGTATGCCAAAATTGGACTCAGCGGATGGGCTACCTGAGACGCAGCCGCGGTCAACATTTGCATGAAATTATCTTTAAACATTAAATTGCAAGGTTCAAACTATCGATTCAAATAAATATTTCATTCATTTTTTCGAATTTTTTGTGTTTTTTTTTTAAAAAAAGTTCTAAACCTCTTAAAAAATCACCCTTTACTTGTTATAGCCCAAATAGGCACTGTTTTTTAAGGGCTTACGATATCAAAAAGCACTGCAAAACTATTTTAAAAAAAAAGGTATTTATATGTGTGATTTTCTTTCGGGATTTAAATAACAAGTTAAAGGATCACATCCGGGTGATCATAAAAAAAACGCGAACGCACGCCCACTAGGAGGCGTGCCCACTTGTTCGACTTACAAGTTTAAGAAAATAAAAACCGTTTATTCGTTTCCGTTATGGATTTATTGCTTTCGCTTCAACAGTCAACTTAGATCTAACTTATTCTATCCTAATCTCCCGTTAGAAAGCCACTGCTCCCACGATGCGAATCGCTGATTCGTCAAATAGGCCACTGCACGCGTATCCGGTGGCAATGGCGCGCTCGTAACAAGATCCTCATGCACTGAAACTGTGGGAACAGGTTCAGACATGAATATGCTGACACAGCCAATGCGCATGACTTGCTATCATGAACTTTTGATCATGGCCTTGGGCTGTGGTGTTAACTCCTCCCCCTTTAAAAATCTGCGTCCCGTAGATCAAGAGTGACGTCAGAGCCAGCAGAGTAAGTTTCGCGCTGGTGGGGTATTGGATCCTCTAATTGGTTCGTCCTGTAGGGCATGTTAACTGCCGGGATGTCCAATTTGACATTGACCTTACGCCATATCATTAAGACCACGGCTGTCACCATCAGGAAGATTAGAGCACTGGTGCCGGAGGAAATCCATAGTGTCGTGGTAAGGTCCTTTAACCTCTTAATGTTAACTAGGCTGAGTTTATGTACATAGCCTATATCGACTCTGTGGTTCCTAGTGATAGCCCCCGTTAGCACTGGAGGAAGAACCTGCAAGCTCGTAGCTATGAGACTAGAAAATGTTCTATTGTCCAACTGAATTGTTTCGTTATTCAACGGGATAACGTAGGTACCGTCAAGGTGATTGGAAGTATTCTTTGATACCAACTCTCCCTTGTAGTTGGTCACAAATATGGTGTCATCCTTGACAAGCTCAAAAACCCTATTTAGGTTAGTATGGTAATTACAGGTTGCGGAACCTCCTTTCAGGACTTTTGCTATGCAGTCTTCCTCAGGAATTTTCTGTAATGCCCTTTCTTCGCAAATTGTCGAATTGCTTATGGAAAGGCAATGACCAACTATTCCAAAGGTTTCCATGTGGTTTACGAGCATCTGTTTAAACTCAAGCTCGATTTGCGTATCTCCGTTTATTGCCGCTCTTGTGTGCAATAGGTTAAATTCCGACTTCCTTACTTTAGGCATTGCAAGGATGTACAGAAGCTTCCTGTCGTTGGTATAGACCGAAGGTGTCGCATATTCTATTGCCTGGATTTCGTTTTCGTAAGGGAGGGTTTCGATTTCGCTTATTATCCTATTTATCTCCTCCTTGTCCAATAGGTTTGTGTTCACTGTCCCACTTCTAGCCATTTGGCATGCGCGAACCATTTCGTTTATCTCTCCCTTAATAATCAATATCTGATTAATTACGTTCTGTTCGAATTTGTCTGCATCAACCGTTTCGACTTCATGATTGAACGTGTAAATCATCTGGTTGATTTTGCGAGTAATGTCCTGCGTTACCCCGAAGATACGTTCGTTTATCTTGTATTGGTGGTTATTGTTCTGTATTATTTCCTGTTCGCTTTGAAGGATCTTGTTCCAGTCTCCAGCATCCGGGCTTCCTGCCACCCATTTCCAAGCTGAGCCAATCCAATCGATGGATCTTGTTTTCCTCGTTGGCTTTCCCTTTAGTATATTTAATCGGTCGTTCAGTTGTTGCAAGTGAAATTCAATTATTGTTTTCTTCTCCTGATCCTTGACACTGGCATTCACTGCTGTGGTTATTTCGTCTACCAAATGTTCAAATTTGCCAAGGTCTATGACGTGAACCAGCTTAAAATAGCCATCGATTATCCAACCGTGACCATCCTTGATTGAGACTATTGGGGTCTTATAGTCGAAAATTATAAAACCTCGTGCTACAGTCAGAGAGATGATCCTAAATATTTGTGATGTAAATTGGAAAAGGTAAATGACAGTTTGTAAGACTCAATTTCATACTATAAACGATTTATTAGTGACAGTAGAATTTTTCAAGGTCTTAAGATACTGAATAAGGGTGTGAATTGTTTTTTTTAAAAGAACTTAACTACTTATAAATGTGTGATATTATTAATGCATCTTAAGAATGTGCAATGCATGAACTTGATTAATTATAAAGTGCAAAAACTTAACTAACTATGAACGTAGAAATTTGTCCTACATATGTGCAAAAGACTTAATTATAAATGTGCAATATTTTGTTCTGTAGAATTCCAATGAACTTAGGTGCTAAAGTGCTATTGGGCAACATTCCCCTTTTTTATTTTTTTTATTTAATTTTTTATATATTCTTAATATGGGTCTTGTGAACTCTTCTCCCAGTAGAGGTAGTTACAGTGACCTTGTTATTCTTAGCAACAGTTTCTTTGCGAAAGAGGGGTTTATTTTTACCTTGAATTCTCTTAGATCTTGTATATATAATGTCGCCTTTTTTATATTTTTTGGGGCTACATTTAGTAGCATTTCGCCTGATATTAGCAGCCTTCTGCTTTCGTTCGATTTCCCCTTTTAGTTCTTGGTTTACCCTAGCTCGAAAGTTGACAAGGCTTTGATAGTTGATGCGTTGGCATCTGTTAAAAAACACATCTGCAGGCTTTTTCCCTGTGACCGAGTGGATGGTATTGTTATATCGGTCGACCGTTATGTTAATGAGTTCTTTCAATCTCAAATCCTTATACTCAACTTTTAAGCACCTATATATTTCAAGCACAGTCGAGTGGAATCTCTCGACTTGTCCATTAACTTCACTTCGGTTTACCGGTGTAGGATATAGTTTGATTCCCAGTAATTTGATGAAATTAAGTATTATGGGGCTCAGAAAGCTCCTTTCAGTGACTAGCATTTTTGGAACAGTGAAGTAATGTAATATCTTCGTTATCTTGTCCCTTAAGTGTAGTACTGACCGGTTTTTAATGTGGAACAACTTCCCAAATTTGGAAAACTTATCCACGCAACTAATAAATTTCTCGTTTTGTATCTCAATTATATCCATATGCAGTATTTCGCACGGATATGACGGAATTGGCGTAGGCTGAAACTCTGGATTGAACGGGTGTCTATCGTATTTGTTTGTCTTGCATACTTCGCAAGTATCCGTGACCCGTTTTACACGACTATTCATCCGGGGGAAGTAATAATTTTCAAGAAGTTGTTCTTTGTTTTTTCCATTATTATGTAATTGATTTAGTTTTGAAAAAGTATGAATATAAATACCTTAATAAATCCCTCTTTAGCGCAGCTTGCCACTTACACAATTTTCCTTAATTAACTTAATTTAATTTACAAAAACTTTCACTTAAATTATACAGCTTCTTCTGGATGCTCACACACTAGCAGTATTGCTAATTTCTTCTTCACAATTCTTAAAATTTTTATATACTCCCTCAATGGGATATTCGATCTATCGCGGAATTTTTCTTCGCGAGATTTCACTGATTTTTCTTTTTTTGTTAAATTCGGGAGCGCGGAATTTTTCTTCGCAACACCGGTTTGTTTAGCTTAATTAGCAAGTAATTTTATTTTTTTAACAAATTCGGGAGCGCGGAATTTTTCTTCGCAACACCGGTTTGTTTAGCTTAATTAGCAAGTAATTTTATTTTTTTAACAAATTCGGGAGCGCGGAATTTTTCTTCGCAACACCGGTTTGTTTAGCTTAATTAGCAAGTAATTTTATTTTTTTAACACTCACAATAACTTCATTAATTTCAGCATTGTTATTTTTATGTTTCACTTGTTGGCAAATGTCCTACGAAAAAGGAAGAACGTTATGTTAGTTGAACCGTTGTTGGGAACCGGCAATGCGGGAGGTGTCGTGTTCGTCCCGTTTAGTTGCAAGCAACCTACTAATGGCACGATCACCATCACCACCGTATCCTTTAGTCCTTCGGGATATCCACATGTTCTCATGGGTATGTGGAATGTTTGTGCCCTTGATTACAAAATGGTCAGCTGTGTTCTCATGGATACAGTGACGTATTCACTCTATAGAGCGCATTGTAGTGGGCACATATCCTTGGACAAAAAGGACACAGGTTTTAATGCCGGTCCCTGCTCGGGCGCCAGTTAAAGGATCACATCCGGGTGATCATAAAAAAAACGCGAACGCACGCCCACTAGGAGGCGTGCCCACTTGTTCGACTTACAAGTTTAAGAAAATAAAAACCGTTTATTCGTTTCCGTTATGGATTTATTGCTTTCGCTTCAACAGTCAACTTAGAACTAACTTATTCTATCCTAATCTCCCGTTAGAAAGCCACTGCTCCCACGGTGCGAATCGCTGATTCGTCAAATAGGCCACTGCACGCGTATCCGGTGGCAATGGCGCGCTCGTAACAAGATCCTCATGCACAGAAACTGTGGGAACAGGTTCAGACATGAATATGCTGACACAGCCAATGCGCATGACTTGCTATCATGAACTTTTGATCATGGCCTTGGGCTGTGGTGTTAACTAACACAATTGTTAAGTTGGAAATAACTATGGATCATATTATCGTAACTACGATTATCAATTTTTTATTTAGTAACTACAATTAACAATGCGATGCACAATACTGCGTGCATTGTGCGTCATCACTATTTGATGTAATATTAACAACTGCCAATTGTTAACAAGCGAGGTCGCCAATGTGTAGATCTTCTATACTTCTTTGTTTTTATCATATCAAAACTTATTAGACAATATCTGTTCACAAGAAAATAAAAGATACATAAATGGGACCCAACGAAGCTTAAAGGTGTCCGCCTTAATCTTTCAAACGAGGCCAAGTACCTGGGTGTGGTAAATTTTGAAAAAATTGCACTGGAAACGGAATACTGAAGTAAGAATGAAGAAAGGACTTCATGCCTTTTATGCATGCAGTTGTTAAAAAATGGCTTACAACCGAACATTTTGCACTGGCTATGTGAGACCAATTCTGACCTATGGTTTAGTTATCTGGTGGAAGGCGGTGTAAACCAAATCCTATCTTAATTGGTTGTCTGACTATAACAGGCGCAATTAAATCCACACCGCAACAAGGTCTGCAAACGCTACCTGCAACCTATTGAGCTATTTACTAAGAACGTGGCAGCCAAAGCCGCTTTCAGATTAAGAGAGAACAAAATTTAAAAGCCTGGTTATTGGGGACACTCAAGCATACTCGAAGTCATTGATCGAAAGGGACTCATGTCACTTACTAGAAACTCAGGTATGACTTCAGAATCCCTGTACCCAAAACACAGGACTGGGACTCACCCGTTACCATTATTAACGGTATTCTGTCTATATGGTTCAAAAACACGACTGATCACTGCTGAGATCTACGCGGTTAAGAAAATAGCACTTACCATATATGGAATTACCAGCAATGGAAATTACTATCTGTGTGAGCAACAGTTATGCAGCACTTAAATTAATCGCCTCAAACCTTGTATATGCGAAGTGCAGCTCTGATTGCCTCTTGGCACTCAGGGCTAGACGTCATCACTCAGTTCTACTCACCTGAGATCCTGGATCCTGGAAGAGAACTAAAAAACAGATGAATTGGCCAGATCCGGCTCTGATATGAACCCACTACTAGCGGATGGCGAAGCGCTACCGCCTTTCAACACAGCTAAGACTTCTATAGACGGCGTCACCACACAACTGGCTAAGGAACAATGAAAAAGATCAAAGTCGCTCGTCTCTCTGAACAGAAGTCAAATCCGGATGATCGTCGGGGTATTAACCAGACACTGCATCATCAGAAACACGACTAATAGGCTAGGGCTCTTTGCAAATATCTTCTGCAGCAAATCGGTTGAAAATGTATGGAATTAAGGTAGAATGGAATAAAAGAGTTCTTGGACCAAGAAGGTTGGCGAATTTTTTGTACTTTAGCAGCATATTTGCGACACACACCCAATTTGAAGCTGCAGGGTCGAAGAGGAAATAGAGTCCGTGGAACTTCCTCTACGCCACTGCCCAGCTTTACAGGAATGCCGCTCATCATTCATGGGGGCACGGTTCTTCGAAAGCTTGGGCGAATTGGCTAGGGTACCTTTATCCGACATAAAACTAATCCTCAACAGATCGAAGTGGTTTTGTTAGTCACATGTCCTTACATTTACAAACAGGGTACAGACAATGGGCCTTTACAGCTTCAGGGTGAAATTTGCATCTGGTGCAAAACTACCCTCCTAAAATAACCTAACCTAACCCTATTAGACAAAATTAATTAATTAATTTAATTAAATCAATTACCATTATGCATGACATAAAAAAGTCAATTTTTAATTTATGCTGTCAACATCTGGAACAGTTTACATTTAAAGTCTTGGATCCAACATAGAAAATGTCAGACTGCTTGTCTTGAACACATTTCCAGTTTGAACTGATTTAACTTTATTGAATATTATAAACTTTTAAATACTTTTTGAATTTTTTTAAAAATGTAAGTTAAACTACATATTTCAATAGTTTAATTTATAGCAATTTCCATACACAATGTCTTTATTAAAAGTTATGTCCTTTACTAATTATAAGTTAATCTTGATGAACAGCGATTCATTCTTTGATTAATGACAAAAAAAAGTTACCACCACACTATTTCACAAAATGCTAAATTCCAGTTCTGATTTGTCCATGAAGTGAACTAAGATTGCTTTTTTTTGTCTTAGAATACATTTGGAACGGTAAAATACTGCTATTTTGGGCGTTAATTTAATAACTATTCGAATCCAGAGAGTCTCAGCGAAGTTAAGTTGAAATTTTTTGGTGGTAACATTTATTTGTCCAGTATTGTATTTTTTTTGGCGAATCCCATAAAAGAAGTTTCAGTGAGACAGCCAAATGATTTTCAGAAAATGGACTTGCAGTTTCTTAATTATTATTTAAGGTATAATAGCTTTTTTTTGCTTATAAAATCACACAACGCTCTTACATTTTTTGTGTTTTTAATTACTAAGCCACAAAATATATTAAATGGTTTTTATAGCTATACCTTATATTTTAGAAGTTATATCGCTTAGAGTAGTTATACTTCAAAATCGAAAACATACACTTTGAAGACTTGTAACTTGAATAGGAATACAAAACTCTCATATATATTTTGTATGAGTTATGCAGTTCCCATCATACATGTACAATGGGAAATGAGTTCTTAACTTTGTGACCTGACAACTTTTGTCGTACAATATTATTTAAAAAAGTTTTGTCGGACATTTGAAGACCGAAATCTCGCATAACACATTTTTCTATTTACTTTAAGGACATTTGCAGATTTAATTGAAATTGTAAAGAAATTCGAAAAGACCGAGCTCACGCTGTTTATTTGAAATTTAAATGCAACGTATTGTGTTTGCTTTTCTGCCTTATAGTCCGTGATTTCAAATATGCTTGTCTAGCAATTTAATATTAAAAATAAGTTTATATGCAAATTGTTTCCTGGAATTTTGTTCACAGAAGAAAGCTGATTTTTACTACCTACCTTTGATTTTTACTTTCAAAAATATTTCTTCTGCTCGAATCCAATCACAAATAAATTCCAACAGTTTCCCAAAGCAAACGACAAACATCTTAGATGGTATGAAAATTTATTTATTTTTATTAAAAATAAAGTTATCATGGGTACTACGAGTACAAAATATGAGTTATAATCCAACTATCCGGAGTTATCTTTTAGCTCAAGTCATTCAAAACGACACTTTGCGAGGGCATACTCAACACCCGATGCCGAAAGTGCATCGACTTTAATCGATTCAGTCTCCGCTTCAAATTGCAATACACTGGGCAGCAGTCTGGAAACGGTTTGTACATCAAGTCATCCTCTTCCCCCTGAATGCACTGGTCCGGCAACATGTCCAAACAACTAAATTGAAATGTTATACCGGAATAGAAAGAAAAAAAACTATGAAGTAGAACACATTTCACACAAACGCAAAAAAGGAGTATCTCTATTACTAAAAAAAAAACTGTATCTACTCATTTTGTCTAGCGACTTTTTCCACTACAAAAATAGACCTTGATCGCGGAACCAGTTGATTATTCTCGCAGAACAAATTCGAACACAAGGACAGCAGGACCAAGCGACGAGGAAGGAATTTCGATTGCTCCCACATGCAGCGACGGTATGTTCCTGCCAAAGAGAGATATGAATTCCAGATTGCAACATATATAAGCAGAAACATACGCAAAACATTGTTATTCACATCGTCCGCTGGTAGGGATGAGGATGCAGAATATCCATACGAGAGATATGCGCTTGTTGTAGTTGCCAAAGCAACTAGAACCACTATAGTCCAGTAAGTGGACATGATGGTGTATCCAGCCATCAACACGATACTTAACGGTACAAAATGTTACTCGATACTAAAGTGCCATACGGGAAAAAACAACTGAGATAGCTGTAAAGTGAGAACTCAGATTGATTGTTCGTCATAATGTAGCTTCAGTCGCGTCACACCCGACTGCAGATACATATGACGAAACAAGTTCTAGGGAGCTAAGTGTGGGGATGAAATTAAAGGTCTAGGGCAAGGCAAACCTAATTTTAATTGGGGCTGATCAATATTTGGAAAGATAAGAAAAAGTTTTCTACTGCGATGAAATGGAAAAGCTTTTCATTAAGTCTGTATGAACGAGCACCCCGCGGCTGCTACCAACGTACCTCATGTTCACATAAATTTGAGCGTCAAGTGCGGAAATTCATCATAACGTGACATTATTGGGAAACGTGTACGCCAACCAAATCGTAGCGCAAACATGGTGCCTGTCCTGTTTACACCGGGGGCAACAATTGCACTTGACACTCAATAAATCACTCGTAGCCAGAGGGTGTAACTACATCAACTCTTGGGGCCGCAATTTTATTACGAAACTCAGATTGAAATTTACTTCTGTTAGCTCTGCTAACGATGCTTGTGCTGATGCTGATGATTATCGCGATGATTTAGGGTGACACCCAGGGTTGCACGAGTACTGACTATTCACCTCAAATTACAGTGCATAGAAAGTGGCGGAGCAAGGGATGGAAATGACCTCTAATACAGCCGTTCAGATGCATCATTGCAGGCGGCAATAGCTCTTGACGCGCATTAATTCTGAGCGTGGAAAAATGTTTTTATTTTCTTCATAACATTTTTTTTGAGGCATGTACTTGAGAATTTTTAAAATCAACCTTCTCATCTCTTTTATGTCTTTTTTTTATGCCCTATCCTAAGGGTATATTCATTTTGACTCACAGTTTGTAACACCCCTTAATATGCGTCATAGACCCACAAAAGTATATATATTTATGATCAGGACCAAAACCTAAGACTATTTAGCAATGTCCGTCCGTCCATCCGTCCGTCCGTCAGCAATTTATTGGCCTTTAAATTAAAGCTAGAAAGCTGAAATTTGGAACATATACTCTCTAGGGTCCCGAAATGGTAGAGTGTAAAATTTTTGATACGCCCACAATTTAGAAAAAACTGTTTTAAAGCTAAAGTTAGAGAGATAGAGTGTTGTAATCTCTACAAGATATGTAGGTACTGCCCACCTTTACAAGTTTGTCATATAAAGTTTTTTCCCACGCCTACATTTTGTGGGCGTTTTTCACCAAAATGCTGTTTTGTTCGAATAGAAACCGAAAAAAAATATGTTTAACCAGTATTTTTTCCAATACATCGCCTATACCAAGTTGCTGGCCACGCCCACTTTTTGGGGGCGTTTTTTTTTAAAAAATAGGTTTTTTTTTATAAAATTTATACAATGAAATAAAATGCTACCCATCATCTTCTTAACGCTTTTTTCTTTTCGGCATATAGGGATATGGATAGGGTATCATACTGTTCGCCCCACGCGGACTGTAGCCTTTCTTTATGTTTTTAAACAAATTTGTAATGGAAACATTTTAATGGCTGCGAGTAAAATGCAAGCAGAATATTACTCTTACTTTGTTTAAATAAGCCCAACCTTTAAGTTTAACCAACTCACTTACTAGAAATTATTTAGTATCTAAGAACCGTTATGTTAGATTGTTTGAAACTAAGCTAACTTAACTGTTTGATTAGGGTTAGGGAAGGTTAGATTATGTAAAACAGTGTTACGACAACTATGCTGCTATGATGACCATTTCTTGTTCGGGGTCTATCTAGAAAGCTCTTTTACTATACTTTCACCCAAGCTGGGCTTTAGGTTTTGAATATTAATTTAGTTTTAACTATATATATTACTTAGCTTATTCAACGGGCTCCTGACACGTGAAGAGTCTCTGCCTGCGAAAAGACAGCCTTCATCATCTGCGATTACGGGCATTCCAGACCTAGAGCTCTTTGGCTTCCGCGGTGGTTTAGTCTTTGAAACTCTTGGTCGAGCTGCTCTTTCGTTGGTCGATCTGCCGGAAACCACACTAGTACGTGCCGATTAGTGAATTATAGAATGGTTGGAGACATTCACATAATACGTTGGATATGATTAGATATGCGACATTTAACGGGGATATGCCTCGATATTTCTTGGAAGACATAGCATCGCCTTTCTTGTAGATGGGGCATATGGATCTGATGGTCCAGTCATCGGGCATGATTTCTTCCTTCCAAAATTGATTTATGTGCCCTACCAAAACATCACCTCCGTATTTGAAAAGTTTTGCAGGTATAAACTGGGTCGCGGTACTGTTCCTTTATTGACTCGACGTGGGTTCCCTCCTTTTCCCATCACAAGGTTTTCTTGGCTATTTCGAAGAGCCTACGTTCCGGTCTTGAAGCCAGCAGCCAATTGTATGGCTTTTTTATAAAAGCTTCGGGTGTTATTTCGATCGCGAGACTCTTTTATATCCTTGAGCTGGAAGACTTCGTTCTGTCTTTTCTTTCTACGCAGGATTTTCTTCTCCTCCTTTCTCCTGGCTCGGTGCTCTTATCTTGCTGACCCTGTTTTCCGCTGCAGCGTTTTACATGTGTATCGTCTGCCAACTTTTTCCGGTACACGCATACATCATCATGCCACGAGCTTTTCTCTGGAGTGGCTGGTAACCTAGGTTTGTTTGGTCTATCTCTTTGATGTCGCGATACTGGTTTTTTAATGTCTGTGGTAGGTGAATGCAAAGTGGAGAGAATCTCACTCAGTCGCTCTTCAGTCAGAGTCGACGTTTTCCGATTACCGGTTCGACTGTTTGGAGAGTGTCAGGTTGCTGTATGGATCCTTGGTCATGGAAACCTAGTGCTACTTATCACCGTATTACAAGCTGCTGCAAAATCAATTATTCGATAGCCGTTATATGTTGTCGTTTCGTCGCGTCTGTGTTTACCAACAAACACGACACGAATGGTTTCCAACCAGACTTTAGCGTTGAAATCCCCGAAAGTGTCTTTTAATATCAGTCATAGAACCCCTCCTTGATAGGGTCTTCAGGTAAGGTATCTGTCATCATGACCGTTGGCGACGTCGTTGATTCAATTTAGTGAATTCAATTGCGGTAAGTCCTCTCTTTGAGGCTTATAAAGACTTCTGAGACTCATCAGCCAGTCATCTTAGACCGACCATTATAGTGTTGCTAGTGTTGGTTACCGCGAGAAGATAAAATAAGCATCATGTATCATATTAAACCCTAAAGGATGCATCAGCATGTGAAAGTTTTCTTATTATGTAAAATGTGGCATAATTGCTGAACAAATAAGATACCATACCAATGTTCCTTATTCGAGAAATCGACGAGGATTATACGGTTGCTAATCCAAAACCCCACTTTAAAGCTACAGGTAGCCACAGCTAAGTATTTTAATTGAAATTAATGAAATGAATAACTGGCAAGCTTTCCGATAGTTTTTACTCATTTCTCATGGAAATTTTTAATATTTTACTTTTAGGACTCAACCGATATCCGAAAAAGATCTGTTTATATACACCCCTATCGTGGAATCCGCCGGGGGAATGTTTCACTCAAATTCATAAATTGTCATCGTAGAATACTTTCGAAGTAAAACGTTCTTGTGTCCGCGAAGTGAATTCGTGAATCTTTGACATTTCAGATACGAAGCAAATTCATTGCGTATTTCATAATATTTTTTATATAATACATATTTATGCACATATAGATATCTGTCCCTTTGCAGGAAGAAACAGAGACCAATTTAGGGAAATGATAAATGCAATGAAGCAGAATCCCGACATGGCAAGAAGTAATTGTAAACGACCACCAGAAGTTGTTAAATAGTTCTGGGACGGGCTTGAAACAGCTTGGCACCTCCAACAAAAGAAGTAGCAGAGTGGAAAAGGAAAAAAACATGTTAAATCCTATGAAAAATTGCATATGTCTTTCAGGTTTGCAGGGACCACAAGTCGAATTTGGAAAAAAAAACTGAACTCAAGCGACGAGTGGTGGTCTTAATAAATATATAACAAACAAATCTCAACCCCTTTCCGATAACAACCAATCATCATCATCAAACACGTTGGAAGAACTGAAGAGGTAGAACATCTAAAAGCCGAGATATTCTACAGCTAATGCAAGGCAAAAAGCTAAATGCCAATATCCAATTGTTCTTCTTGAAAAGCAAATTAAGATCCAAGAAGATTTTTATAAGGATATTAAAAAAGCAAGGGACGAGCAGAAGGAGAATGTTAAAGAGCTAAATTGCAACATAACGAAAGTTTATAAATAGTTCCCTAGACAAAATATATGACGAAAATACTAGCTATCCTAAAGAAACTGAGCTCATCGCCAGAGAAAAGCTTAAAGTGAAGCAGCAGCAACTGGAAGGAAGGAAACGGGTTTTGAGCTCAAATATTTCAATTAATGACAGTGACTGATATACCGTAACAGTACAATTTTATTTTGTTTTGTTTATAAGTCTGAAGTATTTTTTTTTTGTTTTGATAGTTTTTTTTTTATTATTGATACTTATAAAATGTGATAAAATTAATTAAAACCTTAATTGAATTAAACTAGATATCTCATCTTCTTATATTTTACGAAGATCTCATAACTTCAATTCAAGACTAATTCCAGCTGCTATGTTCGCATATTGTGCTTGCGATTGGTCGTTTTCATCTTCGTCGTGGTCTTCATTTTCTTCATTGATTTGTTCTGGTTCATTCCAAAAAGTTTTATAGTGCATGCAAATATCATGCAGAGCAGAGCATAACAAACTTGCATAACAAACTTGCATAACATTACTTGCGCTGCCTTTTTTGTGGCTTCGTAATGCATTGTTCTAACACCCATTAAACAACGAAATCTGATTTTAAGAACTCCAATTGTTCTTTGCACGATATGTCGTCCTTTGCTATGTTGCTCGTTGAACTTGCTCTCGGAAGAATTTTCATGAAGAAAACTTACCAAAAATTCTGGTATTTTTATCCCCACATGAAAATATGTACCAACATTGCTTCTGTTCCATATCACACATCCTATCCACTGCTTACGGTCGCTTATCTAATAGGTAGCAAAAATATTGGTTAATTTAAGAGTCCTAAATATATTTTTGAAGTCATTTGCCAGCATAGTATATATACTGTAAAATCCCTTACGATTATAATATAACGGGTGATCCAAGTAGAGATACTTTTTTCAATAGCCTTTTTTGACAGATCACGTGTGAGTCGTGTCATGCTGTCATTTTATTTGTGTTTAGTATTGTTTGGCATTTCATAATGGAAAGACTTACGCGTGAACAAAGTTTACAAATTGTTCAACTTTATTATGAAAATTCACGTTCTGTGAGGAATGTGTTTCGTGCACTTCGCTCAACTTATGGTCAACATAATCGGCCTACTGAGCGTACTATTCGTAACACCATCACCCATTTTGAGACCCAGCAT
The DNA here is from genome assembly GCA_963576555.1 of Ferdinandea cuprea. Lineage (NCBI taxonomy): Eukaryota > Metazoa > Arthropoda > Insecta > Diptera > Syrphidae > Ferdinandea > Ferdinandea cuprea. The sequence continues at coordinate 80,688,192 of OY754958.1, read as the reverse complement.
TCATTATTGGATAATATTCGACCGAATAGACCACGTCCAGCACGCTGTGAAGAAAATATAGCGGCCGTAGCTGAGAGTGTACACGAAGACCGTAGAGAGTCGATTCGGCGCCGTTCGCAGCAACTCGGATTGACGTATGGAACGACTTGGCGCATTTTACGTCCAGATCTTAAATTGAAAGCGTACAAAATACAGCTTGTGCAACAACTGAAGCCGCTCGACCTTCCCAAGCGACATCGCTTCGCTCTATGGGCTCTTGAAAAGTTCCAGACGTTTTCGAGGCAAATTTTGTTTAGCGATGAGGCCCATTTCTGGCTCAATGGGTATGTAAACAAACAAAATTGCCGCATTTGGGACGAAGAGCAACCTGAAGAGATTGAAGAACTGCCACTTCATCCAGAAAAAACAACGGTTTGGTGTGATTTGTGGGCCGGTGGAATCATCGGTCCATATTTCTTTAAAAATTATGCCTGTGCGAACGTAACCGTCAATGGCGACCGTTGTCGTGCCATGATAACCGACTATTTGATGCCTGAAATTGAAGCTCGTGATCTCGGCGACATTTGGTTTCAGCAAGACGGCGCCACTTCGCACACATCGCATCAATCAATGGACTTATTGAGAGAACATTTCGGTGAGCACATAATTTCACGTTTTGGGCCGGTCGATTGGCCACCAAGATCGTGTGATATCACACCGTTAGACTTTTTCCTGTGGGGATATGTAAAGTCAAAAGCTTATGCCGACAAACCCGCTTCGATTCAGGCCTTGGAGGAAAACATCACGCGTGTCATTCGCCAGTTACCAGTCGAAATGCTCGAACGAGTGATCGAAAATTGGACTCAACGGATGGACCATCTGCGACGTAGCAACGGCCAACATTTGATAGACATAATCTTCAAAAAATAAATGCCAAAGAATGTTCTTTCAAATAATAATAAACATTCTCCATTAAATTTGAATTTTCTGTGTTTTTTTTCTTTAAAAAAGTAGGGAACCTCGAAATGGATCACCCTTTAAATGCCTGTTTTGTGATTGAGTTTTGATGGCAATATGCATTCCATCAACGCACATTACCACTCCTGGGATTCGACATATGTCATAAAAATATCTCTTCGATTGTGTTTTGTCCTCATCATCCATTTGTAAGCTTCCTTTCTAAAATGCCAAACACTTGCTTTAGAACTTTTGAAAACGTTGACTGTGCATATATTGTAGTCTTTAGCAGCACCATACTGATAATTCCCTTCGCCAAAGAATCGTAAGCAAGCACTGCCCCCGAAAGTGAAATTAGACTTTCGGGGACAGTGAAGATGACTTCAAGAAGCATTAAGCTCCGTTTTGAAAATATTCAAAACATATAGAAATGCTGATTTATTCAAACGAAAGCTCTTAACAAATCTAGGAGATTAATTACAGCTATTAATAGATTATGATTGCATTTTAGAACTCACGTTGAATCTGAAAGATCCATTATGTCTTCTGCAGTTCCCCTATTGTCGCAGGATGCTTCATCCTGACTTGATTTATTTTATTTTAAATTTTAAATTATTTTTCAACTTTCTCTTCTATCATTTACTACAAAACAGCTGTTTACCGACTAATTTCGAATTTGAAAATCACATCGATAAGGAATTTCTCCGGCGGATTCCACGATGCATGCGGCAAGTGAAAGTGAATCGATTAAGTGATTCTCAGATATGGCGTTTTCCACGATAGAGCTGATAGTCTTTACGTGTAATCCATGGAATCCTGTTGCTATAAAAAATGTAGATCCATAAACAGCATCTGCAATAGTAAAAGGAGCTTCAATATATTCGTATGCTTGTAAGATATAAAAATCAATTCCTAAAAGAACTGTTAGAAATAAACTTTGTGTAGCTTGAGAATGGTTAATTTTTGTAATAATGCCACACAATGTTTAAAAAAATCACAACATAAAAAGCATTATCGTGAACGCTTTATCTAGGGTCCCACTGAAAAAAGTATTACTACTTTTTTTTTGTAAGCCTCGACAGTACCTGACAAAATAACCATCCACCCCCTCAACACATCACCATGGTATATTTTCATCCACAGATAGCCATCAATAGTTACAAGTAATAGATACATTCCAAACCGCAATCCATATATAGAGGGTCAAAAGAACGATGGCCTGAACGGGCAAGATGGACGACTATCAGTATGGATACAATCAAAAGTGACAAATAGGGTTAGTCAAAAAGTTTACCAAACCTGCCCGTGCCACATGCGGGTGATGGCAAGGGCATGTTGGAACTTAGATGTATTCTCGCATTCTCCATATGAAATTGCCGACCCCATCATGAACATAGCACACATGATAATTTATTTACTTGGCGAGTTTTGTTCCAGAAACCTACCGCCTAACCACGTCGTACACGTCATTCTATATGGTGTTCCCCAGTTTTCATATATATAAAGGAAAGTGATATGAATGGGCTTATGAGGTGCGGTGGGCTGTGTGGCTCATGGTTTGCGGGATGAAAAGTGTAAAAGTTGAACTTTTCTGACGCATTTCCTAGAGATCTCTAACATTCATTAACGCTGGCAGCAGATGGAGATTGTGCACGGAAATCTAAAGGCGTAATGCTAAAGACTATTCCCACGGGGGAAAGGAAGTCAATTTTGTGCTTCAGAATTTTACGAGAAAATGCAGGTGACGGAAGTGCTGTAATGAGGACTCAACCTTTTTTACGCTTGGTTTCATTTATTGAACAAGTCTTTGCGCAGGTTTATCACTTGAGAGGATAGAATATTCGTACGAAATATGTTCGTTAGTAAATCACATTACCTCCGGGGACTTGAGCTTTAGAAACAGTAATTTTAGTAGATATTTTAAACAATATTGAAAGCCTTGTCTTCCAATACGTTATGCACCCAAACAAAGAATCACCTGATGCAACCCATGTAATAGATTATTAAGAGAAGAAGAAAAATAATTATAGTGGGATCTACTTTTTGATAATAAATGATTTTAATGTATCAATTTTTAAAATGCAATAGGTAACTTCTAAACTATTAAAGCTTCGAAATGTCAAATAGAAGACTATGCACAGTGACAGAAGCTATGTCGCCATTATTTTCTATACTTTCGTAAATACAAAACTAAAAGAAGATATGATAGGTCATATAAATAAGGGACATATTCAAATTAACTAACTTACTTTTTTCGGTTTAAGTTTTGTCGATGAACGTATAGTTAAGTTCACATTGCTCACATGGACTTTGTTTAAGCTTTCGGAAAGGTTAAATTAAATATTATTGATGGTAAGCAATTATATCAGCTGTGGAATTGTTTTTTCGTATTCGAAAGCATCGAATGGCTATTAAAAAACTTATTTTCTAAGAATATTCTAATCCAGTGGCAGGTCATCTAGGTTCCGCTCAGTTTCTACTTTTCATTAAAGATATAAATTGAGTTTTGAGGTTTTCTTTAAAAGTGTTTTTGCCACAGTTTACTAAGTTTCATTTCATTACAAATCATTATAACTTAAAAAACTTCACATGTTCTTGAATTAATCAAATCAAATTCATAAAGAATACAAATACATATTAAGTCGCATTTTATTTTTAAAGTTCTCTATCCGATGAGTGATGTCACTTGAACAATTTATATGTTACCAATGATAAATGTCCCTATATGTTAATTAGCCTATTTCTATTTAATATTAAACCACACTTCTTATGTATCAACTTGCAATTGGAAAGATTTTGATATCTCATTTACCTTCTCATGTGGGTGCAGTGGCTTAATGGTTAAGCGCTTTGGACCACTAAGCTAGAGGTCGCTGGTTCAAATCCTGACCTGTATCAGCTGAAAGTTTTTATTCGCCACCCCACCTCTTGCGAACGTCTGACAAGCATTCAAGCGCAAGAACTGTCATCAGAAGCTTCTCAAAAATTAGTTGCCATTCGGAATCGGAATTAAACTGTAGGTCCCTTTTATTTGTGCCAAAAAAATATATCTTCGCACACAGAGTGGTTGGAGAAGTTAGGCTTGAGGTCCTGTATGGAGTAATTCAAATTGTTAATTTAAGCATGACCTAGCACTCTGCCGAGATTTGACAACATATTTAACAACAATTTTTTACGCCATGTCAATTAAACAAAAAGTAGCTGAAGTAGTATATGGACATTTAAAAGTTTTCGATTGTGGTTGTGAACATTTTTTAATTCTTCTTATATCAGTGTGTCAGCATCAAAGTGCCTTAAGCCCTCTTTAGATCATCACTATTTGATTCAATTCAATCAACTTCCTGATTTCCCCAAGGCAGTTATTTTAGACTAATTAGCTTTACATTGTCATAATGTATTTCGTCTGCCTTCGCTAATGATATAAGAATATCACAAATTATATCTGATGCCATATTTTTACAAAATGACTTTGAAAACTGTTGAATTACAAAACAAATGTAGATTAGTTCGTTTGGCCCTATATGGTTTTTACTGGACGGTCCCCTTCTTATTACAATAACATATTCATCGTTTAAATTTACTTACTTTACTTACTTAACGGGCTCCCGACCAGTTAAGAGTCCCTGCCTGAGAAGCGGCTGCCTTCAACCCTCTGCGATCCCGGTCACGCTATTTCCAGTTGTCCAGACCAAGCGCTCTGGCATCCGCGATGGCTTGGTCTTTAAAACGGAGGTTCGGTCTTCCTTGTCGTCTCGAAGATCCTCTTGGCTGGAGCGTTGTTGTCCATTCGCTCGATGTGGCCGAGCCAATGTAGTCGAAGAGTTTTGGCTTTTCGGACTACATCTACAGCTCCTAGAGTTCGCGGTTGTATCTTCACCTCCATTCGTCCTCCTCGTACATAGGACCAAATGTCCATCAAAGGATTTTTCTTTCAAAGGATCCTCGTATTAAGTCTCCTTTCCTGCTTATCGTCCAGCACTCAGCGCCGTATAGCAGAACTGGCAGGATAAGGGTTCTGTAGAGCATGCACTTTGTCCTTCGAGTTAGGAGTTTTGAACCCATTTGTTGAGGTAGCAGCGGTTTCTTAGGGTAATTCTTCGACGGATCTCCACTGGGATGTCATATGTGGAGTTGATGCTTACCCCGAGGTAGATGAATTTCTTAACTACCTCGAGTTACTGCTATCAACAGTGACATTTTGTCCTAGTCGGTGGACAGATGATTGTTTGTTTGTTGATGGCATATATTTAGTCTTGTCCTCATTCACTTCAAGGCCAACTAGTTTCACCTGTTCTTTAATAGCCGTAAAAGCCTCTTTTTGTGAAGAGCTTGCGTTCCGGTCTTAAAGCCAGCAGCCAGTTGCTTGGCTTTCTTATAAAACTTCCGGATGTTGTTTCGGTCGCGGGACTCTTCGATCTCCTTGAGCTGGGATACTGCGCGCGCTCTTTTCTTCCTACGCAGAATCTTCTTCTTCTCTCTTCTCCTGGCTCGGTACTCATCCCTTGCTGACCTTGTTTTCCTCTGCAGCGGTCTAATGTGTGTATCTACTGTCACCTTTTTCCGGTATACGTAAACATCATCATGCCACGGGCTTTTTCTCTGGGGTGGCTGGTATCCTAGGATGGTTTCGGCTACCTCCTTGATGATGTCGAGATACTGAGACCACTGGTTGTTGGCGTCTGTGGTAGGTGAATGCACAGTGGGGATTTCCTTACTCAGGCGCTCTTTGTAGGCTCTGGCGACTCCAGATGTGCTAAGGCGTCCAACGTCAAATTTCTTCCTTGGGCAGTACGCAGCTTCTTCTCATTGGACAGTCAGACAGGACAATCTAGCTGCAACAAGAAAATGGTCAGAGTCGACGTTTGCCCCTCGGTAAGTGTGCACGTTCAAGATGTTGGATGCGTGCCTCGCATTAGCACATGATCGATTTGGTTGGCGGTTCGACCGCCTGGAGTGTGGATCGCTAGTCGCCGAACCCTAGTGCTACTTATCACCGTATTACAAGGTCCTGCAAAGTCAATTAGTTTGAAGTTAATAGACATGAAATTTTAAGAAAAAAAAAAAAACAATGGAATGTTGCAGACGTTCTCCCAATTTATCAACTTTGACGGGAAAATTTAAGAGCGCTTAGCTTTTTTAAATGATATCCTTTCCGTGCAACTATTGAAACGTCGCAACTGTACCGTTGTTTCGCTATGAAACTCACTGCGCATACAACGCTCTTTAATTCTTCTCGATCCCTATTAGGTTTTATGTCTAATATTTAAGTTTTCCTTAATTATTGTTAAGCTTAATATTTAGGTTTTTTTTGTATTAGTAGTTCGGTGACTTGCTTGTATTAAATAATTCTTGTTTAGTATGAAGGCAAGATTTGTAAGGGATTTGCTTTGCGCTTCTATTGATTGTTAAAACTAACCTTGTGACACAGAAGTTCATTATTACATTATTTCTAATATATCAAAATTTTTAAAATTTGGTAGGACTAGAAAAGTAGTAGAACTTAGTAGTAATTCGATTGTATACATAGTCAAATCGAAAGCTTTGGTCGGAGCCTGACTATCAATAGCCTTTTATTTCTTGGGTGTCGATTAATTCGGTAATATAAGAAAATTTGGTTGGTGGAATAATTGAATGATAACTGAAATAACTAAAATGCTCAGTTAAATCGATGAAATGGTCAGTATAATTATTCAAATAGTCAGTTAACTGATCACGCTCACTGCTCTTGGAACTATCTTTATTTGACAACAACATTACTGGCCATACCCTACTTATTGAACAATCATACCGTAACAAGCCTCCCTAAGAAATATGTTGTCGTTAAAACTAGCATCTCAAACAAAAATGTTTTAATGTTATCAAATTATTTTTGCGGTCTATTTATTTTTATAAGTACAGAAACGATTATAACTAGTGAAAGTAGAACAATTAATAAGGGGGAAATATATTAAAAAATATAAATATAAATCAATTTTTTGGCTAAAAAATACAATTGTATTGATTCTTTTTACTGACGGTATCTTCTGAACTCCTACTTCTGCATCTTGTATTACCTGGTAAAAGAAATTTAACCATATAAGATTTTAATGTCACCATTAAGACATTGATTCAGAACCGAAAATCTCTGATTGACTGACCTGAGCCACAATCCAATCACCACGAAATTAAAAAAAAAAAAAACAGATATTCATTCATAGCCTTATTTGAATTCAGCGTCTTTTGTTTATATGTCACTTTGACAATTTAATTAACGTCAACACTAGTTTCAAGGTGTTCTTAGAAATTTAGTGTGCAGTTGAATAAATGGAATGAGTGCATGTTGAACGAGGGAATGGTAAATTGAAGATTATAATTAATTTTAATGAATGCAGCCTCTGAATATTGCCTTGGGACTATTTATGCCATGCCAACACGATAATATGTGTAGGAACCTTTGAAATTACAAGGACATGTAAGGAGAGCGTGAATGGACTGTGTGAATGTAAATCTGTAAATCAAATTCAAGTTTCTGGGATTTAAAAGCGCTCTAAAAGTACGAATAGTTATTTGCTTGCATTCGCATATAAAAACTGCGGGGAGTCCATTTCCTATAGTGAATAGGACTTTGTTTATTTTACTCTCGCTATGTGTGCATGTGGTAATATTTAATTAAAGGATGCCAAACTGCGGTCTTTGTATGCTTTCGGTAGTGAGTGGTAAATATTTGCTGATGTTTAATATTTATTTTATAAAACAAAATAAAGACATACACAATTGTTGACTATAATTTTAGATTTAATTCAAATCTACAAATCTATGCGCATCGTAAAGCCCTAAATAAAAAGCGTTTTCTGTTAGTCATTTCGTTTTACCCATTTTGTGAAAATGTCAGCACCCTACATTAGTTTTTCTCGTTCAATTTCTCTGCGACTCAAGTCTATAAATTGTATTTAACACAAAAAATATGCATCCTATTAGTTTCGCTTCATATAAAGTTTCAAATCCTTCGTATAATTCATACTTGATTCAGGATGGGTTGAATAAATTCCTTCATTTTCCGTGATCATCAGAGTGAAGCACATTGCATTTCCTTGAACTCCCAGAAGGAGTTGCCAATTTCTTATAAACCGAAACGTCTTCAATGGAATATCATTTATATAGACATTTTTATGACGGAGATTTTGGTGGTACATAGCAGTAGAAAGTCAAGGGCATCGCGTCTATAACAAAAATTTATTCGAAAAAATTCTGAAAAGTTGAAGAGTTGACACAAAATCGATTGCGAGTTAATTTGCAATTATTTTGATTGTATCATAAATTATTTCTTAACTTTATGTCTTAACTTTATCTGTATTTCCTCACATACATTAATGTCGCATATTAAATCCATTCATTGTACTTGGTGATTGATGAAGTAAATGCTCTTCAGTAAGATTCTGTAATGGAAAACACAGTCAGGGGATGGATGCTCTAAAGAATTGCAGGGAAAGGTTTTTTAAAAAATATTTCAATTTTCCTATTATTATTTATTACTATTGTTAACTACGTATGTAATCGCATAATTACTCAACGACTGTATTTGTTTGTTAAACATATTTATCCTTATAATATCTGTCAGTATTATTTTTATCATTAACTTAATAACGTGTATAGAGCGAAATACGTCGCCAGGAATCTACCCATCTAAATGATGGGCAAACATTTTAAAAATAAATGGATCTTAAGATCTGCTACTATAGGTCGGTGTCTTTACTTTTTTAAGGAACTTCAAGCTACTCATAGTTACCAAAAAATGCATAAAACTGTTTCTGTTTAACTCTTATCAGATTTCCGCTAACAATTCAATAGGTGGTAAAACTCAAGCAAAATCTTCCTGTACTGGGTTTCCAGATACAGTTTCATTCCAGGTAGGAGCTTCAGAGACGTCAAAGAAAAGGAAATAACAACACACTTTCTGGGCGATTGTCTCGCTCTCGCGGGTTTAATTAAAAATGTTAGCTGAATTGTTTTTCAATGATTTAAATTAACTGAGCTGAAATGAGTGTTCTAGACTATTTCGATTGTGGTTTGGGGTTTGGAACTGCGGTTTTATTGCATCCATCATACCTCTTTTTCTATAAAACTGTCTCTCGTCTCCCCACTTCTTGCGAATGTCTGACAAACATCTAATAGTAAAAAATGTCATTAGAAGGTTTTCAAAAATTTGCCATTCGGAACCGGAATTAAACTGTAGGTCCCTTCCATTCGTGCCAAAAATATATCTTTGTACACACAATGGTTAGAGTCCTGTATGAGCCGTTTGAAAATGTTTGAAAATGTCACTTGAGCCCTTCAGCATGTAGGCTCTTCTTCCCTCGAAGCATTCAGTACTCTTATCTTTCGTAGGTTTCTGGTTCAAATTAGTTGGTTACCAAAGGGAAAGATATTGTGAACATAATAAAATTTTAATTAAATTAGTCGAATTTAACCTCCAAAATGACTATCTAGTTCCATACCTGCATACAGTAACTAAACAGATTTCAAGTGGCACTTCCAGTGTTACAAACTTGTCAACCTTTATATACTACGCAAACAATATACTGTAGGTGACCCAAATAAGGCCCCATAGTTTTTCGTGGATAACTTGCAAACGTCTAAAAGAAAATTACTAAATAATTAGCATAAGCTTTAGTTCAGTTATCTATATAAAAACACAACATTTATTTGTTAAAACCCAATTTGAAATATATTTTTTTAACAATTTTAAAAAACTTGACCTTGGCCCTTACATAATTTTGTTCAATTTCTACTAAAAGAAGAACTATTTTGTCATGAAACAAATAAAACAACGTTAATATTTATTTATACAAAACAAAAAACAAACACAGCCTTCTTGAAAAGAAAGAAAAAATAAAATTAAAACAAAGAGTAAATTTGATTTCCATAAATTAATTTACAATAAAAAGATAAGAATTAAGAATTGAAATGTATATTTTTCGGTTTCCTTTTCTACTGTTGTAGAATTGCAGCTTATTCAAAAATCGATCTAACTTCTACGACCGCTCATCTTCTTATTCGGGTATAAAAATTGTGGACCTGGCTAGTTTCCTTGTAGCTGAGACACTCTTGATATGGCTTCTCAAAGTTCTTCTTGCTGCTTTACGCCTCAGGTGGTAATAAAAACCACGTAGGATAGACTCCAAGGCCCTTTCCATATTATCTGACGGCCATTCTACCCGATTTATGTCAACTAATTTGCTCGCCTTTGACATTTTTTCTAAGAGCAACACAAAAAAAAAATTAATTTTTGATATTCCTAATAAAGCCCGTTAAACTTTTCCTTACAAAAATTTTAACGAAAATCTACTCAAGTGATTAAAATAATACTTAAACTATACTAAACCTGTATGTATATGTAACATATTTAGTCTAAAAACATAAGGAAAGGCTACAGTCCGCTTGGGGCGAACAGTATGATACCCTATCCCTATCCCTATGTACCCCAAAGAAAAAAAGCATTAGGAAGATGATGGATAGCATTTTATTTCATTCTATGAAATTTATAGAAAAAAAAATATTTTTTTCAAAAAACGCCCCCAAAAAGTGGGCGTGGCCAAAAACTTCGTATGGGCGATATATTGAGAAAAATATTGGCATAATATATTGTTAAACATTTTTTTTCGATTTCTATGAAAATTTTCGAAGAAAACAGCATTTTAGTGAAAAACGCCCACAAAAAGTAGGCGTGGCAAAAAACTTTATATGACAAACTTATAAAGGAGGGCAGTGCCTACATATCTTGTGAAGGTTGTAACACTCTATCTTTCTAACTTTAGCTTTAAAACGGTTTTTTCTAAATTGTGAGCGTGGCAGTGGGCGTATTCAAAAATTTTTTCACCTTCCTATCTTAATTTTAAAGGCCTAAAAATTGCATACGGACGGACGGACGGACATTGCTAGATAGTCTTAGGTCCTGATCATAAATATATATACTTTTATGGGTCTACGGCGAATATTAAGGGGTGTTACAAACTATGTGTCAAAATTAATATACCCTTAGGATAGGGTATAAACAAGACATACCCAAATTATTATTTGCAATAAAATCAATTACAAAAAACACTTTCTTACAAAAAAGCGCGTGCGTGCACATTTATCAACTTGTAAAAAAAAACCATAAGAAAAACCAGGATTGCGTCGGATGGAAATTTCCATTGATTTTAGTGTAAACATACAGGTGGTCACAAGCATATCCAAAACATAATTCCTGTTGCTTGTCGATTAAGCCACTTTTTGCATCCCGGGCCTTATTAGGTTCTGGGCTGTATTTGGAACACCTACCTTATTGGCGTTTAAAGTTAAATATAATTGCGACTATAAGTTGATTACTATTTTTTATCAAATTTTTTAATGGAATTATCCATTTTCTATAGATATAAGCGTTGTGGTACTATTTTCTTAGCCTATTTCATATGTGCGGCTTCGCAACAAAAGCATATGATTCCCTATTTTTCTTCTGTGATGTTTTATTCCATTCATTTCCAAAGTTCCAATTGTTTAGAAGAGTATAGACCGAAAAGGAAAATTTTATAATCTAAAAGAAAAATTATTAAACTATTTAGTAAGGTCTCTCAGTCAACACATCACAATTGAAACTGCACTGGTGTTTTTAAAATGCACATACCAAATTTATTTAAAAACTTTTAAATTTTTTAAAAAATCGTTGGAGCCGTTTTTAAGAAAACGGATTCACTTTAGATTTAAGAAAATCATTTTTAAAAAATTATTTCAAAAATTTAAGAGTGCAGATTTGTTTAGCTTAGAAGCATAAACATATTTGGGAAAAAAAGTTGTATGGCATTTACCGTTATTTAAACCAATAAAGCAAAACAACGAAAAAGAGCCGCAAAATGTTACCCTAAAAAGTTAAAATACGAACTTTGAAGCAAATCCGTTGAATCTTTTCAACACACGGCTTCTGGACAGACAAACAGACCGACGGAAAGGTGTAGTCAGCTATAGTAAACTAAAAAGAAACAATATTACCTTAACAAATGTCTCCAATGTAATGGGAAGTAGCTTCCCTGCATGAAAAATAATTCCGTTTTGTGATCGATATATAAAGAATAAACACATTTGTCGAAACTCCTTACTCTCTGCCACCCAGTCAATGTGGAATATTACAAAAGACAAGTGTTCGCCTTCAACCGCTAGACAATTGGCCAAGTAACAAATGGGTAATATCTCTAGAACTATAACCGTCGCAAAAGCTGCCGATCCGAAGAATGTATCACTAGAACCAATGTTGATAAGAGCCGGTCCCAGCGACAATGTTGTTGCTATAAATTGAATAAAAATCGTTGACGATATAAGCGGTCGCACGAGACTAATTAACCTAAAAGAAACAGTAATTGCTAATTGTTATTTTGGATTACATTGAGATGCAAATATATAGCTTTCCGTTGCACGGAGCTAGATTTTAGTTGAATTTTCAATCACTGTCAAACAAGTCAGGCCAACTTAAAGAGAGTCGACAAGCAACAAGCGTTGACAAACTGCTTGCTTAATCTTTAGACTAATTCTTTTTAAAAAAAAATATAAATTATCCGATTTCGCGTGTGGTATGACACGAGCAGAAAAGTTTTACCTAAAATCTAACTCAACTTTATTCTTAGCAATGAATAGATAACAAAAATATACGAACTCAATTATATTCTTATGATCACGAATACACTCAATCAACTCCGCATTATTATTCCTTGTTGTATGCGTAGAATTCGCTCCGATTCGAGTGACTCTCGCGATAAGTATCTTTAAATGCGTACGAAGTATTTGCATATAGATGTACGCATATGAATCATTGGACACCTCCTGAAAGATTGCAGTCATTACCAAAAAGCACTCAATACAATCGACAATGATCAAATGCAATGTCGACTTGCGCCAATTTAAATACGGCATATACAATAAAAATGGCGGTTGTCCTGTCGAAATGGCTTCTAAAACTGTAAGCATTAAGTACACATTGTAAGAGACGAACAAAATGATGATTATACGATTTCCAAATTGAATTGTTTTCCGTATTTCTCGAATCTCCCCAGGATATTTAATGCGAGCGTCAAGCTTCTTAAGGACAGCTTCAGTTTTAAATAAATTCCGACGCATGAAAAAAATTATGATAAACTTTATTGAACACGAGTACCTATATATTAACACACGCCTGCAGTGATGTTAGAAAGACATTTATAACCATTTTTTCTGTGCCCACAAAGTAGCTTAGGGTAAAGGTAAGGGGGAGTAACACAAGTCTGAGGAAATTTGTTATGAGAGAGTAGACTATGTAAATGGCCTTGAACTTTTTTGGCATTATGATACCAAGTATTTGAAACCAGGTGTAAAGATTTTTATTGGAATCATAAGTTTTTGGTAGAAGCGAATTTTTTGACTTTAAAGACATTTTTTCGACTTTACGCATCGCAACGGGGAGTGATACTACTTGGTGCAATTTTAACTTAAAGTTCAACTTTATGGTGGACATGAGAATACTAATGACATTTTAATAAATGTGTTGAGACAAAAATAACGTCGATTAAATGATTAGATAATGTTGAACTTAAAGTATCTAATTATGAATGAAAACTTGTAAATTTATTATGACAGCCCATCGATTGGGGTAAATGTTTTGTTATTTTTTTGTTCGTGCATTTTTCGTGAGCTAAAAATGTATCTTTATAGTGCGGTTAAAGCTTGCTCTAGATAGTAGTTACCAGTTGTTCCTATTGTATGACGTTCTTAAGAATGTTTAGACTGAAGTTGCATTAAACTAAACTCAGTTTTTATGTTGAGAACTTGTTAAACTTAAGAATATAATAAGACTTTAATGCAAAGGACTTAATGTTCATTGTTTTACTTAGTCTAACACAAGCTCCTGAAAATAAGTATGAAAGAAACGCGTCGGCTAGTAGTGGGTTCAGATCAGAGCAGTATCTGGCCAGTTCATCGGCATTTTCGTTCCCTTCTGTGTTCCTAACGTGTCGGGGGAAAAACTGAGTGATGGCGTGCAGCCCTTCACGAATTTAGTAGTTACAATGTTGGAACCGATTGCTTTAAGTGCTGCTTGACTGACCACTTGAGTCTGACAAAACATTCGGCTACGGCTATATTCGCCAAATTTTTCACCTTCGGAAAAACATTGATTTCGATCAAGTCATTTCTTATTTGTTTCGTTTCTGTAGTGGAAGTTGCATCCAAATAAATGTTATGCTGTATTTCCACCAAAAGATAAACCGATATTAAAGGCAAAAAATTAACAATAAATCTCTACACGTTTCCACCGAAGAAAAAGGAGATTAACATAGGAGTTTTCTGCCAACCAACTATGTACTCTAGCTTTTAAATTTGCGCACAAAATGTCCAACATCTGATTGTCAAATTGCTTCCTCGCTCTCAATTCTCAGCAACCAACGTCTTTTTTGACATATTCAGGTATGGTAAATTGGTATTTAGTGTGTTCACAAACTGATTTTTATATGCAAAGCCAGTTTCTTTCAAGATTATTTTTAAAATTTGTATGGGAAATCTTAAGATTTAAAGTAGATTATGGGCAGATTAATCTTAATCTCGGTGGAAACGTAGCATTAATGTGCATTTTGTAGTTATTCATAGGCAGTCAAACGGATTCATTTGCAGGCTATTTTGTTTATTTAATTTCTTTGTAAAATACATTTTATTATGATTATGAATTATTTTATCAAATAAATTGTATACAGGTCAAATCAATTTAACGTATGATTTATTTTAGGTTCCTCAGTATTTCAGGTTGCACTACATTCGGCTTCAGCCGAAAGTGATAAAATAGCCAAAGTTCGGTTTCGGCCAAACTCTACTAACCACATAGTAGATGGTTATTTCCATTTCCCGTGGTTCCATAAATGGGATAGGCTGAAATGCACTATTTAAGTATGCTTGAGTGTCCGAAAAAACCAGACCTTCAAATTTTATTATCTAGTAGTCTGAAAGCGGCTTTGGCTGCCACGTTGAATTGCTGCTACACATTCAATAGCGTTTTCCTACCTGGATGCGGTGTGGAGTTAAAGATACCTGTTGTACCCAGACGAGCAATTCTTTGCACACCAGACAACTCAGCACCCAAAAGACTTATAGTAATGCTATTGTACGAGGAGGTAGGATTTGAAGAATAAACACCGAAACAAATAAAACTGCCCATACATATTACTCAGAATACATTTATGGAATTTGAATTGGCGGTAGTTGTTTTTAAGACAATAAGGGAATTATAGTGGTTACAGCCTTATTAAATAGCCACCTTTACGTCAGGATTTTCAAGGTACATCAAAAATCTTGAGAAGATAAATAGTCCAACGACACAGGTCAGAAAAAAGTGGAAATTTAGGGGTGTCTAGATTTACCCCAAATGAAGTTAAATCCAATTAAAAACATAAGAAAAGGCTACAGTCCGCTTGGGGCGAACAGTATGATACCCTATCCATATCCCTATATGCCCCAAAGAAAAAAGCATTAAGAAGATGATGGATAGCATTTTATTTAGTTCTATTAATTAAAAAAGAAAAAAGGTTTTTTTAAAAAACGCCCCCAAAAAGTGGGCGAGGCTAAAAACTTTGTATGGGCGATATGTTGGAAAAAATATTGGGAAAATATTTTGTTAAACAGTTTTCTTCGCTTTCTGTGAAAATTTTCGGAGAAAACAGCATTTTAGTCAAAAATTCCCACAAAAAGTAGGCGTGGCAAAAAGCTTTGTATGGGCGATATTTTGGAAAAAATATTGGCTAAATATCTTGTTAAACATTTTTTTTCGGTTTCTATGAAAATTATCGAAGAAAACAGCATTTTAGTGAAAAACGCCCACTAAAAGTAGGCGTGGCAAAAAACTTCATATGACAAACTTATAAAGTAGGGCAGTGCCTACATATCTTGTGAAGGTTATAACCCTCTATCTGTCCATCTGTAGCTTTAAATCGGTTTTTTCTAAATTGTGGGCGTGGCTGTAGGTGTATTCAAAAAAATTTTACACTTAACCATTTCGGTGCCCTAGGGAGTATGTGGTCCAAATTTCAACTTTCTAGTTTGAATTTAAAGGCCTAAAAATTGCGTACGGACGGACGGACGGACGGACATTGCTAAATAGTCTTAGGATTTGGTCCTGATCATAAATATATATACTTTTATGGGTCTACGACGAATATTAAGGGGTGTTACAAACTATGTGTCAAAATTAATATACCCTTAGGATAGGGTATAAACATAAGGAAAGGCTACAGTCCGCTTGGAGCGAACAGTATGATACCCTATCCCTATCCCTATATGACCCAAAAAAAACCTTAAGAAGATGATGGATAGCATTTTATTTCATTCTATAAAATTTAGAAAAATAAAAAACATTTTTTGAAAAAACGCCCCCAAAAAGTGGGCATGGCCAAAAACTTTGTATGGGCGATATATTGGAAAAAATATTGGCTAAATATCTTGTTAAACATTTTTTTTCGGTTTCTATGAAAATTATCGAAGAAAACAGCATTTTAGTGAAAAACGCCCACAAACAGTAGGCGTGGCAAAAAACTTCATATGACAAACTTATAAAGGAGGGCAGTGCCTACATATCTTGTGAAGGTTATAACCCTCTATCTGTCCATCTGTAGCTTTAAATCGGTTTTTTCTAAATTGTGGGCGTGGCAGTGGGCGTATTCAAAAAATTTTTACACTTAACCATTTCGGAGCCCTAGGGAGTATGTGGTCCAAATTTCAGCTTGAATTTAAAGGCCTAAAAATTGCGTACGGACGGACGGACGGACGGACGGACGGACGGACATTGCTAAATAGTCTTAGGATTTGGTCCTGATCATAAATATATATACTTTTATGGGTCTACGACGAATATTAAGGGGTGTTACAAACTATGTGTCAAAATTAATATACCCTTAGGATAGGGTATAAAAAAAGTGATCCAAGCCTCCAAGCCTTCTCTATCTTGAGGGTATATTCATTTTGACATATAGTTTGTAACAACCCTTAAATTCGTCGTAGACACCTTAAAGCAGTGGCGACGCGTGCCTAAAAAAATTTGTCGTTCAGTAAGTATTTATTTGCGATTTATGTTAACAACGTACATATAAATTAACTTTTGCATTTGTTAATATAATAGAAAATTACTCTCATGGTATTTATATTCATCAAAACCTTAGTAGTACAAATTATTATCCTCCACTAAAAACCAAACTCAATACAATGTATTCACATCAGCGTTGCGAAGAAAAAAGATTAGAAAAGTATTGAGTGCCATTTTTGTTAAACAAGAATATGAAAACCAAACCAGAAAATTATAATGTAAATTGCATCTGCTTTAACGGTACTCAATTATATGTATGTCACATGCGTCACAAAATGAACTCTTTCACATCAAAGGGATATTAACGCTCGACAAAATTTACATATTGCTCAACTTGCTTGATTTTCGACCACACAAATGATCACATTCGTCTCTAATATTTTCCAAAGCGTTTGATGCAAATAGCTGGAGAGTGAAGATGAAATTTATATACTAAACACTCAAAGATTTTCTAGCCTCTTTGCAACGTGTTATACGTGTTTGTATAAAAACAAACGTTAATAAGTCGTCAAAATAAGGGTTTATAAGAGGTAATGTGAATCGCTTTATGAATAAAGAAAATTAATATTTTAGGGTTATTCCCAGTTGGTCCAGAGCCAAGAGCCAAAACACAAAAGGTAAAGGAATGCACAAGTTGGAAATTTGGAAATAGGTATAAGAAACTTTTGTGTTTAGTGGACGCGAAATTTCAAATTAAATATATAATCTGAAAGTTAGGCGTTTATGAACAAGTTTAACGAGCAGAGGCGTCGCCTCTGCCTTAAGTATATATATTTATGAACAAGGAACAAAATCTTAGACGATTCAACAATGTCAATTCGTCCTTCTGCATCAACTTTTTAGGCCTTAAGTTTATGCTATGAAGCTGAAATTTGGAAAGTACAGATTCCTGAAATTGTAAAATGTAAAATTTTTTTAATTACGCCGAAATATTGGGTAAATATCTTGTAAACATTTTTTTTCGCTTTCTATGAAAATTTTCGAAGAAAACAGCATTTTAGTAAAAAACGCCCACAAAAAGTAGGCATGGCAAAAACTTTTTATGACAAACTTATAAAGGAGGGAAGTGCCTACATATCTTGTGAAGGTTGTAACACTCTATGTCTCTAACTTTAGCTTTAAAACGGTTTTTTCTAAATTGTGGGCGTGGCAGTGGGCGTATTAAAAACAGTTTTACACTTAGCCATTTCGGAGCGCTGGGGAATATGTAGTCCAAATTTCAGCTTCCTAGCTTAATTTTAAAGGCCTAAAAATTGCGTACGGACGGACGGACATTGCTGGACGGTCTTAGGATTTGGTCCTGATCATAAATATATATACTTTTTACGACGAATATTAAGGGATGTTACAAACTATGTGTCAAAATTAATATACCCTTAGGATAGGGTATAATTATAACAAGTTTGACATTGATAATGTCAAACGTGACATCACTGAATTATCTCAGTTAAACATTGATATTTGAAATAATTCAGTGACGTATTGTTTGTTAACTCATTGCGTAATTCAGCCTCTGGTTCTGTTGTTTGTGATAAGGCGGCAAAGCTGTGGATATGAAATCGTTCCAAGACAATACAAACAAAAATGGAATGACTGCGTCCTACGAAAGTTGCTCGCTACGTTTGATCGCTTGATTATATATATTTGTATATACAAAATAATGGTAAAGTATGGATGCACAGTAGCTTCTACAAGGCTTCCTGAGGCGGGCACATAGGCATTTAACCAGTTTTATATAATACACAATGATTATTAATGATTAATGATTCCAATAAATACCTTCAAATTCAAAAAACTACTTCAAGTGATTGTTTCACCATAGGTACACCTCAAAAAATGCTGAAAAGAGCTAACGTAAGATGTACCAATTACATCAGCAATTAACAATCAAATGATTTCGACTTATAACTCCACTAATTTAGTTCTCCCTAATTCCATTATTTACAGAGAACCCTTCGAAACTCTACGACCTTTCTGTTAAAAAACCAATTGTTAGATATAAATTGTGTTTCTCAAATTAAGTTCGACTCCTTATAGTCAATTTATAAAAAAACAGACATCTCCCATAAACCTCAGACGTAAAATACTGCAGGGTCCATAAGGAGAATATGCAAATTACCCGTTTCAACAATTCCCTAGTTCTGTCGTCATCGTAGGTCGGTTGGTTGTCTGTAAAAACAGCACTAGGGTAGTAAGAAAAAAAAAACTTAATTCCGGTTAAATTACCAGTACGGAAAGAAAAATCACTTTGAATGAAATTGCATAAGAGATCCTTCCCCCCTACACTGTGACTCTTTGGGGAGGGATATACACACTGCATTTACCCTTTTATCTCAAAGTTAAATCCTTTGAATTATGCCAACTATCCTATGTTTAAATATGGAGCTTCTTTATTTCCAACGTGAGCCCGCACCGTAAGTCATGTGATCATCCAATTTATTTGTTGGGTACTCCACAGAGGGATATCTTCGCAATCCTTATGCGTGATAGATGCACAACCAGTGCACACGGTTTGCTCTAGTAAATGCTCCAGACAGCTTGGTCTGTCTATGCAAAAACAAAAAAAAAAGATTTGCATGAACAAAAAACTGAATCAATTTTGATGAGAAAAGTTTTTGTCGTCACCCTCTCGTGTTTTATATACGAAGAAAAGCAAACATCCCTGCCAAAGTCATATTATAATTTTATTCTTTATGCAAGGCTCAAATAAGAAAAAGTAGGTACGATAGAACAAAAAAAGAACACAAATGGCAACAGAGTAGAAGATTGGATCTTCCTACCTAACATGATGTTGATAATGTTACGTAAATGTTATATGAAATTTGCATACATATAAAATGAGCATATTCTCCAAAACAATAAAAATTCAAATTCAGCAACTATAAGGTACATAACTACTTATTTTAGATATTATTTTCGAACCGGGTAGACAGCTTTAAATTGACCAGAAATAATAATAACTTTTGTTCGTAACTAAACTAAAATCAGCAGTCAAGCAATTTATCCAACCCAAAACAGAACCACATGTTGTGTCCTCCTAATGTGTAACATTTGACCATAAGTAGTTGGAGAAATTAACCACCCGAATCTAATTCTTTTAGTCATTCTCTTGTTGTGTGCTAGGTATACATAACAACTGGACTCTGCAGTAAAGAAGAACTTAGTATAAGTGATTCCTTAATTAGTTCATGGATGTTTGGCGATTAACTGAAGTTTCCTTCATTACATTATCGTCGGACACAATGTAATGGAAAATGTTGTCCTGCTCGAGTTGAAGTAGGAAATGTGTTTTGCCAAAAAAAATGTCTGTGTTGTTTTAAATAATGTTTTTTTTTTTTTTTTGCAATTCCATGTAGGCATCGAAAACCTGAGTGTGGGACTTTAATCCTTGTTAAAACCACCTCTTTCTTCAATCCTTGCTCCCCACGGTACCGTCGTTAACCATTTTATCATGAGGGTAATCTCTATAAATACAACTGCCTCTTTGTCTGTACCTAATTTATTTGTCAGTTTATTTATATGCGTGCAGGATGCACATGCAACATCGCGCCTATTTATCTGCCAGAGTTTGTGAGCTCCTACTGCTCGCTGCTTTTTATTCTTAGCCCAGTTGCTGTATCAAGCTTGTGACGACATCACTTGCGGTATCCCACGAGCCACGCTTCGTTTATTGTAAGCATATATATTTACTACCTACGAACGCTTTCCTCTTTCTAAGAAATGTTCACCCCTTTCCAGAAGATTTCTAATTTGGTGCCTCAGTCCTTCGACGTTTGGTATATATCTTGGCACTAAGTGCCGCTACGCTCTTTCGCTCGTAAATTTTAGATTATCTTTAGAGGTGAACATATGATCTAACTATTTCCAAGTACTTGATATGTGTTGATTGTTCGCCGACTCATCTACGTAGTCACTGGTCACTGCTACTTATAAGCAGTGCATCCGTTTTATAATCTGCCAGTTGTAGAACCGCTCCCTGAACCCGCGCAGTTTCCAGATACTTCGTCTAATGTTCTTCCTAATGACTACAGTGTCATTAGCCTATAATGCGTACTCGGTTCACATACCCTCAGTAACATAGAGGACAAGTGCTAGAACTGAATTTTGAGCAAACCTCCTGTGATTTTGTACAATCTCGGCTCACATCCCAGTAATAGTGTTCTCACAATTATGTGAGAAAAAATCAGTTCTGAATGGGAAGATCTCTTAACGCTCTCAGTATGCAGCTCTAACTGGCGGAACTGAAAGCGTTTTTTTATGCCGAGGGGTACAACTGCACAGTACTGTTTACTTACTTCTAACGGCGTTTGTCCTGTAATGGCTGCACGCGCAATGTCACTCACTGCCTGACGTCTATGGTATTTACCCACAGGGTTGGAGAAGAAATTGCAGTTTATTATTTTAATTCTTAAGGAAAGTTGGTTCGGTTAGGTTAATTCGTATTTTAAAAGTTAACTCAATGAAGGGTTTATCCAAATTAAGTTAAAAGCTATGCTTAAAAGACGATGTAATTTCAGTGCCCAATTACATAGGTAATGGTTAAATTTAACCATTCTATCGATAATATTAATACACACTATATAGCTTCGAAAAATTTAACAAAGCACTTTGTAAAACTTGTAAAAGGATGCTAAGCCTTGACACTTGTTGCATAGGAAAAAGGCTAAGAAACTGTCCCAACTGCCGATTGTCAAAAATTATTTTTATACCCTATCCTAAGGGTATATTAATTTTGACACATAGTTTGTAACACCCCTTAATATTCGTCGCAGACCGACCCACAAAAGTATATATATTTATGATCAGGACCAAATCCTAAGACTATCTAGCAATGTCCGTCCGTCCGTCCGTCCGTCCGTACGCAATTTTTAGGCCTTTAAAATTAAGCTAGGAAGCTGAGAATTTGGACCACATACTCCCTAGGCTCCGAAATGGTTAAGTGTAAAATTTTTTTGAATACGCACACTGCCACGCCCGCAATTTAGAAAAAAAACTTTTTAAAGCTAAACTTAGAGAGATAGAGCATTATAACCTTCAGAAGATGTGTAGGCACGGCCCTCCTTAATAAGTTTGCCATATTAAGTTTTTTGCCACGCCTACTTTTTGTGGGCGCTTTTAACTAAAATTCTGTTTTCTTCGAAAATTTTCATAGAAAGCGAAAAAAAATGTTTAACAAGATATTTACCCAATATTTTTTCCAACATATCACCCATACAAAATTTTTAGCCACGCCCCCTTTTAAAGGGGTTTTTTAAAAAAAATGTTTTTTTTTTTAATTAATAGATTGATATAAAATGCTAGCCATCATCTTCTTCATGCTTTTTTCTTTGGGGCATATAGGGATATGGATAGGGTATCATACTGTTCGCCCCAAGCGGACTGTAGCCTTTCCTTGTTTTTATTAGTATCTTTCACTCACTAGCACGAAATTTTATTATCAGCTGTGACCTTAATGCAAAACATACCTTTTGGGGTTCAAGATGCATTTCATTAAAAGGCAAAATCCTCTACGAAACCGGTATGCAATTCGGGGTAGACTTTTACTTTACTCTTCAGGCAAACCGACTTCAAGATGCATTTCACTAAAAGGCAAAATCCTCTACGAAACCGGTATGCAATTCGGGTAGACTTTTACTTTACTCTTCAGGCAAACCGACTTATTGTCCATCGAATATGGCAAAAACTCCGGACCTTATTGGTTTTTACATCGCAAAAAGAATATCCGAAAGCCATATTAAACCTGAAGAATGTTTCGATCTTTCTTCTGACCACTCGCCCGTCATTCTGACAATTAATGGCAGCATATTAAAAAAGGAGAACCAACCCAGACTTACCAGCGTACTAACTAACTGGGACTCTTTTCGAAAAGACTGCGGAAATAAAATCGATCTTAGCGTATCACTTCATACACCTTTTGAACTTGAGAGCGAAGTCGATCAATTGATAATTTGTATAATCGGAAACAGCAAAAGGCGAAATAAAATATCCTCGGGACAAAATCAGGAACATAAAGAGTTTCCTAGGAAAACACTAATCATTTTCGTCTATCTAATAAATGCTGCGATCTACTAAGTTTTCATCTAGCGACTCTTCCGTGTTAAGCACGGAAACATATACTCTGAATTAAATCGACGCAAGAGTTCCCCAAGGAAGCTTTCTGGGTCCGATTCTCTTTTTAATTTATACTTCGCAAGAACAAGGCACAACTGTAGCTACGTTTGCGGATGATACAGCTGTATTGGCCGTAAGTAAGACGGTAGAATCAGCAACGAACAAGCTCCAACGGGCTATCCGAGGCTTACGTATGGCTACCGTCGAAGATGAGATAAAAACACTCGGCTTCATGGTCACTGGCTTCATGAACTAGCGCAATAAGATGTAACCGGGAGTAATTGGCGTATTAGCAGGTTCCTCCGCTGTGAGGCTGCCTGACAATCGCGTATAAAAATGGAAATTAAAACTACTAGATAGGATATGACCTAGTTGTAGTAAAAAAAGTATTTTAAAGGGAGTTTTTTTTAGTGAGTAGAAATGTCACACTATTATGAGCACGTGCGGCCAGGCCTCATAATGCCTATTAGAAAGATTTCAGCGAAAAAATAATTGTTGCTTTATGATGTTCTTATGTAGTTTGAGGTAAGGGCAAAAATAATTTTTAAAATCTCCGCGCCTAGCCCTTCTTGGAGTTGGCAACCCACCCATGATAGATTTTTTCTTCGGCCGAACTGTCGAACCGAACCTTCCCGAATTTATTTCCTTCTATAATTATGTTTTCAAATGTGTTGAGCGTGCTCAGCGGCCTGTAAAACAAGGATGATTTGCTTTCCTTTTTGAATATGTTGCAGGTACCCCTACTGTTACGCACGTCGTTTTGAGGCGAGTCAATGTTTCTTCAATTTCTCTAATTGCTTCTTAAAGTATGAAATTATGTATCCCGTCTATTCCTGGTTTCCTATTACTTATTTTGATAGTCACAGCTTCTCAGACTTTATATGTTAAGACTGGTGACAGAGCCTCTGCTATATCCACAATCCCTACGGATTATATTGTTGCTCATCTTTGACCTTGCAACTTCTTTGTCTGGTTCATCTACTGAGGCTGCTCCCACAGCAATGATTTTTGATTATACCGGCATTATATAAAATTAAAATGTACTGCATTTCATTAAAGATCTAGTACATATGTTGCTGTTGCAACTTGCGGGTATTCAGTAGTCAGTCCATTAACTTTTTCTTTGTCAGTCTGAAGTCCAATTATAAATTATAGTTTCGACTTTTTAATGACACATGTTTTTATAATAATAGATATACTAAGCGGCCTCAATTGCTAATACCATTACACATCTTAAACATCTCCTCTATTTATGTAATATGTATTTGGAATTTCAGGTATGTAAATATAGGTTTTCATTGCACATTATTGAGTATCTAACAAAACATATCACAGAATTTAAATAGACAACAGTGCAGCTAAGTATGCCATGCTTGTTGCCTATATCATAATTTCAGTGCTTACCCTTAGGCGTATATACCAGTGTGAACAGAATCTTTATTTATTTCAAAAAGTTTTTTATCATTTTATTATTTTATCTTTTTTAATCATAAAAAGGTAACAAGTGGAAAAAATACATATATTTTACCTTCGTTTTGACTAAACTAGACTTCACTAAATCTTTACCAGTTTTATACGGATTTATTTGGCATCATTTGTTTACATAAGACGCAATTTATAGCGCAAGAAATATACCTCGATTTAGATAAAAAAAAAGTGCACTACTGCGTCATACGAATCTTTCTCGGTACATGAAATGCGTTTTTGAACCGCAAAATGAATCGAAAATGTGTTTAAATCACTTTTTAGGTTTTGGAAAATTAGATTTTCTTAAAAACGGCACTTTTAACATAATTGCTCGAAATGCAAAAAAATATGAAAATCGTTGGAGCCGTTTCTGAAAAAAGAATTTAATTTAAATTTAACTGAATCGTTATATGAAAAAAAAAAATTATTTCAAAAATCAAAGTATGCAAATTTGTTATTCTTTATAGTAAAAAAAAACTGTAAATTTTTTTAAAATTCCCTTTATTATTAGTTTTCGATAGTTTGCAGAATTTTTGACCCCATCCTAAACATTAGTACAAAAAAAGACCGAAATCCTTGTTACCACTTTTGAGAAAAATAGTAATAAGTGATTTTCACAAAAAAAAATTGTATGGCAGGTACCGTTTTTTCAAAAGATAAAGCAACAAATAAAAAGACGCCCCGAGATGTAACCCAAAAACCTTATATACGAACTTTGAAGCAACTCCGTCTTACCATTTCGCCATACGACGCCCGGACAGACAGACAGACAGACCGACTGACGGACGGCATTGGCTGACCCACTTTTTTGGACTTCTCTATAGTCATAATATCATCCCCCATACTCAGTTTGAGTTCGAAATTTCCGCACGATCGCAATAACTTTCTCTTCAGTATAAGTTGAAAAAGTAGATAGCATAAAATGATATGCCGACAAAATAATTCTTAGTAACTCAACGGCAAAACTATGATACGATTAGGCATAACAAGTTTGTTCGATCGGAATATTTGACCAGGATTTTAAAATATCAACTATATTTCCTATCTACAAAAAAACAATACCAGCATTTTTTCCACAACTACCAGGAACACGGAGGTTTTATATGATGTCATGGCAATAGGATGTAGCACTGCAGAACATTTTTCAAATTAACGACGGGGACTAAACTTAGTCAGCAATCCTTTGCTCTTAGCATGCACGATTTGATTGGAAAGGTTCTCAGGTATGCCGCTGAATGGAACCTTTTGTAACAAGATAGACAAATGTTAACTTTAAGTGTAACAAGTTTATTGCTCTTAAGGATGATCGTACAAAATAAAACTCTTAAATGTGCTATTATGCGCTATGGAGTTCAAATTTTGAAGAAATTTACAGCATGAGATAGAAAAGCTGCAAAGCTACAAGGAGAAAGAAAATACTGTGTCTGCCAAGAGCAAATCCAAACAGTGTTCGGACTCCTTGAATATCAAATGAAGTATGTAGGTATTTCAACTTTGCTTAATTCATATGGAAATAATAGTATGCAAAAGAAAATATTGTTCCGTAAATTGGATGATATAGTGACTGAGACAGACAGTCATCCAAACGTGTCACCCAGATCACATGCTGACGTCAGAGAACTTGTGTAATTCGGTTATTATCTGCATGTTTACTGCTAGATGACCCCCGATCACACAGTGTTATCCTAGTGTACGTTTTTGCGCGTGAACTTTCAACGATGCAAACGTGTCATCTGATGTTAAATGACATTGTGGAAAATCATGCGTGGGTCCTTGGCATTCGGATGACATGCTGTCAACAAAATTATAGACTTTGCTGTCAATAGCAAAGACGAGCGATCACACGGCCAATCAAATCATTCATCTGGAACACATAGAAATCATTTGCAATTATCTCAGAGATAAATTTAGTTATCCAACCTTGCGGTCTAAGAGGCCTTATACGCAGAAAATACTGAACCTGTGCCATAGGACAGTTTCATAAAATCTTAAAATTCGCACATCAAACTCATCCTATTTCAAAATGGTATTTTATTTGAATTTGTTATGAATGATCACAATTAAATTGAGCAGCGTAAAATTACCTACTGTGAACAGCCAACACCTTTATTACAGCTAAACGTTTGTTGTATCTTAATATCCTGTGAAATTGTTTTCCTTATTTTAGCTGTCAAATTAGTTTTAGTCGTCGTCGGTATCGGTACGGTAATAGCAATCTCTTAATCCCCCCGATCCCATTACATAATCCTTAAAATTTATTATGTCGCCAACCCTCATCATTTTAACCCCATCTACGACCGGATACTTACAAGACCCATCCCAGGCAATGAACTCCTTAATAGGGTGTAATACGGTTCTTCCAAGAAATCATTTCCCAATAAATATGGCAAATACCTTCATTCTCTTTCCGAATGGTTGTGAATGGCCTGATGGGTTGGGTTTGGGTTTTCCCTTACAAAGTAAGACGGGCTAAAATATGAAAATCTCATCTAATTTGTATTTATTGAGTGGGGTTGGCTCGAAAGGAAGTCGTCTTCTTAGAAAAATGATGGCAAAACGAATAAGTGTCAATCGATGAAATTGAACAGGTCGCTTTTTATGTCGCGCCATATACGAGTCTGTACAAGGAGAATTTATGTTTATGTATTTCTGCTAAGAATATCGAATACATGCTCCTGGCTGATGGTTTTATTTCATTGTACATCGCATTTTCTCAATTGATGGGAGGCGATTGTAGGTGTTAGCGTCGTGAATTGCCATGAATTATTACAATTGAAGTTCTTCAGTTCTCCTTATCTAAATCGATTTGTGATACTATTCGGGTTAGGTGACAGAATATATACCATAGCAGTCGTACATACCTGGTGCCATTATCTGACACGCCGTCTTGTAGGATATGTTTATATTAAATCGGGAATATTTGATTTATTATGAATAGCTTTGTTCAGCTGAAATTGCTTAGGATAACATGTAGTCGTATTTGAGTACCTAGTCGTTTATCTCGTGAGCCGTTGAGCGCCTAATAGCATGGAGCGACATATTACCTTAGACCCGTTTAGGGCGAAGAAACGCCTGGGGGTATGTATTTGGGTTTAGAAGAATCGATTCAATTAAAAAAATACGTGTTATTATCTCCCACTTGACATGCGTTCATAGATATAGACATAGTTCAGTCCTTTATCTATTGTTGGGAAGATCGTCGCTCCCATAAACAGAAATTGATTAAAACAAATTCGGAAAACAATTTTCCATTCGTAAACAACCATGCAATCTGGGTATTTTATATAAAAACGCTAAATTAGGTTGAAGACTGCACCATTCCAAGTTGTATTCAAGCAATTGTGATCTTCAAAATGAAATTATTTACTTTCGTAGTGCTATTTACCATCGTTGCCAGTTGCTATGGATATTCGTACTTAATTCCAGCCAGCATCAGTAAGTTGAAATAGATCGGTGAGTGAATTGCAAACTAAACTATTTTGTTTACACTTAAGAACATCCCGGTATTTGCTACTACAATGGGCACATGCTTCCGAAGGGCGACAACCAGATGCCAACAACTTGTCAGAATATGAAGTGCAATGAAGATGGATCAATTTTGGTACAGGGGTAAGATTTAAGTTCATAACAAATTGCCATGTCCCTAAAAGTCATCTTCAATAGATGTGGACACATGAATCTGAAGGAATGTACTCTGATGGGACTTGATAACCTGCACAAACCATACCCGGATTGCTGTGAGATGACCTATCAATGCAAGGACAAAGATGGCAAAATGTACACCAGAAACGTGAATACTCTTAAAATGCCGACAGCAGAGGAAATGGGCATGAATGAGGAACAGAATCAAAAATCTGATGATAAATCCAGTAAGAAAAATAAATCTGGAAAAGATAAGCAAATGGATAAGATGGATGAAGGCATGTCGAACACCTTTATGATTTAAAAATGTAATATTTGTTAATGAAATGTAAAAAATTATTCTATCTAAAATAGAAAACAATCTTAAATGCAAGTAAAATATAATTTTTAACTGAAGGTACCAGAAATTCTTCATCTTAAGCATGTGCAAGTCGGTCATAGGGTCTAATACCATTTTGCATGGAACAAAAGTTGGTCAGTGAACGGCTCCTGTAGGTGCAATTCGGGAAACCTTTGACGCTAGACGTACCCCTACAGCCCTAGTCCATTTTTAGCGCCTTAACAAAAGATAGAAGAAACGGGAAAGTAGGTTGGCAAGGAATGAGCGACGTAAAGACACTATACGGTGGAAGGCGCAGGCGTCGTGGACATTTTTTATTTGGCGATGAAAGCGAAAAGAATAAGGTAGGCGGAAGTTATATATATGGATGGCGGCACTTCTTTCAAATTTAACGCCACCTCCTTTCAAAAAAAAAACTTTTAACCGGTAAAAAACGAAGGATGAACTTATACTGCTCTACTGCACTACTTAGCAGAAGACTTTTTCTGTTGAATACAAAACACCATCTACACCATGGAAAAATTGAATATAGAGTTTGTGGCGCTCCTTTACTTTATAATGAGCGGTCCGAAAGTCGCAAGAAGTGCTTTGACAATTTTATTATCAGGATTTGGTTGCTGCATCCATTAGCTATGAAGCAAACAGGAAGTGACATACATATGTTGTTGCGTGTTCTTATTATCCCTATGATTTTGTTACTCCACCCGCTCCAACGGTAGGGTCGAAACTGATAAAATACTGTAATGTGCAGAGGATAGAAATAGTCATAGGCTGCGATGATAATACATCTACTCCGTGATGCGGTGCAAAATCAAGTGGACGAGAATTGGAATGATTCTTTCAGACTGGAAATACTAATAAAAACCCGAAGATGGTTTCAAGTCATGTTCATGTTGTAACATAGCTAAAACCAGCTATTGCTTATCGAAAAAATAATAAATCGCAAAGTGCACCAGTTATATCATAAGCGAAGACCAAATTTCCTTACGACGATCCTTTAATAGTTGGGTGGATTTTTTATAGAGGAATGAGTCAGGGATGGAAAATTTGGTACAATTGTATCGAATTTGATAACATTAAAAACTTTTTAAGAAAATCGTGGTTTTGCAATGGCTTTTATATAAATGGAAAACATTTTGAAAAATAACGTGCGAAATGCAAGCATTTTGACACCTCTGGCAAAGTGCTTGTATTTTAATTTTTCAACTTAATTTTTATTGCCCTTTATATTTGTGTTTTTTTTAGTTATCTATATTTACTGTTTTTATTCATTTTTTAAAGAAAAAACATTTTTGTTACATTAACCTTATTTTTTCATCCGAAAAATAGATTTCAGTACAATTGCCTTCATGTCATAATTTTAATTTTCCATCCCTAGAATGAGTACAGTATTAGATAAAAACTGGCAGAGTATCTGTACTGCCACTTCTCTGACATATTCCCGACATTAATTTAAATGAAAAAGTAAAGTGATTTCTAAATTTCCCCTAAGTTGATAGGAGGAATGTTGAATAATGTACCCAAAAACAGGGCCTCCCTGATTCTGCTTCTTAAAACAGTAACAAAGCTTCTTTTCCAAGATCTGAGGGACCCTTCAAAGGAAGAACCCTACAAATTATGTACGTTATTAAAATAAAGCGAATGAACGTACCTATACAAGCGCAAGAACGTTCCTATAAAGCCGTTGAAAAAAAAATAATACTTCAAGGCAAAACTACTCTAAATAATATAACTTCAGTACAAACTATGTAAGTCATAAAAATAAAGCGAAAGAACGTACCTATACAAGCGCAAAAACTTTCCTATAAAGCCGTTAAAAAAAAAAAAATAATACTTCAAGGTAAAACTACTCTAAATAATATAACTTCAGAAATATAAGCCACAACTACGAATTAAGTGGTTTTTAGAGTAAATTTTGTAAACCTAATTTCGTAGTTTAAGAAATGTTAATAACATCATGGGATTTTATAAGTCCAGAAAAAGAAATGACATCTTAAGTAAAAATTAAAAATAAACTACGTTTTTGAGCTTTTCATTTCAAATACATTTTTCTGAAAACGTTACAATTTTTATTTCATCTCTACGCAAATAATTTTAACAAAGATATATGCTCTTAAAAAAAACACATAAAACGCATTTAATAAAGAGATTAGAATGACCACCGCGTTTTTTGGATGATTTTGCTATATTTTCATAAAATTGTATAAATACCAAGTCTTTGAGTTTCTCCGCAAACTTATGAAATATTTTTTATTCATTATTATTATCAGATTCATAAAATATAACAAACAAAATCATTCGTTTATTACACTTTTTTCTGAGGAATTTGAGCTGCAAATCAAAAATATGCACGGGAAAGTAAATTGCAAGCAGTTGAAAAATTGGATATCTCAAAACTCAAATAAGACATTTACATAATATAAGAGCAGCTTCAACGAACATTATTTTTTCCTAAAATTAAGCCCTACACTAAGTTTCTGATGCAACTATTAACGCGGTGTTTTTTTTTTGCATTAATTTGAATTAGGGTACGCCCGAGAAGGGCTTTCCATATATCATCGGTACCTAGGTTTACTATTTTTAGGAATGTTTACTCTACATTTTTTTGTACGAATATGTCCAAATGTTATATCCCAAAGTATTGAACAGGTATCACCCCGTATAAAAATTTCTCCCAATGTGTGTATATGAAAATGCAAAGAATTACTTAATTTTTAAATTAAAAATTAACCGTCGACTCTATTTATATCGAAATCTCAAAATATTTATCTGAGGCGCCTACCCGACTGTACTTCAAAGTATCGAAATCGGGTGAGCAGTACCAGCCGCCTGCGAGAGCGAGTTAAAAATTCTATGACCCGCGTCGTGATCTATATTCTTTTTTCAAATTATTAATTCTTGTAAAATTACACAAACATCGACTTCCTTGTATTCATCATAATTTTGTTTTTTTCATCAATTTAATTTGATTTATATTCATCTAGGCATTTCAACCTGGGCCAAAATATCAGATCAGTTAAAGAGCAATATGTCACTTAATTATCTCAGCTTTAGTTATCGAGTATCGAGTTTGATTGTTTGACATTCCCTAGTCAGTGGTCGTGTATTTTTTCATTCGACAAATCTGAAAATTACGTATAGCAATAAAATGCCAGAAAGTTAGGTTTTTGTTATGTGTTTCAAAATATCAGTTCGCTTAAGACACACAACATCAATCTTCCAAGCAGAAGTTTATGTATTGAACTATACGCAAGAGAATGCTTAAGATCCAATCTCAGAAGATCAGATATACATATATATCCTCTCAGACTGTCAAGCAGCACTCAAAGCTCTTAACTCCTACAAGTTCGACTCTTTACTTGTTTGGAACTGTCTAACCACTCTAAAACAACTCACAGTGAAATTATTCCCCAATTTTGAGGAATTATTTGATTTTTCATTTGGGTTTATTTCTTGGGCGATTATTTCCTAGAGCCGAAACTATTTTGTAAACAAACATCTGACAACGTTGTCAGGCTTTTTTTTTCTGATGATTTAAGATTTTCAGATTTTGTTACATTTCATTTTCATAAAGTTTTTAACTTATTGACTTTAGCGGCAGAACAAATAGCGCAAATTAAAAAAAAATACCAACTTACTAACCACAAATAAAAAAAAACATATTTGTTATTATGTATTATTATCTGCCTTATCAAATACATGAAGCCATAAATAGTTTTTAACTTATAATTATAGAATAATTTCTCTCAGCGTACGTATGCCAGAATTCAAAGCAAAATTGCAATCTATTCTCTGTAATTACATTCCAGTATAATAGGTCACATCCCTCTCCGCACATCAATTAGTGTAAACAAATTAAATTAGATCTCCGGGAAGTCCCATTCTACCGCTAAGACATTCCACACTACGCTCTGATACAGAAGCACACACACACGCATATACACAAATCTCGCCTATTGTTGATAACTTCATTTAGTCACTTTAAACATAATCAGCTCCCCACTGATAAGTGCGCATTTTTCCATATGCCAGTGCATTCTCACATTAAAGATAGAAGCAATTTTGAAAGATTATAAGACATCATCTCGCGGACCTTCCGCAAAACCACTCATCATGTCATCTCATTCATCTTTCTCTATGTCCAGGGTGTAGACATTGTCAAACCAACTATAAAATCCGATTAAGATTCTATCGGCACAGAAATTTAAGTGAACTGGTTCCTTTCTCGAAATATTTGATATGTGTTTAAAGTTTTCTCAATCAGCAGTTTCAAATTGTTGATAACCTCTCGTGACCCTGTACTGCGCATGAAAAAAAAATAGCAAATATCAAAACATTCCAATCGTAGTGCAAATACCCAATTTTTCGCTGTCTCTCTTCCTTACGGTTTGTCGAAATACAATTCCCAAATTGCTTCTAGAATTTTATTGCAAAAGATGGACGCCGCCAGAGTTCATGTGCTCGGGGTAATTTTTGTTGTTTCATTGATTGTTTTAACATCCTTTGTGGAGGGCTATTCCGGAACCATTCCAGCGGATCCAAGTGAGTAAAACGTTTGGTGAAGGATCTTTATTCAGAAATCTTGGCTTATTGTGGTTTTCGCAGATCATCCTGGAAAGTGCATTTACCGCAGCGAAGAGATAAAGCTGGGTGTAAGCGCTGGACCACTACCGTGTCAGCGATTAACATGCAACGAGGATGGATCGGTGCTGGTTGAAGGGTGAGTGGCGTAGCCGATGAAGTGTGGTGTTTAAATAAGAAGATTTTCTTCTCCAAACAGTTGTGGAAAAATTCGCCTTCCCAATTGCAATCGTGGTGAAAGGATGAATCTGGATAAACCATATCCGGAATGCTGCAAGCAGAGATTTAAGTGCAAGCGACCAGATGGTTCATCATTCTATCAAGAAAACGACATCAATTGATTGGACTTTGTTATGTGTGTATTGAAGTGATTTTTTTTTTTTGTTTATTTTTGAATTTGTTAGTGGCTAAGATATAGTATGTAAGTGAACAAAAACAAACATGAATTCATACTGCGTACATGAAAATCATTACTAATGCTATGAATAAAGATTTTATTTGTAAATCCGTGATTTTTATTAGGTATCTCCTTTTTTCTTTTATATTAAATTTCTAAGCGACTGGTTTAATATTTAATGATGTGACATTGCATCTATTGACCTGAAAAAGTTATTATCGTTAACACTGTTAAGACTCACGCTTTATGACATATCAAGGGGTGAGATAGGGGTCGAAAGAAATAATCTACAGACTGCAAACGCACAGAGCATGGAGACATATAGCAATAAATTGTAAATCATGCTGCTCAGACTTGTTAAAACATTAAAAATTCTTGGGCTGCGCTGTAATTCTATGATTTCATGTTTAATTGGGTGTGGGTGTGGTGAGGGTGGTCAGATTGCATAAATCATTAAGCCTAGCGTTTAATGAATGTGACCATCAGACCAGTGATCAGCAAAACTTTATTGATGTGGAAGTCCGACATTACAAGGAAACACTTTCCTAAATGTCTCATCGACCAAGCACATACAAAACTAAACGGAGATGAATCTTAAACAACTCGCTGTCATTAATTTTACAAATTCTTCTTCACAGTAGCTACAAATATACTAGAAACAAATGTCTAAATGACCACTTTTTAAGTTTATACCAATCATATGAACATTATTATTATATCAAACGAGGCGAGCTTATAACTGTATCGAAGCTTGTTTGCAAATGAGTATAGTGTTATTTTACCCCAGTACTATAGGCTAAATGTCTGCAGTTGCACACTCAAAATTGGCTTAAGTCCCCTTCCACTTGTGCGCACCACCCCCTTGTCTTCCTCTACTACATTGTCTGTCTTGATTATAATATTTGGTGGGCGTTGGCGTTCTTTGGCCTTACCACGACCAAACTATATCAAATGGCTAGTTTTTTTTTTATCAGATTGATGTCGCTACATATCTCATTAAGTTCTTTATTGATTTTATTTTCACCGAAGGATAATTTAATCTGCTTTAGAAAGAGCCCTTGCTGAATCCATAGAGTAGGACTGGGATCATCAACGTCTTATATAGAGTTTCTCTAGTTGTTTGGAAGAGGGCCTTACAACATAGTTGCATTATTCGCCTAAAGAAAGAAAGATTTGCAAGCAAAAGCAAACGGGAAGGTTCTCTTAAAACAACTTGGCATTTTAATCGTATGCGTAGTTTTGAATACTTGATTTTCATGCGAAAGTCCCTTGATCTAGCTAAAACCAGTATTCCGGATTTTTTGATAGCTTCGATAAGTCTGCTATGGTCCAGTGTATCAAATAATTTAGTAAAGTCAAGAAATAATACTTTTGCGTGATGCAAATTCTCCAAGGAGTTTGCTTGAGCTTCAACCGTTTTGGAAGTAACATATATGTTTTTTTGGCCTACCAAATCATGTTTCTCAATAAAAATATCAATTCCGACCTCTAACTATTTGCTCTATTAACTTTTCGACGGCAGGCAATTGGACGCTAGTTGGTTAACTGGATTTCATTACATTACATTACATAACCTCCTTTGTATATATGTTGTTTTACCAAACAACTGACTGTTACAGCTTTTTTTAGAACTTGTCGAGGCTTTACTAATAAGAATTTCTATATTTGATTTCAGACCTATCCTCCAGTTCTAATACCCACTTTAAGTACGAAACTCCTTTTCGGTGCTGTTCTTTACTCTTCAAACTTATTCACTAACTATTTGCTTAATAAAATTAATGTTTGCATATCAAATCGCTATATAGTATTGCTGCCTTATATTTACATATAACTGCTTAATATCACGAAGACAATTTTTCATGTATGCTGTCAAAATCTGGAAAAACCTACCCAACCATTTGAGCTCTGGGATCGGCTTTTGTTTTAATTTTATTACTCATCGGTTGCCTTTAAATTGTCTCTTTGTTTAATTTTGAATTATTAACATTCAGTTTAGTTCTTGCTTCTTTTTATGCAGTTTAAATTGTTTAATTTACATTATGTCCAATCTAATCTTATCATTTATATGTTTTTTTGTTGTTTATATCTTGTTCTAATTATAAGTTAATCTTGATGTACAGCGATTCTTTATCAATAAATATCAAATATCATGAAAATCAGTGTGATACATAGAAATGGATCAGAATGTCGTCCTTTCCACACACCAATTGTAAGTAACATTTACCGAAATGCGACTGATATATGCCTTGAATTTCCTTCATGAGGATGTTTCTAACTTCATATTCATAACATCGAGTTCATAACATCGTTGACAAATGAAACGAAGATGAAGAGTAAGAGTTTTTATATGTAGTTCAAGTTTAAGACTAAAATCAATCTCGAGGTATATAATTTCCCGCTGGGTACTTCTTAAATGTTGTCCGTTGGTTTGCTTAACATACTGCTTTACTTTTGGAGCTCATTGAAGATATATTTTTTAATGAAATTAGGTGGTATTGTTTAAAAAAAAATTGCAGATTGCTATAACTCTTGCTACTTTTACTACTAAAGTGCGCTTAGTAAAAATTTCTATAATTGCAGGAAGTATGCTTACGGTTCATTACGCGAGGAAGCTTATTTAAGCACAAATTGGCACTAC
This sequence comes from Ferdinandea cuprea, assembly GCA_963576555.1. Lineage (NCBI taxonomy): Eukaryota > Metazoa > Arthropoda > Insecta > Diptera > Syrphidae > Ferdinandea > Ferdinandea cuprea. The sequence goes on along the minus strand of OY754958.1, from coordinate 80,651,978 downwards.
TAGCTGTTGTTCGTTAGTAAAAGCTTTAAAGAAATTTGGCCTCTTCTGAATCGATTAATTATATTTGAGTTAACATCCACCACCATATAAAAGCGAAACGAAGAATGATACAAAAATAAGTGCTATTTTCAGTGGGTCAGTGCTTTCTCTTAATTATACCAATCATGTATCATATCCTTATTTCATTTAAAACATCGATGTAACTAACGTGACATAACGTATTCTCAAGGTTGGGACTGAAAATCGATTGCCGAATGGTATACCGTTTTGAAAAAAAAAAGTTTTCTTTTATTCAAAATGTAAATCTCTATATATATGTATATATATAATGAATTGTTCATAACCCACGGCTTGATATTATCAATTAAAAAATTGCTTAACCCGACACCAAATCTACTGAATAATAAGTAATAGAATTTCTTGATTATAATTTTACAATGAAAAAATCTACCACTTCATTTCCCTTCCTTTTCAGTCCGGATCAAAGTAAAAAGAAAACCAGAGAATTTTATGATTAAATTATAAGTGAAGCAAATAGCGCTTCGTTAAAATGTTCGTCGCCATCGTCGTTGGTGTTGTCCTTGCCAATGTCTTTACTTTCTCTGATGTTTTTGAATAATTAATTTGTTGGCGGTTACCAAGGAGTAAAAGACTAGATGAACGCTAAATTTAAATATGGTCCCGATGAGTAAGTTTTGTGACGACCGCACTTTGTAACAACATTGTTATGCCGCCGAATCGTCCCCAGCGCGCGTATTGAACCTAACAGTATATAAAAGAGTTAAGCAGATACGAAAGGACGAGAGAAAGACTGTGGGCTGATGTTCATGAAGGAGAGCAATGGAACTAGGGCTTAACAAAATTAAAGGATAAACCAAGCTAAGTATGCCGCGGAAAAGATTTTAAAATGATATAAATTTCTTTTTTTGTTTACCACTTCTTTAGTAATCTTAAGCCAGAGGAAGTTTAATGGCACTCATGACACATTTTGGTGAATAAATGAAGACGTAAGTATTAAATAAGCACATTAAATTATTAATGTAGCTTTCAGGAGTTCCTAGAAGTTCATTCAAAACTATTTCACTTCAGTTAATGAATAGATTTGGGTTGTGAAAAGAAGAATGAAAGAATAAACATATGAATGAAATTGCAAAATTAATAATTTTCAATTAAATAATGAACATGATTTTTTGTTTGATTATTTTATTTTTGTCTATACCTTCTCTGCAATTTTAATACATTCTAATTTATGGGAGAAATGCAGTTCTGAGAATTGTAGTAGTGAAATAAATGAATTGTGCGAGCTTTTCGAAAGTGATTGCGTAAATAGGCGTAAATAGTTAAGAATTTGAAGTACCTACATATGTACATTAATATTTGCATGAATGTATGTAGGTACTTCAAATGGGATAGGCATCATGAAGGCGTGAGTGGCTTATGGAGGTTTTATTTAATGACTGTGGGTGCAGTGGCTTAGTGGTTAGGTGCGTTGGACAACTAAGCGAGAGGTCGCTGCTTCAAATCCCGACCTATACCAGCTGTAAGTTTTTTTTCGCTGCCCCGAACGTCTGACAAACATCCAAGAGTAAGAACTGTTATGAGAAGCCTTTTGAAAATCAAGTGTCGTTCGGAATCGGTTTTAAACTGTAGGTCCCTCTCATTCGTGCCAAAAATAATATATCTTCGCACACACAGTGGTTGGAGAAGCTAGGCTTTGGGTCTTATTTTACGCCTAATATTTATTCTATTTTTTTTAATGACGATAATGAGTTCCAAACATTTAACGATTTTAAATTGACCACGAATTTTTGTATTTCAATTGAAAGTAAAACAACTAGGGTTAATTTTGTTATACAAATGATTTTTAAATGGATAACAAATATAGATACATATTTTTTGTTTTTTTTATATATATATTATATATATTTTTTATATTTATTTGATAACAAAATGTCAATACTGTTTGAGTCTAAATCATCAATTCAACATATTCGATATTTTTACAGCATTCAACATTTAATATTGCTGAACTTGGTCCATCGAGTTACAGACATTTGAAAACAACGTGCATCTGTATCTCGTACTTTTCTCTAATGTGCCAATGCATAAAGACTTTTAATTTTGTTAAAGTATACATACATAACTAGTGTTTGTTTTTACTTTCATTAACAATAATTGATCAATTGAAATCCGTATATACATTTGCTTGCGTAGGAACATCGACTAAACAAACCAGTTTGTATTTGGGCACTGTAGTGCCCAGTCAAGTTCTCTAGCAACTTTGACCATACATCTTTATTTACAGGAACCGACTCAGGCCATTTTGACACCTTCTTTAACTTCGCTTTCAACATAGCTAGAGACATAAGACAAAATATAAATACTTTTTATGAGGTTTTTAGTAATTACGATACGAACTTTGATTTCCGTTTTAGATCTCGTATAAGAGAACTTACCTATTCTTTAACATTTATGTTTTTGATTTGATGATATTTTCTTTAACAATCAGCATAAGTTACAACCGTCTATGGACCGGTGGAACTTCTGTTGTAATTATTGGTTTACATTTAAATATTTTATCTGAAAAAAATTTCATTTAAAATAATACGCAAAAGTAGATAAATGTGATATATTGTCGAATTTGATGAGACAGTTGAGTCCTTACCTTTCTAACTCCATCCAAAGTAGGGAAGGTATACATAAAAACATTACGTGGAAAAATTTAAAAATATTTCATAAGTGTATTATGATCATTTAATTTTATTTCAAAGAGACAAAAAGCGTTTTTTTGCAGTACTTTACAAGTATTTAGTACATACATAGTTTTAAGTAGATAATTGTGGTAGGTACATAATTTTATTTTAAGTAGTGTGAATATGTGTAGGAAAATTAATTGAAAGAGAACAGAACAGGGTGAAAGCAAAATATATTTTACGAAAACTACTTCAAACGAATATCTTTAACGAATCTGTTGCTAAAGAATCTCCAAACTTTTAACATAGCCCGACAAATGCAGAAGTTAAATCAAATTAAAAGTGTCACTATCTGCTATAACCAACCCAAATGCTTTTATGTCTAAGAAACCATATGAAGGCTGCTAATATAACAACACAATAATTCAAAGCAGTCCACGTAATAGCATATCCTTCTGGCGTATCAACTTATTGGCAAAGAGTTTCACAAGCCTTTGAATGTCATGATGGCCCCCAGCTAAGACTCTCGTATTGCTCCTTAATAATTCAATCTCTAAATGAATTAGGAATCAGTCTAACATCGGTTTATGTAAAGTTGTAGATCGACATCGACAAAAGTTAAGGGATAACTGACCGGTCCCCAGCTCTTCGCTATCGACAAAAAGACCCACATCCTGGCCGTCACCATCTGAATTCATTATATGGAAATCGAAATTTTGTAAACACCCCAACAATATCCGACGCCAAATGTCAGAAGCAACCAAACCATCAGACCAGACGATAAGGGTATGGATAGGAAATGAAGTGACACAGGAAATAATTTCATTACATTTCCTTTCTTCGTCTTTTTGCATCATTCTCAAAAAACATTCTAGAGAAAAGTGTCCTTTATTGCTTCCTGCGTTAGATAGATAGATGGATGTATGGTATGGCATTAACTGGCGCTCTTCTTCTTTTTTTGTTAATGGACTGTGAGACTTCCGTTCGAGGAAACGATGATATTTAAGCTTTTGTTTGTGGGTAAATAATAAATGTTCTTGATGAAATGAAATTAATTTAAGAAGCAGCATCATTTAGTACTGCTTCGACAATAATCTTAGAGTGTTTAATTTGATGTTTTTATAAATTGTTCTAAGATAATGAACTGTTTTGTTTTCTCTTCTAGTCATTTCAATTGTTTTATCCAAAATTAATGGAGTTTCCCAAGGTCCCATGCAACGCTTCGTTACTTAACACTTCCATTGAGGTAGATATCTGCATGGTAATAAAATTTCAATTTTTTAGTTCACAATCAGTTAAGTCTGTCAATATAGATAACCTTATGAAACAATGAACCGGTGGCCCCCAACTATTTGAATCCCTCATCCCTTATCTACGGTTAAAACATGCTCCTTTTGATGTCGTCTCCGTTTAAGGTGTTACACGTTCGTAACAGCATCACCAGTCAAAAGATGAGATAACTAGCAAAGTCTGAGCAAAGGAAGTGATACCTCAGTGTGTCTAATTAGAGCCATTTTATATTTGCACACGAAGACTTGTACGAGGGAGAAAGGGAAGTAAAACCAAAGGACAACCTTCTTCTTGAAGATACCTTTTCTTCAAGGCAACACTTCAACCCCCGTAAAATAGAAACTATGATCTAATTCATGCGGGAAACTGCTGCTTTTTATGATGATAATGATGAGAATGTTCTTGAAGTGGGTGTTAAACAGGAAACTCAACTTGCCGAAAGGATATGTCGGAGGTAATCGAAAGGAAATATCGTTTATATGGTTGAACTTTAACTGCGAATGAGCGTTGTTTATTTGGCTGGGTGCATGGCAAAATAAACATGACATTAAAAAGATGTGTTGAAGATTCTTAAGCAAACAGTAATAGACAGGTATATCATAATGTCTGCAATATTCCGTGCAAAACTAATTAAGCAGAATCCTGTGCTGTCGCTCAGTCGCTGCCAATAATTATTTTGCATAAAACATGTATATTGTTATGATGTATGTCAGAAATCTGCTTCGGAATAAAAATGAGATAAACAAAATGTAGGGTAAACATTCCCACAGTGGACCAATTTGCGTTTGGCTTGATGTAGTTTTTGAACTATTGGTTTAATCTTTAAACGGGTTGAAAGTACTTATAATTTAACTTATTAGCTTGGTATTTTACCACATGCAACTATAGATAATAAATTTTGAGTTTTTTTTCAATCGATACCCTGTGTACTAGAGGGTAGGCCAAAGTGAACCATATTACCAAAATATTGTTTAAAAAAACGCCCCCAAATGTTAAATGTGCTCTTAGATTTGTTCGTGGAATTGCTGTGAAAGCATTTTTATTTGGATCAACATTTTCTTCGTCTTCAGGGATCGGACGGTCGGTGACAGTACTTGGTAGAAAGTGAATCTCAGTAAAAACCGACCGTTCGGAAGGGAAAATGCCAGTTATTTTAAAAGCGTTGCTGATGATCGTTATAGGAGTCAACATTTTTTGATAGCTTTCCTGGATGAATTATTTACTTCGTACATTGTCACAGAGGTACTAGGATGCCTCAATAGACAGCTGTGATTTATGATTAGCCAGAATAAACAGCGAAGGATTTGTCATAGATGAGGAAGCATGTTTAATAATGTGCTTCATTACGTTAGGAAACAAATCAGAATTCATCCAGCTGGATGTATCTAAGCCCAAGCCACCTGGAGGTGTTCCTTAAGAAAAAACACACAATATTAATTATCAAAGACAAAAAAAGTTTTTGCTTCAGTCTAACATTTAAGCTCATAAGTTCTTTTTTGCAAAAACAATGGCATGTGGAAGTATTTGTCTTCTCGCACAGATTATGGAACATGTTGTAGATGAAGTCCTATGGTACCAATGGTAACTTTGGAAAGATTTCTTGTGCCTTTAGGTGCTAACAGTTTTAGACCTTTTTGCACCGTCATTGTTTAAAAAATTTGGATGACTCTTAATGACTATTTCTAAGTTGCCAAAATATTTTCCCATGTTGAAGCTGTTAAACGCTATTGCTCGAGATAAGCTACAGTTTTCTGGAGCTGTCAGAGTCAAGCTAGGGTGTCTTTTACGAAACGATCGCAACTATTCAATTCCTGTAACTTTCTCCTTCCACATTTGTCAAACCATCAAATAAGAATGCTGAGTCTTCCTGCTTGCTAAGATTTAGTGTTTTGAGAAAATATCTTCTCAATTTTGCATATGTTATATGTTAAATTTTTAATAATTACAATACAAACTTGGCGTTCTTTTTTGACCTCAGTTCTTTTTGTGGCTGACTTGTAAGGCGAAAGCAATTTTTGTATAAGAAAACTTGGCTATTCTTTAACATTTATATTTTTGGTGAGATTATTTTCTGTGACGGCCAATTCTACAAATCAATTGTTTCGCAGTAAGTTTCGATTGACAATTCATCATCAATTCATTATCTAATCTTTGTTTACAATATTTAAATTTTAGAGGAATTAAAGAGACACAATCGTCGTTCGCACCGTACATTTATTAAATGGGTCGAAGGAAACATTGAAATTGATCCACAATTTTATTCAAACAATTATGCTAATTTCATGGATATTAAAAATATATTTTATTTCAAATCGAAATTCTCCGCATCTAAAAAAAATAAATCTTCTTATATTTAAATAAAATTAGACTTGCTTCCTTGGAAACCTAAAGACACATTCCGATGAAAATGCACAAATGAACACGTTTTACAAAACCTGTTGTGGCAGAAAATGTTTTAACCGAATTCAGATTATATTATTATTTGCAATCATTCTTCGTGTGAAAGTTGACCAGTTACACATTTAGTTTCTTCTTAATTCAGAGTACTTCAGTTTTCGATTTAATTGAAACTAAAATCGAGTAGGCATGTGTTCATTAAATGACAAGAACACAAAGTTCAAATTTCACAGCACTCAAGTAAGTGGTCAGTTCATTTCATTTCATTTTTGGAATTGAAAACATACATACTTTTAATTTGAAATCAACTTGTACATACCTAACACTAAAACTGCAATTATTTTGTTTTGTTGAAATAGTACGCTATCGTTATCACTGAGTGTCTGCCACATAAACCCAATTTCAAAATGTTTTAATTTACGATTTCTGTCACAAATAAACCATCGCATTCGATATCACTCATTCGATACTTGAAATGAATTTAATTTTCAAAATAACTCGTTTGCTTTTACTTTTAGTTCTACTAGTTTCATCTACATGCCACAAATACAATGCATTGAATAGACCGAAGAACATCCTGTCGAAACTTAAAGAATCATCCATAAAATCCCATCAAATGATGAAAATTCTCCAATCACAGGAAGCAGAAATAACAACAACGAATTCTCAATCTAATCAAATCGAAAAAGCGGTAAGATTTTTAATTAAACAAAACTGACATTTGGCAAAATGTTCCCTTCCAAAGGACGACATCTTTTTGCAACACTACTGTCCATTTGCTTGCAGGTTATTGTGGTGAGAAAGTCCCTAGGGTTATCTGCCTCTGACATTTGTGGAGGAATATTGGTTTCAGCGACTGTTGTCATTACGGCAGCTCATTGTTTCTACGATGCACAGTTGAGTTTGTACCTATTTAAGCTAGACACTTGTACACATATCAATTAATTTGCTAATGGCTTTTAATGTGTCCTCTGATGCAGTGGCAGATATCGAAAGTATCCGTATATGTACCAAGTGGTGTACGCTTGGTCGCATAGTAGTGCAATAGAAGGTCCTCCGACGGAGATGCTGGCAGCCCATCCAAAATATAATGAAAATAAACGAGACAATGATATTGGTGCGATTCGACTGCAAGGAAGTTTGAAGGTAGAGGTGAGTGCTGTGACTGCAGCAGCACAATTGCTGCCACTAACATTGCAGTGGAGTAAAGATGTACAGCTGAAAATGTTGGTGTTTTTCGTTGAGGCAAGTATGATATTGTTGTTCGTAAATGTAGTGGCTTACTACGGTAAATAAATTCTTATTTTGGATAATTGACAAGAAAAGATGTTCCATTGTTATGTAGCCGCAAATTGGACATAAGCATTCTTGAATTCGGGGTCGCCGTCCGCATTTCCTATTCACCCATTGTAAATATAATCGAACAATAAGTGCGTTTAATAAATCTGACCTGCACAGAATAGGTGTGCTTAATAAACCCCTGTGCAGCCAGGAAAAAAGGTCAGGATACAATTTCTATCTTTTTTTGTTGCATGAAATTATCAAGCTCAGTTTGGTACAATCATGGTGAAAAGCATGTAGAATAATGTCGTTTTCGATTGGTAATCAAGAAGACTTCCAAACTGTTCTAAAAGTGTTCGTTTGGTACTTTAAAGACATTTCTTCTCCTAGAAATATACAATTTTTTATTAAACAGATAAAGAAATAATATTTATTAGGTATTATGTAAACATATTTCAATGACAAATATTATTTTTCCTCCAACCCCTTCATTATCATCAAATCGGCACTGAGGTGGATGGAAATACATGAACACAATTAGATCGCAATGTACATTGTACACTTCACATGAATTATGTACATGACGTTGAAGTTTCAATTGTCAGCTGGTCAGTTTGTTTGTTGTTGTTTTTTTTTATTTTTTATTATTACTCAGATATCCTGGAGTCTTACATATCTCAGCTACTGTTTGGAATAACACAAGAGGATGAGTAATCAAAATCAAACAATGAAAAGCTGGCGTTCCGCAAGGTAGTGTGTTAGACCTATCTTGTTCCTGTTATACACCACGGTCTGCCTCAAAGTAACGAAAATACTGTGGCCACATTTGCAGATGATAGCGCTTGTGAAAACTACGCGGGAAGTAGAAAAACTCTTTTTCAGTACGTAATTTTCCTAAATATAAAATGTCCTGTACGTAAGGGCTTTCGAGTTACACCAAAAAAAAATAAGCAAATAGATATTCCTAAAGATAAGACGAAAAAAAAATTGGTACGGTATCGGTGTAAACCATCACCCCCACTCAAGTTATATCAAGTAAAACTGAATGTTTACAATTTTGAGGTACAACTGCTCGTAATTTTATAACCATAAAATGTTAATATTGTTGTGTGATTTTATAAGCCCAGAAAAAAGTTATGACAACTTAAGTAAAAATTAAAGAAAACTAAATTTTGCTACTTTTTATTTCAAATGGATTTTTTCTCAGATGAGATGTAAAATTGAAATGGTAGAAAACGAGGTCAGGAAGGTCACAAGAAGGTATGAAGTTAGACCCAACTATAGAAGTAGCTGAACTACCCAATAACAATAATCTAGTTCGAAGGGTAAAGTCCTCCGAACTTTTTAACTAGGCCGTATGTGATTAACAAGATCACATGAAACAAGTGATTAAACATACCTCCAAAGCCCTAGAATTATGGGTAACTGCTAACTAGGCAATGCATTATTACAGTCTCCTAAGTATTAAACATAAGGAAAGGCTACAGTCCGCTTGGGGCGAACAGTATGATACCCTATCCATATCCCTATATGCCCCAAAGAAAAAAGCATTAAGAAGATGATGGACAGCATTTTATTGCATTCTATTATTAAAAAAAAAAAGTTTTTTTTGGAAAAACGCCCCCAAAAAGCGGGCGTGGCCAAAAACTTTGTTTGGGCGATATGTTGGAAAAAATATGGGGTAAATATTTTGTTAAACATTTTTTTTCGCTTTTTATGAAAATTTTCGAAGAAAACAGCATTTTAGTAAAAAACGCCCACAAAAAGTAGGCGTGGAAAAAAACTTTTGATGTCAAACTCATAAAGGAGGGCAGTACATACATATCTTTAAAGGCCTAAAAATTGCGTACGGACGGACGGACATTGCTAGATAGTCTTAGGATTTGGTCCTGATCATAAATATATATTCTTTTTCTACGGCGAATATTAAGGGGTGTTACAATTTATGTGTCAAAATTAATATACACTTAGGATAGGGCATAAAAATAAATTGTTGATTAGTTTAACGACTATGTGCGACAATTTATAGGATGGCATAAGTCGTTCCTTCTCTAGCTGTTTTTCGCAAAGATTGCATGCGGTGTCTTTCGACGATTTCCAACCCGCTACACGAAAAAATTGTTTATTATGTTAGAAAAAAGCCGCCTAGCTGCTTCCTAAGCACCTACATTTTAGGCCTAAGACCGTTAGTAATTAGTAAACAGTAATTAATTTTATAATTAGTTTTATATATTCCATAATGCAAAAACAATGGAATATATATTGTAAGTCACTATGGGATTTGGAGTAGATACGAGGTTTGAATATAAACAATATTTGCATGCACCCAACTTATTGTTGCTATAAAATAAAAAATAAAGCTGTCTTTCAAAAATTGGTCTTATTTCACGTTTGAATTGTAAAAAAATAACCCTGTACTTATACTTTTCTATGTTTTTTTATTGAAAAAAAAACAAAAACATAACTCATCTAAATAAGGCTCTCCTATTGACGAATGGAAAATTTTTCCTGCGACACCTGGTAGTCGAAAAATTAATATGTGGAGTTTAAGCGCTGTTTAATTTGTACGGGATTTCCATAAAGAAACACCTGTTTTTCATGTAAGTAAATAAAGTATTTTATGTTTGAAAAGTGTACCAACTCATTGAAAAATAGTTCAATTTACATTTCGAAATACATATTGTCAAATATACATATGAGTAATTTGAATAAATTTAACTGGCAGACCACACATTAAGTCAGTTAAACAAAGTATGAAATGCTTAAGCAAATAATTATTATATCAGTTTGTTACTTTTATAACAAAACATTGGTGTTAATTTAAATAAAGTGCTTACTTATTATATTTATAATTGCATTTTTGGGAAAACATGAAGACTACTCTAAATTTGCAATTTCTACTTAAAAATAAAAACTTAGTATTACATTCGTAACTGCACTTTTTGCATTAGCTTTTTTTATAAAAAGTAATATACAAACTTCATTAATTATTAAATATAAAAAAACAATTTGCTGCTGCACCTGATATTTCAATACAAGAATCAACCAACTGTCAAAAACTATAGCTACCTACCGATGCGAAATTTGACCGCAAGGGGTAAACCTTCATTCGTCAATTAGTTTAGGGTCCTCTTTCATTTGTGCGCTTTGGGATGTAGTAGTTTGATAAAATATAGACAAGTTATTTACGATATTTAAAATTACCAAACTAACCTATATACAACATTAAAACTTTATTCTAGCTGAATAAAATATTACGTAACATATCTATATACATATATTTTTTTATAAATTCAGAATAAATCCATTCAGCACAAAAGTGTAGCGGTCAGGTTAGCAAATAAATTTAGATGCGTAGAAGCTTATCGAAAATGGGGTGTCCACATATCTCCGAAACAGTTGTGTATTGGTAACAAAATTCATGCTTAAATAGATTTATTTCTAATTGTATTTTTCTCAGAGCAAGTGAATCCGGAAATATATAATTGTGGCGATGCAATTCTCATTCTTAATCAGCAACCAATTGGAGTTATGTCTTTCAAGTTCGACGTGAGCTTCGGTGCGAACAGTCTTCCATACATATATACCGAGCTCTCACAATATTCAAAATTTATACAAACACAAACTCAAATGAATCGCTATGGTGCTTTCGGACTCAGGCAATATAAAATTTGTACATCGATATTATACCTAATTGTTTCGATTGAATTTTTAAAATAAATTGGTGATGATTTTACTAACCTCAAATAGAAGAACAATCAAACATAGATAAATATATAAAAATTCAATTTATAAATATTTTATATTATATTATGACGTTCTATGTTCGGTTTTGCTTCCGCTGTTTTTACGTTTTCTTTATCATAAAGTAGTGAGATAGTGCTAATTTTAGCCAGACAAACCCAGTTGACACGAGAGATACATTTATTGTAAAACGTTTAAGTGCGAGTACGTATGAATCTTGCGTTTTGTTTGAATTCGCAGAATCTATTCTGAATCCAAAATAAATACCAATTTTTTGGGTTACATGGAAAGTCACATATTTAAGTCCAATGTTAGTGATGAGTTAGTTTTTTCTGTCTAATTTCTTCCCACAAAGACAGATCCCATCCGTCAACTTCGAAGAAATTTGTTTGACTGAAAAGTTTCTTCGCAACTGCTAAAACACTGCGACAATGCAGCTGGAACGACCGATTGAGCGACAAAAAAAATGTAAACATATAAAATCAGATGGAGAAAATACGCCCCCAATGTCCTGACCATGGCAGGACAGCCATAAAGACTACAACAATAAAAAAAATATTTTTATAAATTTTTATCCAACTAATCTTTAAAAATGCAAAAAGCTACGGTGAAAAGCACTTGACAATGGTATTTTCATAACTAATCGCTCAAAGATTTTGTTGTAAAAATTTTGCTTCAGTTAATGCAAAAAATTCAGAACTATGTAGTACGAAACGTTTTTTCTAGATAAGATGCGTTTTTAAATCACAACCAAATATTTTAAAAGTAGCAAAAGCTAAGTAAGTTTATGCTTAATGTATTAGTATTTTCATAAAGTATACGTTCTTTGAAGAAACTGGGTACGTTAATTTCTACTCTGCTCTCTAAAATACAAAAACAGCAAAACAGCGCAAAAAATATTTTACCCAAAAACTCTAAATACGAACTTTCGTTCAAAAAAACCTCGCAACGACTTCTGGACAGACAACATTTTTGGAATACTTTATAGTGGTATTCATTTACTTCCCCAAAGTGAGTAAAATTAATTCTATACGTTCCATCTTCCTATCTTGTTAACCGAACTATGAAATTTGGTTCTCAGAACTGATGTCCGAGAAGCAAAGTCATACCGGTTTCGGCAGAACGTATCATTCGGGTTAAATTTATCGAATACATAGTTTAATGTTAGATTAATCACGCCAAGTATAAAAATGTAAATACTATTTTGTGAAATTTTTAAAAATTACAACACAAACTTGGCGTTCATTTTTATATCTCAGTACTTTTTGTGGCTGACTTGTAAGCAAAAGCGATTTTTGTATAAGAGAGCTTGGCTATTAAAAATTAAACATTTAAATTTTTGGTGTAATTTCAATACGTTCTGCAATGATTTTTTTATACATGGAAATTTTGGAAAATTTTAAAATTGTAAGAATTTTGACCGAACGTAAACGCCCTTTTTCAAGGAAAATACAATTTGTTTTATATAGATCCTTGTTTGCCTTTAAAAGAACTACCGACATGTAAAATGAGTTCAAAATAAATGGGCGCTTGCCACTCCTCCTTTATTTTGTAATATACACAGTGCTTTATCAAATCCTAACTCCACGTATAATTTCATAACTCTGGTTGCATGGTTAAAGGAAGAAAAATAATCGATATATTATTTTTTCCCGTGTTTGATCTTATGAGTCCCCAAAAGACCTACAATTATGATTTGATGGATGGTGGAATTATGAATGAGGATAGACTGAGTTAAGAGAAGTGAGCGCCTGTCACGCCCCCTGGATGGAAAATCACCAATGTTAGATTTTTCCCTTGGGTTTCTCCGCAAACCCTATTACTGTGCTAAATTTGAAGGTTCTACGATGATTGGAAATGCTCCATAGTTTGGATGATCTGTCAGTGAGCCAGTGAGTCGGTGGTTACCAATTTTTCTAATTTTGGCGTCTTATAACTCAGGAACCGTTTATGTTAAACAGTTGAAACTTGGTATGGAGCCTGCTGCTGTGCGTCCCTGAAAATTTTATGTCTCTAGCTTTTTTGTAAGCAAAGTTAGAGGGGGGTCGAAATGGCCTGCGTTGGTTCGTGTAAATAAGATTGTAGTGCCAAAGTTGCTAAAGAACTTGGCTGACATTCCCATTGAACGTAATAAATTGTAGATACTGCAGCCACAAGCAAACTCTGAAAGTATTTTTAAGAAATTTATTACCAGCTATGTAGTTGTCCCAATATAAACTGCACCCATCAAGGCAAGCAGTTAAAGTTAAACGAATAATTGTGACTTTGCCGTTTTTATGAATTCTTTATTTCTGTATTGTATGTTTATATTGAAGAACTTTACGTCTCCAATCAGTTTTATTACATGCTTTCGACCTGCCTGCAATCAACCAGTACCTTAATACCTACATTACTCCAAAATGAATTCGAAGAATTGCTAATTGCATAAGCTAATAAATAATTAAACAAAAGGATATGTTAGTGTAATTAGCGCTTTGCTCATTTCCACCGAAAAGAAAAAAACTACCGACGGTAGTTCCTAATTAAGCATTGTATCCAATTTCTATGGAATTGGAAGATATCATCCGCAATAATGAGGATGTGCAAAGGACATTCTATTTATATTATGGGGATGTGGATGCCAAATTTTTTTATGAGCTCTGTTCAAGCAGCCTGACTGCTTGGCAAATTCAAAAATGCCGCCTTAAACTTCAACTGACAAATTAATTACAAATCACCACAATATAGAATCAATGTCGTCGAACGAAATTGCATTTCTTATTCCTGCTACTGTTCGTTATACAACATTCCTTCAATGCAATAACAACTAGGTAATATTCTTTCAAACACGACCAGGTGCAATCGCTCAAAGTGAACGATTTTTTTTATTTTATATTTGCTCGGCACATTTTTCGGGGAGTTGAGCAAATCAAGAGTTATATTACTATCGGTTTCCTCAACTACTGAAAGCGAAAGTTTTGAGAGTCAACTTCGGGTGAATGAACCGATTTCTCAAGTTGACAATAAAAATCCCCAAGTAATGTAGAACTTCGTGTGATTTTGTCGGAGGTTGCTACTATCCGATGGAGTGCTCAAACACAACTACAGGTCCATTGTACTACCATTCAGACACCTTACATTAATGTACTTAGTTTTCCCGTCTTTCGAAGAAAAACGAGAAGGAGCATCAGTGATAAAGAGCTTAGATGTTCGGCACTCACCACGTCAGCCCCGAAGATCCGCCACCTGATGCGAGCATAGGCCGGACAACTGCAGAGAAAGTGTTCTGCTGTGTCATCCTCCTCACCGCAAGCAGGACAGGTAGTGGTGTCGCTTAAGCTCAACACATTTAAGTGTTTAGCAAAAGCTTGGTGGCCCGAAAGAACGCCTACAAGCAGCTTACAGTCGATTCTCCTCAGAGATAGAAGAAAAGTCTGACCGAAGCCATTCCGTTACCTGTGGAAAGTTGAGGTGGTAGTATTTTCGCAGAAGGATTTCTGGTGTCATTGCATCAGACGGCTTATCCATAAGACAGGGGTCAAAGGATAATTCTCGAGCAAGTTCTTCAAATTAGCAGTGCGCATGGTACTAAAAACCACCTCTCTTTAAGCGAAAGATGGTTTAGCGTTTACCCCATGATATATAAATCAAGGGGAGGAAGATTCATCAAAGCATCTAGAGCAGAGCCCGGGCCTTCCTAGGCCCCTGTGCTGCCGAGACAAGCCGTTCTTTGCAGTTTGGCAAAAGAAGCAGTAACACGTTTCCGCGAAAGCCTGTTCCACCAAACAACTGATGCGTATGAGAGTAGCGGTCTAATCATGGCCGTATAGATCCAAAGGACCCGTTTCGGAGACAAGCCCCATGTCTTACCAAAAGCGCCTTTACACTGCCAGAAAGTCGACAGCCCTTTATCGGTTTTCGATTCGACATGTTTGGACCATAGAAGTTTTTTATCAAGGATTACACCCAGATGTTTGACTTCATCGGATATAGGGATAGTGACACCTTTAAGCACGAGATGGGACAGACCAGTGATGATTCTCCTTCTCGTAAAGAGAACAACCGTGGTTTTAAGAGGATTCACTGAAAGCCCATTACTAGTGCACCAGACATCGAATCCAGGGATCTCTGCGCTTGAGAGCAGACAGTCCCTAGATTTGAGTGTAGTTTCCAGGAAAGTTGAGAGCCGTAAGCAGAGAGTCTACCACCATACACCATAGGAGGGGAGACAGAACACCACCTTGAGGGCAGCCCCTATTTACCTCTGTTATGACGCACTTGCCACAATCTGCATCCGCTACCAACGTCCTGTACATTAGCATTGCTTTAATCCACAACACCAAAGTTTCATCTACACCATGCTGTCTGGCTGAGTTGTACATACTGTCAAAGGTCGCATTATCAAAAGCACCCTCAATATCGACGAAAATGCCCAACGCGTACTCCTTCCGGTCAAGAGCACTTTCAATCCTACCAACAAGGTTTTGTTGGCGCAGTCTCGCAGGATTTTCCGCGCTGATAGGCATGTTGCATCTCAGAGAGAGGATGTGATCGAAGAGCAACTTTGCGCACATGCAGCTCAACCAGTCTTTCCAAACTTTTAAGTAAGAAGGAAGACAGACTTATGGGTCTAAAGCTTTTGGCTAGAGTGTAGTCAAACTTACCAATTTTTGGTATGAAAACCACTTTAACCATTCGCCATGGGGAAGGTATATAGGCCAAGCCAAGCTCGCGGTGAACATTCTTTTCAACATCGGCAAAACCTGACTTAAACCTTGTTTCAGCAAACCTGGATAAATTCCATCTGGACCAGGTGACTTAAAACTCTCAAAAGATGCAATGGCATATTTGATAGCATCATCAGTCACCACTTCCGATGCAAAATACCAGCTGTGCCGCGTGGTATTAGTCGGTTCAAATGTAGCCACCGTCGTTTGAAGGGCTGAAGAACACGTAGTAACCTGATTTCCCGGAAAGTGAGTCTCAAGTAGAAGACTGAAAGTCTCCGCCTTTGTCTCAGTGTACGTGTCATCAGGTTTAAGGATTGCATCCAGTTTACTTGGTCTGTTCCTTTGGAGGACTTTAACAAGCCTACTAATTGCACTTAGAGATTCGAGCTCTTCACAAAACTTTTTATAGGAGTCATTTTTCGACTTGCAAATAAGTCTCTTAAAAACATTTTGCTTCGATCGATAAAGATTCCAGTCTTCCACTAAGTTGGTTTTTAAAGACCGATTTAGCAGCTTCCTAGTTTCTTTAGACTGTTCTTGACATTCATTTGATGAAGTTGGCATCAGTGGTATGTGGTTCCAACAAGAAGATGCCACATGCAACACTGCTGGTCAAACAAATTATTCATTGAAGAGGTCTATTAATAATGACCTGGTCAAATTGCCACCTCGCTTATACAGACTTAACGAAGTTGGATTTATTTTTGGGGGATAACGTTAAGTCGTTGCCATAAGCACCCAACAACGTTAGAGAAGCTCGAACGCGAAATTGCCCCCGTTTTTAATTCAACAGGTCGCTTAAGGTCGGTGGAAACTTTCCTTTTGCAGGTATTACTACATCATCAGCGTATGCAGTTATCTGAACTCTCATGTTAATGAATTCCATTAAAAATTCATTAATGACCTGGTCCTTGTCCTGCGTTGATGTTCCTTGAGGAGGGATTGATCGACATTTGAGGTCTGTAGTGCTCTTTCTATCAGTTGGTATTGTCATGTTCAAAGGAGCGGTAGGCTTAAAAACTCCTGGATCACACTGGATGCAGAAACACCAACATTTGATTGGCCTTACAATCGCGTAAGAGAGGTAGGCATAAAAACTCCTGGATCACACTGGATGCAGAAACACCAACATTTGATTGGCCTCAATGATGAAATGATCCAAAATCGGGATGCCTGCAGATATCTTTTGAGGTCGAACCGGCGAACCCAGAATGTAGTGAAGGGGGAGGGTTATGATCCCTGTAATCCTGATCATAATCTCGTCGTTAAATGGAGAGAATAAGTGCTCTTTCTACTGCACATGTTTTTACATTATTGAAGGCTCCTTTAATGTGCAGAAAAACAGCTACAGTATATTCTTTGACTTCAAATGACCTCTCCATAGTACATCCACCAGCCCATAGAGTACACCAAACAGTCAGTTTTTATGGATGTAATGGCATTTCAAGGGTCTCATGTGGATTCTCTTCACTCCAAATGCGGCAATTTTGCTTTTTGACGTAACCATTCAACCCAAAATTGCTTACGGTATACTTCGCGAACTGAACCATTATTTTCGAAATAAATTTGCACTATTTGCAAGCGTTGTTCATGTGTCTACCTGTTCATGAAGAAATGGCGAACCAAACTGAACATAAATGACTTAAGAGTTGCCAGATTTGACCACAAAATGTCAGTTTTATTTCTATTTGAAAAACCAACCTCTAAAAAAACATTGTATTTCCAGTATTGGCTGGTGTTTATGCAGATTGAATCAGTGTGTTTTCTAATCAATACACCATAAAATTACACATCTTAAGTAATCACGTCTGTGGGTTATAAAAGAGTGAATAAAATTCATCAAAGAGATCATTAGATATTACTTTCTTGTCAATGCAAACAGTCAACTTCGACGGAATGTCAATTTCCTTAATGGAAAAGTTCTAAAATAAGCGAAACAACCTCATTAAACACATAATGCAAAACTAGCGAAACCTGGATGGCCACGCCTTACAAAGTACCTAAGCTAGAACTATTTTAAAATTCCATTCAGATGTGGCCAGCTTAAGTAAGTTCCCTTTCCTTCCTTAGTTCCTTAACACTTATTCTATTTTCTCTGGTACTTGTGTTCTCTGGTGTTCGGCAAGGTCACCGAATGTGGAATGCATTGCAACAGTCAGTAGAATTTCTATAAAGTACCACTTCCAATTATGCAATTAATAACCAACATCTATACAAATTCTCTACTAAGGCGAAGATACTGTTATAAAACAAGTTATATCGTCTTGTATACAAGTACCGCAAGAAGGCTCTTACAACCATGACCACTCCATACAAGAACCAATTAAACTTCTATAGTACACTGAATGGTACGGCTAGTCATGCTCATGATGCTACAGTATTTCCTCTCGGTAGCTGGTCTCTATTTCGCATTTCAAGTTCAATGTCCATCTCTGTAAATGGCCTAAACTGAAAAGAAGAAGAAGATGAAAAAGAAAATATCGCTAGACACACAACGTTCCACCAAGTATGGATTTGGAACTCAACGTCACTCAACAGTTGACCCACTTCCATCAGATACTTGTGTTATGAATAGTAATTTATTTTAGTTGTGAACAGAGCGAGGGGAAAGGAGATTTTCTCTTCCAACTTGTATAGGTACCTACCTGATACAAACGAGTATCTTTGTCAACTTAGGTTCTATAAAACTTCTTTCATTACAATACTTTCTTCGAAGGCCATCCGTTGGCTTGATCACATCGATCGTACGCGTGCAACACTTAAAGTAAAAGATATAAACATTTCGTGTGGTTTCTTATTTGGCTGTGCACTTTCACACATCTAAGAGACTTTGTGACTGTTTCGTATTCTAGTCTATTAAAAAAAAGAGGTGAAATAAATAAACAACCAATTAGCTTCAGTGAAAATATATCCATAAATCGTGAAAAGGTGATACAATGTTAATTTTTTTTTATTTTCGCGGCTATTCCAATGGAAAATAGAGTGTGATTTCTTGAATGTACCCGACTCGTATTTTGTGTGTGGTCTCTTTATTTTAGGAGACAGAAAACACAGAAAATCCAAAAACTAATAATCCTCAAACATTATTAAATGGACAATCAAATGCAAAAAACCCGAAACATTAATCAACATTCACACAATTTGAAGAACAAATGAATATTATGAACTATTTGAAAGATGATGCATTTTTATAACCATGTTGAACTTTATTTCATAATAAACTAAAATTTGAGAACAAACTGCCAAAAGTGTAAATATTTTCGAAACTGGACTTTTGACCCTAATAATGAAATATTCTTATGTGACGTTTTGACCCAAATTCTTATTTGGTTTCTAAATGGTGGCTTTTAGTTTCTACAAGCGGTGCCATCGGTATAATGGTCAAAGAGATGGCTTTAGTTTTTTTTCATTTAATTCGTTTCGAATTAAAGTTTTAAAAAATAGATACATACGGAACATATGTATAACTTTATGATACTTTATGGGTCCACCGCAAAAAGCTAAAGCATGGCTAAAATCTTTGTTTGAGTGAATTGTGGCAAAGGTTTTTCGCACTCTGTTGAATTTTTCGTTAAAATTAAAAACAAAATAATTTTTAAGGGCAGCGATGCAAACGATCCAGGAGTAAAAACTGTCTTGAGAAATTTCTCAAAAATAAAATGACCGTTCGGAATCGAGCATTTAACGGTTGGTTCCTGTGATTCAAGACATAAGAAGGGATAGTTTTTATTTCAAAAAAATCAGCACCAGCCAAATAATGTATTTGATATTTCTTTAAGAATACAGAAATCATATGATTTGTAAAACCTGTCAGTAACAAAGTTTTAGTTAAGTTATAAGGTTGAACTTGTGATATCATAACTTTAATTTTAATCAAACCATTATCAATATTGTCTCATTTAAAGTAGTATTTGATGTCGATATTTTATGTATTTGTATGATTCTGCGTAGAACCAGTGCCTTCGCAGGATTGCAGAAGCTAAACTTTTAGCTGAGTACATCGGTTTCACTCGATAAAGTGTCAACAGTCTTCGACCCACCATGACTCGGGCCGAATCGCTGTTTATTCTTAAAGTATATTCCTTTTAAAAAAAATTATTAAATCAATAATACTAAAGCCTAGCTTTTCCAAACATTGTGTGTGCAAAGATATATTTTTGACACGAATTTTTGAGAAGCTTTACATGACATTCTTACTCTTGGATGTTTGTCAGACGTTCGCAAAAGTGGGCCAGCGAATAAAAACTTTTTCATTCAGATTTCATTGAATTTCGATTTTGACATCTAGTTGAGCTCTGGTGTAGGTTATAAGACCTAATGCACAAACCACTTATCAAGCCAGGCTGCTTTTTGTCTGCATTAATACGAAAAAAACATTTGAATTCAATATTTTTCACCTCAATACCAGACATGATCTCTCGTCCACATTTTGCTTAAACGTTTTAATTTGTTCGTTCATTTCAAAATGTTCACGTGTTAACATTTTTCAAATTCGATAATCCATAACCGAATACATTAACAAAATATCGCTCGCTATAAAATGGAATTAAGCGTTTTGTTTGAAAACAATACTTCTCACTTCAAATTTCACAAACAAAGTTGTTAACCACTCAGCTTCGAATACAAAGGTTTGATTATGAATCGAGAAGTATTTATAAAACATTATAACCTTCATACGTAGTGCTAAATGAATGTTGCTTAAAGTAGTTGTTTACAAGGTCCCTAATTCTTTTACCATCTCCAAGTGTATGTAATTTTTAACTAATGCCATAAGTAATTTATACAATTTAGATAGACTTCGGGTGTTATTTACTTAGCTTGATCTTCGGGCAATAATTCGTTTTGAAGCAAACTGAAGACTGACCGCTTAGCGGTATCCTTAACTTTGTGTTCGTATCTTGTTTGTTGTTGACTTATTTGTTTTAATAGACTTTCCCCTATCATATATGTATTTATATCCGTGGTGTGTCCTGACTGACTGAATGACCTCGCAACGCACATCCCTGTAGGTTATTACAACTTCGACTGTCCTGTTGTAGGGTTTCTTAAGTAGCTCTCTTGGAAGCACGTTAACTCACGATCTGTTAACCAAATAGATTAATGAAATTTTTCTCTTAACTCCAAAACCGCTGGACATATTTGTTTGCGTATTTTTGGTTATTTTGATTTTTCTTTTGGGGTGTAGCCCTTAAGGGGTTGTATGTAATTACTAATTATCTAATGCTATATCTCTAATTGAATATAGGATATAAAATAGTGTTGTTTAATTGGATGGCATTACCCGAAAGTACCTTTGAAAATTATATCCATTCGTACAATGTAGATACACTAAAGAAAATTAACTCTAATACTCTACTGTCAAATTTAGCTCCCTAAAAGATTCCTTTCACGTCCAATCAAATCTCTTCCGTTTTTCTTCCCTCTCCATTCCAGTATCTTTTGCAATTCACCTTCTTGCACACACCTACATACGAATCTAAAATCAAATCAATTCCCTCGAAATCAAATTTTCCATTGAGAATCCCCTTTTCTTTATTGGTGTACACAAAACACAAATGAACCGTTCCGAAGTTATTTTGCATTGTGACTTCTGACTGACTATGCTTTGCTGTTTGCTCCTTGACAGACGAAAAAATTCTTGTTTATCCCGTCGAACAATGTGTGGAATACCTACTGCTACTACACCCACTCAATTGAATGAAAGTTGAATGATTTTCAATTCATAACAGTGGAAATTTTAAATACGGCTACTGTTAACAGTTAGTACCTACAAGGGTTCATTTTCATTCTTCTCATTTCAGTTGCGCGTACGTTACTATGTCCAGAATATGTTTGATATGGCTGCTATTGTTTGCATTTGGAGCATGTGGTGGCATGAGACGTAATTATGATGCCAAGTACATCCCAGCCTGGAAGCAAAGGGTAAGTTTGTGTCGGTGTGTTGCAAGCTAAATTTGCAGAGCAATATTTATACAAGTGCAGTTGAGTAAAGTGCGTTGTTCTCTTTTAGGCGTGCGAAAAGCCCAAGCAGGCAAGGCAAAACTCACACTACATCTGCGACGAGAAAGGCGACGTGAAGTGCTTGCCTGGTTGGCAAGGAGATCTGTGTCAGGTGCCAATGTGTCGCAAGAATTGTGATCCAATGAATGGTAAGAATTATTAGGTTGCAAAAATGTAACTTCAAGGGATGATTCTGTGCGAAAATGACGTTATGAGAAGAATGCTCAGAAAGGTTTCGGTAGCTTTTATCCACGTCTGCTTCCTCTGGTTCTTGAATGACAAATGCTCTAGTTCCGATACGTCATCAAATACCCTGGAAATAGAAAGTCCTATTTTTAATTTTCCTCTAAAATAATTGAAAGACAGGGTAACCGAAATCTCGAAAATCCAAAAGCCCGAAAATCCAATATCCCAAAAATAGACAGAAAGGTGATGGAATATTTTAAGAAACCGGGAATTTAGAAGACGGTGTTTTTAAACTATTTTAGCGGGATTGGTAAAAAACGGGCTTTTTTACGATCCCGAAACGCTCTCTAAATTTGTAGTTTCACTTTCGGGATTTTGGCCATTCGGAATTTTGGACTTTCGGGATTGTGGGAACCACAAACTATCGAACCATCCGTACCTATCTGCACTGATATGTAGGTCCAACATAGGGCCAAGGAGTTGATGCGGGATTTTCCTTCGAAGTCCTTGAACTTTCTGGTACAATCCTTTCTAGCTGCAATTTCTAGCATAAAAAAATTCAATTAAAGCTGCTATTGGCGCTCAGTACAAGTATATGAAAAGATTCATCGACATTTAAAGTTACGAATCGTATTAGTGTTAATGAGTATTTTTATTATCAAGAGACGAAAAGCTAGGAGACTATTTCAAGACAAAGTATCTCACAATAAGCTAAGATACAGACAGACAGAAGACACTTCTTACAGGACTTAGAACAATTATAAATGACCACAAGTCTATAACTGTCTTTTTAAAATTCATCCTTGACTAAGGATGGCCTCAAAACTAATAGTTTTCTACATACTTGGTTCCACACTGTGAGATTATAACCACTAGGAAAAAACAAAGAAAATGCACTGATCTAAGCGTGGCGGGTGTTAGCAAATACTGCCTTCGAAGTTTGGGGATTGCATTCTTTATATCCTATCTTAAGAGTATATTCATTTTGTATATATATTTCTGATCAGGAGCAAAACCTAAGACTATTTAGCATTTTCCGGCCGCCCGTATCAACTTTTGAGTTGAAGAGATAAAGGGTAAGAACCTTAACAATATATGTAGACACTGAACTCCTTCACAGCTTTCTTGGCTCTTTGTCAGAGTTGCAAAATGATTGGGTCAGTAGAAAAAATTGTTCAGTGCTACTGAACCACACTAAGTAAGATTTAATTCTCCTGCCTTTCTGTCACATTGATTCTATTGAAGTATCGTAGTCAATTGTTGGTTCTACATACATATAGGAACGTTAAATACCAACGTACGTATACCATCTTTAGTCTATTTTCGCAGTTTAGGAGAGCAGAAAAAACCTCAAAAATATCCTCAGAAAATAATTAACCAAGAAATACGCATAAAAACGAATAATATTTTTATGAAGGCTTTTTGCTTAAAATTAGTTTTGTTCTTTCCTTTTAATATTTTTTTCATCGGAACCTATGTAGATGTCCGAACTGAAAATTTATAGGTAAACCAAAATTTTTTGTCGGATTACTGCTAAAATTTCATATAGATAGCGGCAGAGATTTCTGAGACCACCTATAGTCTCCAGTACAACGTAGTACTGAGAAACAATCGAATTCATTACCGAACCGGGAGAGCTAAGTCTGTTGATTAGATTTGTTTGAGAACTGTTCACATTTATCTTACATCTTACTGAACTTCTCATTAAAACAAATGTTATATCATTAATGTATAACAACATGATTATATAGGTCATAACTAAATATAATGATCCATCTGCCAAGCTTCAAAACAAAGTCAAGACTACTTCATGAAATTAGTAGGCACAACCATGTCTGTCTGGTAAAGAATTCAAAATTTAGACCGATTCCACATGAAAGCTTGAATGAATACCTTTATTTTTTAATCACTTTTCTCATCTAGGTTACTGCCAGCGACCGGGAGAATGTCGATGCAAAATTGGTTACTACGGCGAACTATGCGACAGATGTATACCGTTGCCAGGTTGTCAACACGGTGATTGTACAAAACCTTTCGAGTGCATATGCAAGCCTGGTTGGGATGGACTTTTTTGTTCGGAGCGTGAGCCATCTCAGTGTATAACATGTATTCTCTGGTTCTAATTTTTTGTTTTACTTGTATTTCTTTCACACCATGTTGCAGCTACATGCAAAACAGGATGTCACTCGACGCGGGGCTACTGCGACTCTCCAGGGGAGTGCCGATGTCGCATCGGGTGGGCAGGGGCGACATGTCACGACTGTCAGGTACTTCCCGGCTGCCAGCATGGCACCTGCAACAAACCATTAGAGTGTATATGTATGCCTGGGTACATTGGAATGCTGTGCCAGACGGGTGAGTAGACCGAAATATAATATATCTCCAAGTTAATGCTATTGGGCTGTTTTTTCTTTCGTAGCAATATGTTCGGATGATTGCCACAAACAGCATGGATACTGTCGCAAGCCTGGCGAGTGTCGGTAAATTTGTTTTCTTGCTTTTCTCCAGCTAAAAAATGTAAATATAATATTCTTTCTGTTGTCGTTTCTTATTTTTAGATGCAAAGTTGGTTGGATGGGTCAGAACTGCGACAAATGTCACCCGTACCCCGGATGTGTGAACGGAGATTGTGAACGACCATGGGAATGTAATTGCAAGCCCGGTTGGGGTGGAATGCTTTGCAATGAAGGTATACGCATAGAACTAAGGGTCTAGTTATAGCTATCATTGAAATGCATAATTGGAACAAATCAGTGGAATAATTTGTTTAATTTTTTTGACAAGTCAGTTATATCAATCATTGAAAAATCTCTGTCAGGTTTTAGGTTAGAGTTGGTCCTTGAAAGCAAAACTGACAGCTGGGAATAGAAAGAGAATCGAACACGTCAGTGGAACGATTGTGTTCCAAATTGTAGAAACGAATATCAGCTGTTCATTGAAATCCACTTCAATCAGTGAAATAATAAAAATAGATTTAAAGAAAAGTTTAATTCAGAATTAAGTAATTTTGCTTGGAGCAAAATTCTGTAAGTGATTAGCTTTATTCTGATACCAATAAAAGCCAATATTGTTTGCTTAGTGGTCTTAAGATCGCAACACAAAATTTTCAATGATGCATTTCAATGATAACAATAACTAGCCCCTAACATAGAGATCTGTCAACTGTCAATTATATGTATCTTTTGCAGCTTTGACATATTGCTCGGAGAATCCGACCACTTGCGAGAACGGTAGCAAGTGCATATCTCTAGCGAAGGATGATGGTCTGTTCCGATGCAAATGTTCAAATGGTTATCGCGGTAGAAACTGTGAAATCGAAACCGATGAGCATTTGTTGCTGTCATCGACGACAGCAACGACCACTATAGAAGTTCCTAGAATAACACCACCCCCACTGCCGCCATCGTCGCAGTCGTCAGAGACCATGTTAAGCACTGAAGGCACAACAATTGAAACTTTATCCACCGTTACCGGTAATAGGACAGCAGTTGTGACAGAACTTAGCTCAGCAAGTCCATTGAACAACATTACGACGAACATGACGGCCACGACGACGACGACTACGGAACGAATTACTTCAGCAGTAACAACAGCTGGGAGTAAAGTTAATGAACCCATAAAGGATGCTGCGGATGCGAATGATGAGGATGATGAAGAGGAGGAGTATGAAGACGACGATGGGGAGGATGATGAGCAGGGCAGTGAGGAAGATGACAGTAACAATGAAGCGTGAATTTAATCTACTCGTTAGGATGTGGGTTAGGGCGGGAGACTTATTAGTTTTTAGTTATAACCTATTGGGCTTATTTATTCTTGTGCTTATTTATTTTTGACAAATGACAAATCTAAGATGAAAGAAAGATAGCAATAAAACTATATAAATTTCACTTTGGGTTTTTTTTTTATGAACAAAAAAATTTTATTTATATTGCTAAATGCAGTCCTTTCAAATTGAAAATGGTACCTTTGTAATATGAAAAATGTTTTAGTTCCCGAGTTAAAGCAGAAAGCTAATTGGAAACGGCCTCCCTGAAGTAGGACGGTGGCTTTATTTGGAATACTATAAATTGAAACAACATTTATATAGTTGACCATTAGGAATACAGGCCGTGTCCAGTTGTATACCTTGAAATTTATCGATTGCCATTGACAATAGAGAATATGTAAGCTTTTCAACGTAAATGTTTGTTTTTTACAACTACAACTTCTTTTGTTTTCAGTGTAGCAATTAAAATAATGGCATTAATTACGTTTCTTCCCAGCTTATTTATAACATCTTTCGGAATGTCAAAGTCAACTAAGGGGGGAATTTCATCCGTTATGATTGGATACTGGTAGTAGCTTTGAAAGGACCGTACCATGCCCGAAGCTACTACTTTTGTAAATCAATTTAACCCAAAAAAAGTGAGTCGTATTGCACTATTGCCAGCTAGTTTTCTCATTTGTAAATCCAACGGTGTTAGGTTCTGAAAGGTTCCCAATGCTGCCGTTGGGGTGGTAAGGAGTACACCCTTAATAGCTATACAAACCGTTCTTTGAACCGCCACTAATTTACCGCTTTTTGTTGCTTTAAGTGAGTATGGGCCTCAGCACCACCGTGTATAGCCAGTGCACCATAGTAGGTCTAAAGCCCCTAGTTTTTGCCCTGTTCTTTTGCAGATAAAAAGAAAATTAGGAATAAGATTTTTTAATTCGCACTATCCGAAAGGGACACCAGTTACGTTTTTGAAGGGTTTGCCCTGAGACCGCAGCTTTCTGCACAAGTGCCGATCGTCGATCGTACTAAAAGGGAACCAATATCCAATATAGCCTTTAAAATGCCTCTGAACTATTTATAAAATTTTAAAACAATGTTTACCTTTTTTTTGTAATAACCTTCATAGAAAACGTCTATACAGATTTCAGATTTCAGTATGTATATATGTACATGTATTTGATATTGGTTGTGAGCGGAAGGGTACGTATATTCGTTTAAAGCAAAAAAAATGTTCTTGACCTTCACTTCATACAATGAAAACCAACCTAATTTTCCCACATATAAATCCAACGAGGCATCCACTCTCATCGCATGATCATATGCGTCAACCATCCATCATTCTCTCTCATTGACATAAAGGACAATAAAATTAAATAACCATTTTTATACCCTTTTCTAAGGGAATATTAATTTTGACACATATGTAGTTTGAAACACCCCCTTAATATTCGTCGTAGACCCTTAAAAATGTTTATATTTATGATCAGGGACCGAATTACGATATCAGTGAGCGAGTAAATAAATTCCATACGTTACAGAACTATCGCCTAAGCACATTGGGATTATGTTATACGAAGTATCACGTATCGAACGCACTTTGTTTTGTACTAGGAGAACTCTAGTACAGCCGAACGTATTTTAAAGAGTGTACAACGTTATGCACGCTTTAAAATGTCTCTAAACGCAAAAACCTTATTTATAAAACTTATGCAACGTTACATAGAGATTGTTTAACTTAAACACGTTTGGAGGTTGTTTAGTGCCCGGTTAAGTGTGGTTTTGTATGGAAATGTCATTTTATTTTTTTCCTTCTCTTTCTACTCACTTGATCGAATTTGTGTTCGATGCAATTTTGGATTGGACAGACATAAAATCGGTCTTTAATACTTTTAATACTTACCTGATTCATATTTATTAGGTTTCCACCGAGCACTAGATCGAGATTAAAATTAATCTGCCCTTAATCTACAGTGACTTAGTGGTTATGTGCGTTGGACCACTAAGCGCGAGGTCGTTGGTTCAAATCCCGACCTGTACCACCTGAAAGTTTTTATTCGCTGCCCCACCTCTTGCGAACGTCTGACAAACATCCAAGAGTAAGAAATGTCGTGAGAAGCTTTTCAAAAATAAATTACCGTTCGGTACCGGGTAGGTCCCTCCATTCGTGTCAAAAATATAACTTCGCACACACAATGGTTGGAGAAGCTAGGCTTTAGGTCGTGTATGGGCCGTTTACGCCTAATATTTATATATATATTTATTTTTTAATCTACCTTAAATCTTAAGATTTACCATTAAAATTTTAATCTGCTAAACACAAGATTAAAAAATAATCTTAAAAGAAACTGGGTTTGCATGTAAGAATCGGTTTGTGAACATACTAAATACTAATTTACCATACCTGTATATGTCAAAAGTGACGTTGGTTGCTAAGAATTGAGAGCGAGAAAGCTATTTGAAAACCAGATGTTGGACATTTTGTGCCCAAATTTGAGAGCCAGAGAGCGGGTTAGTAGAAATCCCCATGTTAATCTCCTTTTTTTCGATGAAAACGTGTTAAGACTTATTGTTAATCTTTTGCCTTTAATCTCGATTTATCTTTTGGTGGAAATGCAGGATTATATTATTGCTATTATTTTTCACTCCTACTGTATCACAATATTTCTACATTGAATTCAAAGATGGCATTCAAAGCAGTCAGCATTAATTCTAGCCTTCCGAAACTGTTAGATCTGTCACTGTGAACAACTGTCATCGGATGTCATTTTTCTGGTGATGTTAATGTGAAAAATTTCAAAAGGTTGACGAATAATAGTTAATAAATATCTAATAATCAAGGTAAATTCATCAGCAATTCCCGTTTCTAATAATGCCACTTAAATGACAATTAATTCTGAATCAATTATGCGAAGAAAACTCAATAATTGCTTCTCCCAAACAAACTGGCCCGCTCAGGTTATGTGATGTAACCAATATTTTCTCCATTTTCAGAAGAAGAATGGCAACCGTTTTCCGTGTTGGAGTGGTGCGTTTGATGGGCTCACGCTCATCGACTGGCCTTCTTCAAAACACCGCTGCTCCAGCAATAGCAGCCACGCAATCTTGCAACATCTCCAGTAAATCGATGCGAGGTGGACCCCGGGTACCATTAGGAAAACCATGGCCGTACCAAGAGAAGAAGTACGGAGTTATCCAGTCCTTATTCGACAAGACCAGCTATCGAATGGATGAAAACTCCAAAGTGATTTGTGTTGAGGGTCCCATTGCTTCGGGAAAGACCAAATTGGCTAAAGAACTTGCTGAAGAATTGGATATGCTCTATGTGCCCCATGCTAACATGGATTCGATTTACATTAATGCCTATGGCTATGATTTACGTAAATTGGACGAAAAACTGCCCGAACTGTGTCGCAGCTTCGACGAAAAGAGTTTTTGTCGCAATCCCAATCATCCGCTAGCGGCACAATTCCAGATCCGCATGTACATGCTTCGTTATTCTGCGTACATTGATGCTCTGGCGCATATTTTGTCCACCGGCCAAGGTATTGTCCTCGATCGTTCGGTATACTCTGACTTTGTATTCATCGAAGCGATGTACAAAAATGGGTACGTTTCCAAGGGAGCCCACAGCATCTACCACGAGATCAAGCAAAACACTATTCACGAGTTGATGAAGCCGCATTTAGTAATCTACTTGGACTGCCCCGTTGATGTTGTTAAAGTGAGTTGCATATTGTTTCAAGATTAATCGATTTTTCATTCCTTGTCTTGTCCGCAGAAACGCATCAAGGCTCGCAACCTCGAGCATGAGGTCAATTCGAAGGTATTTACTGACGCCTACCTCTCCGACATTGAGACATTCTACAAGCAGCACTTCCTAAAGGATATCAGTACCCATGCAGAGATTCTCGTCTACGATTGGACTGCTGAGGGTGAGACGGAGGTCGTTGTCGAAGATATCGAGCGCATCGACTTTGACGTCTTCGAGGAATACTTCTTTAACAAGAAGATGAAGGACTGGCGTTTCCCATTGGAGACGGAATGGTGCGAGGCCAGAATCAAGTACTGCAACCAGAAGTATAACATGATGAACTACTTCAATGTGCCCCGATTCGATGTTCCCGAGTTGCTGCGCTCCGCAGAAGATGGCAAGATCTGGCGGGAAGTATTGGAAAGCGTAAGTGTCCTAAATTGAAATTTGGGTTGTTGTTTTTTGTCACATCTGTATATATTGCAGGCTCCCGGAATGAAATACCGCCCAGGATATAATGCTGATATGGGCGATACGGATTTGCTTCTGAAGAATAAAGTTTCATTACGCGAGGGAGGCGCCTAAGAACGACGAACTTGAATTTGTTAGATAAATCGGTTGAAATATATGAACGTGGGCTGAGGTGGTCCCAACCAGCCACTGAAGCTTTGTGATTTCCATAAACCATTTATTATTTATATTCATTTTCAGAATTTTGGAAAACAACAAAACGCCTCATCTATACCGTCAGTTCGATAGTTTTGCAATTTTTCATACTATCGATCGTCATCCTTTCGTCGACAATATATATGATTGCTTAAATTGCCGTAAAACCAAATGATGTAGCTTATTCAATTTTCTTTCTTCAGCTCTGAAAAGTTTGGGCGAAGGCTTACACGTCAATGAAAGAACAATCGAAACCTGTATCTTGAGATGAATGATGAAAAGGCATAATATTTGCTTTTAACAAACATCTGTCCATCGCTTAGGACAAACAAAAATTAAGGAAATCGTCTTACTTACTTTACTTAACGGGCTCCCGATGCGTGAATAGTACCTGCCTGAGACACGACAACTTTCCGTCCAAGCGCTCATATACCAGAGCAAGGACATTGAACTTGGTTTTTTAAACGGATGTTCGGTCTTGCTTGTCGTCTCGAAACGATGTGGTCTAGCTGCTGTGTGACGTGTTTTTACTTTTTGGACTATATCCACAGCTTGGTACAGCTCATAGAATTCGCGGTTGTATCTTCCCCTCCATTCGCCATCCTCGCTCACAGGGCTAAATAGCCGTCGAAGAATTATCCTTTAAAAGGAGCCCAGCATTAACTCTCCTTTCATGCTTATTGTCCAACATTTGACGCCGTATAGAAGAAATGACAGGATAAGGGTTCTGTAGAGCAAGCACTTTTTACTGTGAGTTCGGAGTTTTGAAACCATTTGGCTCGCCAAGCAGATGTAGCGTTCTTTCCTAGGCTAATTCTTTGCCACTAAGATGTCATTCCTAGAATTGATGTTTTCACTGAGGTAGAGCTCCTTAACTACCTCTACAGGTGCTTGTTTGTTTGTTGATAACATGTATATAGTCTTTTCTTCGTTAACTTCAAGGCCAATTAGTTTAGCCTGTTTTTCAATAGCCGTGAAAGCTTTTACCACGGCACGTTTGGATGTCAATATCGTCCACATGTCCCAGTAGCTAGAAGGATCTGTTGAACACCTGCGGACACCTGCCTGGCGCACTATCTGTTCAAAATCAAGATTAAGTAAGTCACATGATAGCGTATCACCTTGCCCTGTTGCTATGTTTGAAAGAGTTCAGATGAACTGCTTCCAAACCCTACACGCGACACAGCTGGACGAGAACTCGAATTCAGCATACCGAATTCGATACGAATACCTGATGCTATCCATCGTATCTCCTGGGTCGCTGTAATGTCTTCTTCATACTAAGTGACTAAAGGCACAAGTCACTCCTTATCACCTTATGGTATGGTAAAGGTTGTAGGTGCCTTGTGGTGTTGAGAAATGTTATGATATCGTTGAGACCCATGTCCGAGTTATCTGTGAGGTTATCGAAGAATGGTCTACCCAGCGCCCTTCGCCTAGCCTCGGTCAGTGCTGGGCAGCCGCAAAGGATACGAAAAACCGTTTCACTCTCATTGGCGTCATTGCAGCTGCGACAATGGGTGTTGTGGGGTATGCCGAGCTTGGCAGCTTGGGTACCTACCGCCCAGTGACCTGTGCTTACAGCCACCAGTATAGCGACATCCACCCTTGTTCTATTTATGAGGCTCTGAGTTCTAGATTTGTTGTAGTGGGACCAGTTCTTCCTGGAAGTGGCGCAGTTCGTCAGATTCCTCCAACTAGACTCCGCCCTCGCCATGAAGTATGAGATTTCTTCCTTCACGTAACCCAGCGCGGAGAGAACTTCCACCGCAGGATTCCGGAAGGGCGGAGCCTATACTGGCCAGCTCGTCGGCTTTCTCATTCCCCTCTTTGTTCCTGTACCCAGGAACCCAGATGAGAGAGATTCTAAACCGGTGACCTGTCCTAGACAAGCTTAGACGTAGTCCTGGCTGAGGTTAGGGCCTTGATTGCGGTTTGACTGTCGACGAAAATTGATATGTTTGGATTTGTTGTGGTGTTATTTAAGAGTATCTTGCCTGCTTCCCTAATCGCAAGGACCCCCGCCTGGAAGACGCTAGACGAGTTCGGGAGCCGAAAAGATGAGGATGTGTGTAGTACGTCTGAAAAGACACCCGCTCCCACTCCGCAGTCCCGTCGGTAAAGATGGATACAGCAGATACGTCAATGACAGTGCCTGCCTCCCAATCTGAGCCTGATCCAAAGCACCATCTTTGGTTTGAGACCCCTTTTTTTGCCTAAAGTTTTGCTACATGTGTAAAATGCTATATTTACTTTCCGAACCCGGTGTTCGATGTTCAGCTTCCAGCTAAGCTTGGGATTCAGAATTACGACCAAGTATTTAGCACTGGAGGAAAGGGAGAGAGCCTGGTTGTTTAGACGGGGTAGTCTGAAGGTTGGTATTTTGGTTTTTGTGGTGAATAGCATCAGTTCAGTTTTGCTTGGGTTAACGCCCAGACCGCACCTTGCGGCCCAAGCGCTAATCTTACCCAAAGCCCTTTCCATGATTTCTATAATCACGTCCAGAAACATCCCTGATATCAATACGATGAACTCCTTTACACCTAGCTCAATGAGGGACACTTGGATGGCCTCAGTAGGTTCCATTGAAGGCTCCTTCTATATCTAAGAAGGTGGCTAGCGTAAATTGGTGGTATTTAATGGATCTCTCAATGGTGCGCACTACCTCGTCTGTGCAGTGTCAGTGGACCTCCCTCTGAGATATGCATGTTGAGAATTACATAAGGGCGATCTGATCAGGCCGGCCCTTATGTGAAAGTCTAGGATGCGTTCGAGTGTTTTAAGTACGAAAGATGACAAGCTAATTAGTCTGAAGTATTTCGCGGACTCGTGACTGCTCTTGCCAACCTTGGGTAGAAAAACAACACTAACATGTCTCCAGGACTGAGGGACATGGTTGAGCAGGATGCAATTATGTACTATAAATGACAAGAAGCTAAGCTATCACTATGTTTAGATGTTTTTGCAACATAATGGGCAGGATGCCGTCCGGGTGATTTATAGGGGGAAAAACTATTAATAGCCCAGGAAATCTTATCCGCTCTAATAACTGTTTTAACCTCATCTTGTGCATGTTGCGACACTTGCATAGCGGTTGGACTTCCGCCATAATTTATGCATCCAGGGAAGTGGGTGTTAAGAAGGAGCTCTAAAGCTTCTTCATTAGATTCCGTCCAAGTACCGTCATCTTTCTTTATGAAAGATGGACTGGAGTGTGCTTTCGATAGGATCTTGCTGAGTCTGGCAGAGTCCTTAAGTGTTTCGATAGATTGGCAATAGTCTGACCAAGCCTGAGTCTTGGCTGATCTTATCGATTTTTTGTTGAATTTTTGGCAGTCTTTGTACGGCTGCCAAAACTTGTGCCGATAGCAGATATTCAAGATCACTCGTGTTAACCTCCTAAGGATGGTGAGGTCTTCGTTCCACCAAGACGGTAAAGTTTTTTTGCTGTAACTGACTGGACACGACGTCCTGAAAGCTACTCCCATAGCTTACTCGAAGGTCTGAACTGTAGTGTCCAGTTCTTCAACTAAGCCTATATTCAGATTAGGTGATGTATTCAGTTTGGAGTTCTCTCTCTCTTCCAGTCGATCCTTTTTGGATTTCTATGGGAATATCAATCTTGATATTTAAATTGAAGAGAATCCACCCGTGATCCGAGAAGGATTTCAGGTCGGATACTCTACAATTTTCAACTCGGAAACTTACAGTATTTGTTTTTAAGCTAATGTCTAACACTTCTTCCCAACCGCAGAAGTTTTTCGTACTCGGAAAAGTGAACGTTGGAGTGTTCCATACATTACATATAGATAAATTGGCAGTTGTAATGAAATCGAATAAAGACTCACCTCGTTCATTTGTTTCGAAACTGCCCCATAGGTGGTGTCGTGCGTTCGCGTCACAGCCTACAAGCAGGGTACTTTTTCAATTTTGCATTGCGTTAACGAGGTCCTCTGACGGAGACGGCCTGTCGTGCGCCAAATCGACCGAGGATAAGTAGATATCCTGCTTCAGGGTATCTACCAGTTTGACTACAGTTGTGTCGTTTGTGCTAAGGTTGGGACAGAGGAAATCGTTAATGTATTTTTTTTACTAAAATGCATGATCTTAGCTGGATGTAGAAAAGGTTGTATTTGTTGTCTAGGAGGCCAGCTATGGTCGTCTTCCTGACCCACGGCTCCTGTATTATGCCGTTGTCGATGTCTTCCTTCCTTAGGAAGACCAGAAGATTCTCCGACGCATACTTTGAGTGGTGGAGATTCGTCTGTATGACCTTCAGCATGATTATTTTAATGTGTTTCCGATCGCCAGGTCCTCCAACAACTTGTTGGTTGAGACAACGTCGTCCTTTTGCTAAATCTCAGTTTGGGGTCTGCCTCCTCGAGTGCACCCAGGCACTCTTCATTAAAAAGGGTCAGGAATGAAATTCTATTTTTTAGCGGTTCGACTGCCCAGTCGTCCATAGGGATTTTGGAGTTCTGCAGTCTGAGGCATTTGATCAGGTTATCGGGCTCTATCTTCATGATAGGCAGCCAAATGCGGACCCTTGGTCTCGTACGTAGGGATTTCCTTGGCAGGAATGAGCTTAAGCTTTAAGCCCTCTCAGGCGTCGCTAACCTTAGTGATGCACGAGCCGAGAAAATTCTTGGAGAATTGGTCCACGCATTTGTTGACCCGATAACCCCGAACGGTTTCCGCTGAATCGAATCCCGGCGCAGGACCTCCTGCTAGCATGTGCTCAACCACCATCTCCGACAGGTTTGCCTCGATGTTGCTCCACAGGTTCATCACCGACTTGCCGTTTTTGGACAGCTCATCCATGATGGCAACTTGCAAGTGGTCCATGACCACTTCGTTGAAGGTGCGAGTTGCCGCGAAAGTCGATGGACCTGGATATTTGGTAGTTTTTTGTTTTTTAGGGGCTTTCCAGTCTCATCCTGAGACCTGTTTCTTTTTGCACCCTCTTTCAGTTTCGATTGCCGAGGGATGGTAGCCTGTTGCTTGACGAACTTCTCCACCACCGCGTGATACCTAACCACAGATGAGGAATTAACCAGATAGCCAACTCGAGAGCGAATCTCTCACCTTGCCTACAAGCTAAGTCGAACTGATAAGCCCCACATAATTTGCACCTATATGGGCTTTTACCATGGGGCTAATGGCCGCGCCCATGAAATGTAATTTTTTATAGCAAGAAGTTGGGAACAATTGATGAATTTCAGTAGATTACAACTCACAATTTGGGTGTGTAAAATAAACATGGTCAATATGCGGTGAATATGGATTGATATACACATACTTACCACACAACTAATAACATAATAAAATATTATAATATTGAGAATAAAGCTATGTTTTAACCAATTTATTCTAATTTTTAATGAAAAATAAACAAAAAAATATTGATTAACGTGACTAATATGTAATAAGTAAGTTCATCATACATTTTCGGCTGACAATAAATTTAAGTATAACTATACTAGCAAGGATTTCGTAGATTATGGATGGTTATATTGAAGCAATTAAGTATCTCTACACAATTGAACACTGGTTTAAAACGCTTTTTAATAAAACGTAATCCAAATTCTTACAAATATTATTTTTGGTACATCAAAACACTTTTTTAACAAAATTAGCAATTACTTCCTAGTAGTAGTAGTAGTAGTAAATTGTTTTGTTTATTTTCATATAAAATAAAATTACAAAACATTATAACTTGACAAATAAAGTCGGCTGTTAAAAAAAGTGGCTAATTAATTCAATATATATGTAACATAATGTGCATGCTTATTTATGATATGTACTCAAATACCAAGCATTTTCGATAAAAAAATGCACCCCCAATATATTTATGCAGTGCGTCTATCGCTTACTTTAAATTTTAAAATAAAGCATATTAACTTATATAAAAATTTCAAA
This sequence comes from Ferdinandea cuprea, assembly GCA_963576555.1. Lineage (NCBI taxonomy): Eukaryota > Metazoa > Arthropoda > Insecta > Diptera > Syrphidae > Ferdinandea > Ferdinandea cuprea. Next base: position 80,615,585 of record OY754958.1, on the reverse strand, counting down.
ACCGCCTTAGAAAAGAAACAGCTAAGAAAATTGATTGACTAAACGTACAAATCTTGTAACACAACATAATTTAAAAAGGATTACAAATACTTCTTTTTCACTTTTTTTATCCATTCACGGAATCCGAATATGTTCATTAAACTTTCATATGTTGAATAAAAACAATCAAAGAATTTAATATATATATAAAAAACCATTGCAAACTATTTACTACAAATATTTTACACCCAAACATTACTAATTTAGTAATATTTATGCAATAATACAATAAAATATGCATTTTATCTCATTTTATTAACCAAAATGGAAAAGTACAACAACCCAAGAATGTTTATTTTAAGGCAGATAAAAAATAGAGAACTATTTCTTATAACCGCAAAAAATATTCCAACTAAATTGTAACAACTTTTTTGGGTAACTAATTTTTTGTTTCTTTATAAACATTTAAATTAAAATAGCTATAAAAGTTGAATCACATAAACTCAACACTTCGCAGAATTTCCTATTTCCCAACACATCCGCCGTGACCAGCTGTTTTGTTGTTGCGATTTGGATATATTGCAAAACTCCCAACAAATATTTTTGGCGGGTAATCTAGTAAATTAGACCTAACTTCATGTGTCTAACTCACACGTATTCACAGATGGGAAAATTGAGAGAGGATTTCGCGGCCGTTTTTAAATATTTTTTGCGGGTTGAAAGTGATAGGGGATTGCAGAGTTGACTATCTGGTTAATTCCTCATCTGTGTACATAACCCTGTCCGCTTGGTCCTTTTCGTGCGCTGTACCAGCCGCTTCATTCTTGACAATCTTGTAAAGAATATGCAGGGCCATCTTATACATTGCCTTGGAAGTCGCACAAGGGGATCTTTTTGCCTTTGGCTTTTTAATACCTGCACCTTGGCTTGTACTTTTGGTCGCCACAATAGCAGAGGTAGTGGGTTTAGTGTCGCTGTGGCTAGCAGCCATGGCTTCTGACACTATGGGTGTAGATGGTTGATCGTCCATGGGTGTACTGTGCTCAGTACTCTCAGGACCGGAGGTTTCCACCATTGTCTCCTGGCCGGAGGCCTATAGCCTCTCTTCCGACGACCGTCTATTTTTTTTTTCTTGTTTTTTGTTGTGTTCATAGCTTTTTGGACCCTCGAGTATGTCCGGAAAGGGAGGTCCATCCCGGCAGAGCCGACTTACCGGGATAAGGCACTTATACAACCGACCTTGCCTCGGCATCGGGGGGACCGTTCGCGGCCACGTCCTCTTAAACCACTAACTGACCATGCAGCTCTGGGCACGGGTACCTCAACACCTTAGTTAAAAAGTGGGATTTAATTCTGCGGGTTTACTCCCTGAAGCATCCTTAATAAGGATTTTTTTTTTATTTTATTCTGCGGGTTTTCTCCCTGAAGCACTCTAACTGAGAGTTTGGAAGACTTAGTCGTCTGCCTCAACAGACATTCGTCCGGAACAACACTGTCAAGGCCTGCACCTGGCGGCATCTGACAGTGTTGGTCTTGCCAAAATGTCCTGAGTAGGCTTAAGCCCGCGCACCACGCCAAGGTGTCCCTCCACGCACGAGAAACTCAACAGAACTCAACAAGGGTTCTTTATAACAAAATCAAATGGCGCACCTGCAATTTCTTGATGAATTTATATCCTATTCCGCAATATAATGGTGCAGAAGTTTCTTTCGTCGTTTTCGGTTGGAAGACTTGCGGACTCTTCTGAAAGTGTTCGTTTGGTACTTAAATGACAGTTTATCTCCTGGAAGGAAGAGGAATTTGCTTCTGGCTTTGAATTCAGCAGAAGCACTAACACATTCAAACACCAATAACGTCATAATCGATAAATGTCCCATTTGTTGCTGATGCATTTAATTACTCTTCAATTTTGACGAAATTATATTATAATTATAATCTATTACACTGGCTAATACTATGTCTCTGCCACCTCCATCTTCGTCATCAGATTGGTAGTGAGTAGGTTGGATATACGTACATAAAAATACAGCGGTATTTATTCTTCAAATTCAATTGGAATATGTTTTCTTGTTTGATTGGTATCCCGGATCGGAGAGCTCTTCCGGATTATCAAACATCATATTAGTCCCAAACGAACAGTTTCAGAAGAGTCCGGGAGCTTGAAAACAATCCCATTATATAATAATTGAGGTTGGATCCTTTATTAGCAGCATGGTCGTATGCAAGGGAGGCCTTTGTGTTCATACAAACTTTTATTTTTGTTAAGGAATTAGTTATAAAATTAAATATTTAAAGATTAAAATAATTAAAATTTATTTTTGTCATTCTCATATCAGTACTGTCAGTGGGACTGTACAAAAGGAAATAGTTTTAATAAATAAAAGTTTTTTTATGTTTTTTCGTAATGTTTTTTCTTTTCTTAAAATGCCCCCTAGTAGGTTAGGTTAGGTTGAAGTGGCAGTCGGATAGAAGTCCGACTCGCTTAGACCTATATAAGGTCCATTATGATACCACGTGGATTTGAAGTTCCTGCCTACACGTTGAACCATTTTGAGGTGTTTATAAAGCGTAAGAGACATTTTGGGTCGGTTGAGTTTAGATCATTAAGATCATTAAAGAAGAAGTCCCCCATATGGAGATCTCGCTTTCGGAAGAGAGCAGGGCATGCGCAAAAAAGGTGTAGAGCAGTACCATTTGTCCATCTGCGGTTAGTTTTTTCTATTGCATCCAGTTTAAACAAGAGTTTGCACGTGGAAACTGGTATGCCTAAGGAGCCCTTTTCAGGCAAGATTGAGAGGGTAGTTCCAAGTTTGGCGAGTTCGTCAGCCTTGCAGTTACCCGGAATGTCGCTATGCGCCGGCACCCAGCAAAGGTGAATGTTGAACTGCTCAGCCATCTCCTTTAGAGATGATCGGCAATCTAGGCCTACTAAGGTGTTAATAGAGACAGAGTCCAGACACTTGATGTCGGCCTGACTGTCCGAAAAGATTCGAATATCCTTTACGGATACCACGTTATTTTTTAGCCAGGACAAGACTTCCTTTATCGCCATAATTTCCGCTTGGAAAACACTACAATGATTAGGAAGACGGAAGGAGAGACTAAGATTTAGTCTGTCTGAGAAGACACCTCCACCCACCCCATCATTTGTTTTTGAACCGTCCGTGTAAAAATGGATTGATTCTTCCTCCAGCAAGGCATCCTCCTAAAAGGATCTAGGGGGGATGGATATCTGGACTGTCTATATTCCTAGAAGGGATTCTCAGTATGTTCAGAATTGCAGAGTGGCCGATTTCACTATCGGTCCATTGAGAAGTTGCTTTGAGGCGAGTGGCCGCGGTAGCAGCCGTCTGTCTGCTGAAAATGTCAAGGGGTATTAAATGGAACAGAATGTCAAGTGCAGCTGAGGGAGTGGTGCGAAGCGCTCCACCCATACATAAGCATGCTGATCTCTGGACCCTGCCTAGTTTATCGCGATTTATCGCTTTCTCTAAGGCAATCCACCAGACAATCGTTCCATATTTCAATTTCAATTTCAATTTATTCATATAAAAATAATATGGTACATTAAGATATACATCTTTTATAGTACTTAGTTATAATATTGAGCAGTTAAATTTAATTAATAATAATGCAAAAAAGGGTGATAAATATAACAAAGTTAGTAAAACACGTATGGAAATTTAAGGTAGGGAGGAGAAATGAAGGAGGACAGCATTTTTAAAGCGTGTGGCATTAGAAATTGTTCTTATACTTAGTGGCAGAGAGTTCCACAATTTAATTGCGTGAATAAAAAATAAACGGGATGAATTAAGATACCGACAGCGTGATGGTATAAGGGCACATGTTCTAGGGGAACGAGCAAAATTAAGTTTTTCATACAAATACGATGGAGTCTTATATATCATAATCTTATGCAGGAAAATACAATTTCTTGCGTCGATGTAGTGTTTGAGCGAACATCCGAGTAATGTTTTTGAATACTGTGATACATGGTCATATCTCCGCAGGCCATAAATATATCTAACTGAGTCATTAAATGCCACTTGTAGCTTACGAAAGGAGAGAGAATCAATATTACTGTAAACAGCTTCAGCATAAGTAATAAGTGGCAAAATTAGGGTTGTAACAAGTTTTCGTCTAACATTAGTTGGAGTAAAACTTGCTGTTATCCAAAGCTTGCGAAGACAACCATATATTCGTCTTATAACAGTGTTAATATGGTCGTACCCTGACAACTTTTGGTTAATAACGAATCCGAGGTTTATTGCAGTTTCAACAATTGAAAGTTTATTGGAAGAGAGCATGACATCCGGGAAGCAGTTAAGGGCTATCATTTTGCTGGATATGGGAATAACCTGAGACTTTTTCGGATTTAGATGTAATCCATTAGTAACAGACCATAAGTTAATACTGGCAAGATCCTCATTTATGTCATTTACTAATTCATCCCTATCATTAACTGGTTTTGATGAGTACAGTTGGACGTCATCTGCATAGAGGTGGATCGTGGAATGTTTGCAAGCAGAAGGTAAGTCATTTATGAACAGACAGAAGAGAATTGGACCAAGGATTGACCCTTGTGGTACACCTAGTTTTACTGGCAGAAGAGCTGAAGAAGAGTTGCAAGTTACAACTCTCTGAAATCGATCACACAAATAACTTTTTATTAGATTTACTGCGCTGTTGCCAAAACGAAACAAATTTTTCAGTTTCCAGCAAAGGATTTTATGGTTTACTTTGTCAAAAGCCTTTGAAAAATCAAGTAGGCAAAGAAGCGTAACGTGTCCTTTATCAAAACCCTGCCTTATATCTTCTAATATATTTACCATAGCCGTAGAGCAACTGTGTTTAGATCTGAAACCAGATTGTCCCTCATAGATAAGACTATTGAGCGATAGGTGTTGTAGAAGCTGTTTCGCTATCACTTTCTCAAAAACTTTTGACAAGCACGGCAAAATACTTATTGGTCTAAAATCAGCAGCAGATACCGGAGTGGATTTTTTGGCAACAGGTACGATTCGAGCAATTTTCCAGGATTTGGGAAAATTGGACGTTGTAATACAGTGGTTTAGGATATGAGTTAAATGGCTTATAATAAAAGGCAGGATTTGCCTAATGAATCGCATGGGTAACTCATCTTCCCCAACAGCACTTGATTTTATGGATGAAATATAGTCGATGACCTCGTTTTCAGTAACCGTTTCAATTTCAAAGCCACTTACCAAAGATTGACTAGAGTTCTCAGATAAATCAAAATTTAGATTCTCAGAACTATTTTTAAGAAAAAAATTATTCAATTCATCAGGATCAATTTGACATTTGGAACTATATTTACAACTGGAAACACCTATTTGACGCAGATTAGTCCAAAGCTTTTTGGGGGAAAGCGATGTATTCAGCTTGGAGGCATAGTAGTTCTTTTTGGCATTACGTATGACAGCAGTCGAATGGTTTCGCATATTTTTGTACGCAAGCCAATTGACATTAGACGGACTATGTTTCCATTTACTGTAAAGCCTGTTACGGGCCTTGATGGTATTGATTACTTCAGTTGTAAACCAAGGACAGTTTCTATTTCTGATGTTCACTGTTTTAGTTGGCACAAATTGATTATATAAATCAAGAATCAGTTCTTGAAAATATTTCAGTTTCACTTCAGGATCAGCATAAAGGCGGCAACTACTCCAAGGGGCAGATAAAGCGGCAAGTTGAAGGGCATCAGTATTTATTGATCGAAAATCCCTATACGAAAAAGTCAAGGGGACAGCAGAATGGTTAAAGATAATATTATATGTACAAAATAGAAGATCGTGATCAGAAATACAATCGAGCGAAAGCTGTTCAAAAAGAAGAATATACGACGGGTCAGATACTATTGTCAGATCGAGGAGGCTAGGTATGCAATCCTTAGCGAAACGTGTTGGGTAATTTGTATTAAGTATTTGAAGTCCTAAAGAAGATACGAAATCCTTTATTTGAAATGCACGGGAATCATTTTTTATCAAATCAGAATTGAAGTCACCACAGACAATAACGTGTTCATATTGCGAAGAAAACTCAGAGAGAGTCGCAAAGAATGGCTGAGGCGAACAACTGCGATCGGGTATATAAGCACACGCAACCAAGCATTTAGACGTACCATCATGAATCTCAACAATTAAGAACTCTGAAAATAAGTTAACTGATTTACTTATGATTTTACATTTTAATGAAGATTTACAATAAATCGCTATCCCACCTCCCCAAGTATAAGTTACCCTATCATTCCTATAAAGTTCAAAATTAGGTATATTATAATGCGTATCTGAAATATCACTTTTAAACCATGTTTCACCAACACAAACAACATCAACGTTAGAATTTGAAAATACATACTTTAGATAATCTAGCTTGTATTGATTGAGACTACGTGCATTTAAATGACAAACCTTAAAACCATCACGACAATTAGAAAGAACATTTACCATAGTGTGCGTTAATTTTTTATCCACACTGTAATAAGAGCGTACTCTATTCATAATAAGAATAACCAAAAATGGAAAAACAAAACAAACCAACAAACAAAATAATAATGCCACAGACTGAAGAAAAACAAAAAGAAAGATTAAGTAATAGAAGAGGGAAATAAAGAACAGATCAATAACAATTTTTATAATATTAACTAATTAAAAAGAAAATAGGAATACAATACAGTGATTTTTGTTTAAAGAGTCGCAGCAACACCAGCAGCAATAGAGTGAAGATCTTCAGAGCTTTCAATAGCAAAGCTTTTTCCGTTTTCCGTCTTCTTAGCATAAACTATTCCAGATTTCGTGTAAACAGAGAACAATTGTTTTTTTCTCTTCAGCCCAAGTGCACTCTGTAGAAGAAAGCGTGAGTGCTTGGTTAAGCTCTCATTCAAATAGCAGCTGCCATTAGATGCAACACCAAAGTCGGTCAATTTCAGCACTGTTTTGTTTTGTTTGCGGTAATTCGCAGCAGCTATAAGAACAGCATTTCTCGCATACGAAGAGTTGAATCTGAGCACAATTGATGGTGGGACAGTCTGTGCAGAGTTGTTGTTGGTGGCATTACGCCTTTTTGCACGAAATGCATGAACCAACTGTGGCTGATTGCAGTTTATAGTTTCACAAAGTTTATGAACTAATTGCGGCAAATTTTCGTTGGGAATTACAGGTACACCAAATAACACAGCATCACAGGCGACTTCTTTTCTCTCGAGCACATTTATTTGCTGACGAAGAGAGTGAATCTCAGAACTATGCATTTGAGCAGTAGCAGATGTGCTTTCTTCAATTTTATCGACGCGTGCGATTATGTTGGAAATCGCATTGTTAAGACTATCAAAACGTTGAGCCCAGCTTTCCTTGACTTCTTCAATTTTGTTGAAAAATTCAATACGCATCTTATCCATCTCTTCAATAAACTTTTGTTGATTGGATGCTGAATGCTTGTTGAATTGCTCTTCCAAGATTTTGACAGTTACAGTTCCTTTGTCGTTGACTTGCAGTTTGGTTGAAGGAGAATAAGAGACCATATGCAAAGAGAGTGCGTCTTTTTGTGTTTTGTTGCGCGTAGATGGGCCTGCTGTCGATGACATTATTGGCATGTAAAAACACTTTTTCAGGTAGTGAAATAAACAATTATGCCAGCAATAATCAAATATACTAAGCACTGAAGTTAGTTGTGTGTATAAATTGATTTGGAGGATACGATTTTATTAAAAGCAAAGAAAGGAAGAAAAGAAATAACTTTAGATATTGTATTTAAGCTGGAGCGACTAAAAAACACGTCTATTCTCTATGACTATGAATCATTTTTTCTATGTTAGTATCGGTCTTACAACCGAGATATATAGCCAGTGAGTGATTCGAGGTTGTAGTCCCCACTTGTTACTAATAGCTTTTTTGCAAGAAAAGAGTGCCACCGTAGCTTTCCGGACTCTTTCTGGTATATTAGATTTGAAGCTGAGCTTCCTATCCAGGATGAGACCTAGGTATTTGGCCTCGTCAGAGAAGACGCTGGTACCCCTGCTTGAAGGGGGGTCGATTCGTGGGATTTTGTATTTCCTAGTAAAGAGGACAAGTTCGGTTTTGTGGGGACTGACGCCTAGACCACAATTGTCAGCCCATCTTATTAGCTTGTTAAGAGCATTTTGTAGGAGTTCTTTTAAGGTGTTAAGGGACTGCCCCCTAGCAAGTATCTAGCATTTTATAATAGGGAATAAAAAAATATAAGAAGAATTTGTTTTTAAAAGCATTGAAAAAGAAACAATATCCGAAAATTCTGTGAGAAAAGACACAAGAAAAGCCCTTATTGTGAATTGTGATCACGTTCATGGGATTGTCATGTCGCACGAGAACCCTGCTACAAAAACACCCGCTTTCCAGCTGTATAGTGCTGTCACTCAAACAACGTTTATAAGATGCCTTATTCTAATATCGAAATATTCTGTATACCTTGAGCCAGTTGTGAATATTATAAAAGGTGATTTTTTAGCTGGTTTGGTTTTGGCAACACTGGTTTTGACAGCTGACGTGTGTTTAGTACCTTGTGTCACTGTCAAACAGCTTCAGTTTGGTTTGCAGTTTAACCATGGATCGTCTTACAAACGAACAACGATTGCAAATTATTTAAATTTATTATCAAAATTCGTGCTCTTTGAAAAATGTGAAAATCCGTTGTTTTATCGAAAAATTGTGTTCAGCGATGAGGCTCATTTTTGGTTGAATGGGTACGTAAATAAGCAAAATTGCCGCATTTGGAGTGAAGATCAGCCAGAAGCATTGCAACAGCTACCAATGCATCCCGAAAAAGCCACTGTTTGGTGCGGTTTATGGGCCGGCGGCATTATTGGGCCATATTTCTTCAAAGATGATGCGAATCGCAGCGTTACTGTCAATGGTGAACGCTACCGAGCGATGATAACAAACTTTTTTTTGCCCGAAATGGAAGTTCTTGACTTGCATGATATGTGGTTTCAACAAGACGGTGCCACATGCCACACAGCACGCGAAACAATGGCGCAATTGCGAGGCGAGTTTGGTGAACAGTTAATTTCACGTTTCGGGCCGGTCAATTGGCCGCCTAGATCGTGCGATTTGACACCATTAGATTATTTTTTGTGGGGGTATGCCAAGGCTAATGTGTATAGGGACAAGCCCGCTTCGATTGACGCACTGGAAGCCAACATCCATGCATTCATTCGTAAGATACCGGCCGATATGTGTGAAAGAGTATGCCAAAATTGGACTCAGCGGATGGGCTACCTGAGACGCAGCCGCGGTCAACATTTGCATGAAATTATCTTTAAACATTAAATTGCAAGGTTCAAACTATCGATTCAAATAAATATTTCATTCATTTTTTCGAATTTTTTGTGTTTTTTTTTTAAAAAAAGTTCTAAACCTCTTAAAAAATCACCCTTTACAATCACAAAAGTTAGACCTCCTTGCATGTACAAAGCTTCTGCTTCAAAAGACCATCGCGCACAAGTTGATTTAGGAATAGATTAACTTATGGTAGGTTCAAAATTATTTGCAGAAGAAATTGAAGTAGAACTTCAAATGCCTAGAACGGTAAGCATTCAAAAACATCGGTCTAATCATTCTTCATCAAATGATTTTGAATTCTGGAAGCTATCACTTTTGATTCCGCATTTAGATTCATTAATTATGGCACTTGAACGTAGATTTCCGAAGGGAAACACACCAGCATAGTCATTATATTTGTTACATCCATCAAATATGTTGAGAACGAATGTTCAAGATTTTAAAACAAGTTCAAAGTTCGAGTTTTACTCATTGCAAGGTTTTCATGGAGTTCCATGATGTTTTACAAGAAGCAGGGATTTTTTTCCCAGTAACAAAACTTGCTTTCTATATTGCCTTAGCTTTACCCTGCACTACAAGCACGGTTGAAAGGACCTTCAGCACGTATAATGTAAAAAATTGAAATGATAGATATGTGAGTATCCCCTCACTTCAATTTACAGGTTTATGCATGTTGAGTGTCCACAGGAGTGTTGGAAAGATTCGCTCAAGACCTATGATAAATGAACATACATACCTACTATTAGATACCTTTATTTATTTTGAAACAATTTGCATTTATTTTTTGGCGCACTCTCACAATGAATAAAATACGCGAACAAAAAAGACTATAATGACCATTGAAATTAAAAATTACATTATTAAATATATTTTTAAATTCAAATGAACTAAATCTGTTTCCAACTGAACTAATGGTAAGATTTTTATTATTACGTAAGTTTGGCTAAATTCCTAAATGTCAAAAAAAATGTGTATGACAGTTAACTTGTATACTGTGCAACACTGCTTTTTCACTGCATAGCATACGTGAGGCATTGAAATTTTTAACGTTTTGAAATGACATTTGTGCATTTTTTTTCAGCTTTGCTATTACATTTTTAATTAAATATATATTGTCAAAATGACTCAAATAATAGTTCTAAACACATTAATAGATAATAATTTAAATAATTTCGAACACATAAATAATAATGGAGGATTTTATAATTTTACCTGAGAACATACGTCAAGGTTTTGCTCTTATTTTTCAAATTATCCATAGCTTGCAAATTGGTTTCCTTCGACTTCATCTTAAATGCAATAAGGTACTAACGGGTGATTTTTTAAGCGTAGTTTTTTTAAAAATTGAATAAAACACTCAAATTTGCATCAAATATTCAAAATATTTATTGTAATCGATAATTAGGCCTTTGCCATTTACGTTTTAAAGACTTCATGTAAATGTTTCGTTTCAAATGGTCCATTCGGAAGGTCCAATTTTGAGTTACTTTTTCGAGTATTTCGGCCTGTATCCCAGGAATTGTTCGGCTTGTCCACATAGACTTACGACTTTGCATAACCCCAACATAACACCAACTGCAAACGGCCAACTCACTTTGCCATTTCGAAAGATAAGCTGCTCACCAAATTCATCCTTCAACATTTCCATTGTTTCACGATCTGTGTGGCATGTGGCACCGTCTTGATGAAACCACATGTCAACCAAGTTCAACTCACCCAACCGGGGCAAAAAAAAGTCGCGTATCATTCCTCGATATCATTTCGATCATCACTTCAGATGCGACAGTTTTACTTATTTACGTATCCGTTGAGCCAGAATTGAGCCTCATTGCTGAACACTTTTTCGATTAAACAGTGGATTATGACATTATTCACAGAGCACGAATTTTGATAATATATTTCAATAATTTGCAATCGCTGCTCGTTTGTAAGTCTTTCCATGATTAAATGGCAGAGTATACTGAACACTTTTCACTTTGACAGGTGACGTTTGACAATAATCTGTCAAAAATTTTAAACAATATTTTTGTATTATTTATCGCTACGCTAAGCCCTCGTATCCATGCTGTTTATTAGACAAGCGGAAAACACAAAGCTGCTTTTTTGTATAAGCGTTGATTAACGTCTAAAGATGAAACATAAAATTCGCTAGTAAGCCAATTGTCCCGTTCCTTTACTTTTAAATTCGTAATAATTTGTACGAATTCTTACGAATTTTTACTCAATGCCGTTCCCTAACTCGAAAAAATCGTAAGAGGGAGCGGCATCAAGAACGCAATAAGAATACAACAAATTTTTAGGGCTACCAGCGGGGGTATTTTGGCCCGGACCGCATTTTAATTCCTAGGGAAAGTATGTAATACAAATAATTCATATTTTGAAAGTAAACTGCAAGATTTTCCCTAAGTGTATGCAAAAACTATGCTGCATCACAGAAATACCAGTCAACAAAATCTATCCGGAGAAAACATCTATCTCGGTTCAAACTAGGGACTTGTTTTAGATATTTAAACATGAATTGTAAATACTGCCAAAGTGCTACCCGATTGCTGTAGCCTCATTTCTTTATAGCATGAAAGAGCCACATCATAACAGAATAAGTTAAAGATCATGGTAATTATGATAAATTTGGTTCGCGGTACACTGGACATAGCCGACGTCAATGCAAATAAATCAAAAACAAAGAATAATTGTAAATCAACGGGTTTATAAATATTTTGTGCATTCTGAAAGCAGTCTGCATCACGGGAGCTGTGCCAATTACAAGGGTTATTGTTAAATTCAACAATCCTATCGAAAATATTTATTGTTGTATTTGTTTTTTTTTTTTAAATAAAAGTATTTTTTTTCTCCCAATATGCTGAGTCAAGACTTATCACACGGTCTTTTTCTAAATCTCACTAGTTTCGAAAAATTAATAATGGACTTTGTAAAATTGTCGTAAAATAATAATGAAGTTAGATCTTATCACTCGTTGCTTTTTGATGTCGTGACAATTAAATGTAAGGACAAAATTAACTGTAAAAATCTCCGGGCCTAGCCCTTCTTGAAGTTAGTAATTTCACGTAGTAAGAGTGGTAAAACTTTCAAAACATTGTCGTTGAAATTAAAAATTTCTTACACGGATGAATACAATTTTTTTAATTAACCCTTATCCTGTACTGTATACATGTGTCAAAATTGCCCAAACGCAGCTTTTACAGGGCTTATTTCCGGTGTTTTTGAATATTATAATTACGATTTTTGCCAATAACATACATTGTATTCGTGGGTCAAAATTGCCCAATATGATATTTGCAACTTATGTTTTGAATAATTGCTTTGTTTTTTCAATTAGATCACCTAAATTATAGTTGAAGCGATTTGTAACAAACCAATATTGGGCTACTTTTACTGGCTGGTATTTTTTGTTCCCACAGAAAGACTTTTCTGATGAGGTTATGATCATAATTATTGGGATAATAACCCTCTCACTTCTATGCATTCCTACTGTTCCGCCTGTGGACTTCGGCGGTTTGACTTCATAAAGTATTTGCAATATCCAATCAAATGCTGATGTTGCTGCATCTGTGTGGAAGCTTTAGGTCTGCCTCTTTTTCGGGCTTTTAAAGGATCTTTGAACATGGCAATATCAAATGAACTGGTCGTGCTCCAATTTTTTCAAGACGTGGTCTTTGGCGTGAATGCTTTTTTTTCAATTTGAAACATTTAAATGGTAGACACATTAAGGAATGATTAAGGAATTAAGGAATCGATTTTCTAAAAACGAAACTTTCGCTATTTGGTAACTAACTAAAAGAAGTATGGCGTCACAAAATATACGTCAAAATGGCTCCAAAAAGAAATTAAAATTATACTACTTCTTACTACAAAAGCATTCCCTAATATTTTTGTAATGTCGTTTTCGATTAGAAATCCGGAAGACTTGCGGACTCTTCTGAAATTGTTCTTTTGGAACTTAAATGACAGTTGCTCTCCTGAAAAAAAAAAGAAATTTGCTTCTGACTTTGACTTTCAATTCAGAATCAAACCAGAAGCACGCAACATTCAAATTCCACAAAATGTCAATGTTGTTACTAATGCATTTGATAATTCTTCATTTTTGATGAGATTACCTGAAAATTGAACCCAAATTTAAGTAAACAAATAAAGAAATAATATTTGGTATAATAATGACACAAAATCATCCACGAAAAATCCTTTCTAACACGGCGTCCGAAAATGAATTTGTTATAACATATAACAATGCCACAGTAAACTCGACGCGGCGTTGAAAACGCGCTCTATGTGACATTGGGTATTTATGTTAAAACCCACTCTGTTTGAAAAATTACCTTCCTTCTCCGATCATCTGCCACCACAAATGAGTAATTAACCAGTTAACTCCGAGAGTCTCTCAATTCAACCTCAAACGTAAACTCAGCTGCGTCTACCTATATAATTTGCACTTATGCAGGACCCCATATGAGTAATTATACAGTTAATCAACTGAGGGGATTTTCGGCTCTCCCGCCCACCCTTTGTTATTTTCTTCAAAAAGGCGTAGAACTGTGGTGCATAAGATTTTGCATGCAAATCAAATTTAGCCAGCTCACACACACACAATTGCAATACCGCGCCAAAAAATCCATTTTGGAAAAATATCATTTAGGTATCAATTATGTCGAACTGGGCTTCAAACACCATACTTTTTACAATCAACAGTACCCTCTGTGGTCAAATCTCTGACTTACACGTATTCACAGATAGGAAATTTAAGAGAGGATTTTTAAAATGTTTCATTTGTGTACAGGACACAGCATTGTAGTTGCAAATCAAATTGGAAGCTTTCACACACATAAGGAATGATATTGCTTTTAATGGCCGTCCCCATGAAATGTCATTTTCCATAGCAATCTCTCCCATTTTCGTAAACAAATGCAAATTATAAACGAAATGAGAAACTTTAAAATGTTTACACAACAAATTTCTTGTACTAAGAATGGCAAAAATTCCCTACGCGTTGTTTTATTATTTTTATGTCGTTTTCGATAGGTAATTTGGAAGTCTTCCAAACTTTTCTGAAAGCGTATGTTTGGTAGTTAAATGACAGTTCTTCTCCTGGAAAGAAGAAAAATTTGCTTCTGGATTTGTATTCAGAATCAAAATCAGAAGCTGACATACATTCAAACACCACAAAAATCGTAATTGATAAATGTCTTTTTTTTCATTAAATAATTCTTCAATTTTGACGACATTAACTGGAAATTATTACTAAATTCAATTATATTATAAACATAAAACGGTGACTAATAATATTGTTTTTCCATCCCTTCATGATCATCAGATTGATATACACAAATAAAACGACAAATGCATTTCAATTGCTTGTTCGATTGGCATGCCGGATCGGAGTGCTCTTCCGGATTACCAAACAAAAACGACATTAATATTTTCCTCTTCGTGAGATTTGCACCTTATGTTGCCTGTTGCTTTGTCTAGTGACGGCATTTCCAGTTGCTTTCCAATAGTTTGAGTGTTTAAAAATTGACAAAGCCAGTTTATACGAACTTTATATGTGTAAGTATAGCTTTAGCTTCATTCACTTAAATTTTTACTTAAAAATTTTGTACGATGACAAACTAACACATTTTTGTACTTACAACCAGTGCCCACGTTCTTTAACTTTCTAGCATCGATACGAAACTTATACTTTATAGAAATGTCATACATTCCTGATATCCAAAATACAAAAACCGTAGATGGCGACATGCGTGAAAATGTTGAAATATTTATGACACGCATAAGAACCAGTATGACCTACTCCTGTACCATTTTTTCTTGACGCGGGAAGTTGTTCCCCCAGTTATACAACACGGTCACAGGTTATGTAACTGAGCACATTGTCAATAGTAATTCGGTAGAAAACCAAGCGATCTGTTATTCTTAACTAGGAGTTCCTGAAACCTACGCACTGATTTTTGATATACTCTAAGGAGCAAAAACAGGAGATGACCCTGTGAAGTCACCGAAGAGTTCCCAATCAAAGTCGATGCACAGTAAGAAAGCATCTCAAGTCCTTTGATTTTTATTGCAATTCTAGATTATCTGCTTGAAGGTTGCACTTGTTCTTTAGAGTAATTTTGACATTTTTTTTTAAATTTAAATAGAATTTGTTTTGCCTGGAAAAAAATGCTTTTAATTATTCATTTTCTTAAATTCATAAAAAAGTCATCATGCTTCATTAATGTTTTTCTTTTTATTTAAAGTAATATGTATTTATGTATAAAACAAAAATAACAATAATAATAACCTATAGACTAATAAAATTACAGATCCAATAAAATTTACATTAAAAAAAAAAATAAAACTCTTTCATTTAGGTTAGTGTGCTACCCCCGGTTTGTCTTTGGAAATACATAATCCTCGACAGACCCGGGACAATGGTTAACAAAATATACACAAATATATACTGCTCTTGTATAAATAAATTCATTACTAAATTATGTTAACAACGTTATATTTATTAAAGATTTCTTTAATTTTTATTATATAGACATGTTGCCGTTTTAGGGCAGGCGCATTCGCGTGATATCGTAATATCATTTGTGACTCTAATTTCCATAATGATGGACGAAGAATATGTTTTTAAATCCTCTTAAGCTCGTCCCGTTTGAAGGTCCTTATCGCCGATAAAAGTTGATCTCTCGGATCGATGGACAGTGATGTTGGGGAACTGTTTGAGTTCTGCTTCGTGACGACCGCTCGAATAATCGGCGGTGGTGGAGGCGCTGCTGGCGCTGACTTCACTGATGAGTATTGCACCGGACTGTAAGTCTTCTCTGGAACGTATGTTTTGGTAATCTTCAGCTCGATTTTGGCACTTTCTGGGGCTGTGAGGACGGTTGGAGTTTGTTTGGGGGTGTCTATATCCTGATTGGCTAGAATTTTTTCCTTCAAACCGGTTTTACGCAAAGTTCCTTGTCCAAAGGCGGGTTGAGATGGTTCTACTGAAGGTTTCGGCTTAACATCGGCTTGCGTTACTGATGTTGACCGAAGTACAGTGGCAAGACCATGACTCCTTGGAAGAGTAATGGTGCTGATAGATTGAGGCGCCGGTGTTGTTGTTTGCGCGAAACCTTTGACTACTGGTGATGGGTTGGACATTCGGCCGCCAAGAATAAACTTTGGTTTTGGCATCGTCGTCGGTGGCGATGAAGTTTGTGGCTGTGGTGTTGGTGGTGGTGTCACAGGAGGTTTACCAAGAGAATACCTGGCGTTGGACTCCTTTAGAGATGATATAACGGGGGTGTTTTTCTTGTACTCCACGCTTCTCACAAATGGCAGTCTGTTAACGACTGGATCCGGAGTCGAGTTACGATAGTTTTTCTGTTGCACCAAGTTGACCGTGGCTGTCGTGGTCGCATTGGGTCCACTTGTCTTGCCCCCAAAAATGTAATCTCCTTCGTTTTTTATCGAGACTTGGACCTTTGGACGCTCACTCCATGTAGAGAAATTAATGCTGGGTGGCCCTGAGTAACGATAAACCTTCTCCTCTGTCGCCTTCGATACTTGTGTTCTTATAATTGTATTCTTTGGTAGTTGTTGTTCCATGGAATTTCTAGCAACAGGAGCAGGAGGAGTTATTTTCGCTTCCTCAGTGCTACTCTGACTGGTCAGGCTGTTCTTGCGGGAGTTTAAAATGGATTTTATCACTTCGACGCTTTGAAGACTGGGCGATTCTCCAATACTAAGTTCACTAGAGGATCGTCTACTACTTAAGTTCGGCTCTGCTGGAGGGCTGTGTTGATTCTCTGAACCAAATTTAGCCAGCGAAAGGAATGACGAGCTACGAGTAGTTAAACCGTTTTCAATGCGCAATGCGATTTCTTCAACTTGCTGCTGGCGAGTCGAGTGAAATGAGTCTGATCGTGTTATACTGCGACGGTGCTTAAGAATGTTTGTATTCAGAGTGATGCTGCTGCGTTTTTTATAGATTTTAGTTTCCTTTAGATCATCTTCTTCCTCTTCGGTAACCCCCAAACGCTCCAAAGTGCTTACAAGGGGCTTCTGTTGAATTATGGTTTCAATGCTGTTGATAATAGTGTCCATTTCGTTTATCACCTTAGCTTCCTGTTCTCCTATGCCGTCTGGATCTGTTGTCGATGTTGTTTTCTTTTGTGTAGTCAATGACTTCGCTGCGGTTAATTCTGGCTGACTACTGTTATCTTCAGGTCTATATTCGTGCGCAACGATTGGCTCAGAGGACATTTTATCATCTTTGATTATTGCATCAACCTCTGTTATAAGCTTCGATATTTGGTGATCTTCCACTTGACCATTAAATCCATCCTCAATGTCTGAATTACTCAGCTTCTTCTCTTCAAGCGACTTTATCACTGGTGGCTCCGGACTTTCAACGGGGCTGACAGCTGTTTGCTCTAATGTCAAGGCAGTAAAGTCCAATGCTGGGCGTTCCTTAATGATGGGCGTAATTGGTGTATCCGGTAGAGTATCACCCTCAGAAGTGTCAGCGAAATTTGGCGGAGCCGGTATTGTGAAATTCGACCATGATGTCGCTTCTGATTTAATTGAGCAGGTCTCCGCCGGGGTACGTACAACATCTGTCACTTCTGACTCATCTGTTGAGAGAACTGTTAGATCTTCAAATGTCTTGTGGTCTGACAGTGTCTTTACGATTGTTTTGCCAAGTTTTAAATTGTAAACTTTGATCATTTCGTCATCATCCGAACTGGACTCAAAGGGTGACTTGCATAGCGTTGGAGAATTTTGCATGGACGATGGCAATGGTGACGGAGGAAGTGGCTCTCCAATACCAGAATCAGCTTGCTTTGACTGCGAATCGAAGCCATCATCAGGAGTCGTTGTTGTAACCTCAGTGCTCTGCGATGGTGATCGCGGCTCTGGAGTTGGACTCCTATTAAGCATAGTTTTGGAGATGTTTTGGGAATTGGATATAAGCATTTCCGTCGGTTCCGGTGTTAATCGGCCAGTAGAGGATCGAGGTAAAGCAACTGGTCGTGGCGGCTGCAACGTCGAAAGAGGGGGTGGATATTCATCAACATATTCCGGAGTGGGAGGTGATTCTTCAATGGTTTCATTTGCACTCTGTGTAAATCGTGGCGGAGGCGCCGGGGCAGCTTTCTTTCCTTTGACTACTCGCTTCCGTGGTGACGGCTCTGGAAGGTTGCACGTCCCAATGGTTGACAGATTTTGAACGCTGTTGTAAGAGTTGCGTGCATTTTTTACCGCTATTTCACCGCTGCATTTAGTAGTTGTATCCGGATCCTTCTGATTAATAATATGAAGCGACATCGGTCGCTTTAAGTTAACTCCCCCATTTGTAGCCACTTCATGATGACCGTTTTGCTGGACAGAATTCTTATTGTTGTTCAGACTGCCTTTAGTATTCCCATTGCAGTCCACTGAAAGGTTACTCTTATGGAAATCGTTTGTGCTAAGAATACTCAGTTCCAGAGTCTGACTTAAGTTCGGCGAAGAAACGTGAAATTCCTTGCGCGGAATGGGCTGTACACCATTTACTTTGGGAGACTTTGCCGCCTCAGGAGAGGATGGAATCGCGTTTGGTAATGGTGAAGGCACTGCCTTCTCTGGTATCGAATTCTGACTTGGTGGCCTCGGTGCCAATCGTTTTTTCCTCGTTGGAGCGACTGGCGGAGCTGCTGGTTGCACACAAATTCTCGGTGTTGTGGGGTGACGGTAATTTGAATTCATTCCTGAGGAGTCCATGGAATTTAGAGAATTACTCGAACTATACGGACTCGGAGTCTTGATAGTGTGTTTGGAGTTTCGACTGCTGAACTCAGACGAGGACATAGAGTCCCGTCCAGCTGTGGTGCGGTGCAGCTTAATAATTTCATCTGCATTAAATGTATCATACGCTTCAGTTTTGTGACACAACCGGATCTCGGAAAGGCCCACTGCACCGATTGTTAAGTCACAACTGAATACTTGACTAGGATCACCTGTAAAAACAAAAAGTTAATGATTATCGAAAAGATTAATAAAATAATCTTTAGACTTACCTGGATGTCGAAACTCGTACTTATCCGCTTCCATTTGCTTGTTCTCGCATACCAGCTCAAGCAGTTTCTCCAGCAGTACCAAGGCCCCCAACCGTGCTACATAAAGCTGATCCTTCGGCAGCAAAACGGTTATGCGAAATGTCTGCTCGAAGGGTGCATTACTCGTTGCCACTGGCAGCGGTGTTATTCTATTCTGTTGCATTTGACTAGAGTCATCGACGTTTGTCGCGGACGTGGTTACACTTAGATTGGTTGTCGACTTCGACAGATTGGTGTTGGCTAAAACATAAATTGTATACATTACAATTGCATATTGACTGACCAAATTTCGGATTTTACTTACACTTACTCTTCTTTCCGAGTAATCGGTTAAGTGTCGAGAATCCATTCTTCATGTTCATATCAGTTCTTGCGCAATCGGGTTTAAATTTAAACTTTACTTTCGTTTGGCTATGTTTTTCGCTTCACTCTGCCTGATTGTAGCTCAGGTCAAGACTGTGTGCTACTCATTGGGCAAAGACTTGGTTCTAGTTACTGGTGATTCTGTAAAAACAAACAATATAGACGCAATGAGTACTTTTTTCATAACAAGTGGCACTTGAAGGTCGGGGCGTATCTTATTGTTACGTTTATCTAAGGTTGGATGTGTAGGTTGGACTGAGTAGGTACTCATTGTACAAGTATAAGTGCTTGTTGAAGAGAATACTTGGTTTATTTATGTGATTCTGTTTTAATGCGCGATCCTGATGTTTACATTGTGCGGATATTTTTAAAATCACAGAAAAGATAAGATAAAGTCCGTTTAAAAAGAAGATGTGTATTGTCTTCTTTGTTTTATTAGCGATTACAGGTAGAATAATTTATTGATAACGCTCGTTAACATAGTATTAATAAAGTCTAAAATTCACCAGCAAATAATATGTAAACAAGCAAAACGTATCTAGTTGCACACAGTTATGTTATGAATAGTGCAGTTGGAATAAAAAGACAAAAATATACAATATATTATCCTTTCCTTTATATTTTAGATAAAACTGACTTTGTTTTGGTCTATGTCTATTTACACAAGATGTGAATAATTCCATAATTTACAAAATCCCATTAGGGCTAACAGATGTAAGAATTTATTTCAAGCAGCCTGTAATTAATAACGGATGTCAAAAAGTAAAATTGATTTTGAATTTCGCGCCAATTTCGTTCTGTCAAATATATATACACTGATAGACAACAATATTCGCACACTGTGCTTTCCAATACGTAAAATTCCCCGATACGTATAAGGCAACATGTACATCAGATTGTCGCAATAAAAAGGTAACGTATAATAGGACGATACTCCTGGGTTTCCAACGAAATAAAAATGGTATGATCGACAGGACTACCGTGGAAATTTCCCATTTTGAGCTATAACTACTGTGAATGATATAATTTTAGAAATATAAAATATAGAACAAAGCTTACTTAATATATTTTGCAGACCCAAAACGTTTTGAGAAAAATGCATTTTGAATAAAAACTTTTCGCGAATCACCATAAATCCCATCCTAAGAGTTTTTTCCTACACTCTGATTTTATGATGTGACTATTATGATAACAAGGGATACTACAAAGTAAAAAAGCGTACGTTTACTTTTGCGGGCCATTATATTTATATTTCAAAAATATATACATATATTTAATATATATATATATAATATAAAATATTTCTTAGACTATCTACATCCGCACAGACCTATGCCTTTATAATAGATGGGGACAGCTGCTGCTATTTCTGTATATGCAGAAAATGATCGCGTCTACGAGCGGCACTTAAAAAAATACGATACGAGTTATAAGCCGATAAAAAAAATTAGGCTAGATTTTACTTTACTGCCCCACCTCCAAAATCGCTCAAATTTTGTATTCCGGTTGCTTTTTATGTCCTAAACTCAAATCCTAAACATTTTGGCGCTCTCTTACCGTTTGGGCGTGGAACGCCCCCAAAGTTTCGAAAATGGCCTATGACATGGAATCAAAATTTGTGGAACGGAGTGTCCAAATGTTCTAAAAATAAGTGTAGTTAATTAAAAAAAGGTTTCATCAAAATCGATTCGTAAAAGGAGAAGTTATGCAACAAATATAATATTAAATACTAAAACTTATTTGGTGCTATAGTTATGTCCGATACTGTACATATTAAATAAATAACTGCACTGTTATCTTGCATACATTCTAATCTTCATTATAACGGGTAAGTCTTAATTATTACTTATTGCGTATACCTACCTAAATTATCTTAAAATAATTTAAACGTTGAGCACGCCGCAGATTATCGCAGAACGAAAAGGATCGGAAGGGAATGGAAATGAACAGAAATTTTGATCCTACGCACATTAGCACGCAATTCCTATGACTTATTTGCATAGACTAGCTTCATAAAGTTTTTAAAAAATACATACATTAATTTTTTGGCATGGACACTTCAGACGAAGAATTTGTGGCGTTGTGTGCAGTTATTTATTTATTAAGTAAATATGTGGCTAAACACGAATAAGCTATACTGATGAATAGTTCTTCATTCATTAATTAATTAATAAACAACAAACATAAAATTGCGTAACAATGTCACGTAAATATATCTTTCAAGTTGTCCAATAAGGACTTAATTCACAAAATGCATGTTTTCAGAAAACTAGATTTAAAATTCAAACACGTTCTCGAATCGAATTTACTTTCTCAAGATTGAATTGTATGCATATTATAAGGTTCTTTTCAAATTCCTTGTGAAAAGATGTATGATTACTCTTACTACCTATCGTTAAAGATATTACATTATTATATTAATATATGTATATTATTATTCTATAAATCGTATAGGAAATAAGATTATTTCTATAAAAGTTAGTCCTTCCGGAACGGGCTGTAGAAAAAATTGTTCAGTGAGCAATCCAAGGAATTCCGTTCCGATCCGAGCACTACCGCGCTGTGTCGATCCACGGTAGTCCGCACACTAACTTCATTACATGCTTTTAAAAATGTCCGTTTAAAAACCTTTCCCTTCCCTCGATAGTGTGAATGTTCATAGTTTATAAATGTCTGTAATTGTTGTTAAAATCATTATTTGGACATTTATCCTCCGATAAATCCTACGTGTTTTCTATCAGTTTGGTCTTTAAATTTTGTCTATCTCTCCAAATGGTATGGCGTTAACAGAATTTCATTCAAAAGTTACGCTTCGCAAAATAGGTGAGTCAATTTAATAAATATGGTAGTCACTAACATAAAATATTGACACAAGGCAAATCAGTTCCTAGCGGGCTTTTAGATAAAAAGATTTTACATACATTGCCACATTAATTCGAAACACCGGAACTTCTAAGATTGACCTTACTTTCATTATTGAAATAAACAAGAACATAAAATCACAACTCACCAGCAAAATCGTATGAAAATCGTGCTCAATTTCATTTATTACAGAGTAAACTGTCACGCTGTGCGATGATGTAAGCTTACAGTTGGGTAAATTATGATGATGACAATAGCGCACTCATGACATTGCACCCCAAAAAGTACTTGACGACGGCAAAAAAAATTATTCGTGAACTTGAGTCAAGCTCACAACCGCACTAAATTTCGTTTATTGTCAAAGCCAAAAAGCCTTTAAGAACTTTAAAAAGAAAAACACACTAAACACCGCCAACGTCACATCGTCTACTGGCCGAAACCTAATGTTCATCGAATATTTTTTCGATAAGCTAACCACTTATTTCGGAATCTGAATTTATTACACTGATAGAATTCGATATCAAAGTATTTTTTGTTTTGTTTTGTTTTTACTTTCCCCTCAAGGCCGCCCTCTTGAGACGATATAAAAACAGGTCTTTGATAAATATCTCGCCTTTCATTGAAAACATTCCATCTCTCTCTCTATTGACGTCTAGATAACTCGTGCAATGTCACATACAAACGTCAACAAGGATAATAAAGGTAACAAAAAAACGTGTTCACCTGTTTAACATTTTGTTCTCGTCAAAAAATTAAAACAAATTTGCACAAAATAACAGATGCGCGACAGTCGCTAGCTCAAAGCATGAATATGAACTGCGCGCCAAGAAGATTAAAATACTTTTGCATTCTGTCATCAAAGTGTTATCTTACTCATTCTTCTTCTTTTGTAACAACACAATGTTGTTTAGGATAATATTAATAGAACTCCATTTTGGTTTTTGCGTAGTACGCGTCGTGCAAATCACATTGGAATTCCGAGATCGGCGGTTCAAGTTTACTATTCTATAAAGCAAGAGTCACTGTCATTTGCAAGGTAGATTTTTTGATGGGAGGGAGATTGAATTTTTTAAAAGCTGCTTAACCCGGCTGTCTGATCGTAAATGTCAAATTAGAATTCTGAACAGTTGCGAATACGAGAAAAAATAACAATACTTGACTAGCATGAAAATTACCAATTATGTAAAAGTAGAGAGTTTTGACGAGGGGATCTTTTGAAGTAATATAAATGACAATGAAATACATATTTAATAAAGCCGTGATTTGATTATGGAAATATTTCTATTACGGAATCGCTAAAATATATGAATTAAACTATGCATTTCGAACTAAAATTCGGATATTATTTTAACGTAAATAGATCTTTTCAATATAGGGTAATGCTGAACCAAGAAACCTATTCCTCCATAACCGCTTCATTTTCAAAACATAAGGATTCAATAACGCATTATTTAATGAAAAGCCTTTAGGATAAATAAAATAATTTCAATGCGCTGTTCATTCCATTTTCATAAATGTAGTACTTCTTTACCGAACATAATTCTTGATAGATGGTAAAAAAATCGGGCTATTTGGAAACTTCATTATTTGTCCATTGAACTGTTGAGTTTTAAGGCTTTTTTGTGTGACTGATTTTTTCTCTCTTAACTGGCAGGGTTTAGAAATAGCATTGATGCCATCTATACCCTAGTAGCTAAGATTAGACCTAAAATATTGCACAATATAGTTTTAAATAGTCGTTTTGTTAAGTAATCAAGTTATGATCAGGATTTTAGGAATCATAACCCTCCTACTTTACTGCAACCATACTAGTCCGCCTTACTCTTCACTTTGACCATTAAGAAAAACTACAGGCCGCCCGGTTTCGTATCACTTCGCCACTGAGGACCATCAAATGCTGGTCTTGTTGATTTATGTGTACTAAGAGTTTTTATGCCTTTCTTTCATGCCAGGACTAGTAAAGACCGGGGTTCGTAGGGCCAATCCTGGGAACATGGCAATACCGTGTGAACCGGTCATACTGTAGTAATAAATTTGCGATTATGAGCAAAAGGCTTTGCGTTTTCCTCTTTAAAGGAGACCCATATTTTAACGCCGGACGGAAAATTTATATACTCTAGGACGTTGGGTCAGGTTTTCGCAAGAGTTGGGGCGGCTAAAAACTTAACGTTTT
Source organism: Ferdinandea cuprea (assembly GCA_963576555.1). Lineage (NCBI taxonomy): Eukaryota > Metazoa > Arthropoda > Insecta > Diptera > Syrphidae > Ferdinandea > Ferdinandea cuprea. The sequence goes on along the minus strand of OY754958.1, from coordinate 80,590,788 downwards.
TTATATATACAAAAATATGTCGATGTTTTCATGGACTTCAATAATTTGTGGTACATAATCTTGTACAAGTTGTCATATTTCACTTGTCTTACAAGTAATTTTTGCGTAGTGTTAGAGGCCCCTGGTTCTAATTAGTAGATTTACTTTTATCCAGCTAATCTCCTACCTCAGCTTTAGCTTGTTTCTTTGCCCCGTTGAAGGTGTCTTTTAAATCTAGGTTGCTATAGGAAATGTGGCATTACTCTCTATAACTTTGCCGATGAAGTTAAAGAGGTAAATGCTTTAAATTAACAATGTATGCTTCACCGTTTTCTTATATTCGGATTTTATCTGTTGATATTTGCTGACATAGTTTGTAGGGTATGCCTACAATTATTGAATACTTTTTTAGCCAATCTTTGTTCCCAATTACTTCAGCACGGATAGATTAAGGGTAGCTTCGCTCTCTCCGGAATTATTACATTAAATTCAGATTAGATTAGAAACAAATTAGTGTTGTAAAATCTGTTATTGTTAGAAAGCATGTCAGCCACTCAGTGAGTTCATAATTCTATTTGTATAAGAAGTTACAAAACTCGTATCAAATAGTGTTTACACACACTTATTAGTAAAGCAGATTCTATATACAGAAACGATATGCTCAGTATTCACCTAATTACTTAATCAGTCATTTTGACATTGAAAAGTTGTTGCCATTCCAACTTATGGCGCTTGGAATTCGTTACTTATACCGCTTTCCCCATTCAATCATTATTTTGTTATTTAATCAAAATTCACAAACTGATTTTAATTAAATCTGACAAAACCTATAAGACTTTGAACTATCTCTGTGAAATAACTTATCGTCACAATAAATGATAAGTGTAGCCTCGACGATAAAGCAAAATTTTCACAATAAATGCAAACTAATTAAATTCGTTTAACATGTTTTCAAAAAAAAAATACTTGCTATCACACGCGTTTCAAATAAGCGTGCAAATATACCTATTAGGGCCATAAACTAAAATCGGGAACAGCATTGTTTAGCACAATCTATGCACGCAGAGTTTATCACTTAACTGAAAAAACTAATGTGAGAATCGTCTACCAATTACACAGTTTTATTGCCGTGCTACCGACCATCGAACTTTTACTAAAATGGGCAGATTAACTAAATACGTCATGAAAGCAAGTTAATTTTTTTTTAATTATTGAAAATTCATTATTTTGGAGACATAGTAGCAACAAAAGTTTTCTATTTATATGAACGGATTTCAATTTCGTTTGTTCTTATCAAAATCGTGATGGCAATGAAGACAAATATATTGACAAATCGGCAGGCAGTAATAAAAAGCCGGCCGATCAGAAGCTTTTAAAGAGGTTCATTGAATAGTCACGAGAATGATAAAGGGAGGCACTAATTGGGGTTTTGGAGAATTTTGTTCAAACTTCTGTGCAGTATTCCTTTTGTTCTTAAAACCAAAAAGTTTAATAACGATCTATTTTACAAAATTAGGGTGAAAGTCTATGTCGATTGTATGTACGATGGGACGGGACGTATGCAAGAGCAAATCCTCGAGTTTCCAGACCACACATTTTCCCGCCATTACTATTCATGATCCTGCAGTATTTGAGAAAAAAAAGCCATACATAGTCATAGAGACGACAATGCATCCTGTGCGAAACGTAAGCAACCAAATTTAGTTCGCAAATATACAGAGCAAAATTGATTTATCTATTTTTTTGTTTGTTTTATTGAAAAAATGCTCATGAGGATAGATATTACTGAAGATCAGACGTGAAAAATGTGGTACAGTAGAGGGTTCTATCATCACCCTAACTCAAGTTATATCAAGTCAGTAATTACTATTTTGAGGTATAACTAATCTAAATAATATAACTTCAGAAATATTAGATATAGCTAGAAAAAACACTTTACATATAGACACTTTCATGTAGACCTAATTTAATTACACAAAAAATGTTAGCAGCATTGTGTGATTTTATAAGCCCAAAAAAAGTTATGACGCCTTAAGTAAAAATTAAAAATAAAAAATAAATTTCAGCTTTTTATTTTAAATGCATTTTTTTCAAAATATTTTCCCTACAGAAATATTTTTTTTCAAAAAAATCATAGAAAATGTATCCTAAAACGAATTATATTTTGATGGGGTACATTTTTTGAGAAAAATGTATTTGTATATGTGCGAACTAAATTTGGTTGCTTATCTTTCGCACAATACTGTAGAAAGATATTCCTGAAGCTCAGATGAGAAAAATGTGAGACACTTAAGGGGTCGATCATCACGCCAACTTAAGTTAAAATGAATATTTCCGATTTTGAGGTATACTCTAAATGATATAACTACAGAAATTTTGGATATAGCTTAAAAATACATTTTGTAGACAAAATTTAATTGCCCAGAAAAGATTATAAGAATGCGTGATTTTAGTTAGTTAGTTTGTTTGAATGACTTTTTACTGCAGTGTATTTAAAAAAAAACGTTATACAATGTTTAACTGCAATTTTAGATGATTTTATTTCCCAAACAAAAAGTTACATGTAATTTAAAAGGAAAACGAAAAAGATCATTGCAAATACATAAAAAACCACAAGGAAAGGCTTGGGGCGAACAGTATGATACCCTATCCATATCCCTATATGCCTCAAAGAAAAAAGCATTAAGAAGATGATTTTCATTTTAATTCATTCTATTAAATTTAAAATAAAAAATTATTTTTTGAAAAGACGCCCTCAAAAAGTGTGGGGCGTGGCCAAAAGCTTTGTATGGGCGATATGTTGGGAAAAATATTGGCTAAATATCTTGTTACATAAACATTTTTATTTGCTTTCTATTAAAATTTTCGAAGAAAACAGCGTTTTAGTAAAAAAAAACGCCCACAAAAAGTAGGCGTGGCAAAAAACTTTATAAGACAAACTTTAACTAACTTTAGCGTATTCAAAAATACACTTAACCATTTCGGAGCCCTAGGGAGTATGTGGTCCAAATTTCAGCTTTCTAGTTAATTTTTAACGCCTCAAAATTGCGTACAGACGGACGGACGGACATTGCTAAATAGTCTTAGGATTTGGTCCTGATTAAAATATATATACTTTTATGGGTCTACGACGAATATTAAGAGGAGTTACAAACTATGTGTCAATATTAATATACCCTTAGGATAGAATGTAATAAAATTTCCTTCGAAACCGGCAGTAGTCTGTATGAATAGTGTATGGAGCAAGCAAGAATGCGCATTCATCTGTTTGCGCGTGCCTCTTTGTGTGTCTGAGTGGTGTATGGGCCCCTTGTAGTAGTCCAACGCACTTAACCACTAAGCCACTGCACCAACCCCCAGTTCCAAAATAGCGTATGTTAAAATATAAATTTTTAATGGCGTTATCGTGCGAAGTTCAAAAATAAACAAACACATCTTGAAGCTTACCTAATCCACTCAGTTACCCCAATAAACAACTACACATTATAGATTCACACTAATAACATATCAATCACTAAAAATATCGTATTTGATCAACAAATCAGCAAATGGAACAATATACTCACTCGTGCTAACAATCTTGTTGACAAACAAACAATCAAAAGAGCAATACCAAGTCGAGAATGGAATTTTTGTCGCAAGATATCGTACGATAATTGTTTTACAATAACGGCTTGGTCGACTACAGTAAAGTGAACAAAAAAAAAATGACGCCATGCACACGATCCATCAAAACATGAACCACACTCCGCATTTGCGATATCTTTCTATGTATACTATTGCAGGCGTTAATTGTTTGATACAACAAACATTCTACACTTACTGTTTTTACCTGTATATCTGAATGTTACGATAAGACAAATTATTACGTACGTGTGGCTCTTAATTTCAATCGTAAAATTGTTTTGTTAATATAGAAACATAAAACATAATCATACTAGCGAATTATCCATATATGAGGATTCAAAACGTGTGCTTTAATTTTGAAATTTACAATTTAATCACAAGCTTCCACGAAGTATTCAAAGGTCGACTTTCATTTTGAAGAATACATTTAATCGATGGATGATCGAATTTTATAATCATAATGTTTGGCTGATTTACATACTTGTTTATATGTAGCTGGGATTAGTCAAATCGAGAAAATAAACAAATTCAGTTTATCTATATTTGATTTTTTGTTTAATAATTTTGAGCGAGATGATGACGGCATAATAACTAAAACTTTGATAGATATTGGCGGATCTTCTATTTGTGAGCTCTTAGCGAATTCATTTACGATAAGCTTATTCTGTCGTTAAAGTTACAGTTTAATAGCCTGCAATTATATATAGATGTAGATGACCCTGAAATGATCACGTATTCGATGTCGTCTAGAATAGAGCAAAATCGTTCCAAAATGTGACTGCGATCTATTGTTAAGGACAACACGTTGAGTCTAAATTGATCTGACTGTGAGATATCGTTGTCAGATATGTTGGCATAACTTCAATGCCGAGAAGCTCTTAATCGTAATGCTGTGAAAGAGATTCTAATTGCATTTGGAAATCAATCCGGAGAGATCTAAATCCTTGAGATTGTTTTTAAGACCAATTGACCTAACTACCGAAATGTAATGCAAATGTTACATAACCAATGAGAACATTGATTTGTTGGCAAAAAGATGAGATGGAAGTGGGTATGTTTTTGGTAGTTTAACGAACTTTCCAAAAGTTTATTCAAAAACGGCTTTAACTATTTGCCACTTTCAGATCAGATTTTGGTCAAGGAACTGAAAAATTACCTGAAACTTTTACTCGCAGAAGCTTCGTAGATCAATTCCTTGTTTGCCAACCACACTTCGATACTCGATCTCCCAATTCACAGCAATAATTTTAAGCAATATCTAATTAAATCAGAACGGTCTATAAATTGGTCATATACAAAACAAACTTGATATGGACAACAATTACTTTTACGTGCCGATTTTTCCAATATTTAAAAGGTGAAGCAAGTAGTACTAATTTCGTAATGATTTTTTTTTAAATAGAAATCGATTCCAGATCTTCTGCAAGATTTATTTTTTAACTTTTGAATTATGTTGACATTTCGTATTTGGTGTGTTGTTCAAAATACATAAATTGCATCATCGAATTTAAAGTAAATAAATAAAGTTAGTTGTTCCTTTGACGATTAAAATTTGCAATTTTCGTGCAACTATGACTATGACATATATTTCAAAAAGCTGTACATTGCTGTTCACTATAGACTAGTATGAATCTATATTTCACAACTAGTCTAGTTCAGCATATATGAAATATAAAAAGAGAAATAATTTTGATGTGTGTTTACGCAATAAACAATTAAAATATAATTGATAGGGTATTCTAGGCACAATTTAACTACCTGTTATAACATTCAAATCTGTAATACCTTGTCATGTGAAACTTTCCAACTTGGCAGTTCAAAATTGACATAAATGGCTCTTTCCATGGATGGAAACAAATAAAGTTTAGCACCCGGGATCGATAAGGCTACACAAAATATGGCCCCACGAAAAATGGCCCCAAACCAAAAATGAAAAATTACCCCAAACAAAAGGAAAAAAGACCCCAAAAAAGTGTCACGCTCCCATGCAAAATGGCGTCATAAATTAGAGTTAAATCACTATTTTATGCTATTCCATCCTGGGATTGTTCTTACAAAAAAAAAAGAGAACTTTGCCAAACGGCAAGGGAGGGAACGCTGATTGGAGCTCGTCGAGAGCACGTAAGCGGTATCAATTAGACAAATAGATATACTACTTTATGTCTATTTGTTTCTATCAAGAGCTGAGAGGAGAGGAGTCTGAGATACTTCAGGAAGCTAGTTATGTGACTGAAATAAGAGGTAGGTAGTAAGGCGGTAAAACTCCCGTAGTTAGGGGGTAAAACTCCTGTAAAATTATTGCAAAACTGTTTAATACATATGCAGTACAATAGAGATATTACACAGGTTGTTCACGCCACAGATGAGTAATTATATAGATAGTCGAATTCTATTCCATAACGAATATTAGCATTTATGGTGCTAACATCAACTTTCTTTCAAATGAAACGCAACAACATCTTCTTCACTTATAGTTATCGCTGAATGAAAATAAAGAAAAAAAATGTAAGTTCAGTGACACGACCCCATAAAATTTAGCCTTCCATTTTTCATTCATACTATACTCCGAACATATTGTTGCTCGTTATATAACACTTAGAGTCTTCGCATATACAACCTATTGTGGTTCTGTTTGTTTTTTTTTTTTATTTGCAAACTTTGCCATCGGTCACGAACCTGTCGCATAACGCATAAAATATTGTGCCGTATGGGGGTTTCGGCTAACGGATCCCTCATGGCAAAAACATATAATTTGCGCGCGCGTTCGCACTTCCAACAGGAAGTGCCAAGACATTAACATGCAACGTCCATCAAGATTAAACATTACCATCATCCGCAAAAAAGAGAACAAATACATAACTCCAAATATAAGTAGCTAAAGTACGTGTGGCGGCATTGACACCGATATGTTGGGCGCGCGCATAGGTTCACCGCGGGAACGTGTGTGGAATTTTCATTCGGCCGGAAAATTTTCCAAATCCGAATGGATCTATAATTGTTATATCTGTATAACAGAATGTGCGTTGGATACCTTTAATTTGAATCTTAGTGTGAATTCTTTGGAGCGTTTCCATGCCAAATTTTTACAGCGAAGCAGGAAGTTAAAAGAAATGTGTTTGTTTTATTGCACTAACGCTATTTTGTGATATGATGTTTTTTTTTTTGTTTTTTGTTTCTTCTGGTATAAGACAGAACACAAAACAAATGGAAAACTGTATTTTCTAGGTAGGGTATATCACCGACCAAGTTGAGGCGAACAACTATAATTTGCAAAGTGCATGAAATTCGTGCTTTGACCGCGTGCGAAGGTTGTTTGTTAAATAATGTTTCTTAAATATAGATAATGTCTTCTTTTTTTTGCAAACGTATGCACTCACATTAAAATGCACAAAAAACGATTTGCGATATATCTGCCAGAATACCATATTGCAGAAACGTCGCAAATTGGACTGCACTGTACCTATTTACATTCTCTAAGGTAACAAACGCCGATAATCTTTCTCGCTAAAGAGAAAGAGGGGAAAAGGCAATGACGAAAGACGAGGATATGATCAGGAATTAAGGGATTATAGGTTTTCCACTTGTCAACACTTCCACGCTCCTTCTATTTTTTTGTATGTTTTATATTCCCTTTTCGAAACATGCACATTTGGAGCGAAGTATTAAGTTGTTAAAGTGTGTTATTAGGATTATCTGAATGGTTTAAGAATGAAAACCCAAAGACTTTAGTTTAGCCAAAAGAAGTGTGTGATGCACCCTGTCAAACGCTTTTGTAAAGTCAGTGTAAAATACATCAACTTGTAACCGTTCATCAAAACTATTAAATATATAATTAGTCAACAAAGCTAAATTAATAGAGTTTGGTATTGCAGAAAGCTTTGATATAGGCCGATCGTTTTCTATTTTTTGCCTTAAACCGGTTTTATAAATAGGTGTTATGAAAGAATATTTACATTCATTTAAGAAGTTCCCAGTTACAAGAGACTGGTTAAAAATAATTTTAATTAGTTTTAAAACACAACTTCGGGTATATGCATCCACGTTTGGGTCTGATCAAGGTTTCCAGCATTTTTAGACGTATGTCCTCAATACCACGGATAGTGCTGACTTCCAATGCGTCGATTGTGTTTGGTTTATCTGGAAGATTATCGACTTTATATATTCCCAAAAAATATAATCAAATCAAAAGATATTTGGTGGCCAATTTACAAGTCCATTACGGGAAGTAATGTGTTCACAGAATGTTTTTTTAATGGTTTAATAAATCGACTGTCAAGTCGCAATATGTCCACCAGTACGTTAGGGCTTTACAGTTTTACAAAAAATTACTTATCTCATGTGGAATAACTTCACCCCAAATTCGCCAATTTTATTCATTAGCATATTTTTTATTACACCAAAAATGAAACAATTTATAAAATTAAAAAGACTAAATTTGAGATTAAAATCGCCTCTTAGTAGTACTTATAATTAATGAATTTAAAATATGTATACTCAAAACAATTACACTAAATTTCTTATGTTTTGTTCGAGTTATTTTTCAAAGAGGAATAAGAATTTTCTTGTGGCAGAAGTTTTTTTTAAGCACTGATTGTTGCGCAGTCATCGACCTCGGCAAAGGTGCATTTTTTTTAGTTAATTCAGGGCAGTGGTCTATTTTTACGTCAATTTGTGTTGAGATATCCGAAGAAAAAAAAGATTTTAATATTGATAATTGACATTTTAATGATTGCATTAGTAATTTCAAGGGCAGTTTCAAAAACAGAATTAAAAGGCCATTGAATTTTTTTTGAATAGTAGCTGGTTTTTATTTAACACTATTTTACAAATATTAATGAAAAGAAAAAAAAAAGTTCCTATTTCAAATTTGTAAAGGTGTTAGTGTCTACTAATTTGTTAAGGTTCTTACCCTTTATCACATGAACTTTAGCTTTAAAAGGTTTTGTTTTCTACATTCTGGGCGTGGCAATGCGCGTAGTAAACAAAAACAACACTTAACCATTGCGGGACCCTAGAAAATATATATTATATGTTCCAACTTTCAACTTTATATCTTATAAATTGAATGGCTTCTTTTTAGCGTTTGATGCTGACCATAGATATATATCTTTTTAAGGGTCTACGATGAAAATTGAGGAGTGTTGCAAACTACTTGTAAAATACCCTTAGTAAGTAAATAAAGTAGTAAGTTAAGGCTGACGAAATCTTCGTTCCCTGATATTCCAGTCCAGTGGTCAGACCTACGAATGGGTAAGGCTCCCTTTCTGCAGGCTGTGACGCCGCTTTTGCATTGGCAACAGTAATTGCTAAACTAACATATTTTATTTTAAGCAATAACTGACAGTTGTTTAGAAAATTAGTTCAAATGGCCCCAGTCTAAAATGTTATTCCATTTAATTGGTTTTCTTAGCTTAATATTCCCACATCTGTAAGTCTCGATCGCTCAATTTCCTGTCTTAACAAATTAATTAATTAATAATAGAAAGCACGAGACTAGATAAAACCGGTACTGGTGCGTAGTGTAGTGAATAGGAATATTATAAATGTTTGAAATCATATTTGAATTTAATGGAAATTGAGCTGTTTTGCATCCTAAAGATAAGAGCGCCGTCTACATATGAGCATTGTATGTGTTATTGTGAGTTGGTTAGTAGAACAGTAGTTTAACCGAGCGGTGTTTATTTTTAATTGCAGTGGTTTTTTGTAGTTCTTTTTTCTGTTAATATAAGATTGCAATTGGAAATCTCCTAGGCAATGAGGGAATGGAAGACCAAAAATTGGAAACAATACATTTTTTAAATTTTTAAAAATGTTGAATAAAGAACTCGAATATAGCTCGATGTCGATGCCGATGCCGATACTATATTATTGCGTTTCAAAAGCTTGTACATTTTGTAAAAATTAACACGAAATTAAAATTGAAGCCATGAGTGCCAAAGTATGTACATGTAAATATGTAATACTTTATGTATATACCACGAAACTATGTCTGTGAAAAGTACTCTTATTTGTTATACTATGGTATCAATCCCAAAAGTCTGGAGACCTTACTGTGCGTTCTTGCACTAAGGTGACGATTTATCGGTTCACACATGCACAAAAGTGGATCACACAACAAGTATGTAAAGATGACTCTTCAGAGTAGTGACCACCTATAATTACAAAGTATCTTGAAGAAGAATTCCTTTAGTTCAAATTATAGAAAACGCAACTTTGCAAAAAAATATATATTCGATTTATTTCTGTTTTACTTTAATAAAATCAACTATGTGCTTTTAATGCACCAGGTATATTTATGTCTGATGTAAACTGAAACTACTTTCTCATCGTATAAACAAACAGTTTTCTACATGACTTTAATGCGACTGTTATGAAATTTATATTGTGAAAAAGATTTATGTTTACGGACGCGGAAATAAATAAAAAAATATTTCACTTATTACTCATTAAAAGAACAATTTTAACATTTAATTAATTCTCCAAAGTGCAACTACTTCTAGACCTCAATTGCATTGCCATTTCGCTGCCTCCATTCATTTCGTGATTAATTACTGGTCTACCTTCAACATGCCGCTGCGCAATCCATCAGTAGCATCATGTATCCATAATTGCATTCTCCGAAATTACCCATCAGAAGAACATGAATTGGGAGGAAAACTGTTTTTCCACGAGCAGGAGGATAAATAGAAAAACGAAGCAGAAAGATTTTCCGATCTGCAATTAGCTTACATAAGTAGATAAGGCAAATAAATAAATGCAAGAAAATGGCTGCGGGCCATGTCATAGACCTAAACTTATAGTAGCCTAATTGGAACAAGAGGCTATATTGTTTTAATTACTATTTTAGTGACTTTATGATATGTATGTATAAGGAAGTGGAAGTGATGTTCAGATAGAAAATTTTGTTTATACCAATTGTTTTAAGAATAAGTATTCAAGATCCCATAGGTTAACATAAAGCCATAAAGATATGATCTTTATAAAGCAGATACAACCATGCTTGTACGTTTATTTCCAACGTGTTTTTGCCACTTTTGAAGGCGTTTTTGTTTGTAACATAATTTACTCAGAAAGAAAAAAACATTTGTTAACAATATAATGTAAACAGGCAAGAAGGACTCTTCTGAAGACTTCGAACAAAAACATTGTTTAGATCGCCTCCGCAAGAAGCATTTAAAAGATTTTAAAATAATATGAACCATTTAGTTCATTCCTACTGCAGTTTCGTAATCATCACCCATTTATTTTTTGCACGAGCCTGGTAACTTTATTGTTGGGTTATCTTTCGAACAAATTCCAATCTAATCGAAAATAGAAGGTTAATCTTAGGCTTTGTTAAAAAAGAAAAGGCATATTGGTGTCTCATCAAAATTTCGTGAAGTCTGCCAATTCGTATAGATTGATTAATAATGAAAAACCCAAACAAAAAATTGTAACCGCAACAATAAAAAAAAGTCGAGATACACAAGCAAAAAGCTCCACGTAATCTTTCTATTTATCGGTCGTATGAAGATATTTACCTTTATCGCAATTTTTTTATCAGTTGCGCTTTGAATTTTATCATTAAAAAGAAGATGAAGTTTTTAAATGTATGTATATATTTATGTGGATACAGGGTGCCAATAGGAAACTTTAGGACTTTGGTAACATTTGATTTTAATGTAGATTTGTCCACCAACAAAATATATAAAAATGTGTAATGTGTGTTTGTAGCTTAATTTTTAGTTGATTGGGCCATTGCCACAGAATCGGAAATTTTATCACCCGTAAGCGGTATAGGCCATTTTGGGAACATACAGGTTAGGCAGAAAATGGGATTTAACATTTTAGGGCAATGAAGGACGAGATGAAGACAAGACTGTTCTCGTCGAAGTGTATAGTCATTCAGAATTCAATTTGCGGAAATATTGAAAACTTTATATTTTCACCTCACGAATATGTAAATAAGTATTTATATATAAAGGATTATGTTAAAAAATAACGAGCTTTTGGCCGTGGGGTAAAAAAGGAACATAGCCTTTTATGATATTCAATTGTTCCAGAACTACCTTTTATATTACCACAGTCCAAATATTTCGCCTGGCAAACATGGGAGAAGAGAAATTATTATAAAAGGCTTTACAATTCTGACCGTTAGAATTATGTAATTCAGGCTGCGTATAAAATTGTCTTAGTTATAAATACGCGAAGAACCGTATGATTGCATTCAGGTTGTCACGATTTAGTGTTATTTTAGGCAAAATTGTAAACGATGCAATCGATAGAGGATGCATGCCTTGAAGTCATAACAAAAGATTTTGAAGTCATGTTTTAAGCATTCAGCATGCTGAAGTTAGTAAACATGCGAATGCTATACTAAACTATACTGACCTGATCTACACTAAACATACAAGGACCGTCTACTCTTTCAGCAAACTAGTTTCTCTGGCCAGAGATTACGACGGATTGTACTCAATATGGAAAAAGTATCCGTCAAAATATTGCCACTGCCATCATATTGCCTGTTTAAAAGAAAACTGTCGAAACTGGGACAGCAATCACATGTTTTCTTTGCGGTAAGGTGCCAAAAATTTGTAGATTTTGCCATAATTGCAGCCTAAATACCAGTCAACGACGAGTTACTTTGAACTCAAAGGATAATAACGCATACTAAAATATACCATCGGTATTTATGAGATCAGGTAGCTTAATTGCTTATCAATTCCAAGCATTAAGCAGACGCACCGACAGCGAGTTGGGTTTTTTTATTTTTTTTGCTCGCTTAGACATGTTTTTTTGTATAAAAGGAAGAAGTGAAGTACAATACGACTATAATGACGTTTTGCTCCATTTGTCCGAGTTTTCAATAACTTTTCCGTATGAAAATTTGACATTGTCAGCGTCAAAGTAACAACTTATAAATTAAAATTCTAGCATTAATTTATATCAAGCTGTAGCTCACTATTATATTAAAAAAATAATTTAATCTCTTTCCATTTGGGATTTATAGATATCATAAACCCACAAGTGATTTATATTTATTACTATTAAATGAATAATAATCCTAAGATAAAGAAAACTATGAACTTTGATTAGTACTTATAACCGAAAGCCAATTGGGGTTTTCATGAATTGAATCTTAGTTAATTTTAATAATATCAGAACTAGGTAAAAAGTTTCGATTAGTAAGAATGTATTAGGATGCAAATAAAATAATATATATAAACATTTCATACGTGCACTGTTTATCTTATTTTTTTTTAAAGCGCGATTTTGTTACCTGCAAATAAACAAAACAAAATTAATATTAGTATGCAGTTTGTTTACGAATGGTTAAAAAATGTGTCAAAGATATTTTCAATAACATTCTCAAGCAATTTCGTCATAATCAAGTTGAATGTATATTTTTCCACAACACCTAAGACACCCAGACTTGAAGTTCTAAGTGTCATCGGCAGATCGCAACCTGATGATGAAAAATAATGTATGAAAACAGTAAGAACAAGTTTGATAAATTAATCATTTAACTGACAATTAAAAACCGGGTTTTACGAGTTATATAAACAAATGAAATATATATTTTATCAACCTAAGAGGTGTGATTTTTTATTAGAGGGAAGTGCTGAGTAAACATTATAGTTCCTTTTTCGCTGCGCTTATTGTTATCATGATAAAGAAAACACATATTGACTCATATTTATTATTAATGAACAACAAAATCATCAAGAGTCAAAATATTTTAATTGGCCACTTATAAAGTCCGGCATAGGAGTATATTTATTCACGAGCCAATAACTTTCATCTTCTTTACCGAGGTTAAGATCAAGATTGGAGGATTATAAAATTGACTATGTAAACTAATTTCACTGGCTAGATAAGTGTAGCTAATTTAGAAAAATGGCCCGCCAAAATGTTGACAATGTCTTCATATTGGCCATTTTAAGGAAAACTGTTGACATTGGGCCAAGCGGCGACAACAACAGAGGAGATAGCCGTATGCAACAGTATTGGCAGTAAGTAGAGATATGGAAGGACATTCATTTCTTACTGTCCTGTTGAACAGACAGTCGGCCAATCAAATTCAGGTGTTGTTACAAAAAAAAATAAATAAATAAATATTAAGTTTTTTTTCTTTATTTTTTTCAAATGCAAAGCCAAATTTTTATATACATATATAAAGAAAAAGATGAATTTATATCTCAAACTATAAGTTAAGTAAAGTTGAGAGTATATGTTTTAAATTTCGAATCAAAAGCCTCCATTTTAAGAAACCACATGTCCAGAAAATTTGTTACGACCGTTAATCATTGTTTCACCAGACGTGAGCCAGTCAGTCACCTTCGCCTTCAAGGATTTTTATAGCACTTGAGATTCGATTGTTACGGCCTAACTTTTCCCAAATCTTTACTGTAACGTTAATAATGGTGCTTTTACAAGTCCGTTTTCAGGTATTTTAAGCTTTTACCATCGAATGAAGCCTTCTGATAACGATTCGGTTGAAAGAGGCACAGCGTAATCCGCTAGCCATATAAAAAATTAATAACAGATTGGCAATACTTTGGATAACAAACCATATCTGAAATTTATGTTTGCATGCGGAATACTTTAAAAAAAAATGCAGCAAACTTATTTTTATTGGTCCAATCAATAGTATTAGGAACATTCTTTGATTTCTTGATTAGGCTCGTGAACAAATGTCCACAAGACCTGATAATGGGCCAAAATGGGTTCAGTAATAAGGCCATCTTTGGATAATTGTCGGCCTGTTACTCATTTAAAAAGTTTATAAAACGTTTACTAATCGGATACATTTGTTAGCTTTACGAATCCTATGAGTGGAATTTTCAAGCGTTAAGCTCAGATTTAAGTGTTTTCAAGTTAAGACATTTCAGTTCAGCATGACTGTTATTAGTAGCTTATAAGTTGTTATCTTCTTCAGACATAATATAATTTGTAACAATTAAATGCAGCCAGTCGCGCCAAAATATTATCGAAATTTTCAATTTAATTTACGAATATATGTAGCTCTAATGTCAAATTGTCGATGTCAATCAAATCGATGATATCAGTTCACCGTAGTCGACTTAATTCCGAAGGACTTCTTTGTCCAAACTCATAATTTTTGTAAGCATGACCCTTAGGTATGTTTATGTTGACGAGCTGATGGTGCTGAGCAAACTCTACTACACAACACTTAGGTCCTAAATGGAACCATTGTGATACTGAATGTTGTGGTCCACTTCGGCTGCCTCATGGTTATCAAATATTACCCTCATATTACCACAAAATAAATAAAGTTTTAAAGATAAATAAAAAGGGATGAAATATGTTTGTATGAAAATGTATGAAATTAGTGTTTGAGTATCTAAATACATTGTGAGTCAAAGGTCTCATGGTCTTCTGAGCCTTTAGGACACAAATAATCAGCGAAACTATTGGTCGATTTATCATTTTTGGTTAAACTTAATTCATAACGTTTTATAACCTAAATACCAGCTAATTTATAATCGCCTTGAGCACCCTCATGTTTTAAATGCTATTTATCAAGTTCATTAAATTGTAAATTTGTTTGGTAACATCATCATCACATCCAAATCATTCTAAGCATCCTTTTTATAACAAAAATTAAAATACGTCAATGTAAAATAAAATATTGGGCTAGTGGAAAATATTTGTTCAGCTGACATAGTTGGCCACTTTCAGCGCTTACGTGAGCAACCTCACAAAAGTCAATTGTTCTTAGAATCAAAGCCAATAAGGTAATTAAAGACTTATAAAACACGACATTCCACTCTTATCTTGCGTCTAATGTTTTCACAAAAAACAAACACACGTAATTAGGAGAATCTGCGTATTTCTCGTTCGCCATACATTTTAAAATTATACAGCGCACGCTTAAGGCACCTTGGTAGTCCGTTCTGTTTTATTAACCACTTTAAGTAAATAATTGTTTTGATGTATTATTTGTACGCATGCGACATAGGGCGTATACGTAACACTTTTTTTAGAGGTTTATTACACTTGGTAGAGTTATTTATTTAGGAAGATAAATTCAACAAGTTTTCAGTGAAATATATTTAATGCTGCTTTAAAGCATCTCACACCTTTTTTTCTAAGTTAAAAACTCTTCTCTTGCGATGAAATTCACTATCCTTAAATCTTTAGGTATTAATTACGTTTTTAATAATCTACCGATATTGCGAAGACTTTGCGATAAACTGTCACTGTCAACAAAGCTTTTCTACGGCCGTAGTCGGTCGTGAGTAACTTTTTTGCGTATAATATATGTATTTTTTTTTTTTAATTTGTCAAAGCTTTACATATTATCTTATCACAAAAATAACAATTACCAAGTCTACACATTTTTGTCGTGGCGCGTTATTTCTCTCTCTTACTTGACAGAAAAAACAAATTAATCACGGGAAGTTGAGAATCATCATTCAGACATAAACGTGAAGTTCATTTGTTCACCTTAAGAGATAAAAAAAAACAGCAGCAGGTATCACGCGAATAGTTCAATTGAATTACCGAAACAGTGAAATTTTGACGAATTGTGAAATTAAAGGATTTATTAGACAGTTGGATTGGATCGGAAGACAAGCACGATTAGCGCACTACTGATGGAGTGGTGCGCATTTATTTGCTTTGAAGTGAATTTACAATGTGCATCTTCGCCACTTGCCGATAAAGATGATCTAAGAAATCCAAATTGAGATTTGTTGTTCTTTTTTGCTTAGTGATGTCAACTGTTAGGTAGGTACACGATAACCTTGACGATTACTTGGAATTGTCGGTCTTAGGTGAGGCTGTCATCTTTCGTGCGGGACCGTTGCGCCGCCATCGCCCATGTAAAATGGGAGAGTTTTCTTCGTTTGGAGAAAAATCACTGTAGTGGGCTTTTGAATATAATAAGCCCACAGTTAGTATTTCAAAAGCAATGAAGGTAGCAGAAAAGCTATTAGGCTTATGCTGTCAATTGATGAGCAGTCATGGGTGATTATAACTCACCGATAATGACAGAAATTAAAAGAGGTC
This sequence comes from Ferdinandea cuprea, assembly GCA_963576555.1. NCBI lineage: Eukaryota > Metazoa > Arthropoda > Insecta > Diptera > Syrphidae > Ferdinandea > Ferdinandea cuprea. Next base: position 80,574,168 of record OY754958.1, on the reverse strand, counting down.
TATTGGATATGTTAATGATAATTGGAGTGGGTGAATTATTCACAAATGGTGTGGCAATTTAGTGCTTCTGATGTGGTAGAAGAGGATAGCCCAAATATTTGTATGTTGAGCAAGATGGAATTATTTTACAGCCTTCAGTTGTGATGAAAACGTAAACTTGCGAAGTTACACATAATTGATTTGAATTTTGAATGTTGTTGTGCAAAAGATGGTCTCCTTTTTTAGAATATGTATTTGCTGCATATAAGTGATTTTCTATCGTTAATCGACAGTCTGGTATATGTAAATAATAAGTGATAAAAGAGACTGATTCTATGAATATCATTACAGATTTTGCAGAATTGTGAATACTTGACGGTTGTTGCAATACGATCAAGACTTTGTGCTTGTTTGAGTTTGTTTTTACCAAGAGCAATTTCTTTACTCGATAAGAAATCAGGTACTCTCGTCCTAATGTGGCGAGTGATTGCTCCGAGTAAAGAGCTGATATTTGTTCAACTTATGGAGAGTAGTTGATAAGTTATTTTTATATCAAATTCCTTCCAGACTATTTAAAGTTTTCAGGAGGATTCGTTCGGAAATTGGCTTAATACATTTCATCTTTTATTGTGTTTCAACATGTATTCTAAGCCTAAGGCTTCTGTTGAACCATAGAAAATTCCTTTGGACTTTAATAACATATAAATTGAGTTCACAGAAAGCGTTTTAAATTTTAAATTTCTAGTCCCGTGATCTTAAAGAATCGCACACCATAAGAACGAAAATCAAGTAAACAAACCGTGAATGTCACATTACGTTCAATTAGCAAACATACAACAGCCTGCAAATTGAATATAATAGGAAAATTGCTTTAAGAGGTTCTAAATGGAAGCCAGTTTCTCCCTGGCAAGTAGCTCCACTGATTCGCGTACTTGTTACACCAAATTTAGCTGAGTTACCTCCTCATTTGGTGTATGCAACCTTTTCCGACTTAAACCGAAACAAATCGCTGTCACTCCTCTTCTCTCTAGAGGTTGTGCTAATCGTGATTCGTTTGTTTCTTGGCTAACAACAATGTCATCGTCTAGAAAATTGCCTTCACCTTGAAGGGGTTCGCAACAGGGTTTTCCATTGAAATTCAAATTCAAATTCATGGGAAGTATGGTGTAGGGAACGACGAAGGTCGTGAACTATATTATATAAATATATACATATATACCCATTAAGATGTGATCTTTATTTTACTTTATATTACTTGTCATTTCTATCACGTGCCAAGTCAGAAATTCTTGTCTGTCATTTGCGAGATAATTGTTCGTTAAACATAAGCAATTATTCAAAATAACAGTTGCAAACTGAGTGCCCGGCTACTTTGTTTTCTTTATGTAAAATACATCATTGGCACGGTGACGAACAGTGTCACTTATATGCGGGAGCGATTTTACGGTGGATAGATAATAATTTGCATTCGAATACGGACACATGGGTGTGGACAGGTGGAACACGATACCGTTCATGTTTAAAAAAAATTATTCATTGGGGATCCATAAGCCTAAGAGAGCAAGTTGTATTTGGGTAGGGAGGGTAAATGAACCTAAGCTTACACTTATTAGATATTAGACTTCCCACATTTGGGGATACATTAAATGATGGTTGTCGAATACGACGAGCTCCTCTCTCATACGTGAGTGCGTAACATAAATTAATTTGTGCACAGTACGTTTAAAAATATTTATAAGTTAGTTTGTTGGATGGTGTGTTGCACTGCTGAGTAGGGGTGTGTGGTACAAATTGTTGCCAGTAAAATCATTTAATTGTTTGATTGTCCCTCGTATGTGATAGTCTGACATCCATATGTATGAACTTTCATTAAAAGTATATACAATTTGCCTTTAGAATCAGCAAATGTTTTGAGAAATGAGGTTAAGAACTATAGTTACTTGTAACGTAGCTTACAAAAGTGTAACTTACAAAAGTGGAATTGTTGCGAGTTCAACAAGAATCTATTACTTTTCAATGCTAAATTCAATAGGTTACGTCCAGATAATCAAATAGAATCTGGGCCATCCGATTTGCCTTTTTAACCTTTTATTTGGAATATATCGTAAGTACAAAATTTGTAAAACTGATTTTTTTAGGAATAAAAATATAATTATTTATGTTCTATAACTGGTAAAAATTAACGAGGCATAATTGCTATTTATACAATTTTTTCAGAATACACAAAATTATATATTATATTATTGAAGTGGAATACAGACGTTGCAAAAGTATCGCGAAGAAAAAGTGTGCCCAAATTCAAGCTAAGTGTATGGAGAGCCTGTATCAGGATTTGGAGGAGGTATCTTCTTCGCCTGCTGATAGGAACCAGGTAACCCACGAGCTTCGACAAAACACGAACAAGGGAACAAAAATGTTCAAGATTGCCGCACAGAGAAAGTTCGCCGAAGTTCATTAACAGCCATCGATCATTTGCGCACCAAATTCCCAAATCGTGTTATTGTGGCGATGTCAATTGGCCGTCTCGGAGCTGCGATTTGACCCCCTTTGGACTTTTTTTGTGGGGAACCGTGAAGGACTGATATTAAGCCAACAATTCGGAAACGATTCAAGCATTTAAGGCCAATATCATCCAAGCAACCGCGAGCTACGGCCGCAACTTTTTTCAACAAGGTCTTTGAAAATTGGAATGCCAGAATGCGCCACTAATGCGAATTAGAACACCCTACAGTAAAAAGAGCCACATATCGTTGATGAAATTTGATCAGTTTTTTTATATTGGTTGAGTCCTAAATTTGAATCGTTCTGTGTAGTCACACACAAACTGTCATAAGACGCCTCTGCTGAGAATCGATGACATAAAATTCGCGTCACAGATAAAATGTTGCACACTTAAAAGGTAGGACGGCTTAGGTTTTAAGGTTTTTGCGGGTAGGTAGTTAATAAATTTTGTTTATACAATGTACTTCCTATCCCCAGGGACTTATCTACACATTTAAAACACATACTGACCTCGTACATTTTATTAAATTTAAATGTGCAGGTGCATTTGATATCCATAGCAGAATTGCCCTTAATCTCAGCAATCCAGCACAGTAATTGCATGAGATTTCTTTCAGATAAAAATACTGCTACTAAATCACAGTAATGAAACATCCGACTTCACCGCGCCAAGGTTTGCGTATACATTTCTATTGCTCGCGCCACCATAAAAATCATTCGATTCGTTGCGAGTTCATCATAAAAAAAATAACACTCCACACCAATAGCACCAATTTTTGCAAATGCAACGGGAGCAAGAATTTCCAGTGCCATGAAACAGTCACCGAAGTAAAAATTACCCCGCACGCCACAACAGGTGAAACGTGCCCCAGAGACAATAAAGAAGAAGGCGCAGAAGGAGGAGGAAATTGCATAACCTCGAAGGCAGTAGATAACGAAAATATGCACCGTTTCTAGGTTAAATACCGTTACTCACAACCACCTCTACAAGCAGGGGGATTACTGTGTTGTGTGAATGCATGCATCACTAGCAGACATCGTCGTCGTCGTCATCGTCATCATCACCATCATCATCTTCGTCGTCGTCGTATTAGTCGTAGTCTGTTGGCGAACGTGATACCAGAAAAAAGGTACATATTACCGCAAATGTGCATACAAACTACACTATACTGTACAGTTCAGCGATGGATAGAGGGGGGGGGGGACCACGAAGCCGATCAACGACCGCGGCTGTTTATAGAAAACGTTGTTTTGCATTTTGGTATCAGGTGGTGCAATGGTACACACAGCGGAGAGTACCTACCTACCAACCCACTCAGGAAAGGGAGATGACCGGGTTTATTTCCCTCTTGCATTTGCATCTCGTTATTCATTTGAATGAGATGTAAGATACCGCTGAAGATGGTTATTTATCTCTCTCTCGTTTGGAATAGCTTCAGGTGCGATGATCGGTAATCGGTAGTCCAAAGTGGTGATAGTGGGATTTTATTTGCCATAAAGAGATGTAGATTTGTATTTACATGTAAACAATGATTAATCATCACCGAATGATGACTATGTTTGTACATGTGTTTTTTTTCGGGGAAGTTATTCAATAATTTCGTAAGTGCTTAAGATTTCGATTAGGTTAGTCATTTTTATTGGGAAATAACCTACCCAATATTCCGCATATCATGATTCGTGTGAATTTGAATACTCATAGCGAAATGAGTTCGATTCGCAACCACAGCTCGGCAAAGACAGAAATTGAGGTAAAATATAAGGTGAAAATTAAAATTAATGGTGCAAACAGTTTATGACAAGTTAATAGTGCATAGTATCTATTGCGGTATCAGTTAGAAAGTCAAAATTAATGAAATGATACCATAGATCTGCGAAAATCTTTTTTTTGAAAGTTGTTTACTGAAGTGTTAATACTCGTGAGATATAGTAATTAGTCTTTCCCGCAAATTTGCATGCGAGTTAGTCTGTGCGTTGGCACTCCTGGATCCCACAAATGCAACAACACTTTTAGTGATGAATTATTTTGAAATCAGACGCTTGACGATAATTTCAGGAAGACCAGCAGGAATGTGGAAACCTACGAAGGTGAGGATGCTTCAATTTTGATCGTAACCTAGTTCGCAAAAAAAAGAAGAGGTCTGAACTGATCGTTTTAGGATTTAGTACGGAAAGAAGGTACTAACTTCACTAACCCTGATATACTGATGTATTATTTTAATCACAACTATGATCTTTAAAACGAACGGTTGATCTTTATTTTTGTTTCGAACTTGGGATGCGAAGATCCTCCATGAGAGAGCATTATAGTCATTCTCTTTAAAGTACTTACCTTTTCTCAATTTAGGTTAAGACAGGGGTGTGCTGTTTAAACCATCGCACAACACTAGGCACCGAAGTGGGCCCATCGCGATTTTCTCAATTTAAACCCATATATATTTTGATTTGATCAGGGGCCCATAACACAACACAACAAGAATTTGAATTTGAACAGGAGCAATTAAATGCTGAAGTGCCGCAATTTTCCTTGTTGTGTTATGTTATAGTGTTACAAAAAATTAATGTTCATCGTTTTGAGTTAGGTAGCTTTTTATGGTAGATAATATATTCCTAAAAAAAATACAATAAAAGGATTCTCATGACATTTCCCACTATTTGATGTTTGCAAGACTTTCGCGATTGATCCGAACGCGCTTGACTCTTGGGCCACAATATCTATACCTCAAAAAACATTATCGCCCTGCTATAGCTTTATAATGGACATTTTGAGAAACCATATACGTTCATTATATATATATATATTATATATACGTTCTTATGATAACATCCAAGAGTTAGAACTGTCATAAAAAGCTTCTCAAAAATAAACTGAGGTTAGGAATCGGCATTAAACAGGGTACTTGCCGCCAGCGAAAAGAGAATTAAAATCTCCTGATCCCAAAATATTTCAACTCCATGCAACATAGCAAGCCGCAGGTACCCTCACGCAACTTCTATGTAAGGTCCTCTATCAAACAACTATAAGTAAATTGTATCTAAGGCCCTTATACTCCCAGTCCTGCTTTATGGTTCCGAAGCATGGACCCTTTCTAAAGCCAAATATCATTGGTCGTTTCGAAAGAAAAAATCTTAATATTTGGTCCAGTTTGTATTGACGGGTTATAGAGAAGACTCTACGAGCTGTTTACAGCGCAATCGACCTGGTCAAAAAAATGCACATTGGGTGTTTTCTCCAGCCCACAGTGGTCGATTTCATAGGCCATAAAAAAAAAGTCTGAAATTTGTCACTGTATGGGTCAAAACTATTTATTTAAACATCAATAAAACAAATGGTAATTTCATTTTTGCTCTATCCCATTCGTACGCGCTACGAATAGCGTAACAAGGGAGACAATAAAAACACGTGGACTGTTCAATGAAGGTAGCTTAAAAGTTGTCTCTCATAAAAAAATTGAATTGTATTATTAAATCGCATTGAATCGCCGTAAATTATAATGAATATTGAAAAAAAGGTATAGACTATATAACTAAGGGATTTTAATGCAATAATATGACGTTCTTTTGTTTTAATATTATTGTTTTACCAGTGAACTGTTGAGTGGTTAATTTTTCTTTATATATTGATTTAAGTTATAGAAAAAGTTGTGATCCCCGTCTCACCCTCTACTGAATTTTTTTTAAATATTATTTTATTATAAGTCTATGTTTTTACTTTCAGCCGCCACCTTTGGCCCCTCTCTGTTTTATACGTGTTAGTCTACCAAGCCTGCGGTTTTTTGTGTTGTCTTGTTTTTCATCATATTTTGTACAGGGGTTTTTTTAAGAAGTAAAGAACTTCGAATTGAAATAAAACACAAGAAACTCGTTTTAATGTCCATCAATTTGGCTTTGTTAGAAGGATAATTTTATGCCATTAATGTTTCAATTTGATTCCGCGCATGTGGCCACCGCCGCTGGTTCGAATAAAGACAAGTCTAGAGGTCCAATTTTCAACCACTTTTTCAAGCATTTGGGGCTGTAAGTCGGCAATAACGCCACGAATGTTGGCTTCCAAGTCGAGCGACTTCACATATCCCCAAAGTAAATAATCCAATGGTGTCAAATCACACGATCTTGGTGGACAATTGACAGGTCCATTCCGCGAAATTATGCGCTCATAGAATGTTTCCTTCAATAAATCGATTGTGACGTACGCTGTGTGGCACGTAGCGCCATCTTGTTGGAACCACATCTCATCCACACTCATGCCATCCATGAAGTAGATCTTCAAATCACAGAAACACTTTCTATGATACACATTTATCTGCTGAAATAATACGCATAGAAAAACACTTAATAACAAATTGTGCAACATTACTGCAAGGGCAAGCTTTATCATCAGGGTACAAAATTAATGTGGTAAAATTCAGGAAATTTGCGCTTGATATTGCAGGAGAACTAACATCCAAGTATTCCTGGTATTATCTTCCTCCGTCAGTCCATAAAATTTTAATTCAAGCTCCCGATGTTATTCAATACGGATTACTTTCAATTAGTGAGCTCTCTGAAGAAGCTGCTGAGGCAAGGAATAAGGACGTTAATTTATATCGACTCCATCATACACGAAGGCACTCACGGGACTTGTTTAACCGATTACTTTTGAGCTCAGATCCTCTAATCACTGGCCAAAGAAATAAATCGATTTTATTAAAATCAGGTTTTGATTTAATTGAATAATATTCAAACCATTTTTTTATATTTATCAATTGGAACTATTTTTAATAAATAAAATCATCATCAATATCACATCATTACAATTTATTTCTCCAAAATTTGTTTATTTTAATAAACTTGTCAAAAGCAAAGCGTAGGAAGTGGGAGAGGGGTTGAGAGCGGCCTATATATGTTAAGATTTTTGTTTACTACTTATTATTATTTCAAAAAAGCTAAGACAAAAATTTCACTTTGACATGGGCAGTGTCATAGTATTCTTGGCCGCTGATTCCATACAAGAACGACCACTGTGCGGCCCGCAGAATTTTAGACTCCAATCCCGAGCGACAACGCAGTAGAAGAAGGCCGCGCTTTGTGGTGCGCACAAGTGGAGGCACTTAGTCAAGCAACGCGCTAATTGAAGAGGCATATTAATTGAGAGCAGAAGTCGCTGCTATCATAAGTTTCACCAGTGGTAAATATAATAGAAACAGGATGTTATATTCCCAATAAAAGAACACCCCTACGTTCGGGATTTGCAGTAACAAAAAAATACTTCAGTAAATAAACATTCTAAGGCTTAAACAAAAAAAAGTGGAACAGTAGTGGGGTCTTACAACACCCCAACTTAAGTTATATCAAAGTGAAAATTTTCGATTATAAAATATAGCTATATAAACTAAAATTTTAAACAATACAAACTTGGTGTTCCTTTTTAGATCTCAGTCGTTTTTGTGGCTTGTAAAGCAAGGGCGATTATTGTGTAAGAGAAATTAGCTATTCGTAAAAAAAATTATTTTTGTGGTGTGATTTAGTTTTCTACAATTTATGTTTTTTGATATAAAATAAGGGATTCAGTTACAAAAACAAAAATCGACAACAAACATTTTTTTACGAAAACAATTTGCCATACACCTGTGCATCTCCCATGATATGCAAATGTTGGCAGATATGTTTTTGCCTCAAATCCTCAATAATAAAGACCGATAGGAAGTTTTTTTAAGAAGTATTGAGTTTGGACTTGATGGTACACATTTGGTCTGCGTGTCCAACAAACCTCAAGTATTTTTGTTCTTAAACTGGAGATATGTCTGTGTACTTTAAGTACCGAAGTTTTAATATAAACTCTAGTGAGTGATCTCTAAAGTTAAAGTTAAAGAAACAAGTTATAAAAAAATGTTGGTCGAGAAAAAAATAATTATAATTTGTTTGAAAACTTATGAACGACGGTGTGTACATATATCTAAACTGTATCAACAATGTGTGACACAGGTATGGGGTTTACTTATTTTTCATTCCATAATTAGAAGCATAAGTCATGGTTTTGTAATTTTAATTTGATTTACGAGATCAGAACTTAAACATGGAATGCAGGCGTCCTCAATTTTAAGTTGCACATACTTTACAAGATAATGGAGACATTTCATAATAAATTTATTGTATATTTCAATTGAAATTTCGCTACTGCAAACTGCAATTAAAGTACAAGTACTGCACACTACAAATGATTAGCAGTAACACAACATACTCGTAAAGTTTCGTAATAACGGCCAATTTAACTTTAACTTACACATGAATTTCAAGTGCTTGGATTCGCACATATTATATTAAATATATCAGATATTTGTTGTCTAATTTAAGAAAATATCAGCAATATTCTAGTTTTCTTATAAAAATTATATTCCTTTAAGGCAATGCGGATAAGGAAATTAAAATGTAAACATTTGTAACAGATATAACACCGATGATATCCGGAAAGGAAAAGCTTTTCTCTTGCAAATGAATGCATATCTGGATGCAGTAACCAAAAAGATCTGGATCTTATACTCTTCAGTAATTTCTGAAGATTCCTCAAGAAATAATGACAACTTTTAACAACAAGTAGCATATTCTTTCGTTTCTTCATATATTTATCGTTGAAAAAAAAAAACATTTAAAAATTACTTATAGTTATCAGTTTAAAATTATCTCATATTGACATAAAAACGAGGAAATTGAATCCATCAAATTCGTTTACTTTTCGCGGTCATCTATCATTAGATTAGCAACAACACAAAAAAAGTGGCACATAAAAGTTCAGTGCACCCTTTCAAAGAATACTAAACGTATAGTTGTTGTTGGTTTGGTTTATCTCTTGGCGCATAGTCCCACGGCGCGCTCAATTCGGTTCGTTTGATCAACCAAACCGGGCAACAAAACAAAAGATACACTTGAAAAGCATTCGCGCTACCTAGGAATGGGAAAATAAGAGAAATAAGAAAATCCCCGAGATAGAGGTTCCCCCATTCTGGGTGATAATCTCTTGTTATTTTGTGTTTTTTTTGCTTCTTTGTTGTTTTTGTAGAGCCAAAGATGACTTTGGAATCTCCCATAGGACCAGCGTTTATGGTGCTAACATAGAACCGCAGTGAAATCGTTTCTTCTCTGATCGATAGTTCACGATTTCCGCTTATTTCGCCTGAACTTTCCACGAAATTCCTCCTATCCGACCTAGGCCACAAGTAGTCGTCCATTAGTTGTTATATCTATCTGCCCCTTCGTTTATACTCCCGATTGAGGTAATTGTATCTTTGCCCTATATTTTTGGTGCCTTTCCATTGCATGTTGTGTTCAAAGTTGCACGAGTGTAATAGCATTGGCGGGTTACATTGCCCCAATACCATCGAACGAGACCGATCATGACATTGACTAATTACTTGACATTTGGCTTTATTTCAAATACGTGCAAACTTCAATTCGCGCTTTATTCACAATGGCATACAGACATGGACAATAATAGAACTGTTGTTTGCGGGCAAACCTAAATGCTGCTCAAGGCGCCGGACGCAGGCAAAATTAGTTTTGAGTTTTTGCAAGAAGGTAAGAAGCTAGCTTCTCCGATTGCTCGTGCATAGAATCAAAATTCTTGGCACCACGTGAAAGCGACCTGACAGTTAAAAACAAAGTGAAGAAAGTGAAGTGACAATTAAAAACAAGAGAAGCTCCATCATGGTGTTAATATTTTTCCGCGTTTCGGTCAACTAGTCATTTGTCCGACAAATGGATTGTCTTAAAGACTACCGGCTTTCTGTTATTTTATTACCATAATATTTATTTTATATAATGTATATACTCCATACACATGTAGGTCTATGTGAACTCGTATTCCAGGTTGACAGTATCCTAAACATCGCTTCTTGCGTTGAAACCTGAAACCAATTGTCAAGTTCATAATTCACCAAATATTCACACTACGGCTTCTAACCAAAGAAGTTCAGATCGAAACTCACCACCAATTTATTGATTTTAAAGCCCCATGTGATAGCAATTATCAAGACTTGCTGTACGGAGCCATGTCTAGTTTTGCAGGATGACTTTCTTACCAAAACCATTTCAAAAGAGGATTTAGGCAAACCATCTCGAAAAAATTGGAGCACAACCGACTCAGTTGGTATTGTCATGTTCAATCAACGTTCCCTTCCAATCGCGTAAGAGAGGCAGGCTTAAAAACTCCTGGATCACACAAATGCAGAAACACCAGCATTTGCTTGGCCTCAATGATGAAGTGATCCAAAATCGGGATGCCTGCAGATATCTTTTGAGGTCGAACCCGCGAACCCACAGGTGGACCATTAGGAATGCAGTGAAGTGGGAGAGTTATGATCCCTGTAATCGTGATAATAATCTCGTCGTTAAATGGAGAGATGAAGAAGAAGAAGAGTGTGTTGATATCTAATGTAAGACAATGGCACAATCCGTCCAAAAGTAAGCTCCTAAGTGATTGTTACCGAATATCTTTCTAATTTTCACCCAAAGTTTTGCTAACAAATGAGCTGCGCAAAGCTCTAAGTGAGGAAGTTGTTTCCTCTTGGCTGGTGCAATATTGGATTTAGCCACTAAAAGTTATACTCCTATTAATCTCGAAGAATCTGTGGCTCTAAGGTATATGCAGCAACCATATGCCTTCATGGATGCGTCGCGAAGCCATCTATTTGGTAGCTCATTTTATTGTCCATGGAAACATAGCGGGAAACCGAAAGATTTTGCAGTGAGTGCAGATCCACCATAAACTGACGCCAATCAATATCGACGGTTTGTGGAATGGATGCATTCCAATCGAATTTTTCGATCCATAGTTTTTTTTTCGCTTGTATAAAGATTGGGCTAAATTGGACCAAAGAGCGAAGACTAGATCGCGGTTGGACTTGTAGGAGAAATTAAATTCATCAGAGAGAGGATCCCAACCAATCCCTAAATACTTGTTAGATTGGACTCTTGGCTTTATCAACAAAAGTTCGAAACCAACTGAATTCAAAATTTCAACGACTTCATTGAGTTTTTTTGGGTAAGCGTTTCGATGTCATCCGCTCCTGTCAACATGTAGTCAACGTAAAAGTCTGACTTCAGAACTGATGCACCTAGGCTTAATTGCTCTTGACTGTTCTCAGCTGACTTTGTCTTCAGTTCAACGGATCGCTAAGAAAGGCGCCGATGACGTACCGTATGTAATTGTGTTCAATTGGTACGTTTGTACCGGGGTTTGCGGACTTTCTCTCCATAAGATAAGTAGCAAACTTCTATGCGATTGATGTACTAAAACTTGTCGATACATTTTGACAATATCTGCGGTAAGAGCATATCGATAAAGTCGGAAACGAAGTAATAGTATCAAAAGTTCAAAAATCGTCTAAAGGCAATATCGTAGGAAACTCAAATGCAACTGGGATCCTTTTGAGGGGTAACTGAATCATGAGACGACCATTACGGAGAAATTCGGCAATCTAATATCAAATAAATACGAGAAGGGTGATTGAAGTCATCATCAACGAGCTCAAGATTCTTAAGAAGATTCCAACCAGTGATATTAAGCGCTGCTGCCGGCTGATACCCTAAAAATTCCAATGAAACCTCGAAATTGTTGTATCTAGAGTTTGATGTTTAATTTTTGTTTCCGATACTTCCTATTCCCACGATGTCAACGTTCTTCCGTTGTGTTTTAAGACAACGGGAGTTTGCAAATTTCTCGTTAATGAAATTGATTTGGGAGCCGGAATCAAGTAGGACCCTACCCAAATGAAAACTTCCTGAAGAGTTCAAAAATGGGTCTAGCGGTAAACGAGAGAAAAACAAAGAAGGGACACTTAATGCCTTTATATTGACGGGTTATAGAACAGACGATTTGGAAATGAACTGCGCATTGGACATGTAGACTAAATGAGCACTAACGCTCCTGCTGGCCCGCTATGGGGGATTACAAGAATTCAACTCTTTTTCTAAGTGCTTTTAACCATACTGGATTTTCTTTTCCATACACGCATCCCGGACTGGAGCGCCACCTAAGTTCGTAAGTAGAAAAGCTGCAATAAAGTCCCTGGGATCAGTTTCTGTGAACTCCATCGTAGCCCAAGACCGAAGACTGAGATGGCAAACGAGTTTAATATTCATCTTATCTGGGAGCCGGCGCCAGGGACATTGCTGAGAATTGTAAGACCAATGAGAAACGACCATACCTCTCTCGCCTAAAAAGGTAAGTTAGGTATACCAATCGCTATTTGTAAACTGTCGTTAAGGTAGAGAAGGAAAATCACATGTCCACCCCTAGATGATTGTCCAGCAAAAAAGACTTGGCCAAAGCTGGATCGCTTAAAATATCTGATCTTTCTAAGCAGATGATACGTTAACACTGCAATAGGATTACATTACTGGACTGTCTCAAAGGCAAGCATGCAACAAGGCTTAATACATTATCAAATGACTTTTGTAGAAGTTGCACAATTGAAGAGGAGGAGGAAACAATCACCACATCTTCTTCGTTTCGGTTGAAGCTCCATGAAAGATCTCTGTATTGTTACAATGAAACATGAAAACCATTTTAACCTCACCTCAACCTAACCTATTCGCAATTCATATCCCGCGTCAATTATAGAAATTCATAAAACTTTGCATTATTTAACTTTGCCTTTGGCTTTACGATTGATACGTGTCTATGAATACAACTTACTTAACGGGCTCCCGACCCGTGAAGAGTCCCTGCCTGAGACACGGCAGCCTTCCACCCTCTGCGATCTCGGGCACGCTGCTTCCAGTTGTCCAGACCAAGCGCTTTGGCATCCGCGATGGCTTGGCCTTCCTTGTCGTCTCGAACCTGGGAGCCGAGCCAATTAAGTTGACGAGTTTTGGCTTTTTGGACTAAATCCACATCTTGGTACAGCTCATTGAGTTCGCGGTTGTATCTTCTATCTTCCGTCGAAGGATTTTTCTTTCAAAGGATGCCTGTAACTCTCCTTTCCTGCTTAACGTCCAGCACTTGGCGCCGTAGAAGAACTGGCAGGATAAGAGTTCTGTAGAGCATGCACTTTGTCCTTCGAGTGAGAAGTTTTGAACCCATTTGTTTTGCCAAACCGAAGTTTCATAGGGTAATTCTTCGACGGATCTCCACTAAGATGTCATTTGTGGAGTTGATATTTACCCCGAGGTAGATGAACTCCTTAATTACCTCGAAGTTGCTGCTATCAACAATGCCATTTTGTCCTAGTCGGTGGACAGATGATTGTTTGTTTGTTGATAGCATATCTTTAGTCTTGTCCTCATTCACTTCAAGGACAAGCATGATGTCTATATCGTCCGCATAAACCAGAAGTTGGACTGATCTGTTGAAGATAGTGCCTTCCGTGTTGACACCTGCCCTGCGCACTATCGGCTCAAAAACAAGATTGAGGAAATCACACGACAGCGCATCTCCTTGCTGAAATCCGGTGCATGTTTGAAAGAGTTCAGATAAGCTGCTGCCAAACTGCACATGCGACACATCAGGATCAGTTTTAACGCACTTAAAAAAGCTCTGCAGGTAGACCATCAGAGCCGGCGGCCTTGTTGTTCTTTAGATTTTGTATAGCTAAGCCAACCTCTTCTATACTGTCTATAAATGGAGCATTAAAATCTACATCTTCAGGAGCTGTTAAACTTTACATCTAAATTCCGACGAAGATATTGCAGAATAATCTTGTGTAGTTCGTTTCTTATATTTCTTGCAAATTTCCACCACTTCTTGCTATTCTTAACCTTTTTTCTTTCATTTTATGATTTTCTAAAATTTTATGACTTGTACTCGAAGTTTTCAAATGCCTTATTTTCTATTTTCTTCCCAATACCGAGCATTTTACAATGGCAAATGAAATTTTTAGATACTCATTTTTGGTCCTAATTGAACTGACCGGTTTTGGAGAGGGAATAGAACATCGAACTATTTATTGATAACGAACCGACGGTCTCAATTTGACCAAACCAAATTAGGGAAGTCCAAACTAATGAAACACATAATATAAGCATTTTCTCGTATAACTAAGCAACATTAATATCAGTGAAATTAGTCCCACCCTGCCGACCTTGAAAGAGCAGTTCAACACTTATCTTTGTTGAATTGTGGTGCTTAGCGGGATTCCAAGGAACTGTAATAGTGATAAAGCCTTTAATTATTCGACTAAATTATCTGGCTACATGGAAATTAATTCTAAAGCTGCTACATGGAACAAGTCTTAAATAGACAAATGGCACCAAAATGGTATACAGCGAAAAACAGATACCAACCATATTCTGAAATGCTATAAGAATTTGATTATTAATTTATGTAATTTACAGAACATGGACAAACATTAACTTCTTTTTATTTATGAAAAAAAAAAATAAAGAAAGGATCTTTTTCTCTTAGACGGTATACCAACGAAGCGAACTCGTACTGTTGCGACTTTTGTGATAGCCAGTTCCTAACAGTTGAAAATCAATTATTAGTAAGTAAAAAATATTACGCAATTTCGATGACCACTTTATAAGCACACCATTTAAGGAACCTATACATATACCTTTTACACTTCTTCCGGTCTTCGTTAATATTTTAATGCTTACCTGAAATAAAAAAGAAAAAAACATTAATGGATTTAAAAAACGTGTTCCAATTTAAAGAAATTAAATGTAAATAAATTACTACAAAAACAACTTGTAAAACCAACATTTCTTCCCTTCTGTCACCATATAAGATTATTACATTTGTTTTAATTTTAAAATGGATATAAAAATGCAAATAACGGGATCATCGCCCTTTCATCAAAAAAAAAAAAAAAAACAATCCTTAAAACCATATAAATACGCAAAATAAAAAAAACGTATATTTCTGTTAACAAACATCGGAACCGTGCCCAATCTCTCTCGCCCAATTAGTGTTGGTTGGCCCACTTTAAAAAATATGTAAATAAAAAAACAATTCGTCCATATAAACGTTAATTGTTTTCCATCAACTAAACCAACGAAACAATCACAAATAAATTAAACAACCGACCAACGGCGGCTCTCACGTTGAGAGCACTTGACCACCGTCGCCGTCGCCATCAATACACTGTATCAACATCATGATCGGCGAGCGAATTCAAATTTCTTTACCACTCTTTTATTTATTTTAGGTCCAAAAACAGGGCGGGGTCAATAAACTCCAGTTTACCGAAATCTTGTCTACATACGAACATACATACAGATGTATATGCAGATATAATATTTGTATAGATAGCTAAATTAATCACTATAATCCGCCGGGTGATGAGCTTCGGGGCCGAAAATTATTTTTTTTCTTTTGATAAAAAACAAATTAAAATTGGTTTGGAATTTTGGACAAGTGCGGACCTTGAATGTCATTGCGTTTATGGAAGCGCGGTTTGGCACCCTATATCAATCAAATATGAACGAGGAAATTAATAAATGCATGCAAAAAGATGTGAATATCATTTCGATTGCATTGTAGTTTAGTTTCGCGCAAATTTCAGTAGAGTGGTGTGGTGTGGTGTGGTGTGGTGAGTGCGGTAACAAGCGGTTACAGGAGAATTTAGCAGCAAAGCTGGTCTTACGTAACTTTAACATCTGTACAGAGTGCGAAACTTATTAAGTGTAGGCACACACTTAATCATGTCGTTGTTTGCAATAGACATACTGTGAGTTTACCGAGGAAAGTGCAGTCACTTGGTATAGCATTTATTTAACGTTCAGCCTACATTTGGTAGCTTGCAGAAAATGAATACAAAAAAAAAAATATCTGAAGTATGTTGCAAATACTTGTGTCATCATACGTAGTCGTTTTACACAGTGCGGAGTAAAAGTTTACCGCCATGTTGTCAACACGACACGAACATTTATGAAGGAACAGTGTTGTGCAAAACAGAGCGGAATAAATTTAGTTCGCATATATACAGTGGGGAGAAAAATTGATTTATAGATAAAATTGTTGGTTGATTGATTAAAAAAATACTCCTATAGATAGATATTTCTCAAGATCAGACGCAAAAAATGTGAAACAGCTCAAGTTACAGTAAGTAAAACTACGTTTTTTACCTTTCCATTTCAAAACATAATACTTCACAGAAGTTATACTAATAACAAATAAGCGATTGACAGGAGAAAACAAATATAGGTTTTTTTGGTTTGGAAGGCACTGCGCTTGCATCTTTATTGACTTGTACGAAGGGTTCTTACCTAACCTAAGCGTTTAACACGTGATCTTTTTGACGCACATAAACCATCGGAGACGTCCGCGTCATCAGAGCTCTGTCCACTGATGTTGCACCCTGTATTAATTACAACACCTGCATCATTCATTACAAGTGAACGGCCAACGACAATTGGTGCGTTATCGGCTCTGGATGAGTTCGAGATTTCCAATTTCTGTCCGTCAGTACTACTTTTCTTGCTGGTAGAAGCACCGGCATAATGAAGACAGGACGCTGGCAGGCACAAGAACTTAAAGGGGTCTTTTCTTCTTGCTTTTCAGATCAGAAGAAGAGGAGGGATTGCCTGATGGGTCAGGTTTGCTTCCGTCAGTGAGACTTCAGCTTGTGTACCTTCTAGAGATATTTTGAGTCATACCGTCAGCAACCGTGCAGTGAGTAGCAACCTCATGCTCAGTTTGCCAAATGAGTCGGAAATAGAGCCACAAGAGTCGCTTGTAGGTTCAATGAATGTTGGGGCCTCCAGAATCCGAGCTCCTGCGGTAGTCCAATATACCAGGGATGGATTTTGGCAATTTTTCTCACTCATTGCTTTAGTTTGAATTAGTATGACTACATGAATGTAGCATCATACGTGTCTGTAGTAAATGCGATGGGAATACATATTTTGTGAACAATCAGGAAGTTAGAGTCATAGAAAAAGCTATTATACCTACACGTATTGTACGAATAATTGTGTGGTATATCATTGCAGATCTATAATTCGCATAAATGACTCTTTTTAGAAAGATAAATAAAAATATTTATAGTATTTTAAAATGTGAAATATCTTAGGAGAACATTCGATATTTAAAAGAATCCATTTCTGTTCCATTTTGCTTATTTGTGATTATTATTTAAAAATAAAAAAAAAACTTTTTCGAAAAACAGCTGTTTCGAAAAAGTGGCCGAAGAAATTTCTTGAGCAGAATTTGGTAAGTTTTTCATTTGAGGGGAAGTTATTATCATTGCCTCTCACTTTTACTATATTTATGAGTTGGAAAAAAACAGCTTTTAGCAGTTTTAAGTATAAACAAATATTTTCGAATATAAAAATGCTTCATTTCTTTTGAGATTGCCAATTATTTTACAATTTAAGTAAAGCAGTTTAAATGAAATTTGTTCAAGATCCATATAGGCAAAAGTGTGGGCAGATTTCAACGAAACACACATCAAATTTATTTTATTGTGAAAAAAACAATTCTTCAAAATTTTCCCTGACCGCTTTCGAAATTTCTTGACTTTGCCTGACATTCCCCGACCAATTTTTCGTTCCCTGATTTTCCAGTCCAATGGCAACTATGTGTTTCGAAGAATTCATAGAGAATTTATCAGAAAAACAATATTTAAGATAATTATATATTAATGAAGTAGGTACAAGTTTAAGAAAAATACATTTGAAATGAAAGCTAGATATTCACTTTAACTTGATATAACTTAAGTAATGTTTATCACATTCGCGTCTGATCTTTAGGAGTATGTATCTATTGGAGATACCAAGTGCTGATACCAAAATGTTGATCCACTCTTAATTTTGCCATTGCAAAAAATAGTAAAAACTTACTCTGTCTCACTCGATAGGTGGTCGATGCTTATTAAGCATTCTTCTGTCCAAGATTATTCATGTTTCATTTGATTATTTTTGACATAAGAAGCCAGTTCGTGGTAAATACTAACTATGACGTTATTGCGTTACTTTTCAACTTTAACTTATATGAGTGAAAATCATTTCTTATCCACTATTTTTTTTTTAGAATACGGAAAGGTCGAAATTCGACTATAAATATGAAGCCAGAATTTGTTGCATAAACTTAATCTTGCTCCGCTTTCTTCCTATATAGGAAAAAAAGAGAAACGATAAATAAGCAACACACTTCGATTGCTTCGTGTGTGTATTCGTGAAGCATTAATTCAATGCTACTCTATTGTCGAAATTCCATACGGTGATCCGAAAAAAAAGTTGTACACAGAGCCTACATAACCAAACAAAAATCATAAAACTGTGGTAATTACCAACTAATTCC
This sequence comes from Ferdinandea cuprea, assembly GCA_963576555.1. Classification (NCBI taxonomy): domain Eukaryota; kingdom Metazoa; phylum Arthropoda; class Insecta; order Diptera; family Syrphidae; genus Ferdinandea; species Ferdinandea cuprea. The sequence goes on along the minus strand of OY754958.1, from coordinate 80,555,468 downwards.
TAATTGATAACTTGCCCAAAATGTTATAAAATCAAACATGCAACTTTCAAAGATACAACAGTCATGTAAAGTGTGATAACGGTACCTACATACTTATAAAAATACTTGTGAGCAGTTCTCTCTACCAAGGTACTTCCTCCTCATGTAGACGACAGCGGAAGAATTCCCTGTATCTAAAGATGGAATCAAAATATTTGCATCCTAAGTCTATAGGAATTCTCAATGAACCAGGGGATTGGCAAAGAGCACGTTAATTTTATACTTCGTTTTAATTCTTGGTAAAAACGTTAAAAAAAATGTCTACGCTACAAGGATGGTGGTAGTAATTTTTCTCATCTCAACTGTATATACCCTCATGTCAGTTAATGACGGATATGTTGATGTCGATTAATATGTACATGTGCAAACCACCGTCACATTGTGGATTACCCGTTATATTGGATAGCTCGAATAAGGAATTTTGGTGAGACTATATCTATCTATGAGCACATCTAGATACGTGGAGTCCTACTTTTTTGCAAGAAGCCGTCTGGTTCACTTTTTGGCGATACATATGTACCCAAAACCGGTAGATGATAGATTATGACACCACCAGCCAGCCTGTCTAATGTAGGATGGAGCATTTCAATCACTTTCACTTGATTGACTCTAATTATGTTTGTAGTGCGAGGGAGGTTAGTAGGTAGTTAACTCTTGCAAATACATCCAACTTGATTTTTAATTAATTATGTTAAGAGCCTTGAAATCGTGATATGACATGTGTCTGTCGGTCGGGTACCAGGTAAAGGTCGATCGAATGTAGGAAATTAGATTTCATTCATTCAATTTTGACGTGTAGGACATTTTTTTTAACGCGAGTGGGAGTATTATCTTTTGAAGTGGATTTTAAAGATTAGAGGGTGCTGTCAATGAAATGTTTCAATTTTGTATAATCGGCGATATTAGAAATCAAGTGTGCGATTTTCAAGTCCAGTTTGCTTACAATTAAATTAAATTTATATATACAATATATTAAAATTATTTACAAATATACATGAAGTTGGAACCTCACGGTCAGTCAATGAAACCGCTTCAATAGACGGTGATCCGCTGGGGATAAACACGGTTTTTTACTTCGTGTTGAAATGCATCAAGTAAGAGTGTCAAACGCATTTATGAATAAAAAAAAAACCCCCATAAAAATGAAAGTCAACACAAACAGATAAGCAATTGAAGTAAAACAACAAAAGGAGAAAAATTGCTACTTAATGCATTCGCTACAACCAAAATAATTGATGCCCGCCACTTTCCCCCAATGACAAGTAGACAAACAGTTGCAGTAGCTTAAGCCATCCTCCAAAGGCGTCCACAGACACAGGTCCGGCATTATCGAGCCATTATTTTTAAGTGAAAAATAATTGTACTTGCATGAGACGCCATCGCCATTGATCACAATCAATACATTCCGGTCCGGGATGGAATAGAAAACACTAAAATAAAAAATTATAAAAAAACATATACCTCACGTCACCATGTCAAATGTGTCGGGACCTCAAATGACGACAATCGTAGTCGGTTCGTGCTATGCCGGCGCAATTGTAGTACTTTCGCGTACATGCTAAGCATGGCGCAGGTGCGACGATGACGACCACGACTAGACCCTCCGTTTCTTTTTGCTGTTTGGCTATTTAATTCCTAGGTGATTTGGAGAGGTGCAGCCGCTGCCATGAGCACATATCGATGCAATGAAAAATATATTTGTTGTTCGTAAAAACAAATTAATTTGTTTCATAATTTAATTAATTTTATTTTTATCACGTAACTGTGGTAGCGCTACGCAAACCGTTTGAACTTAGAGCCCATGTCATTAAATAGGGGCCAAGTTCCAATTGCTTGCCACAGAAATTGTCTATTGACTGTCACTCATTTGTCTTTCAATTTCAATGTAAAGTCGATGAAGAGGGCCCTGCTTAGATGTTAAAAGAAATATACTAGCTTACTAGATAATTACTGGGTAATCCAACGTTTGTTGGAAATCAGTGTCATCAACTTTGTATCATTTCTAGCTGCCATACGACAGTTGTGATGAGGATATGTTTTTTATGTAGATGAAATTTTTTGATGTATCGTTTGTGTGGTCACACCTCTTATATTAAAAAGTGGTTTATTGCTCCTTTGGGATGCATCTGCCGAAACTTAAAAGTCCGGACGATTTGTATTCAGTGCGAAATTATCTTTAGTTTGCATATAAAGGGTGTTTTTTTTAGAGGTATACTTACTTTAAGTTGGCAACACTATTTCAACTGGCGGTCATTTTGTCAAGAGATTTATTTTTAGTTTGGTTTGGCATTACAACATGTATAGACTGACGCCTGAACAACTGTGAATGGGCCCAAAGCAAGATTGCCGTTGATCCCAATTTTCATAAACAAGTTTTGTTTTGGTTAAATGGATACGTCAATAAACAAAACTGCCGTATTTGGAGTGATGATAATTCTTAAGTGTATGTTGAGACAGCGTAACATCGACAAAAACTGACTGCTTGGTGTGCTTTATGGGCTGGTGGAACAATTAGTTGGTACTTCTTTAAAACCGATGCTGGCCAGAACGTTACAGTCAATGGTGACCGCAATGTAGCCATGATTACTGACTTTTTCGTTCATCAATTGAACGTCCATGATGTGGAGGAGCTGTGGTTTCCGTGGCGGTTATATGCCAGAAATCATATTTAAATTATAATGCCATAAGTTTATCTTTCAAATAAAGTAAATTTTATGTCAATTTAAAAAAATCATCTTTGTTTTATTCCATTTCAAAGTTCCATACGTCTAAAAAAAACACACTGAAGAATTAACGTTCCAAACCTACCATCAACAGCACTGGCGCCAAAATGCAATAAAAATACAAATAATGGTGAATCTCTTCTTCACAGCAGCCTCTGCAGATACATGCCTTTTCAGAAGGTAAAGGCCATTCATGGTGCCTTCCAACATACCATAAGATACTCAATCATCCTGGCCAAACTCGTTTCGAGCTTTTATCAGACCACATCGTCCATGATTTGTCTTAGATGATCAATGTTTTTCAACTGGTTCACATTTTGCAGTCCACTCGTTTACCAACGTTGCAAAGTGGTGGCTTTTTCTATTGAAGCGTCTCTTCTTGGTCAATTGTAGATCCCTTTTCTTCTAGCTCGTTGTCCCGCTCCTTGCTCGGTATATCCCTGTGCCTAAGAACTCAGCACAAATTCGACTGTGAGGCAATAGTTTTGAGTTTTAGCGGCGAACAAGCTTGAACTTAATAAAATTCATTTAGAACAAAATTTGAAGAAAAATATGTGTAATTATTCATGTTTTATAACTGGAAAAAATTAGCGACGTATAATTGTCCGTATTACAATTTTTACAGGAACAACAAAATTATAACACTCAGTAAGTGCAGGCATTTTGAGACCCAACACTGTCTTTAAATCAAATTATCTTCTTTTGCCTTTTTTTCTTCGACGGTAGCAATACCTAAGTCTCGATGGATATCATTGTTTCGGATATACCACGGGGCGTTAAAAATTCTTCTTAGCTGAATTGGTACCGGGTCTATTTTGAAAAGTTTGTAAAATACTAATTTTACTTGTTTTGGTACAATCCCAGAGTTGTATACCATAAGTCCAAACCGGTTTTAAAACTTCCTTGTATAAAATCATGCTGAGTTTGGCAAATCAACCAAGCAGCCAATGGATTTGATTCTATCTAATAACGAGTTCTTCCCATTTGTTTTTTAACGTGCGATTTTCATTTGAGTTTCGCATCTAATGTTGTTCCCAAATATTTAGCCTAATTTGCCGTCAATAGCGCGGTGAAGCGTTCGTTGCTGATTCAACCGTATCACTTTAGGCTTATATTTGTAACTGTATTATTCGCAAACATAGCTACAGTTGTGCATTCTTCTTGCGGAATATCTCGAGTATAGATTCAAAATAGAATCGGACCCAGAACGCTTCCTTGTGGAACTCCTGTTGCGATTTCTTCGAATTCAGAGTATTCGTTTCCGTGCTTAACACGGAAAGGTCTGTCTAAATAAGAACTAAATACCTTGCTTTGGAAAAATATGGCAGCGAAATATGTATTATTTCCTAGTAACGGTTGATCCAAGTAGAGATACTTTTTTCAATAGCCTTTTTTGACAGATCACGTGTGAGTCGTGTTATGCTGTCATGTTATTTTTGTTTAGTATTGTATGGCATTTCATAATGAAAAGACTTACGCGTGAACAACGTTTATAAATTGTTCAACTTTATTATGAAAATTCACGTTCTGTGAGGAATGTGTTTCGTGCACTTCGCTCAATTTATAGTCAACATAATCGGCCTACTGAGCGTACTATTCGCAACACCATCACCCATTTTGAGACCCAGCATTCATTATTGGATAATATTCGACCGAATAGACCACGTCCAGCACGCTGTGAAGAAAATATAGCGGCCGTAGCTGAGAGTGTACACGAAGACCGTATAGAGTCGATTCGGCGCCGTTCGCAGCAACTCGGACTGACGTATGGAACGACTTGGCGCATTTTACGTCAAGATCTTAAATTGAAAGCGTACAAAAAACAGCTTGTGCAACAACTGAAGCCGCTCGACCTTCCCAAGCGACATCGCTTCGCTCTATGGGCTCTTGAAAAGTTCCAAGAAGATCCGACGTTTTCGAGGCAAATTTTGTTTAGCGATGAGGCCCATTTCTGGCTCAATGGGTATGTAAACAAACAAAATTGCCGCATTTGGAACGAAGAGCAACCTGAAGAGATTGAAGAACTGCCACTTCATCCAGAAAAAACAACGGTTTGGTGTGGTTTGTGGGCCGGTGGAATCATCGGTCCATATTTCCTTAAAAATTATGCCGGTGCGAACGTAACCGTCAATGGCGACCGTTATCGTGCCATGATAACCGACTATTTGATGGCTGAAATTGAAGCTCGTGATCTCGGCGACATTTGGTTTCAGCAAGACGGCGCCACTTCCCACACATCGCATTAATCAATGGACTTATTGAGATAACATTTCGGTGAGCACATAATTTCACGTTTTGGGCCGGTCGATTGGCCACCAAGATCGTGTGATATCACACCGTTAGACTTTTTCCTGTGGGGATATGTAAAGTCAAAAGCTTATGCCGACAAACCCGCTTCGATTCAGGCCTTGGAGGAAAACATCACGCGTGTCATTCGCCAGTTACCAGTCGAAATGCTCGAACGAGTGATCGAAAATTGGACTCAACGGATGGACCATCTGCGACGTAGCAACGGCCAACATTTGATAGACATAACCTTCAAAAAATAAATGCCAAAGAATGTTCTTTCAAATGATAATAAACATTCTCCATTAAATTTGAATTTTCTGTGTTTTTTTCTTTACAAAAGTAGGGAGCCTCGAAATGGATCACCCTATATTTCTATCATTAACGCCATGTTTACCCTAAAGTGATCCGAAAGCCTGTTAGAGCCTCATTCACCTGAGAACAAGACCTGCTTCAAAACTGATCTTAGATCAATTTGTGTAGGCTTTTCGTGGGTTCTATCATTTCGCATTTTTCTCTGCTCGCAGTCAATAAATATACAATTCGTGCCTCCAGCCCATGGATTTTTTCTTTAATCCAAGATATCCCGCGTTATAGGGCTGTTTATTGTTTTAATAAAAATGAAATATCCGCCTTATGTAAATATTAAAAAACTGTGCTGTATAGGCAACTAGAACGTCACCCAATTTGTCATCGACTATGGTTCTTTAACGCAGACCTGGACTGCCAAGTCTGAGTAAACAACAAATCAAAAGCTCCAACGAGTAGTCACAGCTAACCAAAGTTCGCTTGTAAAACACAGAAAACGAAGATATATATACGTACATTATAAGTATATACATGATAAAAACGCATATAGTTACGGAACAGAAGAATTTAGTAAAGATTCGTCTAAAATGATCACTGATTGTACTTTGCTCGTTATGAAAAATCTGTAGATACCTTAAGATCGTCGATTTTTAATCTATTTGGACAGCAAATAAATCTGCAATACCTTCACAAATTGATCATCTAGGTCTTAAGATAGCCAGCCATCCATCGTCATCTTCTGCGTCTCTCCTTTCGCAGTTCAAAGTAATTTTCCAGCCGATTTTTTGCTAGGCTTTTGTGAAATCACCATAAAAACAACAATGTAATTGGTCGTCAATTGAAGATGATTGCACAGCATTATCCCAACGTAAATGCGATTCTAAAACCCAATCAAGGTTGAACATCAACTTTGTGTGTTTGGTGCACTCAGATTCCCTAGCATTTCAGATTGCAACAGAAGCAGCATTTTACTGCGCTATTCTTTAGCAATAACAATGAAATATTATTCACTTATCCGTGTCGAATCGAAGGAATGCGGACCGCGTTCGTTAAGTGTTTTTGACATGAACATGACATGAATTGCAAAACGAATCCTACTCTGATCTTTGGTTCATAACGAGACGATGACGACCACAGATGTGTCACCTTCTGTAAGATTGACATTATTTTGAAAATTTTTCGTAGCCACATTAAGTTGGTAATGAATTACAATTACACAATGGTATCACGAAAAACTTAGTGTAATTGTCCCATGCTCACATCTATGCAGGAAGGAATGAAAATATTTACGTATGTGCTGTGAGTGCACGAATGTTGTATTTACTTTTACTTTTTAATGAGACAATAAAAGGTCAAACAGTCTAATAGCATTGTCATTCAGCAAGTTAATTGTGGCTTACTGAGGAATTTTCTCACACCATCATGACTGTTTTTGAAATGTACTCTTCTTCTTTCCTTTAATTGATACATCTCGACGCTTTAGTGACCACCAATTATTATCAATATATCAAGATGAAATCTTTACGACAAAGAAAATTAACAGGGTATTTCCAATTTATGCATCATCTAATACTTTCATAATCGAATTTGGGATGTTCTGCATTTAGGGTGTATCTCCAATGTGTACATTATTCACCGAGGATTAAAAAAAAAAACAATTTTAATAGAAGTAACTGCTTAAAGTGTTAATGTAGAAACTTTATGTAGTTTAGTTTTCGAAGAAATTATGTTTTTTTTACCACGAGAGTGAGAAACAAATAAGAGGCTTAAGACTCCTAGATTTTTCAATGGCTTTTGATAAACTAAAAATGAGGATATACAATCCTCAATAATATTAACTACAGCAGTAGCATAGCTGTGGATTGATATAAAGCCGCATTTACTAGCATACAGAAGGAGAAGATGCTAATTCTTAAACTTTAGGTATTAAGGGCTGAAGTGAGATTTTTATTCTGGCGGTCTTGCTAGTTTATTTCTTCTGAATATCGGTTTCTTCCAAGATTTGGTGAAAGCGGAAGTTCTAATGCAGTGTTTAAAACATGGGTCAAGAAAAAGCTCATTTCTAAACAGATCGGCATTTAAGTCTACACAAACAATTATGTGTTCATAAGTTGTGAGAGATGAAAACAGATCAAAACGTTTGGGGAGAACAACTTCGATTGGGAATATATGCACAGGCAACCAATTTTTTCGAGGAACCAACATGGATTTAAACAATTAAAAACTCTGCACCTAAATTTAGCGATCAACTTATTGTTCTATGTTTTAGAGGCTATATACGCCACTTAAATTCAACATCAAAAGAAATAACGATTAATCAATATATGACCGTTCGTCCGTCACCAGTTTTTAGGCCTTAAATTTTAAGGTAGGAAGCTTAGATTTGGAACATATACTCCCTAGAGCACCGATGTGGTAGATTGAAAATGACGCCCACAATTTAGAAAAAAACCTTTTAGACCTTTTTGTTTAAGTTAAAGATATAAAGGTTTAGAGTCTTTACATCTTTACAACTTCAAAATTTTGTTTGGGCTATAAAGTTGTTTGCCACGCATACTATTTGTTACAAAAATGTTGTTTTCTTTTTAAAGTTTAGCCTGTTAGTTAGCCAAACAATTTTTTTTGTTTAAATATCACTTATACAAAATATTTGGCTCCTCGCACTTTTTGGAAGTGTTTTTGTTTTTTAGGGTATCATACTGTTCGCCCCAAATGGACTGAAGCATTTTCTTATGTTTTAACACAGATTAATACCATCTTCCAACAAATATTTAATGTTGTTTTTGAATTTTATGCACATTAATTCCATTTCTCTGATGCAATATTTTGCGATTATGCAAAAAAAAAAACAAAGATACAAATTCATTTGTTAACACTTCACAATAAAATGTCACAAAATTACATCAAAGGAGAAAAACCCCTTCTGGGCAAGCTTATTTAATAATTTCAAAATTTGATCTCAAAACAAATCACAAACATAAATATTCACGATAAAAATCAGATTACAATTTAATTAATTGGTGAAACTTAATTACCGCGCAAAGCCTTTTTTGCAAAATTATATGTATCTCGTATGCGATATTTCCCGATTTTACAGCAGGTGGTACGTGGCTTGCCATTATAATTCTCTTCCGTAAAGATTAGCAGCTTACCGTACAACATTTCTCACGATTTTATTAGATACGTTCAACTCAGTCGGCAGAATTGCTACCTTGCCAGGAGGTACTCTGGCCAAACAGCAAACTAACTAACCCGAAATTCCAATTATTTAATGAGCACTGCCTAAAAGTAGTTGCAGCACAGTGGTTAGTTCCGGAATGTCATAGCGGAAAAGATCGCACTGGTAACACAGGTTTGCAGTTTGTGGAGTGAAATTATTTTTCTCGCCTGATTCTCACAGGGCAGATTGATTTGGCGCAGAGAAATTCATAGACATATGTAGGTACGTATTTATTGGAGCACTGCACATGCGACAAGGTGCAATTTAGACGTCATTGGATATTGATTTGACTAAAAAGATTTTACTAGGAAACCAGTCCGCCTATTCGGTCTGTCTATTCATACGGCATACTTCGCAGTACTGCATTTTTGTGTGCAACCGCAACAACCACGAAAAATATTGAAACTGGTTGGGAACGAGCGGGACCTGCTCCATTGCAGCAATGCAAAGCAAAGTGGCTGTGATTGGAGCTTGATGTGTGCATTCAAGCAGGGGAGCGATGAGAAACCTGAACTACCACAGGGCTTTTACACAAAAGTAAGCCAGCCAACCGATCGTCATCATCAGGAAGGCAACTTAATACGCAGGCAGCACGAACTGGAAATCGATGAAAATAAAGATATGTATGTATATGCAATTGCGGATTTTTCATTGGAAGCATGAAGGCAAGTTAAACAAAAAAGGTGAACAAATGTCCATAAAGATGCTGCGAACTCACTCACGCATAACACGATGCCGATGGATCAAGTGAAACTTTATGGCCGAAGAAACAATTTGTTTTTTTTTTTGTAACTGCCGCTAACTGGCCATTCGCGGTGCACTATCACGTAAATTTATTGAGGAAGAATCGTAAATATTTGTTGTGACCCGATGAGGTCAAGTATCGATCATTACCGATTGGGATGAAATATTGAAGGAGTTCGGGCAAACAATAATATTGGTTTATAGGTTTTTAGTCAGGCCAGAAGTCAGATTTTTTTCCTAGTCAGTCTCGCCGCGGGAAAGCAGCATATTTTAAAACTAGGTTGTTATGTAATATTTACTTGTTGGAGTAGGTACAACCATTTTACTTTTCAAAACCCTGATTTCTTCATGGATTTTATGCAGAATTATATGCACTATTCTCCACCACAACACAGTACACCGTCATCACCCCTGGGTCTGTGTTAAGTAACAAATACCCCATGATATAGTCTGGAGTATCTTACTACCAAAACGCTAAGGTCATGGATGCCGAACACCCAGTTTTTCTTGTGGTCAAATACTTTAAAAGCATAGCGTGGGATGTTTTGTCAATCCAAACCAAAAACTAGTGGTGGTGGTCATGTGATCAATGGGTTGGCCATTTTCACTGGGAGTGACTGTAGTTTGTAACGCACCTTAATATTGGTTGTAGAACCTAAAAGTATAATTGAATTCTCTGTTCTAATAATACAATGCAGGTCATAACATATAGCACTCGTTGCGTGACTGTTCTGGTAAACTATATTTTGTTTTGGATTAGTTGAATGCGAAAGCCGTAAAATGGTAGATTTAGATGCATAAATGTAATATTAATATAGCATTTTTGGTGAGGTTAGGTTAAAACCGGGGTGTGATGTAAAAACCATCACACAATACTAGGCACCGAGGTGGGCCCATCGCGATCCCTGGGGAACCGGCTTAAAAATCGAAACGGTACACAAAGACCTAAACATATTCCGTAAAACACACCAATTTCCCTACAAAAACCAGAAAGGCATTTGAAGGTTGTGCCAGAAAGGCATTTGAAGTTTGTGAAGCCCTCCTATTCTTGCATGCTCATCTGCCTGCTGATTTCTTTCAATACCGCAGTGTCCTGGCACCCAGCACAGTCTCACTCCGTTCTGATTGCATAATGCCTTAAGCCTGACTTTCCTGACTTTATCAGAATTGATATTAGTTGATTCCATTGCCTTAAGTGCGTCCTGGCTGTCGATGTAGATAGCAATATCTCGTCCGGATACCGATATCATCTAGCATATCAATATCATTTTAGTTGTAGCAATATTTAAATAACGTTAGGCTGCCCATAATAGCCACAGAAATATTGGTTTGTATCGGAGTCTAAAGTGCTGAACCTTTTAGCAAGGCAAAGTAATGCATTGTGCAGTGTGATGTCGTTTCGACAGCTTCCGACCATCATTTACAGTGGACCGATATTCTAACCCTATAGAACCAGTGTCCAAACCAAGCACCTTCGGTCACATCAGTCCCAGCTGACCCAGATGTTTAGGTTGTGAATAAATACCTTCCAATGTCTGCATGTTGCAAGATCGTGTCAACAAAAGTTAATATTATAATCTAAAAAACAAAATATCGCAATTTGTATGAGTTTTCACAGGTTCCTAGCACTTGAACCTAAGCATAATATTTGCATGTGTTGTGTTTTTGAAATCAAATAAAACTTTTTTTCGAGGATTTATACACAACTTTATTCTAAGAAATAATTAGGTAGAACCTCCTGCGTAAGGAAACCTCGTGACCACTTATAAAGCGTTGTCTTTATAAGAGAACTCTATTTTACTCAGACATGGTAACGAGGAGCGCAGAGACCCAATAAGAATGTGATTTTGTGTATTCAACTTAATCAAACAAGCAAATGCAATAATTTATAAACTTTTAGCCGAAAGCCCTTGCAACTAAAGCTTTAAATGAGAAATGACCACTGCAAAGATTTGCGATTTGTAAGCCTCAAAAAGTCTTTAATAAATGTCAACTTCCGAAATCTTTTCGCCGTCATGGCTAAACAGAACGCTTTCTATTGTCATTTATGTATGTATAAATGGCTCCGATTGGCGTATGCTTTACTTTTTTATAAGACAAACAACTTTCAAAAAAATACAAATTTCAGCGAAAGCTATTTGCCGAGACTTGTGGTATTTCTTAAGCAAATGCGTCCATCTGGTTAAGAAAGATCGAACAAAACAAAAACAACCATAAAAGTTCAAAATCAAAAGTAATATCCAAAAGTAGAGCAAATTCCTTTCCCATTTTATTCTTCTTCAATAATAATTGCCACCACCACTTGGAGAAGAATGAGAGTAAGAAACACTAAAACTGTCGCCAGGTATGACTATAGCTATAGATGCCGCAGTATTAATGTTTTTTTTTTGCCGACATTCAATTAGTTATGCAGTTCTTGCCTGATTTTCTATCTAACCAAACTAATAACGAAGCAGTGAATATATTTTAATTTTTCACACCGTTTTTTTTAGGAAACAATGACTCTTTAAAAACAAAAAAATGTGGGATAATGTGCACCATGCATTGCATTATAGCTGTAGACTTTCATAAGCCCGTCATAGTGACAGGTGATACGGGAACAAAAGGATCTCAAAGTGAATTATGTGGAGCTCAATCCGTTCCATTTCAAAGTAATTATTCATCTTTAAGTAGATGTGTGATGAACATCTGACATATGCTCGTGTGTGAGGCCAAATATCATTCGAAAGATTTCACCGGGTTTTTCGCAACAATTGCAGACGAATGGAGGTGATAATTTTTCGAGAGAAAAGTGGAACTAACGATGGGGTCACAAACTTTTCCCAAGGTAATCAAAATAGTTTAGTAGATATGTAACATGGTGCTGCTGTTTTTTATTGGACTGACATTTGCAATATTGTGAAGTGCAGATCGCGTGATATTTTCGATATAAAGCGATTGACAATGAAGTTATGGGCTGATGACGTGATGTGGCAGATTGGGAATAAAATATTGAAATGGTAGCTTACAGAAGGTTGACCATTCGCTCTAGGCCCAAAAATATGTACCTACGTGCTAATCAACTGCATTAATTGCCTGCATCGCAGTGACCTAAATCCATATCACTATAGATGATTTAATGATTAATTCGAAAACCCGACAAAGCTCTTACTGTTACTCTGTTACAACGTAACTACATTCTGCATTGAGGAATATAATGCCGTTGAGATATTAACTCTGAGGTTTATTTGAAGCATTTTCATTAAAATAAACCGCTCTAGCTAGCAAGTCAAACGGTCAACACGCCGCCGGCAGTGCTGTACAACTTACGTGTAATTGATTAAACTCCATTTACGGGATAATGCACCGTAATCAGTGATACAAAACAGTAGTCGAGTCCCTTTCGACTATCTATATCTATTTAGATGGAGATCGTTGATCTTCGCTAGATTTTTTTCTTCGCTAAAGAATGCCGATAACTTTCTACAGACAGTTCAGCTGGTTTTCTTTGTTCCAACGGATTTTTTTCTTTTCTCGTTAACATTATTCTGAGTAGATTTACAATATCGTCGTCATAGCGACAAGCAAGAAATAAATTTGCAACCAACCACAACAACGATAAATTTGAATCTCTTTGCACCTGAGCTAAGCAAAAATTTGAGACTTATTCGCCCATCAGATACATCTTACACTCACATATGGATGTCTAAAGAAAAAAGTGTAAACGATGCAAAAACAAGACTAGCTAACACTTAAGATGAAGCTTCATAGTTCGTTGGCTTTTGACCCCCCTCTCTATCTCTCTCTCTCTTTGTTTCTGAACTTGTTTGGGGAGGTTTGAAATATTTATAAAATATCTAAGCGAATATAGTTTGGTAGTAAAAGTGAAGAGAAAAAATATCTTAAAATAAATGAAAATATCTTCTTCTCAACTGGTTTTGATGGTAAAGAGATTATGTTGTAATCAAATTGTCGGTTGCAAAAAAAAAACACCAAAACAGATACAATATGCAATAATGACCTCAGGTGGACTAGACACACAACAAAAAAAAAATTACACGACTAACATTTCTTTAAGCGACTTATAAGAGCTGTGCCAAATGTCAAAGTGTTACGCATTTATTGAAAGTTTCTACAATCATTTCACCATGTATATGTATAATTTTTATGAATTCGTGTATTGGCAGAGAATATATTTATGTCCCTATGTGTATCTGTTTACTTTTAAGTCCTTAAGAAAAATATGTTGAAAACAACTTTAAATGGATATCAGTTAGAGGAAATTTAAATAGTATATGTTCCAAATTTCAAGCTTAGTGACGGAGACTTTTCTAGATCGGTATAACTTTTGATACTGATAACATACACGTATGCATTTATATCTAACCTTAATATGGGGTATAAAAATCAACGGCAGGATAATAATTACATATTAAAATCTTTAAGAGTTCATTGGTCATTTTTATTTTAGTATGTTCTGAAGTAGTATAGTGTTGATATTTATTCCAACACTTTATTTGTGGGAGCAGTGGCTTGGTTGTTAACCGGGGAGTCTTAGGTTCCGTATCCCTTAAAATTTGTATTCGTTCTTGCGAAAGTCTGACAAACATAGTAAGAACTTCAGATAACTTTTTGAAGCTTTGAATTATTATAAGGATTTATAATGTTAGATGTTGATGAGCGGAAAAATAAAGAACCGCAATTGCTATCCATGCCTATCAAATATTGATAATAAATGAGAGAATTTACTCAATCTTTAGATGTAGATAGTAGATGTAGACAGGTTTTGTGAAACCCACGTATAATTTTTATTTGGTAAATAATTTCCAAATGGGTTTAAAACTCCTAACTCGAAGGACAAAGTGCATGCTCTACAGAACCCTTATCCTGCCAGTTCTGCTATACGGCGCCGAGTGCTGGGCGATAAGCAGGAAAGAGAGGAAAGAAAAATCATTCGACGGATATTTGGTCCTGTGTGCGAGGAGGGCGAATGGAGGAAAAGATACAACCGCGAACTCTATGAGGTGTACCAAGATGTGGATGTAGTCCGAAAAGCCAAAACTCGTCGACTACATTGGCTCGGCCACGTCGAGCGAATTGACAACAACGCTCTAGCCAAGAGGATCTTCGAATCCCAGCCCCCAGACAAGGAAGACCGAACCTACGTTTTAAAGACCAAGCCATCGCGGATGCCAGAGCGCTTGGTCTGGACAACTGGAAGCAGCGCGCTCTGGATCGCAGAGGATGGAAGGCTGTCTCTTCACCGGCAGGGACTCTTCACCGGTCGGGAGCCCGCTAAGTAAGTAAGTAAGTATTTAGCCTGTGGAGCTTGTTACATTTCTGTAGTTGGTGACATGGCGGATTTAAAGAATCTTGAAAAGTTTCATTTTATTATTTTTATATTTCGAGCTCAATTACTAATCCATATGTAACAGTTGTTTTCCCTGTGTAAGTTTGAACATAACAACATAAAATTTCAGATTCGGGAGTTAAGAGCCCCTAGAATATATACATGTTTTGTATACAGCCCCTCTTCAAAAGGGTTAGTGTTCCGCTCGAGTGATTTTAGACATCGCGTTAGCTAACGCAAAAGAATGCTGCCTTTACACGTGCTTTAGGATGCATGAAGTGGGAGAAGAACTCCGTATTTGAATGCTCTATGCCAAAACTATTCACCTAAACCTGATGTTCTCATACGATTCACAATTTTGGACATTTTAGAAAAAGCGTATTTGCCTTATGGATGGCCGAAATACGAGATAACATAATATAGCTAGGAGTAAGACAAATAGAGTAAAATACATACCATGTTTAGACTCCATTTCAGTGAAATTTATTTTAAATATTGAGGGTTGTCGGATGGATTTATTTCCCTTCTTCAAACTGACGATTCAATTGACGGTTTGTGTATATTTTTTTTTGGTTTATAAGGATTCTAGGACAAAAAGTATTCCGTAGTAAATACTTGAAGGTTTTGTTTGTGGACTTACAAAAATATTCGTTAACACCCTACAAAATGTAAAAGCGACTGACACAGATGTAATGAATTGCCACCTATCAACAGTTTATTAAATTACCTTCATGGTCATCACCGAGACTGTAATACTAATGCTGTGATAGTTTTAACGATTTAAAAACCCACAGGTGAAATAAATTGCTAAAAGCCCAAACAAAAGACCATAAAAGGTTCCCAATTTCGCAACTCAGACACCGCAAAAAAAATAGACTATCCAAACTGAAATACAAATAACACACGCGTAACATGGTATTTTGACAATCCATACGTCAGTTTTAACAAATAAAATGAAGAGTTTATAATGTGATTAACCCATGGCGGACATTCTGCGAAATGGTTGCACTAATCGATTTTTACGACTAAGGTACTTAAAACTCATTGTGGTTATTTCACATCAAGTAGTAGCATATACAGTATCACACTTCGTCTTACGTAACGCGGCCAACTTTAATCCCAAAGTGCACTCCCACTTCAGGTGCAGATCAATAATTATTCCACAACCGACACATAATTATGAAAGAGAAACCAGTCAATGAGTCGCAACTCAACTTCACTCTCAATTGTCGGGCTCCCAAATCCGACGCATTTGATCCAATTATGTATCACAATGCGCAAGAGTACACCACTCGACTAAAAGGTTAAATACCAAAATATTACTCAATCTCGTAAGCTGAGTAAAATTTCATTTCAAATCATCTAAACTTGGGAAGCACAAAGTTATTACCCTGAGTTCGACACCTGAACTCTAAATCGTTTTTCACACACATGCACATACATATTGGTGCATTCAATAGGCAAAAGTACGCAACAAAACAAAACAAATATTATTAAAAAAAAAAAAATAAACCGCATCCGAACAAAATCTGGGCCCCCGCTTAGCACTACCGTTCGAAAAAAGAATCAATTGAACATGACAGGTGATTAACATAACCTAAATTCTTCATTCGATTCAAGCGACGAGATATGACGCTTTTTTCTTACGAGTTCTCTGTTGGCCTCTCTGGAAAAAAAAACGTACTTGCACAGCCAGTGAAATCTTCCAACTTCTTTTGGCCAAATCGTGAACTTCTGTTAACGACTCGAGTCTAACGAGAGTTGTTTTGGTTTTGGCACAATTAAGGGGCACACACATGTGCAGCAAAACGGAATCCAGTTTCATGTCGAAACTGTGACAAAAGTAGAGCAATCTCAGTGCACAGTACTGTCACGACACAACTGGACGACGAGACCAAAGTGTTCTGCAAAACAACATCTCACAGATGATTGCCTTGAAAGAAGTGTGCAACGTGCAAGTGGTGTCTTAATGCATGTACCGAGCAACAGAGTCCATCGTACAAACACGACGACGACGCTTTCTAGAGGTAGAGGTTCTCTGTTTGGGTTTTACTTTGTATTTTGCTAAGATATGCAGTTAAGATACATTTTATTGGGTTTTTGCTTTTCCTGTTTGCTTTTTAACGAAAAAAGTTTGGTTTGTTTTACATTTGAATGGAATTTTTCCCGCCTTTTGTTTCTCACATGGTGTGCTGCAGGGTTACTGCTAAATGGTCAGTCAGGCAGAAATAGTGTGGGAATAATAAATGATTTACCTTGACAGGGTCAACAAACATTTCATGTGATAGACTTGTAGTACATCGGAAGCTGAAGGAATTTCGGCGTGGTACTTCTCGACGAAATGTTTTAAATACGAACTGTTTTATTTTACAGAACCAGTAACTTGTTTGGGTTTACAGTCGATAACACGAGTTATATATGGAATCCTTGAGAACATAATTTACATAATTTAATTGGCCATCTTTGAGAAAAAACTTCTTGCCGGCATACAGTCTAATCACATTGACCACAAAAAACCTAGTCCAATTTGGCAGATTAAACCAGGAGTCGGTAAGTGATTTTAAGTGGGGTCCAGATTTGATTGAATGATTTGATCCAGGTAAAACTCAAAGCCACCTCTGCCAAATTGCACTTTTTTGTTATGAACTCCAAGTGCTTCCTGCGTATACAAGCTTCGAAAGAAAAAAATAACTTGTTTATTTATTAGCCAGAAACGTTCCATAACTTGACCTTTACGTAACCAACGAACACTGTGTTGTGTTGCAATAAGTCAGAATAAGCCGAATCACATTCAGAATTAAAGAAACTTCTTGAGCTGTCGGTGCTGAAAAGCAGAACTATATCTCATAAAATTGATCAACTTGGCCAAGCTGTCCATTAATTTATTCAGTGTAGTTTTCCACAAGGGGCTATCTGATGAATAATGCGCTGATAAGATATTAGACCTGCATTTTTATCTCTGATTCTGATTCTCTTTAGTAATCCTTCTGCTTTGCCAATCATCACTGGGGCCCCGCCAGTTGAGAACGACACCATTTATAAATAGCTTATAGCACCGCGATCCACCTTTTACTGACCGCCGCATTTTGGTCATTCAGTGTAATCAAAACTATGTACATAGTTTACTGATCTTTGTTATCCAAATATGAGAATATTGATATCCATTAACCTGTTTGAAAGTTCTGTTTTCATTTGATTTATTTTTAGTTATAATACAGTACATCCTTGATAATTCGAATTAATAGAAACCTACCTTAGTTTGAACCACGGAGGAGGTTTTCGGATTACTGTAATATTGTTTTGCATGGACAATATTTTGCATGAAAAAATAGTTTTAAACACACTTCAGCGTCCTTACCGCAAACACGTTTAACTGGCGGCAGACTTAACAGGATGCGACACATTTGTCTTTTTGAGAAATGTCTTCAGACTTAGTAACTGAGGGGTTGAGAAAATTTGAAATACAGAGTACGGATTTTGGCAAGAGTTCAATAAGTAATGTTAAAAATCATTTAGGTTTTTCTTATTTTCGGGATCGCTGGAACAGCTATTAATCCAAGATTTGATTGTTAACACTTTATTTTTTAATTACCATAGTTACCATTTTGAAAAAGCGAGTCACATATTAGACATACGTATATAAAAAATGATACTTTTATTTAATTATGGTCATATAAGTGACAATCTTATCGTAACGCGCTTAGAGTATTATCTTTTTTGAGGATAAACCGCGTATAAAATATATTGTTTCCCTTAGGCAAGATTAACCCTTGTTGTGTGACCAGTTTGTTTCCTTTTGGCCAATTGCAGTCTGTGATTCGGTTTTTTTTTAAGTGAGATATATATAACGACTCTCGGACACATCTAATGTATTCGCGAAAGCATTAACCTTCTTGCCTTATCCAACTGATCTTAACAACAAAATCTTAATGCTGTGTCAGAATATCTTTAAAAGGGGGCTCCGCTTTGGTCTTAAAGTGCAGCATATAATTGGAAAAATTCAGTATTTAGTATTAGTTCGATATTTGTACATCATTTTCGGAACATTGAGTACATTTGTGAGCCATACCGATGTGTCTTAAAGTTTTAAAGAAAATTTGTTTATTATCAAAGCACGTAAGCAACTAATTTAACTCAATGGTAACTGATGAGATAATTTAATAAAATAAATTAAAACATTTCTTACTGCCAGCGATGATCATTCATCCTTAAGCCATGAATATTAAAACACGCTGTAAAGAAAATACAATAAAGTAAATGGAATAAAAAAACAGATCCATTTTATTGTTCGTGATTTGATTTCTAAATTTGAAATTAAAGCGGATCTACTTCGATAGGTTGTCGTAAAAAAATTTAAAAAGCTAATAAAGCTGTCAGCAATCGACGTGTAAATGAATTTATACTTTATTTGCAAGCAATAAAAAATAAATTTTAAAATGCTTAACAAATTATTTGCAAAAAATAAACACCATGATGATCATATATGTGTAGCAGCTCTTAAAATTGAGCAGATACTCCTTTTACTTTGGAATATCCCGTATTATTCATACTATCAGATCAGAACATCACATTGCAGAAGAAACATCTCTAAGGCCTTTAAAAATTTTAAAGTTATGCTCTCAGCTATTTATTAAAATGTTTAATGTTTACTACTACATATTGTTTTTACACAATTCATAGAGAATATGCAGCTGTAACTAACTATTATAATTAGAAACACGTTTTCCAGTACGAAATAAATCTATAAGGCAACACGTACATCAAGGTGTCCCGACTAATAACTAAAAAGTCTAATATTTCCCGGGGTTTCCAACGAAATAAAAATGTTAGGAGTAGGGGAGGGGTCTACCACGGATCTTCGAACTTTTAAATCCATCAAGCGAGAATGGCTTTGCAGATACTTTGACTTTTGTTGCGTTTATATGACACCCATTTTCCTACATCACATCCACCCAAACATCAAGTTTTTTATTGTCAGTAAAAAATAACTGATGTACATAAGGGTCCATCACTTTTCTCCAAAGGATTTAATAGCCTCCCCCGGTGCACACCTTTCAGATCCCTTTGCTTTGGAATGCAGCTGCGGTTGATTTTCCCGCGACAAACCAGCAATGGTCATAAAATCAACGTGCTATATCTGACATCAGCGTATCTCTCTTGATTGGGCTGTTTAAGGACTGGATCGGTTCTAATATATGCTACAAAACTTAAACAACGACTTCAACGGGTAAATCCAATGCAATTAGCGTAATAATATTTAACCGCGTTTTATTGGCGAATTATATTACAGTTTTATAGTCTTTATCCTGATTTGTAGTCTTTTGAATCACTGAAAACAATAATTAATATATTATTGTTTAGCAAATTATTACTTATAATCATGAGCAATGTTTAAAAGTATACATTGGTAAAAAGAATGTAGACTTCAAATAATGCAAGCAATTTTATTACTTTAATTATTTTGACTGCTTCAAATAATTGTTTCACAGAAAAAAATAAAGTGCACAGCTGCGTCATACGAAACTTTCTCGGTACATGAGATGCGTTCTGGAATCGCCGGTATCATTCGTTTTATACCATTTGATCAAATACCAAATTTATTTAACTCATTTTTTGGTTTAAAAAAAAAATTGATTTTCTCAAAAACAGACACTTTTAACATAATTGTTCAACATAAAAAAAAATTAATAAAATCGTTATAGCCGTTATTGAGAAATCAAATGTAATAAACATTTAAGAAAATTGTTATATGAAAAAAAAATTAAAAATGTTTTTTCAAAAATCGAAGTATGCTAATTTGTTTGACTTTATCTTTAGTAGAAAATTTTTGGAGTTCCCTTTATTTGTTGTCGAGACATTGGTGGTTTTACAAATAACCGTTAATCGATTTTTTTTTCCAAAAACTGAGTATGTAGGTTTTTTGACCCCATTCCAAGTATGCATAGTAGAAAAAAAAACCAAAATCCTTGAACCATTTTCGAGAAAATGAGTGAAAAGTGACTTTCACAAAAAAAAATATGTATGGCACTTCCCGTTATTTCAAACGATAAACCAAAAAAAAAGAGATGCCCCAAGATGTAACCCCAAGAACCTTAGTAATATCATATATGAACTTTGAAGCAAATCCGTCGAACCATTTCGCCGTACGGCGCCCGGACAGACAGACAGACCGACAGACGGCATTGGCGGACACACTTTTTGGACTTCTCTATAGTCGTAATATCATCCCTCATACTCAGTTTGAGTTCTCAATTTCCGAACGATCGCAATAACTTTCTCTGTAAGTGAACTATTAATATTTTGAAAATGTTTTTGTTCAGTGCACTGTAGTGCTAAAACCGTACTGGTTCTAGTTACAGCTTATCCGTCACACTTTCGCAAGACAAACTAATAGAACATATTTTATGCATATCTTCAATAAAAATAACGCCCTTGGATTCGAACATTCCACAGCCCCCTGATTAGCCGCTCACGTGTTATTTATTTCATAATTTAAATTTGTCATAATAAAAATTCATTCTATACAAGTTGCACACTTTTTATCACACTTAAAATGAAATAGACGTTTCCTAATGACGTGTGCACTGGCACTAAAACCACCATCAACAGCAAAGCGTACGCAGTACAGTAGCTGTCTGCCTTCCAATCTTTCGCTCGAAATCAAGATCAAACTGTACTGACAATTGGATTCAAAGAGGACGTGATGCGATTTGACAACAGCATTGGACTTGCAGAGCGCCATTATTAAATAACCTTCACATGAATTTCCATAGCCACGTTCAATTGACGTAATATGAAAGTAAAGTTAAATGGACAGCAAGAGTGGTTTGTTTGGAGCAAGTCTTTCTAGCCAAAATGCCAATATTAATGACTACATTCGGACACATGCAATTAACATAACAAGCTGAAAAGAGTGATAAATTAACCCAACGTCAGTACAAAAGAATATACTTTGGGTTTTGGCCAAAACAAATTAATTCCACAAGCTAAGAGCTTGTTTGTTGCCTATCATAAATTTATCGTTTAAAAGACCAATGACCAGTCGATACTCTTTGGTGCGGTGAATAGCAATAATGATTGAAAATGAGTATTGGTTGTTAATTTACTAATCTATCTAGTTGTGAACTTTTCAAAATAAAACAATTTTTAGCTAATTGCGTTTTGGTTTTGATTCCATTCATGTTTTTGTAAAAAAAAAGACTTTAGTTTCGCATGCCTTGAGGATTCAAAAAACCATTAAAAAAAGATGGAGAATTTTTGAACTTCGAACATTTCAACTAGGTAATTGCTACGTTTTTTTTTAGGGGAAAGTTGTTGAGGATCACTTAGTTTAAGAGTAATATATAGGTTCAGTGCGATTATTACAGTGCGAGATACTTACATATGGTCAATTAATGATGTTTTAATGTTATTATATATTTTCGCTGATTATTTTGTTGTTGGTGATTTACACTTTTACTTTATTTTGTTTCTAAATTAATTACATACATTTTGTTTTGGTATTACGAGACGAAATTTACAACCCACGCGCGGTGACCTCCACAGACGGACCATTGGAGATGCAGTAATATGAGATTGATACTATTTTTTTTTTTTGGAGTCAGAGCTCTTTTTAATGCGGCAAAAGCTACCAATTCGCCAACAAGGTGACGATAATTAGTAATTTCCCTATTTGACCTCACTTTTTTATAGGGACAACCTGACGTATACCTTGTCATTGTCTTATATTTAGGGGTATTGCAACGGCTTGAATTTTGGCTTATAGTAGCTTAAATGACTGAAGATCACTGACATTAAGAAATAAGTCACGGGATTCCACATTTTGATCAACACTTATATGGAACATAGTGCGTCTTTAAACTAAAAACTTAAATGCTGCTGATAGTCGACAGCCTTTAAGTTCTTGCGTAATCTAAGCCTTAAAGGCTTTATGAACCAAAACTTAACGTTAAGTATGTAAAATTATATAAAATATTATTGCCTAACCACGTAGAATCGAAAAAACAAACGTTTTTTCTACACTTGAAGCTACATCAGCAATTTTTTCATAATGTTCTTGAGCGACGGCCTATGACAACAGATTTCGTAATGACATTTCGACGACAAGAATAGTTTTTCTTATTGGCAAAACCATTCAATTCGGAAAATGCAAAACAAGAATGTTAAACATAAACACAACGAAAGTGGCATATTGACTTGAGAGTTAACTATAACACTTTCATTGTGTCTATGTTTAACATGCTCGAAGTTTTGCATTTTGAGACAGGCAAACTAAAATTGATCACAGTGGTTCAGCTGTTAGTGGGCTGAGGGGCTCTGTTTCAAATCCTCCTGGTATGGGATGTTATGGCCTAAATCTAGTACCAAACGTAATGTTCGAATCTTCGCCAAATTAGTACAAAATGTATTTAAAAAAAAAGGCTTCGAAACCTTTGACATTGTTTTAATGCGTTCGATATGTTATGAGACTTGATAGGTATCCAAATGAAAAAGTTAGTAAGGGATCATTTTCGGAGGTTTTGTTGATTTTTTTCCAAAATTTACAAAAAAATGCGCTGGAAGAACTATTTGGCTAATTGAAACAAATAAATTTTAAATCAGAACGGTCCAATTAACATTGTTCAACTTAGTTGAAATAACAAGAATTCGTTATAAGATAGAAATGGAAAACATTCCAGTAACGCATAGATACTTCTATATTCAAAATTATAATCTCATTGTAAAAATTAATACGATGATAATGATTGGTAAACTAGACAACATTACACTTACATATTTTATTACGTGCATACAATCAACAAGTGGACAAAATAACTTTCGATTGCATTAAGAAACGCGAAATAGGCTTCCTCAACATGCTTGAGTTACCACGAGTGGACTATGTAGCATTTTGCGTTAAGCATGCAATTTGGTAATTAAAATATTTGCAAGCGATTTTCATTCCACTGGAATGTAAATAGAATTTTGTGCTCATTCCACGCGTTCTAACTGATCCCATTTTGCTACCAAAGTCCAATAGAAGATTTAATTGTAACCCTATTCAAAGCTATATGTATTTAAAGAATTATACATTCGTATTAATTTCAACAAGTAATGCTATTAAATATAAGAAAAAAAAATTCTTCATATATTTTGTTATTTGATTGCTAAATTAAATATTCGTTTTTTTTCTCTTCAGTGGCCCTTGCATCAAATCATGGCCACGGACGTCAGAGCACCATAGTTCAGCAATGTTTTAGTGTAAAAGATAACACCAAATACTTTGGATACTTATGAAGCCTTTATGGTGCAGGGAAATAAGTCCCGGGAACTGAACCCATTGAGTAACTTAGTTCTCACTTAATTGGTTCCAAAAGTTCTCTATAACATTTTCAATGATTTCTGCCATATTTACTATCACCGCTACTCGCAGTGTATATATACAGCATTTCAATTAATATAGTTCATAGGATTTTATGTTACTCTTGCATAGAACTAATTTAAGTTTATGTTAAGCTTTGCGGATTTTTTGCCACGCGTGTGATATTCCACATTGTTGATCCGGGATTCCAAGATGGAGTCCAAAGGGCATTTGTGTTCATAGAGCTATAGCATGGAATGTGTGCTGGTAATGATGTTCTACTGTATGTAATGTGAATATGCAAATCTGTTTATAAACCCGACAGAAGCTCAGCTAGAAATTTATATGCATCCTTCTGAATTTGTATAATAATCGACCGAATAAATATTGTCATTAAGTTATTTACTTGGATATTCGACTTTACACTGATCAGAATAGAAAAATTCCCAGGTGATGTCACATTCTCCATCCTGTTTATATATAAACATAGATTAGGTGTTCTTTCTAAGGCCTATTCAACTATCTGCATATTAGATTGGCTGTATTGCCTTGACCCACAGCGATGTGTAATCAATTGACAATCATCATTACTGCGACCCTGTTCCCTCATCTTCAGATGTAATTGCAATAAACAAATAAATGGTGAACCTATGGAGTGATTGTTACTTAAGCACCTCAGGCCTGCGAAGACTGACGCGACGGCTTCATTATTATCGTAGCTCAAAGTACGACGAGAACTTATCTAAGTGCCTGTTTAGCTGCAATTAAAAATGCAAAAATCACGCTCATCCGCTTGTTGAATTCGCAAATTTCTGTTGTTTACGTTGCTTCCATCTTCCACATTTTGTTTTGTTTATTTTTTTTTTTTTGTGTTTGCATATATTACGTCTCGCGGAATAATACCGCTGGGGGCCACTTCGAAGCCGCTGGTGTGGCAAGGAGAATATTTCTTTTAATTAAGATACAGTGGGCGTTGTGAACATGTTTTGTGAGATTTTTATATGTTGGAATGCCTGCGAGGCGCGTAAACTGCTAAGCTAGGCTTCCCTCGGGCTGCAGGGGCTATACAATTGCCAATGGTGAGCAGTTGATAATTTACTTGTTAAACGTTAAATGCCAGCGCTATTCTCTTATGAATGCGTCTAATTAGAAATTATTGACAATTAGATGGCAAATAAGTATTGACTGGTTGTACTGACATGTGTAAGCTTGTTATGTAAATCGGATTCGGATCGGACCATCACGATGTGCGTATGTGTTTGTGTGTCTTTTTTTATAAGTCTACACATTGTGAGTTCTTGGACTGTAAGCTTATTTGGAAATGCTGAGATTTAAAAATGAGGCAATTTCTGGAAAAATGATATATATTTCCTAATCACTTCTTAAATTTTGTTATTATTTTTATAAGTCTGTTTTAAGTGAAGAAATATTGGCTCTGAATTTACTTAAAAAAAATTAAATTTACTGGCAACACTTTCTTTGTAGAGAAAGAAAATTTGCTCTTCCACAAGCAATGTCCCACAATTTTCGAAATTTTGGTCGCTTGGTTTGAAAGGACTCGTTAAGTACTTGACAAACGACATTGATGCATCGTACGTGAAGAGCTTTGTGTATGGCCAATTCCTTAAATTCAAAATTGTGTAGGACATATGTAGTCGTGGCTCGATAGGCAGCAATCGATTATGCCGAATGTGAAGGATTTGTTAGCTGCCTGACTGTCGATGTATATGACAATTTCGCTTTGCACTTCAGCTGTTTGGAGAATGAAGGTAAAATCAGCTTTAAAGAGCAGAGTTCCTATCCAAGGAGGTCATGAAATTATCTTATTCCCCATTTTAATTTCAGTTAAATCATCCGTAATTTTATTTTGGAAATTTTAAATTTTCAGTTTAGCAAATTTTGCCCGTGATTTATAAGATGATGAAAATACATATGTACTGATTGATGGTGAGGTTTGATTTTCAATAGGCTTTTTTGACAGATCACTCGTGACTCCTATCAAACTGCTTTGTAATTTTTGTTCAATATCGTTTGGCAAGTCATCATGGAACACACTATAACAGCATCTCCAACTTGTTCAGCTCTATTACGAGGCTACATGAATTTCCAAAGTTTGGGGTTATTTATCAAAATGAATTGTGGCCCCAAACTAAAAAAAACAAAAATGGCCCCAAACAAAATGAAATATGGCCCCAAAAATATGAAAAATGGCCCTAAATCACATACATTTTCATGTTGTTGTTTCCCATATACATTTTTGGGGCAATTTTTCATTTTTGGTTTGGGGCCATTATTCATTGGGGCGTGACACATTTTTGGGGCCACATTTTTCATACTTTTGGTGCCATTTTCATTTTGAAAACGAATTTTAATTTTTGGGGCCATTGTTCATTGGGGCCAAAATTCCTGTAGCCCTATTACGAAAATAAGCGTTCTGTGAGAAATGTTTTTCTTGCGAATCAAAGAAATTTTGTTCACGGGTGAAGCCCATTTCTGGCTAAATGGATACGTTAATAAACAAAAATTCCGTAATTGGCCTGCTTACATCCATTAAAAACAACGATATGGTGTGGTTTATGGGCTGGTTGAATCATTGGTCCGTATTTCTTCAAAAATGAGGCAAATCAGAATGTTACCGTCAATGGTAACCGTTATCGCGCCCTGTTAACGGACTATGTGCTTCCTGATATTCAAGTCCATGATCTCGGTGTGCTGTGTTTTCCAGAGCATGAAACAACGGACTTGTTAAAAAATCTTTTTGGTGAGCACTTAGTAAATGTTGTTAACATAATGTACTAAAAGCGCCGCTCTCTCTACAAATAGTTCACTGTTCATCTATGTCCGTAAGGGGTCAACTTTAGTTCCTGCTTCAAGCCGCTATAAAAGCAGCAGTTGCTACAAGACAGCATTACAACAAGGTCATAGCCATCTAATGGGCAACATTGATCGGAGGATCATGCTTTTAAATAAAGCAGTAAGGCTAATTCCGTAACACGTGCGTAATATGCTTACAACAATGTAGCTCTCAGTAACAAGTCAGGGCTTAGCTCTTAGATAAGTCAAAATATTTATCTTTCTTCTTGCAAATGTTCTAGGTGACCTAGATTATGAGAGAGGTCGGTGACCGACCAAAATCTTTGGAGCCGTTTTTAAGAAAATCAGTATTGTTAAATAAAAAAAAATTAGAGGAAAGGCTACAGTCCGCTTGGGGCGAACAGTATCATACCATAGCCATAACCCTATATTGCTCGAAAATAAAAAGGCGTTACGAATATGCTGGAATTTCATTTTACATGAAATTTATAAAAAAAAAAAATGTTTACAAAAAAAACGCCCCCAAAAAGTGGGCGTGGCCAAAAACTTTGTATGGGTAATATATTGGAAAAAAATATTAACTAAATATTTTGTTAAACATTTTTTTCGGTTTCTAAGAAAATTTAAAATTTCTATCTCCCTAACTTTAAAACATTTTTTTCTAAATTGTGGGCCACTCCCAAGGGCGAATTTAAAAAATTTTAACACTTTACCATTTCGGGACCCTGGGGAGTATAAGTTCTAAATTTCAGTTTCCTAGCATTAATTTAAAGGCCTCAAAAGTTGATACGGACGGACAGACATTGCTTAAGTCTAGTTTTTGTCCTGATTACTGATTTATACGTTTAGGGTCTACGACGAATATTAAGAGGTGTTACAAACTATGTGCCAAAATTAATATACTCTTAGGATAGGGTATAAAGATTACGGCAGCTACCTTTAGTTAGAAAGATAAGACAAGTAAATATAAATAAATAAGAACTATAAATAAGAGCTTTGAAGAAAATCCGTCGAACTTTCACCCGTACCCTTAGAAACAAACCAAAAACTCAAAATGTTAACAAAAACCAAATGTGCTAAAAATAATACCTCTTATATCATTGTTTATGAGGTAATGGACAACGAGCTACCACTGATTGCATGGGTAAATGAAATTCGGAAAAAGATACGACAAAAAATAATGATTTGACATTTAGTAAGATTTTTACCAAAGACAAGGTCTTGTTGTAAAGTCAATATTGCTCTGTACTTTTAGAACGGAACAGTTTCAAATCATCGACAAAAATAACACATTCTGAATTCAAAACCAAGTCCGAAATGTCATTGATA
Organism: Ferdinandea cuprea; assembly: GCA_963576555.1. Taxonomy (NCBI): domain Eukaryota; kingdom Metazoa; phylum Arthropoda; class Insecta; order Diptera; family Syrphidae; genus Ferdinandea; species Ferdinandea cuprea. The sequence goes on along the minus strand of OY754958.1, from coordinate 80,527,335 downwards.
ATTAACACGAAAAAAGAGGCCTAGATGACATCTCGGCAAAAGCAGAACAGTGGTCGGAGAGGTAGGCAAGACGGCTTCTCTCAACAGGATGTCGTACGGCGTATGGGGGGCAATAAGCTCTACAGAGTACGAAGCGGAGTACTCTAAAAAAATATGACCTTCCTCCTAAATGTGCTGCAGCCAAACCTGCACCACGCTAAGGGTGCCTCGGACACCTTTAGCCAACGATGTGCCGAAGGGAACATCGCTCTCCGACTAATCCAGGCGCCATGGGCAACAGATGGTAAGATATTTGGTTTAAATAGTAAAACCAGAGAGCTTATCTTAAGCAGAGGATATTTTAGACCAAGGGCAGCTCTTTATGTTGCTACAACGGCAGAGAGCTAAAAAAATTGTATGTGCATCGGCGTACTTTGCGGGAGACGATGACAAAATTCCTCCACAGCCAGTACAGGAACTCATCCATTACTGCCAAACCGTAAAAGTACAAATAATCTAGGGCAGCCGAGATACCAATAACAGAGGTCAGTCTTTAATAGAATATCTGTACAGTAATAATTTAGTCGTACTAAACAAAGGCAATAAGCCCACATTCCGAAATGCGATCAGAGAATAGGTCAAAATATTGTTGAAGACTGCCGTGTGTCCGGTGAGAAATCTCTTTCGGATCATATGCACATTAGATTCAACTTGAGGTGCAACAGCACAAACAAAACTCACAAACTGTAGAACATATATCACAAATTAAGGAGACGGAAGATGCACAATGTCGGCTTAATGACAATATCATTTCATCTTTTACTAGTAGCTGTAAAGTGAAATGCACTGTGGTAAAAATGTGCGTACCGTGGTAGAACGAGAACCTAGAGCATCCGTAAAAGAGCTAGAAAACTTTTCACTAGCGCTAAACGCACCGGTAAGTGGGACCAATACAGATCCCTTCTTACCCTGCATATCAGAAAGGCAAGTCCACAGAAGGAGCACTTTTGAATTTCACAGAGCAAATCAACCGTGTTTTTAGTTCCGAAGAGGTTGCACTGTGGGCTTTTCTGAACATAGAGGGTGCTTTTGACAACACAGGATATAACTCTATATCAAACGCGTCGAACGCTTTCTGGGCCTGCCGCCGCATGTATGGAAAAACCTGGGGTATCTCACCAAAGATCTACATGGATCTACACAGCAATGATCAGGCCCATTATAACATACGCCTCTATTATATCGTGGAAGAAAACCACTCGAAAGTCCGCAATAACCAAACTAAATGAGGTACAACGGCTCGCATACATTGGTATCCCCGGTGCCATTAGAACCTGTCCCATGGTCATTGAAGCTCTAATAATATATATAATATGCAACACTGCAAGGTTAAAACAATCTAAAGAGCAAATTATTGATAAACACATCGAACTAATGCAACTATTGGAATCCCCCGAATTAGACATGATCTGCGCGGTAACATATCGTATAAAAAAAACGCTATGCGTTAATAAAGGTTTCGCTACTGAAATCACAAACAGAAAAGCATGGATTGGAAACCAAATTTGCCACAACGGCCTAATGTGGTATACGGATGGTTCCAAAATGGTCTCTGTCGTGGGAGCTGGAATCTACGTACCCAAAAAAAATGTCTTAATACCCATTCGAAAAAGTCGCAGCGTATTTCAGGCAGAGCTCCACGCCATTAAGGAATGCGCTAACATAATTTACAGGTCAAGTATTTATTTATTCGAGGATAGCCAAACAGCTATAAAAGCCCTTAGTTCGCCAATTATTGACTTCAAATCAGTACTACACTGCTTTCAAACTCTTTAGGCACTCAGTACCAGGAACAAAACCAAAATCTGGTGGGTTCCGGGACACGAAGGAAGTGAAAAAGCTGACGAATTGGTTAGAAAAGGCTCGGAGACCCCTTTTATAGGACCCCAGCCCTTCTGTACATTAAACAAATCAGCTATTGATTTGAAATTATAAAGTTGGGAACACAAACCGTGTATCTCTTACTAGGAAAGCATCCCAGGTCTTAGACAGACCAAAAAGATAATTCAGATACCTAACCGGTCATAAGAGATTAAGATATCACTTGTACTTGATAGCAACTAAGAATAGTCGACTCTCCGGAGTGCCGACTTTGTCTTGAAGAAGACGAAACCGCAGAGCACATCATATATGAGTGCCCGGCCCTATACGGAATTAGAAGGACAACTTTTCTTAGAGAAGTAATAAGCACTGATGCTATAAAGAATTCTTCTTCTGAACGTAACACTACCTACAATAGGAAAGTAGAGGCGCTACTCTCCTTACCAATATTTTCTGACATTTAGCACAAAAGATCTTTTAGATCGGGTGCATTCCATTCGCATCGACGAGTTAGAAGCTAAAAAAAAATTGTGTCGGTGTAAATGTGATCCCTTATTAAGTTCTTTAAGTGGGTCTACAAGATACAAAGCCTTGTTGAAACTGAGAGAAATCTTCAAACAGCTTGGGTATGGTCGTCCCAAACGTTTTACAAACTGGACGATATATCATTACCTGGTATTGCCATTATTGATGCAGTGTGATGATTTTAAGCGAGTTTCAGAAATTTAGCTTAGAAGGCACTGTTATGATCAGAAAGGCTGATGGAGAGGTGTATATTTAATTTTACTTTGAAAATAAACCGCCATATAATAAACTTTTCATCTTTGATTTAAATGCTTGTATTTATATAGATTTGTAGTACTTGGTAGAAGACATGAAGTACGACTTAAAATCATTCCCTAAACATTTTTTTCAAATCTTAAGGCAGCAACTTTGTTTGTTGTACAAAATGTTTACCACATTTAATTTAAGTACAAGCTTATATTTTGCCCACGATTTTTTAAGAAAAACAAAAATGGTTTAATCTAGATAAATAAAAATAGATTGGATCCATTTTTTAATTTTTTTTTTTCCAAGTAATAGCTTGAAACATTTTTTTTCGTTAAAATTCAGAATTTCTTATTATTCTTCTTTCTTGCACAAACAAATGGAACGGAACACAATCAAACAAGTTAATGAGTATACCAATACCAAACACTGCTAAAAAAAACGCGATCATTCTGTTCTGTGTCTATTGTTGACATAACTAATGATTCGAATAATACAAACAAGAAACATTCAAATATTTGGACATTTTAAACTTGTATAAACATCACGAAGTTGAATTGAACCTCAAAAGAAATGCCGACTTGTGCTTTAGCACTTAGCAAGTACTTTTCGCAACAAGACCATTGTAAGAGCCGGCCAATAATTGTTTTATTTTTACAGTTTGACATTTGATTACATCAACTCAATCACTAGAAAATGTGACAGAATCATTAATCAAAATACGCAGAAGATATGCATGTAGGTACGTACCTCAAGAAAAAGTGAAGTGTATTTTGAAACGTAACTGCCATGGAAAAGCAAAGAAACAACTGAAATGACATGTTTAGGTACATAAATCATGTCTAAGGCAGTGCTACAAAGTTCATTGGAGAGTTTTTAATTTCAATCGTGATGTCGTTTCCCAATCTGGGAACTATATTAAAAGTCGAAGTATTATGGTAGCACTCAACAAGAATGGGTTTTGATCGTTGATTGATTGATGCACTTTCGGCTGCAGCAGCAGATAATTAGAGAAAGTGGTCATGTTAATGTCTGATGAGAGATTGCACTTAATGTTTAAAGGTCTTTCGCAATGTATTTATTACGTTTTATTTTATTACTTCAGGACTTACTACACTTAAGAGTACACAGCTAAAGAAAGAAGAAGAGGGTAGTGGGAAAGGAGAGCAACGAAATCACACCACACCACCCTCGGGGCAAAAGAAAAAGAGAAGCAGAGTCCTTTTTTTATTTAATTCTATAGAAAAATGTGGAAAAACTCTGCTTTTTAGGTATGATCTACTTATGTAGGTGGATCTCTTGGTTAACAAGGTGCCATTTAGAGGACGAAAAAAGTACGAACTTTTCAACTGTCTTCGCGAAATGTTAACCATTTGTGTAAATATTCACTATTTTTATGCGCCACCCGAATATATTTCCATTGTCTTCATGTTTAATTAGCTTTTTTTATTTGAAACGACAGTTGGCAGCTGCCAGCTTCATGTTTGAAAAGTGAAAAAAACCGCGAACACAAATCCTTTTATGACAGTCGGGCGTGTATAAATTTAAATGTGAATAACGTGTATAGTCTCAGTCTCAATCGATTGTTGTCACCTCACATTTTGAAATATTTCGTTTTAGGAACAAGTTAAGACTTTCCGTCCAACGTCCTAATAACAAGCAAAAAATGTGCGAAATTCCACTGTCATCAACAAACCAAAAATGTATATAACAACTGTTCTATATTAAATAGCGTGTTAACACATTTTGATTGTCTCTATCTCCATGGCGATCTAGAACTAAGGAAACCTGAATCCATTTATAGACAAATTGCGCTTGGTTTGACACGTAACAATTACGAAACACATCATGAAACCTTAGAATGAAATTAATTTTTGCATTCGCTGTCAACGCGGATCACATTACCACGCTCTAAGCTTACTCTAGCGTTTCTTGTCGATGGTTTTGGTTTTCTAGTGTATATAGATAGATATGACGCACGTTGCTTCTTCCTGCTGCCACAACTTCAGTATCCAGTTCAGACAGCCAATTGTGGAGCGAAACTTTTCCTGCTTTGGAGAACCTGTCCCCATAGTCAACTGTCAACAGATAATACATTTTTAGATTCACCACTCTGACACTTGGTTGTCACCGATCTGCTGCCACACACGCATGATCATTTACAAAAGCCAGAGTCATCTATCTGTAACATGATATAGATGCACAAATACAATCCGGATGAACCGGGTGCAACGATGGTCGCAGCGGGTATCTTATCGGAGGTAAAAGATGCCCCAGCACTAGGATACCCATCGTGGGATTTCATCTAATTTTCCTTCTCTTAGTGATGATGACCATCTTGTGGAAACTTTTACCAATTTTCATTGTGAACATGCCACCACATGAGGTACACTTTTCCGTTTGCCAAACCTGCAGCAAGTGGCACGCCTCCTTTCTATTTCTGCTTCCGAGTTCCATTTGGAGCTGCAGTCGAGGAATTTATGTGGTGATCGTATCCACCAGCACTGAGCGCTTGCCATTGCCATATACAATTTGGTATGTGTGTAATTTGTGATATAAGAAAGATGGCTGTGAATGAGCGCGCGCAAACAACAAACAATCCATCCTTAATGGGAGAGAAGAGCTTGAAGAGAAACAGGAAATCGTATTATGGTGGTGTGACACTATTTCAGTTGCGCACTGATGGTTGCATGATTGCGTTGCGTGGTGCAGAGCCGCAAGCAATTGTTGCAATTATTTCCAATGCATGTTCGAAAATAATAATTGAAATATTTTTTGTTATACTTAGATTTTGAAACAGATCAAGTTCTAATGACGTGCGGAATTGCGTTTAATTTTGACCAAAATAATAATGGAGGTACATAATGAAGAAGACTGGTCACCGGAAATGCCGGTGGAATTTGAGTAATTTGCTCATATTATCCGCATGAAGGCACAATGAAGACTTGACGTAGAAAGTGGAGTTGTGGTTGATTGAGCATTGTTAAAACTAGATTTTTAATGTTTTCTCCCAAACAGTATCTAATTTTAAAAATGCTTCCTAAAATAGGGAAGGTACCCATCAGGCAAGCACCTCTGGTCATTGCTCATTGAAATGTCACTAAAAAATAAATTTTTCTTACAATATCTCTCAAGATCTAAATAAAACACACATCGGGAGTAGAAAAAACCCGGTAATATTAAATGTGAATTCATCGGCCGCTGCAAAATCTGTTGAAGTTATAGAAACGCAACATTTGTTCATTCAGCTAATAGACATCATATAAATCGTCAAATGAAACTTTCCGTCCAACGAATTATCAATTAATAGCATTTTTGGAAAATGTAAGCATTAATCGTTGCACGAATACATCTTAATTCGGATTCACTTATTCAGTTATCAACTTATAACCTTTCTGCTTAGTGATAAGGATAGAAATTTCTGTAATTAAAGTTATGAGTTTTTCTTTAGTTATAAAATAATAAATAATATATTTAAGGTTCTTATTTGTCAATAGATTTTAATGATTTGCTAACATGAAATAGATTTAGGTTTTCCCAATTTTAAAAAGCAAAACCGTCTGATATAAACTTTAAAGAACGATCCAATTACCTCTCCCATTGTGAAAACAAATTGGTTGCATTGCTATTTAATCTTCTCAAATTAATCTTCAGAGTCGCTTTACTCACAAATTGAGGATTATGGCAGATGTGCCTATAGCCGCCACATCTTCGAAATTTAGATTAAAATTCTCTCTAGTTTTCTTGTCATCCAGGTTGGATCACAAAATTTTGGATATCTGAATATCCCAAGTGCGAACATTTCAAGTCGTCTATGATCGACAAATGTCCTAAGCTGAAAGGAAGTCTCTACACCGCGCAATTACGACACTGTACAAAAAACATGCTTTGACAGCAGGAGTAAACCATTTTGCTCGAATTAGAAGTTCAAAAATCCTAGGACGTCGAAAAATCCACCTTAAAAAAATTTGATCAGTTGGTATTGTCATGTTTAAAGGACCCTACGAACATCGTTAAAAAGGCAAAGTCAAGCACGAAAGAAGCGGGTGGAAAAACTCTTGAATCTCAAATATGCAAAAAAAAAACTAGCATTTGATTGGCCTAAACTGAGGAAAACCGAAAGAAGTTCAAACGAGACAGAAATGACTGCAATGTCCACATTAATCGTGTCAAATTCTCCTACGACCAAAAGTTGATGTAAAAAATACTACAAAGCCCCACCGTAAAAACTTTTGGTGGTTTGTGAAAAACATCAAAAACTCGGCCTCTTCATTTGCTCAACACGCATTTACAATGACATTCCATCTGTAAGCTCTTAAGACAAAGCCAATCTGCTTGCTGCTCATTTTGCGGCTAGGTCAAAGCTCCCAGATTGTGCTTTGGCTCCCCCCTGTAGCGCGTAGAGCGTCAACTTATGAAATATCTTGAATCCGGAAAACTTCTTAATGAGCGGCAGTACGGTTTTCGCAGCAACAGGTCCACAGGTGATTTGATGACTTATCTAACCGAAAAGTGGAACCAATCTATTCACCATGGTGGTGAAAGCAAGGTTGTTGCGCTTGATATTTCAAAGGCATTTGACAGAGTTTGGCATCAAGCTCTCTTGTCGAAAATGTGTGCATTTGGGATCGATGTTACCCTTCTTCAATGGACTAGAAATTTCCTTTCGGAACGCTTAATTCAAGTAGTGTTGGACGGTTGTCATTTTTATAAATGATCTCCTCTCTGTTACTTCTAATCCTATTCATTCCTTCGCCGATGACAGTACCCTCAGCTTTACATATTCGTTTCCTGGGCAACGCCCCTCATCTTCGGGCGTTGAACTGGAATGGCAACGTATGTTAACCTCATTAAATTCCGATCTCGGCAGCATACTAAAATGGGGTAAAACCAACAGAGTGGAATTTAATGCTTCCAAAATTCTTATTCAATAATTCTTTGCCATTATCCATGGATGGCACTTGCATCGCTGAAACCGATCGACTTTCCATTCTCGGTATGTGTGTTAATGACAACCTTCATTGGAATGACCACATATTCGACGTCGCCAAGAACGCTGCGAAATGTCTAGGCTTCCTTAAGCGATGCAAGAAATATTTCACTCCTTCTGATCTGGCAACAAATTTATAAGGCGTTACATACATTTAAAACCAACGTGCAGCTGTATCTCCCTTTTCCTAATCATTCACTTCTCTAATGCCCGCACTGTGCTACTTCATTATAAGGGTATCCAAAATCCCTTTAGTGCGCGTATATTATAAAAAAAAATAACGAATTTATCCGAAACGGGAAGTCCTGAAGATAGAAGTGAAAACATTTTTTTGAAAGCTCATCTGCAAACTCGCTGTTTCATGTCAAAAATTGGAGATTGCCCCTTACTCTAAAACGATTTTTTTCCTAAAAGTATGTCCGCAAATTATATCCCAGAACATTGGAGACTGTTAACCAACAAGTAGACCTGTTTAATTGAAGCTAATATGTCCCCAAAAATGTTACGTTAACATTTTGTTATATTAAGTTATTTATAATTCACCATGAAACTTGTCAAGTTACAACTTTTAGCTAGTTACGTCAAAAAGAAAGGTCGCTGAAAATTACTACTACTTAAAAACGATGCTGAAAAGTCGTTTCATTATAAATTTTCCAACATCTTGTGACCTTGAATTGAGGTCGCGTAATTATTCTCATGTTCCGGAGAAAATACCTGCTCCGCTCTCTCCCCCCACTGCTTGGTTATTACGCACATACCCGTACTTATTGAATGCATTTCTTTTGTGCGGCCGGTGTGCACTCGTATCAGGTTTTTTCTCTTCGATTTCGGTGTTCACTTTTTGATGATCCCAATCACACCACCACGAATGTTTAAAAAGACTGCAATGATGCCGAAGAATAAGAAATCACCCTTGGGTGACCCGCAAGGTGCACCTGCGTACGTTAATACATTCTACCAGTTTTCAGTAGAGTTCCAATTATATATGTACATATGCATTCGCTGTGCGCGAATGAAAGTTTTCACTTTTTTTATGCCCGCTAGAAATATGGTTGTAATGATTTTTTGTTTTTTTTTTTTTTTGTTAATAATTTTATTTTGTTTTCAGTTTTTTTTTTGCGATGGTCAGCACGTAATTATCTGCGATTTCGTTGTTAAACATTTGCGTTTTCACTGCGAGGTAATAATAATTCGCTTGGAGAAATGGAAACGCAAACGCGCAATCTTTTCTGATAGCTAGCGGACGACGAACGCGCAAAGAAATGCGTGTATAGAGAGTTAATTATCGGAGAATTTTTATTGGTGTCGGACAATGATGAGATGTTCGTTAAGTGAGGCGATTAACTCCTCATTAAATGCAAATAGGCAAGGTTTTGTTTCGTTTGATATAAAGTAGTAGTTTTAAGCTTAAGTACCTTCAAACAATTGGTACCGTTTTTTTGGTATGACGAGAAGGCAAAAATCGCACAGTAAACATGGCAGAAATATGTTTCACATGATATTCCTTCAAATATCAAGGGCATTGGTTCTAAGATCTGCAATTCAATTAAGATTTAACTTTTCGATTTAGTGCTTAAAAGTACCACGCATCAGGAAAGCATGGTTCATGGATAGTTCAAATTTATCAGGTTCTGTGTAAAAAATCAGCAGTAAGATACAATTGCAATTATCTCCGTGCTTAGGTTAGGTTAGGTTGAAGTGGCAGTCAGATAGAAGTCTGACTCACTTAGACCAATATAGGTCCATTGTGATACCACGTGGATCTGAAGTTTCTGCCTACACGTTGAACAATTTTGAGGAGCTAATAAAGCGTGAGAGACATTTTGGGTCGGTTGAGTTTAGATCATTAAGATCATTATAGAAGAAGGCCCCCATATGGAGGTTTCGCTTTCGAGAGAGAGCAGGGCATGCGCAGAGAAGGTGTAGAGTAGTCTCCTCCTCTTCCTCATCCAAACAGCTCCTACAGAAGTCGTTGTAATAGGCACCAAGCCTTGCTGCATGCCTGCCTAACAAACAGTGTCCAGTTATGACACCAATTGTAGCACCAATGTGCGATCGATTAAGGGTAATCAAGCTCCTTGAGCGTCTTGGATCCAGCCTAGGCCAAATCTGCTTCGTTGTCAGACAAGTAGTACCATTTGTCCATCTGTGATTAGTTTTTTCTAATGCATCCAGTTTAAACCAGAGCTTGCACGTGGAAACTGGTGTGCCTAAGGAGCCCTTTTCAGGCAAGATTGAGAGGGTAGTTCCAAGTTTGGCGAGTTCGTCGGCCTTGCAGTTACCCGGAATGTCCCTATGCCCCGGCACCCAACAAAGGTGAATGTTGAACTGCTCAGCCATCTCCTTTAGAGATGAACGGCAATCTAGGGCTACTAAAGAGTTAATAGAGACAGAGTCCAGACACTTGATGGCGGCCTGACTGTCCGAAAAGATTCGAATATCCTTTACGGATACCATATTCTTTCTTAGCCAGGACAAGACTTCCTTTATCGCCATAACTTCCGCCTGGAAAACACTACAATGATTAGGAAGACGGAAGGAGAGACTGAGATTGAGCCTGTCTGAAAAGACACCTCCACCCACTCCATCATTTGTTTTTGAACCGTCCGTGTAAAAATGGATTGATTCTTCTTCCGGCAAGGCATCCTCCCAAAAGGATCTAGGGGGGATGGATATCTGGAAGTTTTTGTCGAACAGCAGTTGGGGTGTGGTGTAGTCTATATTCCTAGAAGGGATTCTGAGTATGTTCAGAATTGCAGAGTGGCCGATTTCACTATCGGCCCATTGAGAAGTTGCTTTGAGGCGAGTGGCCGTGGTAGCAGCCGTCTGTCTGCTAAAGATGTCAAGGGGTATCAAATGGAACAGAATGTCGAGTGCAGCTGAGGGAGTGGTGCGAAGCGCTCCGCCTATGCATAAACATGCTGATCTCTGGACTTTGCCCAGTTTATCGCGATTTATCGCTTTCTCTAAGGCAGTCCACCAGTCAATTGTTCCATACGTTAGTATCGGTCTTACAACCGAGATATATAGCCAGTGAGTAATTCGGGGTTGTAGTCCCCACTTGTTTCCAATAGCTTTTTTGCAAGAAAAGAGTGCCACCGTAGCTTTCCGGACTCTTTCTTGTATATTAGATTTCCAGTTGAGCTTCCTATCCAGGATGAGGCCTAAGTATTTGGCCTCGTCAGAGAAGACTAAGCTGGTACCCCTGATTGAAGGGGGGTCAACTCGTGGGATTTTGTATTTCCTAGTAAAGAGGACAAGTTCGGTTTTGTGGGGATTGACGCCCAGACCACAACCGTCAGCCCATCTTATTAGCTTGTTAAGAGCATTTTGTAGGAGTTCTTTTAAGGTGTTAAGGTGCTTCCCCGATACGGCAATAGCAACGTCATCTGCATAGGCAATCACTTTGCAGCCCTCTCCTTCCAGGATAACAAGCAGTTTGTTCACCACAAGATTCCAAAGAAGTGGGGATAGGACTCCTCCTTGCGGGGTTCCCCTGCTGACAGATCTTCTGGCGGAGGTCATACCCAGCTTTGAGTTAATAATCCTACTGGTTAGTAGTTGATTAATGAACTCGCTAAGTGTGTTATCCACTTTTAGATCCGACAGTGCAGTTGAGATCGCGGATGTATTGACGTTGTTAAAGGCGCCTTCTATATCGAGGAAGGTTACCATTGTATACTCCTTATGGTGAAGGGAATATTCAATTGAACGTACTAACGAGTGTAGGGCTGTTTCTACAGATCTGCCTTTGCAATAGGCATGTTGGGAGGTAGACAGCAGCCTTTTGTCAATGTTGGTACGAATATGGATATCTATCAATCTTTCTAGAGTTTTTAGGAGAAATGATGATAGACTGATGGGTCTGAGATCTTTTGGAGTGACATGGGAATATTTGCCAGCTTTGGGTATGAAAACCACTTTCACTTCTCTCCATAACAGCGGAATGTGGACCAGTTCAATACAACTTTTCAGAATTAACTCCAACACCGGAAGAATAATATCTGATGTTTTTTGTAATTCGGCTGGTATAATGCCGTCTGGTCCCGCCGATTTATATGGTTTGAAGCTGTGTAGCGCCCAAAGTAGCCTATCCCTGGTGATTAGATCATTAATGTTGGTTATGTGAGTCCTTGCCCTGTTTGGGTTCGTACTACTTATAACATGGGAGCTGCCTGGGAAGTGGGTATCTAATAGCAGATTAAGCGATTCCTCGCTAGACGTAGTCCAAGAGCCATCCGATTTTTTGAGACAGCTGGGCATCGTTGGATTTGTAGAGAGGATTTTCCTTAGCCTAGAACCTTCGGAGGTATCCTCTATTTTGCTACAGAAGAGTCGCCACGATATTCTTTTGGCTTTCCTCAATACTTTTTTATAGGAATTGAGGGATACTTTGTAGGCATCCCAGTCAGAATCTGTTCGTGTGGCCTTAGCTTTATTGAACAGTTTCCTGCAGACATTCTTAAGTGGGCTCAATTCCGATGTCCACCAATGCGGCTTACGCTTGCCTCTCGGTCTAGTGAGAGGACATGAGGAGGACAATGCTTTATTTAGAGCCATAGTGAGTTCCCTGACTTTATTATCAAGCTCGTTGGTGTCATGAGGGGGACATAATAGCATAGAGCTCACTGAATGCCATAGTGAATCTCTGTACAGGAGCCAATTTGTCTTGCGGTAGTTCCGGAAGGTTGATTGGCGGGGAGGGTCATCATTTAGACTGAAAACGAGTGATCAGACGAGACTTTCCAATTACCAATCAATTCAATGATTCCGTGCTTAAATTCAATTCAAAAAAATTAATCTTCGGAAAACCAAGCCGATTTATTGTTAAAATATTAGAACAACTAGATGAAATCATTAAGAATAGAAAAATAAACAAAGTTTTATTAACGTCTGTTTCTTCAGATAACATACGCTCGGGACTTGAAAAAATCGTAGTATAAACTCAACTAATGTTCGCTTAACAGCTTTACTGCTCTTGCTATCAATAGGCTCATGACGAGGAATACGCGTTTAAAGTTTTACATTCGAAGCTCGAGAGTGTCAGAGAGCCCGCCGTTTACTCTTGAAATTTTCCGAGAATATTTTTAAGATATTGTACTTTGAAAAAATGCAAAAATGGTCCCAGATACCCTCGAATCTGAGTTGTAGATGTTAGCAGATGTGTCAATCTTAAGGATATCTAATGAATTTGTGGATCGCGACTGTATTATATGAATTGTGAATTTTGACCTATAAAAAGTTTTAGGCAATGCTTCCTTTTTGGGGAGTTTTTTTTTTTCAAAAATTGTTTTTTTTGTTTGTTTTTCATAGAAAACGAAATATGTAGAGTGTCATCCTTCGTGTTTTTAACGCTTTTTTCATTGAATGCGATATAGATCATCATACTGTTCGCCCTAAGCGGACTGTAGCCTTTCCTTACGTAATCGTCAGGATAGTAAAATTTATTGAAATAGCGGAAAAGTCATTAGGTTTTGGAGTTCGGAAGTGCCCTTTAAATAGGTTAGAGATATGCAAAAATACGTGCTTCTTATAGTGGAGTATTTATTATAAGTTTCATCAGAATACGAAGAAAATATATTTACCTTTAATTTAAAAGGGTTAGGGGAGCCGCTTGACGAAATTATTAACACAATTATCTAATGATTTGTTTATTTTCGACAAACATACAAACCGTTAAATTAATACCACTGATTGTTTTGTTAATATTGTAAAAAATAAACCTTTAAATGAAAAAGTGGCCGTTGAAAGTGGGTCGAATTTGAGAAAATCAAGAACTTAGTGTTTCATCCCAACTTGCTTCCTAAAACGGGCGTTTGGGATCAAATCTAAATTTACGTAAGCACGTGTCTAATTATTTTCCATTTCCATCGGCATGTAAAATTTCAGATTATAATATTAATATTTTTTTTATTTATAACCCCTTCTCAGGGGAGTAGGGTGTCCCGAAATTTCTCAAACCCCTATCAAATAACATTGTATTCAAAGATAAAGTGGGTAAACATGTAAAGAAAATGTTAGTTTAAAATCACAACATAAGCTAGCTTCCACATATGTTCGAACTGTATTGAATTAGATTATTAGAATTCGATAATAGTGAAGTTATTGTTAATTAATTGTAACCATATGAATAGAAGAAACTTCTAAAAACCCATATAAGTTTAACAGCACACTTACCTAATTATTGGATTGCAACTCCTCAAATTTATTCCGAAAAGAAACAAACGAAATTCGTCAAAAAAAAACAAAAAAAAACAATTATTATCAAACAATCAAAATACACTTAATTATAGCCCGTGCGCAGACATACCAATTTAGTATGCTATTGGCGCTTCTTAATGTGTGCTGCTTTTTTATTGCACACTCGTAGACATTGCTCCAAATAAAATCACGCAGTGGCGTTTCAATATTTCCATCTTGTGGTGGTTTGGTATGCAACATTTGCTGCGAATTGAATTAATCCTAAAATATTTCCTCACACAGTGGCAAACTGTGAAAGAATTCGCGCATAATGTTGCAAAGACCCGAACGGACAGACAAACAAACATGGGACTTTCTTTTTTGACACGCAAAGTGATAATTCATTGATTGTGATTTTATAGGCAAAGTTACGCAAAAGTTAAGGAAAACCAAACACAAAATTGTACCACGACTGTTTGCAGCGATGTTACACAATTCTGCCAAGAAAGAGTTGTGAAGCAATTATGTGCTTTCTTCTGTCTTTTTATTATGATTTTATTATTTTAATTGAGGGAACGCGAGGTTTACGTATCGAATTTCCGCATAGATAAGCAAATAAATACCCAAGTTGTTGCATTTTTGTTCTATAAGTCGCAAAATACGTTTCTGTGTTTATTGAAAGGCAACTACTATAACCTAATGAGACTTTATTGAGTTTTACGTCTAGTTTTCTGGGGTTGTCGAAAAGTTTATTTACCTCATTATGATTAGTTAAACATATGGAACGCGATGCTTCCGAGTTCTGCTTCAAAAAGGCAAATTAAGTCTTGAAATCAACTAAATGCAAAGACTACGGTATTTATTCGATTCTGTATATATAAGGATAGGATAAATGGAGGAAAACTAACAACCAACAATTCCTATCAGTTGTAGACACGTGGATTGTGAATGCAGTTCGAAATTAAATAGGGTGGGGGACGAATCGCTCTCTCATATATTCGCTTTTTTCTTTAAATGCATCTACCGGGTGCCAATATCTGCAGATACAGAGCGATACAGATCCCCTGAACTGTTAAACGCGCCAAAGATATTTCTTCAAAGTTCTTCTGAAAATGTAAAGCCGTATAAATTGCCAAAGCTCGTTTCGAGATATATGCGTTTAAAGTTGGTGCATTTAGAGTTCTTAGAACCTTCTGATCATATGCGGTTATACTTTTTTTACAGAGAATTCATTGGAACGATAAAAAAGGTGGCACTCAAACAAAACATTTTCCAAAAATGTATGCACGTTTAAAAGGTATATGAGTTAAGTTTTGTATAGCTAAAAAAATAAAGGTACTGAAATACTTTTGCTCTCAGTTGCATATTAGGGTATTCACACAATTTTTCTGTTCTATTCGGTTTGTTTTACAGGGCTCGTGGGCCTATTAGGTGTGTTTGGCGATTCACCATGAAAGACTCAAAATTTAATATCCAATATAATTCAATATAAAAATAGTTATTTTTAGAATAATATGGTGTTACAGGAGATAATTATTGAGCTACAGGATCTTAGAAATCTAGAAACTTGTACTTACCTCGAGGGCTTGACTGCTGAAAAGAGCTCAAACTACTCACTTTGGAAAGCCTTGAAGTCCATAAGTTAACCCAAAATGCACTAAGAAAAGCTAACGGCGAATGGGCAAAAGGGGACAAAGAAAAAGTGGATTTATTTGCCGAGCATCTAGAAGAAACATTAAACGAAGAACCGAATGTTAATACGGCATCCGACAAATATAAAGTCAAAGCCGTTTCTATGTCCGAGCTTCGAATGACAATAACAAAGTTGAAAAATTACAAAGCACCAGGATACGATG
The DNA here is from genome assembly GCA_963576555.1 of Ferdinandea cuprea. Classification (NCBI taxonomy): domain Eukaryota; kingdom Metazoa; phylum Arthropoda; class Insecta; order Diptera; family Syrphidae; genus Ferdinandea; species Ferdinandea cuprea. The sequence continues at coordinate 80,511,681 of OY754958.1, read as the reverse complement.
TAATCAATGGAGAAATTCTAAAGGAACTACAGCAAAAAGCAAGCTGAGACTTTCATATGTATGTTCCAAGACAATAGAAAGTAGCCGAAGTCATTATGGTTCCGAAACCGGGGAAAAGTATAAATGATAAGAAATCTCATAGACCTATTTCGCTACTGCCGATAATATATAAGGTTTTCGAGAAACTCTCAACGTTGCCTTACAATCGCGTAAGAGAGGCAGGCCTGAAAACTCCTGCATCACACAAATGCAGAAACATCAGCATTTTATTGGCCTCAATGATGAAGTGATCCAAAATCGGGAGGCCTGCAGATATTTTTTGAGATCGAACCCGCTAACCCCCCAGGGGGACCAGTAGGCATGCAGTGAAGTGGGAGGGTTATTATCCCTATAATGCTGATCACAATCTCGTCTTTAAATGAAGAGAAGAAGATTGAAGAAAGACGATTGATACCAGATCATCAATTCGACTTCCGTGTCAAACATTCCATAATCGATCAGGTGTATCGATTAACGAATGAAATTGAAAAAGCTCTAGAATGGAAAAAGATTTGCTTTAGCGCTTTTCTCGACGTATCGCAAGCCTTCGATAAGGTACGGCATGATAGCCTAAGGTATAAGCTAAGGACAATCCTACCGGGGAAATTATACAACATACTGAAATCCTACCTTGAAAACAGACTTTTTTGTGTTAGACATGAGAGTGAATTCTCGGAATTCAAAGAAATCCACGCCGGTGTTCCGAAAGTAAGCGTTCTCGGCCCAATCTTATTCCTGCTTTACACAACAGATATACCACAAGATGAAAGCAACGTTCGCAGACGATTCGGCTATCCTCACAATGGATGCCATTCGAATCATCAATGGAAAAGCTCCAAAGGGCTTTTAACAAAGTATGCGAGTGGACAAAGGCCTGGCGAATCGTCCTTAACGCGACCAAGTCGACGCATGTCAATTTCACATACAAAATGATAAACAACTAACCTGTTGTACGGTACAAATACAATACGCAAACAAGTCAAAATAGCTAGGAATGACTCTAGACGCGGAACTTAAGTGTTAAGAAAAAGCGCCAACAGCTCGAAATCAGACTTAGATTGGCTACTCGGAAAATATTCGAAGCTAAGCGTGTGCAACAAACTGCTCCTGTATAGCAAGTGCTAAAACCATCTTGGACTTACGGAATACAACATTGGGGTTGTACCAAACCAAGCAATATGGCTATAATAGAATCATTAGAAAACAAAAGGCTAAGAGCAATCGTAAAAGTTCCATGGTATATTGGGAAAATGCATCATGGACCGTTCGACCTGGCGCCATAAGGAAAAACCGTATGTAATGGCGGTATTAGTAGTTGCGTTCGTTGGAAAGCTACCAAACGCGAATTAACACTACAGAAGCGTAAAGGTTGTTAAGGTAAATTTGTCGTAGTTATCAAAAAAAATGAAAAAATGAGATGAACGAATTTCATACTACTATGAGCGCGCGCGCGTTTAGTCCGTAGGCAGATTTATTTACAGTCAAACTTCCATAACTCGAACTTCTATAACTCGAACTTTCTATAACTCGAACTAAATCGAGTGTCAACATTCCATAACTCGAATTTTTAGGATTTTTAGGGGAAACCCCCGATTATGCTTGATTATTTTTGTTTCTGTTTCAATTTTTTTGTCTTGTTTTGAGTATTTTACTATTCGGGGAAATCCCGAAAATGATTGTTTTATGTTCTCCTTTTATTTTTAATTCTTTTGTGTCAGTCGCGCATAATCAATGTAAAGCCAATGTAAGTTTATATGCTATGGCGGCAAAACGTGTGTTAAAATGTTTATCACTAGAAGAAAAATTCAAACTTATCAAAGAAATTGAAAGTGGACTAAAAAACATAAGGAAAGGCTACAGTCCGCTTGGGGCGAACAGTATGATACCCTATCCTTACCCCTATGTACCCCAAAGAAAAAATATATTGGCTAAATATATTGTTAAACATTTTTTTTCGATTTCTATGAAAATTTTCGAAGAAAACAGCATTTTAGTGAAAAACGCCTACAAAAGGTAGGCGTGGCAAAAAACTTCATATGACAAATTTATAAAGGTGGGCTGTACCTACATATCTTGTTAGGGTTGTACAACTTTATCTCTCTAACTACAGCCTCCAATTGTTTTTTTTTTAAATTGTGGGCGTGGCAGTGGGCGGATTTAAAAATTTTTAACACTTTACCATTTTGGGACCCTAGGGAGTATATGCTCTTAATTTCAGCTTCCTAGCATAAATTTAAAGGCCTCAAAAGTTGATACGGACGGACGGACATTGCTAAATAGTCGTAGGATTTGGTCCGGATCATAAATGTATATACTTTTATGGGTCTACGACGAATATTAAGGGGTGTTACAAATTATGTGTCAAAACAATATACCCTTAGGATAGGGTATAAAAAAGGATGCAGCTAAGAAATTTGGTATCCCAGCGAGTACGGTTTCCACAATCTTAAAAAATAAAGAATCAATAATCACGTCATTTGAATCGGGAACTTTTTCTGGATGCAGCAAAAGAGCGAAAATACCAATGTTTCAAAATGTCGACAAGGCTGTCCTGGATTGGTTTACAACAGCTAGAAACCGAAACATGCCCATATCTGGAGGAATATTGAAGGATAAAGCGATGGAGTTTGCGAAGCGATTTGGCGATGATAATTTTAAGGCAAGCACAGGTTGGCTTGATAAATCGAAGCAGAGGTATTCAGCAAAACTTCTAACTGGCGAAATTTTGAATGACAAAATCTTTAATGCGTTTTATTTAAGGCATGGTGTGAGCCATAAAAAGGCGTGTGGTGAAAGTAATGATGTTCGCGATGAGGACTGCGATAAATGGAAAACTGACGTTTTGCCGTTTCTAATCGAAAAGTATAATGATCGGGATATTTTTAACGCTGATGAAACAGGATTATTTTTTAAATGCCTGCCAGACAAAACATTGACTTTCAAGAACGAGCAGTGCCACGGAGGCAAAAATGGTAAACAGCGGGTAACATTAATGTTGGCAGCTAATATGGATGGTTCAGAGAAACTAAAAATTCTTTTGATTGGAAAAAGTAATAAACCACAATGCTTTCGTGGCGTTAAGTGGTTACCCGTCGAATATATAGCAAACTCCAAGGCGTGGATGACTAGACAACTTTTTGAAGAATGGCTTATAAAGTTAGATAAGTCGTTTTTACGCGTTGATAATTGTCCGGCACATCCAAAAGCTTTACAAGTCAAACTGAAGTGCATTGAGTTGGCATTTTTCCCACCGAATATGACTTCTAAATTGCAACCGCTTGATCAGGGAGTAATTCAAAATTTAAAGTGCAACTATCGCAAAAGAATCGTTAAAGAAGCTCTGGAACGTATAGAATCAAACCAAAAACAGGACATTACACTTATGGATTGCATTACCCATGTAACTAAAGCTTGGGATATTGACGTCAAAAATCAAACGATTGCGAACTGTTTCAAAAAAGCCGGATTCGGTCAATGTTCCACCTGGGACGAAGAGGAAGACATTTCATTAGTTTTCTTAAATAGCGTTGATGAAAACCGAAACTTGATGGAAGATGATTACGAAACATGGTTAAGAGTAAATAAAATAACATCCAATGCCACCCTTCAGGATTATATTGATGTGCACAGTGAGGTTTCCACATCACAGTTTCCGACATATAACGACATTATTGAGTATTATAGCTCTGAAATAGTTGAACCGATTTTAAGCGTAACAGAAAGTGATGAAGAGGGTTCGGTGGAAGGAATTATTCATCATCCTTCCAAGAACGATGTAGAAAACGCCTTCAAAACGTTGAATGTATATTTACAAACGAGTGACACTACCACTGATGACCACTATAAGGCTTTGAACAAACTGGAATCTCTTTCTGTTGAAAATATCAAGAAAAAGGGAAATGTTCAGTCACTAATTTCTGATTTCTTTAATACTTTGTAACTTGTGAAAAGTTTTCGTATTTTAAAATAAATATTCAAGTATACACAATTGCAGTTTCATATAATATAGGTAAGACTCCAGTTTGAATTTACGTTTAAGGAAAAGCTAATTTTTTACCATCATTTACGAAGGCAGTTTTTAAGGGCGTTTATAAAACGTATGTTGCTTTTACGCAAATTGTGAACTTACTACGTTGTATTCATCCCCTTTATTTAAAATGAATATGTCAATGTCAGAGGGCTCAAAGCACAACTAATGCAGTTATGGAAGGAAATATTTTTAGGTAGGATGGGAAAGGCCGAGATTGTTAAATTTTGATAAAGTTCAAATTTTTTCTATATATATATTTAAACTTTTAAACTTCGTTAACTATAAGCCTTATTGATGAGTCGTACTTTAGTGAATAAAAGGTAATTTTGTACATGATCTTGGGGGCAAACCGAAACGAGAAAGATATATCGAGCAACATCGGATCACCTAAATTTTCGAAGAAGGATTAACGAAGCCATCAAGCTCCGTTTTCTCAACTGGAGAATTTTTTTTTTTTTTTTTTATTAAATTCAAATTTTGCGTTAATTTTGTGATAATTTAAAATAAAATCTGCAATTTGGGCTATGTCTTGCGGGGACACACGTTTCGTTAACTGTATATAAGCTCCCGTTTCTTAATTATTATTTTATTTACGTTTCTATGCAATTCCATATTTATAGGTATGTATTTTAAATTGTATCTTTGATCAGAGCTAGGTACTCTTTCATATCATCAAATGACAAAATTAATACATACGTTAGCTTCGGTCAGGGCATTGATGTTATCTTATGCTGTTGCCAGTTGCAGAAATCAGGTCATCTTCGCCTTTGAAATAAACAAAAACAAATCACCGATATGTTTTCATAATCTTTATTACAATGTGCTTTCCCACAACTTTTGCGATACATACAAAAAAGTACTTGCTTGATCTAATATTATTGTTGCCATTAATGAGACTAAATATCAACAAAGCTTGAGTGAGCAGCCTATTCACATGCTGAGTTTTTTTTTTTGGCAACAATGCCGTCGATTGGTATGAAAGAGTACCATCGCTTGTCATCAATTCCGAGAGATTGAGAAACTCACACTTTCCTAATAGTAGCTAGAATAGCTAGTAATGAACACAATTTAGTTATACTATCATCGATTGTTTTCGGTCGTTGACAGCATGTCTTTTGTCTTACATCGATGTCTTTCAACATCCTCTTCATGTCTTTTTTTACATTTTTACCTCTCATCAGTGCCAGTGTTATGCAAGCACGACGACGACAACACTGCAACAAGTCTTGATTAGTCTTTATGACCGTGCGGAATTTTAATTTTATGGCAAAAAAAAAGAAACACAGTTCCACTGAATGGAATCCACGGATTTAATTGCCAAACAAGGTAGCTACTCCGACAGCCAAACCAAACCAGATATTTCAGCAGAATCTACTACTCACTTCTAAGACAACATGTTTCTTCAATGGAATATTATTCGATTATCTGTGTTGCTAATTGATAAATTATTGACCGGGTGATTTGTTTGCTATGATTATCGATTGAATGTTGTTGTTTGCGTGTTTGTATAGCTTGTAGTCACAATACAAATTGATCTCTCGACCCAAGTGTTGACAAGTGCCGAACTTAGTGTGTAATTAATGAAACAATGTATATCATGTTTACACATTGATTTTCGAGTCACAATCATGCCCAGAGGGGCCGATCAGCTCGCCAAAGAATAGATCATTGGAGTGGAGAAACAACCATTTTGACCCACAAAAACCTGTCGAGTGCAATAGTTGGATAGATATTATTTCGTTTGTTCAATTTGAAAGAACTTCATACATCATCTGACAGATCCAATCAAAGCTTGCGACTAAGGTAGCACATAATAGGATACGTATAGATATATGCGAATGCATTTCTCCTCACCGACTGTTTGCACTTCAAGGTCTGGCCTGGGGGTAATTTAGTTAATTGAACTTAAGCGGTTGATTTTCTGCAGCTTGCCGTCGAATGTAAGAATGCCGATTTGTTTGTAATTTTTCGAAATGCAATGAACACCGCTTTAAAACCGAACAGGTGGCTGCTGAGTGTACCTATGTATGTATTTCGGGTGATTTTCCTCATATTTGAGCAGGGTATTAACTTTGAAGCAATGTACTTGAGTGAACACGTTTTCAGGAATCTAAGGCACTTTGTACTGGTCTATTACAATAGTCGCTGCTGGAGAAAGAAATTGTTTGCAAAATTATAGATCCAACCAAATTGATTCCTAGTCAATTGTGTGTGGATTCGTCCCTATAAGTCAGCACAAAACCATTGTGTGTGCGAAAATATACATCTGACACAAATAAAAAGAGACCTACTGTTTTATGCCGATTCTTCTATTTATTTGAAGCTTCCCATTACATTTCTGACTGGATCTTATCAGACTTTCGCAAGAGGTGGGACAGCGAATCAAAACTATTCAATGTACTTTTCGGGCAAGATAGCCATTCTGCAAATACTATAACCACTAAGCCTACTGAATAACCTAGTAGAATAACCAAAACGACAATGATATCCGAGCTCAAAGGTCCATCAATACTAACAAAAACCGGAAGTGTGAGGATCTTCGTCGGGCCGTCAGATGTAACATAAATCAGTCCGGCCGGCGCAGGGACTTAACTAAAATGGACATAACCAAATTACGGCCCATGCTATATTCCCAAAAGCACACGAACCCAAAAAAAACCCAGATTTCTTACAAGTATACAGACTTGTGGTTGAACACAGCGGGGAAGTCAGAAGATCATCGCGGTTTCACAAAGGGACATTCTTTGATTTTATATTCGACCAAGAACAAATCGGATATTCTCCATTACGGAAGCATTACCACCTTATATAACTTTCTGAGATACCATACAATTAAGATCAGATTACGTACAGAGGACAGGTCTTAAAATGGCCTCCTAAGATTATAAACGGGTTGCTTCGTAAACGCTTAGGTTTTCCATATATTCGAAGGTATGGGAATAATAACAACCCGCTTATAACCGATCTACAGGACGTAATACCGCGAGCTTTCACAGCCAGTCATCAATCCAAGTTTATTATCTTTGCAGCATATCCGTCGACAGTAATTTAAGAGAATGCAATCCTTTTTACCACAATTCATTTAAATGTTTGAAAAAATATTTAAATTCAATGATTTCAGTTGTTATCGGATGTCGATTGGGAACATAACAATTGCCTATCAAAGTTAAAATTAGAAAATAATTTTAGTCGTTTAAAGTAATTTTAAGTCATTCAAGAGCAATAAAGTGTAGTAATGAATGCGAATATTCACAACGATATGTTTGACTTGTGCTAGCCGCAAAGTGTGATCTTTACTTCTTCAATTGGCAGTTGAAGTAGAAATGAAATAAAATAATTACCGAAATGTTTATAAAATGTAAGAATGCAAAGAAAAAAATTTTGAATTTTATCTAACATCTGTGAATTTAATAAAAATGGTACTCCAAAATAATAAGAGTTGCCAATCGTCAAACAGCTCTTTGCGATGGTATTACGCAGAGCAAAGAAAAGTTTATTATCAACAACCACAATCAAAAAAGCGACAGTCAACTGTTACTTTAGCCGATTCCACCCCAGGATTACATTTTATTTAGCAGAACATTCTGGCTACTTAAATCATGGCTTCAGTCTGCAGCAATAAATTAAGTCATCGAATTGACTCATACACATCTACGGAATTTTGTTTGACTTCATAAAATAAAGACTGACGAAAATTTTATGATTATTTAAGTGAAATTTCAAATTCCAATTCTATAAAATCATCGGCTGGTTGGCATTCCATAGGCTGCTGCTCGATCGATTGATCAGCCCCTCTCATCGAAACTCAATTTCAAAGTTATTTATGCTACTTATCCCTGCCAAGGACGTTTGCAGACCTACCAAATGGGCTATTAATCTCAAGGCACTAAATATAAATAAATATCTTGTTTTCACTTGCTTTGTATTTATGCCAGCGACTGACAGTGGCCACGCAACGGATATATCTTTAAAATAAATCTACTTTTTCATGGCTGCACATCGAGCAGATCCCATTCCATATATGTATATACAGAACGCTTCGTTGAACAGCAGCGAAATAAAATAGCTCAGATATGTACATTCAAGAGGTACTGAGTCTGAAATAAGAGTTCATTCCACTGACTTCCATCATCATTAGAGGAGGCAACCAACAACAACAACAAAAACTAAACACACAATATGTATGTATGTTAATGGAGATATACCGAGATACACTATGTCCGTCCAGTCCGCAACAGGTTGATCATATCATAAATAAAAGTAAAAGGTAAGCCCAGGTTCGGATTGCTCTAGGATAGGTGAGGGGAGTGATAATTATTCTTTTGTTGTTTCAAAGTGGTTATGGTTCTTGCGAGGAGCATTTATAAATTCATATATACGTCGTACACCTTTACATATGTGTGTGTGTTTAGGTTAAAATGATTGCCGCAAATTGGCAGGTGAATGTTGGTTGCGAGTTTATTGTCTGAGACGAAATAAGTAATAAATCGTCAACTTTGTTGAAGTTGTCAATTCTCAGCTATAAAGTTGCGGATCCATTGACGATTGCTTCATTGTTGCTTTCATTTATATTATTGTTGTGAGATAATTTTCCTAATTGTCAATTAGTTTTAAGTGCACCCTCTCAATTCGTCTGATCGAAAAATTAATGAATTTATTTTTGGATATCTTTCTTTCTCTTGGATATTTAATAACGTGTCTCGTTTTTTTCGCTTTTGATACATCGATTATTGTTATCGAACAGTTAAGGAAGAAATCGATTTACAGTGAAAGTTTGTGACCGCAGTAAACAGTGTTTTTGTTAATTAATGGTTTATCTTAATTGGGTTTTTTCTTAGTTTAGTGAGTGGTTTCGCAAAGGCAAAAGCAATACATGGACGCTTAGATGAATGCCATCGATGTGACCGAGTTACGGGCAGAAGTTGACACTGATTCTTTCTATTTGGGTCTACTTAGGTATTAAAACAGTTTGTATTTTAGGAATCAAAATTCAATCCACAGGCACTGTTGAACAAAATATAACATATACATTTTTTCTTAACAAAAATGCTAAGCATCTATTCTAAGAACTGAGGCAATTTATGTCCTAAATAGAATAAAGGTAATGAAAAACAGAAGGAAAGACTATAGTTGAGCGAAAATTCTGACTTTGAAGACCTATACTTAATAAAAAAAAAAAGGGGGCATGTAATTAAACTATTTTTATAATAAACTCTTTCTTTCTTGTCCAGTTGTCAGAACCAGTAGTCAGCCTCTACATTTTAAATTGGAAATCCTAGTATGTATTGCATTGAAAACATATAAAAAAAGGTTTTCAACTTCCTCATACATTCTTTGGGTGCAGTGGCTTAGTGGTTAAGTGCGTTGGACCACTAAGCGAGAGGTCGCCGGTCAAAATCCCGACCTGTACCACCATAAAGTTTTTATTCGCTGCCCCACCTCTTGCGAACGTCTGACAAACATCCAAGAGTTACAAATGTCATGAGAAGCTTCTCAAAAATAAATTGCCGTTCGGAATCGGCATTAAACTGTAGGTCCCACCATTTGTTTTAAAAATATAACTTCGCACACACAATGGTTGGAGAAGCTAGGCTTTAGGTCCTGTATGGGCCGTTTACGCCTAATACTTATTTATTTTTCATACATTCTTTCAACAAAATCAGTGCACTTCAGGTGAAGCCATAGAGCACAATTGTCGCATCCTATTATTAAGTCCAAATTCGTGCATTTTTCGTGTTAAAATATCGACTTTCTTTTTGTTCTTCCTTGTTCTTTTAAAATTGTCTCCATTCTTGAAAATATATTGCAAACATTTTGGCTTTTTGGATTTCTTCATTGTTTCAAGTGTTTTTTCTTACTACGGAAGATAGACTAATATATATCGATCATGGTTTTCGAGCAACAAGTCTCTTTCAGTATGAAATTACCCTAAGTACCTATATGTTCCCCAATGCGATACACATGAAAATGCGACGAAAAGAAACTGGTATGGTAGTGGGGTCTACTACCAACCAAACGGAAGTAATATCCAGTTAAAAGGGAAAATTCCGATTTTGTGGTAAAATAAAAATAAAAGCCTTAAACTTGAGTTATAATGCCACAAACATATAAGAGAAGGAGCCACGAAAAAACCGCATTGGAATTTTGTTTTGTTTTACTTAGAAGCCTTCAAGCCATGTGGGCATAAATGGTAACGAGGCAGCGTACTCTCAGCGAAAAAAAGGGCAGCAACACCCTTCATAGGACCTAAACCATTTTGCGGGATAGCGGAACACACCCTACGCGAAGAATTCAGGAAATCGGAAAAGGAAAAAAGGGCTAGAAACTTTCGAGATGTCCAAGGTCTAAGATAAGCCAAAAAAAAGGATTTACCAACCACGGATCGAATTAAGCTGTGAGCGGGCTCTGGAAGAGGGAGCAAAACCTCTCCAAGGTATAAGTAGGGGGCAAAATAAACCACAAGGTCGCAGTGTACTACACCCTATATATTATTATTATTATTATTACAAGGCTTCAAGAGAATCGAAAAGCAATTTACAATAAACTAACACTAAAATTGCTGAAGGACAAAACGCATTATCCAGAGAATGAAAAAAAGATTGCATTTGGGGATTTATCCCTGCTTTGGATCTTCGTTATATTAGAAAAGGATTTATTGATAAAATAAAAACAAAAGTGTTTTAGGGCAAAGTTTAATGAACATTTCGGAAAACTAATTTGAAAAGTTATAAAAACCAAAATTACATTTCCAATGTATCAAAATCAAAACTCGAAGAAAACTTTAACCTATTTAAAAAGCTTTCATACATTGACTTTTGAAATGGGATCATTTAACATTAACTTTTTTTTGTTGGGTTCCGGTCAGTCACTGATTACAATTCAGACAAAAAAATTAACATTTATGCTCACATGGATTTTTCATGCCGTTTCGGCGGCGCAATTAGAACTCACAATTCAATAATTGGTAGAATCCCTAAAAGGTCACTTTAAAAGTCTAATATAATTTCTAAAAGCGAATTCTTCTTTATAAAACTGTGCCTAAAAAGTAAAACATCTTATGTCGATTTTAAACACATTGATGACTTAAGCTATTTCCAAACGTTTGTAAATTCCTAAATTTTTAAAGACGATCCGCCTCTTGGCCTTTCCGAAGGGCGATATGCGTGATAAACGCTATATGCTCTTCAGAAATTAAGCATATGTCAGTATCGTTTGTGCGAATGAAAACCTATAACTCGTTCATCTTTTACAGAAGGCCTTTCGCATTCATGTTAGTATTTTTAATTTGGTTGCGCCTATTATATTTAATTTGAATGATGAGTTCCTCGAAATGTATGTTCGAGCTCGTCTAACTTTTCAAACAAGCGTTTATTTAACCGACTCTGTTCTTCCAGTCAGGCAAGAATCGCGGAGAAAACTCGAGCGACTGAATCAGCCGTTATTTCACTTTGTTGATTCGCTTGCAACGCGGCCTCGGCATATGTCTGTGGTCGAGTATTTGACGACTTTTATATATGTATATACTAATTTTCATTTCTCGCGGCTGTTTGGACAACTCCTAAGCATTTGGTGCAGAATTCGACGACTTTGTTTTAAGATGTCTTTCTTTCGGTTGTTTGGACAGTACATTAACCTTTTTCCGTTGTTTAATTATTTTAGCGACGGGTAAAGATGTTTTCTTTAATACATCACGCCTGTTTTGTAGTTCCTTTGCTTGTACTTCGCAGCCGCGATAGTTCGCCACGATTGCCTCATTTCGCTCGTTTTTTGCTTTTAATTTTTGAGAAGTTTAAATGCGTCGATAATTTTCAAGCCTTTCGTTTTAAGATCTTGCAAAATGTCTTCTTTGCAGCACGAAGAATGCAGACCTCGGGCTTTTACTCGATGCGGCCTTTCGGACTTGTTTTCATACGTGTACCATTGTATTTTCCCAGCATTAAGCTTTTGAGAAACTGCACGGTAGCTTTCGGGATTGGTAACGCTAATTTTCCACGCATTATTATTCATGGATGTTACTATACATATAATTTTGTATAGTCTGCGATTCCGACAACGTTTATTGCAGGCCGAAGGTATACCTTATCACGAGACTTTTTCTCGTGCAATTCATTTTCTTTCCTTTTTGTTTTTTTACGTTTTATTTCTTCACTGATCTCGATTACTGGTGCGGAACCGACTTTTGTCGGCTCTGTTTCTCGCGCTAGCTCTTCTTCGTCGGTAAAGTAATCGCGACGAACTGGACTGATTGTTTTAACTTCAGCCTCTTTTTATACCCTATCCTAAGGGTATATTAATTTTGACACATAGTTTGTAACACCCCTTAATATTCGTCGTAAACCCATAAAAGTATATATATTTATGATGAGGACCAAATCCTAAGACTATTTAGCAATGTCCGTCCGTCCGTCCGTCCGTACGCAATTTTTAGGCCTTTAAATTCAAGCTAGAAAGTTGAAATTTGGACCACATACTCCCTAGGGCTCCGAAATGGTTAAGTGTAAAATTTTTTTGAATACGCCCACTGCCACGCCCACAATTTAGAAAAAACCGATTTAAAGCTACAGATGGACAGATAGAGGGTTATAACCTTCACAAGATATGTAGGTACTGCCCTCCTTTATAAGTTTGTCATATAAAGTTTTTTGCCACGCCTACTTTTTGTGGGCGTTTTTCACTAAAATGCTGTTTTCTTCGATAATTTTCATAGAAACCGAAAAAAAATGTTTAACAAGATATTTAGCCAATATTTTTTCCAATATATCAAATTTTTTGGCCATGCCCACTTTTTGGGGGCGTTTTTTCAAAAAATGTTTTTTTTTTTTCTAAATTTTATAGAATGAAATAAAATGCTATCCATCATCTTATTAAGGTTTTTTTTGGTGCATATAGGGATAGGGATAGGGTATCATACTGTTCGCTCCAAGCGGACTGTAGCCTTTCCTTATGTTTTTAACTGAGATTCCCTAAGCGATTTATTCTCGGCTTTGAGTAGATCGATTTCGCTTTTTAGCTCTTGATAGAGTTTTTCGGTTTTACTAAGCGTAATGCGGAGTTCATTTTTTTTCTCCTCGAAGCTTTTACATTTCTTTGAGTCTCGGGTTACGCGCGCGGGGTCTTTCGGCGCCGTGGACTACTTTTAGGGTTTGATTTTGTCACAGATCCTGTTGGCGGTGATCTAGTAACCCTTTTACTATTTCTAAAACGGTCAATTAATTGCGATAAATGGCTCTCCCCACAATCCGTATCGCCTGCCTCCGAGGAGTGTGGATTTTCCAGTAAAACTGGGCGGCCACCTGAGGTATTAAATCTTTTTGTTTTGTCCATTGCATAGTTTGTACACGCTACAATTTGGTAATCGGAGGGTCTTACGACAGGCATGCCTACCTCGGGTATATTCTAACCCCTTCCCGAAGGGTACCACCTAAAAATTTTTATTCGCTGCTCCACCTTTTTTGAAAGTCTGGCAAACCGCCATGAGAAGCTACTCAAAATAAATTGAAGTTTGAAATCGGCATTATACTACAGCTACAGGTCTCTTCCATTCGTGTCAAAAAAATATTTCTTCGCACTGAACTTTTTTAATTTTTTTATAATTAACACGAACTAAAGTGATTTTTGGTACTCTTATTGCAAATAAACACATTCATATAGAACGGCTGATGAACGAATCTTTATATTTCACTGTGCGTCCGAATATTGGCTTAAGGGTGAACTGATGATCATTCCTGGCATAGCAGGTATTGCGGTTGAATTGTTCAAGGACTGCAACTGGCTAATTCGCTTGAGCACTTGCTGTGGAAATACGATAAAATTACAGGCAGGAGACATTACGACGATGACTAAGAGAGTGCCTTGAGGAAGCATAGATATTTCGCAGCTTTCGTGGGGACATCGAATATGTAGCCATTCAAACGAAGGTTGTCATTAACATATATACTGAGAATGGAAAGGAGCATTCTGCTTTGGAAGCATTAAATTCCACTCTGCTGGTTTTACCCCATTTAATTATGCTGTCAAGATCGGAATTCAATGAGCTTAACATACCTTTCGGTTCTTGTTCAACGCCCGAAGACGAGGGACTTCGGCCAGAAAACGAATATGAATAGCTGAGGGTATTGTCATCAGCAAAGAAGTGAATAGGATTAGAAGTAACAGACAGGAGATCATTTATAAAAAGGAGAAAGCGAGTTGGAGTCAAAACGGAGCCTTGGGGAACACCAGCATTTATTTGGTGAGTAGCAGACTTGAAACCGTCCAAAGGAACTTGAATTAAACGTTCCGAAAGATAATTTCAAATCCACTGCAGAAGAGTATCATCGTTTCCAAATGCACGCATTTTCGACCAAAGAGCTTGGTGCCAAACTCCGTCAAATGCCTTTGAAAAATCAAGAAAAATCATTTATTTATTTTTTTGGAATAGGACAGATAGAAAAGCTTACGCAATGGATTTGCCAGCGTGGAAGAACAGCACTTCAGAACGATATGAGAAATACCATTGCGGATACCATGTGCTCTTGCCACTGTACGAGTGTGAAAATGGATTAGTCCCAAAGATAATTTTACGTGGTCGAGTACAGGGGGCGATAAAAAACAAACTGGGAGCGTTGAGCTAGCTGCAAAATGAACAGCTTTGCTTGTTCCGTTTTGTTTAAGCAGTTGGGTTATTTAAGTTTAACATAAAACTTTAATAGACTTACAACAAAATAACGTTTCGGTCTTCAAATAGCTAAACGTAAAGAAATTATGCATCACATCTCTGTCGTGGATGAGATTTTTCCCACGCACAAATCTCACGAGATAGTTAGGTAGACCTGGTGTTGAAAAGACGTCGTTCTAACGTTTTTATTTTAAGTTTCTTTGTGTGTTTTCAGAAGTTTTATTTTTTATTTTAAGAGAATTTCAATTTACATCCATGAAAATCAAACCATTACTTGCACGCATCTCAAGGGGTTATTATGAATGGCTATGTACATCAACAACAAAAAACAGGCTCACATTGTTCACATGACCTCAAATCATCGCAGCAATCATTTAATTCACACGTGATGTCTTATTTATAATACTGATTTGTTGTCTAGCTTCGGAAAGATCTTAATATTCGTCGTAATTATGCATCTACGAAGATGAGTCTCAATGACAGTCTAGCATACGTGGTACATAAAGCACACAAATGAAATTAAAAGTAATTTTCGTGACAAGAGTGACAAGGTAATTGATTCACCTCCAACATAACACTTTCGTTTGGTAATCCTTCGCAAAGAGACCATTACAGATGTAAACTAATTCCTAAGAAATGAAGAACAGAAAAATTCAACTCATTCCAAAGTAAATATTCTGAACAATTTTTATATATTTTTTTTTTTCTTACTATTTCTGTTCCTAATTCCGAAGATTTATCTCAATGCGACATAAAAACCTGAAAACGATTTCAAGATCACAAAGATAGCCATATAAAAGCTGTGGAATTATAGTTTACGCAAAAAGAAGAAGAACTGGAAAGGCAGCTGATTTGAAAATAATTTCAATAGGAACGACGAGCGGTAGCAATTCACTACCTTGTTCTTTGTTGGAAATATTTGCGCAGTTTGCTGGACGAGTTTTTTTTTTTTCTTTCTTTTTTGCTTTCTGCTCCTCTTTGCTGTACATACTTATAATTGAATGTACAAAGTTATTTAAAAAAAAAACAAAAACACAAAAAGGATATGTACTCGCAAGTTAAAGAATCCCCATGGAATGTCAAGGTAAACTGGGTTTCTATCTTTTGTTTATACACACATAGATTTTGAGTTTGTCTCAGAAATTTGCACTCATTGAGAATCGAGTTTTGAGAATTAATTGTTTCTCAAAACAACAATATTTGCATACAAGTTTGTGATGCGAGAACTGGTTGTCCGGTGTTAGACTAGAATAGAATATTAAATGTTTGTAGTTGTTTAGAAACTAAGTTTGTTGACTTCGATAGGCAGTCGGTGATCTTTGTGTTACCAGTGGTAAATTCGAAAATCTTAACAAAATTCACATGCATGAATAATAAAAATAAACGCAACTTAACCTAACATCCTGCGAGACTGCACTCCAGAACCTTGTTGGATGGATCGAGAGCTCGCTTGATGGGAAAGAGTATGGACATTTTCATTGTTATTTAGGTCTGACAACGAGAATTTTGATAGCATTTGCCGAGTGTATCCGAGCAATCTTACCGAGCAGGACGATTGTTACAGATGCGAATTACGGTCTAAACATGTAATGACAGAAGTAAACAGGGGTTTTCCACTACGCGGCGTTCTGTCTCGATTAATATTGTGTATGGTAGTCACAGACTCAGCTGACCGAATTCATGAAAATACAGATGGACCTACTTTTTGTCGGATCAGGCTTAGCGAATATTTGTGCAAAAGCGTAGGTGGTGTTAGACATTATTGACGAAAAGTGTACTAGAAATGGGCTTTCTGTAAATCCTCTCTAAACCGAGGGTTCTCTTTACTAGGAGAAAATCGATGGGTTAGTCTAGTAGTAACTAGTAGTAGTTTACTAGTAGTAAAAGGCACAACTATTAAGGTAAGCTTAATATCTACGAGTTATCATCGATAGCAAACTTCATTCGACCAAGCATGTGACAGACCATCTCGCTTTTGTAAGCACAGTAAAAGAAGGTATCTGCCTGAAAGTAAAATAAACTAGTTTATGTATCTGAGTGTGGGAAAGCATCAAAATATTTCTCCACCTAAAGTGTCCATGTTTTTTTCCAAAAAACAATCCATCATTTATTTGTTTAATTCTTTATTCGCTGTGGAGCATGTTAACACTTAAAAGCTGATGAGGTTGTGGAAAATAATTAAGCAGGTATTGACGCATGTTCCGTTGATTCTTTAGTCTGTTTGGAAAATAGTTTAATTAATGTTTCGTTATCTCAATAAATGGCATTAGTTAACTTGTTTTACATTCCGTACTTTTAATCCATTTTTTTATTGAACTTTCTTGTTAGCTTTCTATTAATATTTTGAACTTTAAGGAAAGGTTATATAAAATATTTGGTTACTTTAAGCCTTACATAAATTTAAATTATAATTTTTTTTTAAATCAGAAGTAACTTAATGGTTCATTGATCTAACGAATTTTTATAAATTAATAATCGTATTTAAGTTAACTAAAAAGTTTATTGAGCCTACGAAATGGTTTATAAATTTGTAAAAATCATAGCTAAGTCAATGTTGGTTTTAAGTAACTTTTTATGTAGACTCGATGAAAATGAAATGAAATTTTAACTTATGAATATTCGCAGGTTAAAATAACGTTTTATGTCAATCAATAACAAGACGCTATTGAATCAATGAATGCATCAATAATCATCGTAAACGGTTCGATAATTAAGCAATTGAATTAAGAAAAGTTTTCATCAATTAAACGTTTTTTAACACTCAGCATCATTAGTTAATAGAAGGCCATCATAGGTTGAATTTTAATGAATTTATACAAAAATAAAATTTTTGTTTGATACAGTTACGTATGAATTTCATTATTGGGAAGACAAAGATCTAACCTGTTTAAGAACACACGTTCAACTGAGGTTTTGATCCGCGGCCAAAAGTACTCGCTACTTCGTCGTGAACAAATACTTTGTGCCAGAATTTTAGAGTACAGTCAACAAACTTGCCATTGAAAACGACAATGCAGAGTGGGAACACGTCGTTATCGCCGATTGTCGCTGGGTAGAAAAATCCAACTCATCGCCTTTGCACTACTTTGCTTAGACGTTTCTCAGAAGTAAGTAAATAATTTGGTTAAATTCAAACGGTAATTGATCAAAATCAATAGATCCCGTTTTTAATTTTTATCTGTGCCCATCATAAGCCCATTAAATTGATCTGCTAACTTTAATGTGTACTTTTAAAAAAGGAAATGGTACACTATTAATTTTATCTGTTTACCTACATAATGCGCATATGTATTTCTTTCATAAGCTCCAATCGTATGTAGCAGGTATTAGCGCCCTCTTTGCAGCCTTCCGAGACAGTTACAACCCATTATCCATATGCTCCGCTGACCACCTACCGAAGTGAATGGGCAATGACTCATTTATCAAATTTTCGTTTCCATGTCCATAATTAATTTTCTAATAAATTGCCCCCTCGCCATCACCGCCATTCATAATAATGATGATTGTTACCTGCCAAACTGAAGAGTGGTATTTCTGCTTTGTTTTTCTTGCTTGTTGTCTTACTAGATAGGTAGGTTAGGTACCTATGCACTGCTTTGAATATGATTTTTTGAATTAATTGTTGTTTGTCTCAAAATTTGAGTGTGCAGTCAATCACCACCGAGGCGTTTGCCTACGATTTTTTTTTTCTTTTAATTTGGGTTTATTTTGTTTGTGCGCTCATCGAATTTAAATAAAATTCCCAAAGTATGACACTTAGACAAAGAGGAATGGATTTAGTTTGTGAAGTCAGCAGCAAAACCCCGAGAAGTATTTAAGAACATCAACATTTTGTGAAAACGATCAAAAATGGAAACAAAAGTTCTTCGGTCGTTCAAAATTAACTTCCTCGAAGTAGAGACTTGTTTAAAAAAATTTAAATGAATATATAAACTTCCACAAATGGACTCACTTGAAACTTCCTAAGCCGGCACAATTTCGCATTCCTCCACAGATACATGACCTACCCACTCATAGTCGTCGCCAAGCCAACCCTAAAGAGTATTTTTTACTTGCACATGCCGCACAGCTCCCGACTTTATTTGCATGAACCGGAGTCGATATCGACTATGGAGCAATGGACACCTGTTTGACTTCACAATGCAAAGAGACATCAGACCAAGAAAATATTTCGCCAGCTCTTGGCCAAATGCAAAAATTATTTATCGTTTTATGCATTTTAATTTTTATTGTTTAGCTGAAACTTGCAACCGAATGCATTTTCAATTCAAGCCGAACCGAATTCCGGAGTGTCTAAAGCTTGATATCGCTTTGTGTGCATATCAATGTGTCTAATAGCGTTGCTTTTTTAGAAGTGAGGTGTTGGTGATTTCGCTGATTTACAATTCGAATTATTTCCAGCATTCGTTGGAGGAATTGGGGTAGGTGGCGGACTGACCACCTGCATGCAAGGCTATAGTGTTTTGAATTCCTAAATTAGTTCCAAGTAGGACCTGCGGTGCTGTTGGTTGGTTGCCTTTGCAATTGATTTGACTTCCGTTGAAAGTGTTTTATAGCTTAATTTCCTAGATAGGGTTTTACTGAATTTCATTAAAGTATTATGCGGTTATGTTGATTGAAACGTTTGCGGAAGAAATAATAATGTAAGTAGATTGTACGACATGATGTCCGGGTTTATCAAACATATTTTTGAATTTACCTACATGAAGCTACAAAAAGGCACAGTTCTATCACTGTCTTAGTTGTGAGAAATTAAGTTAAAACAAATGCAAACCGATGTGCGCGGAACTGTTTTAAAATCTAACCTTGAAATTGAACCTTATACGTAAGAAGATGTGCCACTTGACCTAGTTGGTAGAGACAAAATTAAAATAGCCCGGGGAAGAAATCACAAGTGTATCGCTTTGGTTTTTATGCGTCCCATCAAGTAAATGAGTTCGCATATTTTCACAGTTATTTTCGTTTGCATTTATACTCAATTTAAATAAACACAATTCAATAATAAACATATTTTTTGTTTGCATCTATTAAAACACTTAAAAAGCGGGTTCTAACTTTGTAGTGAATCAGAGTATTATTTGAATACATACAATTTTTGGGCAAAACATACGGAAGCTAAGAAGATACATAGGTACTGTAACGTGTGTACATTGATTTTAAACAATATTTGTAGCTTAAAGCGGGCAGCGCGATTTCACATGCGCCTGGTGCAGCTTTTCAAAGACTATCAATATTCCAGTAACAGCTTGAAGCTTAAGTGATGATAATCATCATTTAAAGAAGTATGTGTTTCTGTCCGACCCAAAATTACTCGAAAACTGTAAAGCTTATGAAGCTGAAATTAGGAATATAGGTAGATCATGACCTAAAAACGGACAGGAATATATAATTTTTTCTTAGTTTCAAGGTCGAGGCTACTTAAAGGTCTTTTAAGTTTTCAGCGACATCTACATATGTAGAAGAATTGTGTGACATAAATCCAAGTTACATCTTTATTGAAGTGAATTGTAGTTGATGAATTATTCAGTACTCCAATCGCAATTATAATACCGAATCGAAATTGTGGCGAATTCAGTTTCTAATCGAAAAGAATTTTAAATTACATGCAAATGAAATTAAAATTACTCCAAAACTGTAAAACCTAGAAAACTAAAATTTAGAATTTAGGTGATGCAAAGAAGCAGGAAAACAGTTTGTTTTCTTGACTTAATGTCAAGTAGGGAGTAATGCTTTAAAAGAACCATAAAGCAAGAATAGTTGACATAAATCCAAGTATAATATACAAAAAAGCTCTATCTGCACTCAAGTAGCAACTGCAGAAACAATATTTACAAGACAGAATCTATCTAAATATAGTGCAAGGAAAGACGTCTGACTTAGGTAGACACACATTTTTTTTGTTCGTATAATTCTGAATTTCGTTCAGCGCAACGATGTACTATTACGATACATGGGGTAACAGTTGGGTTTGGTTTTGTTAGTTTTTATTTGATCACATCATTTTAATAATTACTACGTTTTAATTTTCAATACATTCCAGGGTTCGCCTTTTGCTCGAAATAAGAACAAGGTGTTTTTTTTAGAGGTATACAACTTCGAATTAAAATAAAACACAAGAAAATGGTTTTAAGGTCCATCAATTGGGCTTTATCGGAAGGATAATTTTATGCCATTAATGGTTGAATATGATTTCGGGCATGTGGCCGCCGCGGCTGGTTCGTATAAAGACAAGTCTAGAGGTCCAATATTCAAGCGCCGTCTTGTTAGAACCACATCTCATCCACATTCATGCCATTCAATTCGGGAACAAAATAGTCGGTTATCATGGCTCTATACCGGTCTCCATTAACGGTAACTGACTCTCCAGCATCATTTCGGAAGAAGTATGGCCCAATGACTCTACCAGCCCATAGAGCACACCAAACAGTTATTTTTTTGTGGATGTAATGGCGTTTCAAGGGTCTCATGTGGATTCTCTTCACTCCAAATGCGGTAATTTTGCTTGTTGACGTAGCCATTCAACCCAAAATGAGCCTCATCACTGAACAAAATTAATTTGTAAACTTCGCGAACTGAACCATTATTTTTTTTTTGCAAATAAATTTGCACGATTTTCAAGCGTTGTTCATTTGTCAACCTGTTCATGATGAAATGGCAAACCAAACTGCACATAAGTGACATTAGAGTTGCCAGATTTGACCACAAAATGTCAGTTTTATATCTAATCGAAAAACCAACCTCTAAGAAAACACCCTTTACATATAACAAAAATATTTATTGCTTCAGTAAAAAAAAAGTATTTCTAACTTTAATAGTAATAACTTTTTATAGTAACTAATTGATTCATTACTTCCCTTAAGGGGTTACATGGGTTTATTCGGGGAAAAAAGGTCTATTTTCAAAAAAAAATGAAATATTTTATTCAAACTTTTTACTGTCTTAAAGAAAATAATCCAATGGTGTCAAATCACACGATCTTGGTGGCCAGTTGACAGGTCCATTCCGCGAAACTATGCGCTCATCGAATGTTTCCTTCAATAAATCGATTGTGACGTATGCTGTGTGCCATGTTGCGCCGTCTTGTTAGAACCACATCTCATCCACATTCATGCCATTCAATTCGGGAACAAAATAGTCGGTTATCATGGCTCTATACCGGTCTCCATTAACGGTAACTGACTCTCCAGCATCATTTCGGAAGAAGTATGGCCCAATGACTCCACCAGCCCATAGAGCACACCAAACAGTCATTTTTTGTGGATGTAATGGCGTTTCAAGGGTCTCATGTGGATTCTCTTTACTCCAAATGTGGCAATTTTGCTTGTTGACGTAGCCATTCAACCCAAAAAGAGCCTCATCACTGAACAAAATTAATTTGTAAACTTCGCGAACTGAACCATTATTTTTGTTTGCCTGTTTATGATGAAATGGCAAACCAAACTGAACATAAGTGACATTAGAGTTGCATGTACAGTACATATAACAAAAATATTTATTGCTTCTGTAAAAAAAAAGTATTTCTAACTTTAATAGTAATAACTTTTTATAGTAACTAATTGATTCATTACTTCCCTTAAGGGGTTACATGGGTTCATTCGGGAAAAAAAGGTCTATTTTCAAAATTTTTTTATATAAAAAATGAAATATTTTATTCAAACTTTTTACTGTCTTAAAGATATACATTTGAAAAAGAATGTCTGAAATTTTCAAAGAAAAATATTCAATAATTTGCTCAACATTTTTTTTTAAATAGTTGTGATTGAAAACAGAAAAAATCCTTCGTCCAAAACCTGTGTAAGATTTCATCAAGATCGGTTGAGTGGTTTTCAAAAAACTTTTGACAACCGACTTTGAAAACACAGTTTGGAAAAAAACGCGTTTAAAGTTTGGATAACCTCAAATAAACCTCGTGATTCAATTGAGTGCGCACTTTCCCAAGGCTGTATCTCCGAAACTTTTATTCGGAATAACTTGAAAATTTAGGATAATATTCTCGATATGTTGTAGAAATTAATGAGACAATAAAAAAATTGATTTTTTGAAGCTGTGAAACCTTAAACGCATTATAACCAAATTGTTATGGAACAAATTTTAAACGAAGTAATTTTTTGGACATACATTAAGTTTAAGAAAGGTAAAAGAGATCTAAAGATTTTCGCTTCAAAATCCTAGTTAAATGTTAAAAAATATTTGTAATTGTTCTTTATCCTATGCAATTAAATGCAGTAATTAGTACAAATGTAGGGATTATATTCCAATAATCAATTAAAAAAAAAAATGTTGATGTTCCGAAGTATTTTGCAATATCATCAGATTCTGATTCTGCCGAACAGCGGTACATTATGGGTAAATTCGGAAGCGAGTTGATGTTGAATCATGTTTACTACACGTAAAGAGTTTGGCTCGGGTTCTGATGCAGCTATGCTTGTACCACCTACATTTTTCGTTGCCCCACCTCATAAATAATTCCCAAAACTAAAATACACTTCTACCTTTCCTTCCCATCCTATGGGCTATTTAAGCGATACATATTAGGTACTTTCCATCTGAACATTTTTATTGACAACAGTACCATGTTTGAAACGCTTCGCAAGTTCGAGGAGTTTTCAAAATTTGGGCTTATTTTATATTTAAAAAGTGAAATAAGACCATTTTTTGAAGGTTGGCCTTATTTCACCCCAGCAGAGTAAAACAACACCAATTTGGTTTTATCCCCGATTTCAATTGATCGGAGTAAGTTTTATAATTATTTTTATATGTTAGTCCAAAATGCCTAAACAAACTGGTTTGTTGATATTTCAAATTTAATAACGGTACTTAGGTGTACCGCTCCGTGGGAAAAAGGGGTTTTTGTTTTTGGTTGCGGCAAAAGTATGGACAGAGTTCAACGAAATACATATTTAATTTATTTCATTGTGAAAAAATCTGACCGCTCTCGAAATTCCCTGACTTTCCCCGGCATTCCCCAGCCAATTTTTTATTCCCTGACTTTCCTTGACAGTGGTAGTTCGATGCTCATCAAAAATAGTCTGTTAGCATGTGTGCGTTTTGCTAAATGGATAGGCATAAGAAGGTATGTGTTGTATTTGTATCTCTTTGGAATGAAATGGAAGGGCTAAAGAACAATTTCGGCTTTTTTATCACTTTCGGCTTAATCCTAAGCCAAATGTAGTGCAACCCAGCGATGCCGTTTATACTTCAATCGAAGTATTTTACTTCCTTTTTATAGCCAATACTTCGATACCTCCTCTTTCGTAAAAATACTTTACTTTTTGTTGACTTCATATTTTCTTCACATTATTCATCAATGAACACTCCCATCAAGTAGCCGAACAATTGAAATTAAATTGTAAAAGATATTTACTATTTTTTTGTAAATAGCAAACTTCAACAAGATTTTAAAGAATTTCAAGAGTATTTTGACCTAAAGTCACACAAATTTTTAAAGATGTCAAAAACGAGTTTTGGAATAGTGGAAGGCCTTGTTACACTTTTTTCTGACCCTGTATTAAGGGCTGTTCGGATTTTAAATCCTTATTCTTTTTTTTGGAAGAAAGTCTGTTGAAATTAATTTGACTTTTTCCAAACTTAGTCGGCTTCTAGGCCAAATGGAGGCTTCTAATTTTGCACGACCTTCTACCCACAGAAGAAAGTCTTGAAGTCAAAAACGCTTTGGGACAAATTATGTACCCTCATTTAAAAGACTATGTAGGAGCCTTGTTGTGTCTTCCTCATAGTAGTGCAACTACTGAGAGGGTCTTTCCCCAAACTAAATTTATAAAGAATGTAAGCCGAAACAACTGCGTACCGCAAAAAGACGTTGTAAGATACCATAAAGCTTAGATTAAAACTCATGCTTCCTTCTCATTTATTTTTTTTTTGTGATAACTTGCAACTGTGAATTCAAATCAGTTTGAAAATCATACCTTATGTAAAAGTTTTTTTTTATTGTAAATGTTTTCTCGCAAATATGGATTCAAATCATTTTGAAAATGAAATAAAATGTACATCATACCGTTATACGTAATTGTTTATTTGTAATAATAAAGACTGATTTAATATATAAAATTGTTTTTTTCGCATAAATAGTTTGACTATTTGAAGTTTATTTTTTCAAGCTCTGGTTCAACGCCTACCTACATATATTTTCGAGCAACATTTTGCACACAATTTTGACATTTGCTTCGGAATAGAACATTTTATTTTCTGGATCACATTCACATACATAAAAACGCATAATATCTACACAAAAATGGCACAAAAAAACATCGCCTACCAAAGGATTACGCGAACCAATATTGCTATAAAGCCATAAACAATATTACCATCCGCTCAATATGACCTTGTCAATGTTGTCGTCTTTCCTCAGTGGCAAAATTAAACAGCTGTTTACTGCTAATCAGCAAAAACTAAACCGGAAAAAAAACACATTATGGCGCGTTGACATCGCACGACATCGCCATGTAAATGAAAGCCATAAATGAACTGGATTCCCCTTTTGTAGGGTAACCCAATACCACCTCTTTGCGCAATCGGAGAACCCTCTCGCCTTAAAGACAATTTTGCGGTCTACTATTTCACAAGTGGCAGGCGCAGGTGACTTGACTTGTTGCAATTTGAAGACTAGGGTGCACTTACCCAATCAGTTGCTGTGAAGTATCCAATTCGATATTTTTTTGGTTTATCCGGGGTTCGCCCAATCGCAGCGAAACACAATTAAAATACACAGAATTTTATTCTACTACTTTTTTTTCTTCTATACTCGTGTAAACAATTTTTGCCAACGCAATTTGGTAAAATTTTGCACAATCTCACAATAAATCACTTTTAATTAACGGATTTCGATGTTTAGCACGCGACATCGGCTGTGGCTGTGGCACACGCGCAATAAACACCCCACACACACACACACTCACTCACGACAGCAAATAAAATCCTCAGCGAACGGAGGCGATCATTAGCGGCGGACGGCGGTGGTCGTTGTCGTACACATTCAAAATTTATTTTCCTTTAATCGACCGATTTTCATACGTGAAATAAAATTCCAATACTAATAGGCAACAACGTAAAAATTCAAATCGAAGGGAATTCCCAAAATAAATTGTTTTCAGGGTAAATTTTTAAATCACGCACAAAATGTCTTCACACTTTGAAACTATTTTGGAGACTAACTCAAGTCAAACGAACAAATTTCTACGAGTTGGTTTACACTCCGCTTTTAAGCTGCGGTTTGCGGAATGTGGTTTGAGTTGGATCTTGTCTGGAGTGTGAGTCACATTGACCGAAGTTGAAATTGAGTGTGTGGCTTGCATTGTGGAAAATCATGTTGAAGCGGAGTTTTGAAAGTGCATTATAACGATGAATGGAATTTAAAATTCAGATATTTTTATGAGGCAAATATATTATTAATACTTAAAAGCTGTGAATTAAAATAATAATTGCAAGTCGTTTTAAAACGTTTCTTTTTCCTATTTTTAGTTCATAACTCCGAAATTATATATTTTTAAGAGCATAACTTATGCCAAGAGAGCCGCAATGCTACAGTCAGGGTTAGAAAAAAATTAAAAGAATAAGAGAATTTGCGTTTCTTAAAGATTTCTTTAAGTTTATCGTTGGATTTCATATTCAAGTTTGATACTTTGTACTTCATACAATGCTTTGCTTGTTGTTGGACGTTCCAGAATTTTTGGCTGATCACAAATTGAAAACTGTCAAACGGTAAAACAAATGCAAAATAGTTAATTGATTCTGGTTGGTTTTGCAAGAATGTTTTAAACTTTAACATTTTTTATTTTTTTGAGTGAAAGTTTAATAGTATTTTTCATTAAAATTTAAAAATTAACGGATCCATAATGACGGCTTGCGGCGTTTCGTCGAGGCTTAAGGACCAACTGCAATAAGCATAAGCTTGTACATGCAAACGATCTGCAAATGACGAGTGTAAAATGTGAATACTGGTGCATATTTACTCCGTTTCGTTAAACCTAGGCAAAGTACTTCAGCAACCGTTTTTGCATATAGGAACATTTGACATTGAAAAATAAATGACCAATTAGAAATTATTAAATGGAACAACAAATTTTAATTGACATTTTGCGTACACGTATATTGTGGCTTGACTATGCATTGACAATACATAACAGTGCATGCTATGCTTTCGCTGGTTTTTGGCATTTAGGAATATGCGGGCTTATGTACACTGCGGTTGGGCCTTTATACAACTTTTGCCCACGGTCCTAACCGCGCGTAAATTATTTGCTTGTATGTAATGATTTTGGAGAAATTTTTATATAAATAAAATGGGTGTTAGAAAATTTAAAAGTATAGGTATTGGTGTGTTTTAATAATGTTTAGTTTGGCGATAAAAAAATTAAAATGGACTGTTTATTTCAAGTAATTTAAAAGCCACTGAATTTATGAAGGATAGCTAAAATTTTTCAGTGAAAACAATGAAAATTGCTTGCATAATAGGCACTTTTCGTTACTTTTCTTTTGATTGTATCCGCCAATTATAGCTCAGCCTTTATATAGAATATGAATTTCACATTCATTTAGCGTGACAGTCCTGTATTCCTAAATTTGCCGATATTTTCATTGAACTTCATTACTATTTGATTCAGGTTTAGCAAACAAAACTATGTGTTTATTACGAATTTCTTGAGGAAGTGGCTGGAAAGTCAAAAATTCGCATGGGTAATAAATTAAATATGTTAAATCAGATATTGAAATAATTTTAACTCAGGTACAAGTAACATCATGTCTTATAACTTATAAGGAGTTATTTGACTATCCATCAATTGACAGAAGAGTTAGCAAAGGTTTTGTATTAGACTACGTGACAAAAATGACATAATGGGTCATTTAGTTATTTATTTTATAATTAGTTATAACACAAAGTCAAATTTGGTGTGGAAAAGAAATTTAAATTTCTTTATTGGATAATACTATTTCGCATATAATTACATTTACATTATGGCACTCAAAAAGGATGTAAATTAATTATAATATAATTTTCAATAAACTGCTTTCGGTCACAACAGCATTGTGCTGGCATTCAGGGTTAGTGTCGTACTACACTTTTTTCATTTTGGTCAAATTTATCTGTCCTAATAAGCATGGTCATTAAGCCATTTGGTCATTTAAGAATTGATAATTATACTCCATGAACATGACTTGACATGCATTCTAATCCTAAAATTGTAAAAATATGTATTCAATTCAAAACAATAAAAAAAAATTAATGCGCAGATGTAATCAGACCCATAAAATTAGTATTAAAATGTGTTGACAGGAAGTTTTTTTTGAGCAGTGTTGAGTTGAGTGAAAATTGAATACAACCAGACATATTTATTTTCTCTATGTCAGCTTTTTAATACAATGTGTTAGAGTGTGATGGCTGATGATATTTTTTCTATACATATGAATAACGGTTAACGTTCAGGCAACAGCAATAGGCTATCAAAATAATAAACAATTTCAATTTCTTAACACAATTGTAAAATGTTTGTTTTCTTCGATTTGTTTTTTATATTGTATAATGTAATTGCGACTTCATTATTTTAACAATCTTATTTAGGAAGACGTCAATACCGATCTGATCTGGTGATAGTTACCTACAGGTATGTATATATAATTCGTGTTGCCTTTAAGTATTCAAGTAGTTTTCCAAACGTAATATGTACGTTGTAAGCATTTATATCGAATTATGGCACGTCGAGAAGGGCTTAGGTCGTATGTGGTTAGAAAGTAGGGTTGGCGGGATATCAAACCACCCCTGTCCGTTGTCATTTCATTCGTCTTGGGCTCACTTAAATAAGCGTGGAGACCGAGGTACTGGTCGACGTCATGTCTGGACAAGAACCTTCAAAAAACCTTCCAAGAAGATATATCTGGAGATTTAGCGGCGCCTATGGAGCATAAAGCGTAAATTTTAAGGAATGGATCGTAAGAGTAATAGGAGTAATTTCTTCAGGTTTGTCTAGGAAAGTCTGGCATTTTCTATCTCCAGCGAGAGATGACTCCAGGGGATCAGGCCAGGCTTCCTGTCGGGCCAACGCACATCCAAAAGCGACTCACTGTGAATAGATAACAAAGATTTGAAATGAATTCTGTTCTTTTCGCGATCCATTGTCATTTGCATAAATTCATCCGACATTTTTTTTTTGGTTATTTCAAGGTCTCGAGTTCGACGTCTCATTTGATAACCTTAAAATGAAGCTTTATTGGGGTCCATAGTAGATTAGAAGAGGGTTTATAAAAAAGTGCTATAGTGTAACAGAATGTTTATAGAATTATTGTATAAAAATCATTAGATCTGAATTGTAAAGACTGTCAAAATGGCTGTGGTGGGGAAACTTACGAACAAGTTTGGGACCGCTTTTGTAGTAAGCAGCAGTGACGGTGCGTCATAGACATTTCAGACACTGTCTACCCAAAAGTTAAGGCTGTTTAGGATACTGAATTGTAACTGGAATGATTTTTAAGTCTTCAACATGCTTTTACTGAGAGAATAGCCATCAAAGCAGCATTCAGCTCTTGCTTTTAACATTAAAAAGAGCGATATTCTGTATTCGGCTTGGTTTGGTGGTGTGGTTGGTTTGGCTAGCGCGCGGCTACTTGAGTTTTGTATCCCTGAATGCAAATTAAGTTGGCAATATTCATGCTGCTAGCCAATGATCTATCTTTTGTATTGAGTTAGACTTAAATCTTTTAATAAAGTTGGTTGGATGAGAAAGTTGTGTTGTCCCTTGTTCTACTTCAACTAATTTCGTCAGGCCCATAGTCCAATCAAAAGCTGTTGGTGTTATTTTTGTTTGATCTAGGAGTTCTTTTCTACATAACATATTGAGAATGTTAAGGAGGTTGTAGTCATTAAACACATAGCCAAAGTGTATGGCTATATTATGTATTTTGAGGTCGTATTATTTAACTTCGCTTTATGATTTTTGTGCGATTAGGATTTCGATTCTATCTACAAGTTATTACTCTTTTTTTTTTGTTTACAATATTCATACAATTGTTTTTCTTAAGTCTACGATAAATATAATAAGCGTACCAGATAGAAAAGCAGTAGGTTATGATTGGACGTATCAACTGCTTGTAGAGAAAAGGCTAGGATTCCGAAGGCACAGGGTGAACAAGCTATTTAAGAGTGCGAAGCACAGGGATGTCATTATGTTTAACTTAGAAATTTTGTTGCTGTGACAGCCTTTCCTTTATGTGATCTAGTTGTGACTGGTTAACAAAAGATATAAACATGAAGAAGATGTTTATTTAATACCAACAGTCGTATTCTACTACAGGTCCATCACAATTTCGCCTATTACTTAAATAAAAGAAACTAGAAATATGCGAGCGGCAATAGAAAAAACAACACGGCAACGTTCTATTCACTTAGTTTAATAAAAAAATCTATTCATTCACGTAAGAAAATAACAATTTCAAATCGGCTGCCAATGGCCAAGTTTTGACAGTTTTACCATTCCAAGTAAACGAGAGAGAGAATTACTTATAGGAAAATCCAAAATTGTACTTATATATGTAATATTTTGAAAAACTAAATAAATGAACTACTACTACTACTAAAATTAAATTAATTCGTTTTAGTATTTCCCCCTTTCAAACTTTTCCATTGCAATAAGACTTTTTGAATGTTTGCGTATTGGGACAAGTGCATGTGCAGTGTTCTAGCGACACATGCAAAGAATCGTCTTCTTTTCCTTCTAAAATGGATAAAAAATGATTTTAAATTGAACTGTTCGACTACTGTACACTACTACAACTTACCGATGACGGGGCTTCTAGTAAGAAAAGCATTCTTATCAGTAGATTCACACGGGACTTCACTAAGTCTAGGTGTATCCGGCTCTGTTTGATATTTTGTTCGAGGTGTAGCTGTTTAATAGAAATTCACGTAAAATTGAACTTTTTGGTTTGAGAAAAAACTTACGCGTACGTTGTTCATAAATCGGAGTACGATTAGAGTTGGAAGCGATAAGTTTCTCTGGCGACTTATTTGTTCGTATTTTTGGAACAAGGGTGTCGGTACTTTCTATGAAATGTGGGAAAGGTTCAGCATGCTTGGGTGCATATGGGGCGATGATATCTATGATGAGAGTTTTCAATTTATTTTAACGCAATGCAAGTGATCTTTTCTGATACTTACTTGGTTGATAAATAATTTTTGGAAATGTTGTCGTTCTAGGGCTTGGTGGATATATATCCGTCGTTATATCTGTTCTAAAAGGTCCTGTAATGGGGGTCATAAAACTACTCGCTGTATGTATGTAAGTAAGAAGATTTTAATTTACTTGTTGGGTATTTTTCCAGAGTAATTTGTTCAAAAGCTTGAGCTGAGGGCTTTGTAGTATGGATTTCCTTCGTAATAACGGCTTTTAAAGGCGGTTTTTCTACAATAAAAATGGGAAAAAGTCTATCAGAGGAACTGACATTTTTTCTGATACTTACTTGGTGAATGAGTAACCGTTTTCCAAGTTATTGGGTTCACGAGTTCAAATGGTGGTCTTGTAGTATATATCCCAGTCTTTATATCTGTCCTTAATTGTTCTACAATGAAAGTTTTCAGTGAGATTTTTTTGATTTTTCCAAGTTTCTTGGTACATACTTGTTGACTGAGTAACTGTATTTACAGTTAATTTATCATTGGGTGTAGTTGGAGTGCTTGGCGTCTGCCAAACTGTTCTTTGTGTTATATGTACAAAGGGTAAAGTTGAATGCCTTGTAGTATGATATTCGTTTTTAGCTGAAATTTGTATAATGTATTAATATCATTGCAAATGTAGGAAAGTAATAAAATTTACCCATTTTACTTACGTGTTGGGCGCACTGTTGATGATATCTGAATTGATTCCAAACTCTCATGAATCTCGTACTCATTCCAAAGTTCTTTACATTTTGGCAGTATCTCTGAGTGAATCAATATCAAATTTTTACCGTCCAATGAAGCTATCGTTTGAGCAGTGTCTAGATTTTTTTTTGAAATGACATGATATCCACGAACATTGCTGATATAGTTTGTTTTGTGCCAAGCTCCATTAATATCCTTATTGCCATAACATCCAATTTCGATGCCATTTAAACCGCTAACCTTGATGTTGTATTTCTCGGGTATGTTTTCGTCATATAAACTCGCACATAAACCTATAAAATGCAAACAATATATTGTTTTCAAGAGACACATAAATAATAATTGTGTTTACCTGTCTCAGGGTTAAGTGTTTTGGCTTGCTCCGGTGTAAGTAAACATATTGCGTAAATTTCCGCTACCATACAACTTATAAAGACCTTTAATAAAAACGATTGTTTGGTCATTATGTGTTTCAAGTGGTTGTTGTTTTATAAAAATAAGGCGTGATTCACCTTAAAAACACCAGCAACCATTGATCCCAGTGCTACCATGGAAAGAAGAAAGTTTAAATTATTTCCCAGCTCAAGGAGATCAAAAGAAAATCCGGAGGTTTAAAAGAAACTCAAACAATTGGCGACCGAACTTAAATCATAGAGACAAACTAAAGGCAGACCACTTTTCATTGAAAATCATAACAAGCTACGAAGCTTTTCTATTGTCACTTTTGGCCGGCAAGATCGACTTAATTCTGTGGTGTGGCCACAGACTCTCGAAGTAGTCAAAGAAATATCCGGAAAATGCTATAAATAGGGCGGCCACTCATATCATTTTCTCAAATTAATGGAGCAACATTTAAGACGTAAAATAAAAATAATCTAAAAGCAGAACCAACGTTTTTCATTCTTAAACAATATTACAAGCAAAAAACAACGAGTGTCATCTTTTGCGCCACCTTACATATAAAAAAAACAGATACAACATGTCTAAAAACAAACATGAAGAATACAAAATGGTCTACGACACTAGAAAACAATTTTAATAAAGGCTTAAAGGCTTAATAACATGTTGATCAATCCAATGGTCATTTAAATTATAAATTCTGCGGAAGTTTAATATAATAGAAGACAGCAGATCAGGGGCGTCTATGTGGCCGGCTTTAAGCTGCTGTAAAAAAAAACAATATCACCATATAACCTTATTGGGTCTACGTTGAGCGAGAAATATTATTTGAAGAAGTTTATTACGTTGGATGTAGGGAAGAATGTAGTGGACAAATAAAAGTTTCCACCAGAAACTAAATATTTTACCGTTCTAAATCGTAGTTCACTTTAAAGACAAATCAGAGCTGCAATTTTATTTTTTTGTGAAATAGTGTGGTGGTAACTTTTATTTGTCCACTACATTCTTCCCTACATGGTCATGCCATGGAAGTCCTCTTAGGGAAAATCGAATCAAGTTACTTTCAATTGCTTCTATTCGATTTGAGTGAATATCGTAGTATGGAGTTTAAATGATAGAATTTGGCCTTATATCACAGTATATATAATATTTGGTTTTATTAAGCTAAATCACATCTCACATTTACGATACTAGAATTCATAGTAGATAATTAACTGCAATTCACTGCATCTAGGTGAAATGCCTTTGAAACTGTAGATCACTAGGTTATTCCATTGATATAAAGAAACGAAATACAAATAGCTGGAATTGATAGAATGTTATAAATGAACTGAATATAAAATGTAAGTCAACAGCAGATGGAATTTTTGAAAATCTTTAAGCTTGAGGAAAACCAATAAACATTTTTTTAGTCGGCATTATGGCCACAAAAGTTAAGTATATTAAGTGGTTAAGTAACCCAGTTCCCGCGTAAAATAAATTTTACGGGTAAAATAAATTTTCGCGCGACACGAAATGATTTTTCAAAAGAAAACAAAGGTAAAGGCAGGTGTTTTTAGGGAGGCAACATATTCTCCCACAGAACCATTGCCACCCGCAATGCTTTAATAATTAATTTATCGATATTGGTAAAATATATTTAAAAGATTACCTAATTTATCCGTATTAGATCATCATTCTAAAGGAAATGATGTGCAACCAGATACCGATTCGTTTTGCGTGACCAACAAATAAATTAGCGGACATTGGCATACTTTTAGCACTTAATCAATATGAAAATAAAATGGATCATTGTATTATTGTTTTTAAATTACCTAATCTTTATTGTTCATCTTTGAGATAAAGATTTAATAGGACTAATTTTTCTTTACCTGCAAATATATTAAAATGCGCGGAAGTTAAAAAATACGTATCATATTAATATTCTGCACTTCCAAGCCTTGATCTATTGCACAATTAATGTGGAATATTTTAAGGATGCTCTTTGTACTCAAAATCAAAATCATACTACATGCTTCTTGAACTCATGTTAAAGCTGCAACTTGTTTCACTGAGATCGTCAATAAGTCAATAGGAATGTTGTCAAAATACGAGCGTGTTAAAAGATTGTTTTCACACATTTTGTTTTAATGAACTATATGAGAATTTTTTCTCGTGATCGACGGCGTCGAAAACATTTCCAATTGTTATTTTATAAAATTAAATCCAATTCCACAGAATAGCTAATCATTCATAGGTTTACAACCCAGGATCTTCACCCAAACATGCTGCCCAGCACCTTTGAAGTTTAAGTGAACATTTGCGTTTAGAAGTTTTGTAGGTAATATATGATGAAAGGCTAATCTTGCCATCTGCTTCCTGACTTGGATTAATAATTGTTTATCATGTAGTTATATTTAGGCGATCGTCTATATCGGGACTAATAAGGAAGTAAATGGAAGGTTAATTAATTAAATCTCATCCTCACTAAATTAGTCCTTAAGGGGTAACATGGGTTTCACAGCCTTAAAAAAATAGATTTTTTTTATTGTCTTATTAATTTCTAAAACATTTCGAGAATATTATCCTAAATTTTCAAGTCATTCCGAATAAAAGTTTGGGAGATACAGCATTGGGAAGGTGAGCAGTCAATTGAATCACGAGGTTTATTTGAGGTTATCCAAACTTTAAACGCGTTTTTCTCGAAACTGTGTTTTCAAAGTCGGTTTTTGAAAGTTCTCGAAAACCACTCAACCGATCTTGGATGACTTGGGCGAAGGCCTTTTTTTCAATCACAAATAATTAAAAAACACAACGTTGAGCAAATTTTACCAAAATTAGCATTTTTTTGTAAAAGATCTGCCAAAAATCCAATTTTTTTCCCCTTCGTCCAAATTCTAGTTTATGGTCTTAACTAAAACACGATTTTGTTTTTCACTTCTGATGATCCTGTCACGATTTCTACTGTCAACTCGGACGCACCTTTTTTCCGAGGGATCACCGGAAATGACGTCACAATGACGGAGTTTTGAATATTTTCCTTTAAAAATTTCAGAAATTCTTTTGAATTGTATATCTTTAAGTCAGTAAAAAGTTTAAATAAAATATTTTATTTTTTGTACAAAAAAACTTTTTTTCCCCGAATAAACCCAAATAACCCCCAAAATGCTCAGATTTCGTATGGACTGGCAATGTAGCATCCGATTTATTATCAATTTTTTGTAACAAGATTTGTAAAAACCATAAACATGTTGATTAGAACATATCTTAAAAAAATACTTCATCTCACCAAATAAATATTTGAATGTTGGTTCATTTCTATAATTTATGTAGCTATAATCCTGTTTACCAAGAATGTCCACACTAAATATTTCTTTATATACAAAATTTTATTGATATCTATTCACATTTGCATTTTTATTTTTAAATTAATTACAATAACACTTATAAACACAAGAAAAGCAACACAAGGGAAGTCATTGCAAATTTCTAACTGAAGATCCACTGACGGCTGTTGAGGATCATATGAAAGCTTAAATAACAAATAGATGCACTTAAGTCGCTAAATAATCAATTAAAACTATAGACAACTAATAAAATATTAATTATCACAGTGTTGCCGATATATGTTAAACAAATCGGCATTGGGATGTACATATGATCAGTTTCAGACTTTCAGCGAAGTCTGTTGTGAGTTTATTTTAAGTTTAATTAATACATCTACGTATTCTGCAAGGAAGATATTAGATTGTTGCAGACGGAAACGGTTTGATCATTTCTACTTTAGCAAACGACATGAGTTTCAAAGAATAAAAAAATAAAAATATAAATTAAACCTTAAAAAGTTCCAATTTGCAAAAACAGTGATACATGAATAAATAAAGCAAATTGTTGTGTCAAGTGATAAACGATTAAATGGTATCGCGCCTAATTTTAATACCAATTAATGTGGAATGGTTATCCAATTCCACATTAATTGGTATTAAATTATATTTATTTGATATTATTTGTTTCCTCACGTCAGAATTATTCATAATTATTTATTTGTTTGTTGTTTTTTTGATTTATTTGCCATTCTCGATGTCTGAGTTTGAAAAAAGAAAATGATCGCATAGCAAATTGGATATTTTATTTAATGCCAATTTACTGCTCTTGATAAAATGTATGCTTCCCCGGGAGATTAACTTAGCTAAAACAATTTAAAATGCAACATTATTCATATTTATATTAAGTGAGTCTGCTGAGTAGACTATAAAATATCTAAATGTATTTCACCGCAGCTGTCTTTGCTGTTGAAAGTTTAAATTGACATGAATTGTTAACGAAAAAATAACGATTAAGATATTATGTGTAGTTAAATGTGATTATACTACTTCTCTGCAGATGCCGCTACGTACATATTATAAAAAGTGGTTTGAAACATGGATGCAAAATACAGCACATTGGCATTGGATATTCGGTCTACATAAGTAGCGTTGAAGGCCATCATACGAACATTATGGTGCCCAAATAAAAAAATAAAATACTTGACTATACTTGGAATGCCACCAGCATACAGAAAAACAATAAACGATCAAATTTGCAAAATTCAGAGTCATTTTCAGAAGTGTTTGCGAAACGTAAAATGATTGTTATAATAAGATTAAGTTTAACAGATTTAATTTAAGGTGGACAATATTAATCCTTCCAATTTAATCGGTGGTGATTGTCCTTGGTGGTAGCTTGTCCCTATATACACTACCATAGGCGACTTTAAAGTCGATAAAAAGGTGGTGTGTATCGATCTGGGCAAAATTCGGTCCAGTTTGTAACGATGGAGTGATTTAACGACTAACTTTATAAGCTATAAAGTGATGCTGAACGAGTAAAAAAAGGTGAGGATATAAGGGCTGAGGTGGCTAGCAACGCACCAGCTCGAGAAGTCTTTGAGTCCACATCTAAGGAATAACGTGGTAGAGTAGACCCCTCCTTAGGTGGGATGAACGAGCTTGTTGGTTGAGGCAGTGGTCCACCCCCCACTGTACCTATGCATATCATTCAGCGCTCACATAAGTTAACAATATTTCACAATGTACAAAAAGTATTAGCGCAAATTGACAGCAGATGAATACTTACAATAAAGATAACATGCGTGGCAAACAGCGTTACCAACGCTTGAGCGATGTCGCTACCAGTTATTTAGATAAAGCGCTCGGTCATTCTGTGTTGTGATTCAATAGGAACATACAATTTCTGAAGAATTTCTTTCTTAAAAGAGTTTAGAATCTACTTCCTGTCTCTACCACGACGTTTTGTCTTTCAGTCGATATTTTGCTTGTTTTTTGAAAGCATGTATTTGGTTTTGTCTTAGTTAACTTATGGACCAACTATATTCAAATGTTTTCTGTCCGCATACGATAGCTTTAGGGATCTGTTGAATATATTGCGTTCCGTGTTTACGCATTTCGTGCGCACACTATCTGCTCGAAAATAAGTTCAGGTGAGCCTAACTGCAAAATGCACTGCGTATTCTCTAGCGGTACGCGACACAAATTGACTATCTGGAAAGTGCCAGTGAATTCGTAGTCTTGGAAACCGAGTGCTTCCGTTATTGCTAAGTATATAAGATTTTTGGGGTTACATCTCGAGGTATCTTTTTATTTTTTGCTTTATCGTTTGAAATAACGCTACCTGCCATACAATTTTTAGGTGAAAATCACATCACTATTTTTCTAGAAAATGGTTCCAAGGACTTTGGGTTTTTTAATACTACTGGCCCAAAATACTGCATACTCAGTTTTTGGAAAAAAAATTCGATTGACGGTAATTTATAAAACCGCCAATATCTCGAAAACTAACAAAACAAACAAAACTATTAAGTAGAACAAATGAGGATACTTCGATCTATGAAATAATTTTCTTTATATTTTTTTTGTATATAACGATTTCCTTAAATTTGAATTAAATTCGTTTTCTCAAAAACGGCTCTAACTATTTTGATAAGTTTTTGTATTTCGAACAATTATGTTAAAAGTGTCCAATGACATTAAAATCGTTTTTGAGAAAATCTACTTTTTCAAAACCTAAAAAGTGATTTAAACAAATTTGTCACCATTCATTTTCGATTCATTTTGCGATTCAAAAACGCATCTCAGTACTGAGAAAGTTTCGTATGACGCAGTCTTGCTCTTTATTAAAATTTTATTATAACGATTTTTGTACATTAACCATAAATTCAATTTCTCAATAAACGGCTCTAACTATTTAGATTTGTTTTTGTATTTTTAAAAGTGTCTAATTCGTAAAAATAGATCAAAATCGTTAGAGCCGAATTAAAAAGTTATTTGAATAAATTTGGCATGTTATCAAATGTTTCGATTTTGTTTAATTTTCTTTTATATTGGGGTTTTATTTCATTACAGAATTTTCGACCATAGAACTTACCTTTACAGCCGGACTGTAGATATGCTGTGATCCCTATGATCTTTAAAATATGACATACATATGAATAAGTATAACCATGATTTGTAGTCCAATCAATGTTTTAATAAAATATTTTAAAACTCCACCATTACTATTAGACTATATTTTCTTTTAAATATATATTTTTTATATATCTTATAACAGGGCGGGTTGTTTATAAAAGCGTTTTAACCGCGAGGACAAGAGCACGTGCAGTATTGTCTATCACCGGGTGGGGGCGTTGAGTATAATGGAGTTTCTGTTGGTGTTTCTCCAGGGATATCAGGTGAAGGAATATACATAAGAACTGGGTTTCCTCCATGAGCTGTAAAAAATTAGATTTTTTGTTAATTTGACTTGGATAAAGAAATGAAAGTTGTACTTACGTATTTCGAATATTGTATTGATTGACTTAATCCCACTTAATTGTACAGTTCCATTTTGAGGTAAACTTGAGTAAGGTTCATGTTGTAGAAGTGCTGGCAAAGGCCTGTCTAGTGTATTCTCTTCGTGCGAAGACCCTATTGAAGGTTCTCTGAAGCCTGGTGATGTTGGACCGTAATGTGTTGACTTCATGCCAATAATTTTTTTTTGCGGACCTCCAGACCCTTGTTGACCAGAACTTGGAGCACCGCTGCAATTCGACGAGCTAAGAGACCCTGGTAATTTATTGGAGCCTTGTGAACCATCTGAATTTGATGAGTCATGGGGCCGGAGTAGGCCATTAGATGTTATTAATTTCGGTCCACCAGGTCCTTGTAAACCATTGAAATCTTGTTGACCACCGGATACGGAATCTATTCTGCTTTTCGAACTTTGTGGATTATAAGACCCTGGTCGGCCACTATCATGGGATAATGGTGTGGCACCAGTTCCTAGTCCACCAGTTCCATTTGGACCTCCAAATCCATTTGGACTTCCAGGTCTATTTGAATCTCCAGATCCATTTGAACCTCCAGATCCATTTGGACCTCCAGATGCATTTGGACTTCCAGGTCTACTTGAATCTCCAGATCCATTTGAACCTCCAAATCCATTTGAACCTCCAAATCCATTTGAACCTCCAGATCCATTTGGACCTCCAGATCCATTTGGACTTCCAGGTCTATTTGGACCTCCAGGTCCCGTTGAACTTCCAGCCAAATATGAAACATCGTGTCCTATTTGATAAATAGGTTTTTGCGGGCCGTTAGAACCTAAAGTACCATCTGAATATTCTGAGCTGTCAGACCATGGTGGACCACGAGGTTTTTGTGAATTCTCGTACCCTGCTGTAACAACTGGCTGGTTTCTGGAAACACCTTCGTCATCGGACAATCGTAGACCAAAAGACAGTGCTTGGTCACTAGATCCCCCTTTGCCACCACCTGCTCCAGGACCTCTAGACCCTCCTGGGCCATCGGATGGTCCAGAGTCCTTAGACGCTCCTGTACTAGGGTATGATCCGGAGTCTTTAGACCCTAATGGGCTATTGGATGCTTCAGAGTTCTTATACCCTCCGGTGCTACTGTATTTTCCGATAGACCCCCCTGGTCCGGTTGAAGTACCAGAGCCCTTTGGCACTCCTGAGCCGCTTGACGATGCAGAGTCTTTATACCTGCCTGGGCCATTGGATGGTCCAGTACCTGAAGATCCTCCTGGGCCACTCGATGACCCAAAGCTGTTAGTTCCTCCTGGGCCACTGGAAAATCCAGAACTTTTAGATCCTCCTGAGGCGCTTGCTGATCCATAGTCTTTATACCCCCCCAAAATATTGGATGGTCCAGAGTCTCTAGACCCTCCTGTGCCACTGGTTGATCCAGTGCTTATAGACCCTCCTGGGCCACTAGATGGTTCAGAACCTTTGGCTCCTCCTGAGCCAAATAATTTCGCCCCATCCGCACTACTGGAAATTCCAGGGCTTGTAGGCCCTCCTAGACCGCTGGAAGTTCCAGAACCCTTAGACCCTCCTGGGCCATTGGAAAGACCAAAGTCTTTCGGCCCTGCTGCGCCACTTGATATTCCAGTGCTTATTGACCCTCCTGGGCTGGTGGATGATTCATAACTTTTAGAACCTCCTGGGGCATTGAATTGTGCATTATCTTTAGACAAATCTGCGACATTGGATGGTCCATAGCCTTTTAGCCCTATCGGACCTCTGGACCCTGGTCCTGAGTTTTCAAATGCCCCCGGGTCGGTGAACCCTGGTCCTTCCGAACCAAGGAGATTAGGGGTTCCTGGTGCACCATAGGGGCCTGATAGAGGAGAAGACTTTGATGGGCCTCCAGGTCTTGGTGTATGAATATTGTCGTACCTTTCGAAACCCTGCTGCGCTCCTGTACCTTTTGAAGCGTCTATACTACCAGCATTAATTGGGCTATTGGGTCCTGGTTGACCATTGGATCCTAGAGGATCGTATGTTCCTGTTAGAGAATTGAGTCCAAATGGAACATTGGGTCCAGATACACCGTCGGCTCCTAGTTGCCCTGGTAGACCATTGGGTCCAATTCCACTATTAGTTCCAGCTAAGCCCTTGGGTCCTAGTTGATCCTTGCGGCCCGTTAAAGCATTCGGTCCAAGTGGACCATTTGGTCCAGGTAGACCGTTTGGTCCAGGTAGACCATTTGGTCCAGGTAGACCATTGCGTCCTGGTAGAGCATTGGGTCCAAATGGACCACCAGTTCCACCTAAACCATTGGGTCCTAGTTGAGCATTGGGCCCAATTTCACCATCAGTTCCACCTATCCCATTGGGTCCTAGTTGATCCTTGAGGCCTGTTAGAGTATTGGGTCCAAGTGCACCATTTGATCCAGGGAGACCATTGCGTCCTGGTAGATTGAGGCCAATTGGACCATTATTTCCACCTAAACCATTGGGCCCTAGTTGATCCTTGAGTCCTGGTAGAGCATTGGGTCCAAGTTGTACAATTGCTCCCGCTTGACCATTGCGACCTGGTAGACCGTTTGGTTCAAATGAATCAGCTAATCCATTGGGTTTTAGATGGTCTTTGCGTCCTGGAAGAGCATTGGGTCCTAATGGACCATTGGACCCTAGAAGACCATTAGAGCCTTGTAAATCATTGCGTCCTGGTTGAGCCTTAGGTCCAAGTGAACCATTGGATCCTAGCAGATCATTGCGTCCTGGAAAAGCATTAGATCCCAGTGGATCACTTGTTCCAGGTAGACCATTGGCTTTTAGTGGATCATTGCGTCCTGGGAAAGCATTGGGTCCCAGTAGACCATTAGATCCCACTAACTCATTGCGTCCTGATTGGATATTTGTTAAAAGTGCTCCGTTAAATCCTGTACCTGGTAGACCGTTGGTTCCTGGTAGACCTTGGGGTCCTATTGGGCCCTTTGCTCTTGTTGCATCATTTGGTCCTAGTGGAACATTTGAACCTGTCCCACCATTGGACGCTGGTGCGACACCGATTCCTTTGTTGCTTAGTGAACCCACTGGTCGTTGTACATTATTGATCGTAGCCCCTTTCGTAGTAGAAGAGCCGGTCGAGGGGTTGATTGATCCTGTTTGACTTCCAAAATTAGTTCCTTGATAAGGTTGCTGCGTTAGTATTGTTCCTGGTGTTGCTCCAATGTATGAAGGTTGTGGACTTTGGGGATCAGTCAGAGAACCTCTCGATCCCAGTGTACCACCGGGAATGCTGCCCTCATATTTAGCATTTGCGTTTTGTCCAAATTGTGGTCCCCTAGTAGGGCTTGGTGTATGAGTATATCCTTCATACTGGGAGTTCGTCGGACGTCCTGACTTCTCATCAGGATTGTTGCCAAGACCTATCGACGAAGAGGTAGTTAATTTAGTCGAACCCGCAACAGAACTTGCTCCTGTTGGTCTACCAATGCTTGGTATTAAAAGGGGTTGGTTTTCGCCTCGAACGCCTTGACCAATAGGCTGTGGTCTGGATGAGCTGCCTGGAGTAATTTCTATTGAACCAAAATTATGAGGCGGAATCGTTGGAAACTTGCCGAAAGCAAGTGGTAAGCCGTCAGTTACAGCAATAAGCGGTGGTCTCGGTGTGCTAAGTAAAAGTTTCTTCTTTGGAGAAGGTTCACGTAAAATAATTGTTCCTATGATCAATGGGCCTCTATGACTCTTAATTGGTTTTGTCGAGGGATGGTTTGCTACTGGTTTTAATATTTCCGGTAATCCTTCGCGCGTATCTTTCTCTCCTTAAATAGAAAATATATATTTAACTAGCCCGTACTTTTTTGCTTACTACATACCTAGTGCATAGTGATTATTAGTCAGCGTTAAAAGCCCTGGTGGACCCAGAATCGTGGTTGTTCCTGAAGTGTCACCTAAAAAAAGGTATCGTTTGACCAATAATTGTATTCTCTATTAGTTTTCTCTGCGATAAATACCTAAACCGGTAACAACCGATACTTGGAGTCCATTTAAGTTGGGTGGAGCTAATGAAAGAGTAAGTTAATTGCAATGTATTCGAAAAATATCAACTTGTAACTTACGTAAGGTATGATGACCATGCTCAGATCCATGCGGCACATGATCGTCGTTTGTTTGAAGAATTTCAGGCGGAGGATGGTTCGTATATGCAACAAGTGTCAGCGGTGCATTTTCAACTGTGAATACTAGACATTGTGGCAAGTCTGAAATGAAACTTCGGACATCAGGCTCGTCGTAGGTAGGATACACATCGACTGGTAGCGATATATTGTGAACCGTCCTCCAGCCGCGGGCATCTGCAACATAATTTGTTACATGCAGCCTTTCGTCAGCATCCTTCCAACCGTAGCAACCCAAAGTAACTGCGTCATCACTTTGAGTCTCAAATTTGTAACTATCTAAGTAGCTAATATCGAAATGATATCTGAAGGCACCTGGAGAATAGAGCAAAAGCTGATGCTTTGATTAAGGGAGTGTATCGCGCATATGAAACTTTACCTGTTTCAGGGTTCAGTTTGTAGGTTTGGTTCTGTGTAGTTACAGCGTTTGTGACATCATAAATCCAGCTGAGATCATTTCCAGAAGCATCTCGCTCGGCAAGAGTGTCTTGCAGCCTCATGAAGGCGAGCACCTATTTAAAAAAATTAAAGTTAATACAAATAAGTTATTAAAATAAAGTACGGTTTATATAATTACACATTTTAAATTAGTAATAGTTTCTAAATTCTAGAATTTAGTATTTATAACATTAAAAATTGGTTAAGGTTCAATTGCATCAGTCGCCTTTGCATCACTTTGCTCTATGCACTCTTCCAAATGTGGTAAAACAATTTGCCTTCTAACATTTTACATAAGTTCGTAGCTTTCTGTTACCTAACCCAATGTAACCCGATTCTTTTTTAGTCGGAAATTCCTTATGGCTTATAATTAATTTTCAAAAGCTTCGTTAAAAGCAAACACCTGTCGAGCAGGATTTGAGATGCAGCTAAAAATCAAAACTAACTGATTACACAGGCCAACGATGAAAAAACTTTTACATATAGTTCGTCCTTAGAGTAAGTTTTTTTGCCATACCGCTGTAGCAACGGTTTCCTAGGATAATTCTTGGTTGAATCTCTTGGTTATAGCAAAATTTAAACAACTCTGGGCTATGAACGAAATTATCTAATGATATCAGTAATTGTATTTTTATGTATGATATGATTACAAATTCTTTTTAATTTTGTTGATTTTTCTAAACTTTTGCCGCTCTGTCCTTTTTTTGTAGTCTTGCAGTTACCCATACACTACTTTAATTTCACACCGATTCTAACTTTAGTTTATGATTGGAAATGCACTGGCAGGTTAAGTAATCTTATTTCCGTTGTGAACTAACAGGTCTGTGGTAAATTTTTGGCAGCTTTTGCTGAAATACTATGGACCACTAGGTCTTAGTGTTTGTTGTCTTCGGATTACCGCTACCTGAATACAATACAATACAATGACTGAGACCGCAGTCTACATTTGACTTACAACTTGGATGATTGGATGATAGATATATATTTTTTAGACCATACAATTCGTAGAGTTCTTAAAATTACGTTCTTCTCTAAATCCTATTATGGAAAACAAGCCCAAAATCAGTCGAGTTGATTTATACATTTGAATAAAGAATACAAATAAGGTCTTTCGTATTTCATCGACGTATGGCCGCATACGAGAGAGCTTTATTAAAATTCATAAGACAACAAATAAAACCGAACGGATTCTGTAGCGAAGTGATAGAATCCTTAAGTCGTCTTCAGAGTTATTTCTGACAGATTCTTACTAGTTTTTAAGTAATTTTTAACCAGGTCTTTCAAGTCGATTGCATTATTAGTAATAAGAAACAGAGATTATTAAAGCTTATTACGGAACCGACATACAAGAAGTACATTTAAAGTTATATACTTAGAAGTGGCCTCAGAGGCTCAGTGGGCGAGTTTTCTCAGGAGGTTAAAATTCTTCCCTATAATCTTATCAATGTTATAAAATACTTATTTTTAACAACGCATTAAGTTTTGGTCTATTTTATAACGTAACCCTTTCATGCCGCGTACAGATATAGTTTTTTCATCAAAGAAGAACATTTTCTTTTATCTAATTGATCCATATGGCAT
Organism: Ferdinandea cuprea; assembly: GCA_963576555.1. Lineage (NCBI taxonomy): Eukaryota > Metazoa > Arthropoda > Insecta > Diptera > Syrphidae > Ferdinandea > Ferdinandea cuprea. The sequence goes on along the minus strand of OY754958.1, from coordinate 80,466,730 downwards.
GGCAATAGGAGATTTTTCTGCTTCATGATTTGGAAACGCATTCCTACTACGGATCGCCGTAAATTTTATCAAAGCATGCGAAAAGGTTCACGTATATTTGGCAAAAAACATTTTTCTTACCGCAAATACACATGTGGTTCCTTTAAAGTCTTGTATTCGGATACTATGTGATACGCAGACAATTCTTTGTTCAACGAACAAAATGATTGTGAAACGCCACAGTTATTACAAATCGTCGGTATTAAATATATCCGTTCCTATGCATCTTCAGCATATATTTCTTGTTTTTTGTACCCATCTTTGGATAAGAGGTGTGTATTCAAAAAATAAAAACAAGTAGTACTGCTATTGAACTCAATTAAAAAAAAAGCAAACCATATCCGCAAATGACATAAAGTGCCGTTTTGATTCTGTCAAAAGAACTCAACTGAATGTATCTTGTTTTTCATGAGAGCAGGTCTTATAAGCGATTATTCAATTTTTTTTTCATTTTATATCGGGTTTCAAATGCCACAGTTTGTTGGGTGTATGCCATTTTATGAATATTAGTGAGTTTGCAAAAGACAAGGTTTCCAAGGTTATATATTGTTAATAATTCAGAAATTTGTTTACCGCAAAGCATTTTTTGTAGCAAACAAACTAATTATAAAGCCGACCGAAGCTTACACCTACAATTTAAACAGTTAGAAAGTTGAGACCATGTGCTTTAGGCATTATCACTATGTCAATACATGAAATCCTTAACTGAAAAACCTTGCTTCTAAAAATATCCACGAAAACATCAAACTCTACTGCCATTAACCCAAACTAAAATTAATTACGAAATATTATTATGAAAACGGTTTTATAGGTACAGGCTTGATTTGTATACATTGTATTGGTATAGTTATTTTAACACGTTAGTCACTGCTCTTAAATATTGGACATATACCCCAATTGCGATCAGGATCAAAAGTTATGAGGTCTTTAATTCTTAGTAAGAAGGCTGAAATTCAAGACATACTCCCCAGATGCCAAAATAAAATAAAAAAATTGTACTGTCACTTAAAAACATACTGCTTTAAATTAGTTGACGGAGTATCTATCAACAAATAAACAAGCATCTGGCCATTGACTAGGACATAATGTCACTATTGATAGCAGCAACTTTGAGGTAGTTAAGAAGTTTATCTACCTCTATGTAAATTTCAACTACATGAATGACATTATCTTAATGGGGATCTGACTAAGAAGAATTACAAAGGAAACCGTACAAATTGATTTAAAACTCCTAACTCGAAGGAAAAAGTGGATGATCTACAAGCCCTTATCCTGCTAGTTCTGTTATACGGTAACTGGTAGACTTTGACCTTTTTGGCAAGTCTGCCCACGTTTTTTTAAACAGCTACTTTCCAGGGACGTTTATTATTTCAATAGGTCTCTATATGGTGTTAAGAAATTACTAGGAATTAAACTAAAAATGTCAACGATGATACTTCTGCAAATTATTTAATAAAAACTATTAACTGCGGAAATAATTATTTTAAGAAACTACTGAAACAAATCTAATTATTAAATTTTGTTTGCAATTATCTAAAATTTCAAATCATTATCACTAATTATTATTTTAACTTGTGAGTAAGCTTAAGATGGTCCTAAATGGTTAAGAATAACAATGTTTTCCATACTCCCACGCCCAGAATGTTTTAAAGCTAAATTTAAATTGAATAAGGACTACAACCTTAACAAAATATGCAGATACTGTCCTCCTCCACAAGTTTGTCATACCTACTCTTTGGTTACTGTTGGCTACTATCTGTTTTAGCTTTTTCTTTAGTCCGTGAAAGATGCATTGGTCACATAACAGTAACTGGCGCAATTATATTTCGAAGGTAAAATCGATTTTTCTTATTGGCCGTTCTAAATATAACTATGAAAATGTTAAAAAGTTGTAGATCAACGAACGAAATAATAATATATAACTAGCAGTTATTTGATCACTGTTAAAATAGCGGTCAACCGTTCATCGTAAACTCACAACACGATCAAAGCAAACAAGTATATCTAGAAATCAAGAGAATATAAAATTCGATTTTGAAATTTTGTTTTGTAACGAAAAATAAAGACCATTGCACAGCTACACTAAAAAGCAATCACTGTTGCTGAGTGTAAATGTGGATAAATATCTAGAAGTGATATCTAGAGAGCTATCCCATTGACAGCTTAGGGATAAGGCTTATAATAAAACTTAATTATTGCGAAATACTAGTGGACAAATAACATAATTTAAACACTTGTGGGGTTTAAAACTGAGTTCATTTCTTAAGGATTTATGTTCAATTGATTTTATTGAAATCAGGATTATTCAATTTACCAAAGCCGTAAATGATTCGAAGAGATGTATATTATTTTTTAAGTAAACAATACTTGGTTTACAAAAAGTACTTCGAGTAACGCTTAAAAATAACATAGATATTCTTTTGACTTATAAGCCGGCCGGCATTTTTATTTATTTATTTATTTAATTACATCAATTAGAGATCATTTAAATCTACGATTAGACTACCGAAAGGTAACATTAGGATCAAAAAACAAATTAAACGCATAATTTACCCTATGTTCGTTCTTTCGAAATAAGGAACATACTCGTAATTGTCGCGATGGAGCATACAAATCAATCCAGGACAAAAGAGAATCACACTTAATATTATGAGTCAAGATATCCCTTATGAACATAACCGAGAACACTTTTCTTCTATTTTCCAGCGATTGAATTACAAGTAGTTTACATCTCGTGGAATACTTACTTACTTACTTTGAATGAATGTTGCAAAATGGGTTCCATATTACACAACAATATTCCAAAACAGACCTAACGTAGGAAGGTGATGTGAAATATAGCCAAACGTAGGAAGGTGATGTGAAATATAGCCAAACGAAATAAAGCCAAGTTCTAATCGAAATAAGACCAAATTTCGAGTTAGCCATTATTTCGTTTCAAAAACCGAAATAAAGCCAATTTGCCAATATTTTGTTTTAATTTCCGTACAGAATAATAGAATATAAATATTTTCATTATTGGGTTATACCATATAGGAAAATAAAAAAAGAAATGTATTTTAAAAAACATATGTCCTATCATCTTCGTTATGAAATATGGGGGTGGGGGCATGACTCCTGCAACCGTCGTGCTTGGTTTCACTGTTGTTTCGCACCTACTCCAAATCTAACAGTGAAACCAAGCAGGGGGCTTGCATATTCCATTCGACGATTCTTAATAAATGAAATAACTTTCAATGGGAAAAAGTGACCTTATTTCTATGTTGATGTGGAAATAATACCATACTTTTGATTTTCTTCTTTCATAAATGTTGTATTAGGGCTCTGCTTTATGTTTATATATTGTTGGAACTTTATGTCGTTATGAACCCAACTTTTGGGCCTTTGTTTCATTTTTATATTGGGATTTTATTTCATAATGAAATAAAGACAACATTTTGACAACATTATTCTTTCCCATCGTGGTCTCGCCGTTTATATACGTAGTGATGTAGCCTACCAACTTCAACCACAATACGGCCAATGTTCCAATCCGGAATTTAATTTTATTTGGCTTAAATTCCACGTCCGTAGGCAATTAATCCACTACTGCTTCATTTATAGAAGCCCAAACTTGGACCGTAATCTTACTTGAAACGAGTTTGATGATTTGTCCGATTCCATTACACGAATTGTAACCCTTTATCCTCACACTGAAATCGTTGTTGCGGGCGATTTCAATGTTCACAATTCGAATTGGCTTCGTCACTCTGGACAGACAACACCCGAAGGCAGGTACGCTGAGATCTTTGCTGAGGTAAACCTAACCCAGCTTGTAAATGAGCCGACACGAATTCCGGACATTAGTAGTCAAACCGCCAACACACTGGACTTGTTTCTCACCTCTCACCCAGTTAAGTACACCAAAAATGTATTATCGCCTCTAGGTTCGTCAGACCACTGTGTCATATCGGCCAATTTCTCGTACTCCAACCACAATGTTAAAGAACAAGCTCCTAAAAGAAGCGTATGGCAATACGAGAAAGCCAAATGGGAAGAATTAAACGGTTTCTTTAGGAATTTTAACTGGTCGCTATGGTTCCTCAATGGCGATGTGGATGCTGCTGCCGATATGATAACAAACATAATTCACTTGGGTATGAAACATTTTATTCCTAATAGGATTAAAAGTATCAAACCCAAGGTGAACGCATGGTGTGACTTGAGCTGCAAAGAGGCTATCAGGTTAAAAGAGGTGAGCTTTCGGTCTTATAAGGCCAACCCAACTGAGGAAAACCGAATAAAGTTTAAACGAGCCAGAAATGACTGCAATGCCCACATTAATCGTGTGAAATTCTCCTACGACCAAAAGTTGAGGCAAAAAATACTACAAAGTCCTACCGGTAGTAAAAACTTTTGGTCGTTTGTTAAAAATATTATGAATTCGGTCTCAACATCTATCCCGACACTCATTTGCAATGACATTCCAGCTGTCAGCTCTTTGGATAAAGCCAATCTGCTTGCTGCTCATTTTGCAGCTAGCTCAACGCTACCAGATTGTGCTTTATCTCCACCTGTACTCGAGCGCGTAGTATATACTATGGGACCAATTCACTCGTACAGTGGCAAGAGTTCTTCGAGATCTCAACGTACATAAATCCGTTGGTCCAGATGGTATTTCCCCTATTGTTCTGAAGAGATGTTCTTCCACGCTGGCAAAATCACTGCGTAAGCTTTTCTATCTGTCCTGTTCAGGGCTCTTTCCGAGAAGATGGAAAACAGCATTTGTCCAGCCTGTCCCAAAAAAAGGCGAATCTTCCTCTCCCTCCTCCTACCGACCAATTGCACTTACGTCCCTTCTTTCCAAGGTCATGGAAACGCTGATAAATCGTCAGCTTATGAAATATATTGAATCGCGGAAACTTCTTAATGACCGGCAGTACGGTTTTCGCGGCAACAGGTCCACTGGTGATTTGACGACATATCTAACCGAAAAGTGGAACCAATCTATTCACCGTGGTGGTGAAAGTAACGTCGTTGCGCTTGATATTTCGAAGGCATTTGACAGAGTTTGGCACCAAGCTCTTTTGTCGAAAATGCGTGCATTTTCATGTCTAAAACGAAGTAATGAACAATTTTAGATTACGATTTTTTTGGCTTTATTTCCATTAGTTTTTTGACTTTATTTCGTTTTGCATAGTGAAATAAAGCCAAATTGGTCTTATTTCGTTTCCGAAAGTGAAATAATGCCAAATTTTGAAGTTGACTTTATTTCGTTTGGCGTTATTTCACGTCACCACGTAGGAACTATACACCGATTTAAGGGTAAATAGATCCCTAAAGTCCTTCGAATTTCGTTTAATAAAACCCAACATTGAATTAGCTTTCGATACCAAAAATTTAATGTGTTTAATAAAATTAAGTCAAAAATAACACAGATTTAATGCTTCTAAAAATTTTAAATCGTCTTTCAATTGCAGTCGTTCAGTATTTAAGAAAATATCAGGCATGTCATTTATAAAAATAAGAAATAGAATGGGACCAAGATGACTTCCTTGGGGAACACCAGATGACACCATAAGTGGACTTCATAGGACTTGGTCAATGGATACAAGTTGTAAAAGATCTTAAAGGAAAGACAACAGACATTTCAACATTTTTAAATTAAGTTTTTCGCAAAATCAGTGTTAACAACATTAATTAGTTTTCCTTCTTCGAGACTATTAAGAAAAAAATTGAAAGGATTGCAAGGTTAGTGGTTGTTGATCTTCCGGTGACAAAGCCATGTTAAAACGGCAGGATATGTTCTTTTAATAGAAAAGTCAGCTTATCATAAACATTTGTTTCAAATAGTTTAGGTACACTTGAAAGTTTACAAATCGGACGATAGTTAGAAATTCCGTGCTTAGGGCCGGTTTTATGAATAGGAGTTTGGAATGATTTTTTCCACTCTAGAATAAATTCACCACTCTTAAAAGAACTATTAAAAATATAAAGAAGGGGCTCAGAAAGGGCTGCTGCACAATTTTTGAGAATGATTGGGTGGAATTTCATCAGGACCAGGGTTAATATCGCTAAAAATACTACAAAATCCTACCGGTAGTAAAAACTTTTGGTCGTTTGTTAAAAATATTATGAATTCGGTCTCAACATCTATCCCGACACTCATTTGCAATGACATTCCAGCTGTCAGCTCTTTGGATAAAGCCAATCTGCTTGCTGCTCATTTTGCAGCTAGCTCAACGCTACCAGATTGTGCTTTATCTCCACCTGTACTCGAGCGCGTAGTATATACTATGGGACCAATTCACTCGTACAGTGGCAAGAGTTCTTCGAGATCTCAACGTACATAAATCCGTTGGTCCAGATGGTATTTCCCCTATTGTTCTGAAGAGATGTTCTTCCACGCTGGCAAAATCACTGCGTAAGCTTTTCTATCTGTCCTGTTCAGGGCTCTTTCCGAGAAGATGGAAAACAGCATTTGTCCAGCCTGTCCCAAAAAAAGGCGAATCTTCCTCTCCCTCCTCCTACCGACCAATTGCACTTACGTCCCTTCTTTCCAAGGTCATGGAAACGCTGATAAATCGTCAGCTTATGAAATATATTGAATCGCGGAAACTTCTTAATGACCGGCAGTACGGTTTTCGCGGCAACAGGTCCACTGGTGATTTGACGACATATCTAACCGAAAAGTGGAACCAATCTATTCACCGTGGTGGTGAAAGTAACGTCGTTGCGCTTGATATTTCGAAGGCATTTGACAGAGTTTGGCACCAAGCTCTTTTGTCGAAAATGCGTGCATTTTCATGTCTAAAACGAAGTAATGAACAATTTTAGATTACGATTTTTTTGGCTTTATTTCCATTAGTTTTTTGACTTTATTTCGTTTTGCATAGTGAAATAAAGCCAAATTGGTCTTATTTCGTTTCCGAAAGTGAAATAATGCCAAATTTTGAAGTTGACTTTATTTCGTTTGGCGTTATTTCACGTCACCACGTAGGAACTATACACCGATTTAAGGGTAAATAGATCCCTAAAGTCCTTCGAATTTCGTTTAATAAAACCCAACATTGAATTAGCTTTCGATACCAAAAATTTAATGTGTTTAATAAAATTAAGTCAAAAATAACACAGATTTAATGCTTCTAAAAATTTTAAATCGTCTTTCAATTGCAGTCGTTCAGTATTTAAGAAAATATCAGGCATGTCATTTATAAAAATAAGAAATAGAATGGGACCAAGATGACTTCCTTGGGGAACACCAGATGACACCATAAGTGGACTTCATAGGACTTGGTCAATGGATACAAGTTGTAAAAGATCTTAAAGGAAAGACAACAGACATTTCAACATTTTTAAATTAAGTTTTTCGCAAAATCAGTGTTAACAACATTAATTAGTTTTCCTTCTTCGAGACTATTAAGAAAAAAATTGAAAGGATTGCAAGGTTAGTGGTTGTTGATCTTCCGGTGACAAAGCCATGTTAAAACGGCAGGATATGTTCTTTTAATAGAAAAGTCAGCTTATCATAAACATTTGTTTCAAATAGTTTAGGTACACTTGAAAGTTTACAAATCGGACGATAGTTAGAAATTCCGTGCTTAGGGCCGGTTTTATGAATAGGAGTTTGGAATGATTTTTTCCACTCTAGAATAAATTCACCACTCTTAAAAGAACTATTAAAAATATAAAGAAGGGGCTCAGAAAGGGCTGCTGCACAATTTTTGAGAATGATTGGGTGGAATTTCATCAGGACCAGGGTTAATATCGCTATTCAAGTTCAACAAGCCTTCTTCGAATTCAAAAAGGTTTAATTCTAAATGACCGTTATGAACCTTAAAATCATGATGATCAGATGATTTGGATATATTTAAAAGATCACCATTACATTCTTAATAATTAGAATAGAAACGAATTACAAATAGATTAAATATCAGAAAAGGTTTAACCAAGGTAATGCATACTGCCCGGAATCCCATTGGAAAGTTTTTTGCTTTTGATATACAACCAAAATCATTTACTATTATTTTTCAAGTTGGACTCAATTGACAAAATATAATTTGTATACAAAAAAAAAATATAATTTTAGAACATCGTACTCTCGCTCTAACCGAAAGTAAATATTTTTAAAATTATTATCGTTAGCGGAGATGTGAAACCGTTTATATGCGTTGTTTTTTTATTGCTAAGATAACATAGCCACTTGTTAAACCACGGTGGCTGGGAATTACTAACTTTAGGTACATGCATATTAATTGCTCCCTTCAAATTATTAAAGAATAGATTATAAAATTGCAGTTAAGATAAACTCGCAATGCTCCGAAATTAGCCTTTTTATAATTAAGCTTGAACTCGGTCAGGTAATATATCATATCAGGTAATAAGGGCGTTGCTACGCAGTTAGTTCACTTTCTTATAACGCTTGTATACACTTTTCCATATCCACATTAAATGTGTCAAGAAAATCATATAATTTCTCAGGTACATAAGACCAAACAGTTTCTCCTGTTTTTTGTTAACCTTCTTGTATATCTACATTAGAGAAAGTATTTTAATCGTGCCGAAATTTCGAAATGATACTGTGACTGCAGTATGCTTTCGGTTCAAAGGTTTCGCTTGAATGTTCGCATTTACAGTTTTTGAGGTAACATCTCACAGCGTTTTTGTTGATCTGCTTTATTATTTGCATACTTGTGGTGAATCCGAGAATACTGCATGTTCAAATAAATGATTTGGTCAAATGTTACCAATTTGTTTTAGACCCGTCAAAAACACATCTTATGCAGCAAGAAAGTTTCGTGCAATCTACCCTTTTCTCTCTGACTCGCACAAACTCTACCTGTCTCGTGCGACATGAGGATCATTTCCATGAACGTGTAGCCAGGCACTAATCCAATCACGGAGTCCGTTCGATAGTTTTGTAACGTTTGGAAGTTATTCACTCGCTGAAATTCGGCCCCTGATAATAATGACTTTTCATTACTAGACTTGAGTGACATACGAGCACTCACGCCTGTAGGGAATAAGTGGAAGAGTTATGATTCATGTACATATGATCAATTAAAACATTAAAGAAGAAGCTACCACTGTAAAATTTTTGTTAACATTTAAGATTGGACACAATTTCATCTATACAGTGCCACATATATTGGTGGGACAATGGACTTCATTCACACAAAGTTGTGACCCTGTGGTTTTTTACCTTCGTTTTATCTTGCAATAATGACTGAACACTGAGCTATAAGCGAACTATAAGCGAGTCGGTTACAACATATCAGCTTAAAAAAAACGATGTTTTTAATTTCCAGTTAACCTCTATTCATTAACAGTTATTCCAAAGTTAAGCATCGATGGTGGTGCTTCCATAATAATAATTATTAGTAACCCAAGAAAACTCCGGTAGTTCATCAAAGTTTATAAAAATTAATTAGAATCCAATTTTCAAGCACAGAAGCACATATATAAAATTATTTCAATATTCATTATTTTTTTATAATTTTTATGTTTCTGGTCATAAATAATTCAATAATACCGATGTGTCTTCGAATGTATAATGTTCTTTTGCATATTGCCTCTTTGCTGGTGAAAAATAATCAATTAAAATATTAAATTTGCATGCTGAACAACTTGTTAAATATTGTTGCCCACGCGCGAAGAACAATGGATATGTATGTATACTGTTATTAACTAAGTGGATTTGGGCTGAGAATAACGTGTTTATTTATGTATTTTTAATTTCTTTGCTAAAAATGCGCCATTCACAATTTTTACTTTTAAACTTCGAACATTTTAGATTGTGAATGTAATTCTCAAGTTTTCGGAAAAGAAACTATTTCAATACTACAGAAAATATGGAAGCAGGAATTAATTTAAAGGATACTGATTTTTGTACATGATTTGATTATGATGTATCCTGTTTGACTAGATGTTAGCATATAGATGTATTTTTAGAAAGATAAAGTAAAACTACTTGTCTGCATAATTAAACAATATTATGTGCATACATTTTTAAAAATGTTTAGCATATATTAAAAGCCCCAAAATTCAATGATGTCTCTGTTTTTTTCTAATATGAATTTCTACGGTTTTATCGAATTCCGAATACAAGAAAGCTTCTCTTGTATAACATGTTGTTGTTTTATCCTTCTGCTTTGTCAATATAAATATCATCGATCTTTCTACGCATTTTTTTGAAAGCTTTAATAGAATATAAAGAATTCTTGGCGATACCTAATTGGTAATTTTAACGAAGGTTGTCTTCTTTTAGCGATACAAATTCTCGTTCACGAATACTAAGATTATGCGTTAATGCGAACAGATCGCATGGTTGGTGCCAAGTATACCTAAAGTCAAGGTCTTAATCGTAATTCAATGAACTTTAGGATCATATTATACAATTTAAGCAAATTTCTTTATTTGGTAACGAGATTTTTTATCAGATGTAAAATATGTACATATATGAGATCTTTTGTGAACAGTTTTAACCAAATAAAATGTCGTTGTCAAAAATGTTGATAGCTGACAAACTTCACAGTTAGTCTTAAATTTGTCGTTAACAAAAAAAATCTAACCGTTTAACAGCTTTCATTTAATTATTGACAAAATTAAGTAAAAATCGAGAGAAATTCAACCTACATTCATAAAAGTTTGGAAGAAAAATTAATTACATGAAGTCCGACATATTAAGAGAAATCTGTATTAACTTTAAGAATTAAATTTATTGAGCAAACAGAAACCATAGAGAAAATGAATTAAAAAGTCAAATGTCAAGTGGAACTAATATTCACAATTTTGATTGTCAGCATTCAGAATAGAAATATATATTGTGAACACTAATAATATTTTTTCATTTGACACTCGTATAGGAATATCAAAACTTCGATGGTTTAATAAACCGCAATAAGAGTGCTTGTTAGTTTAAGCGTCACATGCGTTGATGCGGCCACAATAATCGTTTAACCATCAGCAACTAGCATCAGAACTAGGAACAAAGAGCTGGATTTTTGCAAAGAAAAGTTTCGCTGGAGCCTGAATTGCTCCGAGTGATACAGCGATAGGGTGTCACACGACCTCCTCGAAATGATTGTAGTCTCTCATTATTGTAAATATTCAAGAATTAATATCTACATGGCCAGTATTTTAATACTTTCCCTTTCGTGCCTAAAAATTAGCATTCCTGTTGAATATTAAATTAAAACCGGTACATGTAGTAATAGTAGGCATAGGTCACGGTTTCTGAAGAGCCAGGGATAAAATATTGACTGCTTGTATCTTTTTACTTTGAAGTAAAATTTTAATGCCGAGTGAGTTGTATCTGTATTTAGGTTATTGAACTAACAAGACGGCTGAATTCTTCTTCAAAACTTTTTTAAATCTGACTTGGAATCATCTTAACTCTGATTTTCGTGTTGGACATCCAAGCTGGTGTGAAAGTCATCACCTGACGGGCTTTAGCTGTATTTTTTTATGAATGAAAACTTTGGTTTTGCTTTTAGATTATGTTTTTTTGTTGTCTTAAATTGTTTTCCATCAGTCGAGAAAATCAATGGCCGCCGCCAGATTTGATGACTTTTTGGGCCCGATTTATGGCAATCAAATCTTACTTGCATTCTTAGCGGATATTCTCTCTGACGGTTTTTTAAGGTTGTTGACATAGACTCGTAATTTAAAAAGAACTCCAAAAAAGAAGAAGAATCAGGCAATTGACAAATTAGGCAACTCTCCCAATTTCGTTTGTGGCTCATGCAATATGACCTGTTGCTCCCTCCTGTTAGAACCACATGTTCTCCAGTCCCAGTTTATTCCGCGTTCTTTTGGAGCAATTTATGTATTGTTGACGTGTATTTTGGATCTATTTACTTCACAAATGTCAAAGTAGAATTGACATTTGCCGTAATTTACAAAAGGCATAGCATCTTCCGATAGGGTGATGACTTATGCGACACCTTGAATAAGTAAAAGTTTAGATACGAGTTGGCGTGTGCTTTTTGCGGTAATCATTTATTTTAAAGTGAAATGTGAAATGTTTAAAATGTGTCAAACGTTAAAATTAAATTTTTTTTCAAAGTTGTAATAGTGATCAGTTGAGATAATTATATTTTTGATATTAAAATACGCGAGCGAAACCGTGGGAATTGTCTAGTCTACAATAAAACTGATACTTAAAACTTTTTTTCAAAGTACCAATACCTACTTAAACTGCTATGGGTCAAGCGTTTTTTTTTTCGCTTTTTAAGTAACGGTCGTCAACTCTGATCATTTTCGACTGTTAAACGAGAAGACGCTGTGAACCAAACTAAAAATTCAATTGGCATACGTGGCCTAGGTAACTTCAAAACAGGAAAGGAAACATAGCCTTTGAACCGCAACGGTCATCTTGTAAAGAGATAGGGCTACAGAAGATAACCTAATAACAAGCCAGTTTTGGTTCCTTTTTTTGCTATACAAAAGCATAAACATCAACGTTCACTCCTAGTATGTCTTGATAGAGTTTCTCACGGCTATTGAAGAACAGACTAAACTAGTTGGCCGTATTACATGCTATCAAGAAACACACATTCAGTGACAAAACTCTATGTACACTTCTGAAAAGTTTCCACGGTACCATCCTTTTCAGACCACAGAATCATTGAATTCCTCATAAATTTCCCCTCTGGGGAAATATAGGAACCCCAGAATAACTAACTGGGATGAAATCGATGCAACGACGGAAATGTTAAGCACTATCCTAAGGGAGGCATGCGATATGCATAAGGCGTGTCCTTTACGGACGATAAAGAATAGGAAGTCCAAATAATGGTTGACAAAAGATCTCCTTGCAATCAGAAGAAGAACCAGAGCTCTATTTAATTTGGCCAAGTCTACTCATAGACAGACTGGGATTTATCTAAAATACATACATATTCATATAAAAGCAGTACCGCCAAAGTATCAGGCCCATAAGTGTGACATATTTCATCTTGATATTCTTTGACAAACTAATGAACGTCTTTATACGCAGTTGGGTGGATGACAACGGGATTTTCGCGGCACAACATGGCTATATTAAGGGAAAAGGCGTGGGAACCGCATTGCATGAGGTCTTTAACACCATAGAGAGTCATTGGAAGTCAAAAAATGTAATCTAGCTGGACATTGAACGAATCTTCAACTATGTCAAAACATGTGCAGTAGAAAAAGCACTACCAAAGTCCAATGTTGATCAATCCCTCACTAAGTTAGCTTAGTGGAACAAACATCAACGCGAAGCTAGGCGACACCGTCCCAAGAGTATCTGTCTCGAGAGGCACCCCAAAATATGGAAGTTCAGGTAACTGCATACGCTGATAATGTAGAACATAGGCAAAGCCTGGGGGTAAATCCCCAAAAAACTAAACTTGTGCTGTTTACGTTTAAAGGACTATACCGCCATTAAAGCCTTTGAGGGAACACCTTTACGAGTGGCTGAGAGTGCGAGATATCTGGGAATGATCCTTGATAGGAAACTCAATTGGAAGCTAAATGTCAATAAAAGAGTGAAGATAGCAGCATGTTGCGCATGTAACCGCATATTTGGCAGGGGGTGGGGATCAAACCCCAAAATAATCCGTGGATGTATACGACAAAATTACGACCTATACTCACATATGGCAGCATAGTCTGGTCGGAAGTCAGACGGCTGGTCGGAAGTCAGACGGCTTCCGACCAGACTATGCTGCCATATGTGAGTATAGGTCGTAATTTTGTCGTATACATCCACGGATTATTTTGGGATTTGATCCCCACCCCCTGCCAAATATGCGGTTACATGCGCAACATGCTGCTATCTTCACTCTTTTATTGACATTTAGCTTCACAAAGCGACAAAGCGACCAATCTTAAGTCATTGACAAAAATAAAAAGACTAGCATGTATAGGGACAATCAGTGCACTTTTGGACCTATACATGGAGGAATTTGCAACCAAAATTGCTTTAAGTATTAGCCAAACATACACTTGGAATCCCGGTAAGTTTGGTCATGCATAGATTTTAAGCGAATACGTTGGAAACATTGTCAATTCTGATTATATGTCTCCCCAACTGGACTTTAACAGACTATTCTCCTGCTCCTTCCTGAGCAGAGAGGAATGGCATAAGAATGAACCCACGAAAAGCACATCGATATCCATCTACACAGATGGATATAAGATGCAACGGATGCCGGAATATTCTCGGAAAAACTAAAGCAACACTATTCAATCAAGCTTTCTGACAAGAGCCCCCAGGTATAAAACGACGAAAGTGCAGACTTCAATGAGCAGCGAGTTCGATACCTAATACCAATTCGAACATAATTTTTAAAATTGTGGTCTGATTTCAAATTAGTGTAAGGCAATGCGACAAATATGATTCGGGAGCACATTAGGCTTTATCATTTAGAAAGTAGCATTTGAACGTGTATATACCTCTATATATTTTTAAAATTGCCTAAATATCCTTAAATGTGTCTTATTTTTTTGGAGATGTTTAACGTTATCTTTGGTTGCCCTACGGGAATATTACAGACTGGGAATTTGGTTACATATTAATGAAATAACAGACCTGGGCCCATGTTCTATAAATTTCTCGCATCGATAAAATGGAAAGTGTACGGCCTTATAACCTGATAAAAGTTGCATAGGACCAACTCCTGCGCCTTAAATTGTCTCGATAGAGTTACAGAACAAAGGCTCTGGATACTTATTATCTAAAAATTACAATTCAATCCGTCGGATAAAAATAGAAGGTGAGCCAAGTCACAGGTAACTGCTAATTTTAAGAACCATAGCCAGAATTCTTATAAAAAAAATATTTCCTTGGCTGGGTATTTAGCTTGTATATAAATCTAAACGGATATAAGCATATTTTCGGTGCCCATCTGGCTGATCTTCAGCAAATAAGTTGGGATAGGTTGAAATTCTTTAAGAAGAAAATTAAAATAAATGTCTGAATTTAAAATGTAAAACGAATAATTTATCGTTTTTAGCTCAAGTGTTTGAATAAATAAGCACTTAAATACGAAACGGTTATTGGCTCATAGTCTATTGTGTGCTTAAACGTCATAATAAACAATAAGTTGTATTCATTTAGGGTACATAATCAAATTGTTTAAATGTCAAGTGCAACAATCGTGAAATACGACATTTTTTTCCGAAACTTATGAAATGCAAATCAAAGGTCATCTGTGTATTTATAATTTTGTTTGCTGTTTATAATTTTGGTTATTCTGTCATTTTTTTTTTGTGATATGAATCCTATCAAGAATCGAGTTAATTTAATGCAACTTCCCCGCGTGCCGCGCCCAGAAAATAAAGTAGTTTTTTTTTGTTTAGAGCGATGATGTAAGGCTGTTCTCATTCAGAATTAATTAATTATTTTATGATTATTTTTTTTTAACTAAGTCTGGTGATGTCATTTCGTTCCCTTTTTTGAAATAAACAATATTGTTAAACTTTGTACATACTTAAAATTGATCAAAAACAAATTAATTTCTTATTTTTTTTTATGTATAATTAACAAATACATCCGCTGGACCCAGTGGTAGAGTGGTTAGTGCCCATGACTAGTGACTGAGGAATTTCAAGTTCAAATCCACCCAGTACCACCTAAAGTTTTTCTATTCTCCCACCTAAAGCTGTAAGGTCTGACATAAATCCAAATAGAAAAGCTTCTCAATATTTGCCGTTCGAAACCGGCAAAATATTTAAGGTCCAGTTCATCTGTGCCGAAAACATAGCTTCCAAATCATAGGCTTTTATTTTATCTTTTCCGTTTTAATCGGATCAGGATCAAGACATGGAAAAGGATTTCAATTAGTTTTTGAGACTTAAAACTTATTACAAATGTATCATATTTTGAAAACCAGTCCCACTTAATTTGAGTTTGTGTTCAACTCGAAAGCTGTCCGCAATATAGTAACATTATAACAGGGAAAAGGATGATGTTTTTTTTTAATGTTGTTGTATCCATTTTTGTATGTATGTTTGTCATATTCAAATTCAAATCACTATCACTCCCAAAAGCACTTTTTAGAATTGTTTTTATTTAGTCCTTGTTGTGTATTTTCTAATAGTAAACATAAATATATTGTGAAATCACTCACCACGCAAAAGAATACACGTAGTCCCATTTGAGTATCGTGCAGGGGAAAACACTTTTCACGCACAGTATATATTTCCGCAGTCTATGCGTTACGTAATATGTTTAACTTTAAATATATATAAATTAATATATTTATATTCTTAAAATCTTAATTATTTTAATTAACAACAATTAATAACAACAAATAAACACTTTAAATTCCCCACGCGCAAACAAAAACCTTTTCTATAACAAAATAAATAAATAAAATCACAATAGTCTCCTTGTTTTGGATAAGCCTTCCGATGGCAGCTTACATTTAAAATTAATAACCGTAAGTTGAGAAAAGCTCATCATATCGCATCGTTTAAGATGATCTTAACTAACTGACGGCAATCAAGGCAATCAATTCAATTTAAATACTCGGACATAACATAACATGAAAATCGGCTGAAGGTACGAAAAAAAACCAAATTAATTATTTATTAGAAGGTTTTTGTTCTCGTGCTCTGAAATAATCGAGACTTCGTTAACGGTGAACGCAAATGGAAACCGGAATAAGAGTCTACAAACAGGAGTTACAACTTCCACTATATCAGCTGCTGTTTCCAGTCACACGCAAAAATTGGCAGTAGTCGATGGTTGCTGTAGTCAATGGTAGATGACAGGCAAAAAATAAAATAATAATTGCTAAATGTATGGACAGACATGCCTCCGAGAACATTACTCATCTAAAGATGGCTTCGAGAATGTTTGTGAAGAGCTTTTATTGTGTATCCCCTTAAAAGATCCAGCGATGATCATTTAAAGTGAAGTTAAAACAAGTATTTGAATTCGTTAGTTTGTTACGGTTAATTAAATTGTCTCTAATGGTATCTGTCTATTACTTCTTATTTAAAGGGTGTTAATATGTTACTTTCGATAACTTTTGTTTATGTGAGAAACAGTTAGGCTTGGATACATTTTACTACAAATAAGAAGCAAATTGAAAAATATCAAATCGGAGTAAATATTTGGCTTTAAACTATGGATAGCTAGGTATTTAAAACCAATTGGCAGTTAATTTTAAGTCTTTACTCCCTGTGGTGTAAACTGTAAATATGCACAGGAAAAAAAAAGAAACCAATTTATTCAATTTTGTTTTCGATAGCACCGATAGTTCTACGCTACCTCTAGTAAAACTATCAATAAGCTTTCCATGCTTAGCCATTTCTACTCCAAACGCTAACCGGCTCGAAAATTGTTCTTGTGTTGAAAATGACAAATTGTTGTCTTAAAACATAGAGATAGTTCCCTTATTAAAAATATGTAAATCCAAAACGTTTTACTTATCTTTAGGCATTACCAGACGTTTCAGGAATATAACCATGAGCTATCTGGATCCGATGACTAACCATCTTCCAAAATTTAAGAGGTATCTCATCCGACCCAACCTCTTTTAAAACTTTTGTTAGTGTAATGCCGGTTACTTCTTCATATTTAGGACTTCTTGAAAGTATAGCCGCATAAACTTCTCGCTTAAGCTAGTTAGAAAATTTTCAGCTTAATTGATTTTTTCACGTATTTAAATCAATAGCAGGAGTTATTGTCCTACAAGAGTGGTAGTAAGTGATTTTTGTTATCTACAGACCAGCTTTTTTCAAAATATCCACAAGTTTCAAACACCTTATCGACAGAGCTTGAAAAAGGGGAGAAAGAGTGAAAGCAATGGTGGGATATTCTTAAACTAATGTTTAAAAAAAAAGTGTCTCTCTGTAAGCGATTCTGCACCTTAGCTTAAAATCGACCACCCCTTATTTTACATCTACCACTAAAAACAATATTTATTTGAAATCACTAATAAAAAAACCAACTGGTCCGTTCGACTTGTTTTAGTAAACAACGGATGTAAAAAGTTGTTTGTATGGATTGCCTGCGTCGTCAAATTCGGTGCATATAAATAAAAATTTAGTTTATGCCGCCTCTTCGTTTTTTTCCCTTCATCTTTTTATATCAACAATTATAATAAACGATCCAACTCGTTCGTTCAACCCCGTTTTATGTATGTAGACAAATTTCGGTATCGTCAGCACATTGCGTGGGCGTGAGATACTTTATTTATATAGGGGGCAAATGGTAAGTGATGACTTTTTCACGCTAAATTCTGAATAAATTTTATTAATTTTCTACACCCATTTGTAGTAAATTTCAACAACGTCAAAGCAATGTCGAAGCGTTTCAGTTTTATTAATGGAATAGTTTTTATTTGTCTTTTGTGAAAAAATTACAACTTACCTATCAACTCGGAAAAAAGTCAAGCTATATGACAGCGGATTAGTGAGGAAATTAATAAGGTTCAAGGAGGAACAACTTTCGTAATTTGTTTTGTACGAATCGTGTCTAACTTACCTTCGAGAAACTAATATAGCGGTTAAAGTTCACTAACAATCCTTAAAGTATATGGCCAACCATAATAGCTAGACATCAATGAGCTTACTCCAGCTTACCACCTTTATTGCCAATTTGTTTTCACATTTAGGGTCGATCCTGGCCAAAGTATTTTTTTTTTCAATTTGGTGTATATTAGTACCTAAAAAGTAGTTCGCAACTATATAATTACAAATTTTTTATTGCCGTTATAACGGTTTGTTTTGTGTCACCGTTCGAAAAGATACAGAAGCCACCCAATCCGAAACAATATAAAATCCCATTTCTGTCGCACAAAAACGTATGACATAGCCTGAGGTGAATTGCAAAGTGTCGCACAAAAATGTGCGATGTGGTCGCAGGGGAAATATAAGACGTCTGACGAAAACATGTAAAAGTCCTGTTACATTAAAATACTATAGTGTGACCATAATAGGTTTATGCTCGGTTTCGTTAACTTTAGTGGGCTTACGTAAATTGTAACTGAAATGGGACGTTCAGTAAAACAAAACATTCGCTTATAAATATATATTCTTTTTTGCAAGAAACACTAACACTCATTTCCATTTGCGCAAACAAATATATTTTTCTATATAGTCTTAAGGTACTGTATTTATAATCCGTTTTATTTGTTTAAACCGGTGAGAAGTGTGAGACTCACAAAAGGATCTAAACTGAACAACAAAATCTCATTAACTATTGTAACTAAGTGGTTAACAAAGAAAGGGCACGATATGCTTTAATTTTTAATTGACCTTATTTTGCCGCCTTCGTAGGTAATTCTTATTGCAAAAGCACTTCTGATCGGGAAACCAAAAGCGTTAAAGGGTTAATTAGACTAAGATATGGTCTTAGCAATGCAAAAATGCATTTAAAAAAATATTTACTGGTAGCACAAGATATGGTTGTTTTCACTACTCAAACAGGTAAAAGAATACACAATTTTCATTGTTCTTATAGTGTGTTTAAAGAGCTGTATTTTTGTGAAAAATGCATTTATTTTTCTTTTTCTATGTTAGTTTCTTTCTACATCAATTCGTTGCTTAGTTACTCGATTTTGAATGCATTATTGCCCTTAAAAGTCCGAAAAAATAAAATATATAAATTTTTCCTATGCAATAATTCTAATGACTGCGCAATGACCATAAATAAGAAAAATGTTTTGCCCCGAGATCTTAAAACGTAAAGCTAGAGCTTTAAAATGATTTTATATTCATCTCGCTGCGACAATTTCTCAAAAAAATACAGTTTTCCAGAAACACACAAAAAAATAAAAACAAAATTGCAGGTTTCCTTAAATGCTAAATCTGGATAACACTCTTTCATTTCTTTAAGACTAGTTCGCCACCAGACTTTGTACAGTTGAAAACTATACATTACTTGTATCATACATTTTTCAGAACCATTTTTTACATTAAGTCCGATTGCACCTTAACTGTTCGAGCTGTTCGTCACACTACCCCGAAGTTCGCAAAAATGATGTATTGGACGCCTGGGTACCATCTCACGAAATAGTGAAGTAGAAATGAAATTCTAAAAGGTGAAAAGATCTCTTCATTTAAGCAACGTCTGTTTCATAACAACAAATTCGTGAATTTTGAGATATGACGTATCTTTGAGCGTTAATCATGATGGTAAATAAATTTAAGCATGGTGTTTGCTAAATGCATGATTTTATAGATTTCCGTAAACAACATTTTTGTTTTTCTACTCACACCGTGATGATGATATGCAAATAACCTTTAAACGAAAAACCAAATAAGTCACCTAAAATTTGTGCCGTGATTATTAGTTTTGTTCGCATGACAAAAGTCTTAAAAGTTGTAGGTTTAAGTTATTGTCTTAGAGGACTTTTGTTTTATTCTTTAAGTTCCTTTTAATACTGCGTATGAAATCGGAAAGTAATTCATGTTTTAGTGCTTTCAAAGGTTATGGTGTTTGGACGATGCGACATTATACTTTTTTGGAGTTTTCATCATTTCATTCTTGGCTTTTTTATGAACGATCTTAAAAAAATTGCTCTGAGGTGATGCCTGTATGTGGATATTACATAAGTTACTCATCGGTTTGGTCGAGAATGTTTCGAATATCTTCTTAACTTATTAAATTTTCAATTGATACTTCTTGTTTTCTCTGATATCTAGCTCATTCAGGCTTTTAAATAGTTTTAAATTGCACTGCAATTAGCTTTTACGTAAATGCGTTATTGCTTATTTCACTAAACTCTCATTTCAAAGTCGATTTTCTCCAAGTTTTAAAATGGATTCCGCTAGAATCTGAGTCAGTGGAACAACATAATCGCATTTTCACGGATGGATCGAAAGTGAGTGAAGAAATCAATATAAATGAGTCTGTAGTGACAGCACATCTGCACTTAATACCTTACTTAATCCCTTAATCACTTCTTAGTGGTGCCTCACCTCAAGAACTATTTGAACTTATTAAAAAGACTGGGTACTCATTCCGTAAGTCAATTATCGCCAGACGATAGCTTTTCGAAGATAGTATTCCATCACGTAATATCAAAAATCATCTATCGTCTGGATGATAGCATTTAGACGATTCAATAATCGTCGAAGCCGACAAGAAACACATTAACATTTGGGGATAAGTTTTTACATTTTTTACTCTCTGAATTTTTTATACAGATTGCAAATCCTTTATAAAAAATATTACTTACTATTATATACTAAACTTCTTTTATCCTGCTTAAGATTATATACAAATATCAAATCCACATCGCGTTGCAGCGCCACAGAGTTTTCTGTGGTTGGTCTTCCTATATTCGACCTTCTCATAAGACTAAATATCCCTGGAAGAATATTGCTTTAGATATATTTCTTTATTTTTTATTTCGAAGACTTTTTTTGGGACTTATTTCGTTGCAATATTATTATGACGCAATTTATTTTTATTGTATTTTTTTTTTAAAAGCAGAATTCCCTTAATTATAATTTTTATATATCGATTAATTCAATTTAATTTTTGCTCCATCAACTTTACTGGCCCAATTTTGCTTGTCTTAAATTCTATAAACAAATATACGACCAAATGTAAAATACTTAAGCTAATGAAAAAGATATAATGAAAGTATTAATCACCTAATGAAGACTGGTTTGGCCAGGTTGACTAAGATCATGTTTTGTGATAATATTTAGTATCGTATTTAAATAACCATTGTGGATTATGGAAAAAACATAACTTTGACGTCTAACTAAAATTTATTTTTGTAGAGAAATTATTTAAACTTGGAATATTTATCTAAAATATTCTAGTTGGGGAAATTTGGCCAAGGCCAATTGACACCTCTTGTGTTTTGTATGCTATCATACTACTTTATACTTAATAGGGTACTATGTGTTGAATATACATTTGGGGGCATACAGAACAGAATTATTGTAGATCATTTTTCATCTTTCTTAAAATAATTAAAACCCAATACATATCGTCGACAAACCTGCTCACGTCAATCCCTATGTACGCATCACCAAAACGAGCACCTGTGACGGATCGGAAAACGTACATTAGAGGAATTAACTCAGTACATGCAGAGTTAAGAGCATGCTGCGTTTTCCAAATGATCGGTTTCCATTTCCGGAAGTGATCGGTGTAATCTCTGGTCGAATGCGAATTAACTTTAACATTAAAAAGTCCTTGACGCTCATTGTAAACCAGCCAGGCGGCTGTTGGTCTACTAACAATCGAGGCGCTACTTGGAGAATAGCAGCACATATAATAAGCACTTGAATGACCCATACTGCCCGCACTGTGAATTAAAAATTAAAAATGCTTTTTTTTAATACACCTTGTTTTTTAGTACTCTTGTACTGTATAGTTAGTAACATAGCACTTGAATGTATTCTCGTTTCATACACAAAAAATGTTTCTTTTTAAAAGATTTTAAAGGAAGTGCCATAATCACTTGCAGATATTCCCATGTCCGTAACCGGTTTTCTGAGGGCTGTGTTAAAGTACTTGGGTTTCCGGGTTCAAATCATACCTAGGAACACCTTGTTACTGCATCAACTTTTCAGAAATTCTTAAAAAAAAATCTTAGAGTAGTACTTGTAAAAAAACATTTTCTCATTCACACTGGTTGTAGAAGCCAAAAGACAAAAATTATTTTACATATATCTATACATACCTTTATTGACGAAATAAAATCAGCTATTCCGTTTAGAATTTAACATTTCATTTATTACTTTCTTCCATGTTTTATTTTTGGTTTTAATTTAATAATCATTTCTAAGAGTTTAGTTGCTTTTACTGGATTTATTTTGTTGTTTGTTTGTCTGGTAAACATTTCAAAATGTAGTGTTTATTATTATTATGCATACATAAGAATTAATTGAGATTTTTAAATTAATTCTCATTTGTTATTAGTTTTTTTTTTAATTTTGAGACTAAAACTAAAGATGTTTTCCAGTAGTAATTGTTATTCTATTATCCTTATACACAAAAAATGTTTAAGTATTTTCATTTGATTTAATTTTTTATTTTTTTAAATATCTCTAAGAAATATGTTTTAAAAAATAATAATAAAGCTTAACGTACTTATAAGAGGCGTTTACTTTTTTTATTACATTATTATTTAAAAGAATTTAGTTTAGTATGATTTAATTTTTTATTAAAAAGTACATATTTGACAGTTGTTTGATGTAAATTCAATTGTTTAAGGCAAAAAATTGTTGTTGTTTTTTACATTAAAGAGAAAATGGACTTGTATTTCATAATAGGATTGCTATTGATTTATTTTCAACTGTTTTGTAGGTTTGTGTGTGCATTTTTTTATAGTGGCCTCATTTGGATCTAGTAGATTTAGTGTCAGATAGTTAAAGTTTAGTTGCTGTGATGTAAGTTGGCCTTTAGGAAGGAAATCGATAGCTATTTTCACATATTCTTCTAAATTAAGTGTTCTATCAGTCTATACAAAGCGCATCCTTATTTATTTCCGCATTTTATAGAAAACGAATACATCGTGAAATTAATACTTTGGGGTTCCTTAATTTAAATTTAGTTTTTTTCTTTAATTGTTTATTTATGTTGTAACCGTTAACTTTAGACCAAAGCCTGAACCTTGGGAAAAAGTATAAACACACACGTAATTTGTGTTAAAATTTGGGTTTAAGTAAGTGTCTACAGTTTTTAGAAAAAATATCGACTTTTCCCAAAAATTTTGCAAATTTTGAACTTTGTTAGATATAATAACTTCAAATATTTTAGAAGTGACGAAACCGATCTACCTGTAGAATAATAATGAACTAGGTGATAGGAATCAACCTTGACTTTTCAAATTACGACACTGTTTCCAAAAAGAAACGTGCTTTCAAGTGCTATGAATTGGGTGCGGCAACTGGAAAGATTCGCTAACAATTTCATAAAAATGTCCCAAAGTTCTGCTAATCGAAGTCACAAAAATTATGTATATTAATTAAATATTGTCGCCAAACTGAAGCAATCCGAATTTCTAAGCAAATTAAAAAAAAAACTCACACTCTTTTTTCCAGTTCCAGTTTCACAGGAACCTGTGTGAAAATATGACACATAAATGCGCTCGACTCTTGCAAGGGCACATAGTTTACGGAAAAAAGTTGAGATGCTAAATTTATTAATAGAACATTTTAATAATGCAAATTGCTACAATGTGTTCATTGGCTGTTGTTCAGTGACTATCTGTCAATAGCTGTGTGACTGATTATATAAAAGTGTGTAATAAATTATCATTAAACAGTTGAAAGATAATAAATTCATAATTATTAGATGATTATTTGACTCGAATATATTAGAAAACTTATCCACACGACGTACAGTGTGGCCGATGTATGAAGAGTTGGCAAAAAATATTTCTTACGTTTTTATATGTATAGGGGTATACGTTATGATTTCGATTTATGTCAAATAACCAAAATGTCAGAGCTAGTTGATCCTAAAAAATATCGCATTTTATATATAAAGTATGATCACATCAATAGCTGTTTACACTCTGGTTTTACAAAATTATTAGCACTTGCAACAAGAATTCGCCCCGCTAAATTTTTCACGGTGACAATTAATCCGCTTTTTGTTTGAAGTGTGAACTACTGTACCTTATCTTACGTTCCAAATGGGTAGTGAGTAGCTAAAAAATACCTCTTACTGTTTCATTTGGGTACACTTTGAATTTTCCTATTTTTACCAACTTGAAAGATTATTGGCCACTCTGTGTGACTGATGTTTAATAAAACATGATCTTCTTGAATGAACATAAAACTGGAAATATTGGTGCCGTCTAAACAAGATGGGAAGATTTAATTGCTAGAACTAATTGTGTGCTTATATTTTAATATAATTAACCTATTTACGACTTCGACTGTCACAATTAATTATAATGATATCAGTGTCTTTATAATAATAACCGGATTTTTAAGTCGTAAACGTTTAGCTATGAAGTACGTTTAATAATAATGCGTTGCGATGCTTCTTGCTTTATAATTACCGACCAGTAGCCGTCCACCCGCCATTTCATGTAATAGATGGAAAAAGCAATCAATGTCTAAAAAGGTCATCGACTAATAAAAGTTCAGTCGAGACTAGTTTTCTTGTCCTTGAAGGTTTGAAGTGTAGAAGATTACGCAACACTCGTATGATGCACGTCCTGAAAAATGTGTGAAAACCAATAATAAATGCATATAAGACCGTGACCAAGCTTCTCCAATTAATTTTTAATTGAAAATCAATGTGTTGATGCGTTGATTATTATCTAATAATCAAATATAAAGCAACTATGATTTCGTAGAATTTTAAGTGACGAAAAAAGCGCGTTAAGCGTTAACGAATGTTATAAGCCGATTGTAAAATGTTCTTCAATAAATTAATTTTGTTCGAAAACGCAAAACATTTGACTATCCCTTTACCGACGACGTTATGGTCAGAATTATAGTGATCAGAACCACTTCACTGCATTCCTCCTGCCCAACAACCATAAATACCAGGCAGACGAAAGTGCGGGACTAATTGTTCATACCTAACTAAAAATCTAAGACATTGCTATTAGGACAAATACTGTGCCATTGGATCTAAATCATAAAAATGCTCTTAACTGTAGCTGTTAGCTTTAAAGACCAGTACCATTCTGGACGACAGAAGCCACTAAGTTAGTGTGTAAGTTACTTAACAATCTCGAAAGTGTCCCTGTCCTAAGTTGTGTCCATCGAGGTCGTATATTAAGCTTTTATAATCTAAACAGTAAATCGTTCGAACATAACAATTTAATTTTGCTCAAAAAATGTCAAAACCAGTTTAAGTTATTGTCCGAAACATATAAATTTTAATTACACATATTCACGAATGTATATAAATTTCTAAATATTTGTTCCAATTCTTAAAGCTTTTTGTTTGGTATTCATTTTCATGCGTATTGCACATTTAGTGTAATTCTTGTATGTATGTATATTTCACTTAAATACATTTGTATTTGTAAGCGATTTTGTTACAATTTGCTTTTAAATTTCAGAAACAAAAAAATTCTTATATATGTTCTTGAAAGGCCTTTGGAAGGTTCTTGCTTTTTTTTCTTTAACAAAAAATTATAGAAATCACTGAAATTGTGCACTGTGTTCAAACAACTATGACCTATAAAAATTACAAATGTCATTCGCCAGATGATAAGTAGGGGAACATGGGCCAGAATGGGTTGCAGCTTAAAACTTTAATCAACTGTCAATTAGTAGCATGCAATATTAAAAAAGGTTTGATAAGTATCCTTTTTAGTTATTTTTTTTAACTTTTTAATATAAGGTTGTTTTTTTATGTTTCGCGATAAATGACTTAAAAAATATGTTTAAAAACAAAAACTTTCGGTTAAAATCCCAAAACAAACTACAAATGAAGCTGTACAAGAGTTTTTTAACTCTTTCCTAATTTATTTAAGAAAATCATTCTATAAATATGGTCTGGAGCGATTAAGCCAGTCCCGAAAGTTCTGGCTGTATGTGTTTAGACGCAAGAACAACAACAACAACAATTTTTAAGAATTCTCTTTTCAAGAAAGCTCATATGCAAGTCATCAACTTAAAACGGCTTGTTTTATAATAAATCCCATTCTATCCACTATAGCAGGGGAAACGGGAAAAGTGAAACGATTATTCAAAATTAATTTTTTAATTTTATTGTTGATTATTTAAATTAAGAGATTTTATTACAATAAAGAATTATAAATAAAAATAATTGTTGGGCTAAATATTCTATTTTATCTACCTTTAAGAAATATCCCCTTTCAAACTGAACTCCCCGTTCTGCCCGGTGTTCCTCTTCTATATACACAAATTTAAAATAAAACCTCTTACAATGCACATCACTTATTTAATCTAAATCTAGTATATTAGTTGCAATCGAACAATATAATTTTTTTCATTACAGCAACATACGTTTAAATTGCATTCCATTTGAATAAAATTGACACTATCTACGGAATGTTTTAATGATAAAAAATTGGCATTTTTACCTATAATTGCATGTTTTCTTTTAATTTATTCTTCGCTAATAATAAATTAGTATTTTTTTTATTTTCAATTTTAAAATTGTTTGCCAATATGTACCTAGAAAAAATTGTTTCTTATTTATCACTCAAAAAGTTGCGTGTTTTTTTTCTGGAATAAACTTAACGCTATCTAAACATCTAGAGTTCTTAAAACTTCCATTCTTTTCAAATATTGTTTTGTTTTTTGTTTCCTTCGAACTACGTATTTATCTAAAAAGGAGATAATCAAAGAGAGATTAACAATTTTTTAATCTACTCGAAAACACACTCTAAAAAAAGAGGGATTTATTCTGGAATAAAACTGGTCTCTATAGACTTAAATAATGCAACAATGCAATATTGTTTTTTTACTTCTTTTTTTGTATGTAAATGTATGTTATAATAGTATATTAATTGTATTTTTTCCGAAATGTCTGTACATACAAAAAATGTCTATTACAATCGAAATGTTTCAAATTTAATAATTGTGACAAATTCTTTTAAAAAGGACGAATTTCGTGTGAGTGAGTGCTCTTTGGTTGGAGTTCAGTGGAATTTAGTGAATTAACTAGCTACCAGTTCTGATACGGAATTAGCACGGCGTCGTTTTGTGATCTGCTTCCAGAGACGACGATTCAGTGACGGCTTGTCCTGTTGGGAAAGAAAAGGATTAATTTGAATTGACATATATTAGGTATGAATGGATTAACTTTACAGTTGACATTTTCACTGACTTGGCGTATTTTTTATAGACAAAGAAAGGAGCACCCAACCAGTCATTGGATAACCAATTTTCACACAAACCGATTTGATGTTCCTACAATACCCTTATCGCCACATGCCAGAGGCGTCTCGGCAAGAAAACTGTGGACTAGGTACTCATGAGAAACGTGTAAGTCTTTAAGTCGGGACAAGGCAGCTTTTTAATGACTTCAAGCAGCAGCATATGAATCGATGCTCGCTTTGGGATTGTAACTGATTCGTATCCTGGAACACTAAAAGGTAAGCGGTGCAATATGCACAACTACTCAACAATTTAAGCAGATACTGTGCGCAAGAAGTTGTTAACGCGGAGCCACTATCTGCAATAGCTCCGTGGCATATTAACACCATTGGCCGCTCCCAGCGTGCTTTGATATTAGCATTTTAGTTCAACCGTCAAGGTGCAACAAAATGTGAATGTTTTAAAATAATCCAAAATACGTCAACTTTATTGACATTGAGTGGGAAGATAATAGGCAAAGGAATATCCGAATCCCAACAAGTTGGTTTTTACCTTCCCATTTAATAGCTAACAATGCAGTGGAATGACTTTGAAACAGCTTTCAGTTCTCCTCGATAACAATGCAACAACTGATACATATGTATGTACTTACATTATCTTTGCGTGGTGACAACTGCTGATGTGGCTTCTGTCGACGGCCCCTCTCAGGCGTACTGCTCGAATTGGAGTCGTTGAGGGACGTGCGTGAACAGTTCTTTAAAAGGGGTACTTCAGAATTGCGACGAGTTAAAAAATTCATTCTACAAGAAAACAAAAACTTATTTTTTGTAAAGAATTTTAGGATTTACATTGCATACTCACAATCGATTACCTTTGGCGGTGTCTATCAATCCGGTCTCATCCCGACCCAATTTCCTTGTTCGACCAGCTCCACTTGACGCAGCAGTAGGGAGCCCTCCGTGTTGGTCATTCTCCATCATTCCCGCTACCGACGCCACTGAAGAAGTACTCCTCGTCCTCGTTAGACTCACTGTCTTCCTCATTGTCGTCGTCGTCGTCCTGACTAGTGAGCCACTCTTCGATTGAGACATGGAGTACGTCTTCTCGCGTTTCGCTAAGAGTTCCAAATCGCTTAATTTGCTCTCGTCGCTGTTGGTGCTGGTGTTTCTGCAGCTTACGTCGCTGCCATCGTTCGTGATTCCGCTGATATCCTCGATTAAGTCCGAAGCAGTTGCAAATGCAGAACTGCTCCACGTATTTCGATTTGGCTGCAGGTGTTGTTGTCGACTGCTGCTGACGCCGGCGACGCCTCCTATTCCTGCCGCCCCACCAATGTAATCGTTGCCAACCGACACGGGCCGGGGACGGCGATTCACCGTTGGTGTGTCCATTTTCGAATTTCGTTGTTGACAAAACGATATGACAGCCTCTTTCGGTTGCACCCGGTTGGTGGCGGTACGGGTAAGTAAATCCCTGCCCGTCAATCGATGAAATGTTGAGAGGTCGTGTCTGCAAAAAAAAGGAAGAAAATAACTCAACCGTTGTTCGGGTTCGATTTGAACACACAAAAAATACCCCAGAATCGTTGTAAGATCTGGTCCAGGATCGTAGCTTATCAAGTCTTCGTCTCCCAGAATATCGTGATTGAGTGCTAGTCGCATTTCGAGTCGCGGACTTAAACCGGAGCCATGATGGACAGTAGTTGGTGAACCGTTTGTGCTGCTGTTGTTGCTGTTCCGTGGCGATGGTGATGTTGTTCCAAGTGTTTCGCCCTTGATTGCTGTTGCTGTTGCTGTTACCTGGGTCGTCGAAACTGTTGTTGATGAGGTTGAGACTTGCTTTTTGTCCGCCGGTCCCAGGAGGGAGGTTTCGATGATTGTTGATTGTCGACTTGCGGCAGGACCTGTATTTCCTACACAACTTTTCGTATTGAACACAGCCCTTTGATTGATTTGCGTGAATCTTTTGTGGATGCTGTCGACGACGGCATCCACTGAAGAGCCAGTGTCAGCAGTACCGCCAGATTGAGCTTGGACCTTAGGTGGAGTTTTGTTTTCAAATTGATTAAATAGTGGGATTGATAGTGCTATGTACTTACCGCCTGTTGTGTAGTTGTACTTGTTCCCGATTGGGAATTCCTCAAATTTGTCTGCGTTAGCATGAGGCGCCTGGGAGGTGGTGGCGGCGGTGAGAACCTCGTCTTGCGCACTACAGTTACGGAGGAATTCGTATTTACATTTGTTGCTGCCGGCGACAGTACCTTGGGCATAGTAGTGTTGTTCTCGCTGCTGGTTGTTGTAGAAGTCGAGGAATTCATTGCTGTCATCGTCGTCGTCATCGTCATCGTCGTCATTAAGGATGAGATCGTCATCTGAATCAGTCTTGTTGCTGTATTTGTTACTGTGGCGGTGGTGGTTGTGCTGACACTGGTGTGCACATCCGCCGCTCCCACCACATTTGAGTCCATCTTTGGCAGTGGCATTGGCACTTGTTGACTCCTTGTCAGTGATTGCCGTTGTTGACGACGTCCATCCGAATCTTTTAATTCCGATTCCTCCTCCGCCAGCAGCAGATCCTCCTCCTCGCTCTCCTCCTCCTCCGTCCCATCGTCGCTTGAACTTCCAATTGAATCCTTTAAAACGTGGCCATTTGTCGTTGTTTCCCCCTACCAATTTTTTGGGAATAGAATTCAACTAATCAATTCTGGAATTAAGCGATCTAGGGTTTTGCATTTTTGCTTTGTGCACATGTTTGTTTTTTTTTGCCATTTTGATAGGATTTTTTTTTTACTTATTTATTTGGTATTTTTAAATTTTACTATAGCTTCACTAATTTTACTATAACCTTCTAAAACGAAACAAAAGAAAACACGAAAAGAGAAAAAACACAGAAGATGTGTGTGGAATATGCGTTATGATGATAAATATTTAACAAATGTTTTTTGCATAATGAGATGAAAGAATTTCAAATGAAATAAGAAAAAAAAAATTCGCTAGTTTATTTATGTGTACAAAGAACACCAAATCAAACAAAACAAAAGCAACGAACAAAAACTAAGCAACGCTACATGCTGTTCAAGTCGACCCACCTTTTTGAGTTCTTCACTTTCCTGTTGAGTTTTTTCCTCATCACTTTCGGTTTCTTCCTCGAACAGCGGTTCTAAACGTCGCCTACGGAATGAATTTGTTTTTTTTTTACGATGAAGGAAGATGAAGACTAATTAATTTAAAATGATTTCTAATGATAGTAATATACATAGATGAGTACCTAGATCTAGTGTGAATTAGTTAATATCTACATAATAAGTTGTTGAATAAATTACAATGTTTATTTGGGTTTTTCTACTTTTTCTACGTCGAAGAGTCTTAGAAATAAATGAATAAATATTTGAAGCAAAGATTTCATGTGGCCTAGAATATAAACTTATGAACTTACGTATGAACTTATTTGGAGTGTGCGCAAAAGATGCGACTGTTGAAACGCGTTTGGTTACGATAGATTAAATATAAATTAAATTAAAAAGTATCGTTTATGTTGCATGTTAGAGGTTCAATTAAATATTATTTTAAGTTTTCAAAAGATGTTATAAATCTTCGGTAATGTCCGAAAGACGAATACCTTATCGATAGGCGTTAAATTTTAAAGCGTCTTTAAAGATTTCTTTAAGAATTCTTAAAAGTTTAACAATAAAAGTTTTATAGATGCTTTCGTTTCTTTTATAACATTTTAATTGAAACTTATATTCTTTGTGCATTCTATTAGAATTTCATCTGCTACGAAAATGAAAATCTTTCAAAGGACTAGAGTACAGTTACTGGTGTTTGTTTGTTGGCCACAAGAAAAATCAATTTTTGCGAATAATATTTTTTTTCAGCTAAAAGTTAATCTGAGATAATCTGCACAATTTTAATGATATGTCCGTTTTTTAATTTTTTTCACGCAAAAAAACTATTTAGAATGTATTTAATTTAGCGCGATATTTTATTTTTTCCAAGAAATGAAGACATTACCGCATTAAAAAGGATAATAAAATTTCGATTAGTAACAATAATTGAATTTGTGGTTTAAAATTATTGTTGACAATTCTCTATACAAAAAAATTGAATGTTAAATTTGAACTGACTTAAGAATGGGTTCAGTCAGGACCTGAGCTGTGGGATGGCTGTAACATTAGACGTTACTCCTTGATAGGCAAATATTCGATGGTCTAACAAGCGAAAACCTATGCTATCTTAATAATTATGCATTATATTGTGATGGGTCAATGGTTAAGTGCGTTGGACCACTAAGCGAGAAGTCGCTGGTTCAAATCCCGGCCCGTAACACATTAAAGTTTTTATTCGCTGCCCCATCTCTTGCGAACGTCTGACAAAAATGCAAGTGTGAGAAATGTCATGAGAAGCTTCTCAAAAATAAAATTACCGTTCGGAATCGGCTTTAAAGTGTAGGTCAAATTCGAGTCAAAAATATATCTTCGCACACTCAATGGTTGAAGAATCTATTGCCTGGGCCTAGCTATGGGCCGTTTACACCTTTTATATATATATATATATATATTAATTTTTTTATAAATCACCTACGCTAAGGCAGCATGCAAGGCCTTAACCATTTTTGAGATAGCACCCGTAACAATGCTTGTGGAGAGGCTAACAATGGGCTAAAGACGCTATGTCTTTAACGAATGCTTAAAATCGTACTGCTAAAGCCCATTCTTGATGTTCCTAAACTGTCGATTAAATTATTATTAGAATCATCAATTTTGCATCGTGTAATTTCTTTCCTTATGGCCACGCGAATGTTAATATCAATATCCAATATTTAAAATCATTTCGAACTTAATTCGAAAGAGAAATAATATAACCAAATACTGCTGTGCCTCATGGTAGTCTAGAATATCGTCGAAAGTAAAATTTTCATGCACGTTTCGTGCTCAACGTTCTGGTAACCATATTGTCAATTCGCAATCAAGCTCAAGCGGGCTACTCTCAAGTATCTGGCCAATAGGAAAATCATTGGCTCTCCAAGAGTTGCATAAACTATACCTGTAACATGAAGATAGCTAAAACGTATGCTCTAGTGATGTTTGAAACTAATTCGTCGGATACAACAGTAGGTTATTAAACTACATACAATATTATTACAAATGGAAATATGTTCGACTAATTAAAAGTATATATCTAAAAGGTCATTAGGTTTCAGGCAATGATGATGTCATGAATAATTGTTTCCAAAATATCACCAAGTTTTGTAAATCTTCTCTCGCAAAGAGAGTAAAAGATGGCGTAGATCCAAAATTACATCAATAATGAACTACCAAAATGAAATGAAGACCATCCTATCGATGCGTATAATGAAATTATAGATAAAAAATAACCCTTTTATAAGTTACAAAACAAAACCTCACATATGATTTCCTTTGTTGAAACATAGAAATTTAAATATTTTGTTGACTTACCGCGGTAATAAACCCCGTATCGTGCTTGCGGTCATTGGTGGAGCCATTAGTAGTTCATCCATCATGAGTTCAGTGTCATCGTCATCGTTTAACGATGTGCTAGATTTAGTTGGGGACTGAAATATTCAAAATAGCACCATTTTAGACAATAATTACAATTCTATTCTCGCAACTTCCTACCGATTGAGTGTTTTCCGAATTTAGATGCGTATCTTCATTGTCCCCGCCGCTGGTAGGTGTGCCCCACACATCCTCACCTGAAGTCGCCCCCGATGTGCATTCATCAACCTGATCTTCATCATTATTCTGCAAGCTTTGCTGTTCCTGGTTCCATCGGCCCAAGTATTTGTCAATAAAAGCCCGGGACTCCTCGAAGAATGACATTTTTCCTGCAACAAAAGACCCAGCTCGAGTAGCCCAAGGTTTCTGCATAGTGCCGTCTGTGCCAAAAACTTCCTTGGTTATAACTTCAATATCATCATCGCGTCCGTCATTGTCGTCGTCGACATCTTGAGTCTGAGGCTCGTTATCGTCTTCCAATTCATCCGGTGGATCATCGCCATCGGATGACCGCGCATCCGGATCGACTCGATCTTCGGATGGCAGCTTTTCCAA
Organism: Ferdinandea cuprea; assembly: GCA_963576555.1. Lineage (NCBI taxonomy): Eukaryota > Metazoa > Arthropoda > Insecta > Diptera > Syrphidae > Ferdinandea > Ferdinandea cuprea. The sequence goes on along the minus strand of OY754958.1, from coordinate 80,432,937 downwards.
ACTGGATAGAGTGCCATAGCGGCGGAGGGATACACTGTTCATTGGACGGTATGGTGGTTCCTCATCTAGAGGCGATTCATCTGCTGAGTCTTCCGGGATATTCTCGATTACCGCTTGTCGTGGTACGTTATTGATTAGCAATTTAGTTGCTGTGCTAGTTATCACGCTCGTTGAATTATCCCAGATGTTGGTTGTGGTCTTCGACAGTATCGCATCTGGCGTTGGCGGAACAACGGCAATTGACGGAACAAAAGCGACAGCATCTGCGTGGAGAAGTCTTGCGGTTGGAGTTAGCTGCGCTAAACCGATTAACATGAGTGAGAGGTCGTCATCACCTTCAGAATCCTCTTTGTGATCCTTGCAAGTGCATTTGCAGTACCTATGTGCGTTGTTATCCTCATGTGAAGGACTACTAGATGATTTGTTGTCTGGAGGAATCTTTTGCGGAGATAATTTGGGTGTAGTTTTTGGCTCGATTAGCTTGCACGTCTCGTGGGTTAGCTCGTCAGGACTGATTGTTGTGCCCTCGAAGTCAGCTGGTGTACACTTACAGTTACAAATTCCATGATGTTTGCCGGGGCTGCTTTTTCGTGATAATCTCTCTTTAATGGAGTGTCTGTTCGGTTTTGGCGGAGGTGTTGTATGCTTCTTTTTTTGTAGAGCAGGTGATTCTGGTGAGTGTCTATCTTCTTCGCCCGAGCAGTGGCCGTTAAGTAGACTCTTCTGTTCGGAGTCACCTAAAACTCGTACACTGGCGACGATGAGTTCTTGCGAATCGCCTGTATGGGGTTGAGAATGAAGTTCTTGTTTAGTTGTGGCTGCCGCAGACTGTGCCTCACCACCCGTAACAGTGCTCGTTGATGTACTAGATACACTACTATGGCTATTGCCGTTCAATCTACAGCAGCGATTCGGCGAGGCCTGACTATGCTGTACTTTTAGCGAATTACAAACCAAATTTGGAGGTGAAGTGGACGATGACCGTTGCTGCTGTTGACAGTTTTTGTGACAATGTCGGCAAACTGACAACTTATCGCCAACGTTAGCTACCGGACTTGAACGGACTGTAATCTACAAGAGGAATACGGGAAGGGTTTAGGAAAATACTAGAATGGTAGCGAAATGGTTGTGATTTTTTTTACGCACTAGGTCCCTTACCTGACTACCGGATGTAGTACTATGAGATTGACTCTTAATTTCGGACTCTCGGTCATCCATGCTTAGTTCCTCCACCCCACTGAGACGTTTTCCTCCAAAGGACGCCTGCGCTCTTATTTGGCCAGCTCCATGTTCCTTCGCCAGATTGAGTTCTTTAGTACGCTTTTCTAACTGTGCCCGGGTCCAATAGGTGATTCTTTCTTCACTATCCCCGTCCGGATAAAGAAGGTGTTCGTCTTCCTTGTGTATATTTTCTCTGGCTTGCTCGGCAGCTAAACGCGCCTCTTCTTGCTGCTTATCAAGCTGACCTTTCATCCAATTAGCCAGGTGTAAAGCACTTGCCTTTGGCGTGCCGGTTTTATTTAAAATTCTACATTTCTCATCAATTAGCATGTCGAATTGTTCAGCGGGATTTGTAAAGCGGTGCTGTGAACGAAAAATATTCGAAAATTACAAAAAAAAGGGTGCAGATAAGTTAAGTATATAGAAAATTGTGATGGGCTCGCAATTGTTACTTTAAACGGTTTAGAAAAGCATGAAACTAGTGCTGCTGTAAACGTGTATATACAAAAGCAAAACCGAAAAACTGGAGCTAAAAAATGTTTCTACAAATGCTAAATATGAAAAATAATAAAAAAAATTCCTTGACTAAAAACGCTTGTAAAAAATCACTTTATATTGTTAATTTTTGTTGTTTAAAAAAACTTGCAAAATAAATGAATTTATTTTTTTTGTTTATATAACAATTTTGTTGTATTTAAATTTTCTAATTTTATAAATGTACAATTTTTAGAGTCCATCACAATATTCTCTTTTTTATGCATAATTAATTGTTTAGGAATTTGCAAAAACCAAAAAATTTATATACATATATTCTCGTTGAAAAATCAGTAAAAAAAAAACAAATAAAATAAATAAACTCACAAGCGTTTTTATTCAAAGAAAATTTTTATTTTCTCTTTATTTGATTTTAAAAATAATTAAATTAATTTGTTTTATATAAATATTTTTTTTTTTTCGTAGCAAGTTGTTTTTTTTAATTTACATTACTACATAAGTATATGTTGATAGTTTACAAGAATTTATTATTAAAAAATGTGCATCTAACAATATCTTTGTGTTACGTATTAATATTTACAATTGTAAATTGTTTACAAAAAAAAAAAAAAATAAAAATAAAAAAAACACAATAAAATTGTATATAAAATATTGATTGATTATATTCACAACACTAGTTTCTTGTAAGATGAACACAAATAAAATTAAAATACTTATTTATCAAGAATCTAGGTTATAATAGAATATATAGGTTATCCTTTAAATGTTATGTAAATAAATTATAAAAAGATGGTTAGGTAATATCTGAACGTTAGTCATATTAAAAGTGTCATATTTTTCGTCGGCTTAAAGCCGTGGTAGATCATAGGTACTAGCCGACCATAAAATAAAAAAATTGGTTCTTTATCGCTCATTTTTTTCAAGCGGAGCTAAAAACCTCGATGTCATGATTGAATTCTAGCAACAGTCGAAGATTGTCTACGGGAAACAATTTCTTCATTCTCCAAGTGGAGGTACGATCTCCAAAAATATGCTTTGTTGCCTGCACTTTGTAAAATATCCTTCTTTTTTCTCTCTTCCCTTCATTTAGGAATTCAAAGGACATTTTCTTTAGGTAAGATGAGAATATAGAAAGGGTACTCAACTTTGTGTCAAATTGAGTGACGGTAGTAACATTTAAACTAATGTATAATGTGGATTGCTTGGTCGAACTATTAAAGGCATCAGGAGATGACTTCGTAGAGAAAATGTGTCAACTCCTTTGCAATTTGTCGGAAGAAAGTATACCCGCGTCAACTAATGAGGCATCAGTCTCTTAAATATCGCCTATAAGATCTTGTCTGAAGTATTGTGCGAGTGCCTAAAACTATTTGGCAATTATCTGATCGGACCCTATCAGTGCGGTTTTAGACTCTGTAAGTTCACAATTGACCAAATATTCACAATCCGGTAAAAAACCCAAGAAGTTCTGATCTATACACAACACCTTTTTATACCTCTGGAGATGGATGGAGCATGCAAAGCGAATAAACATAAACGCTCCAGTCCGTAATTATTTGACTTTAGGACGTTGTAACAAAACAGAAAAGGAAGGCCTTGTATTGGGTGGCGTGCACAAGGAAATGATCTCAACTACCTCTGAGTGCGCAACTGGAAGCAGTAAGCCAAAGTCTACGCTAATTCGAGAGGCTTGATGCTTGAGGCCCAGGGCCGGACCGTAGGGCCGCCAAAGTATGAAAAAGGTCGCAGCAATATCGGATTATTGATTGTGGCGATTCACTTTGCCGAACAGTGTTCTAAAAGCTTAGTAAGTCAGCGTCAAAAGAAATATTAGAATTTTATTACACTCTCTACATTCCAACTAAGTTATTTCTTATAAACACATTATCAGTATTGCTTATTTTACGAAATTAAAATATTTATAAATTCTATAACTTATATAAATATAAGTTTAAAAAAGCTAATAAAAAAATTATAAAATAAATCTACAAAATACTTTGCTAAAAGTAAAAAACCAAAATAAATTAATTATGCACGTACATTATGTATATACACGTCTTTACAGTGTGATATTAGCAAAAATGTGTGCATTTTAATAATATACATGTAGTTATTCGAAACGGTATTTAAACACTTGAAATGTAATATATAAAGTTGTATAGTATATATATCTGATTAACTTCTTACAATGAGGACGAAATGTAAAACTTAACAATAAACCTCTTTGCTATGCTAAGATGTTTTTTCTTATTAATTTTTTTATTTTTTATTTTAAATTTTAACGAAAATATCTTACTATTTAATGAATATGTATAGGTTACCATGAGTAATACGAGTTATTGCATTTCTTCTAAGATACTTTTTTTAATTAATATTATTATCTGTTTTATTCAAATTAAATTTGTATACATTTAAAGCGTAGTTATGAAATGAATCGATTAAAGTTGGTGTATGCTTTATGTAACTGTTAAAGAAAGTTGAATAACTAACTCTACATGATCTGCTAGACTGCTAGACAACAGAATCGATCTGCTTGCTGATGCAGAACTTAATATATTAATTCCGCTTAAATCATTTTGTCAGAGCCCGCAATCTTTAAAGCGCTCTTGTAAACAAAGAAATAATTTCGCATGAATAAGGTAAATTACTACTAGAGACGATATTTCAATTTGATTTTTTGTTTTAGACAACCTTTTAAGTTTATAATATGTTTTATTTACTCTAAGAACATTAGTAAATTGATTACGATCGGTGACAAAAATGTTTGCACTATATTTCCTTGGTAACATGTCGTTGTTCTAGAAACTTGTTGCTTAAAACCCTGTAAAATTTTAAGTGATTTACTGAGGCATTTTATATGATACTGTAATTAAGTAGTAAGGCGAGATAGTGCTATACTCCAAAGTTCTCTCTCTCTTTCTCTCAGAGGTGTCCAAATAATGGCGATCTATGCATGTTAACATTTTGCTAGACCAATGGATGGGTCACGGCTTTCAAATATTAATGAACTATCAAAAATATTAGGCTATGTATGAAGCGAAATCGCACCTACCGCAGCCATTGTGTGGGCGAAAATATATTTTTGGTAAATTGAGAGTGTTTGCAAGAATTTCGAAAGATGTCGGGCAATGAAAAAATGTTAGGCTGTACCGCGGAGGAATTGAACTGGGACCCTTCGATTAGTAGTCCACCGTACAAGGGACAGCAATACAGTCACTTACCTTTTCGTTCAAAAGTCATTGCTACGACTAAATAATAATTTTTCACATAGGAAACGACATTCTGGTTATATACATATGTATTTGGAAGTTTTCGCTTTATTTAAATCGCAGAGTTTGGTCTTCTTCTTAATAGGTTGGCTGAACTGTAAGCTAATGGTGATGCGTTGATTCAATATCATATTCAGCTTTATCATCATTTGTAAAACCACCACTGACGTAGAGACTGTTTTGTGTAATTTTTCTACTAAAACCTGGCCCATGTGCGGTGAATATCCTAAATCTAAATAAAATTGCATTAATGTTTTTCGCCACCAATATCAAAAACACAACATCAGTATATTCGAATATCTACTTCGAAAAAGCTTCAGTACTTAAAATGTGTCTCCGCATCTGACTTTGGGATATGTACCGAAATAATGGTAAGAAGTCAAAGTGGTTTCTATACATAGAGCTGCAAAATCCAGCTACAGCTTGGCATGTGAGCATAACTTAGTTTACTGATTATTTGAACAAAAACATAGAGCAAGACTTTAGTCCGCTTGCTGATAATACCCTATCCATATCCCTATATGCCCCCAAGCAAAAGGCGTTAATAACATGATGAATGACATTACTTAGTTTTGTATGAATTTCATAAAAAGCCTCCAAAAAGTGAGCGTTGTGAAACGTTGTATCTGTGATATATTGGGAAAAATATTGGCTAAACATCTTGTTATAACAATTTTTAAAATTTTCTGTGACGGAAATTGCTAAAGCTAAATCATCTTAGATTTTGATACTAATCATAATACTTTAAATACTTTTAACGGTCCACGACGAATATTATCGGCTAGGTTCCACATTTCACTTTCACGCGAAATAAAATCGAATCGATCGAAAATGAATTTGTTTGTTCTACATTTAACTTTAATCAAATTCGATTTAAAATTTTTCGAAATCGATCCAAAGTGAAATTGTTGTGTTCCACAATTCGATTTTGCCGATTTCAAATCGATCTGTGACATTCATGTGAAATTGTGAAAACAGAGTAAGAAATTAAATTTTACAAAAGTCTGAGGAATCTGAAGATCATATAAGAGGTTTTAGGAAAAGAGATCGAGTGTAACAGAATTTTAGTTGGAAAATTTGAGAAAAGATTTGAACAGTCATGGTCCACCACTGAGAACGCGAGTGGATGGAAAAAACAAATTCGATTCTCTAAAGTCGTTAGCACTTTTTTCAACATTTGTCATATAGTGCGCTTTGCCAGCTATGTCAGCATCTTTTCCGATTGACCTATGGACATTTTTTTCGCCAAGAAAACGCAAAACTGCGTGTAACTGCAACGTGACAGAAACTGAAGATTGCTCAAGGCGAGCTTCCACAATTTGCAAAAACATTACACTGGGGAACAATTAAAAAAAAAATTCTGTTGAGTTTAATTTGTTAGCTGTTTTTAAGTTAAAACGGTACGCTGATTACAAAACTGTATTTAGTTTTCTTCTATCACGTCAAGTTTTTTCTCTAGAGAGACGTTGTGTGTCGAACCATATATTAGTATATCTATTATAGTGAATTAGTGAAGTGGAGTTTGAGTTCTCGTCACTATAGAAAGAGTAAGCAGAGTGAAGTTTTTATTTATATATATACTTATTCCCTTTCCTTTAGATCATGTCTGCCCCTACTATTTCGCGCCGCAAGTGCTTAAATAGCTCTGATTCATTTTGTTATATATGTTGGCAGTTTTAGCATTCCCAGTCAAAGAACAACCATCAGCGCTTTTGTCAGGCAATCGTATTTTGCATATTTTAAAATAAAAATTGGTGATCAAGATAAACGTTGGGCACCTCACAAGGTGTGCAAACAGTGCGTTGAGAGTTTACGGATGTGGACAAAGGGAACACGAAATAAATGCAATTTGGTATACCTATGATTTGGCGTGAGCCCAAAAATCATTTCAGTGACTGCTACTTTTGTATAGTGAAAACGTCCGGATATAATAAGAAAAACAAGTGTAAAATGTCCTAGTTTACCATCAGCCACACGCAAAGTGCCTCATTCAGCTGAAATCCCATTGCCAGTTTTTAAAGAACTACCTTCTTTCGATTTACAAGAAAGCGAGTATGGTGAAGATCGAAGTGACACCAACGATGAAGATTTTGAAATGGAAGATGATGGAGGTTTAATGGAGGAGTTGGGAATTCCGGCCTATAACGCAACTGAATGGCGGCTGTTCATCGATAGCTCAAAGCGGAGCTTGAAGTGTGTCCTTCTCCACAATGGAAACATATTTGGAGCAGTTCCAATAGGCCACTCAGTTTCTTTACGTGAAGTCTATGAAGATATAAAGAGAGTCATTGAGTTGTTGCAATACCACATGTACAAATGGATCATCTGTGTTGACCTTAAAATGGTATGCTTCCTTCTTGGCCAGCAACGCGGATATACCAAGTATCCCTGTTTTTTGTGTATGTGGGACAGCAGAGCTCGTGAAAAGCATTGGATACAATCGAATTGGCCGCCAAGATCTGAACTCAAACCTGGTGATCCAAACATTTTACATCAGCCGCTTGTTGACAGAAAGAGTATTGTATTTCCACCTCTGCATATAAAACTGGGTCTCATGAAGCAGTTTGTTAAAGCTTTACCAACTGAAGGAGATTGTTTCAAGTACCTCATTTCAGCATTTCCTCGCCTGTCTTTTGAAAAGATAAAGGCCGGTGTGTTTGACGGTCCACAGATTCGGCAGCTCATTAAAGATCAACATTTTATGACGGAACTCCAAAAGAATGCTTGGTTGGCATTCAAGAATATCGTCAAAAACTTTCTTGGGAATACGCGAGCAGAGAATTATATAGAAATTGTCCAGCAACTTTTAGAGACCTTCAAAATGCTTGGCTGCAACATGAGCATCAAGGTTTATTTTCTGCATAGCCATCTTGCTAACTTCCCGGAAAATCTGGGTGCAGTAAGTGATGAGGTAGGTGGGATGTACATATGATGGCTGACTACTGTTGGAGCATCAGGCGAGATTGTCCGCAGAATGAACATTCCAGAAAAAGCTATAAGCGAAAGTTTTTACCTTGATATGTTTGTTTGTCGTTTGGCTAAAAAAGTTTACTACTTTTATGAATAAAATTATTTTCTTTGAACATTTGGTTTGGTAATTGTTTCCTTAATTTGTTATTATATGCATATCCTGTAGCTTAAAAACGTGACGTGATAGAAAAAAACTGTGAATATTTTTGCATTCGGACGCCAAAAATAAGTCAAAAACAAGTGTCAGGTCTTAGTCAACGAAATGTGTTTTCTCCCAGTGTTATTAATTGTCATTTACATAGGCAGCCTCTCCAATTTCTAAGGGATTAGATAAAACTCTCAGCATTCTTCTTTTTATTTATTTCTTGAGTGTATTAAAACTTTCAGTCTTCAATCTCGCAGCAATGAACACAGCTTTTATTAATTATACATATTCTAAAACGCGTGAACAACGGATTAATTTACCAGCAAACAATTTCCCAAAATAAAATCACTTTTAAACATAAGGAAAGGCTACAGTCCGCTTGGAGCGAACAGTATGATACCCTATCCCTATCCCTATATGCCCCAAAAAAAACCTTAAGAAGATGATGGATAGCATTTTAATTCATTCTATAAAATTTAGAAAAAAAAAAAACATTTTTTGAAAAACCGCCCCCAAAAAGTGGGCATGGCCAAAAACTTTGTATGGGCGATATATTGGAAAAAATATTGGCTAAATATCTTGTTAAACATTTTTTTTCGGTTTCTATGATAATTATCGAAGAAAACAGCATTTTAGTGAAAAACGCCCACAAAAAGTAGGCGTGGCAAAAAACTTTATATGACAAACTTATAAAGGAGGGCAGTGCCTACATATCTTGTGAAGGTTATAACCCTCTATCTGTCCATTTGTAGCTTTAAATCAGTTTTTTCTAAATTGTGGGCGTGGCAGTGGGCGTATTCAAAAAAATTTTACACTTAACCATTTCGAAGCCCTAGGGAGTATGTGGTCCAAATTTCAGCTTTCTAGCTTGAATTTAAAGGCCTAAAAATTGCGTACGGACGGACGGACGGACGGACATTGCTAAATAGTCTTAGGATTTGGTCCTGATCATAAATATATATACTTTTTCGAAATTGCCAAATCGATCGAAATATAGAACAATGAAAATGATTTCACTCGATTTGCAATATCGATTTTGATTTAATTTTACTCGCTTTCTGGAACCTAGCTGTAAGATTTTAAATACAACTATGTATTCAACACAAAGTTCTGTGGGTTCTCGTTATAAACGAGATTCATAATAAATTAAAAGTAGTTCCATTATTCTGGTGTAATATCTGGACGAAAGACTTAATAAGTTAATAATACCTGATTTTACCCTGACATCAATTTAAAAGTCTCCACTCAGAATTTTCGAGTACTCCACTAAGGAAACTTAGCTAATTATAGTATTTTATGCCTGCAACATATTGTAATGTAATGAAAAGCTCATGAGCATGTGGTTACGACGATATGCATAAAGAGACACAGTACACTTCCTGTATCACTTTTGAGTACCCTGTAAAATCAGAAACAGCGTTCCTTGAAGGCACTTTTTCCAGGATTAAAAATCACTTTCTAAGAAAAGACCCTCCCTCATTATAAGAAGACCATCGTACTGAGGTGGAAATGCATATCTTCCGCACTGGGTATTCGATCTATTGCTTGAAGGAAGCAATAGGGAGTGACTGTACAGAATTTTCTAAAAGACTTTAAATTATCAAATCCTTTTGCTCTACCAATTCGTCATGGGTCTTTGCGGTAGAACCAATAATAATTAGTAAACCGTGTAACTTATCCATGCAAAAATCAATACCCAACTTAAAGATAGAATACACAAGTATGATGTAAAAAGGGTACCCGGGCCATCGCTTCCTGGTCAAAGAAACGTGAAAGGACTAGAGAGAGTGCTCGGACTGATCAGAAAAGGCTGTAATCTTGGCCCTTAAATTATGAAGCAATTATCCGCTTACCTTGTTCAATATTAAACATAAAATCCCTTTTCGCCTTTTTTACTGCAGAATGTTATTAAGGATACAACATTTCATATCGAACGAAGGCTTAAATGTTGGGCGCATGAATATCTAAATAATTATACGTATTTTCAGAAAGATTCTGCTACAAAAGACTTGCAGGTGTTCGCTAGTCTAGTAAGCATAATCTCGTTAGTTTAAAATTTGACATAACTTATAGTTGTGCGTTGTTTTGAGTCGATGAATCTAATTGATTAATTTCATGACTGCAAGTGATGAACAAAAAATGTACTTTCTATATAACTCTAAATAAAAATGTAGTAAACTAAAATTTCACACAAAATCTGAATACTATACGAATAAAGTTCATAGGTCTAAATTTTATTTAAGCAACAAGTTCGTAGAACCCACATCGAGGTAGGCTACTTCGATAAATATTTTCCAAAAATTTAATTCGATTACTTTGTCTATCTACATAAAATTGCTAAATAAAAAACAAAAATTTAACAACCATCGATTTATCTATTACAATTATAATATTCCTAGACCCACAACCGTGCTTAGACCTAAGTCCAAAAATCGAATCATAGATCCAGTGAATCCGGTGGTGTGGGTTCGGTTGGCAATACTCCGTATGGATCATCGTCACCGAAAAATATGCACTCTTCAACATCCGTATCATAGTTGGTGTCTAAGTTAACTTCGTGAAACTCCAGATCGAGCTCGAGAAGATCCCATGAACCACCAAATTGAGCCAGGGGAATTTTTTTCGACACCAAGTCCGGATGCAACAAGCTCTTACTTGGAGTCTGATTTTCTTGAATGACAAAGTCATTCGAAAATGCATCCGATAGACATCGTTTCGATGACGTGGGTGAGATATTCGGTGTCGTTGGTGTATCGGGAGTTGCCACTGAAGCATTTGTCGAACTGTCTTCAGCGGCGGGTATTGATTCATCAATGAAAGATCTCCCAACCGAGCTCAAACTGAACTCGACCAGATTCGACGGCCTAGCATGGGATGAGTGATTTTCGTTCGTTTCAACAGCTGCCTCGGGTATAGCTGTTAAGCTGGTTAAATGTTCGGAACAATAGGTTGTTGTGTTTATGCTACTACCACTGAGACTAAGCCATGCCGCTGGCGATGAGTTCGCAATCGATTGACCGGTGCGATTCATTGGAATCGGACTCCCGGCAACCCCATGCGAGTAGACGTTGTGCCGGCTAAGTGCTATCGAACGCAATGACGATGTCAGACTGTCATTGGGGTAGTGGAGCTGTTGTTGTGGTTGGTGTTGGTGCCGCTGCTGTTGCACCATTGGTGGAAGAGTGCTTGACTGAGTGGAGGAGGAACGTTGAACTAAAGTGCCAGCTAATCTTTGTAAATTCTCAAAGCTCCCATCGAATGGTTTAGTTCTAAGAGGACGCACCTGTTGGGACTGCTGGTTCTTAACATTGATGGAGTCCATCGACGAGAGTTTAATTGAGGCTATAGAGGCCGTTGCCATCCCAATGTCACTCAGAGGAACTAAAGTGTTGAGAACGTCTGGGGAATCCAACGGACTTGATAATGGTGTTGATCCTAGGGCGGCGTTTACTAGGAATCTAAAAGACCAAAAAGGATTACTATGCTATATTGGAATTCGGGCAGAATTGAACTTACATCTGACGTTGGAGGAGATTCTGCCAAACGGCTTTCAACTCTAACGATGGAGCTCGCAGGATCAGACTTTTTCGTCTAGCGCTTTTCTTTGGAGTTCGAGTAAGGTCGGGTGCACAATAACCGGTTGGGCTTTCCGCAAGTCTACCATTAGGGTCCACTGTTATTCTGAATTCCGCTGCTAGAAAATTAAGCAATTTCATTGGCTGTATGTAAAAGAACCTATACCTGATTTAACTTACTTTTCTTTCTCATATGAAAGCAAGAATCAACAATATTGGCTATCGGTATTGGCTCCTCTGTTATGAAAAGAACACGATCCCGACTTACTTTGGCAAATACGATGATATCACTGAACAATAAAGTCCAGTAGGGTTTCACCGATCGTCCCTCCACTCGACTTAGATCGCCTCCAAATATCCATTGCCTTCCTTGCACAGCCAATGTAAACGGTTTGCATTTGGTAAACACCATTCTGGACTCTAAATCCTGAAGAGTCAGTAATGGCCTTCCCTCGCCCAATGGCTCCATTAGACCGCTGCTAACAGTTATTTCTCGGTAGGCAGCTTGCAACTCATTTATTACCGCTGTAAAGTTCTTATGCTCTTCACTGTCTACGTGACAGTTTGTGGCAAGCATCTGCATCAGTTTCAGTATCTCACGAAAATGTTGCAACGGCCGATGTATGAACATTGTAAGATCGGGACGTTTGCGTGGCACTTGTGGTTCCGTAATAAAGGCAATAAACTCCGAGCCAGCCTGGCGAGATTTATTGACCTAGAACAAAAGGAAAATTCTCATTTTAGGTCACGCCAGCGTTGAGTTAAGTTGATGCTCACCAAAACACAGTCGGCTCTCTTAATGCCATTGCAGTACTTTTTGTAGGCGGCACATATTGCTGTTGTTTTCGACAAATACACCCGCGATGTAAAGTTCAACTGAGGCTCCTGATCGTCGTGCATTAGTTGCTCGAGAATGTCCTCCGATATTCTTAGGAGCTCGTCGATGTTTTGAAAAAGGGTTCGATGGTCATTCGGCGAAATAAGATCTTTGCGTTCGATAAGGGGTTGAACGAATCGTTGCATACCGAAGTGCAGAGCCGAAATGAAGTTCTGCTCACGGCTAATTAGCTGAAGTAGGAACCGCCGCCGATTATCTGTAATTGGTGCAATGGACTGAAAAGAAAAGGTTCAATGTAGGAATTTATGTTGAATGGAAGCTCCTGAACAAAAAATATATAATATCTGCGGCTATGTTGCTGGTGACAAATTTTAAGGAAAGCGCCCATGCTGGCTACATGAAATATGGCCCCACGAAAAATGGCCCCAAATCAAAAATGAATAATGGTCCCAAAAATGTATCACGCTCCAATGAAAAACATTCTCAAACGAAAAACAAAAAAGGGCCCGAAAAATTTATATGAAAAATAACAACACGAAAATTTCTGTGAAATGAAATGTCCGTGTTGTTGTTTTCAATATAATGTTTTGGGGCCATTTTTAATTTTTTTGGGACCATAATTAATTTTGTTTCGGGCCATTTATCATTTATAATACCAAATTTGGTGTAAGTTTTCATAATAAAATTTGACAAAAACTAAACTAAAAAATGAAGAATGGCCCCAAACAAAATCAAATATGTTCTCAAAAAAATAAAAAATGGCCCCAAAACTTTATATTGAAAACAACGACACGGAAATTTAATTTTTGGCTTGGCGCCAGTTTTCATGGGGGTGTGACATATTTTTGGCTGTTTTTTTCATTTTGTTTGGGGTCATTTTTCATTTTGAAAAATAGATAAAATTTTTGGGGGCCATTTCTAATTATTGGTTCGGGGCCATATTTCATGTAGCCCCCCCTGCTTAGCCACCATGCTCAGCAATATGAAAGATTGATGCGGGTAATTCACCATCTATTTGTTGTGCACCCATAACCAACGTTAAAGTAATAAAAAATAATAACGACTGGTGCGGATTAGAGAAGAATTACACAACTTGCAGGGTTGACAGTAGGAAAGTTCCCGTTAGATACCAGCCATTATGGGGTATAGTAGAATATTTAGCAAGAAAAGAGGTAGCCCAAACTTTAACAGAAGCAAACCTTACACTCAAGAGTTCCGGAAAATTGGAAACGATAAAAGCTTATTAAAACCTCCAAGATATTAAATGCACTAAGACTAGGGAACAATCACATTTATTATCGTTGTCGGCTGTCGAACCGACTTTTGTCAGACCTGAAGTCGAGTTGGTGTTTAAGCTTAAATTCATATTGTAATCGCTCAGCAGGACTGACATTTAACATTTTGTTTGTTTAAAACGGGAACAATTGAGGAAGTGTCAAAGAAGGGACGATAATTGTTTTACGAGAAAAATCAGTATGCGTTGACATATTGGCTAAGGATGTGCGAATGTGAATGTTGGGTTTTTTTTTGTAAGATTTCTTAAACATCGGGATTGTTCAATTTTTTACTTTTTTTTCCTGGTACTTAAGTAGACCAGAAATATTGTCAGGTGGCACACTTTGACTACTAAATCGCAGCCATATATTTGTCTTGGTTTCAGTAAGATTTTTGTTGTCTTTCGATGTAACTAGTATTTTTTAAGTAATATATTTTAGGCATAATATCCGAGAAGCAACAATTAGACTCTATAGAAGCGATAGGTAATAAAAGTAAGGTGATTTTTTATAGGCCATCAAGCAGCGATCAAAGCACTGGAATCGCCAACATTAAGATTTGAGCTGGTAAAGTAGAGAAAGCTTACAGAAACGAAATCTCCCTGTGCTGGGCTTCCAGGCACAGCAATATTATAGACACCTGCAAACCGGATGAATTAGCCGTTTTATAGTTAAAACGGTCAAATTTAACCTGTCCGCTATGGCACTAAAAGATGCTGACGGCCGATGGAATGAAATTATCACATTTACATCATTGAAACTAATCTGGACTAAATTTGGTGTTTTTTTTTTTTAAAAACGCCTTCAAAAAGTGGGCGTGGTCAAAAACTTTGTATGGGCAATATGAAAAAAAATATTGGCTAAACATTTTTTTTTCGCTTTCAATAAAAATTTTCGAAGAAAACAGCAGTTTAGTGAAAAACGCCCACAAAAAGTAGGCGTGGCAAAATACTTTATATGACAAACTTATAAATGAGGGCAATACCTACGTATCTTGTGAAGTTTGTACCACTCTATCTCTCTAACTTTAGCTTTAAAACGGTTTTTTCTAAATTGTGGGCGTGGCAGTGGGCGTATTCCAAAATTGTTTACAATTAATCATTTCGGAGCCCTAGAGAGTATGTGTTCCAAGCTTAATTTAAAAGGCCTAAAAATTGCGTACGGACGGACGGACGGACATTGCTAAATAGTCTTAGGATTTGGTCCTGATCATAAATATGTATATATACCTTTATGGGTCTACGACGAATATTTAGGGGTGTTACAAACTATGTGTCAAAATTAATATACCCTTAGGATAGGGTATAAACATAAGGAAAGGCTACAGTCCGCTTGGGGTGAACAGTTTGATACCCACCCTAGTTTCTATATACCCCAAGGAAAAAAGCGTACAAAACATAATAGACGGCTTTTGTATATCTCTTCAACTACAGTTTAAAAAGGGTTTGTGTTGGATTGTGGGCGTGGCAGAGGGCGTTTTAAACAAAATTTAACATTTAACCATTTCGGGACTTTGGAGTATGTTCCAAATTTCGGACGGACATTTTTAAAATCATCTTAGGTTTTGATCCTGATCATATGTGTGTATATATACTTTTAGGACTTTAAGTCTATGACGAATATTAAGGGTTGTTAAAAACTATGTGACAAAAGTAATATATCCTTAGGATAGGGTAAACAGAACCAATGAAGTACTTATTAGGAAAAATATCAGCTACATGCTAGAAGCAGTCACTATCATTGCCTGTTTGTCAGAAATGCCATCAGGATGGGAGAGTAGCGTATAACGACTTCTGCAGACGCTTCAGAGACGTAAAAGGAAAGACCACCCGCCTCGCTTGATTGAGCATGAAATGCTTAGCTTTTTCGAAGATATGTGTGATCGAATTCGATTAAGAACTCTGCGATTATTTTGCATCAATTACCTACATTTTTCCTCTTATTCCATACATTTTTTAGGAGCAAGCTAAGAGCGATTGTATTGGTTATCTCTGATTTATTTTTGACTCAACACTAAAATATAGTTTATGCATAAAATATAATTATGTTAACATTTATTTAATAATTTTAATTACATTTAACAGTAGAACAACAAACTTTGACTTCCATTTCGATAGTTTTATAATTTTCTCTCTCTTTGTTTCGGACTGCTCAATGAAATTGTCTCAGCTCAAAGAGTGCGCTCTGAGCAAACTCGAAGATCAAATGTGTCTGAGCTAAACAAAAAGTAAATGTAGAACAAATTCAATGGTACATTTACGAAAATAAGTCCGAAAAGCCTCACCGTGTAGCTAGAGCACTTCATTCTTCGTGCCGCAAAGACGGCGTCGTGCAATACCTTTAAACAAAAGGTTTCAAGATTATCGATGCGGTAAACCTAATTAAGAAATAAAAGCGAAAAACTGAACAAGACGATGAAGTTATATTGAAGTGCGGACTTCCGTTGTTCATGTTTAGCTTCGATAAATCGGAAAATATAGACAAAATATATAACATTAAATGTATATCTAATATAGTAGTGAAAATTTAACCTGTGCGCAAAAGTACAAGGTTTATCATCCAGCGTTGCCAATGGTATAATCATACGCACGCATATCGACAAAAGGAACCGCGTTGCGTTAAATGTGCCGGTAAACACTTATCAGATGTTTATCGAAAATAAACTTCGAGGCCCACCAACTCCCGTTTAAATAAAGCTTTATGCTTTATAAAAATGGTTAGATGTAACGCGAATGGCCTTCTGTAAGAAATCGACGGGATAGAAGTATTCCTTAACAAAAACGATATTGATAAATGCCTGGTATCTGAAACACATTTGGAATAAAAATAAGTAGTTACAGCGGTTATCACGCATAACACCCATCAGAAAAGGCTAGAGGCGGATCGGCTTTGTTTATTAAAGACACCACTGATCACTCACCGGGTACAATAATTGAGCTTGATGAAATACATATAAGCACTGGTAGCGCAAAAATTAAACGCATAACATGTAACTTTGCGTCTATTTATTGTCCTCCTCGAGCGACGTTAGAAAAAAATAATTTAAGGAGCATATTTTGTAATTGACGGAGATTTCAAGGCAAAACACAATTTCGGGGCTCCAGATGTATCTCACCAAAAGGTCCCGGGGATCGAGTTTTACTCATCTCGCAAACTGACATAATGGCCTTCGGACATGACAAAAACACCAGACCTCATAGATTTCTTTATCGCAAAAGGAACATCAGAAAGCTCTGTCAAAATTGAAGAAAGTTTTGATCTCTCTTCTGACCACCGCCCGTCATTCTTATAATTTTTAGCGGCGGTGTACGTGAAAATGACGGTCGACCAAGGCTGGCTAGCGCCAGAATTTATTCGGACTCCTTCAGAAAAGACTGCATACATAAAATCGATCTGAACTTACCTCTACGAACACCATACGAACTCGAAGACGAAGAAGCTTTACAAAGTTCATAGCGGAACAATACTCCACTCCAATACGCGAATGGGTGGGGACAAGTGAAAGGCGGGTATATTTGCGAAACACCTTGAAGCGACGTTTAAGCCATTTGATGCTTAAGCGTTGGTTGAAGATGTCGATTTTCAGATATGAAGAGTATCGCTGGTTTAACTGTGTCATGAAATACGAAAACTCAAATTAAACATGGCTTCTGGATATGATTTAATTACGGGGTTGTTAAGGAGTTGCCTAGAAAAGCATTCATTAAGTTTGTTTATCTCATAAACGTTTCGATTAGGCTGTTGTACGTTCCCCGACAATGGAAGATAGCTGAGGTTATAATGGTTCGTAAGCCAGGAAAACCTCCATATATAAAGGAATAAGATCATATAAAGCGGGCAAACTCTTTCGTGATAAACATGGGAACGAGTATTCCGAAATCAAAAACCGCGGAGGGAGTTCCACAAGGAAGCGTTCTTGGTCCGATTTTATTAATACACTCGTTCTTTAATACACTCGTGATATACCGCAAGAAGATGATACTATCGTAGCGATGTTCGAAGATGATACGGCCGTATTAGCGGTAGACAATTCGATTCAGTCGCGACATAAAGGGTGATTTTTAAAGAGTTAAGTTTTTTCAGGTTGGCAGCACTGGTTAGTAATGGCGTTCAAACGTCATCTGTCAAAGTGAAAGTATTTCAGTAAAGAAAGAAATTTATTATCAAAATTCGTGCTCCGTGAAAAATGTGAAAATTCGCTGTTTTATCAAAAAATTGTGTTCAGCGATTAGGCTCATTTCTCTCCAAATGGCCCTGTGAGTTGGCCGCCAGATCATGCGATTTAATTATTTCTTGTGGGGTTATGTAAAGTCGTTAGTCTATGTGCTCGAAAAAGTGACGCAAAATTGGACCATTTGAAACGGAACCGCGGACAACATCGATTATATCGATTACAATAAAAAAATTTAATATTTGATGCAAATTTAAGTGTTTATTTTCGATTTTTAAATAAACTGCGCTTAAAAAATCACCTTTTATAAGCTTAAACGAGCTATCGACAAAATATGTAATTGGCCAAAAACTTGGCATATTGTTCTCAACGAGACAAAATCCACGCACGTTAATATTACCTACAGAAAGCATTTTTATTGACTCGGTACAAACTCCGTACGCAAATGAGGCTAAATACTTGGGAATGAAGTTAGATGCAAAATTATAATGTTGTTATCAGATAAAATGTTGTTATCAGATTTAACCAAATGCATTGGAAAATTCTCCAAGCTCAGCAAAAAAAAAAACTTCGTTTTGGCAAAAAAATTGGATTCAAAACTTATGTTCTACATACGAACTTAGATAAATAGCAGTTGTAGGTAGAAGTTAAGTTCGTTTAGGTTAGGTGTCTTAACCTTGCGAATAAGGCCAATAATTTGAGTTTACGACTATGAACTTTGGAATGGTGTATCGTTTCCATCCACATCAATCAGAAAACCATATTTATTATTTATATTTATTTATTGTCATCATTTTAGGATTTTTTATTCCTGTTTGTGAAAAATTAACAAAAATGCAAAAGAAAAAAAGAAACAATTCTACTTAAAAAAATAAACAAAAAATTTAAAGAATTCCTATTACAACTAACATTTTATGCTAACGTACAATGAAAAGCAACAAAAAAAAATGTAAAATTGAAAAATAATAAAATAATGGTACATTAAATAGAACATTAAAGATAAAAATAAATTGCCAATTTTTCCTTTAACCAAAATTAAATAATAAAAAAAAATAAATTCATTTAAAAAAAGTGCCTAAAAATTGCTTTCCGAATTTCATAAATAATTATTTAATAAATATATTCAATTTGTTTTAACTTTATTTTAAAGTTAATTAATTTAGTATTACACATTTTGGATTAGTATATTTTTATACAAATTTAGCAACAAAGGAAATAGAAAATATATATATTTTGGCATTCAATTTGGGAATTTCGGGTGGTGGACAAGAGGGATTTAATTTCATTCTTAAAAATTATATTTAAAATATGTAGAAATGAATTATAATAAAAAGTAAAAAAAAAAAAACATAAAATTTACAAAACTTGAATAAATTTATAATGTTTTATTTCCCTTTATGATTGTTAAGTACTGGGATTATGGTATATGTTTTATTTTTAAACCGACCACAACAAAATTAGCGCAACATTTACAAACTTGAATACATCTGCTTTTTTGTTCATACGAATGTATCGATTTTTTATATGCTAAAATCTGCAGATTTAATATTGTTATAAGGCCACCACATTCCAATATTTTAAGAGGCAAAGGAAATATTTATTTGTAGCAAAGTTTGAAATGGTTAATTTAAGTTATCCCTGTCGTTGATAAATATATTTTTATAATTAAACATTCGCAAGAGAACATTTCTCTTTATTAACAGTTAAGTAAGCGTATCGTTCCGCAATCGATGTAACAAATAAAATATACAAAATTTAAAAAAAAATTCGTGTGTAGAGACCTATTTAAACCAAAACTCCTTTGCCTACCTCCTTACTGAACGTGACCTGTGGCAAATTGAGACGCCTTTTCGCCGCTTCCATAGTAGAGCTACTCGAACACGCAGTCGATGGTCGTACGTTACTCCCCACTGGCTGCACGTCCGTATAATTACTAGCCGCACTGGTCACTCGAGATTTATTACCCACTCCGTTCATCATGACTGTGGATGCTGTTTGACGTCCACTGAGTATGGAAGTCGTCGCTGCTGCCGTTGCAGCTGCAGCTGCTGCTGTTGCAGAAGATGTAGACGAACCCGACCTCCGAAATGTCTCCATTGTCAAAGTGCTGCCTTGTGAACGAATTAAATTCAGTACATCAGCTTCTGGCATGGTAACCACGTTGTGTTTATCGACAAATATCACATAGTCTCCCGGAAGGATGCCATTCTTATCGGCCGACAGACCCGGTTCGATCTTTTCCACGCGAGGCGGATGTGTCCACACGATTGAGAATCCGAATCCTCGCTCTGCGGTCCGTGTTAGCTTTTTTGTCACAGTAAATGGTGTTCGCCCCAGATTTGGTTTGGCCGATGACAAACGCCGTCCTCCGGTTGAGCCCGCGCCGGCACTGGTGCTACTGGCAGGCACTTCAGTCGGTGGATCCAGTTCGAGGAAACGTAAAAATAGATTTTCATCAGCGTCACGTTGATGAATGGCCTTTTTACTAAGCGTTATCGGTTGGTTTGAGTTTGCATCTATGAGATTTAAATTGGCCGCCGTCATACTGTCAATGCTAAGGACATCTTCTTCGAATGACTTTTGGCGAGCTGTGACGCTGACGCGCTTCTCAGCCGATGTCATATTTGCGGCAGCGGATAACGCAGTATTCGCGTAGCTAACAGGGTTAATCACAGGTATAGCTGGTGTTGGATTACTTAGGCATGATTGTGATTGTAGCTTAAAGGAGCCATTTATTGGTGCAACGATGACACTGCAAAGCGGAAAGGACATGCATCCCAAAAATTCACTGCGTCTGTAAAGAGAAGAAGTGAGTTCGTTAGTTCAAGGACAAACACCAATAGAAATTAATAATTCAAAAAAATATATTTTCACTATTAGATTGGATTGGAGTGGAGTTATTTTTTACCGACGTTTTATTGGATTCCAGCCAAAAGGATAAAGAACTGGACATGTCGTCGTTTTACAGTTTCTATTTATATTTTTGGAATATGCCTTCCGGCATTGCTTTTTTGTTGCATTCAGGATTTATGTGGCAGAGATTTCCTCTTTCGGAAGGTGTTAACCGGCGCGGCAATCCCCAAACAAAGAATAGGTGAGGTGCTTTTAAAGAGTATGGAAACTGCAAGTTTATTGGAAGAGATTTGCCGGAAATGTTAAAACTTGGACAGCTGTTAAGTTGGGCAGGCATTCTGATGTAAAAAAAAAGTTGTTTTTTAATGGAACTTTGCCATGGAACAAAAAAATTATATTTGGCTTAAGATGTACAATTTGTATGATGATGAGGATGTATGTATGTATATCAATGAAAACTGTCAGTAGCGATTGGACTTGGGATACCATATTTTTTTTGATATATGATTAAATTTCCGATAGTTACGTATTTATTTTATTTGAAATTCGTTAAAATGAATTCGCAGTCTCATTTATTTTCTAACAAACGGACGTTTTGTTTGTAAAAATTAATTGATTTCGATTTTTGACGTCAGTTTTCGCTTGACGAATGTCCTTGCGGCACTTTATTTTTACTCACACAAACGAAGCAAGGAGGGAGGAATTAAATATGTCTTTCATTCTTGTTGTTTCTTTTTTTTTTGTTTTTAACCACAGACTTCAGTAACCATTCGCGTGGAAAACATGCGATTGGATAGTTTCGTATACTTATTTTTGTATATTCTTCGTTTGCAGACATGCCCTTTACAAACTTGCCAACCTTTGAGAAGCGCCCACAAATTGGAATTTATTTCATGTTTTCTGAGGCGATAAAACAAATTGTAGTGACAATCGATAGTAAAACAATAAGTCTCGCTCGTGTATAATTAAGTATCATAAAACAAAAATGTATTTATTATTCGCGAACAATTTCAATTTAAAATTATCATGAGTAATTTTATTGGGTAATATAGCTTCATTTTTATTACCCATATTGAATCTTTTACTTTTCACAAATGCATGAAAAATTTAATGTACGGGTGGGTGTTTTATTCGGAACTTCTCATTTACGGAATAAAGCAATATTTGGAGTTGTTCCGTATGGAACGAGTTGCCCTTGAGGTGGCTGACATTGTTCATGATTTTAGTATATGAAAACCATCAATCTGACCGTCTTATCTCGATTGTCTAAAAGAATGACGAGTTGAATCCTTGTAATCCAAATAAAAAATGATTCATCATCGATTATTTCCGATCTCCACTCGACACTTTATTCATTTTTTACTTTACCGGGAAACCCTAGCCACAGAACACACATTCTGTGCAAGAGTGACTGTGAGACATCTGCTTAAACTGGAGACATTGGATCTATTCTTATAGCTTAGCCGTTAAATGCGTTTTTTTATCCTATCCTAAGGGTGTATTAATTTTAACACATAGTTTGTAACATCCCTTAATATTAATCGTAGACCCCTATATTTATGATCAGGACCAAAACCTAAGATTATTTAGGAATGTCCGTCCGTCACCCATTTATAGGCCATTAAATTAAAGCTACTAAGCTGAAATTTGGAACACTCCTAGATTCAATGATATAGACTAAATTATTTTTGATACGCCCACTGCCAAGCCCACAATTACGAAAAAACTGTTTTAAAGCTAAATTTAGAGAGATAGAATGTTACAACCTTCACAAGATATGTAGGCACTGCCCTCCTTTATATGTTTGACACAAAAAAAATTTTGTTTGGTCGTTTTTCGCTAAAATTCTGTTTTGCTCGAAACCTTTCATAGAAACCGAAAAAATAATATTTAACAAAATATTTAGCCAATGTTTTTTCCAATATTACCCATGTAAAGATTTTTGGCTACGCCCACTTTATGGGGGCGTTTTTTTTAAATTCGTTTTTTTATAAATTTTATAGAATGGAATAAAATGATGTCCATCATATTCTTAACGCTTTTTTCTTAGCGTTAAGGATATGGATAGTTCGCCCCAAGCGGATTGTAGCCTTTCCTTTTGTTTTTGTTTTTGTAATATGTATACTAATTTAATTCCTGAAAATACATATACATACTTAAATAAAGAGGTGTTACTGAGAGAATACAAAAACATATAGCTTACAAAAGAAAACACATATTAAAGCCGTTATTGCGTTATTAATAACTAATTACTAATTCATGAATAACTTGCATTAAATTTAAGGCATAAACATCAAAATTATATTGTGCACTTTCTCCACACAGTACGTTTCCTAAGATTTAACATTCATAGTTATACATATATTACGATAAATATGTTTTTGCTTCACAATTGTTTGAATATAGACGATTTCATTGTAGTTGGTCAGAAAATTAAGAATTTTAGAAAAACGGGTATGTTAAAATTCCTCTCTTCAAAAAGTTTCTTCGAGTTAGCTGATGTCATAAAGCATTTCCTCCAGACTTATTCAACATTTTTATGTTGTCTAAATATGGTAATCTCTTTTCCCACACCATCAAAACGAATTGCCCTCATCCTGCCAACAAAAATGTTTCCTCAATGGCATCATGAATATACATCCTACGCTATCTTACTCCATCCGCCAAAGGAACTTCACCGAAATTTTATTGTAACGAAACAGCTCCAGTGAAGAAAATTATTTTTTGTTTGTATGTTTCATGATAGCATTTCATCTCTTATCCTTCAGTAGGTTTAAAAACTACAACTATGTGTATACATGGAAGCATAATCCCATTGGTCCAGACATGAGGGCGCTTACTTATGACTTATTTGTGTCCTCATTCGTGATGCATTTATTATTTCTTGTTTAAGATCCCTATCAATGCATAACTACTGAAAGGACTCACGAAGTTTCAATTGTCCAAACACGAAGGAAATTAGGAGAATTTCCGGCTAATAACGCCAGTCTGCCGTCTTGCAATTTGAATCGATTTTCGTGGAGGGTACGATAACCAATTCCCCTTCCATTTGTGCAGTTTTTATTGCGGTTTTGGTTGTGTGCCAAGTTTTAAGTTTCGGAATGAACAAAATTAGTGTATATACATAGTAAAAGGTCGGAGCTAATTTTTCCTCGGGAAGAGGATCTTTGTTTATTTGTTTTAATAAATACCAATGTAAATCGATTATATATTTTCAAGCACATGGTGGGATATTTGCCAGAAACCCAGAGTATCAATGCTATGTGTGGAAGGGATACTCGTCTTTGTCTTGATATTAATATGCTTGCCTAATGTGATTACACAACCATCTGCAACCCAAACAAGCTTTTTAACATTATAATCAAACTTTTACAACAAACTTAAATTAAATTTTGTTTAAAAAATGATACAGTAAGGTCATTTATTTTCGTTTCGCTTTAAAAATGAAAGCTAAAAATTCTCGTCGAATATCCAATTTGTTATGTATAGTGTTCTGAAAAATACTTAAAAGAGAATTGCATCCCTGCCACTTGGAAAATACAAATTCCATACTCTGGCCTTAGGATATAAGTCAAGCGAAATGACATAGAAAATTTGCACAATGGATAAAGCCAATTTTCCACCAGGATAGCAGCAAAACCCATCTCATAGAACAAAATACTAATCCCATGAATATGCCAGACACAACAAAGCACCACCCAACCACAAGCACCATCACACCAACTCTGAAGGTATACATTAAAAACGTTTAATTTATACAAAAGGACAATCAAATTCACACACAAGTGCATTCCCGCAATCTGGAGCGCATGCTGGAGAAGAAGGATTAAAGGCGCATTTCCGGTTAATCTTATGATTTTCAATTGCTATAAAATGACTGCGATTTCGCAAACTTTGTTTTTTTGTACCTCTGTCATCCTTTCTGAAAAGGTATTCCTCTTTTTTTTATCGTTTGTCTTTTCTGTACTGAAGAAGAAATGAATAGCGGCAAAGAATCCTTTTAGAACAACATGTGTAAGGACTTGAAATAAAGTGGAAGTGTGTTAAGGGGTGTCGACGGTCGGTATACAGGTGCACTGGGTCTTTTTGTTGGCATAACCGCCAAAGTGGTTGTTAAGAAACTGTCTCTATTTTTCAAATGCGACTGGGTGTTTGTGCGGATGGTATTAATTAATTAGAGTTTGTTACACTTTGTGGGACCTCATGCTGTTGTTCGAACAAAAAAAAAATGTCTTCGTTAATGAAGCGTAATGTACAAAAATAAATTGATGGCAAATGAAATGAATTAATTTATTTAGCTATTGATTCGCTTTATTGATGCTGGATAGTTTTCCAACGAGTGTGTTGATGGAATTACATAAACGCCTAAAAGTCGTTGATGTAACTGATACATTTTGTAGACTCCTAAACTTTTATAAGTTCGGCTACTTTTAAAACTGTTGTCTCAAATTTCGATGGAGATAGAAATATAACCATAACATCGGGATTATTCAGCCACATTCCCTTAGGTATTCGATGTCATTACGGATACCCAAGATTACAAATTCATCGTCGTAGTGAAAATAATGGTAAGATATCAAGCAAACTTAGCCTGATACATATGTACATGCATGTTATTAAATAGATTTATATTTAACACATACAGAAACAAGCATCTCCATATAACTAAAATTACAAATGAGAATAACCCCAGGAAATATGTTTAAAATTGCAACCCCAATGTTTTGACGTTGCATTGTTTTCTTCACGGAATTAATGTTTTTTTTTATTTGGTTACATGAAGAAATCTTTCCAAAAATCGATGTCACATGACAAATAATAATAATAGGAAATATCCTAACAAGCAGAAGAATTTGTCAGAGGCTTTATGTTTGCCAAAGATATGCGCAAGTACAAGAGTTGTATGTAAATAACGATTTCTTTGGTCTTTTGAATTTACCCAAGTTATAGGTATAATGGGATTATATATATGTTGTTATGCCGGAAGTGCCTTTTGCTCAGGAAGGCATTCATACTCAATCGATTGTGGTTTATGGTTAGATATGTTATACTTGTTATGCTTTGTTTACGCAGTTTATTGGCTTTTAAAGAGAATGGGATTGTGAAGGACAACATTTAATTAATACGTAAAGTGATGCGGTACAAGAAGTGCGGCCAAGGTAATTCGGAGGAATAATTTCTTCTTCAATGCAAAATTGAAGAATTCGTTTATGGTTGGTTATGGTTAGTCTTTTCTTTTTCTTCGTTGTGATATTTACGTCACGAATTTTTAACTTCAGGTCACGTATTTTTCAAAATTCTAGTCCATGCCTCAAACATGGCCTTTCGTCAAAAGGAACAGTTATTCATTTATTTTATTTTATTTTTT
Source organism: Ferdinandea cuprea (assembly GCA_963576555.1). Classification (NCBI taxonomy): domain Eukaryota; kingdom Metazoa; phylum Arthropoda; class Insecta; order Diptera; family Syrphidae; genus Ferdinandea; species Ferdinandea cuprea. Next base: position 80,406,758 of record OY754958.1, on the reverse strand, counting down.
ACACGACTCTTGGAAAGACCCCTTCCAACATCCTAAAGCTAAGTTTTGAAAAGTAATGGCAAATGACAAATGTAAATAAATTTATGAATGTAACTAATTTTTTGTACATTTAATTCCAACCAAAAATTGCGAATAATAAATCCGTAAAAGGTTCTTACATACCACAACAAAAGGGCAAAGAACAAAGCACATCCACATCGTGTACACAATGGGAAACGTACTTGGTCCTCAATAAAAAGTTGACCTCATTTGTATATACTTTTTTTTTCTACACCCTACTCATATTTATAAACTACAAGAGGTACGAAAAAAAAATCCATAGCCATATACGCAGTTACTCACACACACATTTGTGAAAAGAAATATGTTGAAGACCGTCGCATCCTTCCTCGAAAAGCAACTGACATGTGGAACCTATTTTGAACGAACAACACACATCTTCTTGCAGATCTAAGTCCTGTGTAGAGATGTCTTTTTGGTTTGTCCCTGCGACGAAGACGAATGTGTTATTCGTGACTTAGAATGCGTGACAATATGTTTATCCTTCTTTATATTATTTGGTTAAGGCTTCTCCAGAACTAAATAACGGCTTCATATAACTATGTAGATGATTTTTGCGGCAGAAAGGATATCATATTCCAGAATTTAAGAAGTTAATGCTGAATATTGAATAATTTAAATGTATATGAATTTGAGAAACTTGCAAAGTGACAAACAATTTCGAATTCAATGTATTCATTCGACACGCATAATGGCATCATCGATGGGAATAAACATACGTATATTACATATGTATTTATATAACAAGGATGTCTTTGTTTAAGTTTTAATTAAATGAGTAATGAGTATAGACTTAGTCGCAACTGTTATAGTTTAGTGATTACCTCGAGAATGAGAGTGTAATAAATTATGCTTCCTCCCTATGGATGGGCCTTTCGACATCAGCCGGTGATTTATTGATGTTCGCTTAGTGTGTAAGGATATTAATTTAAGCTGCGGTTTTGTATTCAACAAGTCGGTGATCGATGAGGTGTGTAAATGGAATTGAATTGTTGAAGTGCGAATTTAGTTTGCAGTTTGGTCTTTCGCGGCAGCGAAATGATATATGAACGTAATATAATGGTTACAATTTTAGAAGAACAGTGATTTGTGGAATTATTTTATAAACAAATTGAGATTAGTTTGAAGTAGCTGATAAAATTGAGTTCATAAGAAACTAGCAACGACTTAACGTTTATTTATGTATTTACTATGCCCGCGCATAAAAAAATCTTTTCAAAATGACGTTAATAATTAAAATAGTTTTTCAAGTATGCTCAATGTCTACTAAGAATGTATATAACGCAGTGTTTTACAAAATAGCGTATTGTTGGCTAACTCATTAGAATGGTCCAATGAGGATGCATCTTCTGGTATAAGGATTAACATAGAATTCGAAGTAAAACTGGCCCAACTCGCATCATGAGTAAGACAGTTGAGTCCTTGACTTTCGAGCTAAACTGCGAACTCTATCACAACTAGGAAAAGCATACACAAAACTTAATGAAAAAATTTTAAAGCATGTTTTATTTGTTTCAATGTGAAGAAAAAAATTTAGGATTTTATTACAATATTTATTACGTTTTTGTGTAGTTGTCTTCATATTTTCCCTTTCATCATTATTGTCAAATCTGATCAGTGCGGTTTAAAGCACATTACTTAGAAAATTGGGTATAAAACGACCTAATCCAAATTACTCCAAATTGGAAGTGAATAAAAACCTATTTGCAACCTAAGAAGCTCAATGAATAAACAAACCCCAAAACTACGCAAATTCGTGTCACGACGAATCCTTCACAAATGAAGAAATCTGTCAAGATTAAATGTAAAGCTAATTTCAAACACACAACAAAATTCCTTTTTAGTACTACAAAAGAAAGGTCACTTGCTTACGTGCACTTTCCGCCGTACATAATAAATCTTCATACATCCTCATCACTTAAATCACTAGCGCCCATAAATGACCTTTAACGATTATTAAAACACAATTTCCGTTCACCCCCCGTTGTCGCAAACAACCATAATTACAGACAAAGTGGTGATAGCATTCCTTTGGATATACTTGTACCCTTTTCACTGCTATGCCGAAACACTCACCTCATGAACATGGACGCGACGTTACAAAATCGCTTTTAACTCTTATCCTTGCAATCTTACGGTTCGAGCTAATAAAAGAAGAAAACTATGCACATTAGGGTATACTAAATTGGAACGAGGACTTAGTTTCTAAAATCCGTTCAGTAATTCTTTTTTTTCTCCTCCTCTCTCTTCCTCATTTTAACCTTTGCGTGCGATAGCGAGCTTATGGTGTTTTATAGAGTTTCCGTTTTCCAAGGAAATGGATAAATAGGTAACACATGGAGGTCCTTAAATTTGATTTCACTCAAACATTTGCGTTTTAAGTAACGTTTCCTTGCTGACCTATTATTTATTTGATATTGATTACAAACAGAATTTTTTCTTTCGCTTCTCGCTGTCCGTTCTTTATCATAAAAAGTTTATTAAGCAAAGTTTAACTACGGTAAAAAAAATAGGGCAAGTGCCAAGTTGAAACCGTCTCAACTGGAAAATGTTGCACGAGTAAGTTCCCAAACAACTTGTCAATACAGTTTGTTTCTCTTTTTTTTCCATCAAAAGTATGAAGCAGAACTTTCTTGAACAAGATAAGGAAAACGGAAACTAACTCACATATATCTTCTTTTCCTTTGTATCACAATAAGAAGCACTTTTTTGAAAATAAATGAAGATTGATGTTGGAAAAATTTCCGACTATCATCCCTACCAAGGCTTGAATCACTTGTTTTATGTCCTTGCACATGTTATTTTTTAAAAAAAAATTTTTTGAATGGGGGTTACACGTATATGTGTTCATTAGGGTAACATTTTTCTGATATAAATATTCACGAAGCCATTTATTATGACATTAATCATGAGACTTAAACGAAGTCGGTGTGAAAGAAGCTACCTCGTCATACTGACACTGGGTCACGAAACTAATCTCAATGCAATCAATCAATTTTTCCGGAACTAATATCGTTATTTAATAACATAATTACTATTTATTCAACCAGCCATCGCTATCTAGTTAGATATGCGCTATATGGCACCACATTCCAATATAACCAACATGCGACAAAAGAAGACAGTAGAAAATATGTAGAGGAAAATAGGTTACGTATACGCCAGAGAGTTTCCGTCACCGCATAACCTCACAAGCTTAACCATTGGGTACAAAAAAAAACTGTCCACTTTTTTAGGTTTATTTTCTCCTTGTTCGAAGAAGTACACAAAGGAAGTCGAGGACGAGTGCTCTCAAACATACACATACACCGACACACACCTTTCTCAGACTGGTTACAACCCCAGAATGTATTTTTAATAGATTTCCCAACGATGACAAGAATGATGGGTCATCGGTGACTTTAACAACGATGTTGATGATGATGATGATGGGGGTTTCCGCTCTAAATAAAGCCTATGCTAAAGGCGTTCGCTACTGAAGGGACATTCAATTGTTATATGATGAGGTTTAAGTCCCCGATTGGGTGTTGGTTGGACTTGTTTAAGTGTTTTTGGATAATTTCCAATTTTTGCAATTTACTGGCGATCATAGGTTCTGGGGTATATCATCGAAATGAGATATTAATTTGAATTTGCACAATCAATGTAGAACACAATACAGATTGGGCCAAATACAAGTTTCTTTTAAAAATGCAATGAAATGAACAAAATTATTTTTTTCTATGTATTATTCTCTTTATTAGTAAGAGCAAACATTCTCATTAATTATGGAACGCAACGTCTTACAAGTGGCTGCCTCGGCTGGTTTCGCAGTAGCGTATTCTGACACTCCAATTTTTCAAGAGCTTGGTGATGGTTTTGGGCTATAACTCAGGTATTTCTTGCGATTCCGCACAAAAAAAAATTCATAGGGGTCAAATCGCAGCTTCGAGGCGGCCAATCGACAATCGACATCGCCAAGCTGCTGATAGTGCGATTAGGGAATATGGTGCGCAACGATTTGATTGTTTCATGAGCTGTATGGCATGCTGGACCTTGAACGAGAGTTCGTCCAAATCCACGTCTTCATTCGATCACCGTTGACATTCAATGAAGATAACCAACTATATTCCAAATTGAAAGTCGCAACGAACCAAAAGAATTCCCTAATCGCGTTTTTTCATTAGTGAGAGTAGAATACTATTCATATTGTCATTCTATCTGTATTTTTTAACATCCTCTATATCGAAAACCGTAAAACCCTAAACAAAATGAACCATGCCTTGACGTTCAACTGTCTGCCCTTTGAGCCTTTATTAAAAATTGATTTTAAAGACATTTAAAATTCGCCCATTCAATATTTTCATCTAATATGAAAATCAATAACTTGAACCCTGACTCCTTTTTCCAATATTTTTCGATAAAAGTCCATCCAGAAGTGAATAGTTTATATCACCGCCATCATTATCATAATCATCATCATAATGACGATGACGTCCGGAGTTAGATTAGTGCTATGTAGGTACATGTGTGTGTCCTTTGACGAAAGTTGCACAGACGTGAAACTCTTTCAGAAAGAATTTAGAAGACCATGTTTATCCGCAAATACACAAGCGCGTACTAACATAGACATGACATCCACCATGATTGGCATAATGTATTCATTGATTATTCATGACCCAAGGGCGCCTGCTGTGGACTTTTTCATCCCATACATGGAATAAATTATTAGAACTCTGGGATAAACTTGGTGTTTGTAGATTTTAGGAGTAAGGCCTCTAACAAAATGGAAATATTTATTTTCTATTGTGTGATGATGGCTCTGTGTTATGGCCGGTGGGCAGCATTTTGGCACATGTGATGTGCTATGGGTAGTCATTTTCATTTCGATAAGGCAATATATTTTTTGTGAAGGCTTTATTTTGGATCGCCAAAAATAAGAGAATAAGGCATATGACGAGATATGATGCACTCACGTGGTAAATTTTATTTCGAAGATTAAGCTTTTGTCATCGAACTAACATAAAGCTTAGAAATCTTTTTCTTTAGGAAATTGATGAGTCTAATGGCAAAATGGGAATATCCAAATTTTTGGAACACTTTAATCGCATTTATAAAGTGGCGGAGCTAGATGAGAAAAGAAAACTATGACCCCTCGCCAATACAGCTTACTAGAGCTAACAAAATTCGTTTATTAACCCTCAGGTGAGTTATAAAAATAAATAATTATGCCAATTTTATGTAATGAACTATAAATTATGATTTTATTTGAAATAATACAAAATATGAGAAAAAGTAATTTTACTGTTAAAATAAAACTTGTCTGTTTCGCACGAATGCCTTTTCTTAATTTCAAATATTTGACCTTACATTTTGGTTTTAAATTGTAATACTTTTGTCTTTTACTCAGGGTAGCTACGCCACTAACTGTATGCCGATAGGGGCCTTATTAGAAACTCGAGACGTTATTCATAATGTGGAATTTTGACGCAACGATACCTAAGTCCTATGCAGGGTAGTTATAACGAAAGGATACGAACGAAATTTTACCATTCTATGTCAAAAAATTTGAATAATTTTGAATGGTGTGATTCCAGTTTACTGGATGCATTAAGTTTACTTACACAACGAGAATAACATTTTGTAATAAGGCCCCAACCTTTTGGGAACTAGGCAAATACAAAGGGTCAATACCAATAACAAAAAAAGTGTTACTCTTATTTATCATCTCTTACACTAATTTGCAACAAAATAAAAACAAAACAACTCTTAATATGTTATTGGTTTGGTCCAAAATGTCAAATATTCTAAAACTCAGAGACAATATTTTTATTTGGGGCGATATTATGTTAGGTTTCGGCATTATGATATTACTTCAATACGTCTTGATGCCAAAAAACTAAGAAATATCGCAAATATTTGTCATTCAAAATTTTACGATTCCCAATACTTTACGATTTTGTCAGGAAATTTTATTACGAGATTTAGAAAATGTTTTGTATTAAATTGTTTCATTTCGGTTTTGTTCCAATTCTTCACTTTTGGCGAACTTTCAGTTTTGTTTGGGGTTTCACCTATTTAGCGATGAGAGCTAAAGTAAACTTATTTAAAAAATCAGCTCGTTAAAGAATTAATAATTTAAACGAGTGTCTGTTCGAATTATTTCCGAAATAAGACCGAACCTTTTTTTACAAGACGTCACGAGTCATTATCTGTTGGTACATACTTGTGTTACATACTTTGTGCTTGGGCCGGGAAAAAGCTCTCAAATTTGATTTCAGTTTCGACAATATTCAAATGTATACCCCTTTACAGTATTTGGACTACATTAAAAAAATATTTTAATTTTTCATTATTTAAAGAGCTTTAACACCGCGTGCCAATGACGGCTCAAGTGGAGTTAATTGGAGTCCTACTTTCGCAAATACTTCAATATCTCCCAACTCTGATACAAATGAAATGTCTTCAGTTCCATTGTCACGATATACACTTGTTTTAGCCACCAAACTCGTAAACAACAAATTATATCCACCCTGACAACTTGTGGCAACGCAAGGCCTCTACTGGCATTCACTCACTATTAAGAACCATTAAGCCTCCCTGGTAGTCGCAGTGTATTTCAACCCAGTCATGAAGTTTTAATGTATATTTGCTTGTCCTTATTTTTTTTTTGTATGTGTGTATGAAACATTCCTCCAAGAACAACAATACAGGCGAACAAACAACTTACCGAAATATAAAACAAGCACATAACTAAACTATATGACTTAGTTGCATGTCCCGGACACTAAAATACTTCACACAGCGACAGACCCTCGCCTCGTACCAATAAACATTCCTTCACTGCACGTGTATGCCGATGATTATGATGATGGTGGGCGAGGTGAACAAAGTATGATTTTCCGCTCTATATTCGTATCGTTAAGAATTCTCCGCGCCTGGTTGGTGTTGTTTCATCCACTAAATAAGCAACCCCCAAGTGCTTCTATGGAGGTGCTACAGCGTGAATTGCCACTTCCTCATATCCTCGTATGTAACATAATTCCAGGAATGAGTGTTAAATGTTTGAAGGACCAACGTCTTTTTTCAGTATCGGTTTCTTCTTCGGCAATTGGATTGCCCTCCTTAAAGATTCATAATTTTTTCCAGGATGTCAGTTGAGCAATGCAATTTTTCAAACCCCATTTTGTTTTTTCTTTTGGTTTCACTGATTCGTTTGGAGTTGGTTTAGAATGAGTGAGCAGGGCGAGTGGGAGTGGGTGCTGTAGGTTGCACTTCTGCAGGAAGGCTCACGGAACCATTATGCATAATATACAGGTATATGGAAATGTGCACAAAAAGTACCGTAAATAGATGAAAAATATGCAAAAATAAGTACGCAAAAGGAGTGAGGACTGTTTATGGTTAACTGAGTTTTTTACGGTGAATAAGCTGTTGCATTTCAATATGAAATGATTGAAATGTAACGCGCCAGTAGATGGCTGCGGGTGTGCACTTCAATGCTGGAATTGAATTGAATAGAAATGTAGGTCATTGGTTTAATAAAAGTAAAAATATACGTTGACTAACGTAAGTATGTATATGTAATGTGCTATTCTGCAAAAAAAAACTATTCTAAAGCATTTGAAGGATATAGCTTCCAGCTTCAAAAATATACTATAAAAAGTGGATAGATTTATATGGTTTTAGTTTACGAATGCACTCAAAAAGGTAATGTGATTTAGAGAAATAAATATTTATCTTTAAGCATAAAAGTTTTCAATTTAGCAAAGAGTGGGCGTCAACATTTGTTTCTACCCCCGGTTTTTCTTGTTATATGACGAATTTGTGAAATAGTTATGCTATTGCTAATAGTCAAAAGCAAGAAGGTACATAAAGTGAATAGATTAGAAAAATTTAATGTAGAAAATCAAGGTTTCGAATTGCATCAGGGTTTTGTTTAGTCACTTATTGCTATTTTTTTCTTTAATGTCGCAGCTCACAATAATCTTAAAGAGTAATTGAAGTAATAGTTTATCAGGTTGCATGGAAAATATTTCAAAACAACAAACTCGGTCAAAGACAATCCGGTACTCATTATAATTTTATAAAGATTATATATTATACAAAACTTCGACCCTCGTTAAAAAAAGAAGATCCGGATTCAACATTTCTTATGTATGCTTCCAATTGCAAAGAAAATTGCTTGAAATGATGCCGAGTCATGAGTTACAGCAGCATATCCGAAAGGAAACAAACAAAACGGTTTAAGAAAAAGGGATTAAAAGATTGGCGTAGTAGGAGCCGAGTGATGGAGTGATGAGTGAAGATGAGTGAGGACTTTCCATGAAGCAAAAAAAAAGAAGTCATGCTGGAATCGTATACATAGCTATACACGTTAGAGATTCTTTTGACTGTGCCTCGAGGAAAACTATCTCGATAAATTATACTTCGGCCTGATTGAAAAGTAACATCAAAGACTTTATAGGAATGATATTACCAATGGTGCTGAATAAGTTTTAAAATAAAACCTTCATTACATAAATAATCAGGATGCCAATATAAAACAAGGAAAACTTTGAAATCGATGGTCTGCATGCGATCAAGGACTAGTAACAGAAAAGATCAAGATCTTGAGACAGTTACAACCACCAAAGATGCAGTAAAGTTGAGACCGTATCACTTTATATTCGATCAGTCTGACAAAATAGCAAGAGTTTTATTCTGACACGTTAAACCGCGTTTAAACTTTTCCGAATTCCGGATTTCATTAAATTACCGCGATTAATCTAAGCGGTAGCAAGAAAATACGTCTATGCAAAGAAGGCCGGTGATGCAGACCACCATGCAATTTTTGTATGAACACGGGAGTTGCCTTCGAATGGGCTAAGAAAGGTGTGTGATGAGTAGGAAGTTTGGAGAATAACTCAAAAAATCACAAACGATCACTTGAAGGAACGGCTGCGATTAGTCTGCTCAGGGGAGCAAAAAACGAACAATATATAAAGGCCAAAGCAAATAGAAATGTCTTGGGAAGCTTCACTAAAATAATACTGTAGGATAAGCTAGGCATTAGGTCCTGTATGGGCCGTGTTTTTATAATTAATATAACCACAAGTAGTAGAGTTAATTCTAAGGTTTGAAGACTTCCAGAGTCAAACCTATTTGTTTGTTAATTAACTTCGTATCAGAGCCCGAGTTGTAAAACAAGTTTGTGTTTCTTTTTATCACAGACGCAAAGTTGGAATTTGTGTTTCGGTTTTTGTTCTAACGATGTTGTTGTTAAATATTAAATAGCAATTGAAATATGGGATGTCAGTACACATATCCAGTGTAAGGAGTTAAGCTGTGCGCGTCTTAGGTCTGTAGCGTGACAAGAACAAATGCACGAATTTGTCACTATCACTATGTCTTTACCAAATGTAGGTGAACATGTGAATAACCGCATGATACCTGCAGTGACAGCAAGAATAACTTAATTCCAGTGTTAGCAAACTGGGAAAGAATTGTTTTTTCATCAAAAACTCAAAAGGAACAGCCCGTCGGTTGGTGTTTGTACATAAAAACTTGTACATTGTACTTTCTGAAGATATCGTTTTCAGATAATTCTATTGGGCCTGGAATGCAAGCAATACTAAGTCAGTCGTTGGGAAAGCGAGAAGATTTGTTTAAAGTTATTGCTCAACAAACTCTTCGACTTTTATACAATTTGAATCTATGCTAAACAAAGAATACATTCTAACTGGCACTTGTAACCAGTCATTAATTAAAAATGACGGAACATGTTGAATGTTGAAAATGTAGTCTACCTTTCACCACATCAAAAGTGTTCCACTGCAACCTGTATTCATATACAGATGAATATTCTTATGATAAAGAAGTAGAAAAAAAACTGAAAGTAATTACACGAGGACAAACAAACCCATAAACGGAAACTCCAACGATTGGCACAGAGCCACACATAAAATAAACACATGCACATAGAAACAACCACAAAGTGGATTTTTTTTTTCTTTTCTAAGAAACAAGAATAGTCCTCTTATCCTTGTCATGGTTGGGTTTTACTTCTCCAAAGATAAGGCACTCGACTGCGTAACCCCATTCATCCTCTCGTGGGGATAGATTTTTCTCCAATGGAAAAGAGGAAAGTTGCTTGAAGTAAGAGCATAATATAAACCGGAAGGATACTGAAAAAGAAGAGCTTTTCTCCTCCAGAAAAAAGCCTGAAAAACTAGCATGTGTTGAAAAAAATTGATTAAGAAAAAAAAAACACCTCAAAAGGGTATCTGTATTATCTAACCAAAAGCGATTTACACTTGTGATAAAATAAATTAATTATTTACTTACAGTGTCCTGATTTATTAATCCTAGAGATTACTGCAGTCAAACCTTCATAAAACAAGACAAGACTTCTTCAATTTCCAAGGATATTTTTTCACAATTCTCCACTTTTAAGGTTACTTATTAAATTATTTAAATATTTTACTGCGAACCAAACACACAAACACACACGACACGTACACACAGGACACTCTCATCCACCATCTGGGAGAACATGAATATTTAACCTCCGCAGCTATATAATTGACAGAAATTTTCCCAAACTACGAGTAACTTATGTACACACTTTTGCTTGCGGAATATTGATTTTGCTTTCCTCTTTTAATTTTTAATTTATTTTTTTATGAAAAATTCACGGCACTTGTTTTTTTATTTGCGGGTCAAGATATTTTTTTGGAAACATCGATCAAAGGCATTATTTTTTTTTTTTTTTTGCAAACGGACTTGAGAGGCATTAGTTTTCTTTTTGTGTATAAAAAAAAATCCCGGGACTAAAAACTAAAAAAAAAATTTTCTTCACCTTTCTGTACACACTGGAAAATGTGAAAATACGAACTGAACGCCAGAGAGCACGGAAGCAATGTATCAATGCAGCGAGTGGTAGGATGATTCAAGAGTTCGAAAAGAAAATGAGTTCCACTAGAAATTTCCCCTGTGAAAGCTGCTTAATTTTTAAATTCCTATTCGCATTGCTGTAGGATTGTGGGAGGATTCGTTCTAAGTCTTGAAAGCATATATTTTTTGACTATTTAATAAATTCCGGCTTAATAATGACAGTAAAGGAGACGGTTTCGATCCACATTTGATTAAAATAAATATTACATTGAAGGTATAATGTCGAAATACTTTTAAGGGTGGCAACCACTTTATAAATGGATTCGTAATTTCTTTAATGAGTAGGAAGTCGATTTCTTTGAAGTCTAGATAACTTTTATTTTATTTTTTATTTCGCCTCCACCCTATAAACTTAAAATCCACATTCGAAAAAAGCGCTTCCCCATGATGTGACTGGAGTCGGTGAATATCCTGCGCACAATCAAATTGCATCCTCTCAATTTCTACAAGACCGCGTTTATTTATTACATTTCTACTGTCAAACCCGCAGAGAGTAATATCTGTGTACTATATGAAGTGTAAACCACTTTACCAGTGTACAACAGCATCCCCAATGGGAGAATAATTTGCAAAATAAGAGAAAGTCGGCTCATTCGCTCTTGGTCATTTTTCTCAATTATTATCGTTTAGACATAATAAAAACATTTACTCAAGCACAAATAAAAAAAAACGCTTTACAACTTTCAATTACAAAACGTTGACACCTCATCGCACCCTTCGGCTTCCTCGTGCGGCGAACTTATAAGGGATGAGAAATAATGTGAACTCAGGAACTTTCACTATTTCTCTGGCTGTTAAAGTTACTTCTTCGACAATGAGATATGAGTGTGCATACTTAATCCACTAGTCTAGAGTGTCAGGAATTGAGGATTATTGCTGACACCTTTCCAATACTAATTATGCATGCCTGATGCCCGGCTTGGATGAAATATTTTATGCATGGAAATTAGTTCTCTCATCGTAGAAGGCTAAAAGGGTAAAATGGTTTACAGATTGGATGAAAGAATAAGGAATGAACGATGAAAGTTGAGGAAGAGGGTAATTTAATTATTTTAAATAATTCCACGGGGAACACCCTGTATTCTGGGCGCATGCTAAGTAAGTTGTTATGATTTAAGAATTATGAGTGGCCAGTTAAACAATTATAAAGGGTTGCTGGTTCCTGCATACTTTATGAGTAAATTTGTTGTGTTGTGCTTGTGATGGTCATTTGTAATTTTCTTAGTTGATAATTGAATTGATGGTGGTTAATTGGAGGATTACTTTAATAGTGATTAGATAAATGAAGAAGTGCGCAGATTAACTTATCATAATTTGAAAATACATACGTTGACTGCCAAAGACGTCGAGCGGTTATTGTAGTTGTTAAATGATTCTTAATGTTTTTTGAATCTGATGGCAATTAAGTGTATAAATGTAAAATTTTAAAAAAGTTCTCCTATAAAATGCTGCCTCTGAAAAAATACTGCAGTGTAGTTGGCAAATTTGATATGGCAGTCATCACTTGAAAGAAGTCTTCTGGATGCCATGCAAATATTGTAGAAAAGAGTCCAATAGCAGAATAAGAGCACTTTCAACAAAATTGAAACCTCTCGTCTTAAAATAATTGTTATTTTTATATGGGGAGCAACACATGAGCACAACATTTTTGGCTGTGTTGATCTGTTTCTATCATAAAGCCTACAATCTTGCTTGTGCTAAATTTTAACACATTTTTTTTTAGCCCCACTCCTTTTCGCCTCAAACCATTGGATTGGATCCTTGCGACTTGTGTTGTCATACAAAAAGCAAAATTCACAATTGTTTGTATATAGTTTTGTTTTACGGCATTCCAAACTTCACGTATGTACACTTAATAGCCTGCCAACATTTTCCATGGAAAAGTGACTTTCGACTAAGTCGCAAAATTTTGTATAATGCGAATACTCTAAAATTGTTATATATTTTTCGAAAATTTAAAAATGTTATTTTTTTTACAGAAAATTTTAGCTTTCCCTTTCCCATTCCCACTTGTAATCTGTTGCTCTCCTCAAATCCTACTAAAGGAACTCTTCAAGTGTTAGGCCCATAAATAACAAGTTGAAGCACATTCGAGAATACTGTGTAAAAAACCTTTCAACATATCAAATGAATTATGGCTCGTCATTACTTGAACTACGTGTGTAAGTTGTAATATAATATTGTAACTCTGTTTTGCTTTTCACAATACATACAACTACTCACTTTAGATCACGATCTCGATGCCAAACCGCTAGCTGTACCCTTTTCGACAGATCATATTCGTCTTCTGCTTTTAAGTCAAATTTGAAACGATGATCAAAGTACGGTCGACTGGAGTGTCGATGAACCGCAGTGCGCTGGAAACCATTCTCGGGAGTAACATCTTCGGATGGTAGAAGTGCCACTTTGACATACGCGTTCACAGCCACGCTGCTTCCATTGGGACGTTGAAGATCTCGACACCGAATTACTGTAATTAAAAGAAAATATTTATTATCTAGACGAATTTATTATTTTTGTATTACTCACCATGAACATTAAGTCGGCTATTCTCCACGAAGGCTGCCAGGTCAATGGATCCTTTGGTGGGACCAGCACGTGAGGTGCATGAACTACTTCCCTCAGAAATATTCGAGGAAGCCACTGAGCTTCGTTTTGCATCACTAAAGTCGTCATCACTATCCGGAGAGAAGGTTAAGCATCGCTTTATTGAATGCGTTTGCTCTTGTGTGGGTGTGGAGCAGTGTTGTTGTTTCATGTCCTTGGGGAAATTCTCTGGCAATGAGTCAACAATAAATACTACATCCTTCGGTGTCTCCATGTTCGCCAAATTAGCGGCAATTTTTTTATCTATTGACTTCGCTAGAGGAGTTTCAGGACTGGGAATACCATTTGGGAGAGTCAAACCGATCATTTCTTGCTTCGGGCGCGGACGACGTCGCACCACAACTCGTTGCCTTTTCAAATGTGGCGGTGTCCGCACTTCCATTTCGTGAATGCTTTGCTCCAAATCATGGTCATGGGTGAATTCTTCTTTGCGGGTACTGTGTATAATCGCATCTAGCATTTTGTCTAAAGTGTCATCGCCCATTTTCGATGAGCTCAGATAGTCTTCAGAGGAACTTCTTGGTTTGAAAGATAATCTTCGTAGGGCAAAATCATCATCAAAGTTGTCGGAGAATCGAGCAGTACCAGTGGGTGTATATGTTTCAGCTTCAAAAGTTGGCAAAGTTCTTAAGTAGCCAGTCTGATGCGTAGCACTCAATGGGCTTTGAGTTCTTCGTGTTGGTGTTACAAGCCGTTTTGGTGATTTACCATTGCTAAGATCATGGAGAGCGCTCAGACTAGTATTACCCATTGGACTGCGGAGGAAGTGAATACCCATGTTCTCCTTGTTCGCTTCGGCTCCTCGAACCCGCTTTGCACTTTGCACGTTCACGTCAAGGGATTTTCGATGCAAACTGCGTTCGAGGGTTGTGGACGTTCTTGTTCTTGTCGGCATTTTGCTGGATTTACTTGCGGTACTATTGCGATGTTTTGGTGGTGTGCGACGTATTTGTCTCTTTGGTTTTGTCTCGATTGGTGTTTTTGGTTGTTTTGCTTGGGTCCACTTTAGCATTTCCACATGAAGGGGAACATTTTTCGGGGTTGAAAAAAATCTTATTGGAATTAACTGCAATGAGGAGAGAGTGAGTACATTAGAAAAGGGAAATTAACGGAAAGAAAGGAGAGTTCTATGTTTTTTTATTGGTTCGGGTATTGGGTAGTATTTTCTTTTTTTGTGGAATGTAGAAAGTGTTGGAATGAAATTGGAACAGCAGAGGTTTGTGAATTAAAAAGGAGAAAGGAGAAGAAGTGGTACAGGATAGTTATTGTGATATTTAATTATAGTAACGGTGAGTTTTGGAGAGACTGTCGCAGACTGCAATGTACATTTGTTGGGATAAGTTGATGGAATGTGATCCATTTGAGAAAAAGTCATTGCAAAACATTTATAAGGTTAGATATGGAAGGAGAATTTAACTTTAACAAGGAAATTAAAAAATACTCATATACGCCATGTCACCTTGTATTTGGGTCTGAAGGCAATTCAAATATGGGTTATTTCAGATAAGGTTACTTGAAAGTTGGAGGCTAGTTAGGAAGGAAGAACTATAACTCAGACTATTATCTTTGGAAAATACTTTGTACTTGAAATTTAATGTTTCGAAATTCGAACCCTTTTGACAATTTAGGATCATGTTTTGTAAGTAAAAATAAGAGTTATGGTCAGAATTATTAGTTAGATCTTCTTTAGATGAATTCCATGGCATGGAATGTTAGCTGTGGTTTTCGGAGCGATCATTGCAACTATATTTAGAGCATTTAAAGATATTCGGGAAGGTTAATATACAAAAAAAAAATTTATAATCTTTGGCGAAAAATGGCCTCATAAAAAATTCAATAAGGTTCAATTTAGAAAGTCAACTGAGTTTCGCAGTTGGGAACCGATTTAGAAATGC
Organism: Ferdinandea cuprea; assembly: GCA_963576555.1. Classification (NCBI taxonomy): domain Eukaryota; kingdom Metazoa; phylum Arthropoda; class Insecta; order Diptera; family Syrphidae; genus Ferdinandea; species Ferdinandea cuprea. The sequence goes on along the minus strand of OY754958.1, from coordinate 80,391,282 downwards.
TTTTTGAAAGACTATATAATTTTGTTTCCTTTCGAATCAAAGTTTTACTGTTCTTCATAATAAAGAATTACGCTGGCCTTATGCGGGCATTTTTATCCACACTTAAATTTGTTTAATAATTATTTTGAAAAATGACGAAATAAATGTAAATCTATTATTTTGAACGATACGGACTTATTATTTTGACATCATATATGTACATATGTCGTTGTAGGTTTTGATTATGAAAGGGATCTTACAGAAAATATGTTGTCAAACGACGACAAATAATTTGGAACTTTTTGACATAATTGAAAAAAACTCAATATACATGAACATTTGGGTGATTTTGACTCGTTCGATTGCGCTCAGAAACTATCGGTTTTACGGCATTCAGCCGGGTTTTGACGTGAGTAACGTTTGATTTCGTCATTGCCAAACATTTAAATATATATTTTTTAATGATCCCATGCCATGCCAAGATATTCAAATTTTGTATGCCGAACGTCAATTTTGCAAAGCATGACAGTTTGTCTGACGATCGCGTTTGGTGGTACCGAGGAAATCATTTTGTATGATTTCTTTTTATACAGCGTTTTAGCCACACACAAACATCGAATGCGGTCTGTTTTCAAATGATTCTTAATGGAATTTATCATGTGCATTGAATTGTGTATGTTTTGACTGATTGTCGTCTATGACATGACACGCTGCAATCTTTGCTCTTTATGTATTCCTTTATATTCCATTGGTAACTTGAAACATATGGCGGAGATTTTTAAAAAGTTTTTTTGTATGCTAAAATGGGTAGTGTGCAAAGCTTTGCTGGTACGTGGCATTAACGAGCGTAAGTTACCTGCACTAACCGGAATAGAATCAGACCGGATTTGATGTCTGTGAGGCTTTATATAATTTAATAGTTATTTCGTTTTCATTATGGTAGTATACTGTTGTTGCTTCGGGTTAAAAATTATTTCAAAACGTTACTCACGCAAGAACATGTCGGCTTCAACGGACTGGAGCCACCGTGTTGTTTTCAAACTTCAAAATTATTTATATATTTCTTTGTGAAGTCGGCGTCATAAGTCGCGTGCCGATGTCGGATTTCTGAAATCTAAATTTCAGAACTCAAAGTCGGAAATAGCTGTTTGCGACTTCAACGAGGCTTGATTGGGTTCATGAAAGAATTTTCGATCTCGAGCTATTTAAGACTATCTGAGCGCAATTGTTCAAATGGAAGAAATAAGTTTTTTTTTGGTTGAGTGGTGAAAAGTTGGGGTTTATATGTCGTTAGACGAGAACGAGGCAGTACAACGAGATTTCAGAATAAAATAGGAACGAAGGATTTTCTTATTTGTTGTCATCTTCGCTCCAGTTCAAAAGCATCTAACATCTATCTAACAGCCACTTGTGTAAAACTGTTTTGTTGATCAACAAATATTTTTAAAGCAATAACTTAAAATGCCATTTTTTTCTAAGGCCCAGAAAATCGAATCAAATTGTTCTTTCACGGGTTCGCGCCAAATCCCTCAAATACAACTACACCTAGGAAAACACAAGTGACCTTTCGTTTGCTCATTTCATTTCTTCCTTTTCTATCATAAGCCCTTTAATTCTTTCACCTCTCTGCAGATGCTGCTGGCAATCTACTCGACTTAGATAAACAAAAGAAAACAAAGCACCTACTATAAAAAAAACATTCTCATGTATTTGCAAACCTTCGTCCTTAGTACATCATTAAAAGAAGGAGACCAACGAAATGGAAACAACGGAGGAACTTGCCCTATATTTTCCATGTACTTATTTTTTTCCGGCACAGTGATTTTCTGATCTGTGCGACCTATTCTCTTGTAACACCAAAAAAGGAAATAGAAAAATTATTAATTGCCAACTAGAAAGTGATTCCAGATTTCGGGTACATCCTTCACCCTTAATACATCAAGAAAATATGTCATAAGATTTCGATGAAATGTAATTTACCTTCTTGCTTTTGATACGATCAACATTATATTTTAAATTTTTGAATGCTGTTTTTCTGGCTTTCTTTTTAAGGAGGATTGTTGTTGGTTGCTCTAGTTTTGTTTTCTCACAGAAATCAATCAATATCCTTTGTGGATCCTTGCCGGAGAAAAAACCACAAAATTTTGTTTTCTTTGTATTTTGCAGTGTTCGCAAAGACGGAATTCTTAAGCCGATTAGGATATTCGCAATAACGAGGGATTTCGTTTTAAATTTTTTTGAAAACGAGTCGAGGTACATTATTTACTTTTACAATATTTTTAGTTGAACATGCAATGCCTAAATTAAGCTGTTTGCTATTTTTTGTTTGAAAAAAAAAAATTTATAAACATCTTTTTGTTTTTCAAATCAAAAGTTGTCGGAAATGTGCAATTTTTCTAAGCAGTGACAACGTCGTAATGTCGAAAAGCGCGTTACATTTAAGTAATATTTTGTGTTAATTTTAAGACTATAACAATAAAAGTAATAGGGACCTACATATATTTATGAAATAAATATTATGACAAATTTTGCTAATTTTAAACAATTTACGGATTACATTTTTCAAAAACACGAATTTATACCAATTTAAGGGCAATAAAATATTGATTTTGGAGTAAAAATTGCAGCCTTTTTATTTAATGTCTATAACTGCTAATCTTTGGTTATTTTTATCACGATTTAGAATCATATTCCTAACGACAACTGAGGTGCTTCAGTATATTCTAAAGAGAAACTATTACTATTTGTTTTTTTTTTTTGGTTTTCCTGCAATCTTCATTGCATATATACCTTTTTTTCCGTTAAAATTTGCAAGCAAAATCCCATGATATCCTTGTACTCATTTCAACCTCTTTCAAACTAATATAGATCACTTTTAACATTGCAGCTGTTCATTTTTGACAATAGATGATGAATTATTTTCGGCAGCCGAATAAATTTCGCAATGATATCTTTTGTAGTCAAGTTGTCGATGTCCATGCGCTCTATACAACAGAAGGAGAAGAAAAAATCAAGCAGGCTTCTAAGGAGAAACAAGTTGCAACATCCTTAAAGTACCGTACTTTTCACGTAGGGATCTTTAACTCATTGCGTAGAACGCGAGCTCGTACCCTTTTCTTTTTCCTGGACATGAATGGGGCATTTTATTTGGCAATTTGCATTTTACTATTCCAAACACAAAACGTTTTTTTTTCTTTCTCAGAATTAATTTGAAAGCAAAAGGAAGGTCGTTCCTTCATTTAAGTAAACTTGTTTTTTTTTTGCAATTCTCAACAATAAAGAATCCGCAAATTATTTTTTTTTGGGCAGTGGTCCTTTTGCCAAAAATTCTGCCGGTTTTTCTTATCCTTTTAAGGATAATTTAAAGGAAAAAAAATTAACACAAAACTGGATTGGAATTTGTCTCTTTTTCAAGTTTTTTTTTATTATTTATTATTCTTTCGATTTGTGCAAATTTACTGCACAGCTTGAGACAGGATTTGTTTGTGCAGACATTTTTTTTTTTGCTTTGACTTGAGTAATCCTTTGAAGAGGGAAAATAAATACAGAAGGATGGTAGAAAGGAGGTTTTTTCTTCATATGAATGGATATTTTACAAGGACACATGGGAATAAATAACATAGACAGAAAAGAGTAGACAAATGATATTGCAATCGTGTTCTGTCAGGTGGTGGTGGATGGATAATGGTGAGAAGTTATTCATTTTTACAGTTTAAATGATGTCATTCTGCTTTTATTTTTTTGTAAATTTAAGCGCGAGGAAATTCTTTCATTGATGTGGTGTGTTATATGTCATGTTTTTGTGGTGTTGTTATGCATTAAAGAGGGTTGACAATTTTTTGGCAGTCTAAATTTTGGCAAAATTGTTGGACAAATGTGATTTATGCATGCAGGATGTCATCCATCATGAAGTGATGACGTTAATTTGATGCCTTAGATCAAAGAAATTTGCGATCCTCCTTAATAATATTTTTTTGAAATATTATTTATAATTTAAAATGTTTAGGGATTAATAAAGCCCAGCGCTCTTTTGGTGCAATTGTGATTTTCACTTAAATGTTTTTGTTTTAGTTTTTTTTTGAAATTTCGCTTTAAATTCGTATAAAAAAAATTGAGAAATACAAAGGAGAAATACACTCCTATGCAAAATAAAATATTCAAGATCAATGTTTACACCTAACACTAAATTTTTTATTAGTAAAGCTCATGGTGTTTTTCTAAAAGAAAGGCATCCATTTGAGATTTTGCAAAGTTTGCCGTTTTTCAGTTAGGAAGGAAAGCCTAACAAATATATTTTCAAACGCGCCTGAGATGGTTTAAAAAAAAGGTTTTGCTTCTGATGTTGCAATTTTACTTCAGATACCTATTATTATTCATTGGTTTTTATGTAAAGTAATTTAATTTATCGAATAACTAAGAATTCACATTTTGCCATGAAAATATAGAAACAATATGATTGAGAAGTATTTACAAAGGAATGTGGAGACGTTAAGCATTTAAATTTATTTTCTAAACTTTACCAAATAAACTATTTATTTATTGGTACTTTTATATTTATTTATTTTTTAATAAAAGGCATTGAAGCGTATTTTAGTTGAGGAACTTATTTTTGGTTACATAAGGCACTGCCAAGCTTGTCTTGTATGTGATCACGTCAATTCTCACATGGCGATTTTATTTAAAGCTTTTTAATTTAAATTTAAGTGCCTTTGGCTGTTTTGTTATTTTGAAACAAAATTTGGTTTACACGTCAAAGATTAATTTGGATATTTTGAAGAATATTTATGTTCATTTAATTAAAATTTCAAAAATCATTCTGTCACATCGGCATGTGTTGCTGTTAAATGTTATATACAAATTGCTCTTTATTAGAATATGTCTTAAAATAACTGGCCAATTTTTTGTAATCAAGAACACCTTCCATTTTCTTCTAATATTTTGCTTTTGTTTTCGATAGTTTCTGTTTAATTTATCGTCCGTCCAAGAGATTTGGAATGAGTTTTGAAATCAAAACAAATTTCATTAATTATAAGCTTTTTTTTTTTTTATTTTTGACGGCGATATTTAGATTTATAAACTTATGTCCGTCGCATTCTACAGCGCTCTTTTGTGTTCAAAAAATATTTTTGGCAAGGTTCGTATTTTAAATTTTGTTCTTAGCAGTTGATTTGAAAAAAAACTAAGCTCAAACTCTAAAACGAACTTTGTTTTATTTCAAAAATGGTAAAAATGGATAGAGTGTATAAGTGTAATTTGACTTTTTGGTAATACGAATTTCCATTGAAATTGGCTATTTTAGATCTTAAGTTTTGTTTAATAGATTGACAACTACAGAGCTTATACGTTTAGCAAAAATGTTTTTTTCTCTATGTATGTATTACTATTTTATTTGTTTTTACTCTTTAAAAGAAGATTTTTTTCAAAATTTTTAGTAAAATTAAGATTCTGTTCTTAAGCCAAAAGTTACAGATTATGTTACAGTAATGGTCTTTCAATGATAAAACTTTATTAAATGTTTCTGCTTTGCATTTTATGTTTCAATGTACAAATTAATATCTATCTTTTTGTGAACGCATGTTACAAGCACATTACATTTTTGTGATTTGATTCTGCATTTGTATTCTTATTTGACAAAAGATTTATATTTTTCTTCTATTTAACAAAATATAGTTTTAGTACTCTACCTCCGTAATGTTAGAGGTTTTGCTGTTTAAAATATTTTTGTTTTTAAATTTTGAATTAAATTAGTCAAATTTAGTTGAACTTTTTTTTTTGGTGTTTGAGTGTGTAAATCTTTGGCTTGGGGCAAACAATTATGTTGAGAACACTTTTGGTCAAAAGTTAAGTTACACATAAAGTTGTAAACAGCTTAAAAAGAAAATGGTTAAGGTATAGACAATAAGTAAATAAGCGATTTAAAGATATATGTGATAATTTCTGCAGATACTATGTACATACATTGATCTTCAAACCTTAGAAACTGTCGTCACCAACTAATCACATCGAATTGGTGGGTTTCTTAAAAGGAACTTCTGAGGTATGTCTTACGCATGTGTTTACACTTTATACATGAATGCTGTAGTCTCTTTCCTGTAAAAACAGCATTTGATGGATCATTGTGACTTTCTAGCACTTAACACATTTGGGCGATAAGCCGCATAATTTAAATATAAATTTTACACTTCCTTCATATGAGTTTTGACTGGCTTGGGTTCGAATTTAAATTAAATTCTATTAAATGTCGAGTGTTAAATTTAAAATAATTAAATAATTGAATCAGAACAACAGCATTTTCTTTTTGTGTTAGATAAAATTGTGTCGACTAATTTAATTTAATTGTGTGCAAGACTCACTATGACCCTCAAGTTTAAAGATACATTTCTTGTTGGTCAGTCAACTTCGAATGAAACCGATCAAATCCCGATCTTCCACCTTGTACTCCTTCTTATCGTTAAATAATCACGCACGGTCCCATTATTGCCAAAATACCATGAAACAAAATCAGAACCATGAGAACAAACGAACACAAAAGTGAGAAGAAAAAAAAAGTCAAAAGAAGTCGAAAGGCCACAAAACCAGATATACGATTTCCATTTAAGGACTGCCAAAGGTCTGAGAAAGGATTTTCATTTTTTATTTATTTTAAAATTGGCTCGTGGTGTTTTTGCTTGCAAACCTCTATCGTCCCGTAGTCTGCGAAAGTAGTATGCTCTACGGACTTACAATCAATGAAACTTGTTTCTCCTTCGCGACTCACTCGCTCCTTTCGTCTTGATTTAAAGAGAGCGGTGCCCTACGTATAGATTGTTCTTGTTATGTATTAAATCCGCGAAAAAATAGTTTTTTTTTCTGCGCAGTAAGTCATTGAAATTCGAAGGTAATATGGTTTTTCGGTTTCAACATGGACTTGAAAGTTAATGTTTGCCAATATGAAAAGGGTACAAGGTATTTTTGAATTGTGGTACGATTGGAGGATATTTAAAAAAAATATATTTCTGTCTTCGTGGGGGAATTTTTGTTTATGCGTTTATTAAGAGGTTCTCGACTTGTTTCTGTTCTTAAGTGCCATAGAATAAGAGGCAAATAAGGGATTGATTTAATTGCATGGTAAAGTAAATAAAAAGTTTTTATTTTTTTTTGTTTCGTTGGTTTTGCATTTGGGGTATGTATTGCATGCGATGGCGTAGAAGGTGGCATTAGTTTTTAAACCAGAGCTATCAATGAATTTGAATTTTTCTAAGCGAAAATTAATTTTATTCGCTTTAGAGGGGGTGATCGTGATTTAAATGCTCGTTAAATTGTGACAGATTTCATTAATAACTTAAAATATCTAAAATTAATTTTTGTATGCGTTATTTTCATTTTATTTCACTACGACACGTTTTAAATTTGCTTCCGATGTTAAAGAAATTTTTAAATATTGAAAAATTGTTTTTAAATATCGGCCTGAATGAATAATTTGTAGCAGTTGGAATTTTATTTTAGAACGGTTTTTTAACAGCATAAATTTCAAATTAAATTTTCTTTAATTCTTCAAATTGTTTTTCTAATTCTATTGATTAATTGAAAGGTCTTCGCCAGTTGAGATCTAAACAATAGCTTAAATGTATATGTTTTGTTTATTCATACTTTATTTAAAATGTTTCTGTTTCAATTATTATTTACTTTGTTCAAATTGTGTACAAATTTTCTGATATGATTTGTTAGAATGCCAATGTAAATGTTTTATTTTCCAAAAATTGCTTTTTGATTTTAATTTATTCTTCATAAAGAGTATAATTTTTTATTTCATTTTTACATAAATGCATTATTAAAAAAACAGCTGCATTTAACATTCTTCTTGGAGTGCATACAAAAACTCCTTAACACTTAAGATGTCTTAATCTAATCACATATTTAAAAAATCTATTTTGTTAACCAAATTTTGAAACAATAAATATAAAAAAAACCTTAAAATTAAATTAACTTAAAATAATTTTAAATTTCTTAGATTTTATTTTTGTTTTAAATTTCAAAAATACATTTCGGTAGAAAGAACTTGTTATTTTTTGCATTAAAAGAATATGTTTTAGTATTTTCGAAAGATTTTACAGATTTTCGAAACAGTACATCCGAAAACACCTTAAGCATTTAAAATATTTTTGTTCTTGTGATTGGAAAAATATATTTTAGTAAACGGATGTTTGGAACGGTGCATTCGAAAACACATTTAACTTAAAAGATCATATTTTTGTATTGTTTTAGAATTATATTTTAGTTTAGAACGGGACATTTAAAAACGCTTTTAACTTTTAAGACCTTCATTTTTGTTATTCAGGAAATATATTTTAGTAAACGGATGTTTAAAACGGTGCATTCAAAAACACCTTTAACTTTTTATTTTTATTTATCGGGAAATATATTTTAGTAAACGGATGTTTAAAACGGTGAATTCGAAATACCTTTAACTTTTAGGACGTTTTCATTTTTGTTATATAGTTTAGTAACCGGATGTTTAAAACGGTGAATTCGAAAACACCTTAAACTTTTACGACCTTTTCATTTTTGTTATTCAGAAAATATATTTTAGTAAACGGATGTTTGGAATGGTGCATTCGAAAACAACGTTTACTTTTAAGATCTTTTTATTTTTATTTATCGGAAATATATTTTAGCTAACGGATGTTTAAAACGGTGCATTCAAAAACACCTTTAACTTTTTATTTTTATTTATCGGGAAATATATTTTAGTAAACGGATGTTTGAAACGGTGAATTCGAAATACCTTTAACTTTTAGGACGTTTTCATTTTTTTTATTTAGGAAATATAGTTTAGTAACCGGATGTTTAAAACGGTGAATTCGAAATACCTTTAACTTTTAGGACCTTTTCAGTTTTGTTATTCAGAAATTATATTTTAGTAAACGGATGTTTAAAACGGTGTATTCAAAAACACCTTTAACTTTTTATTTTTATTTATCGGGAAATATATTTTAGTAAACGGATGTTTGAAACGGTGAATTCGAAATACCTTTAACTTTTAGGACGTTTTCATTTTTGTTATTTAGGAAATATAGTTTAGTAACCGGATGTCTAAAACGGTGAATTCGAAATCACCTTAAACTCTTAGGACTTTTTCATTTTTGTTATTCAGAAAATATATTTTAGTAAACAGATGTTTAAAACGGTGCATTCAAAAACACCTTTAACTTTTTATTTTTATTTATCGGGAAATATATTTTAGTAAACGGATGTTTGAAACGGTGAATTCGAAATACCTTTAACTTTTAGGACCTTTTCAGTTTTGTTATTCAGAAAATATATTTTAGTAAACGGATGTTTAAAACGGTGAATTCGAAATACCTTTAACTTTTAGGACCTTTTCAGTTTTGTTATTCAGAAATTATATTTTAGTAAACGGATGTTTAAAACGGTGCATTCAAAAACACCTTTAACTTTTATGACCTTTTCATTCCTGTTTTTCAGGAAATATATTTTAATAAACGGATGTTTGAAACGGTGAATTCGAAATCACCTTAAACTCTTAGGACTTTTTCATTTTTGTTATTCAGAAAATATATTTTAGTAAACAGATGTTTAAAACGGTGCATTCAAAAACACCTTTAACTTTTTATTTTTATTTATCGGGAAATATATTTTAGTAAACGGATGTTTGAAACGGTGAATTCGAAATACCTTTAACTTTTAGGACCTTTTCAGTTTTGTTATTCAGAAAATATATTTTAGTAAACGGATGTTTAAAACGGTGAATTCGAAATACCTTTAACTTTTAGGACCTTTTCAGTTTTGTTATTCAGAAATTATATTTTAGTAAACGGATGTTTAAAACGGTGCATTCAAAAACACCTTTAACTTTTATGACCTTTTCATTCCTGTTTTTCAGGAAATATATTTTAATAAACGGATGTTTAAAACGGTGAATTCGAAAACACCTTAAATTTTAAAGATCTTTTTATTTTTGTGATTGGAAAAATAATATTTTAGTAAACGGATGTTTGGGTCGTTGCATTCAAAAACACATTAAACTTTAAAGATCTTTTTATTGTTCTGATTGGAAAAATAATATTTTAGTAAACGGATCTCTGGATCGTTGCATTCGAAAACATCTTGAACTTTAAAGATCTTTTTATTTTTGTGATTGGAAAAATATATTTTAGTAAACGGATCTTTGGAACCGTGCATTCGAAAACACATTTAACTTTAAAGATATTCTTTTAGTATTGTTTTTTAATTTTATTTCAGTAAATAGAAGTTTAAAACGGCGAATTCGAAAACACCTTAAACTTTAAAGATCTTTTTTATTTTTGGTATTCAGGAAATATATTTTGTTTGATAGATATTTGAAACGGTGCATTCGGAAACAACTTAAACTTTAAAAATCTTTTATTTTTGTGAGTGGAAAAATATATTTTAGTAACCGGATGTTTGGAAAGGTGCATTCGAAAACACCTTTAACTTTAAAGATCTTCTTTTAGTATTGTTTTAGAATTTTATTTCAGTAAATGGAAGTTTAAAACGGCTAATTCGAAAACACCTTTAACTTTAAAGATCATTTTATTTTTGTGATTGGAAAAATATATTTTAGTAAACGAATGTTGTGAAGGGTGCATTCGAAAACAACTTTAACTGTTAAGACCTTTTCATTTCTGCTATTGGAAAATTATATTTTAATATTTTTAGTTTTGAACGATGCATTCGAAAACGCCTTTAACTTTTATGACCTTTTCATTCCTGTTTTTCAGGAAATATATTTTAGTAAACGGATGTTTAAAACGGTGAATTCGAAAACACCTTAAATTTTAAAGATCTTTTTATTTTTGTGATTGGAAAAATAATATTTTAGTAAACGGATGTTTGGGTCGTTGCATTCAAAAACATCTTGAACTTTAAAGATCTTTTTATTTTTGTGATTGGAAAAATATATTTTAGTAAACGGATGTTTGGAACGGTGCATTCGAAAACAACGTTAACTTTTAAGATCTTTTTATTTTTATTAATCGGAAATATATTTTAGCTAACGGATGTTTAAAACGGTGCAATCGAAAACAGCTTTAACTTTTAAGACCTTTTCATTTTTGTTATTGGAAAATTATATTTTAGTAAAAGGATGTTTGGAACGGTGCACCACCTTAACCTTTTAACATCTTTTTATTTTTAGTTATCGGAAATATATTTTAGCTAACGGATGTTTAAAAAGGTGCATTCGAAAACAGCTTTAACTTTTAAGATCTTTTTATTTTTGTGATTGGAAAAATAATATTTTAGTAAACGGATGTTTGGGTCGTTGCATTCAAAAACATCTTAAACTTTAAAGATCTTTTTGTTTTTGTGATTGGAAAAATATATTTTAGTTAACGGATGTTTAAAACGGTGAATTCGAAAACACCTTAAATTTAAAAGATCTTTTTAATTTTGTGATTGGAACAATAATATTTTAGTAAACTGATGTTTGGATAGTTGCATTCGAAAACATCTTGAACTTTAAAGACCTTTTTATTTTTGTGATTGGAAAAATATATTTTAGTAAACGGATGTTTGGAACGGTGAATTCGAAAACAACTTTAACTTTTAAGACCTTTTCATTTTTGTTATTGGAAAATTATATTTTAGTATTTTTAGTTTTGAACGATGCATTCGAAAACGCCTTTAACTTTTATGACCTTTTCATTCTTGTTTTTCAGGAAATATATTTTAGAAAACGGATGTTTAGAACGGTGCATTCGAAAAAACCTTTTACTTTAAATATCTCCTTTTTGTATTATTTTAGAATTATATTTTAGTAAATGGATGTTTAAAACGGTTCATTCGCAAACACCTTTAACTTTTAAGACCTTTTCATTTTTTTTGTTCAAGACATATATTTTAGAAAACGGATGTTTAGAACGGTGCATTCGAAAAAACTTTAAACTTTAAATATCTTTTTATTTTTGTGACTGGAAAAATATATTTTAGTAAACGGATGTTTGGAACGGTGCATTCGAAAACAACTTTAACTTTTAAGACCTTTTCATTTTTGTTATTGGAAAATTATATTTTAGTATTTTTAGTTTTGAACGATGCATTCGAAAACGCCTTTAACTTTTATGACCTTTTCATTCTTGTTTTTCAGGAAATATATTTTAGAAAACGGATGTTTAGAACGGTGCATTCGAAAAAACCTTTTACTTTAAAGATCTCCTTTTTGTATTATTTTAGAATTATATTTTAGTAAATGGATGTTTAAAACGGTTCATTCGCAAACACCTTTAACTTTTAAGACCTTTTCATTTTTTTTGTTCAAGACATATATTTTAGAAAACGGATGTTTAGAACGGTGCATTCGAAAAACTTTAAACTTTAAATATCTTTTTATTTTTGTGACTGGAAAAATATATTTTAGTAAACGGATGTTTGGAACGGTGCATTCGAAAACAACTTTAACTTTTAAGACCTTTTCATTTTTGTTATTGGAAAATTATATTTTAGTATTTTTAGTTTTGAACGATGCATTCGAAAACGCCTTTAACTTTTATGACCTTTTCATTCTTGTTTTTCAGGAAATATATTTTAGAAAACGGATGTTTAGAACGGTGCATTCGAAAAAACCTTTTACTTTAAAGATCTCCTTTTTGTATTATTTTAGAATTATATTTTAGTAAATGGATGTTTAAAACGGCGAATTTGAAAACACCTTAAACTTTAAAGATCTTTTTGATTTTTGTGATTGGAATGATATATTTTAGTAAACGGGTGTTTAGAACGGTGAATTCGAAAACAGCTTAAACTTAAAAGATCTTTTTATTTTTCTGATTGGAAAAATAATATTTTAGTAAACAGATGCTTGGAACGGTGCATTCGAAAACACCTTTAACTTTAAATATCTTTTTATTTTTGTGACTGGAAAAATATATCTTAGTAAACGGATGTTTGGAACGGTGCATTCGAAAACAACTTTAACTTTTAAGACCTTTTCATTTTTGTTATTGGAAAATTATATTTTAGTATTTTTAGTTTTGAACGATGCATTCGAAAACGCCTTTAACTTTTATGACCTTTTCATTCTTGTTTTTCAGGAAATATATTTTAGAAAACGGATGTTTAGAACGGTGCATTCGAAAAAACCTTTTACTTTAAAGATCTCCGTTTTGTATTATTTTAGAATTATATTTTAGTAAATGGATGTTTAAAACGGTGCATTCGCAAACACCTTTAACTTTTAAGACCTTTTCGTTTTTGTTGTTCAAGACATATATTTTAAAAAACGGATGTTTAGAATGGTGCATTCGAAAAAACTTTAAACTTTAAAGATCTTTTAATTTTTGTGATTGAAAATATATTTTTTAGTAAACGGATGTTTGAAACGGTGTATTCGCAAACACCTTTAACTTTTAAGACCTTTTCATTTTAGTTATTCAGGAACTATATTTTAGTATACATGTTTAAAACGGTGAATTCGAAAACACCTTAAAGGTTAAAGATCGTTTTATTTTTGTGATTGGAGAAATATATTTTAGCAAACGGATGTTTGGAACGGTGCATTCGAAAACACCTTAAACTTTAAAGATCTTTTAATTTTTGTGATTGAAAATATATATTTTAGTAAACGGATGTTTGAAACGGTGCATTCGAAAACACCTTAAACTTTAAAGATCTTTTTATTTTTGTTATTCAGGAAATATATTTTAGTAAACGGATGTTTAACACCGTGCATTTGAAAACACCCTTAACTCTTAAGACCATTTAACTTTTGTTATTCAGGACATATATTTTAGAAAACGGATGTTTTGGAACGGTGCATTCGAAAACACCTTAAACTTTAAAGATCTTTTAATTTTTGTGATTGAAAATATATTTTAGCAAACGGATGTTTGGAACGGTGCATTCGAAAACACCTTAAACTTTAAAGATCTTTTAATTTTTGTGATTGAAAATATATATTTTAGTAAACGGATGTTTGAAACGGTGCATTCAAAAACACCTTAAACTTTAAAGATCTTTTTATTTTTGTTATTCAGGAAATATATTTTAGTAAACGGATGTTTAACACCGTGCATTCGAAAACACCCTTAACTCTTAAGACCATTTAACTTTAGTTATTCAGGACATATATTTTAGGAAACGGATGTTTTGGAACGGTGCATTTGAAAACACCTCCAACTTTTAAGATATTTTTTTTGTGTTGTTTTAGAATTATATTTAATAAAAATATGTTTGAAACGGTGCATTCGAAAACACCTTAAACTTTAAAGATCTTTTAATTTTTGTGATTGAAAATATATTTTAGTAAACGGATGTTTGAAACGGTGCATTCGAAAACACCTTAAACTTTAAAGATCTTTTTATTTTTGTGATTAGAAAAATATATTTTAGCAAACGGATGTTTGGAACGGTGCATTCGAAAACACCTTAAACTTTAAAGATCTTTTAATTTTTGTGATTGAAAATATATATTTTAGTAAACGGATGTTTCGAACGGTGCATTCGAAAACACCTTAAACTTTAAAGATCTTTTTATTTTTGTTATTCAGGAAATATATTTTAGTAAACGGATGTTTAAAACCGTGCATTCGAAAACACCCTTAACCCTTAAGACCATTTAACTTTTGTTATTCAGGACATATATTTTAGAAAACGGATGTTTTGGAACGGTGCATTCGAAAACACCTCCAACTTTTAAGATATTTTTTTTTGTGTTGTTTTAGAATTATATTTAATAAAAGTATGTTTGAAACGGTGCATTCGAAAACACCTTAAACTTTAAAGATTTTTTATTTTTGTGATTAGAAAAATATATTTTAGAAAACGGATGTTTTGGAATGGTGCATTCGAAAACACCTCCAACTTTTAATATATTTTTTTTTTTTGTGTTGTTTTAGAATTATAGTGTTTGTTTGAAACGTGGCATTTTCACTTCAAATTTCTTCAGTCTTGATAAAAAATAAATTAATAAATAACCAACATAATTTCGGAAACAGATACATTTTCTTTTATATAAACAAATTTAAGTAAATTTATGCTTTAAAAGGTGCATTATATTGGTTGAGATAAAAAGATCAAAAAAATGGATTAGCTTGAAAAAAAATTTTAAAAAAAACATAATTTAAATTTAATTTAGTTTTAAAGCTTCTATCATAAGTTGTCATCTAAGTTATGGTATTGGGCATTAGAGGTTTATGCAACTCCAATGTAATGAAATATTTTCGAAAATTCCAATACTCCATCCCATCTCTCACATTATCGCTAAAGTGTGCTAATAGCTTTCCAGATAAAATCTCAATTTCTGCTATCGTCGCAATTTAAATGGTCTCCACCTTTTATTGCCAAGGATCAGTCAGTGATTACCGATTATAGGCGACTTTTTGTGTGCTCGCGTCTGCTATAAAAAAGGATACCCACTGACGATACCACCGCCTTTTCTAAACACTTCGTGAAATACATTTTATCGTGCCCTCTCATCTTACTATGTTCTCACAGGACGAATAATGTTTTTTTTTTTGAGACAGTATACCTACCTCGAGGGTAACTTATCTGATTAATTTTTTTTCTTGATAGATATTGCTCGTATTGTGTTCTTTACTCTAGATCCTTTTTTTTGTATTTGAATAGATTTTCTTAACGTGATTAAGGTGCGATAGAATACTTTACGGACATATTCGGAAGAGAAACTAGATCACCCCTGGAAATGTGTACCCTAATATATTTTTTTTTAAATGTTCATGGGTGAAATAGGTTTTTGTTTTTTCCACTACACAAGGAGAAAGGCATGAGATAAAAAAAAATATCCTTTAATGCGGAAGAGAAGCAGAAAATTAAGAAAATCTGGATCGATCAAGGGTATAGGTAAACGTAAAAAAAAATTCGAATAGATATTAGTGTAACCGTAAAAAAGAACTTGTGTGAATGGTAAATTATATCCTATCACCCGGCACAAGACAGTTGAATTTTGTTCTTTGTAGTTTAGAATGTGACATGACTTTTTTGTTGTTAAGTTATCCTTACATAAATTAAAGGCGCGCACAGTTATGTGTTTCATTTTGATTTTTAGAAATTTGAAATATTTTTGAAAAAGAACCAAAAGAGTTGTACTCACCTTGTTGCTAGTGATTGTCTGGAGTTTTACTTCACAAACGTTTATTAATCCTTAATGCACAAAGTTCAATACACCTTAGTTCAAAAACCTATTTTTTATTTTTCACACTTAACACTAAAACGATATCAGCTGAATGACGAACAATTTTAAATTAAGAGGATCTTTATTGCCCAAAACTATTAACTAGTTGTATTCCGTTTTGTAGTAAGGCACACGTCCGTTTGCTTCGCAGTATGGAACTCGAATGATCGATGAAACGACAACGATGATACCGGTTGTGTGAAGGAATCTTCACATGAGTACTGCTTCGTGTGTGTTTGTTTCGATAACGAAATTTTCAGCCAATCAGGAGAGAGAAACGATGATTATCATTGTGGGGAATGTATCCTTACCGTACCGGTCTTTACTTTTAGAACATATATATGTACCTACTTATGATGTGCCTAGGGGTGAATTACCTCCTCGCTGTCTGTGCAATGTTCACCCTCGTGCTACTATTATCTTTATATTTCGATTTTCTTTGATCTTCTTCTTAAGGCGGAAGGTTAGACTACATACAAAGCGGTATGGATTGTATGGTATTGTGGTGACCTTGGAAGATTGCGATTTTTTTGTTGTATTTTTCGGGGAAAGTTGTTTGTCTGCTCGGTATTTCTAATAGTTCGTTGGTCTGATTGTAGATGGCGTAAATACGTTCGATACGATTTTTTGTAATCATCGTTACAGCTGGGATTGTTCAGATATTATTGTACTGCGCAGGTAGTATCTAGGTATAGAATGTGACAGTAGCAAATATTTGACCAGATGTTTTAGAGGGTGTAACCGATGTGTATAGGTGAATTATGGGACAACGGTAGCATAAGGTGAAAGGACGCGTGGTTCAATTTGAAATTAGTATCTGCTACGAGCAAACAACCACACAATCAACACTATACTTCTTCAGTTGACATGCACGATCACTCGATTGCACATGCATGCATGTGTTGTGAACTTGCTAATATGGAGTTCTGTGCCAAAGAGGAAGACGAACATACGAATTTCGAAGGAGCTGAAGCAGTGCTATAGTTTTCAGTAATGAAAACGAAGTCAGCGGAATGTCAGATGGGAGAAGAGTAATCCTATTCAATGTATTTCATTTACTAGCTAAAGAAGAAGCGACAATCAATGTCATATTACTAATGCACACCAAAATTTGGACGGGACGGCTTTATCAGATTTACCGTTACTCTGGTCGATGAAGAATTATACAAAAGTTTGTCTTCATTGTGGTTTGAAATGGTTTCAAATTGATCTAAATAAAGTACACGTCAAAATAAAAGGTCCACTGCAATACCTATTATAAAATCAATTGCTACTTTAAAAATGTTTTCCATGCATTTGTCGGTGATATCATTAAGTGGGTACATATTTAAATTGTGTAATCTTCCTGGTGTTCGCGAGCGCTATGTAAGTGCACAGGAAATGCGGGAATGTATCCACAATTTTTATGTGTCTATATTGAAGTAATGTAGAAGTCATTCTATTGCTTGTCGCCGAATATCTAAGCAAGTCTATCTGTCGCCAAGCTTTCGATATTTATTTTTTGTTGATGTTGCTGTGGCCAATCAACTCAACCTACAAATATTACTATATTAAATTTTAGATTTTGTACCTAATTTAAAACTAGCCTCGAATCAAAAGCTTTTAATACCCCAAATTTAAATACGGGTAAGAACATTACCACATTAACACTTCAAAGAGTTTGATTTTTGGTTATCGCGAGCAGATTTTAATAATTTCCTAATTTTTTTTGTTTATTTGAAGAAGTCTATAGGAGAAAATCATTAGATATTACTTTGTAATTTTACTTACTTTTTTTTTAATAAGAATACACCAATAAGCTCTCCAGCGATAGCAAGTGCTAAAAGTAAAGCCGACGAAAATGTTCCAACGATATACAATGTTCCAGCGATAGCAAGTGCTAAGAGTAAAGCCTGGCGAAAATTGTCGAACGATATACAAAACACTGCAGAATCAGGAAGGCTGCTTAGAAAAATGTTATCGAAAGAACTTGCTGTTCTCGGATACTTAAAGGATAGTAACTACAAACTCACTTTATGGGATGTACCTCGAATCTGAGTTTTAATCTGATTATCGGCAGTTTCAGAAAGACATATAAAAGAAAACGAACTAATCGGGACAATAGACAGCTTCGGTACATTCAAAAACCCTGGAGTTTTTTGACACGAATAACTCTTGAATATTTGTCAGACCTTCGCAAGAGAAGGGGCAGCAAATAATAACGTTTAGGTTGTACGGGTCGAATTTCGGACTTCCAACGCACTTGAGACCGTCATTATACCGGCCATACATAAGTTACTGTTAGCAGTCTTGAAATCGGCTAGGATTCAAATCCCAAGCCATGGAAATCTAATCTGACCAATGGCAAATACCCAAAGAAAGCAAAGGGGTGGAAACAGCACTTTAATACGTCGTCACCATTACATATATAGAAAGAATCTCATTAAACGATATAAAATAAACACCAGCAGCGTTTGTAGACATTTACTACATAACATAAACTTGTAGATCTCTCTCGTTTGTACCAAAAATAAAGCTTCGCACACCCAATGGTTGATTTGCTCTTTCATGATTTCGAAACGTTTATTCGAGGTAAGTGAACCTGACAATGGCTATCAATCGCAAACAAAGAAAACATTTTATACCATTATCGCTGTGTCTTTACTGTACCTAGACTTTTCATTCGTTTGGACAAAATAGTTTTTAAACTGAGGAAGAAGGTTGCACTCAACTTATTCATTCATTTAAAGTTTTATTTTATAATGAATGCAAAAGGAAAAGGTTCTTCCTAATAATTGTCCATTTTAGATTCAAGTGAAAGGTATACTTTGAATAAGCCAGTAGTTGCACCTGAGACACTCAGTTAGAGTCTCATGAAATTAAATACACATATGTATGTAGTACTTCACTGGGTACCTTTTTATCTCTTTGTTCAAAATCATCCTCACGCTATAGCAAAACTATTCTCTACATTTTTGTAGATTTATATTGTAATAACACCTAAACCCGCCCATTATAAAACTCTTCAAACTCGAGCACAATTTATCAACTCTGCTGGGAAAGTGGGCGCGCAATGTCCAACTGTCCAACAAGTCAAGAAACTGCAGAGAAAAAATGAATAAATGTCTTCAGATTGAAAACTCAAAATAGCCTCCTTTTCGAATTCGATGACAAATAAATGTCATTTGTCATTTCGACATCTTGACGCTTAAAGACTTTTCTGTCGAACTCAACCGCTCTGGTTCATCTGCTGGGAGTTTCTCAAATTTCACACAAAAACAGGACAGCAACAAAAGAATGAAGCCAGGTATGTGACTGTAAATTTTCTCATATTGCAATTTCCCAAAGTGCAACAAATTTTTACTAAATTTTATGCAACAAACAGAAGACTTCTCAACCCGTTCATTCATTCAGACTCTGTCAAAGCGCAGATTCTCTGCCTGGGATCACTTTTAAATCAAAACATGTCAATACAGTTAATCGACGATAAATTTGTCATTTAATTGCTTTGTGTCCTTTTACCCCTTTTCGCTGTCAAATCAAAATTGTAATAATTTGAAATACTTTCTTCTGTTGTATTCTTTTCTTAGGTATTCTTGCAAATTATGTATGTATTAAATATGCAAAAATGCATTTCCCCAAAGGTTTGTGTCTATTATAGATGATAGTAATGCGGAAGTTTTGCAAATTCACGGATTACACGATTATTTGGTTCAATATTCAATTTGCATTTCTTCCGCACCCCAGGAGGCGTTATTTCAGCGGGCAATTAGATTTCTTCATATCTTTCATAGCAACATAGGGCTTGTTGCGAATGTATGCAAATATTTTTATGCAAATACGGGTGAAGAAAAGGAGTAGACGCAGGACACATTATAAGTGCTACTCGGAGGATTAGACATTGTTTTGTGTATTTGTTGGGCGGAACTTCCTAATGGGGTGGTTTGCTTTGTTCTTCCATCTGTTTTTCGTGTGAAGTCGGTTTTAGGTCTTAGAGGATATACCCCGCTGGTTGAGGATGAGTGTTTTTGATTTTACGTCTTGCCGACTGCGGTGATTATGAAATGAGAACAGACTATCTACGTGGGTAAATATTGAATATCGAATGGAGATCTTAGACCTTAGGTATGACGCTTGCGCAAGATATATTTATCTAAAAAATGCACCAGTTATGTCTCAGACAATAACCTAGCAATGCTTCATTCTAGCACAGCGGGATGAATGACTCTTTTTTTTTAGTAGACTTTTGTGAATTCATCTATATAAATATTTTTTTTTTGCTTTCACAGTAACAAATCGCTTTTTCGAGTTGTTATGCGTTAAGGGCACATCCATATTCTTAATTAGATTCGTATTTTTTCTTAAATTAAACCTACACTTAGCTTTTAAATTCATAAAAGGTTAAAAACTAAAGCTCCGAATTGAATTACAGCCCCTATTATTCGGGTTAAGACCGGATTTGAGTCCGATTAATAAAATTTAAACGGATTTTTAAATACACGGATATCCAGATATTTAATAATTTAACTGTCCAATACTTAGCTGATTAATAAAAGGCGCCATACGTGTTTCTTAAGGTTTCAATTCCACCTTGGTTAAAAATCATTCATGTGATTTAAATGACATTTTAGTGAAATGTCATTTTTTGTGACGCCAAGAAAATATACTTTTTTAAGGCTCAATGACCTTTTTCAAGGTGGCAAGGACCCCCGAATTCAAAATTATAGCAACAGAAAATATGTCATGTCAGAGATTCTGAGGATGATTTCCGAAAAAATACTTTTTAATTCTTCAATTCTTTTCGGAATATAGTATAAAAAGTTGATGATTCGTGACAAAAATCCCAGCATTCCCAAAATATACGTTTTACAAATATTTAGATACATATGTCCATGGGAAACTTAATGAACATTCATATTTCTTTTCCATTCATCTCTGCAGTATTTAAAACAGAAATTAAAAATATTGGTTATTCGTTTTTAACTAAATCGCTTAATCCACAACTAAATTACTTATATTTCTATTAAGGGTACACTAAAATTTCTTATTCGTTCTATTAAAAATGCAATAAAAATCCGTTTATTAAGAATCAGTTTACTCAAAATTCGGATAATTTAAATCCGTTGAACCGGATAATAAGAATCCGGATTTTTATATAGCGAAATTAATTATCCGTATTTGATTAGGGATCAAAAACTAAAAATTAAATAATGACATTTCTTTCAATGAGATATAAATTCTGTGTATTTTATGTATTCAAAATCCGTTAAACCAGCGAGTCCATAGTAAAAGGCATGGGGACTAGCAACAAATCAGAAATCTTTAAATTCTGATAAACTTAGCAGTTTAAATCTAAGCCAACCGAGCGAGTCATTCAATTTAATTTATTTTATATAATTTTAAATAAAAATAAACCAACATGTATTTTGTTTACATATTCGTCAAATTAGTTAACCTGTCAACACAAATTCGATTAATCCTATTATTTATACCATACCTGCATGATCACATCACTACTTTGTTTCATAAAAAGGAACAAATTCATTTCAACGTATTTACACTTCAATTTGATTCCTATTAGTGATATCAATATCACTACTTATCTATTAATTAATTGCATTCCAAACAATGTTTCTCGAGCATTTATCAAACCCAACAAATTACTTTTGAATTTTTTTCTTGTTACCCACATAGACATACTTATATGTAGGTATCTTTCTTGGATTCACTCCCTGATTTAGTGTTTTTTTTCATTCTCGCATCTCATTAAAAAATCCAAGATTCATCACAATTGTATCTCAAAGAGATACAATATTATCTGATTACACATCTGATACAAGCATATGTAGAAGATCACCCCAATTTTTTTTCTCACATCATATCTACCCGGATCAGAAGGTATGCGAAAAAAAACATCTCATAGATTCTTGTGTAACATTTCTGTATCCTTTCTGATGAGTAGAGGTTTGACAAGTTTTTTTTCTGTCTACGTGTTTATCGTCGGTAATATGATTTGACATCTCAAAAAGAAAAAAAAACTGAAAAAAGGCAATGTTGAGAATTTTTTTTTTAAATAGAAGGCATGTCTTTTGGAAAAGACAAATGATTAACAGTGCGGGCCGAAACATTGGAAAATATTCGGCAATGCTTTACCACCCCTGCGTTCATGGAAAGTGATATTTATTAGAGGAATTCTACCTCAATTCGGTAGCTACGGAAAGAGTTATTTGTGTGGGTCTTATTTACATAGTTCGTATTTTTAAGCTTCTATAAAATATGTTCCGAATTTCAACATCTTAGCTTAAATTGAAAGGCCTAAAAATTGGTGACGGATGGACGAACGGATGGATATTGCTAAATGGCCTTAGGGTTGGTCCTGATCATAAATATATGTACTTTGAGGGGTCAACGACGAATATTAAGAGGTGTTACAAACTATGTGTCAAAATTAATCTACCCTTAGTACGGGGTATAAAAAGTTATTGTATTAAATGAGATGAGGAGGAATGCGACCAAGTTTAAGTTTTAAAACAAGCATATTGTTGGTGCAGTGGCGTACCGTAAATGTTTTTATTCGCTGCCCCACCTCTTGAAAAAATCTGACAAACTGCCATAAGAAGCTGCCTCAAAATTAATCCAAATCGGCACTAAACTGTAGCTCTCTTCCCTTTTGTGTCGAAAAAATATCTTTTCAAAACGATGTTTGGAGGGAATCGTAACAAATGGCCCAAAACTAAATCGGCCGAAATGGCAAAAATTGGAAAAATATCAAAATGCCTAAAAAATTGGTTGGTTCATTAATTTTTGGTCGTTATGACATGATGTCAACATTTTTGGTCAAATTGGCCAAAAAATCTGTGAATATTTTGGGCGTTTTATCACGGAACCGGTTGGAGAAGCAAACTATGGGCCGTTTACTTCTAATGTTTATTTATTATTTTGTTGATTGGAACACACAGCCTATTTCATTGCTATTGTGATGTGCCGGTTTGGTCCATATATACCAGCTTTCACTCTCGATTCCATTTAAGAACGAACCGTATACCATTTTGGGTGTTTTGGTGGGTCGTTGCTTACACGTGCTTCTCTACTAGGGATTTCCTTTTTCGAAGCTTAACGTTTTTTGGAGGCGACCTTTTAGCGCTGTACTTGACCGCGCAGAATATTCCATGGGATCGACCCTCTTTCGCACTCGTACAGTAAGTAGAAAGAGTACTTCAATATCTAAGCACATATAAATCCGCTAGCTGGTCCCGATGGTATTTTAACTATCATTCTAAAGAGATGCTCTTCCGTGCTGGTAAAACCTCTGGATTTATCCAGCCGGTCCCCAAAATGAGCGAATCTTTTTCTCCCTCCTCTTACCGAGCAACAAGTCAACTGGTGATTTGATGACTTGTCTAACAGAAAAGTGGAGTAGTGAAAGGAGTGTTGCACCCCCCAACTGGTTGAAAATGTAGCGCAGAGAATATATAAATGTGGTAAATTGTACTGCAGCTAACGTAACGAATTGTTTAAGCATAAAATAATTAAAATTTCAATTCAAATCAGTTTCGACTAAACTAAATAAATTGAAAAATAATAATTGTTGTTATAAAAGGGGTCCCCGTTGTGATACCACGTGGATCTAAACTGTTGCTACACTAATCGTTAAACCGTTTGGAGCTATGAATGTAGCGAAAGAGATCTTTAACGCCAGTGGTTGACAGATCTTCATGGAAGAATTTTTTTGAAATAACGGTAACTGTTGGTGAAAATCACTTATCACCATTTTGCTAGAAAATGTTTTCGAGGATTTTGGTCTCTTTTTGTTGGGATGGGGCCAAAAATACTGCATACTCCGTTTTTAGTAACAAATTCGAAAAACGGTCAGTAATAAAACCGCCAATATCTAAAAAACAAATAAAGGGAATTGCGAAAAATTTTGCTTTTTTATGATGTTAAGGTGAACAAATTTGCGTACTTCATTTTTTAAAATTTTTTTTCGTATAACGATTTTCTCAAATTTAAATTAAATTCGTTTTCTTAAAAAAGAATATAACGATTTTGATCAACTTTTGTATTTCGAACAATTATGCAAAAAGTGTCCAATGGGCGAAATTACATCAAAATCGGCACGTTTTTGAGAAAATCAAATTTTTTCAAACCTAAAAAGTAATTTAAATAAATTTGGTATGTGATCAAATGTTGCCATTCTTTTTTAGGCAATTAAAAAACCCATTTTCATGTATCCAGAAAGTTTCGTATATATAACGCAGTCGTGCACTTTATTTTCATAAGAAATGTTTAGTCTGTTAAAATGGCTGTGGTGTGGATAAATTTCCTCGCTAAGAGAGAAACTCACGAATAAGTTAGGAAGCGCTCTTGTATGGAACAATATTCTGATACTATGTAGTTTTATTTTAACATAGTTGCTAATATACCAAACTGCTATGGATCAAGTCGAAATAATACAACAAGCATGCAACAATTAAAAATAACACATCTTTAATATTGTTTAGTTTGATAACAACATTGAAACAACTGCCTACGACCTCACATTTAACAGTTTACCCCTTTTTGCTACAAGAAATTTGTTATGTAAAAACTGGTAAGTTTCTCACTTTCGATGCCGCTCGCTTTGATGATTTTTTTTGGGTTAGGGAGTTGAGTAAAAAAATGGTAAGAATTCGTACAAATTATTACGAATGTCTTAGCATAGAGGCTATTAATGATGCGAGTGGGTCAAAAATTCCATGCTTATGCATAATATTAGATATCAATTCAGCGTCTACATTTTTATTTTCTGATATTATAAAATTGTAGTGTTTTGAGAATAATTTGCGACTGAACGTAGTAACGTTTTTGGGGAAAAAAATTGCAATGTGGCTACAATTGTAGAAGGGGAGAAACGCTGGGTGAAAGTATGATAGTTGTGCTTGATATTTCAATAGCATATGACAGGGTTTGGCACCAAGCTCTTTTGTGGAAAATGCGTGTATTTGGAATCGATGATACTTTTCTTTAATGTATTAGAAATTATTCACTTATTCAAATTGTTTGGTACGGCTTTAAATATTCAACCCAATGCTGATGTTCCGCAAGTCTCTTTTTTATCTCCGACTCTCTGTCTTATTTGAATCAATGATTGCAACTGATGATAGTACCCTCAGCTTCACATATTCGTTTTCGGGCTTACGTCCGTCATCTTCGGGTCAGTATGTTAAGCTCATTAAATTCTGAACTTGACAGCATACTTAGGTGGGGTTTAATCAATGGAGTATAATTTAAAGCTTCCTGATCGCAATGCTTTCTATTAAGGACGACCCCAATATTCTACAATGATCAATGAACGGCACTTGCATCGCTGAATCCGAAATTCTAGGGTTCCTTAAGCTATGCAAGAAATATTTATATATTTATATATATAAATATAAATTTAATATATTTTATATATATTGCACCCCCTCTGATCTGGCTAGTATTTATAAAGCACCTATGTAAACGCTAAATACTTTTTTTTCTCTTAAAAGTTAACCATTAGTTGGTTGTAAGAACTTTTATATTAAATACAGTAATTTAAGCTGAACTATTGTGGTGTTTCATTTGTCAACTCAAACCCTCTAAATACATTTCACTTTTAAGTTAATTTTAAATTGACAAAAAACAACATCTGTAAATGTCTGCACCAAATTTAAATGATTTTTAGCTATTTCCTCTAGGACCATATTTCCCCTTATTAAAAGTAATGAACCAATCAACGTCTATCTAACATCTTAGGGTGAAAGCATATGATTTCAAAGGAGAAATTTTTACAAGGGTGTCATTTAGAGTTGAGAACCAATGAACGATCTCTAAAGGGAAATTACTTTATATTTCTTACTTCATATGTTGGCTCGTAGATGGCATTGATTGAATCTTAGTGTCTCTATCTATTAGATTTTATAATATTTTTCTTATACAATTTACAAACGCAACAAATCGTTGTGAGGCTTTCATCTTTTCAAATTAATTAAGGTCTCCAGAATAAATCTGGGAAGCGCTTCACCACACACACATCACCAGAAAATCATTACTTACCAAAACAATGGCTACAGTTTAAAACACATGTTAACGAGCACATGCTATGCTAAATAAACAATTCAATTCGAATGACTTAACACCCGGTCAGACTGGACAATAAAGTCAGCTCATCGCTACAATGCCGTCCTGTTGACGATATATTCTACCTTTATTTATTGGTATCATTTGTTATTTATTCAGCTTCCAATAGAAAGGACAACAAGGTAATCGTTCAAGAATCATATTTTGAATACCAAAAACCCATCCATTTTTTAACTATTAACCATGTTGGGTTACCTTTTCCTCACCGCAGCATGACTTCTGTGGCTGTCAGGATCAAACTCAAATGATGATGCTCCTGCGCTTATAACTCCACACGTTCGGACATAATCACTCAACCTGAATCGATAATTAATGATGTGAATTCGAAATATCCACTTTCTTGCCAAACTTTCTTGTGGTTGCATGGATCCCTTTTCTCTTTTCCCTGTGCGCATGAATAACTCTGACGCATGCAAAATGCATAATTGGATGCAACTAATCTGAGATTTTAGTTCTCTTTCATTCGTTCTGGTCAATGGATTTGAATGTCCTGAGAAAGGGAATAAAACTGCTAAGCCTTTGCAGGATGAATCAAAATCATATCAAAAAATTGAACAAAATGGTTGAAAATATATTAAGAAATAGGATATTTCCACATATTTTTCTTTTTCAATGAGGGTAGCCTGTCGTCCCATATTCTACATTATGTCGGTATTGATCCTCGGGCGGTTCCTCTATGACATTTTCTTAAAGTTTATGACGCAACGTAATTGTCATTGTTTTGTTTGCAACAATTGAGATGTATACTCGTTGTCGTTTTGGAAAACAATGCCAATGACATCTCGTTGACAGTTCAATCATCTTGAAGTAGTGTGGCAGCATTGCGTATTCTATTGTAGGGTGGACTTGTGCAACGATTTTGCTGTCGTAAATTTGATGCAATTGACAGTTCGATATGATGTTATTTTGTGTTTATTGAAGTGCCTTCGCCTAGACTTTCTGCTCTTATATTCGTTCCATGCTAGTTTGTAAGTGGGTCGTAAATAAGTTGTTTTATTGAGATGAAATGGATGACAGAAGAAGGTGTGGCATTCGTAGGCTGAGAAAGGATGGAACCGATCGCACAATATTTGCGAAAACGCCCAGTACGGAAATTATAGCATAAAGTTCTTACGGATTTCTAGCTGAGATGATCCTTTCCAATTAGATAAGATCGGTATTTAATACATATATTACAATAAAGTACTACCAAATTAAAGAAGTGTATATTATTTCTTAAATAAACTTAAGACTTAATTGTAGCATTTCTTTGAAAGACCGTGAGAGGGAAGATATCTTGACGGATTACACTACAGATGGATCTGGTATCAGCGAAAATCCATCCGTAGTTTTCTTAACTACGGCAGGAATGGGGGTAAACTACCCAAGGACACGAAGCTCTACTTTGTCGACTCCTAGAAGGGTGTAGAAAGGGATGTAAAGTTTCCACCCTGTTCGCCATGGACCAGTGTAGATGGAGGTGTGATTCGAAAACCTTTGAATCTGAACGAGCTCCAATAGCGGCGATCTCTGACGGGCGCTTTTCCAAGAGCCAAAAGAAAAGAAAAACACAATAGATGCTGACTCAAGTCAAATACCGCCTCCCTTTTGAAAAGCTCGACTAGAAGAAACACAGTCATTTTTACGCACTGGTATTCCAGATGATGCAAATGCTGCTGAAAGTACCAGTATAAGGAATTCGACTGGTGCAAAAAAGTGTACTGAGAACACATGTACATAGCAGACGACTTTTCCAGTTAAATACAAGACACCTCATTACATATATCCGTTTAGGAAGCATGGGTGTGGAAAAATCGCATCTTTGGTCTTAGCAGCGTTCGTTGCGCCGTGGTATTTTATGATGTGAGTTCTGAAGTGTCCAGCACTTGTCTTATTCTATCAATATCGCTCTTAGTAGCTAAGCTTAGACAATTTGATTTTCAGGAAATGGTTGCTGTAGCCATAAGCTATGAAGCAAACACTGCAAGTGACACACATTCTCTGTTGCCCTATGATCCTCTTACTCCACCCCCTCCGAGAAGAAATCAAAGAAAACCCAATTGGACGTGGCTATTTCCTAAATATCAACTTGTTACTTATAACAACCATGGCGAAAAACTATCATTTCGGCAAAAATTGTATACTTTAGGCAACAAAAAAGTGCGGACTTAAAAGATACAAATCAGCCGGTGACTTATGTCTCCTATCTGAGGTCAGTTATCTTCAAATTGTCTTTTTAATGGAAAAATAAGGGAATGCTAATAAATTTCTATGTCTTTTAAGGACACCCTCATACGATTGTATTCGATCGCTACCCATGGGTAACGAACGGTGAAAATAAAGGAACAAAACATACATGAATAAGCAACACACATTTTTTGCGTGATTATAATTTAAATAAAACATTTGCATGGTTTTTTAATTTTTATATTTACAGTTGATTCTTATGTATAACTTCAATTAGGAAATAAAAATAGAAATCACATGTGGCCCTGACCCTTAGGATTAGGTTGGATTAAGTAAGGCTAAATGGTTTTATTTGCAAAAATTAATATTATTTGTAGAATGGTTTTCTCCACATTTTCCTTAAATGATTAAAAAAAAATATCTTTATACATATATTTATTAAAATAAAAAAACAAAATATTAAATTGAAACGGTATATAAAAAAAATTGTATATAGTCTGTATTGCGTATCCTTCAAGGTCTTATATAAAACAAAAATTTAGTCCGCGGATGATCGCATTCGTTATCTGGTTAATTACACATCTCTGATGTAGTCCTTAGTTTATTAAGAAAATAAACACAAACAAATTTAAGACAGCCGCGCTCATGTGGAATTAGGTTCAGTCCCATAGTATCCTAAAACTATTTAAAGCCATTTTCTTAAAGCATGGTGCTTCCATGCCCTTAGCCAAGTGGACAAATGGCTTAGATTATTTGAGCTTAAGAGGTCAGCCCAAAAAAATATAGAGCAAGAAAACATGAACTTTATTCTTCCCCTGTCAGCCTTTCATAGCGAGAAAAAAATAATTGAACAATTTGTTTGGTCCCTTTGGAGCTACAATACGACACACTAATGGATGTAGAAGTTCGCAAATTCTTTGAGATGGTGAACAAATTGTAGTAACAAGTAACTATTCTTGATCTATTAGCGAACAATATCTAGTGCAGTGCTTGCTTGTGTTCAGGACTTTTTCTACTAAATTCCTCGCAGATGACCACTATTAAGACCCATTTTCATCGCAAAGCTCGCCAAATATTCGCAAGGGTAAGACTTTTCATAAAGGTCCTCCGATCATAGTGGTCCAAGTGTGAAATAGAAAACGTAGCTCTCAGCTGTGTCCTTCAGGCCTTCCGATTTTCTATTTTACATAAGCGAACTTCATACATGATTTTGTTTTTAATGCTCATTGGCGAATATCAAAATATCTTCTTCATCCTCCGACTTGAATTATTTTCATAATTTCGTCAGTAAGAATGTTGTAAAGGGTGTTTTTTGACGATATATTCTACCTTTATTTATTGGTATCATTTGTTATTTATTTGGCTTCCAATAGAAAGATTCAAGAATCATATTTTGAATACCAAAACCCCATCCATTTAAAGGCGTTTATTTTTAAATTTTCTGCAAGTAAATTGTGGGTGCAGTTGATTAGTAGTTAAATGCGTTCGAGAGGTCGCTGGTTGAAATCCCGACCTGTACCACCTGAATGTTGCTCTGATGAACGGTTATGAGCACCACAAAATGCAGATAATGCCCGCGAAAATATTACAGAAAACAGTGTTGCCTCTTAAAAACACCTTTTATGTTACTCAGTTCTCTAAGGTCCTCATTGAAAACAGCGCAAGTCCAACTATATATTGCATAGACGTTCCATCATCCATTACACTCTACAATCCACCCATTCCTATCACAAGATCTAAAGCGATCACCGTCAACATGTCACATTTCGTCTTCCAAGGAAGCGATACATAATTACTCTTCGATGGCGTCCATATGGTCACCCGCGTGTGTCGTCCTGCACCTCACTACAACCCTTCTTTTTGGGTTTGAGACAACATCAGTGTTATCATTCCGATCTGTTCTTTTAATCGCTTTGGTCACAGATGAGTTTTCAATGCGTAGCCAAACACTTTAGAAGTATGTTAATTTTTGAGGTCCTTTTTTTAATTTTATTCAAAACTTTATGGTAGATGTGGTTTTATTTGGCGCACGCGGTCCTTTCATTCGTCAAATGTTATATTAAAAATACATCCACCAATTCTGTGTTAAATAACGGGACTTCACTTAAATTCAATTTCAAATAAATTGAACGCAATTTAATTGAGTATCCTTGCAATATGACATTGCAAAGATAGGACATCTGCTTTCTGACATATGTATGATATCTATGTATCTTGTTGAATTTTTAAGAAATTGACATTCGTTATTTTTCGTTCGTTCATTTTTATTCTTCTCTGTGAATCATTTTGGGATGTCTTTCATTACGTTGCAAATTGTATGATTCTTAAGGAATCAATATTATGGACAAGCAACGCAAGGATACAATTGCGTTGCGAAAAAGGGCAATTCGTTCTACCTACACCAAATTAGAAATGTATAAATTTTGGTAAAGGGAGTAAGGCACAAGGTACGAGTTTTTCTTGTACTCGCGCAGTGCCTTGGGCTAAGATAGTTTTTTAAGTGTTTCTTACATTATGCAAATTCGGAACCACATTCTCTTCCTCATTTTTGGTGGCGACAATTTGCATCTATATTGCCCGGAGGGTAATTTGGGAAAATGTGCCAATTGCAAGCGACATATGTGGTGATGTTAAATTTGCCTCAAGGGATATGACGTTTACATGC
Organism: Ferdinandea cuprea; assembly: GCA_963576555.1. Taxonomy (NCBI): domain Eukaryota; kingdom Metazoa; phylum Arthropoda; class Insecta; order Diptera; family Syrphidae; genus Ferdinandea; species Ferdinandea cuprea. Next base: position 80,360,200 of record OY754958.1, on the reverse strand, counting down.
CTAGTATCTCAAGGTGCAAACGCGATTGATATTCATAAGAGGGGTGCAAAGATACGCGTGGATATACACAAGTATTTTACTATTTGGATATACATAAATACTAGACTGTAAATGTCCGGTTTTTGCAGGAACTAAACTGACAAACACTTTCTCCATGAAGATAATCTTAATCAGATTGAACTAGCCAACCTCCTTCGCTTTGCCAAACACACAAAAAAAAACGAAAGAGTTAATTTAATATAACTGGACAACTAATTTCAACTTAACTCTATTAAAGTTCTTTTGAATGTATGTTAAGAAAGAGGCAATAAAGGCAGTGGCAATAAATATGGGTTTATTCGATGAAAAAAAGTTATATTTTCAAAAAAAAAAAATTTATATAAAAAATAAAATATTTTACTAAAACGTTTTACACATTTGAAAAAGAATTTCTGAAATTTTCAAAGGAAAATATTCACACTGTGACGTCATTTCCGGTGATCACTCGAAAAAAAGGTGCAGCCGCGTTGACAGTAGAACTCGTGACAGGATCATTAGAAGTGAAAAAAATTGTGTTTTAGTTAAGACCATAAACTAGAATTTGGACGAAGGGAAAAAAAAGTGAAAATTGTATTTTTGGCAGACATTTTTACAGAAAAATGCTAATTTTGGTCAAATTTGCTCAACATTTTTGTTTTTTTTTAAATACCTTCCCAAGGCTGTATCTCCGAAACTTTTATTCGGAATGGCTTGAAAATTTAGGATAATATTCTTGAGATGTTGTAGAAATTAATAAGACAATTAAAAAAAGTGAAAATTGTATTTTTGGCAGACATTTTTACAGAAAAATGCTAATTTTGGTCAAATTTGCTCAACATTTTTGTTTTTTTTAAATAGTTCTGATTGAAAAAAAATCCCTCGTCCAATTCCTCGTAAATTGTATCTCGAAGACCTGTGTAAAGTTTCATCAAGGTCGGTTGAATGGTTTTCGAGAACTTTTGACAACCGACTTTGAAAACACAGCTTCGAGAAAAACCCGTTTAAAGTTTGGATAACCTCAAATAAACCTCGTGATTCAATCGAATGCGCACCTTCCCAAGGCTGTATCTTCGAAACTTTTATTCGGAATGGCTTGAAAATTTAGGATAATATTCTTTAGATGTTGTAGAAATTAATAAGACAATAAAAAAAATCGATTTTTTGAAGCTGTGAACCTTTTAAGTTCGTTAAAGAATTCAAATTATTTAAAACGTACTAAATCGTTCGGCAGGTGACACTCTCCGAATCAGTTTAGTCTTTCTAAGAAGGCTATTTGCAAAGCTTTAACGGAAGCTTTCTTTTTGGGTGGCTACTCGGGCGAAACTTATACATATAAGAAAATGATAAAAAGCGCATACCTACTAATGTTTGAAAATAATGTATTTTACACTTAAATTTGCATTTCACAAAATAACTGTTTCCTTTAAACTGATATCCTCTCTCTATTTGTTTTCTCTTTGTAGAAATACCAACTGACCAAATGCCGGCATATTTCTTGTACTAGATAAAATTAAGGGTGCGGAAATATTATTGCAAAATAAAAAAACATATTATTTTGGCATATCCCAGTACCCCTGCAATAACCTAAATTCTTTTTTTTGCACTACAGACATTGTGTGGAAGTTTAATTTATGCGCGTGCGACCACAAGTATAGAAATGCAGGACAATGTTAGGGTGGACTGTATAATTATGTATTTTGAGATTGGTTCCCTTAGTATCGTTGGAGAAATATAAAATTGACCGTGTGCCTTATTGTTTTGCGGTTAAATGCAAGGGCGTCCTATATGACGGACCTGCGGGTTTCACATATGTATACCGTATAATTTGCGTTTTTACAGATTTAGAAACCAGGATAAGAAGAATTGTGTGTAATTAGCTTATTAGTCTATGGTCGTGGTCTAATTTTCGGCGGTAATTTTCTTTTATAGCCTGAATACCCAGGGAATTAAAAATAAGTGCAGGTGGTGGTCCTATTTTGTCACCTTAGATTAATTGAATGGCGTTGACCGTTGACAAAGCAGTTCACGGGCGGGCTCACACACTGATTTCAATAAATTGATACTCGGGTCGATAACAGTTTTTTCTGCGGCTGAATGGAGAAGAAGTTAAAACTACGAAGTATTTGTTCGAGGCGAGAGGGAAGACCGAATTTTTTTTACATTTCTTATAAGGAGTTCAGATCAAGCACTAATTTTCTTAAAGAAGCCTCAAATGATTTTGGTCTGTGTAAGAACATTGGATACTTAAGACAGAGTTATATTATCGAAAGCATTTAAAAGTTAATGTCATAACCGAAAAGTGGCCAAAATTGGTGTCGGTATCTAATGCATTTATAATGCGCAGAAAATATGAGTTATCCTTCATTTCTTCCCTGGCTTGAAAACTAATTTTAAAAACTAACTTATTTTAATTTTTTATCGCGAATCGACCCAAAGATAATTAAAATGGGAAAAAAGTTATTTGGAAAGTCGGAAAGTCTGGAACGACGGTCCTATTATTTAAACCTAAATACTTTTTTAGTCACTTGGGATACATATTTGATATTAAAGTCGTGCATTTTATTTTCACTTCTTGCGAATATCTGAGAAACATTAGAAGCTACTCAAATATGTCATATGGAGTCTTAGTTCCAGTTTTTGGCGACCTTTTGGGGCCAGTGCTCAATATTTATTTATATCAATGTTTTCATAGCATAACGTCGAATTTTAGGTACCCACTTTTCAATCCATCTTGTTTTTGACATAACTTGTGTGCGTGGAACATTCTAATTAACACCAACAAAAACAACTATGTATTTAGTGATAAAATCACCTTCTAATTAATGTAGACGAAAACGTTTCATAACCTAATATAGCTCTACTACCCTCAAGAAAATAAAAATTCTCTCTCACATTCCCACCGGTAATAGCAATTTAACTAAACAATCCCCTCATGCCGTTCATTTCCTATTTCGATTAATAGATGTTTTTACCCTCAGCTGACCACAAGCAAAAAATGAAAACCAACCGACAGTGACTGACAGCAAAGGAATTATAGAAAACGAATTTTTTTACGACCGCATAAAATTGTGTTTGCATTTATCATTTTAAGGTATCTGGTCAAACCAATGAATAGATTTACCTTAATTTATTTAAATGTCGTATTTAGCCAAGGAAATCTAATAAAAAATTGAGATATGTGTCTTTGTTAACGCAAAATTTCTTTATTATATTTGCAAGCGTAAGGACAGTTTATGATGAGATAAATGATGTCCTTTTTAATGATTTGACCGACTTCTTTCATCATTTTTTCTCTGCAATAGTTGCATGTCTCATGTAAGTCGGAATGTATCGCAATTCTGACTTTTATAAACCAGAAATTGGTTTCGCATTCCCATTCAGTTGTTCATTCATTCAAGGTGGCGGGTGTCCTGCCTTTGCATTTTTTGGCCTGCGGCTATTTCTGATTATCGGTCATAACCTGAATTATACCGTGAAATTTAAAAAAAAAATCTTTTCATCTAAATTTTTGTGTGAATTATCAGTTGACATTTGTGGAAAGTTATTGATATTATTATTCTAGAGTTTTTTTTTTGTATTTTTCCCGGGCAGATGGTACTGCAAAATTATTACTAGATGTTTTATATCAAATTGATTGAAGAAATTGGTTTTTATTTTGCAATAAGTTTACATTTTTTAACGAAGACTCTTTAAAGTACTTTTAATATATATGTATGAATGTATCCATGTGACTAACGCCCCCACTATTACACTATAAAAAAACAAAGTTTCGATATTAATAAATTTTACGCAATTGAGAGTTATGTTCAAATATGTAGTCAATAACTTATTCAACATAATTTTCTTTACCAGACCCCACTCGTGCGCATTTTATATCAAATTATGTTTTTTCCATAACAAAATATAAATCGCCACATACAGGATGACTCTTTAGCGCATTGTGTGTGCGAAGTTATATTTTTTGGGATGAATGGAAGGAACGTAGGATGAAGTGCGTCTCAGAACAATTCTTACATTTCAATGTTTGTCAGACTTTCGCAAGAGGTCTGGCAGCAAATAAAAACTTTAAGGTATAACGGGGCAGCGTTGCGACTGACTTTTCGAAAAATGTTTCTTTTTCCTATGAAAAATGTATAAAATGTATCTTGATTTTAGATTGTTAAATGTTAAGTTATTAGTTAACTTTTTATGTTTGTATGTTCATACGAAAAATGAAGGACGACATCTCGTGGCGCTGGAGATGGATAATGAGGTTTACTATTCTTGCAACTTCCATATTAATCCATTTATTTGTTTTGAAATATAATATCGCACACACGTTCCATAAGCATGGTGACAATAATCGGTTTTGAAACTATAGGACCTGGATATTATTCGGGTTAAGCTGTTGATATGACAAATTTACCAAATGGCATTTATATCTATGTAACAGAATTATAAAAACTATACGGACATACCTACTTATTGTTTTTTAAAAGGATTTTAAAATAGCAAAAAACACCCACAACCAATCAATGACAACTTGTTAATAGCAAAAAAAACAGAGCAGCTGTAACTGCAGCAACGAATTTGAATTAAAGAACTAGAACTTCAGATCAGGTCGTACAGTACCTACGTGAAATATTCCGACTGTTATGAAAACAAACAATTTATACTGATAGAATTTGCAGAATTAGCCACTGAACCCACATAGATTCTATAGAAAACGAAAAGATTATATATAAGCAAAATAAGTTAAAAATATTGTTCTTAATGTTTTAAGTATGTATTTTGCCACTTCTACAAATAGTATGTAAACCGTCAAAGCCATTTTAATCATATTTGAGATTTAATACCATTATAGACGTCAAAGAACCCATCTCGAAAAAATTGGAGCACGACCGACTCAGTTGGTATTGTCATCTTCAAAGGAGGGATCCTAGGAACCCCGTCAAAAAGGCAACGGCAATCAACGTTCCCGTAAAAGAGGCAGGCCTAAAAACTCCTGGATCACACAAGTGCAGAAACACCAGCATTTGATTGGCCTCAATGATGAAGTGATCAAAAATCGGGATGCCTGCAGATTTGAGGTCGAACCGGCGAACCCCACAGGCGGACCAGTAGCAATGCAGTAAAGTGGAAGAGTTATGATCCCTGTAATCCTGATCATAATCTCGTCGTTAAATGGAGAGAAGAAGAAGAAGAATACCATTATAGATAATTATAAATGTAAAGACTATGTTCAATATGATTTATTATTCATACAAAAACATACAATTTTTCTGTATTTTCAAAGTTATTCATTATCAGTTCTGTATTAATATAACGTTCATATCATAAACGAACTATTGCATTTCTAAACTTATAAAAAAGTATTTTAATGGCTAATTTTGCGAGAAATTTTTGTTCGTAATAGTTCTTCCAAAAAAATTTAGTAAATTTAAAAATTTGTTTAAATCCTTTGTGCTTTTAGAGCAATTTGGGCACACATTTTGTAACGCCAAACTTTTTTTATTTCATCGCACTATTCCAGCTAGCGAATGTTTCATTTTTGGCAATTCAAATCCAAATTCGTTTGAAGTAAATAATTTATCGCAGGTAATGTGTCTACCTTGGGGTGCAGTGGCTTAGTGGTTAAGTGCGTTGGACCACTAAGCGAAAGGTCGCTGGTTCAAATCCCGACCTGTCTGCGTCTGACAAACATCCAAGAGTAAGAACTGTCATGAGAAGCTTCTCAAAAAGTAATTGCCGTTCGGAATCGGCATTAAACTGTAGGTCCTAGCCATTCGTGACAAAAAATACATCTTCGCACACACAGTGGTTGGAGAAGATCGGCTTTTGGTCCTGTATGGGCCGTTTATGCCTAATATATTTTTTATAATGTGTCTACCTAAAGAAGTTCCAAAATCAGAGAGAGAGAGATTGAAGCACAAGGAGCTCAGTAAAGAGGGACTCTAAGAACCTTCGAACCCGCAAAAAGGCACTGTCAACCAACGCCCCTATGCAAGCCTATACAAGCAAGGCAGACCTACCATTGTTTGTCCAAATGTATATTCTTATTTTTTTAACAGTGATACAGTTTGTAGAAAACAATTAAAATAAATTAATAAAATTAAGTATAAAAAGAAAATAATCATTATATAAGTAATTTTTGCCCTGAAGTTAGTTTTTTTTTCAACATTGTTATATTAATAAATTTAAATTTATTAAAAATGGATTTTCTATCGAAATAATCTTTCGCCAAACAAAAACACCCCAAAATTACGGATAATCTTGCCAGTAATAAATATCTATTTATGTGCATCACCCTTTTCGTTATTCTTAATAGAACTTCTTTGATTAAAGTGTGCATGTTTCGAAAAACCAACAAATTTCCGCAAACAATACTCTGTCCCGTGTGATGATGCTCGTATATTCGATTTCATTATTTTTTAAATCACGTAATCCGTTGTAAAGTCGTTGTAATGGGAAGCGTAGCCTATTTAATGTTTTCAGTTGCTGTTTATTTTTTCTTATTTTTTTGTAAAAAGGTGCGTTTTTAGGGGAAACTTGTCTGTTTTTATACTTTTTTGTGTGTTTTTGATCCTCTCTTATAGTTTCTTTCAAATTATTTTGGGATATTTATCATTTTTAAGGGTTAGACAAAGAAAGAAAACAATGGGATGGCATTTCTTTAGAGAAAAATTATAAAAGGAAATTGCTGTAAATTTCTCAACAAATTGCCAGTAATTTGTTCTGCCCTTCTATTGTACTCGATTATGGCTGATTAATGATGTTCCATGCAATTACGAAACGGGACTTAAAATTTCATATTTTTGGTTGATTGTACAAATAGGCAAAAAAGTACAGACAAACGATGTTGGCACAGCTTCGGCGAAATAGACAACGTTTTTAAATATCTACTGATCATAACTGATGTTCTGTTCGAATCGTCTAACAGTGAAGCTTCATAGTTTTACATATTTCACATATAATTTTTGCCGTATCGGCTTTCCATGAATAGTACCAGTTTATGAAGAAAGATGTCCCTGGTCTTATCTGTTTTTGTGCCAGAGGCTATAGACTTGCGGAGATAGTCCAAAGGTACCTGTTGAACTCAGCAAAAACGATATAATGCAGTCAAAATCCTTAAGTCTCTTTCGAAGTCACATATACCATAGACATAAAGACACTCCACTTCAATTTTCCTTAAATTTTTCCTTATCTAGCGAGCCATTCACATAAGTCGCATGTTCACATGCAGTGCATTCCATCAGTGAATTCTGTATAAGGTGATTCATTGTGAGGTTCGTTTTTTAATAGGCTTTTTTTTGACAGATCACGCGATTCGAAGAACTTACATTGCGCATAAACGACCTGCTGAAACCACTATTGCCAATACCATTAAATTTGACTCCCAGTTTACATTAGTGCATGATACTCGAGCGGTTAGACCATATCCCTCACGGAATGGTGTGGATTATGGGCTGGTGGAATCATTGGTCCATGTCTTTTCAAAATTGAGGCAAACCTGAATGTTACCGTCAACGTTAACCGTTAACGGACTATGTGCATCCTGAAATTCAAGCCGATGGTCTCGGTGAGCGAGCTCTAGTTTCAATAAGACGCCTCTACGAGCGCGTGCGTGAAACAATGGACTTGTTGAGAAATCATTTTGGTGAGCACATAATTTCACGTTTTGTTATGGTAAATTGGGCGCCTAGATCGTCCGATATCATACCTTTGGAATATATTCTCTGGGGATATGTTAAGTCATAGGTCTTCGGGAATTAGCCAGCTACGATTGACGCTTTGCAAGCCAACATAACTTGTGTTAATCGCGGGATACCGAGTCGCCCAAAATTGACGAGTGGAATTTAATGCACTTTTTTATAACAAATTTCCGCTGTGAGAGTCTTGGACCATTGAAAAAGGAAATAGTATTGAATATTTCAAAAAGCATTTTCCGATAATTTCAAAGGCAGTCTTTAAAAACTGAAAGAGGATATTAAAAATAAAAAACGAACAATATGGAAATGTTGTCAGATGCAAGTGAGACTTTATGTTTATTTAACTTATAATCTGAAAAAATCTAATAGACAATTTATTTCGTCATAATTACCTTAGAAATATTGTTGTTTGCAAACTAAAGCTCCTCGCACTTCACTTCTCAAGCCCTTTTATCTGATATACATATCATGACCGGCGTGTTCTTTCTTCCACAGCATCTTGAGCGAGACCACCCCAGAAAAAGAGTGCGTCATAGGGTATGGACATAAGGTGCAAATTTGCAAGCGTTGCCGGGCCAAACTAGAGGAAAGAAAGAACGGAACAGTCTCGAGCCATGTCGAAAGGGAGAGAAGACTATCCTGCACAGAAAGAAGTGAACACACATTGGAAAGATGTTTAATTAGCTTTTCCACTTGAAACTGCTTCATCGGGTTCATGTCGATATTATGCCCATATTGAAAATTAAATGGAAATTAAAATTTATAATTGAAAGAACGACTCAAGCGCCCAAACATAGTTTTAACCAATATCAACCGAGTTCGGACGAAATATAACTACTCTACTACCTACACGTCAATAACTTTTCTCCGAGAGATATTGGATGTTAAGCTTAGTGCAGCATTGCAGAGACACCAAAAGCAAACATTTCTGGAGCATGATAATAATGATTCCTCAGTCTCGGAAGGTGTTTGCTTGGATACACGGGTAAAGCACGTGAGTTAAATGTTAAGAATTGATTTATTGTATGGATTGGATATTCTGCTGAGTTCACAAATAAGATATTTTCAGTGTTCAGCCGTATCGTCGCAAACAACAGAAACTAAAAGGATTTTTTTTAATATCGAGTTTTAGTTCTTTTTTTGCAACAACATATTGTACTTGTCTAGATGAGGGGTCTAATTTATAGAGAAGGATGCCGACAAAACACCCCTTTTAATTTCGTGGCGGTAACCCCACAAAAAAAAGTTACATGCCCATAATTTGATAATAAATTTCAATAATTTGCAATCGTTGCTCGTTTGTAAGTCCTTCCATGATTAAATGGCAGAGTATACCGAAAACTTTTCACTTTAACAGATGACGTTTGGACGACATTATTAACCAGTGCTGCCAGTCTGAATAATTTAACTCTTAAAAAACACCCTTTATATGGATAATAATTTTGGTCTAAAGCAGTTAATTTATCAATATTCAATAACTAACACATTATCGTTGTACAAAATGTATTAAGCAGTTTTTTAAGTTTTTTTTTTATTATATCTAATAATTCTGAAGATATATGTTTTAGGCCCGATTTATTAACTCTCCATTAAAAAGTATATATTGTAGTTTTAGCAAAAACCGCCATTAAGCTATTTGAGTAATTTTCTACTCATTCACTCTCCATTACTCTAAATGCACGTCTGTAATGGAGCCTTTAATTTTAATTGAGTTTTAAAATAGTCTTAGGGATTTTTTCATCATTGTGACAGAATTACTTTCAAAAAATTAGAGAATTGCTATTTTAGTTTTAAATAAAATACAAAATAAAAGAAAACTATATGTTGAAAAAGCTTATACGTGCATCAAATGCGATCATTTGCCGCATCCTCGTTCCAGGAGATTGGATTTTTATATGAAAAATGAGTAAAATAAATATAAGGCAATCATTGTGGGTGAAAATATATTTTTTTATTTATTATATGTGCCGATTTCGAACGGAATTTATTTTTAAGAAGCTTTTTCTCATGACAGTTATTACTCTTGGATGTTTTTCAGACGTTTGCAAGATGTTTGGCAGCGATAAAAACTTCCAGATGATACGCGTCGGATTTCAACCGGAGACCCCTCGATTAGTAGTTGAACGCACTTAACCACTAGGCCACTGCGCTGATTTCTATACGAGTACAATCAATTGTATACGGAAATCGAGCGAAGTTATACAATTCTTTGCTGGCTGCAGTCAGGATCGATTTTTAGGGATTGCACGCGTTACTTTTGGCAAAATAGCTCGCGTTAAATTGTTGGTTTTGTCTATATAGTTGAATCTTATATTAAGGTGGACTTCGAGTACAAAATCAATGTTGAATCCTTAACATAACCTGCGCTATTTAAAGCACAAGGAAATGTTTCCAAATAAATTAATCCAAATTCATTGGGTAGCTAAACTAAAGGTAAACTAATAAAAATAAATATTCATATGTCAAGTAACAATGAGCTAGTTGATGCTTGTCGGTTGTCCACCCTATTCTTACAGCACCAAACTTACGGAAAAATATTCCATTTTTTTATCCTAGTACTATTGTCTGTTCTTTTTGTAAATACTTTCCCATGAATTTAAAATATTTATTTTAAGAAGTAGGTATATTTTTCCTCTGTTAAGGTCTTATTTTGATTCTAGCGAAAAACCTCTTAGATGAATTACATTTTTACTTTGTAAAAAAAAAAGAAAAATATATGATTCGTTCAACTCAATGATTGGCACAATACCAAAACAAATCTTTAAATGAAAAGAAAACTATGCATCGCTGACTAATCAAGAAAAACCAATAAACTTCATCCTTAATTACTTCATTTTTGGTCATGAACCATTGGGTCATAAAAACTGACCACATCTTTTTATTTTGTGGGAAACCTTTAAAAAATGTTGGCCGTCATAAGCATCCTCCTATTTAACATGCGATGAATGATGTCCATCCCTTATTCAGACAAAAAGTCGAGAAGGTTTGTTTATGGGGATTTTTTCCTATTTTTGCATGAATTTTTGAATTTTTTATTTCATTTATTGATTTATTGGATTTGCGTTGTTTGATTCGTTGCGGTTCATAAACACATATTCTGCAAAGAATGAAATATTTATGGGATTTAAATTGAAGGTATTTACATAGGTTTTTTGTGGGCATTAAACGAAGATTATTTGTGTAAATGCGTTGGATAAGAAAGGGAACAGACAATAATGCATACGGGTGGTGTTAATTTTTAAGATACTTCTAGTACCTCTTTGGTAATAAAATCGGTTTATATTAAGTCAGAAATCACACAGCAATAACATTATAATATTTTAGCCACGATTTGTGTCAAATACGATTAAAATTGCACATAGACAACTAAGTTCTACTTGGTGTTGCACTTAGTCATGGAAAAGATTTAAAAACTGTATCAGTCAACGGGGCGAACGGACTTGAAAGTGATGTGTAAGTAAGCCTGATGACTTAATGTTAGAATTATGTCTTGTGTTCAAGTCGTTATGCAAAAATATTAACAGTCATAGGCTTAGGTAAGGTTATGCTCGGAGGGCTGTGTTGCACCAAGTTTCACCTAGAACGAATATCCTAGTGGTAAATGTAAGGACAAGTGACTAACAGAAGCACTTCGATATGTTGATAAATACTTTCAAGTATTGTAGAGGTACCTCAGCTAAGTCGCCGAAGCTTTCGGAGAACCGTGCTGCCATGCTGGATAAGCATCTAAGTACATAAGCTGGGCAGTGGTGTAGGAGATTTCCATTGATACATTGTCCGGTTATTACTCCGACGAGCATTCGGATTTGACGTCTTTAAAAGGGACTAGAGAGTTTATCCGCTTTTTCGTTCCTTAACACTCCAACGTGTCCCCGAGAACCCAGCAAAGTAGAACTGAGTGCCGAGAGCAGTGCATTTCGCATTTACAAGGTTGGAGCAGATTGCTTTAAGTGCTGCTTGACTTTCTACACAAATGTCAACATAAATGTTACTAGCGGTGCGCTGAGATATGTTAATCTGATATAGAGACAAGTTTAAGTGAAGTTTTTTTCTAAATAACTTTTCGTCGCAAAAATTAAGGACTATCTTAGTCTGCAATCATTTATTTTATTGATAGCCATTGAAAAATGTATTAACGTGCAACTCGTGCTAGTAGGTAGATGGATCTTAAAAATGCATAAGAACAGAGAAGTTGAAGCTAATGCGCTGCTTCAGAGGTGTGCGCGCTATTAAACGAGTCTTTCGCTACCTCACCACTTCCGAAAGTCTGACAAAAAAGCCATGAGAAGTTTCTCAAAAATTCTGGTAGATCCTTTAGAGTAATATACTAATCATGTGACAATGGCTTTAGCATTAATGTTGACAAAGGTCATATACGATGAAGCATGAAGATAAACGATGAAGTTGAATAAATTAACATGCCGCAGAAACTTCTTTGCTCCACTTGGTGTAGTTGCTTTTCGTTAGCAAGGCGGCGCCTGACTGAATATCTATCTCCTGAACAACTGTTTGCTTGATTTTATGAGAATATGAACAATTGCTTAAATTGGATTGTTTCCTCCACACAATGTCATCTAATTACGGTACGCGTATCGTACAACCACTTCAACAAGGCTCTTACTAATTGCCAAACGCCTGCACCCAGTATCATATTCACAAATACCTTGTAATCCTCATCCGTGATGAGATTTCAAAAAAGGACAACGATTATCAAATTGCAGTTGAACTATACCTATGTATGTATTTCCAAAACAGGTTCAGGGATTTCAAACAGATATGCCACGTGCAACGTTAATTTCACAAAAAATCCTGTCAATAAACTATGTTTTGGGTGAAAACCGGAAAAAGGGATTTCTAATCTGAATTCGAATTCTTAAATACGAAAATAAAAAATATTATGTGAAATTAAACAAATACAAAAGAACAAACAAACATTAAAAAAAATTCTTCATATTGTGACCGGACAAAAAAAAGGGATGAAAGTTCAGAAAAAATACCATGTCCTGTCTAGCGATATTTTTATTTAGCCGCGAGCTAGTTGTATTCATAACTTGATCTAACGCATAACGAGAGGGTGAACATAGGACATTTTCCGTCACCCTTCTTGCAGCTAATTGCGAACGCACTCGCGAGGGTGCAGAAAAAAAGTGTATTTTAATGTGCAACTTATGTTTTCATATGGTCCATATGAGAGCGTGTCAAAATGATTGACTCGTTGAGAGCAGGAGAGTTGTTGTCATGCATCCTGATGACAGACATTGGACGCCCAGCATTTTGATTCTGCATCATGCACCCGTTCTAAGCGACACGGGTAACGCGACGGGTGTAATCGTTTGAAAAAGAAAGTTATGGTGGTTGTGCGCGTTTTTCAAGTGCTTGACAGTAGCAGCATCTCCCTTTTGATTGACTTTACTTTACTTTGTAATATGAACTACACAATGGCATATCCTGGCTTTTAATTTGCATAATGAATGCGATTCACAGAATTCACACAAAAAAAAATATTTGTATACAGAACAAGGAAAAACGGGATTGACGTGTCGTCGGCGTTGATAACTATTATAGGGTGAGTATTAAATATGATTTAAAGCGAGATGATTTAGTCCTGGTTACGGTGGTGATGTTAATAATTGTTCTCTACCCGTTTAAATTTCAATTTCACTTCACCCTCAGGTTGTTTGGACTAGTTTCAATGACTTTTTAAATGTGAACATTTTTGAAGTGATTCAAATCAGTTTCATCGTGAGATGGATTGAGATGAATTCGTTTTAATTTCGATTTTAAGATTACAAGCGAACTAGAAAGATATTTTGCATTAACCATAATCCGGTTGACAATGTGGCAAATGCAACAAATCCGATTTGAAACTTTCAGTTCAGTAGATTTGTTTTTGTCGAAATTACAAAACACCACATTCCACAAAGCAGGTGAGAAAATGAATGTCCCCGTCTTAAAGATGGGACATATTTGTGCCCTCATCAATAATGGCACTCTCTCAAGAGACTCCTTGACTACCTCTTCGCCACAGACAGATGTCTTCATTGCAATTCAATTGATTGACAACTGCGTTGCGTAGATGACCCTGGACGCATCCCAACTGACACGTTGTTGTTTTCGCAAAGTCATCGTGATGAGAGGACTTCATTAATTTTGACATTACTAACAATAACACAAACTCAATGAATGCGAGTCCTTCCTACAATAATGAAGCGAAAACATGACAGTGTTCGCGCCACTGGCAGAGGATCTCACTGAGATTTTTTTTTTCCATAAAAAGAAGAAACACTATTAGGTTCTTTCTGGCAGAAGGTCCATAGATCACAAAAAATAATAGGTAGGTATAACAAATAAATATGCGCGGGATATAAAATTGCGTCATGAAGATTAATGAAGATAGAATGAGTCGGTGGAAATCAATGGTTGAGGGTGATATGCGACAAGTCATTAATTCTTGTATTCATTAAACTTGTAAAGATCAATCTTTTGTTTTAACTATATGTTGGATGAGAAGGATCTGTCTACAAAACCATTATTTGGTCTTCGTGATACAAAATATTCGCGATATAAAATATGTTTTCTCTACTCGCGAAAAATTTGGAGCTTCTGATAAAGTGTAAAAAATATCCAAACCATGCTAGTTAAATTATACAACTCGTTGAGATAAGCACAGCTCTCATATCGATCGAGTTTTATTTATTTTAATTCAGTATGAAATGTGGAGTTAGTACACATCTTTTATCCAAATATAGTTTGTTGACATATAAGAAAGTGATTGGAAGGAAGGGGCAAAAACACATGTCGTAAGAGCCTCAACCAATTCAACAGGAGTTTGTTTTTATGTGATGTTTTTGTGTATTTTATATGTATGTTTGTGATTATGGTCATGTAATAATGGCAACACCAAATATCTAAAAAGATAAGAAGTTTTTGTTGTCTAAAACCTTTTTGTGGTCAAGACATTGTCGTTTAATACAATTGTAAATGGCGCTTATGGAGCATTCACAGGTGAGCGAATTGCGAACAAATCAATTTAGATGCTTTTATGAATTGAAAATTTCTATTGGATCTACCCGAAAAGCATTATATTTAGTTCATCTTATCTAAAAAAAAAACAGTCTAAATTGATTTAATCAGCAAAATTTAAAGTATACTAATTTTACCGCGAATTCAAAAATTCTTGCCGCGAACTGTCACACTTTATTCACAATCCACATAATACAGTCGCGATCCACAAATCCACGAATAAAAAATTCGTTCGAACATAACCTTAAAATTGACACATCTTGCTACTGACATTTACAAATCAGATTCGCGGGTACCTGCGACCAAAAAAAACTTGTCATGTAAATGAAATGTCGCAATTTACGAATATTCCCATGTTCGCAGTTCGCAATTCGCTCTCATGTGAATGATCCTTTAGACCTTTTCAATGGTCACCAAAAATGTGAGACCAGACACAATTTTATCTTTTAATTAATTTATTATTTTCTTTTTGATTATCAGCAAAGTTCAAAAACATTAGAAATTAAAATACAAATAGGAAATGAAACAAAACAGTAGGCTTCTCCATACAAATATTTCAAAACAAAGAAATCAATCTGGAACATTTAATTGCATACGACGAATAACTTAACCGAAATGGAGGTTGGTATAATTATTTTGGCGGATAGAACAAATTGCAGGGATCAATATTATTCAACTGAGCAAACTTGTCTACTACAATTTTATTTCCTCCTTAGTTTCATTTGTAAACCTGTTAAAGCAGGTTTGAACTTTCGAAATAATTCCAGCTATACACACAATGCTCTATATCCTACACAGCTAGTAGGTCGCTGCGCAATCTGTAGTCTTCTGTGCCAGCTAAACTTAGAATTTTGGCGCTCCCTACATTATTTCAGTTAAACAGACCAAGCGCTCTGAGATCCGCCATAGTTTAGTTTTGGTTTTTCTTGTCGTCAAACATAGGAGTGGGAAACCCTCATGGCTGGAGCACCATGTAGAGCTTTTTACGTTCAATATTATCATATCCAATAAATCCAATTAAAATATGGTGCGTATTGGCTTGAAATTCATTGGGATTTCCATTGGACTTTGAGGGAACTGGTCTGAAAATTTATATTTTTCATGCCCCATACTAATTTTAGCTTGCATTTCGGAGAGTGGTTGTGCTTGAAGGGTTTGAGCAAATGGCCTATAAAAACATCACCTCCATATTTGAAGAGCTGCAGTTTAACTGCTAAAAATGCTGCTTAAATACATATTTTCCTGTATGAAGGCCACTACGTTTTCTTGCCTGTTTCGATGAACCCGGTTTTAAACTCAACAACCAGTTGCTAAAAACCTCCAAATTGTTGTTTTTATACACAGGATCTCTTTCATGACTCTTCATTTGTTGATCTTGTTTTACGTAAGTTGGTTTATTGAACAATAACAACTTACAAAAACAACTCCAGCAATTTTGCTGCATACTCACTTTTTTAAAAAAAAAAAATGCTGGTAACGGTACCTACTTAATAAATAAGCATTCCCAAAGGAATTCTAAAATAAAGTGTATTTTATTTCATACTTTCACTTTGAACATAGATAAATGTCTGTATTCTTTGATATTATCTTCTTAAAGATAATTTAAATAAATTTGATTTTCTCTTGTTTTATTGTATTTCGGATACGTAAGCTCAAAATGCAAATAAAAGACCAACAACGTTAAAGACGTTTCTGAGAAAATTGATTTTTTTTAAATTCAAAAAAGTGAATTATTTAATTTGATAAATGATCAAATCTTATTGTTTTAATAAAATTCTTTAGTTGTGCGAAAAGAGTTTAATTACTGATTGATACTTTCTAGTCTGTTTTTTTTTTTTCAAAAAAATAAACGCAACTGCTGATCAAGTTTCAAAGGAAACATCGGTTCATAATTAGGTTAACTCCCTAATTTTTTTTTGAATCTTATCAAGTGATAATATTGAATCATCTTGATGACAATAGAGATCTATCTCGAATCCCACATTGACATTGACATTCCCAATATCTTTTATAAATAATACTTATCTACGTCAGAACAAATTCTAGGCGTAACCCAGACATTTCTGAAGAACTCAAACAAAATTTTGTTCAAATTGTCATCACTTCAATATACTAATTCAATTATCACCGTCAAACAAACAACCTGCTGCAAAAATTGGTGCGCCGGCATCCTGATTCCTGATCCCTGGCACGTGCTGAGCAAATAAATTGAAAGATCATCCACGCTGCTGTGATGTGCGAACAAGTGTTTGCGTTCCACTAATTGATTTTCTAGTGGTTCCATCTGTTAGCAACGTACGATGAATGTGCAGGTAGAAGTGTTGCTCTATTCAAGGGTCATGTGCGGGTAATGGCAAGCACTGGCAGCATAACAAATTGGAGAAGCCCTTATCGATTTTCTTATCGCCTAGTGTGCGATCAAAATGTTGATGGGATACCAAGTAATAGATTTATGGGACAAGTTAGAGAATTGATGTTTATCCTGCCTTGTTACCCTTTCACAGGGTAGCACGTCAACGTCAGATGGTTCGTAATTGTAATCAATATTTATGAATACGAAAGCGGGTGGTTGAATGGTTTGAGCACTGCTGCCGGAAACCTGTTAATTGTATTCTTCACACATTCGAATAATGTTACAGTTGAACAGATAATCGAGTTGAATTTAATTTTGTGGAACGCTTTATGTAAAGGGTCCACCATCTAACGTTTTTTTTTCAACTAGTGCTTATTTCGCGAATGGTAATACTTAGCTCATGTCTGATTTAACAGATAATTAGTTTTATCCTTCCGCTGAACGAATATGGTTGTGTATACGCTTGAACAACGCTGGGAAATATTGCGACATTACTTTGAAAATCATGGTTATGTTGCAGAATGTGTGCGAAAATTGCGTACGGTTTTTGGAAGAAGAGAAGCACCGTCAGCTCCGTATGTTCGTTATCTTGTGAAAAAAGTGAAAGAAAGTGGCATCCTCATCGATAAACCAAAGCGTGAAAAGCCAAAAACAGTGCGTACACCCGAGAAAATTGCTGCTGTGGCAGAAAGTGTGCGTGAAGCGCCATCAGCATTAATTCACCATCGTTCTCAACAAAATTGTCGCATTTGGGGCACAGAAAACCCGCACGCATACATTGAAAAGCCGATATACCCAAAACGAGTCACTGTTTGGTGCGGATTTTGGTCCAGAGGCATAATTTAGCCATTTTTCTTCGAAAATGAGCAAGGCCGTTACAGTCAATGGCGATCGTTATCGGGCCATGTTGAACGAATTTTTGTTCACAAAAATTAATTTGAAGATATTGGCAACATTTGGTTTCAACAGGACGGCGCTACGTGCCACACAGCCGAAGCTACACTCGATGTTTTGCGCCCTGTTTTTGAAGATCGCATTATCAGCCGCAGAGCTGATGTCGTTTGGCCACCGCGGAGCTGCGATTTGACACCGTTGGACTATTATTTGCGGGGTGCCGTAAAAGATAAGTGTTACGCCGACATGCCAGAGACAATTGACGCTTTAAAGGACAATATTCGTGAAGCCATTGGTGAAATACAGCTGAACACAATCGATAATGTGCTTAAAAATTGGACCGATCGTGTAGGCTACTGCATGGCCAGCCGAGGCAGCCATTTGAATGAAACTATTTTCCATTATTAACCGGAAGGATTGTATTTTCAAATAAAAAAATAAATTTGAGAAAATATTCAGTAGTTTTTTTTTTATAGCATTTTCAACAAAAAAAAGTTATTTGGCGGACCCTTTAGTTTGATTCGAAACTTTTGCAATATTTTTTTTTACGTGCAATTGACTTCATGTCGCTTTACTAAAGGTGCGATCAGACGGTCATCCAAACTTGTCATCCGGATGACATCCTGACGTCACTATAACGTAGAATTTATCCTAAAGTGGAATAAACTAGTTTTCTGACGTCAGCATGTCATCCGGATGACAAGGTTGGATGACCGTCTGATCGCACCTTAAGAATTGACCATACTTTGATCATTAAAAAAAAGAAAGGACTTGATTTCTAATATGGGTACGCATCGCGTCTCAGTAAATACCTACCTCGAATACTATAGATTGTGTTGGTGTTTATATGTTTAAAAAATCTCCAGTTTTTAAGATTTGTTTACATTCTTTATAGTAAAAGGCCTGCATTAGGTTTGCATTTTCTAAGCCTCTCGGTTTTTTAAGTTATTGTTTTATTTCATTAAATTTGTATGGACAAATTATCGATGAGATTACCCTAAAACTATCTGACAAGCCGTAATACTTGGGTGAAAGCTTATGCATCTGGTGCATGCCTTTGAGATACTTAAACCATCATGGCAATAATTTAACCATATATAGGACGAAGAAAAAGACCGATAGTCATTGGGCCTTTACCAATATAAAATTAAATGTAAAAATTTACATCGTTATCCCGTTCTTTCGAATTTACTTTTGCATATGTACCATTGTGACCGCGCATTGATTTTAAAGACCCAATCAAGGACGTGTTTTATGACCTGAGACTTTAACGCTAAAAGCGGTAGGAAAAACATCTTTGGCGGATGAGTCGGTAGCACAACCTTCACGAATCAGCTCGTAATACGGTGATAAGCAGCATTCGGTTTCCAAGGCTGCGAATCAAAGCGACTTGGCGCTCTTCAGATGGTAAAACCACCAACCAAATCGACCACGTTCTAATTGATGCAAAGCACGCACCCAGGATCTTATACGACTTTAAAGCAACATATGACAGCATTAATCGTCAAAAACTCTTCATGGCCGACTTTGGGATCCCGTCAAAATTGATCCAGCTGTATCGGGTGCCCCTCAAAACAAAGTGCATGCTCTACAGAATCCTTATTCTGCCAGTTCTGCTATACGGCGCCGAGTGCTGGAGAAGGAAAGCTAATACCGGGTTCCTTCGAAAGAAAAATTCTTCGACGGATATGTGTTCCTGTGTTCGAGGAGGGCGAATGGGCGGAGAATATACATATAACCGCGAACTCTAAGAGCTGTACCAAACTGTGGATGTAGTCCGAAAAGCCAAAAACCGTAGACTACACTGACTCAGGCACATAGAGCGAATGGACAACAATGCTCCGGCCAAGAGGATCTTTGAATTCCAGTTCTCAGGTTCGACACGACAAGGATCGCAGAGGATGAAAGGTACCCGTGTGTCAGACAGGGACCCTTTAAGGGCCGGGAGCCTAACGTACAAATTTACAAGGATTTCGAGCCAGGAGAAAGGAGAAGAAGAAAAGGCTGCGTACAAAGAGGAAGGCATACACAGTCTCCCAGCTCAAGAAAATAAATGGGCATAATGTCGAGAGTGGTAGGGAAAGAAGAGAACCCGTGTCCAGTCAATGTAAAAGAAATTCCACCTCCCAGTTCAGAATAGGTCCTTACGGCTATTAAAAAGCTGAAAACCAGTGAAACTCTTTAAACATAGCGGTGCATGCCCTAAATCATTAACCAAGTATGTGTGGAACAAACCATGCCCAATGACTAGACTATCAGCTACATAGTCCAGCCCTATCCAAAAAAAAGTGTGTGAATGACTTAAGCCGTTTTGCAGTACACTAATTGGTACGTATAGTTCGTTTAAACTGGCTTTGCCAATTTTCAGCGTTCACTAGACAAGGAAACAGGCAGCACATGCTGCAAAACCAACCCTCATGGCAGAAATAGGACCCGAGTCGAACGGTAGCAAATGAAGTGTGATTAGCTAATGAGTGCTAATGATTTTCTGTTAACGGTATTTCTGACTTATTGTACACTGACTGAATTTTAGCGTTCTTATAACATATGCCTGAGTTTTCATAGATCTTCTTTACCACTAAAGGGCCCTCACATCAATATCCCACTTGATTCCAAAAATTTAGGTAAACTTAAAGCGTTCCTCAAGTAGGAACCGTCCTAAATTTAATGGCATAAATTTACCAACCCTTATTGCAGAAATAGGAACCCGAGTCGAACGATAGCAAAAAAAATGTGTGATTGGCTAACCAGTGCCCATCAGTAAGATGTCACATGCTCTGTACCGGGCAACCCCATATTTTTACTCGCTTTAACTGGAAGGATTGACTGCCTTCCAAGAAAATGGCGAGGAAGGATGAAACAAACTATATCAGTTTGTCGGACACATCATCTTTCTTATACAGAACACAAGCCGAATGTTGAATCACGGCATAACTGACTCGTCACGTGACGCTGGAGAATACGCGGTGCAATGTGCAATTTGTCAACAGCTCATCTAATTTGTTCCAAACATGTTCCGTAATAATTAACCTTAAGCAGCTATGCTTCTTCGTTTTGGCAAAACAAATGGATTCAAAGCTCCTTACTCGAAGGACAAAGTGTAAGCTCTATAAAATACTGATCCTGCCAGTTCTTCTCTATGGTGCTAAGTACTGGACGATAAGCTGGAAAGTTGAGCAGATACTAAACTCGTCTGGGAGATCTTTTCTTTCTCTGAGCTTCCCAACTGAACTTCTAAGTGTTAGAATTTTATGCAGCGCATCACAACTTAAACCCTTCATCACAGTACTTTAGAATGCTAATTTTTTTTCAAATTTCGTAAGTATTTTTAAATAAAACACAATGAAAAATTACAACTTCTCTTATTACATCATAATCTTCTCAGCAGGATTTCATAGAAAACACGCCAAACTCCCTCAGATTTCATAATTTTTGTTAACCACCTCTTATGGTAACCACACGTCCCAAGGGTTATTGCCATCTCTAAACAATATTTTATTAACATAATCCTAACATTCTATGCAAAATAATTGAAAGGGTAGATCCTACCACGGGATATGTGATAGTAAACAGAGCGCACGCGCGAATAAGTATTCGTTTGCATGTTTACCTCTTTTAAAGTGATTACTCTCATTGGCATGTAGCTATGTCTATGTACCTGCCCAGCAGGGGGACATAAACAAAATCGTCGGATGTGGTGACAAAATTTTCCTAAAATCTATTCACCTAGGATTATCTTGAAGGTTTATTAATATTTAAAGATTTTTTAATTAGGTATTGGACTAGGACCTCCTCTGCAGCTATGACAAAAAGGTGTTCAAATGAAACAGAAATCCGGAAGTGCCTCTGTTTGGATAACTTTTTCTTATTCATAAATAAAAATTGAACTCAAACAAGCAGTTTGAATCGACATGTAAACAAAAACGTCACAATCTTGGAAGATGGAAAAAAGGTGCAATATTTGAAATATTTAGGTATGTGTGTAAAACTCTTCAGAAATGCAATGCAAACAAAATTATATTCAGAAGAGTAGCCCGCAGGTAATTTCTGCAGATAACCCTCCTAAAAATGTACTCGCATCATATTCGCCTTAGGGTAATGGAATTATTGCACAAACATCTTGCGAAATTCTCGTCTGACATCCTTCTGTTGCGTATGCGCGTATTATGTGCGTTTTCGACTAGATTTTTGTTTCAATGGGCTCTTTTGCTGTGTACGTCTGGGTGCACTCTTTCCTTCCTGATTATTGCCTAAAACATCCTCTGTAAACCACAAAAGCAATTGGCATTCATTGCCAAATTTCATATCACGCCCTGTAAACTAAGTAAACTCGAGAAATCCTTTCTTTCGGTAGATTCATAGACTTTTACTTTTGTCCAATAATAATGGGTTGTTTGAAGTTTTTTTTTGTTGGGACACCAAAGGAAGTGGAGTTAAGGAGTGTTGTTTTTTTAATACTGGCAGATTGTTTGGCATTTATACAAACAACACAGATATACATATTTAACCGGATGAGATGTGTTGAATGAGTTCTCTAATTAAAAACCGGAAGGAGGCATTTTTTGTTCCTATAGCAAATTTAGTGGTAAACTATTAGACGATGCGAGCGATACAATGAAGTCTTCGCCTAGTTGATAAAAGTACAACTTGCACATTGCTAGTAGATGGAAATATACCCTATTGGACAAATAAAAGTTAACTAAAATACTATTATTTTTTGTGGTTAATTTAATCACTATTCAAATCCAGAGAGTCTCATTGAAGTTTAGTTGAAATTTGGAGTATTAAATCCTACCATTTGGTAAGTCTGCATAGCAGAAAACTTTGTTTGAAAGTAAGCAATTCGCAATTGATCAGGATTTTCTCAATAAGTGAGAAAAGAGAGAGATGGCTGTCTCTCCATCTCCTAAAAGATGTTGATGAGCGATCAGAATGGGGGATAAATATGTTCCCTTGTGGAAAACATCATCAGGCCGAAAGCGAGATGACTATTGAAATAGGAACAGAGCGTACCATGGTCCAGAGGCGACTCATCATTCTGGGAACTCCATCCTGAGCTTCATCGTGATTTTCTGTTACAAGCATTCCCAGTTTGGTATCGACGCCCACTTTAGAGGGTGGAATCGAAGGCAAATTGGCCTACTATGGAATGTGCATAATGTATGAAATTCTGAAAAACACTTTGAAATTCCCTTCCTCAAGAGAATTTAAAAAAATGCTAAATCGTTGCGATTAAAAGCCTTTTCCACTTAGCCTTTTTAGTAATTTTTATTATCTAGACTCAGCAGGTGCTTTTTAAACTAATTTAAATTAAGTGTTGCTCTTAATGATTTTCTGTTAACGGTATTTCTGACTTATTGTACACTGACTGAATTTTAGCGTTCTTATAACATATGCCTAAGTTTTCGTAGATCTTCTTTACCACTAAAGGGCCGTCATGTTAATATCGCACTTGATCCCAAAAAAGAAGTTAAACTTAAAGCGTTCCTCAAGTACGAACCGTCTTAAATTTACTGACTTGGTATATGTATATTTAGCAAATTCAGTCAGAATCAAACTTCAAAGCATATAACAGCTCTGAAAATTATAATGAACTACTCAGATGGAATGTGATAGTTTTTAAGGATAAGTTAAATTTTTGGCAAACGGTAAAAATTGGTTTAGCAATGTATCTGGTGCTGCTAATTCAAAATTGACTGTACACGATTTATTCCTTAAGTTTATAAGAAAACAAAAGCCAGGAACGCTCGAAATTCTGGGTTGTATCAGAAAAAATGTCTATCCCGCATATAGGCATGATTAGTAGAGTTAATGCTTTAACAGTGGATAGCTCGCATCCGTAAATTCAGTTAGGTTGTGTTGAAGTGGTAGTCCGATGAAACTGCGATACAAATAGACTTATGAACGGTCGTTGGGATACCACGTAGATCTCTAAATTCTGCATACTCGTAGAAACATTTTGAACTACTTATGAAGCTTGGGAGATATTTTAGGCCAAATATAACCGCCATTAAATATCTCTTTCTGTAGAAGGGAGAAAGTGGAGGGTAGTCTCTTCTTCCTCCTAATCCTAATAAAATTTGCAATATGTATTTTTTTCACTTCTAAATTGTAAAGTGTATTCTGGTAAGTTTTTGCCGGAGAACATAAAGCAATTTGTTGAAAAATATGGCGCCTCTACCTCCTTCTGACAGCACGAAGAAGAACAATTTCCCTAGTGTTATCGTTGGACAGCATTCCGCTCTTTCTTAATAAATTAAACGCGTATATAGTATAAAGCCAGCAGTAAATCCGCAGTTTAAAAAATAAACAAAAGCATTTAATTTTTTTTTTTGGTTTTATTTTTTTCTATAACAATTCATTCATAAAAAAAACTTCTTAGTTAAATATTTCTTATGTACAAATAATTTAAATAAATTAACTTACACAATAAAAAAAAACTTAACCTAATAAGCGTGCTTTTCCCTCCTTAAAACTAAACAAATTTTACGTAGACATTTGCCCCATTAAACGTATATTGATGGCAAAGCCAATCCGATTTCAAAATAGTTCCTGCAGTCAGTCTCAGTTCTCATTTTCTTCACGGGATTTTGTATTGAAGTCTCACACACAATAATATCGTCAACCGCTTCCACCCGAAGGAAACTCAAATCGCTTGCAGGATCGTCCGCCGGAGTATAGGATGGCGAAAGAATCATATCGATATTCTCAATGGTATTCTTGGTCAGTGTCCTTCGCCGGAGATTGAAACTTTTGCGCGGTTTTTTCTTCTTATCCTTTCGGGCGCTTTCCAGAATAGCATCAATGAGTTTGTCCAAAGTTTGGTCGCCCATTTGACTAGAGCTAATGGTTGTTGTGTTAACCTTGCAAGGATTCGTATTCTCTATTTCGGCGAAATCCGAGTCCAGCTTTCGCTTGTTGGGCAGAGATATCTGGCTAACTGGGAATTTTGGTGGTAGTTCTTCAAGTGATGTAATATATCGAGGATTTCCAATATACTTGTCGGGAAGAAGTCCACGCAATGCCAGCATTTGTCCAAATGGCAGGGTGTTGGGCGAGTACTCTTCTTCGAACTTCGGTAATGTGGATGCATACTCTCTGGGGATAATTCGTTGAGGACTATTTGTATTCAGTTCTGGTGTAACGTTCAGGATATCAGCAAGAGGGGCCAAAACTAAAGGACTGCAGCGCAGTTTTTGTGTCGTAGGCGGTCCCATTGGTGTGGAAGTGACAATGTTCTCTTTGTTGGCAATTGCTGCACGGCGCTTACGTCTCGGTGTCCTTAGAGGAGTGCTATTTCCTGAGGAGATCGACTCCGAAAATTTCTGTTGTGCGGCGGTCCACTTCAACATATTTTGTTTTCACTAACGAACTGCTCTCGACTACCAACGATACTCAACTGACGAGTTTTCCAGTCACGTCCGTACTTATAGGGAGATTTTTTCCTGGCTGACAGTGTGTCAGTGTTAGGGGATGATATTTGGATTTTTAGAGTTCCGTTTTCCTGTGCATTGAAAGGAGGAAAGTAGTTGTGTGTGTCTCTTTTCTACAAGTTGTCCTTTTGCTGTAGAAATTTGTTCCTGTGTTTTTCTATCGCAATGTCAGGCAGCGGGAAAACACGGAAGTTAGGTTAAGGTAGAGAAACAGGGACATAATGAAGCCTTTTTTTTTATATGACTGGAGCTGTTTTAGTGATAAAATCTGATTGATCATATCAAATTAGGAAATAGTCCGTTTTGATACGAGGGTGTGCATTTTTTTTAAAACATTCGATTAATACCTACTAGAAAGAGGGTTGAATTTATGAGAACATTTTATATGCAACAGGACATTTTGCTTCTATTATGGTCGCATTTTGGTAAAAAAGCCTTTGTTGCGGGTAGTGTAGTATTTCTGATTTTAATCACTTGATGTGACAGGTTGTGGATGTAATTAGTGGACAGCCCAGAAGTAACAAAAGACATGAATCCTATATTACTTAAGGTGGCCGTTGTGCAATTAAAATAATTTTAATTAATGAAAGCGACACTGTGAGAATAACAGTGCTGCAGCAGAACTCCCAAAAAATCGATTTTTGAATTTTTTGTCTTGTTTACTGTTAAACCTATATGTTGCAGTGGAGCGTGCAAAAAATGTTCTAATGCAAACATCATCTTCATTTGACATTTTGAGGTCAAATTCCACGTCCGGAATTTATAACTTTGTCGTCAATGGAGATGATAAAATCGATTTTAGATATATACAATAAGACTAGGTTTTTTTTATAGCTTCAAGGATTCTCCAAGTCCTTCTTCTTTTCTTCGACGAGCAGGTATTTCCGTCATACATATGCGTACCTTGTATAGGAACTTGTCTTAAAACAAAGAAACTTCTTTGAGTTATCATAAATGAAACATCAACGTCAGTGTCTTTATCATTTAAAATTTTAAGGATCTTTATATTGGGAATATTCGTTAGCTCTCCTTTTATGAAAATTGATTAGCTATGTGAGTGCAGTGTTTCAGAGGTTAGTGTGTTGGAGGACTAAGTGGGTCTGAACTGAACTAAACGGTCATGAGAAGCTTGTACCTTTCAGAATTGGCCTTAAACTGTCTTTCATTCTTGTTAAAATTATATCTTCGCACACACAATGACCGAAGAAGCTAGGTTGTAGGTCCTGTGCGGGCCGTTTACGCTTAATTTTTTTTTTATTAGCCAACTGGTTGCAGCAACGAAATAACAACAAATCTCTAAGGTGCATTAAGCCTTGCAGTAAAGTCAGAGGATAATTATTTCCCAATTAATATCATATCATCGTCGGCAAATTAAGAAGAAAACGAAAAAAAAGAAGAGGACCGTTTAAAGATTAATTGGCAGGGCCGCAAAAGAATGCATGCATTGAAGTTATAGCGGGGTTTCCAATAAGGAAATTTGACAATTTTTTTTATTAGCTCTGAGCTCCTCAAACGAAGCAGGTTGGCATAGACTAATGATTTAACGTAGCCCTATAATAAAACAGCGTAAATCACAAGATCAAGGTGGCCAATCAAAACAACCAATTTTCAATATATGCAATTTAATTCATCGAATTTTGTTTTCAATAAGACGATTGTTACACCCGCTGTGTGGCTTGTGGCTTGTAGTAGCGTCTTGTTGAAACCACATATCAATAATGTTCTATGCAATTGGCCAAAGAAATAACGTTGTAACATGTCTCTGTAGCGATCTAAATTAACTGTACCGTGACGGTCATTTTCATCAAAGAAAAAAGGACTGTTTAAATATGTTTCCTAGACTATGAGTTGCTTGTATACTGGGATAAGAATTGGCAGCAAAAATTGGCGTTATCGCTCTTGAAATTTTCGTCACCGACTCGGAATTTTGGTAATACGTTTTAATCATTTTTAAACGTTCTTGTCAGTTGTGCTTCATATGCCAGTTGCAATAAAAAGCTTATTCAATGCTAATCACGATTAAAGCAATATATACAATACCTAGATAAACTTATATTAATTTAATTGTTTGAAGTCACTAAATGCGTTCAATTTAATAAAATCATTTAATGTGCTTGAAGTTTTACAATATGCACTACATTGTTTTAAGCATTTTTAAAAGAATATCAACTTTTTAGATCCAGATTTTAATTGATTAATTGTTTTCAGTCAAGTTGTAGTGATATTAAGCATAAACGGCCCATGCGGCCTAGCTTCTTCAGCAATTATTTGTGCGAAGATATTTATTTTTGACACGAGTTGAGGAACCTACGGTTTAATACCGATTCAGAAAAGAAATTTTATTTTCAAGAAGTTTCTCATGACAGTTTTTACTCTTGAATGTTTTTCAGACGTGGGGCAGCTTTAAGGTGGCACTGGCCGGGATTTGAACCAGCACTTAACCACTAAGCCACTGCACCCACCTTTTTATTGAATTTGTTTATTTGATTTTTATGATAGAATTAAAACTGTTTCGGAACATTGAAAATAATTTAATAAATCTGTTTTTTGACCAGAACTGTTTTAAGAATAATATAAGCGCTTAATGAATGGGGCTATGTATGGCGCGAAAGTATAAGCCGCCTCTTCGAAAGTCACGGTCTCCAATTAAAGGCAAGTGTTCGTGGACTCAAAGGGAAAAACCTATAAATGATGAAAATGGAAAATTAACTTAATACTTTGTCATATTTACAGAATTTAAATTTAGGATAGAATCAGCTAACGTGGTGTTTTATTTAACCTACTACACCCATTGCATTCCGGGAGGGTCTCTCTTTTTCCCACAAATACTGTCATCGAACTATACCATTGAATAATTTCTGCAATGATTTACACCACAAAAATAGTACAAAAGACGCGCTCCAAATCGATCCGCACTATACAAATAAATACACATAAATCGCAAAATTGTAAACGTGTTAACAACCCTTTTCTAATCCATTCGGCACATGTCCTTTATTCACTCCATTGAAATTGAGAAATAAATCAAAACTAAATCCACATACTTGATATAATTTCCGATTTTTTCACATTTTTAAGGGAAAACTATAGAAACCTAGTAAAAATTTGAAAGTAAAACGATTTCAATTTGTTGCGGTGTGTTTTGCAAAAAAAAAAACAACAAAAAACAAGAGAACAATAAAAAAGGGTGTGAAGCAAAAAAAAGGCCCATAATTCATTTTCGATTGATTTTAAATTTCTACCGCATGGTAAAAAGAGCCATGCTTTCTTGTAGCAATTATTTCCGAGCTATTTAACCCAAAACATCAAAATCAAGAATGACAACAATCACCAAGAGAAGGATAAATCCGAATTTGAATACAACTAACACCCAATTAGGAAGATCCTTAACGATCTTGAGAACAAAATTAAATCTCTTATGACAACCGCAGTGAGTTGTTTTTATCGTCCATCGATGGATAAGGATCGGATCATTCCTGTGGTGTCAATGATGATTTGCATAATTCTACACTCGAAGTTGCATCAATTTTACACTTATTTTCCAAAGGCATAAAAAGGATCAGCATCCAACAGGAAAGGATAGAAGGAAAAAGATTGCAAAAACGAGAAACAAGAGCACTAATGAAGGATATTCTCATAGCGATGGGCATTGTGTCCCTGTCAATTTGGTCCGAGAGTTACGACATCCTTTAAAAAAAATGTTCATTTAAACGAAGAGTACTTTTCTTCAATTGGAAACTCATAAATTTTCATTTAGTGTACTATGTAGTCCGACAGATCTATTTTACTTGTCTGTTTTCGATGTGTTCTTACGTCGAAAGAATATCTTCTTCCGTTTTCTGTCTATTTTTGCGCAATTGTTTGATTGCAACACTGTTTTGGGCGAGCATCCTTCCGTTCCTTTATTTAATATTGAACAAAACTTGAACGTTTGTTGTGGAACACACAAGAGGCACTTTTGCTCATTTCAATCTTATTGTTTAAATG
This sequence comes from Ferdinandea cuprea, assembly GCA_963576555.1. Classification (NCBI taxonomy): domain Eukaryota; kingdom Metazoa; phylum Arthropoda; class Insecta; order Diptera; family Syrphidae; genus Ferdinandea; species Ferdinandea cuprea. The sequence goes on along the minus strand of OY754958.1, from coordinate 80,330,804 downwards.
ATTTACAGTGTGCCGTCTTATATGTTTGTTACGAATGTCAGATGCTTTAGGCACTTTTTTTATTTGAAAAATGCTGCTATAGTTGGAAGTAATATATAGATCGTCGCGTCAGTACTTATATCTCAGAACTGTTTTTTAAGCTTCATTTTATATTAAAGTAAATTCTCTTCTAAAGGGCTTTTCAGTCCCTCGCAAATAGGGACATAGCAAATCTCATATTTTAAATTTTGTTTTTGTGTAAAATAGAAATTGTCAAGTTGGCCCAGTGCATGTGTTCTTGGCTGACGAGATCGCTGGTCTATAATCGATTTCCGATTGGAAAAGTGTTGTTTTTTCGAATTTAATGACCATCACAAAAGGAACCTAAGTATTGGCAAAAGAAAGCCGTAAAACTGCTGTAATTTAAGAATCTATGGCTGTAGCTATGAATCATCTTCTTAACAACCAGAGTGGACTGCTCCGCTACTTTATTTGGTATATTCCGAAAAAAACAACTAGGCACCGAAACATGACAAAGCTAATCAACTTCTTTAAACTGCAAATGTGCGTCCGAAAATACTCTATCCTCCCTGATGCCGTTAACTAAAGACAGAAGTGTAGACCTCATTGAGAACATTCGCCAATTTATTTTTGTGTAACAAATGCGTTTACCTAAAGGAAAGAAAATGTTTTTTTTTTGTCGGAAGCAACATCCGGTTAAGCTCTCTGACTTAGAAACTGGTCTTTGGTACTTAATTTTAGAAATTTAAACGACTTTTCAGACAACCTAACGTAACACTTCAGTATTAAGGAGGTTAGATGTTGCGTATCACCAGGACAGCCTGGACCGTCTTTCGAGCAAAAGCAGAACATTCACAGAGAAATAATTTAAAACATAATGAACTCGATTATGGAGACTTCTAAAAGATGTATGAACAATTCCAAAAATTTCACTTACATTTTAAAGCTAGTTTTGAAGCAAAAAAGTTCTTCACCGCTTTTTTAGTATTGTGTAAGTGGTGTGATTTTTGCGATATTCAATGAATTTTACGACTTAAGGTTCGCTATTATGGAATACTTTTGGATGGAAATTCTAGTTACCACAACCATAGTAGAATTGCTTCACGGTAACAAAATATTTGAATGCCCGAAGTCACTGTTCTAAAAATAAAATTTCTTCATCCATTTCTTCTTCAAACGAAACCATTTTCTATTTAACCAGCTATCCATATACATAATTCAATTTTTCCAATCATTGTCTATATTCCTTTTCAATGAAAATCACATTCAGAGTTATGAATATGAATTATGTTTGCATATCCCAACCCGCGTTTTGCCGAAAGATTCCATGCCAGCAACCACACACACCCCAGCCCAAGAGGTCATTCAATCTGCCCAAACACGTAATAACACGAGCTGTTATCCTTTTGTAGAATAATATCAAACAATATCCGAGTCCGAAACAATGATCCCAAGAAGGTACAAAGAAAGGAAAGGATAACAAGCATCTTGCTTGAGAAATATCACATCTGCTGCTCCAGATTTTGGCAAAACTAAATTTGTCCTTTATTCTTCTCAGAATTTGTCCTTTTGCAATCTTACCGCATTTGCTCACTACTTTCACGCTAATCATGAACGTAACTAAAATGAAAAACCTACAAAAACCTCTTATTAGTTACACTGGACAATGCTGGACACTCATCTTCCAAATCTGCACCCGGTGTCTCGCGCAGTTCGTCCTGTGGGGGGAAATATACATCTACAATTTTGCTTCTGCCTACGAATTTCACGCTTCTTTTGATTTAGAGTTCACCACGGATGTGAAGATCATTGTTCTTCTATTTTCCCCCGAATAAATTTTGCTTGGAATAAAAATCGGATATTTTTCGATGAAGTCTTAAATATTTTACCAAATTTCCAGGATTAATCCAACATTATGGGAACTTATCTCATTTTCTGGATGAATAAGTATTGGCGTAGAAAGTATGCTTGCTTCTGAATGCATGCGGAAATACTACGCTTTAGATGGGAGGGGAGGATTAATGCACAGAGGGTGTTAACGCATTCATACATATGTGTACGCATTGGCAAATCTTGTTACTAGATGCGTTTGATGACTAAAGCTAGTAAGCTATAATTAAGGGATTACCTAAGTACTATTGCATCAGTGGGCTTTAATCGAAAACTGTAATTTGCTTGTCATGTTAAAAGGATGTAGTTTTGAAAACAGTGTAAAGGTGCATCAAACATATTTAATGAGATTAATAGATAATATTGGGCCTCTTGGGACAAATGACAGCCCTTTTTTTTCAGTGGACTGGACAGTAAAAGAAAAGCAGATCTTCAGTCAACAGAAATTTTAGTACTAATTTTAAATACAGAGTGGCCAAAAATAACTTAGCAGTTACGGTTTATCTTTACCGGTGAACGGAAAAACTTCTGTTAAATTAAAAAAGCAACAACTGACAATTGGCATTGCCCCATTTAAACCAAAGTTCTTTTTTGTTTTTGTTACGATAGTTTGTTATTATTAAATAAAATGTTTTTGTTTGTAATAGATGACAGTTGACAGGTGACAAATGATATATTTGGCAGATAAAGCCAGCTATGGCCAAAATAATAGAAACAACTCTTTTTCAGTACCTAATTTTGTTAGGTTAGGGCTTTCAGTGACAAAAATATGCTTAAGTAAATAGATATTCCTAGTGTTGCTTTGGGGTTTATTGACATAGACCTGTGAACCAAGAAAACACCGCGATGAAAAGTATAACGGGGTTAAATCGCGGCGTAGGCACATAAGTCCGCGGGACATAAGTACCAACTTTTTCGTTTGGGACTTTTGGGACTTTTCAATGAAGAGCACGCAACAAGAATGTACAGCCAGTCAAACAAAAAGCCCGGAATAAGACATCATAAGTTATGTGGTCTTATTTCAATGACTCGCCGAAATTAGGCCCGCCGGAATTTATTTCTTTTTTAAAATTCTTAAAGATTTTGTGATGGTAATGTAATATGGGGGCATAGTGACCCCCTTTCAATCCCCCTGTTTAGTTACACTGTTACATTTGGAGTAGGTGCTTTTCGACGATTCTTAGAAATTGGAATAACTTTCAATGATAAAAGCGGTCTCATTTCTATGTTGATGTGGAAATAATACCATACTTCTTTTTTTATCTATATATTATATATGTATATATATTAGAAAATATATAAAAATTTTGGAATTATGTCCCAGAATGAAATTGGAAGGAATTTGGGAATTATGTCACTGCGCCTAAATCGCACGATCTCACATCGGCTCCGCGTGAGATAACCGTGTTCGGAAATCGCTCATGCAAAATGCCCTCCTATTGAAACCACATGTAGTCGGTATCCATATCATCCAAATGGGGCCCAAAGGAATTGGTTATTATCGACCGATAGCGCACTCCCATGACGGTCATGGCCGTCATTCTCAAAGAAGTGTGGTTCGATGATGCCGCCAGTCCAAAAGTCACACCAAATAGTGACTTTCTCTGGATGGATCTCGTGTGGATTTTTGTCGTTCTAATTCAGAAAATTTTGCTTGTGGACAAACCCATTCATCGAGAGATTTTGGCGCGAAGCGCGCCAAATGTTGTTCGATCAGAAGACCCACTTTCATAAAACCATTTAATCATTTGCACATGTTGTTGAACACTGTAATTATCCATGTTGATTTGTCATGATAGCCATTTTTTAAGAATATTTTAGATAATTAAGCCTTCTGCCAGTCGTTGATTGTAGGTTTTTAAAAAAACTAACACTGACAGTAAGCCTGTTTTCGAAGGAAATATTAAATTGATTTGTATGACAACAGATGCTATTTCTGTTGTGATCTGGTAACCTGCCACCATTGGCCCAAATATAAAACATAAGAGTGTCTATTTTTACTTTTTGGAGCGTTGTTAAAAAAAAAAAGAAACATTTTTAATTATAATTTAATGGCCACGCCCACTTTTTGGGGCATTTTTTTCAAAACACATTATATTTTTTTGTTGAATTCATGGAATAAAATGCTATCCATCATGTTCTTAACGCCTTTTTTATATAGGGATATTGATAGAGTATCATACTGGTTTGCCCAAGCGGACTATAGTCTTTCCTTATTTTTTTTTCTTGTCGCTTGTCTGTCGAGTTTTTTTTTTCAATTGATTATCATACATAATTTTTGGAGCTAACTCATCGTTTGCTTCTATTAGTTTTGTAAATAAATTCTTTAAAACAATATTTAATGCAACAAGTAAAAGGCATTTCAACAATTAAGGATTTTCTTTTTCTCGATGTTTTATTTATATAGCTGATTCCTAGTCCGATATATTCAATATATAAAATAATGTTTGCATTAAAAATTAAAGCCCCACAATATAACGGTTCGAAAGTATTATTTTGCATGCTAAAATGTAAACAATTCGAGTATTATACCGCGATTCTTCACACTTTTTTGTTTTTACTTTATCATCTTGCTGGTTTTTCGCATATACATGTGTAGTACATAAGAACTAAATTATCTTGCTGCTATCATCTGTTTAGATTTTTTTTCTTCGTTTAGAACCAGTATTGGTCCTTTGCGATACCACAGGGATCTGGGATAAAACTTCACTGTACTCGTTGAAACAATCGGAGCTTTTGACGAAGCGAAGTAGACATTTAATGTCAATGTTTGTGAGATCATATGTGTTTTCAAAGAAGAAGGCTCCGAGATGGACCTTCCTTTTCCTAGAGAGAAGTATAGATCGTTCCCCTCCTCTTGGTCCATACAACTTCTGCAAAAGTCGTTTGAGAATGCACCAAGTGTTGTTACCTATAAGATGTTTCTAATGTTCCGTCTGCTAAGAGAGATCAAATTTTTAGAGCATTTCAGATCGCCAGCAACCCTATTCCTCTATAATCAGTCGTTAATTCGGCCATAAAATTACGGCATAAAAAAGAGTTCCGATCCAACAGACGTTGTCGTGGTAGTTTGATAACGAATCAAATGATATTACAATTACCTCACCTTAAACGAAATAGTTTAACGTCTTAAATTTCTCTTACTAAAGTGTTTTTGTCTAAATACTAGGCGTTTATTTTTGAATGGCATCAAAATAGGGATCATATCGCAAATATCCACAAATATAAATGTCTAAAAGGCAAAATTGATCATTGATTATTTTATTCTAATTTAATGTAAAGTATTGAAATGAATCAGCTTTCAGCTTTCAAAAAAAAAAAAAAATTTGGATTCAAATTTAATCTCGGTCGAAATTATTTAAAACAAAAAGTGCTATAGCTCTTTAAAAAAACATCCCCTCTATTTTCATACTTTCTGTTTTATCACCGGCATAATAACTTACCGCGCTAGTTTGTTACTAAAGGCACTATACGATTGACCAGTTACCTGTGACTTGACAACTTTAGAGACTTTTAAAAAACACCTCGATTAGCTTATTCTTGTTTTGCACAATTTTTTATTTTAAATTCACTAACTTACAGGTTTTCTTTAAAAGGCTTCCATATAATTATCGACATCAAATAAACGTACCTTTCGAAGTGATAAAGATCCAGCACTTCCTTCAAGCTGAAAGAAAATGTTCTTAGAAAATAATTACCCTACGTATCTGCCTATAATATTCAAAATTTTATTTAATTACATTTCTCATTAAAAACGCAACCACTCTGCAGGACTTGGTGTCATCAAGCGGCAAAACGATGATTCTTCCCCACCGAGCACAGGTATAATAATTACACTCTCCTTTCGATGAAATCCTCAACATTTTACGCAATTGCTCACCATCACCATCAGCATCGCTTTACTTCCGCGAAGATTGGCCAAGCATGACAGGGGACGCAATTTTATTGTCCTTGAATGGAGGAAATAAAAATGCTTCCCTCAAATATTGTGGGAACCATCAAAACCTCAGAAAGATCGAGAGTTAATTGTGCTGTTATCCTTGAGTGATAGCGCCCCAGGAAGAAGCAATGTTGTTCTTTCTCAAGGAAGTTGACAAAAATTGGTTTCCTTTAGAATTCGCTTAATTCTCAAGAGCAGCGCGCCTTCGTTCGGTGTAATTGACGAACAAGAATGCCTCTGGAAGGGTTAACCTGATTTGGATGATAAGCGATGCGTTAAGTTTGCGAAATTTTGATTGCAATACAGGATTCCTTTTTGCATTGTCATCGGAGATATCCTAAAGGTCATTAATAGCCTGAAGCGAAGGAATGAAATTGTATCTAATGCTGCTTTCATTAGAAAACGGGTTTCAATTCGTATAGGTAGATCTGTTATGTTACTAACTGAGGACATGTGTCGTTTTAGCGCATCGGTGTTGAACTCAATTAAGGCAAATGCGTTTTTAATTTCTAAGCCTTATCGATAATGGGAAGCGTATCGCACCACCTAAAATTAAAATGGATCGCGTAGCTATCACGTTTATTTTTTTTTTTAAATTTTGGGTTGAATGCTGACATATGGTCAAGGGAGGAGTAAATATGTCATCCTTGTTATGTTTTCCGAAGCGAACTAGTATATAATTTGTTTATTCTGTTTTGTGATCTATGATTATGCGACTAATTGTGTAATTGCTTCATTTTGTCGTATCATTGCAACGTTCAGTGTCTTCATTAGTTTTGTAAGTGCATTTTGATTGCATATGCAGTTGATTTATTATCTATTTGCGTGTTGTTAAAACGACCTAACGTTTCGATCTATATACGGCGGATTTATCTGTTTGGATATTCCGCCATCGACAATGTTGTTAATTTAGAAAACGAATACAATAAGAAACGGCTTGGTGAATAAGCGAATTGCTTTCAATGGTTTCAGTTATTCCTGCATGATGTAAGTGCGCAAAAAAGTTAAATCACTTTTTCACAAAATTCGGAATTAGGAACCCGCCATATAAAGCTTCGGGTGATGCATGCTTCTTTGATGTCGATGAAAGTTTTCGCTTTAATAGACTATGTGTGAGGATTTAGGTAGCAATAGTTTGCACATCAGCACCCGCTAAGAACGGCTTTTGAGGTCATCGACAAGAAAGGAAATCATGTTCATCCACTGGAAGCCCCAGTCAAATTGTCAAATCTGTCTTCACTAGATAACAATTTTGTCTGAAGAATCAGAATGAAAACCAGACCATCAGCAAGATGAAGGTTGCTGCAGGAACGAGCGTGCCAGTTTCTAATGTTTAACTGATTTGATTTAAGGAAACACACGCCGACGACTTGTTTTAGGGTTATCTGTTAAATTTCTGTTGAAATGAACACGGGAACAAATTGTGTAATTGTGCAATTGTTCAGATTGCATCGAAAAATCTAAAAATTTGTTAACATTTTTCCGTTTTGTGTTTCACGTCGTAAAATTTATAAAACAAATATCAAAAGTTTCTAACAATTTTTTTTTAACAATTGTAATTTAAGAAATTTGCATTTTGGTGAAATAATGGATGTAATAATGTAACTACTTAAAACAAATTTTAAAAATAAAAGAAAAGGCTACAGTCCGTTTGGGGCGAACAGTATGTTACCCTGTCCATATCCCTCTATTCCCCAACGAAAAAAGCATTAAGAAGGTGATGGATTTCATTTTATTTAATGCTATGAAATTTATAAAAAACAAATATTTTTTGAAAAAAGGTGTGGGCGTGGCCAAAAACTTTTATGGGCGATATATTGGAAAAAATATTGGCTAAATATCTTGTTTAACATTTTTTTTCTATGAACTATGAACTGAAAAACGCCCACAAAAAGTAGGCGTGGCAAAAAATCGTATATGACATAATATATAATATAATATAAAGGAGCCTGTGGGCGCCCAAACCTCTATTATTTTTTATCTTTGAATACGTGTGAGCCAAATTTGGTGGTAAAAAAAAAATGAGGTAAAAAAAAATAACAATTTAAAATTAGAGTTAAAATGGATAGCCAAAATAATAGATAAAATTATAAAATGCCATCTTAAAAAATTTAATAACGTATCTAACTTGTATTCAATTAAGTTAAATTTAGTCTGAAGCAGCGTCATCATCGCGTTTTTCACGGAAATGGTAAAAAAATGCTTGGTAAAGAAATTTAGCACTTTTCAATATGATAACTCGCTGTTTTTTTTTTAATTTGTTAGTTTTTCGTTAGGTCACCATAGTCTCTCTATATGGAATGAGTAAAAATTGTCTTAAAGGGCGCTGTATAATTCACATATCCAGCATATCTAGTAATGCATAGTTAATCCATGCCGGTATACATACCTTAATCGTATTCTGTTGGCATCGATTATAGTGTAAATATATGTAGCATCAATCCGTGCATCCGAAAACGTTACTTAAGCTGCCATTCTGTAAACGGGGACAACGTTACATTAGCTTGTAAAAATACTATTTTGATAGGGTAAGATATGCCTAATAAATCTTATATTATAAATAAGATATATTAGGTATACATTACACGCCCACTAGTGTCTATGACGGCAGTTAAAGACTGCCCACAAGGAGGGGTACTCTCCCCACTCATGTGGTCACTAGTCTAACCTGCTAGTTAGCATAAAGAGATTAGTCCATAGCGCCATTGGTTATACAGATGACCTGGCAATAATTATTACTGGTAAGCTTAGTGCAACCATCAGCAGAATTCAGAGGCTCTGCAGCTAAGGATGTTGTGACATTCACTAGAGAAGTCGCTCGTCTCTTAAGCAGACATTAACTGTCGGTAGTACCTTGAATTGGCAAACTGCTGCTGTGGTATACAAGATCATAATTTGGAAATTTCTGGAAACGTCTGGATGGTCTGACGAAATTGAGCAGACACGAGCGTAGGGAATGAATCACAAGGGAGACCATAACACCGGGTTATCCCCTACTAAAGGGTATCCACAGTGACCTAAGTGTGGCAAGGAGGAGATTGATCTTCCAAGTAAACACAATTAACCTAACCTTACCTTTTCTGTTATTAGGAAATACATGGAAGAACACATTTACAGGTATGGGATAAAGCAAAATTACTAGATATAACACGAAATCTACGAATAAATTAATGTGAATATAAATATGTACATGTACATGTATGTAATAATGAAATGTACATTTTCTTTTTCTTGTGGTCATTTGAAATTTTTCAAAATTTTTTCTTTTATTTGCATTTAATATTTCTAGATTGTAAACTATATATGAACTTTTTCAAAAAAAAAAAATTAATCGTCTTTAAAAATACAAATGAAAGCAATAGTTGGCAATTTTCAAGAAGTCTAAGTCCGAAAATTGTTAGAAATGATTTACATTTAAACGGTTTGCAAGCAAGGACGCAGTCACGTAATGATAGAGTTGATAAAGTGGCAAGGCAAGAAGAGAAGCATTCTTTAAGTTGAATCAAGAGGACAAAACAATTAAAAATGTCCTCTTAGCCGGTAATATCGGACTTCAACAAAACTAAAACAGCTTCGAAAATAAAATGTGGCGTGCACTCGACTCTCGTTTTATCACAGGTAAAAGGGGACTTCTATACAGAAAATTAAGAACTGCAACAAGGCCATATCCTATTTTGTAAGTATTATCATAACAAGCAGAGATACAAATGCAAACCAAATGCATGCAGTGACAGATATTTTCATGAGCACTCATTACTTGGAAGGCACTTCTTTAACTAGACTGACTAGAGCTTATGACAGAAATTGAGTGAACTTTTCCTTAAGTTGACATTAAGTTAATCCCAATATTAGTCTATTATTGTCGGTCCTTTAGGATTAGTTGATGGCTTTTTCTGTTTAACCATCAGAATAGGTCTGTTCGTACATAGTCTGGAATACGTACTCATTAAATGCATCTCATTATATGGGAAGGAAACAGTTAGGTATAAAGTGTCTTTAATAAATGGCGCTGAATCTTTGCTTTAGCTCGAATATACATACATATCTGCGATGGGAAGATTCATATTTCTTACCCCTAAGGCTAGTCGTTACTAATGATTTTCCAATTTGAAAGGATTATGTTTTGAATAATATGAATCCGTTTAATTTTATTACCCAAAACAAAATTTTTTTATACAGTTCCACACTGACAGGATTATCATATGTAGCTTGTCTTTTTTTTATAAAGTGTCAAAACATAACCAGAAATAAAGTAAGGATAACTAAATCCATCTAATTTGAATATAAAACCAATCACAGTGACATACATAAATAATCTAAGCGATAGTCGGGAAGAATTTTTCATCACCTGGGGTGAATGGAAAAAAATCTTACCGACCAAAATACTATTTGACGGTCTCAGCTAGCATGCATACCAAAAAAAGCAACCCGCAGGTAGATACGTATCGAGACAAAAAAAAAACACAAGGCTGAAGACAATGTAGCCTGTCAAAATAGACATGCGTCCCATCACTCAAACTGACATATTGGAAACAAATTTAATTTCAATACATCTATTTTTTTTAATGTAGTCTTCTTCTGATGGGACACTTTCTTTTCCTTGGAAGATAATTAGATTCTACACATATCCCTGTGTTTGTCATTGGCATAAGTTAACATCGGATTGTTTTGTTGGGTGAATCCTTTTTGTTCCGCCTTATTCAGCCGAAGACGTAAACCGTAAGAAATATGGATAGATCACAAAGACGAAAGATTGACAATTTTGATATGCAATGTCCTGTTGAAACGACCGGGTCCGTTATCTAGATAATTTTTCACACCATAACTAGGTAGGTATGAAATTATGTTTTGACACACAAATGACAGTCAGGCATCGATGAATCCTTTTATTCCTTATTTTGGGTTGTTACGAAGGTGATAATGTAGTTCATGTTATATTTTGTAAAGGACAATATGTAAGGTAAAAAAAAAAACAGCATGAAAGTACACGCAATTTTATGTAATCCTTGTAATCCTTTGCTATGGGTGTGACATGAGTTTACGTCAAGATCTTGAGAAACTATTTAGTGTGAAATTTCATCCGATTAAATGATGAAATTATGTCCCTAAAAATATTGACACATGTCATAAAGGTTGTTTATTAAGATGGGGTTAAGTATATTACATTTGATATTTTGTTTATATGTACGTATGTTTCATCAAGCCAAACAACCAATGCATGTATATTATGAGAGGCTAAGGGCAAGCATTGTCGTTAAGATAAATCAAACTAGTTAAAGTGATGATGAATCCCATGTTTTGCAAATGGAAGCAGATTTTCTTCTTCTAATTAGGATTTCTCGGATAAAATGAATGAATTAAAAAGTGTTATTTACATTTGTAGGATCGAAGAGTTCTTAGAACTGCCACTTCTTCGCTATTTTTATACAATTCGTGCTTCATTTATTGATTTTTTTTTAAATTATTTGTTCCGCGTCTTTATTTAACCGCTTTACAATATAGGTCAGGTACAATTCATGCCATCAGCCAAAACTGTCATGATAACAAAACAAGGGCGACTTTTCTTTTGGTTTTCTGCAAGGGAAGATGTGTGTCGATGCTACTAAAATTTTTCTGTTTCAAATTCGTTGAATTCGGCCTCATTCAGAACTAAACCCTATGTTTGATATATATTTTTAAATATTTGCGATTCACAGTAGATACTATTCAAACTGCTAAGTCATCACTCATGATGGTCACTTATGACTTATTTTACTGACTTGAAGCGACATTAAATTAATTTAATTAATTAAAAGTCCAAAGGTATGATCTACAAAACAATCTTATATAAACTTCAACAACCGGGTATATGCTCTCTAAAGCACCACACTTACCTACCTATTCTTTTGATTATAGTTTTGTTCAGTTCATTTCACAGCTTACTGTGCAATAAAACAACTAAAAAACTGCTTATACCTATTCTACTTTCCACTTATACATTTTATTTTCCATCCATAATAAGCCAAATTATATGCCTACAGTCTTATAAATTTTAATAAAACTCTAAACCACCAGTAGTTGAAAGAAGACGCTGTTGTGGGATTGACGCAGCCGGAAAAATTCCCAGACCTTGCGTACTATTGGTGCAACCTTCTTATTATGATGGATAACGACTGAAAGATACCCCACTTCCCTTAGAACTCCGGATACTCTTTCATAATGTAAAAAAACACATTTTCGCTTTAATGAGCTTTTAATTAGTCCATGTAAGATATGTATGTATCTTATATTCCAGTTCGTGAAACCCGTCAAAGTGACACTAACAAAATTGGCAAGTATGAATCTTCAAACTAAACCTTTGGGAATTATTTTTCAAAAGAAACACAAAGTGAGATAAAGTTCTCCTTTTAGATTCAAGTCACAATCTTAATGTAGAAAACGACAAATAAAAACCAGTCACCCACGTCACTCTACTATCAGCATTTCCCGAATATCCTTTCATTTGCATATCCTCTTGAGCTCATCTGGTGTCCTTTCAGAATTCTTTATCAGATTTGAACTCCAGGTTATCCCCTTTTCTGCTTCACTCACCAAATGATCATCAGCAGGACGCAGAAGTCATGCGGCTGCTTCAGTGTAGAATTTGTTGATTCTTTTGGTACGAGTGAGTATCTTTCTCAACCTCAATTTTATGATCATCATTTTTTTTTGACATAGAGAAGCTGCAAAGCAACCCAACTACAAATTCCGAACAATGGACAAGAGGTGCATTATCTGCACTACAGCACATAAGTTGTGGGCAGATGGCTCTAAATAGTGTATAACGACGATGCTATTGCGTAAATTATTTCCAGGTTTTGTTTGTTAAAGAAAACTCACTCAAGTATCGATCATCTAAACGATAGTGTCATAAAAGGTGATTATCCTCAAAAACTGTTGTACGAGTGTACATTCATAATTTCAAGCTGATAGACTTGATTTCATTTTCCTTGTGATTCCAGATAACGACTCTTAAGAGATACTTTATGAAGGTATGATCTACAAAACAATAGATCGCTAAATGTCATAAATAAGTTGACGGACAATTGACAATTCCTACAGTTTAGAATTTAGATCGTGATAGACTTTTGTCCTTTAATCGGCAGCAGTACGTGAAGATTTTGTATGATCTTCGCCTCGAACCATATAACAATGAAAATAGGATTTCTCAACCAATACCTAATCAGTAAGGATTTTATTTTTTCTAAAAGAGTTATACGTACTTTTGAGTGATCAAGTTCAATAAACGATCCTCGTATAAATATCAATAACTGTCAAATTGATGTAAGTTAGCGAAATTGTCCTTCGGGTGTGATGAGAGTTTTTTTTTTGCAAAACGAGTCATTTGATACTCTGCGAAGATCTCAAAGAAAGGATTTAATAACGACCTATCGATGTCATAGTTCTGTCTCTGAACCCTTCCTTTCAAAATAAAAATAAACTATGTTATTTATTAGAATTGCAAACCCTCTAGATGCGATCATAACATGCTTTTCTTTTTGAATTGCGATTACCCCATTCAAGCTGTCATATCTATTCAATTAACGCTGTGGCCGGATGCAATGAAGTGTGGAATTTGCGGAAGAAGACGTTGCTGTCACATGGGAGAGGGTAACAGCAAAAGTGATCGAGCTGTCATCGTTTTTGTTACTCTGTCTGCTGATAGGCTGAATGACACTTTCTCCCCATAATAAATTTGCAAAATAGGAGGCGCATTAACCTAATGAGTTCTGTAAACTGTTTATTTCTTTTTAGAAACTTTTATTCCGAGAGGTAACAGATACATGGTACTTTCTCCCCATAATAAATTTGCCAAAGAGGACGCACATTAACCAAATGAGTTATGTAAACTGTTTATTTCTTTTAGAAACTTCTCTTCTGAGAGGTAAAAGATATTTTCTGATTCTAGACATAAATTTTTGCACAGAAATGTATTGTACCCAACGCGATTTATTTGGAAATGAAGTTGATCTCTGATCAAGAAGCCCATGAAATATTATCCTTTTGTACAATTGCTTACTGACTCGAAAATTATAAGAAGAACATAAGGAAAAGCTACAATCCGCTTGGGGCGAACAGTATTATACCCCATTTAGATCCCTATATGCCCCCATAAATTTATATGGGGTAGATATAATACAAACAATATTATGGCTAAATATCTTGTTATACATCTTGTATCTTTTACAACATTTTGATAAAAAAAAACGACTACAAAAAGTAGACTTAGCAAAAAAACCTTATGTCACAAACTTATGAGGTGTCTACATATTTTGTAAATGTTTTAACCCTTCAAACTTGAGCCTTAAAACATTTTTTTTCCTAAATTGTGGGCCTGGCAGTGGGTGTATTAAACAAAATTTTACATTTAATTATTTTGGGACCTTAGGGAGAACCTAATTATGTGTTCCAAATTTCAGCTTCCTTGTAAGTTGTTTAGGAAAAACAATAACCCAGATCTACATATCTTTTGTAATATGAAACTTCATCAAACACAAGGTGGGGTAAGCCATCCAGTAGTCATCCCTCAACCAGTAGTCGGCCATTTCTTAAACGTTTTGCTTACGAATCACAAATTTGTTTCCTCAAACTCCTTCGAAAATAATAATGAAGTCGATTGCATATACACAGACTTTTCTAAGGCTTTTGACCAGTTATCCCATGAAATAATCGAATTTAAGCTCAGTGCTTAATAGTAGTTGATTGATGCACCTGATTTGCTGTCTTCAATTCACTTTAACATACTTGGAGGTGCTTATAACTTACGATGTGTGAATTTATTATTCAGTCTTTATTATAGGACAATTTATGACAGGAGCTATTAAGCTATTAGTCGCATGTAGAATTTATTATATAAATGATCATGTGATTGTTCTGCATGTTAGTAAACCGAAACTTGAAAATATTCTGCGTACTCATGTTCTATTGTCTTAGTTAATTTTGCGTCCGTTGAGTTCGGGTTAGCCCTTTATACTCAGCCCGAACGGCCGATTACTTGTATTTTTGCAAATTTCTCCAATAACATTACAATAGGGTATAAAAGTCGCTTCGGTAATTCTGAATTGTATAACACTCATTTCAGATCCATTTATTGCAATTTAGCCAGTAGTCGGCCTCCCTTAAAAGTTGTTAAGTACAGGAGACTGAGTTCTAGTAATTCTTGTCCCAGTAGTAGGAAAAATGATTTTAAATGAGAAGCCAAAAAAAACTGTTTTTAAAAAATTTATGTAACTTTTTGTTGGGTAAATAAAATCACATGAAATTTTCATTTTCTGTGCAATTCGGTCTACAAAATGTTATAAACGGAACTGTAGCTATGTCTTATAGTTCCGAAGTTATATTATTTAGAGTAGTTGTACCTAAAAATCAAAAATTTTCCTTTTAGGTACTTAGGGAAATTTCGCGACTTGTTGCTCGAAAAATATGATCGACTATTTATATATTAGTTAAGCCTTTAAGTTTATTTTCCGTTTGTAAAAAACACTTGAAACAATGGAGACATCTAAATAACCGAAATGTTTGAATATAACTGGAGCCATATCTTCTCTAGAATTAAGACAATTTTAAAAGATCATCGAAGAACAAAATGATAGCCCATATATTAACACGAAAAATGCAGTGATTTGGGGCTAAAAATATGCGACGGTTGTGCGCTATGGCTTCACATTAAAAGATTTTGTTGGAAGAATGTATGAGGAAGTCCAAAACCTTTCCTCTTTATCTTTTTACTGCAATACATAAAAGCATTTGATGTCCTATTAAAAATATAGGGGGTGACTACTGGTTCTAAAACGGTTGACTACTGGATTTTTGGGGCTGAAGGTGCGATCAGACGGTCATCCAAACTTTTCGTCCGGATGACACTCTGACGTCATTATGACGAATTTATCCTAAAGTGGTTATCCCGTCTGAAAAACAAGTTTTCTGACGTTAGCATGTCATCCGGATGACAAGTTTGGATGACCGTCTGATCGTACCTTGAGTACTGGACAAAAGTGAGTTATTTTAAATTATCTATTATAACTAATAGAGTAATAGTTTTGTTTCTGTTTTTTTTACGTTAAGGGTTATTAAAGAGAGTTTATTATAAAAATAATTTAAATTTCGTGTTCCTTTTATTTATGTTAACTTTAGGACTTCAGAATTCGGAATTTGCACATAAAGGCTGACAGTAGTCATAATAAAAGGATAATACCAATAAAATTTATTATTTCAAAGTATCTCTGAGCTCTTTCTTGCCCAGTACACTTCAAACTGTCAACTCGGGATACCTCATAAACTATAAATACTTCTAAGGTTCCGACATACGCTAAGTTTTATATCGAGTTATTCCATAGTATACGTTTAGGCTGCTTTGTATACGAAAATTAAAACTATAGCCGAAGCACTGTGACGTGAGACCGATGGCGAGCCCATTGAGCTGCGTCCCTTCGGCACACGAGAAAGTGTTAGTTGAGTGATGTGGTTTTAAATAATCTTAAAATCAAACAGTTGCATGATACACGGAGGTATGCTGATGAACATACCCCTAATATTGCTGAGAAAACATTTCTGCGTATGTTATACAATCTACACGCTTCAATTATTTCATTTAGGGTGTGTTTTTTTGTGTTTAAATTGACAGCGTAATTGATTCCTTCAAAAATAAATGTTTTGGGTAAAAGGTAATTAATTTATCAGTGGAATCTTGCGCTCTTTTTACAAATTTTTGGAGTTCGCCAATGGCATTGAGTAAAAATTCGTATCCCATAAAAAAACGTAATTTGTTAGAAAAATCCCTAAAATTCGTATGCACAAAGGTACAACAATTTTCGTAAACAAAGATAGTAAACGTTAAGGCAGTGAGTTGGTGGGTGCAGTGGTTTAGTGGTTAAGTGCGTTGTACCACTAAGCGAGAGGTCACTGGTTCAAATCCCGGCCTGTAGCACCTGAATGTTTTTAATCGCTGCCCCACCTCTTGCGAACAACTGACAAACAAGCAAGAGTAAGATGTGTCATGAGAAGCTTCTCAAAAATAAATTTCCGTTCGGAATCGGCATTAAACTGTGGTTCAAATCCCGGCCTGTAGCACCTGAATGTTTTTAATCGCTGCCCCACCTCTTGCGAACAACTGACAAACAACCAAGAGTAAGATGTGTCATGAGAAGCTTCTCAAAAATAAATTTCCGTTCGGAATCGGCATTCATGTCAAAAAATATAACTTCGCACACACAGTGGTTGGAGAATCTAGGCCTTAGGCCCTGTATGGGCCGTTTACGCCTACACCAATACAGGGTGCTTTGTTTTTAGAGGTGTAGAACTTCGAATTGAAATAAAACACAAGAAAATCGTTTTAATGTCCATCAACTTGGTTTTATTGCCAAAGGCTTAATGAATTATGCCATTAATGTTTAAATATGATTTCGGGCATGTGGCAGCCGCGGCTGGTTCGAATAAAGACAAGTCTAGGGGTCCAATTTTCAACCACTTTTTCAAGCATTTGGGGCTGTATGTCGGCAATAGCGCCACGAATGTTGGCTTCCAAGTTCCCTAACGTTTCTGGCTTGTTGACGTAGGCGACCGACTTCGCATATCCCCAAAGAAAATAGACAGGTCCATTCCGCGAAATTATGCGCTCATCGAATGTTTTCTTCAATAAATCGATTGTGACGTATGCTGTAGCGCCGTATTGTTGGAACCACATCTTATCCACATTCATGCCATCCAATTCGGCAACAAAATAGTCGGTTATCATGGCTCTATACCGGTCTCCATTAACGGTAACGGTAACGATAACGAAGCACACCAAACAGTCAGTTTTTATGGATGTAATGGCGTTTCAAAGGTCTCATGTGGATTCTCTTCACTCCAAATGCGGCAATTTTGTTTGTTGACGTAGCCAATCAACCCAAAATGAGCCTCAGCAGTGAACAAAATTTTGCTATGCAAATCAGCATCGATATCAATCTCATTTTCGGCCCATACACCAAAATCACGACGCATTGCATGGTCTCGCAGCTTTAATTCTTGCACAAGCTGAATCTTGTAAGGTCGTAAGAAGAGATCTTTGCGCAAAATCTTCCATAAAGTTGATGTACAAAGCTCCAATTCATTCGGGTCCTCTTCAACACTTTGCTCTACAGCGGCAATTGTTTCTTCGGTGCGCACTGTGTTCGATGTCTCTGCGGATGCGTATTATCACATAGAGTAAACGTAGTGCGAAAACGATTCATGCTTAACCGAATTAATTTCTCTGATGGACGAAAATGAAAGAAGCTTGCGGTAAACTTCGCGAACTGAACCATTATTTTCGAAATAAATTTGATTTTCAAGCGGTTTTCATTTGTCAACCTGTACATGATGAAATGGTAAACCAAACTGAACATAAACGAGATTAGAGTTGCCAGATTTGACCACAAAATGTCACCCTTTATTTATTTTATTTAATTTAAGGCAGTAAGTTGTCTTTAACTGGAAGCGACTTTTTGTTCGAGCTAGGTATGCTTCATTTTTTTTGATTGCATACTTTTCACGTTGGGTAGATAAATACATTGGTTGAGTACAAAAAAAGTGGGGGGTAAATTGTTGTTGTTTTGGTAGAGTGGTGCATAAAAGTGATGCATGCGTTAGAAATTGGAAAATAGGTATAAGGAATGACTGATTTAAGGAGAAGAGTGTGAATATTTGGTGCCAGTTTAGTTTAGTGAAAGCGAATATTCAAATTATATCAATTTGAATCGATATCCTATTAGAACAAAGTTGACCAAGTAGCTAAGCTGCCCATCGAGTTGTGGCAGATTTTTATTTGAACGGAAAAGTGCTTCTCAAATCTTGATCTGCCATTGAGATGTTTGTTATAATTCTATGTCGTTTATGAATTTGGGTTCTTAAATATTATTTAAGTTTAAATATAAGAACACTAAAAGTTGTTAAATTTTAATTTATCAATTTTTGTATTTATTATATTATAAACATTTTTTGTATTGTTTTAAACTATCGATTATAATGTATATTTATTTCAAAGAGTACACAATTTGATCGCTCTCACAAGCAATTCTCATAAATAGATTCTTAAGATAATTAGGTACTTAAATTCTAAAAAAAAAACAGAACTTATAGTAAAATGAATTCATTATTTAATTTTTGCATATTTATGTATACCACGGTATAATCTTTATGCATTTTTACAACCTAATCTGTATATCTGTGTATGTATCTTCGTTTAGCATTGTTGTTTCTTTTTGTATAAAGGTACTGAGATGATTTTCAAAATTGTATTGTTTTGCTCGTACCCTGTCGCTGGTTGAATTGTTCTCTATTATTTTTTTGTTTGTTTTGTTTATTTATTAATAAATTACTAACGTCAGTCTTGATAGTTGAATTGATTCAAAAAATGTTTCTACTTGAACTTAAACTTTTAATTTTTTGTTTAATCTTTTGACTGTTCATCGATCACCGTTTCTTCATCCTGGCTAGCATTGGTGGTGGATATTGAAAGATTAATGTTGACCACATTGCTCTTCTCGCAAGTGTCACGTTTGCAGGTGTCAATTTGGCTAGACGTAGTACACACGTCGGGGCTATTGTTAATTGTTGTCGGTGTGTGTGAAAGCGGTTTCGCTGGGAAACTCTCCGAAGTTCCTGCTGCAGCTTCGATCTCCGTAAAAAGATCAATAAGGTTATTGATGCCGATTAGATAGCCATCCTCGTGGTTACCGACTTTCCAAGTGGTATTGTGGTCAATGTGATGATTCGATGGAAGATTGACGGTTTTCGCGAAATCGATAAGCCATACACTTGCCTGGGAACGATCGTGGACAAAAAGTAATGAACTGCCAATAACTTCGTGAGTACGAAAAAAGTCGGAGCATTCCAGGGTGGCGCGAATAACACGCAGGCGTTGTAAGTAACGGGGCTAAACGAAAGATCAGTTAATTACACTCTTCAAAATAATGACATGGAAATTCAAAAGCTTACCAAAGCATGTGCGAATCCGTCGATGAATTCTTCGAATGCTTTCTTGATTTGTTCACGTGACTTTGTGGTCTTAAAGTCCTTTGAACTGGTTCCATCACTCTTTTTAATGCCCTGTAAAAAATAATCAAAAAGAGGTTAGAATATTTTTTGGCTTTAATAAATACAAAATTATTGACTTTATTCTGAATATAAATGTATGCCAATGATGAACGAAGCCTTTAACACATTTCTGCAACAATATTGCAGATTTTTTTTAAATATAATTATTCTTTTCAAATCTTGGGAAGTTTCACTAATCAATAGCTGAGGCTCGTGATGGATATGTGAGGACATAGTTTAAGCATAAGTGGTATTCTCAGCACCAGATATCTCATCAAAACTTCGAAAGCTCGGTGTATTTGTTATAGTTTACAAAAGTAGATGTATCCGAATGATTGCTCAACGAACTGAGAAAAAATCCACAGCTCTTAGTGAGAAATAGACGAAAAGAAGAAGAGAAGCAACCTTAACGCCTTATGGCAAAAAGGCGGGAGTTCATAAACTAAATAGACGAGATACATGCAGTATGTAGGAGCTACAAAACGATACGGGCGCAGTCTAGCTCACAAGACACAAGTGATATTATAAAAAACAACAACACATAAGTGCATCCTATAAACACATAATCCCAAACTGCAAAAAGAAATTGCAGACCCTTACAACTAGGGTAAGAGATCCCTCCTGCCTAATGGCAATACAGCGGGAAATAAAGGTTGTAGGCAGTGATGCAGAGGAATGGGGAATCACAATGTTGCCATTTTTTAATTAAAGCTTACTTTGGTTGGCCAGAGTTCATAATAATTGCTTAAATGAGCAATATAATTTTAGCCGATAAAGTGGAGGTCGATCATATTAGGTGCTATTCGTTAAGAAGGAGTTTTGTTTGTTGATACCTAAATATTGCCTAAATATTCCCTTGTCCAATCTTTTTTACGAAAATAAAAAAAAAATGTCGTTGCAAGGTACCAGGTAAAACAAATTGTCTTAAATTTTGAGGCAACATTTTTGGTGATATTCATTTAGTGGTTACGCCAAGGTTCAGAGAAAAAAAACTTAGTTAAGACAAAAGAGATGGCGCGGCGTTCAAATGCATAAATCGAACTTACCTCAATCCGAAAACCTAGTGTAGCTGTGCTTGAGATAGTTTCGCGCCATACCATGTACCGTGGTTTTGTGACGCCCTTTGCTTTGTGCTCCTCATCATTAGGTGCTTCGGGGTCAATTTGAATCATCTTCTCGTACATGTCCTTTCGAAGTTTTGGCTTTTCTTTAGCCTTGGAAAGTTCCTCCTCCAAATACGTACGGACGCCGATTTTACAGTCCATCACACAGGGCTGATAAAAGTCACTGAGCAAATCCTGAAGTTGCAGGTACACTACAAAAAATTCTCCTTTAATAGAATGCATTCCCTTATTTCTTATTTATACTCACGTTCTCCATCTTCACTGGTCACCTGACCTTTGTACTCCGGAACATATGGACGCAGCACATCGCGCATTAATACCTGGAAGCAGTCCTCTTCTTTGGGACATAGTTTCTTCAAGACGGTTCCTTGTTCTGGACCCGCTTTGAAGTTTCCTTGATGACCAGCCAACTGTACCCATGGGTAGCGTTGTTTTTTGTACGTCTGGAAAAATGGCGTCCACTGGACAATGTTGCGGATCTTTCGCCATCCTGATGGCTGTAAAAGAAAAAAAAAATTGTTTGTTTAGTTTGATCATTGGCACGTTCGTTCGTTTGACCACACGCGGAGTCTGAGGTTATTTAAGGTAATTCAATCGATTGTCTCTAGTTGGTCATAATCGATTTGACGTTTACGATTGTACGTGTTGTGAATGCGTTACTTACAATTTAGACCAAAATTAGGCAGACTACTACCACCGCACGTTAGACGATTGTATATGTTTCAATTGGGGTATTTTTAAAATACCGCTGCTGAGTGGTAAAGCAAGTCATGTGATCGTATAAACCAAATTATTAAAATGTTCTATGGTAAGTGATATGCTTACGGCATCATAGCGTCACCTGACTATGATCACGATTTACAAATTTTGGAGACAATTAAGGGGTAAAAAAATCAGTTTTTATGGTTTGGCTAAGAATAAACAGCAACAAGTTTCAACACAATTCAACGAAGGTTGGACCTTCAAAATGTTTTAAAGCGTTTAACTAACCTTCCAAACAGATAATTAGGCTCAATTATATTCATATTTTGGACAAATTTTTGGCTAATAAATTGAGTTCATAAGCGTTAAGCTCGTCGAGTATAAATATTATGCAACTTTTAATGGAAGCAACTATCTCTATTACGGTAAAGACCTAACTATTTCCAACCAATTTGTGAAAAGGCCAGACTATTTGGAATCGGATATAATTGAATTTTTAATATGCCGACATCGAATTTTGACTTAAATGATATCTGTGCAATTATTAAACTGGTATTGTTTAATTAGGAAGCAAGACAATTCTGCCAAAATGATTATCCTCTTTATGCAGTGATGAATTTTCCAACTGTTCGAACAACTAACCCGTTAGTGGAACCGACAAGTGGGAGCTGACCTAGAGGCAGTAAGCCAAACAACGCACTAACAGAGGATCCTTATTGGCTGAGACGCGAGATGATCCCGGACCTAAGTAGGTAATGATGGTGGCAATTTGGAAGTCATTTCTCATACTAGATACAGCGAATTTGCTAACTTCAAAAATGTTCCTGGTCAGGACTTGAAACAGTGAGGGATGTGCTTTATTTTTTAACATTAAACCCAGTCACCGCACAGGTAACTTCGTAAAGTGAAAGCTTTAAGGTTCACTACTAGAACTGGCAGAAGTGCAAAGTAGTATATGTCTGTTGTGGCAGCAAAGCGTTTAAGCCTTTCAAAATTGCGCAACCAACTTTAAGTTAATGTTTCAAATGAAGAAATATATGAATTCGGTCGGAAAACTTGTCTGAGTTACGGTATATGCTTGGATCGCGGAAAAGAGACGAGCTTAGAAATAAGTTTACTTACGACCTAAATAAAGACATAATTTATTATTTTTGTGTCATAAATAATTGTTTTAAGCCATGTGTTGATTTAGAGATTTCTGACCATCTGACCATCATCACATGCCTTCACAGCTAAATAACTACCTTAAAAAGAGACATATTTCTGAACATGCAAAGGACCAAGTCAGTTTCATTATGAATGAAAACGAAACGTTTTGTATGAGTTTTCTGCGGCACATCTTCAAAGGAAACTGAAACTTACAATCGGTTTCTATGATGCAGCCTTTGAAACAAACAACTTTTATTGATTCCTGCCTAGAATATTTTATTGAATTTTTATTGGTTTGCAGTTAGAAATAATCACGCCACGAAACGTGTATGAGTCTAAGTTGTTAATAAAAAAATATCGAGGGTATGCAAAGTTGCAGTTCTCACATTTAAATGCCCACGCTATTGAATGCCGTTCCTCATACTAATTATTTAATGTTCTTTATTCAATCTTCATAACATGTTAATAAAATGATTTTTTGGAATGCAGGTAATGGTTTTATTTGATTCAATTTACGACTGTAAATGGTTAAAATTAGAGTTGATGTTTTGATAATAAAATTTAAATGACGTCGGTTGGTGAGTTTTTTGGTTTTTGAAATTCACGTGTTATGTTTTGATGGGCTCTTGACCTTAATGAAATCAGATAATCAAGATCTCATGGTCCATTTTAAAGGATATCAAACCTCTACAATATGACTATTATGTCTTGTGGAATACACAGTTATTGCGCAGTTGACTAATTGAAAGCTCGTTGAACTTGGCTTTTGTAAAACGATATACATACCTTTGTATAATTGTCGGTGAAGAATGTTCCCAACTTTTGTAATAGTAATCCATTCAAAGTATTTTTATAAGAGTTTAGAGAAGTTGTTAAACTTTTAAAAATTGATTGGCAGTAACTGATTTTGAACTTCAATCAATACGAACAGTTCGGATATGAAAAGAAGATGCATTTGAAAAATGCGTTAAGGAAATGAACACAAAATTCAAAACATCAGAGGGTAAGATTTAAGGCGAACGATATAAAACAGGTTTTCAAGGTAATCATTTTTAAAGTATGAGTTCAAAGATGAGGTCAGGCTATTTGAATTAATTTATCATGCACTTCATATCTAACCAAAACTTCACTGAAATGATTGGTTGATAATTTATATTTGTTTCAAAGCTTGAGCTTCAAAGGTGAAAGAAAAATTCTGGATATTCAACCTACTTCCACAAGATATAAAAGACATCCATTAAAATCATAAGGATTCACACTGAAACTAAACGAGCGCTGATAAGGTAGGACAGAAAATTGCCGAACTTCATCAATTTATGGGAAAGGCGCGAATAGCCTACCAGTTCTTTAACAAGACGAAGGTAAGAGGGCGTTAAGCAGAAGAACCAGTGCCAACCCACAGATATACATATGTACATAGAAAAAGACCAATATCATAGGAACGAAATGAAGGTGTTGAAGAAAGGAATAAGACGAAATAAGAAAACCCAATCCGACATGAACTATGGAGCGAAAGGACGATCTAAGAATCTACGATTTTAAAAGAAAAAATAGAATACAAAATAAAAAAAAAATACAAAGATCCGAAAAAAGGTCGTTAGGTCGAACGTAATAGTGAAAACTGGAGAAACGTATCCGAGCTTACGTAATCAAAATGAGAAAAAAATTAAATTCGTAGGAAGACAACTCCATTTAGTGTTAAAGGTGTATTGATACCAAGGAAACATTTAAGAAACATTTAAAGAATGTGCGAAAAACTACTTAAACAAAAAAGCATTTCGGAAATGTTTTAGCATGTTCCACTTAATCCGAACTTTTTAATACCCTTACGGCATAAAGAAAAGCATAGTATAGAAGAAATTGTTTTGATCTAAAATATTAATTTTTCGACCAAAAGAATCCAACATTTGTTTCCCAAATGTGTCATTCACCCAGCCAGAAGGAAACGTCACATTAAATCTACACATTGCAATACTCAATTCCGACCTATCAGTCAACATTGGAATGTCATCCATTTAATTGTCCCACATTGAATCTTCCATCAGAAACTAATACATTCAATCTATCCCGATACGAAGTATAGGAATTGACAAATACAAAAAAAAGCATGAACACAAACTGCTGAATACTATATCTACAACGGACCCACGAAGTAAGCAGCACTCAATTAGCATTGACGTCAATTTGATTTTCTCCGCGTTTTATGTAAAGAAACATTGAAAACAAAGTAAACATACAGACCAAGTTGACATAGCGCGACGACAGCAGTTTTACCAGCACAACTCCAATGCCAGTCTCTCGAAGTGAAGTTCAAGTCACAGTAAGCTCATTGGTAGTAGCAGGCGTTAATTATAAGCCCAAACGATAGACCTCTGGCCCGGCCTCACAGCCAATGTGTGTTATGCAAATGTCATCAGCTCAAAGCGACGAAAACAACGACGACCGACGTGCTGCAACGTCATGTTCATGTGTAAATGTTTTACAGATTTTTACTCGATGTCTTCACAAAACTACATACACGGCCTGGTTCGACTTGAGTTACTATTTTTTATTTTTTTTTATTTCTCTACGACACATTCCGCAGCCGCTTCGTCAGCCGCAGGGAGAGTAGGACTTTTGCTACTACCTATTGCAATTTCAAATTCCGGTCAAGACGAATGTGCCTGAATCATTCATTCAATGATGGGATGGGTTACCGCTTGCATTTGCATGAGGTGTGAAGAAATAAATGAATATGTGACAGTCAGGAGAGGTATGTACCTACGATAAAGTTAATCAAGTTCAATGGGCTTCTGTCGTTTTGTTTTTAATATTCATTCATTTCCCTATTTAATTATGGAGTCGAGAATATTTATACAACTCTTAATGGCGTCAGAAGTGAGTTTGATTAGAATTGAAATGGGGTGTGAAGATCATGAATGACGACAATGACAACTATGCATGTATCTATTTCTATTTTTTTTGTTATGGGGTAATTACCGTACCTAAACGAAGGCACGAACTATGTCAAAATTCTGTTATATGGTTAGTGATAGAGAATTTGCAAAAGGACAGTGAGTAGAGAGGGGGTAAGCATATATAAAAATGTGACTATATATTTCGCGGGTTACAATCAGATAAACAAAGTGATATATTTACTTTCCTTCAATGACAATTCTGCCAAGGTATAATATTATCCTTAGGAATTTGACTAACGCATGCGTATGTTATATTTTAAAATCGGTTGCTAAATACTATAGGAGCTGTAACTGCGATCTCTTGAAAGGACTTACATTCCAGTTTGAGAGAAGGACGAACGAGGATATGGTTTACCGCAGGAACTAAATGTTATTGTTCTCCGTAGTGGGAGCAAATGTATTAAGTTTAATTAATCGAGACACACTTTGCGCTTGAGGCTAGATGTCAAGAAATAAAAAAAAAATATAATTGATAATACCTTTGGAAATGAAATAGTACCCGTGTAATCGGTATGGTAACATGAAGGTTAAAGAACGATGCTATGCGAAGAATACAATGTGATTCAGGCACTTAAGAATAATATTGGGCTTGGCCAATTTATTCGTAAAATACGGACTCAAACCACCAAAAATAAAGTGAAAAATTTGGTTGGTAGGGTCTTGTACTGGTCAAATAACGTCATGCAGATCTTGCAATGACTCACTTATTCAACGTTTTGTGATGCCTTTGTAGTCTTATCACATAATGGCAGATAATGACGAATAAGGAGAGGCTACAGTCCGCTGGGCGAACAGTATAATCCCCTATCCGTATATATATATATATCCCCAAAGAAAAATGCAGTAAGAACACGATGGATGACATTTTATTTCATTTTATACATTTTATGGCGAAAAACAATTTTTTGAACTAAAATGCCAAAAAAAATGTGGGTGTAGCCAAAAACTTTGTATGGCTGATATACTAGAAAAAATGTTGGCTAAATATTTTGTTTTAAATTTGTTTTCGTTTTCTATACAATTTTTTTAAGAAAACCACATTTTGTTAAAAAACGCCCACAAAAAGTAGGCGGTGTAAAAAACGTATAATAATATATCATATATATATATATATTAATGTACCTTAAGGATAGGGTGTAAAAAGTAGGCGGTCAGTTCCATGACTAAGACTATTATGAAATGCTAAGAGAGTATGTTGATCTTCAAAAGCATATAGAGTTTTTCTAAGTATTTAAGAACAAGTTAACTAAGGTTCAGCCATCGTACTCATTTGTCCTCACATATGAAGCAGATGAAAGCGAAAGAAAAATAAAACAGAAATGGACAGAAAATGCAGCACTTTCCCTTTGCGTGTATATTCTTTAAGAATTCGCTTAAATCAAGTCTGCTACTGTTTTATCATAAAGAAAAATTAGAAACGAAAATAAAATAATCAGTAATAATACAGTAAACCAGACCTGTAAAATAAAAACAAAATTCCCCCCCTTAAGTGAAATGCACGAAAGGCACCTAAGGCTTCAGCCATTAAGCTTCAGCAATTAAGCGATGACTGGCCTTCTATTGAGCGTCATCGCTGAGCGATTGGTTGTAAATATCAGTTTTTGGAGTTTAGTAATGTTTATAGAAAATTTATTGGAAAAAGAGTTTTAAGTTAGAAAATCATATGAAAATTGATTTCTAAAACAAAGGGTACATTTGCTTTTATTAGCTTAGAGCCTTTTGTGATTTTCGGTCCCGTTTGCGTTGACGGGCTTTGGAGGAGGAGATTTAACAGCGAACTCTACGAGCTGTACAGCGACATCGACCTGGTCAGAAAAATACGGATTAGTCGTCTAAGATGGCTGGGACATGTAGAGCGAATGGACACCAACGCTCCGGCGCGAAGAGTCTTCGAAGCCAACCCGGAGGGACAACGCAGTAGACGAAGACCTCGCCTAAGGTGGCGCACGCAAGTGGAAGAAGACCTCAACCAACTTGGAGTGCGCAACTGGAGGCAGTTAGCCAAAGATCGTGCTAACTGGAGAGGCGTATTGGTTGAGGCCCAGGTCCACTCCGGACTGTAGCGCCACCTAAGTAAGTAAGTAAGTAAGTAAGCTTAGAGCCTTTTAACTTTTTTTTTGGTAAACAAAATCATATGGAGCTGTATACATTTTTTTAAATTCTACAAAATATATTAAGCGTTTTTTTTAGCTATATCCAATAGTTCTGTTAAGTTATATAATTTTGAGTAGTTATACCTTAAAATGGAAAATATTAAAATTTACTTGACATAACTTGAGTTAGAGTTATGGTAGTATCGACTACTGTACAACGTTTTTCTTTACTTCCTGCCTTTCTTAAGTATTTTTTTTTTGTAACTGAGAAGCCCTGACGTACAGCTGGTCTTATATATACAAATATTATGTACTGAAAGAAGAGTTACCTTGTTGTATCTATAAGTATTATAAAGATTTTTAGTCATAATATCGATATTTAGTAGACTTACAGACTTTTAGTCAAGTTTCAAGGAGGAAGCATAGCTGTCTAAAATAACAGAACGTAGGGTTCTGAAAACCTCTTGAGATAAATTTAAATAGCAAATTGTCATACCAAAAAACGAACAAAGTCTGAATATCAAAAGTGTGCAATTAAATTTTAACAGAAACTATGTATGTTTCCAGCCGCCAAAGTATTTGCTACACAAAAATTTTTTTTTATTTAAACTGTGTTCTTTATAGTATCCACTCTAATTGATGAGTTCCATTTAGCGATTAATTACAGTCTGATCTATCTGTTTGCACTTAAGTAGTTGCGTCATTTTTTATTCACACCTCTGAATTAAAGACGGTATTATTACGTACTCATATCTGACGTACAAGCACGATAACACTTTTGGGGAAATTCCAGACTGTTACCTCTATTTTAAATAACTAAAACGTTAGCGTGCTTCAATTTTAGAGCCAAGGCCAACGAAATGAAAACACCATTCAAATTTACACAAAATAAATTTAAATATTTGCCGATCGATACATTGTCTCATTGAGAATCGTGAGTCTGATTTTGTATCGAGAGGTTAAAATTATTTTAAATTTCTCACAAAATATTGTTCAGTTTTAATATACACTTTATTTCATTTAACACAGACGCTTTTTGGAGAATGATAGTCGGTAATATTTGACAAAAAAAACACAAAAAACTACTTAAATTGTATACCGGCATAGAGTCTGATCCCTCAATTTCAAATGACCGAAAGAAGTTTAAGACCACACAAAACAGATAATTCGGTTTTGATTACACAGTCTTTTGAACACTCCGGAACTGCAAATGAATCCAAAATTAGATTTTGAAATTAAATCTTTAGGAACACAATCTGATCACGTAAAATGTTTGATCTCTATTACCGGAAGAGCTTATTAAAACTTTTGTTAAAGCGAGTCATACCGTCGAATACCATTCAGGCAAATTAGAGTCTTATAGTCATTTTGATAGATAAAGCCCAAGTAACAATTTAGTTTCCATAAGGGCCAAGGAAAGCTATTTTCTTATTTCCATAACAACTGTAAAAGATCTTATGGAAACCGATTTGGCGCACTTTAGTGAAGTTATTTACTTTCCTTAAGACCTTTGGTCACAGGTTCTATAAAAGCAATAGTTTCTTCTCAGATGTTAAGTTAAAGACTTATGGAAGTTATACGGAAATTTTAACGAAATTTAATATGTGCGAAATACATGTTTTTCTTATATTTATTTTTTGATTATATTGTTGGTATTGATATTTTCCATTTTTCGAATGCGTCAAGTTTCTTGAAAGTTTTTCTGATGAGGAACTAAACTATAATTAAGTTGAAAAATTACTTAACCTTGTCCAGGAATCGAACTCGAGACCATTCGCGTACTAGCCCAAAACGCATCCACTGGGTCAAACTGATTAAAACAGAATGAAGATTAAAAAATTATAACTTGATACTATTTATTTAAACATTGTAGATGTATGTAGTTATATAAGATTGATAGCGACGGTAATTTCATCTTGTTATACTTAACTATTCAAAATTTAATATAAGTATATATATAGGTATTGTTTATTATTACTACCACTGGAGCATTAAAAATATTATTTGCCCCAGCTAACTTTTTCTCTTTGTCCCCACTTTATTGATTGTATGTAATGCTTCTATTCAGAAGACTTATAGAGAATCTTGTTATTGACTTGGAATAGCAAGCTTTAAAGAAGCTATTCTATTTCAGACCTCAACCAACTAACTTCGAAAGGCCTTATAGCCACCTCGTTAAATAAGAATTTCTCTCCCTTCTGTACAGCTTGCGAAATTGTTTCCCAAATGCTTTAAAGAAACCTATTTTGAAAGTATATCTGGGAAAGTAGTACACATCTATAAATAAGCCTTATGACAACACAATAAAAGCAATAGCTTTCCAAATTAAAAAAAAAATTGGACCTTATAGAAGGTAAATTGCACGTTGGGAGCTGCCATCTATTAGTGCTATCATTCGTTATATAGTGGCTATACACACAACAGTTTGTTTTTAATTCAATTTTTAAGTCGTATCCGAACATGCAATGCAATCATTCAATATAAACTAAACAGTGAACTGTTCTTTCACCATTTGTTATGATGTTGGGACATAACAGAGTGTCAACAACTCAAGTGAGGCGCCTCTTGAAAAACCTAGCTAATAGACCGCGCGAACTAATTGGCTCATGTTAGTGCAACACTTGGCGCCCATATCTATAATAAACATCTTAACACCCGAGTTATCGACTACTGGTCTCAACTGTGCACAGCAGTAGTCCAATTGACGCTAACTTCCTCTCATCTCTCACAGAGAACACTTTAGTCTGTCTGGGTTTGGATTTGGACGTTTATATTTACATTGCCTACAGTGAGTGATATACAATGGAAGACGTGAGCTTATGCTGGAATAAATAAACGGATTTAGTTAGCAGTCAAGGTTGTTGGAGATAATAGACATTGGGAACAATTTAATTGTTTTGTTGATGCGAATAATTAAGATTCATGATATGGCAACTCTAAATTGCAGCTGATGAAGATTACGCGTGGCATTTTTGATGTATTTAATGTTTGCATTGATGCAAGGTTAAAAGTTGCAACTTTAAAAAGGCTTAATATATATACAAATATACCAATGAAAGTAGTAATACTTTTTTTTAATGCATTAAATCATATTGAAATTCTTACCCAAATTGAACAAAACTGTTTCGTATTAAATCAATTTTACTCCAAAGTCTTCCCACGCAAAGATTAAAAGAACGAAAAAGACACATCAACATACATGTGTGCACTTTCTCTCCACATTTTAACAATATTCACCTTCATAACCACATAACATTCATTGGTATACGTTACGTTCAAAACAGGTCAAAAGGAAACTAATGGTTTTTTCTTCACTTAAAAAAATGGCTTCAAAATATAAAAGCATTTTAAGTTACTATACCTACCTACGTTCTAGTTCACCGGGGTACAACTTGAATTGTAGTAATGATGGACTCTTTAACAACACCAACCCCAGGAAACTCCTTCTACCGTACTTTACTTAACTTTCATAATCTGAAGTACAGGTGGTCATACTATTAGAAATGTTATATACAGCAAGACAAAGACAGTGACATTTTAAAATAATTATGAAAAACGGTCGCAAAATAATTTTAGGGTTTTGAAAACAAACATTGATCTTTGTGGGCACAGTGTCTCAGTGGTTAGTGTGCTAGACCGCTGGACGAGGAGCCCTAGGTTCATTACCTCCCCAGTACTATGCTATTTGCTATTCGGAATCGGAATTGGAAAATATAGGTTCCTTCCATTTTTTGCTAAAATGCACAATTTATTGGGAAGGCTGTTAGAACTTTTGCGAGTTTTTTAAAAATGTTTTAATTTAAACCTACAACCATATGGAGGTTGTTGTCATTTTTATTTTGGCAAATGCTTATAATTGACTAGCAAATGCTTATCAAAACAGTTGGTCTCTACATATTTTTAGCGGTATAAGCGACTTCTAACACCTCCTTTTTGCAACACAAAAGTTTTCAAATTGAAATGTATCTTTGAAATTTGCCAAGAAAGAAAGGCGATTCCGTCTTGACAACAGATCCAAATGTTTGGGCGAACTTTCATTCGTTCATAATTTTTTGGGCGATTATTCGCACACCCGTATGCGCTATCAATGAAAGGTTGTATATACTTTTGGAGGGAGCCTACGGAAATGTAAGCTGTCCCGAACTACAATGTCAAAGTTGTGCTCAAGAATTTCAATGTCTCAAGTACACAAGAAAAATGTCTTTGACAGTAAGTAATGGCTACCAAACGATTGATTTCGTTCAGAGTTCAGCGATAAGCATATTAGAAAGTTTCCACAATGAGAAGTCGAACGTCCAAACTTAATTGACCACGTTCTTACCGATATGGGGCACGAATTAAAAATATAGAACTTGAACTTGTTTTCGCTAAGTGAACATGAAGCTTTGGGTTTTGCGAATGAAAGCGTTTGAATGCGTTCGCTATATAAACTAAAGTAACATGTCCTCAAAATGGTAGAGGTGCTTGTTTTTTCAAATTGTTGTTTACACCCTGTCGAAGGGGCATATTAACTTTGATAGCAAACACATATTAAGGGGTGTTTGCTATCAAATGTACCTCAAAGAGCCCTAAAAGTGCATAAGTTTGTGGTCAGCATCAATGGTCAAGATAACTTAAATATGCCTGTTGTCACGCCAGCAATTCATGAGTATCGTTTTAAAGCTGAAGTTCACAGAAATAAGGGCTTAGAGGTTAAGTACGTTGGACTAATAAGTTGGGCGAAGAGGGACAAGATTTAAATCCGACCCGTACCACTTAAAAGCTTTTTTTTCGCCCTTCCAAGACTTGCGAAAGACTGACAAACATTCAGAAATTTAGATTGTCAAAAGAAGCTTAACGAAAATTGGTTTGCAATCAGCATTACAACTGTAGGTTCTTACATTAGTGTAAAAAACATACCTTCGCACAAACAAAGGTTGGAGAAGCTAGGCATTTCTATGGTCGATTTTTGTTGTGTTCTTTTCTTTGATCCATTTGTTAAATATTTGATTCATTTTTCTTGAAAACTACAATTAAAGATCGCTTTGTGACGCTCCTATTACCCCATTCTTCAAATAAAAGGAAAAAGTAATAAAATATTGCACTCTTTAAATGATTGCAGCGCATTAAGTTAATATTGAATAACTTTCAAGGCTTGATAAATTAAGCTTCATTTGTAAAACTTTCTGCTTATATGCGGTGATGCGCGGCTTCGCTGTCAAGACATATTTAATTCCAATTAGTCACACTTTAGTAAAACACTCTCTGTTATAGTGTAGCAAACAATTATTCAAACGAACAAATAAAAACAATTCAACAATTAATTTCAATCAATTTCCAACTCAATTTTATTGTATACAAACAGCATTTTGTGTAACACCGGCACTACGCTCATCGTACACTCATTCACCTACAACATTCAAAGTGCGTCAATAGAGCACATGTGAGCACCGTTCAAGATGTACGCTCGAATATGTACATAATTTTCTGCCTTACCCAACGACCATTTCTAGCTCCTCGTCAACGTAATGATATGCCCGCCCGAGTGTTCAATTATTCTAATCAAATCATCCATCACAAACGTAGCGTAGCGTAGCTTTGGATTTGGATGAGCTACACTGAGCTCTGAAAGTGGATGAATGGTCGTAGTTGAACTTTTAATTAAATTATTTTGTGGTATCCACAACTGATCATCATATGAACTCGTGATCCCGTTCCGGCCACATGTTCAAATTAATCAAGAGCAATTCTGCGATCAGCGCCGACCGACGACTGGACCGTGGTGCGGCTGCTGATTCTATTTGATTATGATGTAGCGGAATGAATATGTTAAAAGCGATTTATTTTAAGTACATAAAGTGCTTTGAAATTGTATAAAGTCGTAGACCACTGGGAAGTGGTGTCTGGGAATTTTTCATTCCTAAATGCGGATTATAGGCACTTCAATTGCAATTCGTACAGCAAAGGAAATCGTAAGGGACAAAAGGAAAATGAATTGAAAATTAATTGAAATGGAAAACTTGAAGAAAATATTCCCTTTCCGGTTAACCAACTATGGAATGAAGCTACTGCTTAATTGTGGCTCATTGCCTTATTGGTTCTTTTGAGGTTGGCAGAAGACAAAAAGTTGCGCTAGCTCCTGTTTAGGGCAGTCGGATAAAACAGATATTCTATTTATAAGAAAAAACAATCTTTCGAGGATGAATGTCAGCTGGAAAATCCTTGGATCATCCAAATGTATACAAATGCCAAATTTTGACTTTTAAACTTTTGAATTCTAAATGGATAAGTCTGCCGATGTTTAAGTTTGAACTAGTAAAAGAGACAAAATAGTAAAATGTCAACTTATTAAATTACGAGGATATGGATCTCTCAAAACGTAGAATAGCCTTGTCGCGAGATATCCCAAGCCACGAATGGTATCAAAGGACTATACCATACTACTATCGACTGTACTTTTTCTACGGTTTGTAATTTCACAACATTTCACATTAAAGACACCACACAACTTACCCAAAAGAAAAAAATATAGGTATCTCTCTTTAGTGTGTATGTCGACTTAAAATAACTGTTTCATATTACCTGCAAGAAAAAAAAAACAGAAAAATACATCAGCACTATTGAAATACGTCATTAAATTTATTTCATATATTTAACAGACATTTTACGCAAGATTCAAATCACTATAAATATCTCCACCGCTTACAACATAACCTCATAAAAAGCCAATCATCTATGGCAAAAGCAGCCCAAGAATCTGTACTCACAGCATAAATAAATCAACTTTCATTTAGATCCATTGACCAACCAACCGACGACGGCGACTACGACGACGTCAATTGACAGCCAAGCCAACCACGCGGGCGACATTCAACGCCATCACGCACGCATTCATTGCCGTTGCGCGCACGCAAATCGTCTCTTGGCGAGACCACCATGATTGCGTGTTCATACGCACTGAAATCCCAGAAGGAATCGACTATATGTACGTAGCAAACTGTCAAAGCTAAAGTCCGATTGATACTTGACAATTTGTCGTATTACGAATCCAGTTTCGAGATTCAGCACTTTGTAGTTTGTACATAGTTTATTTTTTTTATTCATAGGCCAATTGGCTTTAATTAATTGAACTATATTGAATGGAAGAAAAATACCAAAATACTCTGGTGTCGACGTGACAAGTCAATAGAAGGCTAACAAATGAAGAGTCGAAGTTGGGCTTGTGCAACGCGCAATCCATTAATTAAAACGTTTTCCAACTGTGAATAATTTCAAATATGGCCGATGGCATATTTAATGAAATGCAATTCATTAAGCCAAACTATGGAAATGCAACTTTTAAAAGCTTTTACGATCGAAAGCCGGTGCAATGAAACAAATTCAAAGGGTCTCATGGGAGCTAGTGTGATACTTGAAACTGGGTTCATATGGAGATGGTGAAAGGTCTGACAATACAATACGAAACGACTTTAAAATAAAAATCAAATACACAATACTACTTCTAACCTAACTCAGAAGGGAATATATCCTTAAAATACAACATTGTTCGAAATTATAATTGAAATATTTGCACGTCTAGTTGAGCGACATATGCACGTCAACCCCTTATCAGTTTGATTGTAATTTTGTTTGTCTAATCAACTCAAAGCAATTAATTAATACGACCTATGACTTAATTACACTTAATAATTGAGTATTAGGTTTTTATTGTTGTAAATTGCTATGTGGGAAGGAAATTTCTCAATGAGGGTGATAGGTAATAGATTATTATAGAAGTTGAAAAAAAAGCATTTTGACAAAAGTGGAGATTGATTGCCACTATATCCTGAAACAAGCCTGAAAAATGCTACAATTCTTAGGAAGACGAGGAATATCGTCTTCTTCTTCTTGCCACACTTAGGCCCTTGTGAACACATTGGCGTGGTATTGCCGACATTGATGTATTATGGCCCGAATTTGCTATTACCAGAACCTCAGCGTGGACAAAACTGGTATAATTAGGGAGTCGGATGGAGTTGTGTGTATTTAATTCCTCTGAATTCATCGGTTCTAGCTGAATATTTAGCTGATAATCAAGGCGTTCTTGGTAGCTGAGTCATGGAAGTATAGATGCAAGGGTAACAAATTTAGAACTTAAATAAACCGAGATATTTCGTAGCGTTTTCAGCGACATTAAATATGTAATTATACTTTTAACTAGGGTTGTCATTAACACACATACATCGAAAATGGTAAGCTTTTCAGCAATGCAAGTTTCGTTTATCGATAATGACGTAATGAATAGAAGATGGTTGCACTTAGCCACTTTCAACAATACTGACAGTATGACATTATTAAATGATACCATTTAAATGTAATAAATAAATTTTGAAAACAAATATGTATGTACATGTATGCCATTCCATATGCATCGCCGAAGAGCAAGGATATGCGTTTTGAAACCAAAAACTACAAAATAGCAGTGGAACAGTGCAATCTGAAAGCGTTGAGCTGGCTGCAGATGTATAGCAAGCAAATTGGCTTTGTCCGAAGAGCTGACGGCTGTAATGTAAGAGGTGGGGCAGGGAATAAAAACTTTATTCCTTACACTCCTCCTTAGAAATAACTTGAAAACACTGAAACTATAATTTTAATTTTTTAGAGGTAAAGCTCATTGTACCTATTTATTGTTCTATAGAAATAATCCTTACAAAATATGGTTTTATATGGAAATAAGTAAGTTTATAACGGCAGCCACGGGAGTTTGGCTGTCAGAAAAAAATTGGTGTGTGTTACATAGGTATTCCGAAAAACTTGAGGATTGATCCGAAAAAACTTACAATTTGTGGAAACCAACGATATCTTTATTTATCTGCTTTTATAAAAACATTTTTTTTTGTAGGGCTTAACAAAAATGTTTTTATAAAAAGAAGGTGCCTACGATGTATATAATGATTTGCGTGACCTCTAGAAGACATTATGATTTATTTTATTAGCTTTAGGTCAAAAGTAATGAAAAATACATCACTTGACTTGACAGACAAACAAAATTGTTTTATAGTATGATGTTTATGCTTTTGGTGTAAAAATATTACACCTCGGCTTCAACTCTAAATAATATGAATTCTTCGGTGAAAAAAGAATTTATTAAATATATAAAACAAAAACTTTAAGCCAAATTTTAAAATTCGTGAAAAGCATTGTTTACTTTATTGGAACTTTTCTAGGGCTCAAACAGAGAGGAAAATGAAGAAAATAATTTAAAAAAATTGCAACTACTAAGAAGAAGCAAATATCTTCGAACTTCCAAACCCGATAAACGAATTCATATGTATAAAAATATTCTTTTTTTTCTGTAGCATTAATTATTGTATTTCGATTTTAATTGTTTTGGTTGTTCGGAATGACAGCGTCGGCAATGAAGTATCGTTTAAAACTCTGTGTGCTGCCAATAAACAATAATTTTTTAGTAATCGCTTTACGCAGAGCAAAGGATAGTTTATAATCAAAAACGACAAAAAAAAGCGACAATCAACTATTACCGATTGCACCCCTGGTCATTTTCTAGGTAAAGATAGTTGATAATGATTTGAATCCCATGTATTTGTTCGAAAATATCACGACAACATTTTTAACTCTCTCGTATATTTAAGTATACTAAAGAGAAAGTTATTGCGATCGTGCGGAAATTTCGAACTCAAACTGAGTATGAGGATGATATTACGACTATAGAGAAGTTCAAAAAAGTGGGTCCGACAATGCCGTCCGTCGGTCTGTCTGTCTGTCTGTCTGTCTGGGCGCCGTATGGCGAAATGGTTCGACAGATTTGCTTCAAAGTTCCTATATAAGTTTTTGGGGTCACATCTCGGGGCATTTTTTTATTTTTTGCTTTATCTTTTGAAATGACGGTACCTGCCATACAATTTTTTTTTGTGAAAATCACTTAACACTAATTTTCTCGAAAGTGGTTCCTTTTGTACTAAAGATAGTTGTGATGGGGTCAAAAATTCTGCATACTCAGTTTTTGGAAAAAAAAATCGATTAACGGTAATTTATAAAACCGGCAATATCTCAAAAACTAATAAAACGAACTTCAAAAAAATTCACAGTTTTTTTATACTATAAATTGGAACAAATTTGCAATAATTTAATAATTTTTTGAAATAATTTTTTTTAAAATTTTTTTTTCATAAAACGATTTTCTTAAATTTAAATTAAATTCGTTTTTTTTTCATAAAGACTCTAACGATTTTGATAATATTTTCTATTTCGAACAATTATGTTAAAAGTGTCCAATGTGCGAAATTAGATCAAAATCGTATGTGCCGTTTTTGAGAAAATCTAAATTTTCAAAACCTAAAAAGTGATTTAAATAAATTTGTCCCCATTTATTTTTGATTCATTTTGCGATTCAAAAACGCATCTATGTACCGAGCAATTTTCGTATGACGCAGTCGTGCACTTTATTTTTTTTAAAGTATGTTTGTTTTTGAGATATTTAAGAATGCAACCTCTCATTGGACAGCCCTGTAATTCGGTGGCATGTAGCTGAAATGTAATTCACTAATAGAGAAAACTATTTGATATACCGTAGGTATGCAATTCTGGCATTTCTTGATTCATGTAACATCAGCTAAAAACAAGAAGGAAAGGAATACACCATCGTTATCTTATCTTTTATATCACACTCCCACGCGTCTGTTCATTTTAGCAGATTAAGTCTAAAATAAACACAGCAATTACTGCGCCTACTGTTCCAGTTGTTTTTCTTCTGTTTCTTAGATTGTTTTTTGTTTTTTTTGTATATTTACTTAGACGTTTTGTTTTGCTTTGCTTTGCTTTGCTTAAGCGCACAATAATTTTTCATTTCTTAATTAATAAAATAAAAAAATAAAAAAATCCGTAGAAAGATAAAATAAAAATCATCAAAGTGTTGGTGGGATTTGCACTTTTCTTAATCGATAAGGAAGTCGTTAGCATTATGCGTAGTTTTATTCGAATCAGAACCACTAACGTCATTAATTGTTATTGTTCAAGTTTTTGTTTTTATTGATTCAAAAGAAGAAAAAAATTATAAGAATTTATGGTAAAACGAGACAAAGTACATCAGGCAAATTGAATAAATATACTCGAATAAGCGTCAGAACAGAGAATGTTACTGCTCCTCCTTTTATGGAGGTAATTTGTTAGATGCTTAACAGCCATCGGTGACATTTAAATATACATTTATGCGGAGAGGGCAGTAGGATTGTTAAAATTGGTGCCATTCATTAAACTCGATTTGAATCCATCGAAATTAGTTCGAATGCAAGCCAAAAGAACGAAGACGATTATTATGAGTATGAATCAAAAAATGGTTTCCAACCATATGAATTTGCAAAGTAATTTTTTTGCACCAATAAAAGGAACCTATGGTTTGAGAAGCTTGTTTAAATAGTAAATTCTCAGACAGACCAACTCTTATTTACTGCAGTATATAACAGACGGAAACTATAGCGATAAACGAACTCCTTATATTGGCAAAGATAAAAACGTTAGGGATATCCGTATTGTCTTGAATATTGAAGTCATTGCAATCAGTCTTTGTAAACTTTTTATAGTCGCGCTAGACTCACCTTCAATTTTTAAGAAAATGTAGATTCAATAATTAACCATTAATTAATTGGCTGGTGGGTACCACTACTCAGCTAGAGGATAAGACATTTCCAGGGAGCTATACGAGTGTTGTTCTCGCCAAATATGTAACTACATGCTAAATCATGCCAAAAGCCGCATGCCATCGATGGAACCAAACTTATGTAGATAAGTGTCTCAAATAGCACGGGGACAAACCAGATATAGAAGAAACTGGATCTGAACTAGCTAAGTAAACAATCTCTCTAGATCCTACATTGATAATAAAGGTGTTGTCAATAGGCAATGTCTCATAGACAAGCAAACATGCAACAAGGTTGGGACTTAATTTTTAACCGATTTTTGTTAAAATATACTCCATTTAAGACACATTTTCCACAATGGCCTTCGTTACCTAAGTTGCCCCAATAGGTTCAACAGGTAAGTGTGGAGCTTCTCTTAGATCCACTTATTACAAAGGGCTTTATACTAGCTTAAATGTGCGACTTTTGATTATAGCTGTAAGATCAAAGAACGCATTAACTTCAACGAACATAAAGGTCATCGACATAAAAGAAGAGAATCTTCAGAACCCATCATAAATGCAATACTAATATGTATATGTTTTTAATTATAACTACTGAATAGAAGATACAAAACACCAAATGCACTTGTGAATGGCCAATACTTATTGGAGTCGGAGCTACGAAACCCAAAGAACGACCAGCAGGAGTGCTATTAAATTACGTTACGATCCCTTTTAACCAGATCTTAAAACAAAGAGAAGATTTGCTTCTATGGCGTCAAGGTACAGCAATTGTCTACAATGAAGCACTACTAATCACATAAGATGTTATCCTCTATTACAAATGGATCACTGCTTATACCTTTCCAATGCTAATGGGCTATTATACAAAACTATGCCTTAGATAATTTTTCTTGGAGGCATCAGAATACCGAAAACAAATGCTGAATTCTTGAGACTCAAGGAAAATAAAGCGAACTTTGTAATGGTAATTTTATCCTGACTCAAAGTTGAAAGCGTTTTGCCAACGTACTAAAACTATTTTCTGTAGTCCAAGTGGGTGGTTGCTTTAACGTTCGAAAAAAATTTAACACTATTTTTGACCAAAAAAAACTTGTTGCAACATGTTGACGTTGGCATTATGTAGAATATTAAAAGTAATAATCAGCTGATTAGATGCATTTGAGCTCTTTTAAACACACACACAAATATTCATTTTTTAGACAGTGATCTTAATAAGATAATATATTTCCAAAGTTGACAAATGCATCGTGTCCCAAAACAGCCCGCCTACTGTTTACAAAGCTGAAATTCGTAAAATGATCTTAAAACCAACCTGTATCCTTTCCCCACATATGGGACACCTTTGCTCGGGTGCACATGAATTCACTTTATATTTACCCCGGACGAATTTACGCGTCAGAAAAGTTAAATAATTGTACCGGCGACGACGGTGCATGCAAGGTAAAGAAAAGATTAACATTTAAACGCAAAATGACACCTGACAGGTTGATGGTTAATGAAGCACAATTTTACACTGAGCACAACACAAAACAAAAACAATGAACACACGGAATATCATTTAAAACTACTTTACCGGCAACCATTATTATAAAACGAAAATCCTTCTCGAAGGACCAAAACGAGCGAAACTTCAGAGACCGCTTTGAGTTGTTTTGTTCCGCGCCGCTCCGCTCCGCGTCAAACTCTAAACTCGGTGTATCGTGTTATATCTAATATCTCAGATCTGTCTGAGATATAATTATGAAGGGGCGCAACTCAAATCGCTAACTGCGTCGACTTGTACCTAGAACAAGTGTCTATCTCTAGTTTCCATAAAAAAAAAATTAAAAATATTCAGAAAGAAAAGTAAAAACAAAAAAAAAACACAGAAAAAGGAAATCTCTTGGGTGTGTATCTGTGAGATCGTATATTTTAATTATTTTGCAGCTCAACTGTGCCGTATTACATAGTGTTTACTTGGACTATTATAACTCATAAATCATGACGTTAAAGAAAAGAGCGCGCTGCCAGTGGCAGTGACTATGGCTTGGGTTGGCTGCCTGTCAGCCAGATGACAGCACTTTTAACAGACAAATGCTTTTGTCATCGTGATTTTTGTTGTATAATTATACGTGAGTGTGGAGTTATGCAAGGTTGATCCGTATTCCGTGGGTAAGTATGAATTTCTTGTTTCTTTAGATAAGATTAGCTAGCGAGCTTGTTAATCTTCTGTCAAGATTACTTTGCGGCTACACCAATGTTTATTAATTAATGTGAGTGACAGCTATGTGGGTATTTGTTAAAACCAAAGAGTGTAAGTAAATAAGAGAGATGGTTCAGAAAGGAAACCAAAATATGATGGATTTAACAAGTTCAAATGTAGGTCAAGTAAGTCGGAGCATAAACATTTTGGAGCTCAAGTTTTTAAAACAAGTAATAAAAGTAGGAGCATATATCCATTTACATTTAAATTTTTATTTTATTTCAGTTTATAAAAAGAAGAAATAATAGCTTAAAATTCTAAATGCGATATAGGAACAGGTAGGAGATTGGCAGGGCAATGTTATATTCGAAAGGTAAAAAAAATTGCTATTGAAAACTTGAACGAATACATTATATTTATATGTAATATCTACTTAGCAGGCCTTATGTTAAAGCATAACATAAACTA
The DNA here is from genome assembly GCA_963576555.1 of Ferdinandea cuprea. Lineage (NCBI taxonomy): Eukaryota > Metazoa > Arthropoda > Insecta > Diptera > Syrphidae > Ferdinandea > Ferdinandea cuprea. The sequence goes on along the minus strand of OY754958.1, from coordinate 80,288,606 downwards.
TAGATTAAAGTATGGTAGTATATACACTAAGATGGAGTGAAATATGTTGAAGTAGTGTAGTGTTTTCCCAAATTACAATAAGCGATTTTTAATTTTCTCACCTCTTGCGGACGTCCGGCAAGCATGAAAAAGTATAAAATAACCTCAGAGGTTAAATAACCTCAAAAGCACTTAGCAATATTTTTTTAAGTAGATACACCAACCCACACATTTTTTTGATTGGTTGTGTTCAGCGTAGCCCCCAGTACTAGAAATATTTTATGTGAAGACGTATTACTATTTTTTTTACTTGATTTCTATAATTTGGAACATGTTGATAGTACAGCCGAAGGGAGTGGACTGGCTCGTGAAAATGGGGATACTGACATGGAGGAATTTTCGGAGGAGAGTGTTGAAGAGAGTGCTGATGAAGACCCATTTTGGAAGAAATGTAAAACATTTTTGACAGTTTAAAAGTTTGATTCCGTGAGTCCTATTTTTCTTGACAACGTGGGAGCAGCATGGCCGCTGACTTTTTGAAAAATGTATCTTTTTCTTTTGCAAAATGTATCAAATGTATCTTTATTTCAGATTCTTAAATGTATCTACTGTATCAAAACAGATAAATCAATTTTTTTAATTTTTTAGTTGATTTTTTTAAGTTTGTAGTTTTTTGTATAAAGGCTGAGGTCTCGTGGCGCTTAAGATGGATAATAAGGTTTACTAGAGTTTCTTGCAGAACATACAAAAGGGTTCTTGCAACCACCATTTGAAACCAATTATTTGTTTTGATGAATTTGTACTTAAACGGTAGACAAAAAAACCAAAACACTTTTTTTTTAAAGCCTTCGAAGTTTTTACCGTCTATTCCAAAAATTCGAAGAAGTGGCTCCCTAAGAATTTTCTACGACTACGTGAAATTGCCTCGCACTCACACAATATGTGCGGTATATTCTTAACAGCCTGCAGATCACCACTGATTCTGCAGATGTCGGTACCTGACAATACGAGTCTGCATGTTTTCGCAAGAGGCCATGCCTTGTCAGGATGCCTACTAATATTTTAAGCTCACACCTGCTAAGTTTAATAAACTTCGTGGAATTCTTACAGTCGAGAAATAGCTAGAGTTTTTGACACCGTGTGTCCCCCAAGACTTGACCACCTTAGATTGGCAGTCCCTAGGGTTATTTCGTCAATAAAACCTCTGATTATGCAGAGGGGAGGTTTTATGTAATAAGTAGCCTTCCTATTGCTGCAAGCTCATCAGGCTGCTCATTGCTTTCAATACCGCAGTGTCCTGGCACCCGGAACAGTCTATTCGGTTCTGATTGCATTTTCTGACTATATCAGAACTGATGTTTGTTGATTTCATTGTCTTAAGTGCGGCCTGGCTGTCGATGTAGATAGCAATCTCTTCCGGATATCGATTTCATCTGCATTTGCTCACCTCTCCAGTGTCTAATAGACACTCTTAGTGCTGGATCTTTTGAGAAGATCCCAGCCGCTGTTCCCTCCCTGTTCCGAGCCATGTGTAAAAATTGTAACTTGGTTTTATTTGAAATAAGCATCGTAACAATCATCACTTTCGAAACTATAGTTTCGTTGGCGGTTGGAGGATCCGGATATCATCCAGGTCAATTTATGGATATGGCAAATCCACCAAATGACTTTTATGTAATAGTCCATTTTAAAATTTTAAAAATTATAATAACATACCAACTTATTCTTAAAATTATAAATGAAATCAAAACACAAACCACCACCAATCTATGACAACTTGTTAACAGTAACATCAGTCAGGTCGTACAGGTACAATACCATTGAAACCATTTTCAAAAAATTTAAAATGTATGGCAAAAAATAGTATTTGCCGATTTTTGGTGAAAATTTACAAACGTATCAAATCGAAGAAAAAAAGTATCTATATATATCAAATGTTTGCACGGAAGCGAAAATGTATCCAAATTGATACAATTGTATCTTTGTGGCAACGCTGCGTGGAAGCCCATATGCCTGAAGACATTTCAACATATTACTGATGCAGAGCTTACAGCACTAAAAGTAATAATAAAAGGTCGCAAATTCAATGCTCACGATGCCAAGTACCACTCTGCATTACCCCAAGTTTTGCTGTTTTTCATAAAAATAAAACTTTATAAATGTTTTGTATAAGAATAATTTGATATATTAAATTTGTATTTGATTTACTAAAAAAGAAACGACTTTCGGTCTTATTTTTTAAGTTCATCAACGGGAAGTGGCCGTTGCCACCTAACTTTTTTTTCAAAAGTAACAAACTTTAAAAATTTTGGTTATTGAATCTGATATTTACACTTATAAAGAAGTCCAAAAACAAACATTTCTGTACTTTTAGCTGCCCTATAAAGGGTTAAAATTAGGAAACTTTAATTTTTTATGTTCTCCGAGCAATATCAGTTTCCGTATCTTTGTTATATCATTAAATTGCATATACTATTGACATGGTTTACTGCAATGCGTGTAACTAAAATGTCGCTATCCCAGTTGGTTGATCGAGTTCTGATTAAAATTTGACAACAGATTGTGTCCGCATTTTGGTCAACGGGTATCGAAAAATGTATGGCTCAAACCAAATATAAATGGAGGTAAAAGGATTTTGAATCTGAACAAACCTCGACTTAGACTGATTATCGGCATCCTATCTAGTCCTATCTTCTTAAGAAGCATTCAACAGGATTGTAATGATATAAATATATCAATGCCCCGCATCGCATCCGCTTGTTACGCTTTTACAGTGAAATAAATTGCTATGAGGTTATGGAACCGTACGTTTTTTGAACTTGCATCTTATAGTAGGCGGATAAAAGTACACTTGAATCTCTGGACAGAGGTTCCACCTACAAAAAATAAGGAAAGACTACAGCCCGGGGCGAACAATATGATACCCTTTCCTTATCCTTCTATACCTCCTTGTCCTTGTTTGCACCCTCGTTATCAGCGCTTAAAGGAAGAATTTAATGAAAGCTCTACTTAAATTACGTCCTGAGTATACAGTGAACTCTTATGTCACATTTGAAGTTTCTAAAGCTAGGCTAGACCGCGATTATTGAAGGATACAGCGCCAGCCAAATAAACTAAACTAACCAAACTATGCTAAACCTCCCACATACCATAAAGGTTACACGCTAGTCTATAACGGTTCCGATAGATGTCTATCTACAATGTTCTGTAACAGACAAACTTACAAAAATCCATTTATATTCCAACATTCCAAAATTCTTTAAGCCTAACCGGATGGGTACCTTCAATAACATTTTCCTCAGCTCTTTAATTCATATATCATGATTCGAATTGGTTAATACTCACGTAAGCGAATAGTGTCCTCTTAATTTAAAGAAAGTTGCTGCAAAAAGCTGTCAATTTTTAATTATTAGGTCTACACCCGCGGTCAAAATTTTAGCATTAAAATCCGCAGAGAACAAGAGTACATACCTTTATTTTATCCTTCGCTCGTCCGGGTGGTGTGGTCGGTACATCAGAGTCCCATTCTGAACTCAAATCATCACTAGATGCATAGCCATAATCCCGCGGCAATGGCACCTCTAATAATGATTTGGAGTACTGCACATATCCGGGACACAATGTTCCATTCGATGGGGATGGTGATCGCCTTGCAGACAACAACTGAGTTCTCAACTCCCCATGGGAACTGGTTAGCGACCTCCTTCCCAGCAGACTTCTTCCACCTACAGAGGAGTCCACTCCTGACACTGTTAAGCCTGGTGGGGGAGTTATCGATATTCCATGAGCTTCTGCAAATGCTTTACTGCATTTTCTCTGATGCAGCAGATTCTCCCTAGATTTCTTTCGCAAAGTTTTCTTCTGAATCGGATCGGCATTCGCCACAGCCGGACTCTCTTCCTCATCATCGACATCGGCATAGTCCTCTTCAATTGGATCTTGTTCACCATCGACTGCACCTGCACCACCAGACGTCGCTACACCATTTTCCTGCGCCTCGCAATCTTCTCCATCGGAATTCTCATCTTCAGAGAATTTTATCTTGTGAACATCCTCTGGCGCGACATCAGGGAAATGCAATAACTTGACAGTGATCTTGTTTCCAGCTTCATTATAGTAAACTTCCTTGGCACTCATTTTATCAAAATCTTCATAAATTCTCACTTGGGGATAGGCACAAATAGACATCTTTTTGCGAATTCGAAAACGGCTACATCCACAACAACAACAACACCGGTTCACATAATTCAACAAATCCATATGGTGATATTGAAACTGGGATGTATTTTTTCAAGGACTATGTACTATATTTTTTATTAAGGGAAAAATGATAAAATAAAAAGATATTCACAACAACACTAACAAAATCACTTTTTCATACACGCGTACGTAAGCGGTCTTGGCCTGTCGATGGCCAATACAATACTACGGTCTGCGGCGTTTTCGACGACGGCCAGCAGCGCGACGCTTCAATTCGATATCTTATCAACATAGTTTTCAATTCGTTTCGCGTACCGAAATGTTTTATTCGTTTTTGTTTAATTACAGTGGGGGTCGAGTATTACGAAAAGCTTTTGAAGTTTACGCAAACTCAATACTTACTATGAAATAAATTGATAAATTGGCAATGTTGTGAAAAAAAAACACACACACACATCTATATCATTACAATCGGTGTTCGTTATACTCGACCCTCACTGTTATTGGTTTTGCGCACCCCCTAACTTGGAGCGGGTAGTTGATTGTGGGTGGGTGGTAATGGCTTTTGATTTTTAATTTATCCAAAACTTTTAATGGCTTTACGTGTTGCCATATGGACGGGCAGACTATTTTTATTGGAAAAGAAAAGAATACACGATTATGTTACGCGAAAAATATACAAAAACAAATGGCATTGCAAAACTGATCATGCTAACTAGAAATAGATTAACACCCTGAGTCGACGAATTGAATGATAAGTGGCAGAGCAAATCACAGTGATGATAGAGGATGCAGTATAAGAGGAAAGGTCAGAAGAACGAAAGAAACAAATTCTTTTCGTTTCTTCTCTAAATTTGGACTAGCATGACGAGTCAAAGCAGAATAAACAAAAATAACAAATTTTGGAAAATATTATTCCATCTAATGATTAATGGCGATGTTTAGATCTTAGATGTGCGTTTAGGTTTACTTTGTTGCGAGATGGAACACATTCGCAGTGTGATTGAGTGACTGATGGTTTGTTTAGTTATGTATCTCCTGAGGTGGTAAATGAAAAGATTTCTATGTCATTTAACAGCGATTTATCAGTGTTTGATACAGGGAAACGAATGGTAAAGAAGCTTTTTCGAATGAAATTCTGCTTATATGTAATCAATTTACACACGATGTTAGTCATTTTTGGAAACAGTGAGCGTTGGACTTAGATCTCCTACGGCGATCTCCAAGGAGATGTATTGACATCGCTATAGATAGCCCGATTGTTAAAAAGATAAAAAGATACAATGAAAAATATAGCCATTGGAAAAGAGGCTTGATTTCGCAATTTATAAGATCACGAAAGCACCAACTTCTGTCAAAGCCAGTGCTGAACCAACGGATAGTGCTTTTCGTTAGCTGGTTCTTTCTAAGCTTTTCGAATTTGAGTATGAGTTAAGAATGAATCTGGTATAGTTGAGTGTGAACCTAAGCTAGCATAAGCATAAGTGCTTAACATGTTTTTATGTCAGCACGCTCAACATTTCAGACTAACATAAGCATAGCAAACAATTGTTTAAAGAATCTTCTGATAGAGCTGTATGAGCAATGTTCTTCTTATATGCATGGACTATGCACTCCCAAGTAAAATTTGAGGACGCAAATGCAGTCATTATATTTTCAGGAATATTTATCGATACGAAGGGAAGTACCAACAGTTTAATAGCTTCCGATTTCAAACGGGAATTGTTTTTGAGAAGCTTTTCATGACATTTCTCACTCTTGGATGTTTGTCAGGCCTGTTTAATTCTGAAAAGATATCTCCTGGAAACGAATTCCAAATACTCTAATACTTGAAAAGCCCCTTAAGCATCATACTAAGACTCTTGCTATTCTCCTTCATTGTCAATAAGAACAGTAGCTTAACTATAACCCGTAGAGCTCCTGAGCTGCTCTAAAGTTGTTGGCTTACAGCAACGATCAATCGCTTGAGCGACGCAGTTGACCGGACCATTTCTCGAGATTGCACATGATGAAAAGGCTTTATTTCTTGAAGTAATTTGATCTATTAAGGATGTAGGTCCAGATCTTTACGCAAATTCCTGTGAATAACGTGCAATCAATTGATTTAGCTTATTTTAAACTGAAGCACTTATGGCGGCGAAATTTTTGGTACTTTAATCGCTGAATTGTCTCACTGGCGCAGGAACATCTAATAGTATACATAGAATAGTATACATATTACATCTTACTGATGAGGCTGACATAAAATATGAAATGAATTAAATAAGAAAAACCATTTAACCTCAACTCAGATTAGTTTTAAGTGGGTTAAACCATTGGAAGATTACACTATAATTCTATAAATCGTTTAAGCTACGTAAAAACATAAGAAAGGGGATAATTAGGGATACTGTTACCAAATCCATATACCATATGACCCCATGAAAAGGCGTTAAAATACAAGATTCATAACATTTTATTTCGTAAAAAAGCATAACGAAAAATTGGTGACAGACATTGAAAATTTGTCAAAAGCATTTGAAGTTTTGAAAGATCTTACCACATTTACATACTTTTAAGAAGACATTTGTTCACATGGCTGTACACATCTTTTCGATTCCGGTTAAAGAGAACGGACTCACAAGTTTACAATGTAGTTAGGACTGACGATCCTTTGCTAACCGATACCATGTTGCAGAAAAAGTAAATTTCGTATTTAAGGCTTCAAGTCAAGCTCAGAACTAATAAGTGCACACCGAAAAGGGATTGACCAAACAAAAGTTCGTCGGAATTACGTGCTCAGAATCGTCGGGACCAAAATTTACATGAAACAAATATTCTCATCTACGATAGTCTAATAAGGACACCATTAGTTGATACGACAACACATTCCATCATGTTCAGATACCTAAGCCGATAAAGTTACACAATTCCACAACCATATCATTGCAATAAACAACACTTGTTCCCGTCATCCATATCTAAAAGATCTCAAGCAGTAACACTTGGCTATCACTTAAATCTGCCTCTACAAAGGATGGTAAATTGTCCGTCAAACTTGCGTGCATTTCATGTGATTGGCGGCGATCATGTGATTAAAATCTTCACAATGAGATCGCAAAACAAACATCGCAAATAAAATGCCCCCCGACGCCACAGCGGGACACTGTTGTCCTCCGTCCAGGCCGGAGATAAAAGCAGCTGCATGCATTCGAGAGATAAACATTTTTTTTAAATTGATTTTTTATGGAAATCGGAGATATTAATCGAAGAAATGCGCTCCTCCTTAATGGGCAACAGCTTATGGCGTGAGTACGATGTTGTTTGTTATGCCATTTAGTCATACGTTGCCTTCACAAGCGACTTGAAGTAATATGTAGGTATGTGTGTAAACCACCCAGACCGAATATGATGCTATTACAATCGTATCGCTACGCGCTACACTGTTCATTATTCATGACCATGGTGACATTTCGGCGCTTGGCTATTATCACTCGTACGCTAATCACCTTCCAATGATAATCAATAGCAGAAGCATTGGCAATGCGTGATCGAATGACGTACATTACTTGGCATTCGTGTATTTTTAAATTTAAAATTGTTTTAATTTTTATTAATACACAATAACATTTTGTTTTTCTTTGCTAGTAATTAAGAGTACGAGATTGTGGTAATTTACCTCCACCCCAATTGGGGAAGGTCTTCCAAAGAGGTAAGTTTGAGAGTTTAAGAGTTATCCAGCTCCAGAACAGTGGTCGTATTAAATTGTTGTTGCGTCCAATTTTAGCTAAAAGATCGCTCTTCGCAATGCTAACAGAATATGCTAACAAAACATTCACTCTCAGTCACAGGTATTTATTGAGTTTTCGATTGGTGACAGGTTACAGCTGTATATAAATCGTCAGATACCATACATGTTTGAAATTTTTGCTAATGAAAATATTTGGGTCCGTTTTTCACTGTTCTCAATTACGTTTATTATTACAGGGAGCGGTAATGGAGTTTAAACCAAATTTTTATTTATTTTTAAGTGATTTCACAGTTTGAACTCCACAAGGGATTACTAAAAATATTTAAATATTGTTTGATTTGTTGGATGTTGAAAAATCCAGTCGTCGAAGCAAATTTGCTGAGATATATATTTTTTAAATACTGACAATGAGTTGAAACTAATTTTAAATATCAGACCACTGAATCTCTAGATCCTAAAAAAAACGCCCACGTTCGCTTTTATTGCAAGTACAACCCCAATTACCACATGTCACTTTTTTTAATCATCCCTCATAAACACCAAAATGACATGAGAATTTTCATGAAAATTCCACACCATTTACAGACACAGCTATTGCGATTATTGTTAACAAATTCCACACGAATTCAATTATAAGAAAAAAAAACGATCTTTCGCTATCACGCAAAGCAGCTATGAAAACTAGAATCCCAAAACGCACGACAAATAATTTGTAAAATAAAATTACAACCTGTCAGATGCATTCGTCTCTAGATTGTACAAACTGCGCTCATAAATCAATGTGCCATGTTCGACAAAATGTCAAACGACACCAGTACACATGAGCACATAGACTTGGATAAATTTTCGTTAAAAACGCAACAAGAGTATCCAACTAAAATATCATCAAAATCCGTTTTGGCACTGTGGCCAATGGAACAAGGTGCAAAAAACAGACTGTGATTTTGGAGGGAAGCAACGCGACTAATGTGGGTACGTAAGCCTGTGCGACGGTCGTCGTCAGTCTGCATGACATAAATCCATCAGCAATGTGGTGGCTCTGAAGAAATTATCAAAACACAGAGAAAAATGTGTACAGTTTTTTTTTTTTTGCTGTCAACTCGGTGACAAAAATGGTAACAAGCTTCGAACTAAATTTGGTCAGACGGGAGCCCCAATCGTCATTTAACCATCACTGAGCACCAGCACCAGGCATCACCTTTGGTGCAAAAATTGTCGTCTTGTTTGGGGTTGTGTCAACGATGCACGCGTTCTTTTGCCACTTGTCGCGTTAAATTTTGTTTGACTGAAAACACGAATTTCGTAGTCGAAGTCGTAGATGTCGTTGGTCAGGTTAATAATGTGACGACATCGAAATAGTAGGAGAGCGGAGCTTAAAGTGAGGTAACTTCTGGTATGAACACATGTAAGTACTACTCTGATGTGGTTTTGCAGAGAATAGGTGTAGTTGAAGGTACATACCAAATTAAGGAGCTATGAACATACGTCCGCGAGTAAAAATGTAAGGTAAAAGTAAAAGTACTTAGTTGAAGCCATATGCAAACAGCAGACTTGGGCTGCAATGGATTGCTCGGTCTCAGGCATATGGCCTATGCTCCAGTGAATAGAATCTTCCACGCGAGATCGAGAACAAAATTGTGACCCGTATAGAGAAAAAACCTTCTGCATAACATATTGGGATAACCTAACCATTTCTTTACATTTCTTGAGAATAAATGGATGCAGAACTATTAAATACATCAATAATTGGTTAATACAGATTAACATCAACTTATTCTATAGGTATTCATGCGAAACTAGAAGAAGCAGGATCAAAACTGTCGAATAGAGTACTGGGTTCATTAATATAAAGCGGCGCTACACTGAAGGACGAGGAAAAACATCGGCTATTCAAAAGAAAACAAAAGAGCATTGAGAGAATAGAGAAGTTTTACTCTAGGAAATACGTCTAGATCCATATTCAGTTAAACTAAAATTAAAAATGAGAGTTAAGAGTTCAGACCACCACTATATTATAAAGCGTATCACAATTTCTTATCTTAAGTCCATCGAAGCTGCTGGAAGGGCAATTTCGCAACAGAGCATACAATTCATAAAATTTACTCAGAGAAAAGTATGGCTGATGGTAGGATAGGAATCATTCCCCAAAAATGTCGAATAAAATGTGGATTGTTTTGTATTCTGTAAACGCCTGTAGCCACTTATCAACAACCTATTTTGGCATTCTTTTCAGGATCGTTAAATCATACAGACTAACTGAATGCGAAAGGTACCTACTGCACCGTAAAAATAAAAAAAACAATCTCACTGAGACCTTTGACGTTATTTTTTGGCAAAATTGACAGAACAAGAAATACGGTTTAAGTTGCAAGTACTTATGAATACAATCAACTTACTGTACACAGCAAGAAGGAATACACCGAATCTGATGAATATAAAAGTTAACTTTTATAATTTTAATGTAACTAGGGAATTACTTGTTGAACACAACAGTGCTAGTTTGTTACGAACACAGGCATGCTGTAACTGGAAGTGTTGATTTTCATTGAACTCCTGCAGCTACGATGGGCTTAAGTCTATAAGGACGAGTCTATGTAATACATTGTATGTATGTATTTACAGTTGAGGATTATTTTATAATGAGAGATAGGCGAGAGTCTGCGCCAAGTGACGGATATTTGACCGAAATCTTACATATATAAGAATGGGGAGTGCAATTCTTCATTAATTTAAAAAATTATAAGTTTTGATATGCGATATGGGATTGACTCCCAATTTTACCCAACACATTAGAATATAGAGCTTTTTAGCAGATACAAACGCATGAAATGTTGGTAGAAATAACCATTTTAAAACATTACCGATTTTATAGTTATGTTTTGGTTCATTTCCAACCTCATAACTACAACAAGGTGTAAAATTATACTTTATTCATATATCACAAAAAAAAATGCTACCAAAAAGGTGAGACATCGTCTGAACACTTCTCCAAAAAAGGGTGACTTAAATCTTATCTGCATAACACTGCAACGCAAACTTTAATTAAAACGTTGAACCAAACACGGCTATCAGTTTATTCGATAACGTTTGACCTTGCTCGAACGTGCTTTTTTGATAACAGATTTGTAGATATTCATAGGACAACGCAGAAATCGACGTCAATCGTACTTGTATAATTATTAATGGTTCAACGAATGCGTCCCAGAAAGAAAACACGATAATTCATAAGGGAATTTTTGAGAAAAACAAATTTATGGGTATCGCGTATCCGTTCATACAGTGGTGTGCAATATAATAGCAGAAAGTCGTTTTCCAGTAAGTAATATCACTAAATTTATGACCACATGTATATTAGAGTGCTGCAGTTAAGAAGTAAACTACAGGAGCTCGGAATTTCTAAATTTCACCACTTTCAAATTATAGTACTTTAAGGGAAAAACTTCTGATTACCATTTATGTATTTTTTTAAATGCTATAACACAATACATTTAAAAGAACAGTAAATTTTTACAAAATGGTCCAATCGATATGAAATAATAAGCTTGAGATTTTTGTATTTTGAGATATTTTGCCCATGGATAAAGCGATTTCTCACTACAACATGTTCTATTGATAGCCAGTTTTTGGTCTCTCTCAGTGAATTCGCAATTGAATATATACACATTCAAACACTGTACTACTCCATCTAAGCTGATTGGCTTCTATCACGGCGGTAGAATTTACTAGATTTGATCAACGTAGTCGTCGACAGTCATAATGACAGAAACCTTACGTCAGCTACTTCAAAATGTTTGCAGCTAAGGCCATTAAGGATTTTATACACTTGTTAGAGTATTAAAAATATATGGTGGCAGATGAGAAACGTGCATCGGATATGAACCGTCCTCTTTTAAGATCACGACTCAGAAAGTCAGTGGACTCAAATACTGAAAACCTGAAATATAACTCTTTTCATATATTACTGTTGCTATAAAAGATTGTAACTGTATTCAAGTTAGGTTTTACAAAATCAGCTAAATACGTGCACAGGCCCATATCGATGATGCCGAAACCCCAATCAAGGAGCTATCTGTCCGAAATACGATGTCACAGGGCGAACAGTCAATTTGAAAGAAATTCCATTGATTTTAAAAACACCTTAGCGGATATTGAACGAAGAATTACCCTGGGAAACAGCTGTTACTTCATTTTCTCAAAAAAATGGGTTCAAAACTCCTAACTCGAAAGACGAACCGTAAGCCCTTATCCTGCTAATTCTTCTTCACCTTTTGATATGGTCAAGAATTACTTTCGTTTTTGAAATAAACGTACGAATTTTTTTGTAAGCGTGTTGTTAAAGCGCATGATTTATAATATGGCACACTTGATGTAGGGGAGGCACTTACCGTAATACCCTTGTTAAGTTGGAATGGAAAAAACCGCCATATTGTCTCTATTGAAACTAGGTTATTGTTTCTCGTTATCATCTGCTTTAATATCTACTAAATGTGAAAATAATTTCTCCAGCTCTTTCCTGCTCAAACCCAGTAAGTAATTCGAGAGAGCAAATGACTTCATTTCGGAATAGAATGAATGCCAAAATGCATTAGATCATGTGTGGCAAGAGGTCTCACGACTTCTCTTCATTCATAAACAATTGTGATAGTTGTGGCTAATCCAATCGAAAGTAAGTCATCACGATATATTGCACAATAAAGAATGCCATATTGCCTTATCCATAAAGCATTATTGTTTTGGTTTTTAAAATATCGAATTATTTTTGTTCTGTTTTTTATATATGTATTATTTTTTTTATATGTCTGTTTTGTAGTTATTCGGAAGAAATATGTATTTTTTGCTCGAAGTTACTCTACAAGATATAGATTTAAAGTTGGTTTGAATAACAAAGCATAAAATTAACACATAGTTGAATTTTATAGCTGCTTTAATAAATTCGGCGTTCTTTACTGGAGACAGCCAGCTAAATGCAGTTACCTCGAGAGTTTCGTGCTAGCACCGAAAAAAAACAGAACAAGTACAAGTAAAGTATTGGCAAGATGAAAAATCTCTCAGCACATAGTTTGCTGATGAGTGTTTTATTAAAATTCAAATAACGTTCGTCCATTGGCCTGGATTTAAGTCGAATTTGTTGCCAGATTTCATGTAACAATTGAGCGTGCAATGTGAACATATTTATTATTTCCAGTACTATCGTCATTGATATTGTTGTGGCGCGATTGACACCTTCTTGGCACATGATATTGTCCGTTCCGAACGGATACTTGGACACTTAATACATGTAATTTAATTTTTTTAAAGTGCAGACAGCAGCAGTGACGACTTTCACAGATCTCGATTGATTGGTCCCCGGTTGGATGTTTATTCAGTAATTGTGATACTTTGGCTAAATGCAGACATCAGTAGATTTAATTTTTAATTATTAACCAGTTAAGTGCTTTAATTAACTTGAACATATTTTTGTTTGTTGTTTTGTATAGTTGCAATAACTACATATCTATAAATATTTTATTGCAAGTCAGGCCAGCTCCGATTACAAGTTTTGCCAAACAGATCAGAGTCAATTACGGGGAAATATGTCTTGCTCTTTATTTTTCGTGTTTAATGAGGGGTTTTAGTTGTTTTAGTAATTAATTACATTGTTGTATTAGGGGTTAAAAATACATTATAAATGGAATATTTGAAATATTTGCAGATATGTATAATGCCGATTGACGTCATTGAAATGTGACAGAGCAGGTTGGGTGAAGATCGAGACTTGTTTTGCAGATGTTATTTGGTTCATAAACAAGCGCATGAGTTCAATTAAACCGCAACTGATACTACCCAAGCTGGTTTTCGCAACTAAACGTAGTCGATATAAAGTAATACTGATAAATCTGTGTTTTTTTGTGTTGAATGAATATGTGCTCAACATTTTTCGTTGGAAGACATGTGATGGTACTTTTGAGAGCTCTGTTCGATACAAATAAATAAAATTGGGCTATCAAGTTGAAATATAGAGATATATTTAAAGAAATATATATATATTATCCCACCCGGCTCCGCTGGAGGGTAAATAGCCCTAAAACACATGATTATGATTATTCTGAAAATCAAATTTCCGAAAAGTGACTATAACTATTTATATTTAATTTTGAACTGCTGCAGCGCCATAAAGTGGGAACTTGTAATAAATTGGAAGACATAAAAACCTTCTCGATGAAACATTTCATATATGTTCCAACTTTAATGGTGATCGGTCAAACAGTATAAAATTTGATCTGCAACATCTCATCTAGTGTGAAGTCACAACAAATTGGATGACATAAAACCTTCTCTATGAAAAAATACATATACATATATACCAACATTCATTTCTATATATGTATATAGATTACGAGATTATAAATTATATACCGAACGTTTCAATGTGTCTCCACGAGTCCAAAAAATGCCAAATTCATACTAACAACTCTTCGGTTTTTTCGTCTTTAATATTTCAATCAAAGCCCGGTCTGCTTTAAACATTGATGTGAAGATACCAGAAAAAGATAATATTTGAGCAATAATGCTTCAGAAGTCTGGAGACTAACATTTACTGGTACTGCAAACGAATGGTTTAAGTAAGCCGCAATGGTTGTTGAACTTTTCAACCAAATTTTATGAGCTGCGTAATACGTTTGATCATCTTGAAATTTACACATAAGTGTATACCGTTCGATCCAGGGCATTATATTAAAGAGGCGACTACATTCTAGCCGAAGACAGATCTTCTTGTAGAGGTATTTCTTTGTAGGTTTGTAGATAATGCGGGGTCATATTGGGCTATTCTATTATGCAGGATAGCAGATTTCAAACAATGGATGTTTTCTCCGCTTTTGGAAATGCTAATTGTTCCAATATTTTGACATTTCAAAATTGCAAACTGCATCTCAACTTGCTGATTATACAACAAAGTAGCAAAGTTAATTATCTCTCAAAATTCGAACTGGCCTTTCCTACATTTTCAACAAATGCTTTGAAATAAATTTAGACAAACAATGTATGTCGCAATATGTACAGTTTTCTAAACGGTTTCCACTCTTAAGACCCGTTTGCTAAAAGTTTTCTTCAATTTGTCGCATAACTAGGGTGAACATTTCCTAAGTGCAACTTACTTAAGCACTTTATGTTTTACTATCTCCTAAAAATAAGTTCGACTTAGTGTCACTTGTAAGAATTTTTACATTTCAGTAAGTAGAAAGGCTTAGCAAACTATAAGCAATTGGAACGTTAGCATTACGATCGGATGGATCCATATAGAACAATTTAAGAAAACAAGAGACAACGGATTTGCCACCATATAATAGCTGGGCCTCTCCGCATTGCGGCGTGGCAAAAAAAAAAAACTTTAATCCGCATATAGAACAGTAAGGTAGTATAAGCATTCTGTTAATTTAACGTCAGATTTAATAATTTTCACGCAGGTGAATTTAAAAATTTTGCGGGTGTCACTTTTTCCATCTACTCGTGTTACGAAAAAATGTGCGACTACGATCAAAAAAAATCACTCCTTCGTACCAAGTGACAGCTTAAAACTTTATCCGCATACGACTACAACAAGATTTGGCAGCATACCCTTTACCATTTAAGCATTTCCCCATCAGTCACATCATAAACCGCAGAAGGTCATTTAAATGTCTACAAACAAAAACCATTTATGCATATTTAACATATTTAAAGAGATCTGCACGTCACTTGCGTCAGAGAAGACTTCCAGGTAACTCAAATTTATCACTTCATAAAGAAACAGAAAAAATATAAAAAATGAAAAACCAATGACAGTGACACTGCCACCACTTTTCTCTGCTCTCTATTATTTTCGCAAGTTGATGCTAATTTCGAATTCTACCGCCACACTCACACACTAAACATTCAATTCGTTTTAACTCATTGTAGTATTTTATGTTAATTAAAAAAAAATATACATATTATAACTTTTCCCGTTTTTTGTGCGAAAAAAAAACCGTGACGTTTGACGCAATAACATCAAAGTGTGAGTGGGTTTATTGCTAACCCATAATGGTGTGAGACTTAATAAACTTCCACCTCTGCACGGGCGAATGTCAAACGTCAAACAGAATGATCTTAGTCATCCGGAAACCGGGAGATCGGCGCAATTTACTTGAGAAACTAATCCAACGTTTTCTTTTTATTCAAAGTCCCGAGTAATTTATTCCATGTCACGGCTGACTCTTATCAGTAGTTAGCCAGTTAAGATGATAATATACTGTTTGATAAAACGTAACTATTTGATCGATGATCGCCGCGATTTAGACAACGGTCATCATTATTCTAGTGAAATAAAAAACGGATTCGAATTCTTACATTTCTGTTTGCTATCAACAGATTCACTTCACTAATTCAAAGTCCTGCTTTCGGAAGTTTAATATGTCGACTTTCGCGGGAATCGAACGCTACCGACAGCCGATCGCGATCACTTCATAACTTTGACTAGAGGAAAGCGTGAGTTTTGCGGCGTTTGCGCGGCGAAAATGACAAAAAGCACACACACATACCTATGCATGCCTATCTAAGCCGCAAGTTATGTATCCCCCGCTAAAGACCGTGGAATATAATTTGACTCTCTCTCGTGGTTTCTTATGGGTTGATTGTCGTTTGGTGTATGGGTGTGTGACGTCTGTGCGGTAGATCGGTTTTCAGTTTTCAGGGCGTTTTGTATATATAGGCACAGGCCAGACTAGGCAATACCATATTAAATGATAGCGAGCATTTGGGGAGAGTGTTGATTTTAGAGTTTGAAAAAAGTTTGGACTTGAACATATCACGTCAGAATGAGCTCTTGCTTTAATCTACCATCAGCTGATGATAGTATCGATGGAATTTTTGAGGGCGGTATTATAGCAAATTTACTACGTGGGTGCGCTTGCGGAGGTCAGTTTACGTCATAGTTGGAATAGCTACAACTGGTGTGGGTATCGTGATTTGATTAAAATAGCAGTAAGGCATTGAAGTGCTGTTTTTTTTAGTAAGTGCTCATTACGGGCGTTAACATGAAGAATAAATAAGCTTTATAAAGATGATGTATCTTCACCTTGTTCTAAATATTATATTTGTTCTAGGTAGAAATAGAATTTTACTTGCAATACAACATGGGATTAAGTCATTAACAAATTAAAATTAAATCAGGAAACCAGGTCTTGGTGAGGCTCAGCATACAACCAGAGGATATATGATAATTGAATCGCCTTAGGTGATAAAGGACTTATGTGACAAAAAATTGCATCTGTCTAGATTGGAACCAAAATTTATGGATTTATGTTTAGACAGTTAATGTTTCTCACATACAACTGTCATTCTTAATTCAAAATTGAATTTAAGACAAGGCCATATAAAGCCATAAGGCCCTGTAAGGCCCTGTAGGATCCAGTCAGTATCTGCATCAAAGCTACATTTTATCAGCGCTTTTTATCTCTGTGGAAGTAGGCGCAGAGACTCAGTAGTTAATGGTTAGTTCTTGGAACATTCAAATTCACCAAAAAATAAATCCTTAACTGCAGTCTTGACTTCTTTAGTCCTCGTTGTATACCTCCCCATTTAATTTATGCTATTGACTTTGCTAAATAATGCTATTAAACTTCGGGTAGGTCTGAAAGGCCAAGGTTTTTTTTTTTTAAAGCCTCTAAGAAAATGTACTAAAACTTTAATAGCTCGACAATAAAAGCTTTATAGATGCTTCTACTTCCTTCTGTTCTGCTTATGCAAAGTAGAGAAGCATTCATTTAGCAAAGCCAAACATGTTTTCTTGATTTATTCAATCTTCGAAACAATCTTACGTCTATAAGACTTCGCTAATATAATTATGCAGGACAAAAAAAAGGTATTTCATAGAGTATCAATTAATAACTCTTGGAAGTTATATCCCTACCTCCTTATATCGCTATATCCTATCGATAATTTTACCTAACGAATGAATGAATCTTGAGGGCTTTAATGAAGTTGTAATAGCTAAACAGAAGCCAGCTCTAAAAAAGCAATGGTCTGTCGAACCTTAAACATTTGTGCTTTAATAAATTTAAAATGTTAATTGGGAAATAAGCCATAAAAATACATCTGAAAAATAAGGCTTCCAGTTACGTAGAAGAAATACAAATTTGATTTGAAAGAACTTATGCAGTTTTGTACGCGCGAGAATATGGGGAAATTTTTCACCATTTCAAGTTTCCCGCTGCTCCTCTCTCCTGCGAAAGTCTGACAAACATCCAAGAGTATAAGTTGTCATGAGAAACTTGCTGTTTTCATTTGACATAAAATTGTGATTTTTATCCATTAGTATCAAAAACATAATGTTACTCGTTTAATGGTTAACAAAAAGGCTTTGGTCCCTGTATGTAGCTACAATGTGCCCCAACCATTCTTATCTCGGAGTCATATAGTTTTAGTTTAATTTCGTCTTTTGAAAATGTTAATTGGCCTATATACCTACTTGCATTGTGACGATTATGAGCAAGAACTAATTTCAAGGCCATAGGTTCCGCAGTTCTTAAGTGCAAAAAGCTACTTGAAGCTATCAAAAAGTTTTCGAGATACACAGCTTTTCGTTTGTCTTTTGCTGCGATGTATAAAAAATGCTCATAAAAAATTTACTTCTTTAAACCAACCTTTCCTTATATATAACAGTTTCCCAGGAGAAGGAATCAACGATATCATACGATAATTTTTAACAATGTCAAATATGATATAATGTGATCAAAATTGAGTTTGAAGGTTTACTCTCTTAGCCGACAATATGTTTAATTGCCAAACCAGGCATATATTTGTTAACTTTTCGTTTTATAAAAAGTCAGGATTATTATGTGATAATTAAATACAAAAATATCACCTTTTTTAGTTTAGATTGATAATTTTAAAATCATTTTATCTTGAAATGGCGAATGCAACGTTTTTAAAATTAATAAACTATTTTTGTACGTGCAAAAATGTTCCACATACGACGAACTAATTCCGAACTAATAAATTTAATAAAAAACAAAGTTAATAAAACTATAAATAATGTCGTATAATATGAGCTGATATTTATACAAATGGGCTCATCGCGATCCAATTGGCTTTAATTGGTCACGAAAAGAATCTTATATATCAAAAGAAGTATTTTTCTATAGGAACCTCCTGTGGTTTTGCAAAACTCTTTATATGAAAACATATATTTGAAAAACTCTCTTTTCAAATATATTTTCCAATCAATAAAAAAACAAAAATATTTGCAATTGCACGAACGAATGGGGGTACAAATATTATTTTCTAATGTTGTCAAGCGACCCAGAATAGTTTTATATTATGTTAAATATATCGCTGACGAACTAGCAAGAAGTAGATCTACCATGAGCTCCGATCGCCAGTTTGTGACATGAAAGTGCGGGTGCGTCAGAAAACACTGGTAATTGATGTGACTTACATCTTACCTGTAAAAGGCGCAATAAAATTTGGCCGAAAGTAACAAATTCAGAATCTAGAAACACATGAGATTGCCCTTTTCTTTGCCTTTGGGCCTCAGTCGACTTAAACTTTATCTAACTTTGAGAAATAATTTCTTTGATAACCTGAAGTGGCTATTAACTAACTTTTCAGGTTTCATTAGAATCCGAATGGTAGGAAAAGCACTGAATGGACCTTGACGAGGAAAGGAGGACAACGCATACATACGTGGAATCCCTATAGGGTCAACACTGATCTAAGTGTGATGAGGAAGCTGCAGAATTGCCCACATCACAAACCCACAAACCTTACCTAACATTGTGGTTACGGTTTAAATCAGATCTTAACACGTTTTATTTTAAAAAATAAACTTCATCCAGGCATTGTTTGTAATCCGTGTTATTAGCTCTTCTTCATAAATCGAGAAAGTAAAACAGTGAAGAAAAAATGTAAGCATTAAGGAAAACGGGCAGCTACAAACGACGGATGTTCTAACGAACTCAGTTAGCTAGTTGTTTATCATTAGCTTTGTTTAAAAGTGTTCCTAGTTCTCATTTTTCTGTTTGCTGTCATTTTTTGCACAAACAGCACCCTGATCTTTTTTTTAGCTTAAAAAGGCCGCAAAAACGTCCCCTCTCAAAATGTCTAAAAAATGGAGAAATGGTATTAGCCGGTATGCAAGAAAAAGGAGAGGTAGGTCAAGATAAGTTTTGATGTATAAAATAAAGTCTCATAAAATTAAAAATGTTAGTTAGTTATGAGGACACATTTTCAACTGAGAATCAAGCTTTTGAATTCGGGCTCTAATCAAACAAATTTTATCTACGCACGATAGCCTCGTTTATCCAATTTAAAACTCAACTAGCTAGGAACCTTACAAAAAAACAAATAGATGTTTTGACTTGCCATTTGCGATTTTCACCAAAAACTGTACGGATATTAATCAATCGTAACTTCAGATTTAAATAAGTTAAGAAGTCCTTGAAGTCAGTGAATACAATCAATTGGTTAAACCAAAATATAATAAATGTTTACTAACTTTCTAAGCAAGATTGAATCAATAAGGACGTGAAAGGCGATTTGTTTCTTTTAATGTGTTGTCACATTTAAGGCTTTATTGGCTGCCTATAGATTATAAAGTTGCATCGCGATACAAATATGAACTTATGCAGCGCCTGCTTATCAAATTTGTTCATTACTATATACAAATTATGTGAAAAATTAAGTTAATGATAACTAAAGCCCATACAAATTAGTTTACTTTGCGATTCATCTTCCAGCTAAAATTGATAACAATCTTGATGACGTAACTGAAATCAAACACAAGTACGAGGAAAATAAAAATTTCAACGACTTGAACAATTAAATTAAACAACAGCCCAGAAGTTATAATGCCCACTACAGAATACAACTACCTTTAGCCTCAGTAAGAACACTTTTCTGTCTACCACACCCCACATATGTATGAGTAAAGTACCTACATAGGATTAGATATAGATACTAAGAGGGAACCGGGGGTATTACACACATAATATACAAATATAGAATACGAAACTCAAGACAATGGCAAAGGTCGTCCCGCTGTTGTGAGCACTTAAGACACGCTTTGACGTCACATAGCCACAATCACATTCGTTGTTTAGAAATAGAACCACACATACACAAGGGAAAAAAGTCTAGTTACAGATACACAAATTCATATAATGTTGAAAAAGATTACAAAATACAATATTGTGGTTTTATAGAACAGGAAAATACGTAAGCCCTACTAAGAAACTTATGAAATTCCAATCAGTATAATATGTGTATGAATGAAATGAGGTGGATGCATGTTTTATTAGTTAGAATCATATTAATAAGCTTTTACATGTGCTAATTGAGATCAGCATACGCAAAGGGAGAAATAAACCCACAATAAATATGAAGTAGTTGTATAAGCAAAATATTGCGCAGGACTTCACTAACATATTTTCGAAGTTATCTGTTTAATTCAAACATGCGAAATAAACCAACAAGAGCGCTTTTGATCACCCACGCGCAGAGTGACGGTAAATCAAGGTCTTTTAACTATTCGCTATCAGTTGGAAGTTTGCGAAGCATTTTCTAATTATGGTATTATGATGGCAAACAGTCTTCTAATGGAGATTTAATTAGTCGAGATCCAAGGTCACGCGTGGTAGCGGAGTTATAAAATATGTCCAAACAGAAGATTGGATTTATTTCTTAATAAAGTGAATAAACTTTTGGGAGGTATTGCGATGGTTTGTAACTACTCGACAGAGAAGAACTCAATGAAATTAAAATTGAGCGAGCAGCGTAAGATTTAGCCAATGCATTTTGATTAGATTGTGCTAATGCTACATAGCCACCGTGCATTTAACCAAGATTAAAATTGTACCAAATTTTAAGTCGACTATATATACAAGATATTATAATTAAATCAAGTAGTCGTTTGCATTGTTAAAATATACATATTCATATTCATATTTTTGTCGAAGTGCTATCTGCTCTTAAAAAATTGTAGTCACAGTTCTGGATATGGAAGGTTATGCTGGTTATGCAAGGCCCATACTAAATTTTGCATATACATACGTTGTTTTATTTCAATTAGTTGTGGTTTGATGAAAAAAACCCAATTTGTTCTAAGCTATTTATACCCTATCCTAAAGGTATATTAATTTTGACACATAGTTTGTAACACCCCTTAATATTCGTCGTAGTCCCATAAAAGTATATATATTTATGATCAGGACCAAATCCTAAGACTATTTAGCAATGTCCGTCCGAACATCCGTCCATATGCAATTTTTAGGCCTTCAAAATTAAGCTAGGAAGCTGAATATGGACCACATATTCCCTAGGGCTCCTAAATGGTTAAGTGTACAATTTTTTTGAATACGCCCACTGCCACGCCAAGCTAAAGTTAGAGAGATAGAGTGTTACAACCTTCACCAAATATGTAGGCATTGCCCTCCTTTATAAGTTTGTCATATAAAGTTTTATGCTACGCCTACTTTTTGTGGGCGTTTTTCACTAAAGTGCTATTTTCATCGAAAATGTTCATAGAAACCGAAAAAATGTTTAACATTATATTTAGCCAATATTTTTTCAAATATATCAAATATACAACGTTTTTGGCCACGCCTACTTTTTGGGGGCGTTTTTTCAAAAAATATATTATTTTTAAATTTAATAGAATGAAATGAAATGCTATCCATCATCTTCTTAATGCTTTTTTCTTTGGGGTATATAGGGATGTAGATAGGGTATCATACTGTTCGCCCCAAGCGGACTGTAGCCTTTCCATATGTTTTTTGTCAATTTATCTTCAGTCAATCAGATTTTGACCGAATTCGCGATTATCTTCATTCATTCACCATTTTGCAGTTTTCTTCACTCTTCACCCTATCTTTCATCCTTCGTGATATCCAATATATTAAAATTTGGATATATTCAGTATTGTGCAAAACAACACTTAATAAATTTAGTTCACATAAACAGTCTGGAGCAAAATTAATTTATCTATATATTTCTGTTTTTTTATTAAATATATAAATAGATATTGCTGAAGATCAGACAAGAAAAATGTGGTACGGTAGAGGGGTCCATTATCACCATAAGTCAAGTTTTATCAAGTTAAAATTAATATCTACAATTTTGAGATATAACTACTCTAAATAATGAAACTTCGGAAATATTAGATACAGCTACAAAAACTATTTACTTATAATTTTATAGACCTTTAAGAACGCAAGAAATGTCAAAAGTGTTGTGTGAAACATTATTACTCATTAAGTAAACATTATAAAACTACGATTTTCAGCTACTTTAATCTTTTTTTTTAAGTATTTAACTAGAATATGAAAAATGGCCCGAGTTCAAAACGATTTTGCTATTTTTGGCTCCCATTTTTTTGAGCTACGGAAACTATAATGTGCTAGGAGTTGGCTCGGGGCCTACAAAGTGGACATTATAAATGATATGTCGGTATAAACAATGTCGTTTTAAGCATTTTGACTAAATTGCATATATAACTTCTTAAAAATGTTTTTTATGGATATTTAAATTACCTTTATTGTAACCTTAGGTAATGGGATTTCCCGAAGCTGCAAAGACCAAGGTATTGGAGATACCGGAGCATCCTCTAGTAAGTTGCAG
The DNA here is from genome assembly GCA_963576555.1 of Ferdinandea cuprea. NCBI lineage: Eukaryota > Metazoa > Arthropoda > Insecta > Diptera > Syrphidae > Ferdinandea > Ferdinandea cuprea. Next base: position 80,265,085 of record OY754958.1, on the reverse strand, counting down.
CAGAATGCAAGGGACTGCAAATAATAAGCTTGGGAGTGTGAAAAATAACTGGAAATGGGAGAAGATAAGCTTGGGGTTGGGAGTACGAAAAATGACTGAGGAACTCTTTGGCTAAGCATAAGAAATATAGAATTCTTCTATTAAAAACAATTTCGTAGGGTTCTTTGAATTATTTGTTAACAATTGTTCGAATAAGATATTTGAAAATATCAAATGCTTCATTTCAATTTTTATGTGTTTTTAACCTTTTCACATTTATTGATAATGTTTATGACTTTATTCAAATACTTATTTTGAAATGCCATGACGTTAAAATAGTTGCACGATTGACTTTAGTCCAAAATGACAGGTAATACTTATCAAAGAGCTGCTTCAATGTCTCAGTACAAATAATTTCTTAACAGTGAATTAGAACAAACTTATGTGCTGTGTTGTGCATCGATCTTGTAACATATTCCCACAATAGAATAAATAAACGACTAGCAACTACAACGAATTCTTTCATAACAATAGTGTTCAGTAAGTGACCCCTGATCTCATAACGACGTGTACGTGACTTGCCTCTCGTGTAGGCGTTATTTATCTAACACCAGACAGTACACAACCGAATATTACTATCGCATCGAACCGAATTAGGGTAATTCTTGGTTAAATATTTACACCCAATTTGCTATGCGCATGTTGGTTTTAATGTCCAAACTACGAATACTGAAAAGTATTTTGCTAGTTATAGATACACGCTTGCTTCAGCTGTATGTGCGATATCAATGATTAACAAAGCATGTAGAGACAATAAAACCAATGCAATTTTGGTGACTAAGATCAATTGTGTTTAACAAAATGGTCTAAATATTCTTCTAATATCCAATGAAATGAAAATTGCATTTTTAAAAATTTACATAAGGCATGTTTTTATTTAACAATATATACTTTTTTTTAATAAAATAAAAGAATTTTCTATGCCAGTACTAACCCCTGATTTGAAAACAAAACCCATATAATTTCATCAAAGCCAGCCAGTCATTAAGGCCATAGCGTAAACGATGAGCGTCTTTAGTGGCCAATATGGCCATATTTTTGATCTCAGGCCTCGTAGCTACGACTTTTCATAAATTCACTGTTTTTTCCACTTTTCATAGCAATGGCGACTTTCAGGCCATTATTTCCATAAAAAATACTCATATACCCATTGAAGCACTTCCATTTCCAATAGAAAGAGAACAAATACATTTTTTTAAAGAATGATGTTCGATTTAGAACTAAAATTAATTGATGTTCTATTTATTATGATCAGTGTTTTGTTTCTTTTTGATGCGGTCAACGGTTCGCAGTGTTTTGTAGTTTAAAATTTCAATTTAATTTAGAGACAATTAAAAAACAAAACGGATTGTAGGATTTATTTTAATGTTTTGTAGATTTGTAAAAAAAAATGTACGTTTCTTTAAAATATATATATATGAATGCCGAATATTGTGTTTTTTATGTCATTGGCCCCCTTTTAAACTCGTGGCCATTTCTTTGGGCCACTTTTTCATTTTGGTCATCGGTAACGCTGCCCCGTACGTAACATTACGAAAAAATGCAACGTGCAACCGACCATTACGTCTCTGGCATTTGTTAAATGGGCTCCGATCTCTGATCACAGGTGTAAGAGATTATGCATCCAATGCCATTCCAAGTCTTGTGGCACTGAATTGGCCCCTCAAACGCGCAAAATATTTTACACTTAATTTTCTCTCTTTAATCCTTACCCATTAAGAACTAAAATTTGCACATAAAGTTAGGTAGTGCAAGAGGCCATTGTCAAAATGAGGGCAATTTAAGTTCAACTCGAGAGACAATCTCTTAGTTCACACCCAAACGTAAGCCCAGCTGTTTTTACATACAAAATTTGAATTTATATGGGGGTTTAAGAGCAAAAAAAAAATGGAAACACGAATGGAATTATATGGGTTTTAATGGCCGCCGCTATCAAATGTCATTTTTGAGCAGATTACACATCAAAATTTGGATGTGTAAAATAAACATGCAAAATATGCGGTGATAATGGGTTCATAAAAACATAGGTACCACACAACTTTTAACCTAATTTTAATGAAAAATGATTAAAATTATATTCATTAATGTGACTTATATGTAATAAGCAAGTGAATCATACATTTTCGGTTGACAATAAATTTAAGTATACCCATAGACGGATTTCGTTGGTAATGAGTGGTTTTATTAAACTTTTACACTATTGGGCACTGGCTTAAAACGCTTGTTCATACAACATATACCAAATTCTAACAAATATTTTTGGTACACGAAAAGCATTTTTTAACTACATTTGCAATCACTTACTAGTAGTAATAAATGCCATTTTTTAAGAATAATGCATTTGAAATGAAAAGCTGCAAAACTTAGTATTTTTACTTTTTGCTTCAGGCGTCATTACCATTATCTGGGCTTTATAAAATCACAAGATGCTACCCACATTTTTGTGTAGTTAAATAAGGTCTACAAAGTAGATAGCTTATATCTAATATTTCTGCAGTTATATCACTTGGAGTAGTTATACATTGAGCGGGAGTGATGATAGAACCCTCTACTGTGCCGCATTTTGCTCGCTTGAGCTTCAGGAAAGACTATCTATGTTTTTTTTTTTTTATAATTCGATCAACATTTTTTGTCAAATTGTTTTAAGCTTAATTAAGGGGTTAGCTTCTGATGCACATTTTTCTCGAGGGATCACCGGAAATGACGTCACAATAAAGGAGTTTTGAATTTTTTCCTTTGAAAATTTCAAAAATTCTTTTTCAAATGTATATCTTTAAGACAGTAAAAAGTTTGAATAAAATATTTTAGTTTTTATATAAAATTTTTTTCCCCGAATAAACCCATGTAACCCCTTAACACAAATAGATAAAAGCTCGTTTACTCACTTTTGACACTTTTGCTCACTGTATATAAAACCAATCCAAAACTACTTAGTATAAATATTTTTCACTTACACATTACTATTTAGTAATATTTATGCAACAATACAAAAGAATATACTAATTCCTATTATTTTAATAAACGTTTTCATTCATCGAAATGGAAAAAATAAAACAACCCAAGTATATTTATTTTAAGGCATCAAAATAGAGAACTATTTCTAATAACCGCAAAAAATATTCGAATTAAAATATAACAGCTTCGTATTTATTGTGTAACTAATTTTTTGTTTCATAATAAACATTTACATTAAAATAGCTAATAATGTAAAATCAACACTTCGCAGGCTTCCAAACATATCCGTCGTGACTAGCTGTTTTTTCTTGCAATTTGGAAATGTTGCAAAACTCAACGCGCTAATGTCATATTTTTGAAACACCAAAGCCTCCCTACTTCATGTCTCTCGTTCACACTTAATTATAGATAGGAAATTTGTAAGGATTTTGTGGCCATTTTTAAAAAAAGTTTGCTGGTTTAAGGGCATAGGGGTATGCAGAGTTGACTGCTATCTGGTTAATTCCCCATCTCTGGTCACAAGACACACGCACACGTCTCCCTGCACTTCAGTAGCCATATTTTTAAAAGTAGAATGTATTTAAAATTTTCTTTAAAAATATTTCAGTTCAAAGATATCCTATATATTATTTAATTGTAATTAAAATATATCCATCTAAAAAAGAAAGTCAAAATCTTTTGACTTCAAGCATATAAGAGACTGAGGACCCTATCTAGTAAGAATTCTATGACCTCTTTGGCGGAGCCTAATTGTACTCTGTCCGGAGTACAATATCAAAATTGTACTCAGCTTACTCAGTTTTTAGTTTTGCGCTTACATACGGCTTGTATTTCTGGAAAATGTATACAAAAAATATGAGATCAAAATGAAAGCAGCATACATAAAGATGCCATGCATGACAGCAGGAATTACAATTGACAGCCCATAAAACACACAAATGCAAAAGCAACAACATTTGATCCGAATTCTTTTGTGGTCAAACCGGTGAAACCCACAGACTTCAACGTAGCCGTTACGTTATTGAATTATATGATGTCTGTTAAAATTGCTTTACTTTTATTTAGCTTACAACAGCACAATTTGTTTTTATTTATTAAAATAAATTAATGGAAACCAAAACAATTCACGACGATCCAACGTATTTGAGACTTTCATCTCTTTACTTATGTTCATTAGTAAGTCACAAAAGTCCATTATTTGGTCATTCCCCTTTAAAAAGATACGATCGTTTTTTTTTTGTCCACAATCTAAGTACTGACAGCCATAGCCGTAGGTACACTGCTTATTTTGTCACTTCCAAACATCTGAAAGCCTGAAAAGTTTCCAAGGTCGCAATCATTACTGCCGTTGACCGTAACGATAAAGACGAACTACTTATTTTCTTGATTACAGATCCCACTTGAATCGGCTTGAGAAAAAAAAATCACCCACTTAAAACACTTAATTGTCCCTGAAAATTGACAAAAGAACCGTCATTCTATTCAAGAGAGATAAGTAAATTAATTGCTCAGAACAACAGACATGCTCCAATGTAAACTGTAGAACCTACTTTTAATGAAAAGACAGGAACAACAAATCACTCTTAATTGTTAGCAAGCTTTCGTTTCACATGAGACCCTATAATTAATTTGTTGTGTGAGTAAACAATTAAGATGTATTGTTTTTAATTGCGTAATAATGAATGAAAATTGTTGCATGTATTCAATTAACCCTGATGCTTTAAATAAAATGCGTATTTTTTCTAAGTAAAAATAAAAAACAAACTTTTAGATTTTATATCCATCTATTGACGGTTAGATAAGCTTACTCTTTAAAGCAACACTGGTTGTTGTAGAAAATATGACATAAGCTTTTAACGACGAAAAAGTGGTATATCGAATGCTTTCGTTAGCATTTTATAACTTCGCTTTAAAGCTCTCGTATACTACAGAGTTACCACGTTAAGCGCATGTCTAATCTCTTGAATACCTTAAACAAGTAGGCAATGTATGAAATATCTGTTATTTGGCGCTGTAGTAAACTTTATTCAGTCATAACATAAATGAGATAATATGTTTTTGTACTTCTCCCTGCTCCAGTAATTCATTAGGTAATATTTTATTAATCTTGGCCAAAACACTCAAGGTAAACCATGGTTGTATCTGTGCAGTAGACCGGATATGGGAGTTATAAACGATTATGTTTTCCAGCCAGATCAGAAGAGGTGAAATATTTCTTGCATCGCTTGAGAAATCCCAAGCATTTCGCAGCGTTCTTGGCAACATCGAATACGTAGTCATTCCCACGAAGTTAGTTATTAAAGCACATACCGAGGATGGGAAGCCTTTCGGTTTTAACGATGCAAGTGCCATTCATGGATAATGGCAGAGTATTGGGCTTTAGTTTTAATGAAATTCTACTCCATTGTCTTAGTGTACCCCACTATGGTTTGAACGAACACTTAACACAAGCTCCACGCCCGAAAATGAGGGACGTAAATCCGGAAACAAATATGAGAAGGTACGCGTACTTCCATCAGCAAAGAAATGGATTGGATTAGAATTGACAGACAGGAGATCAATATTTCAAATGAGAAAGAGAGACACAAGCGTTCCACTGCTTACCTAAGTGTTTGTAAAAACAATTTTCTATTTTTCTGCGATGTGTAAATACATCTCCCTGTCGCATGAAATGCTAGCGATTAAGTGTGCCAGTGACTCTCTCATTGCCAATTGGTCCGAAAACAAAATGTTTTATAAGCAAACACTTGCACAGCTCTAAAAGTACGAAGAATTATTTAAGAGTGTTGAATTACTAGCCAGAAAAACTGAACTTTCTGCTAGTCGCTGTAAAGCCAAGTTCAAAAGTATATGCAAGTAACTGGCGACTCTTAGTGATCTGACCAAAAATTCGCTGGCAATAAATGACTTGTGGAGGCGGGCATCTTTAAGTGATCTTAAATCAAGAATTAACGCTACTCTTAATTCGTGCTTATCAACGATCACGCCTCGAATCTTTTCGCTCAGACCTTGATATATATTTTCAAAGCCCATCAAAATCGAGTGCTACCTCCCTTAAAGTCATTGACCCACTTCTCCTCGAATTAATTACCAAATTCAATTATGTCAACATTGCAATTGCAATGTCTATAAAACAATTGAATCTCAGCTCATCAAGCATTTCGTAACTATATGAACACCATCTGAATGTAAAAAAAGCTTGTCAAGCTAAGTACAGCCAACCACTTAGCCATAGTCACGTCCTTTTTCCTTAAAAACGTTCCCCGGAATCAACATCAGCAATCACACAAATTTTCTGTCCACCCACTTTAAAGCCAGCCGAAATTTCAAACTCGACATCCCAACCAAGTATGAGTGGTTATTTCTAAGTTCAACTGGTGAAAAATTCAATCTTGGTAAAATGCGACTTACCAAATGGACGGACAAACCTGACAAATGCTGTTAAATCTAAATCTAGTATACCTACTAGAGCCCCCCATTATCCGGATAGTTAAGAACACGGATATCCGGATTATTTATTTATTATCCGGATATTTAATAATCCGTATAATTAAAGTGTCCATTCCTTAGCTCGTTAATAAAAGGTGCCGTACGTATTTTTGGCGGTTTCAATTACATCTTGATTAAAAATCATTCTAACCAGAAGTACCTATGTCAATTTAAGAACATTTTTGTATAATGTTCTTTTTTGAGGATCCAATGTTTTTTTTTTTAATTTTCCAAAGATCCCCAGGTAAAAAAAAACATAGTAGCAGCAAATAGTCATGAGATTCTATGAACATTTTATGAAAATATTCTTTTTTAACGTTTTTAAGACAAATTAAGACGTTTTTCATAGTTACAAGTACCTCCGCATAAAAAATCATAGCATCATCAACAGCAAATAGTCACGAAGCTAACTGGAGCACAAGATAACTGATGTGATATTGGTAGTCGAAGTAATATTTCTTTCCAAAGAGCCCAATTTTAATTTCCACTCGGCAGAACTAATAGGAAAAGTGTTCTATAGATCATTAATTTTGTTTGATTTTTTCAAGGATAATTTTTTGCCGCATCCCTACCGCTACCAACATGGTCATTCGTGGAGTTAATGCTAACCACAAGGTAGAGAACAATTTTGTCTACCTCGAAATTGCTTCTATCAAGAATAAGATGTTGTCCTAGGCGGTAGTAAAAAGCGGATTTGTAAAAAGCACAACTCTTTAACAGCCTATGTCCAGAAATTAAAAATAGGTAAATTAACATTTACAATTTTTAGCTTTTTCCTTGAATTTTTTACAACAACAATTCGTCAATCGACGAACAAAAACGAGAGATTCTCTGACAAAAAGTAACAAAGTAATTTTAAATCGCAAATCTATTCATGGTACTTTTATTATTCTTAAAAATTTGATCAATTATATTGTTTCCGTATTCCAATTGAAAAGGTCCACTCCAACATTTCATGCTCGCTAATGGAGTGTCTCCTTATCCAAGGCAACTCAAATAATTTTTTTTAAATAACCGCATCTAATTGGAAATCCAGCGAATTCTACAGCCAAACAATCTATCATGAAAGATCACCGATTGTTGTCACCATATTCATTTCTATGTGCAGACATCGGCTCGCTCGAATCTTGTATAATTCTATCGCCACATTCTGCATTGCTCCTTCCGGCAACCAATTAATTAATTGGAATTTCTCACATTTCTCCCCGCCAAGCCATACCCAATTAAACCGAAGCCCCAATCTGTCTACGCCAGAATAAATTCCTAAGCGATATCCCTGCACGCATGTGCATGTGCATATATCAAATTACCGAAGGTACCCCCACTACATCCACCTGATTATTATTGTCAAACGCCTGTGGGCTCTTATCTTCCACAAGCAGAAATTTGACTCTCGGTAAGAGATCCAGATCTATAACACGCACATTAGACAGCCCAGCAGCCTGTTGTCGGTGCGCCATTAAGGGATGACAGATCGGAGAACTGCGCTCCTTCATGGACGGGCTAAAACCATAGCAAACCAGCTCGAAAATTTATGAACCAATTAGCACTTAGTTGGCCAGTTTCCCTGTTTCCCAGATGCAAAATTGCACCACTTGGTGGTAAATGAGCTTTGCTGCCGTGGCCTACCATTAGAACGCCCCCGTTTTGGGCAGAAGACAAATAATAGGCCCGTTCAAGACTCATTACAGCAGTGCGCTGAATCTTTTTGGGCAGTCGCCTGTAGGGTAATTGATTTATGACCAAAGGCGCAGTAGATAGTCTTCGTCGTCGTCGTCGTCGTCTCGCCATACTGCGCATGAGCACCACTGTGCCGATTGATTTATGGATTCATGTACCCCAGTCAAGTCGGTTTGCATTTGCAAGTTGCTCGTACGTTAGCCTATCCTGCATGTGAGCTAGCCAATCACTAGCGAGGATTAATGGTCGTTCGCTCTTTCCCGTGGGAAGCGCTGGCCATTTGGTTTGGCATTCAATTAAATTCATTTCAAGGTAATTGTTACAAAGTGGACAAAAGCAAAACACATCTGTATGTAGAAACGTCTCTAGGCCTACCTTCTTTTTTGCAGCATCCGCACTGATGACATACAAATCCACAATACCTAGCAGACAATCATCGCAGCGACACACATCATCGCCAAGCACCAGAGAGCCAAGGGATCCAATGCTACTGGTGGAGTCGAGGGAGTCGGTGCGGCACAGCCGACTGCCACCGGGCCCAGTTTGTGCGGCAGCGTCAATTTTACGTGCCAGCAACTGTTCCATAAGCGTTCGGGGGCGTGATGATGACGGGAATAGAGCCATGTTTAGGCGGTTGCTGTTGTTGCTCGTTATTGATGCGACAGTATTTAAGTTGATTGCTTGAGTATCGTCGTTAATGCGACTGTTATGATAGTTGGCCACGTTAGTTGTGATGAATGAATTTAAATATTGCAATGAAATGCGGAGAATCTAACAATTTGAATTGTTTTGTTTACATACCTGGAATGAAATAGGAAAAAGAAGAAACATTTAATACAATGCAAATGCCATTCGAAATAGTAACTTATTATTCTAAAAAAAGCTAAAATATTTGCGTAAGAAAATGGTTCATTAGATTGGTACAGATTGTATTGTATTAAAACAATTTCTTATTATAATAATTCGATGCTATGCTTAACAATTCAGACGGTGAAAAACCAGAGATCGATATGATTATCGAACTCTTTCTAAACACCCACAACATTAAACTTTAAAGTTTAAAGGATCATTTCAGGCAGAGACAATTTTAAAATTAAAAGCGTATCACTGGCTGAACTGTGCTATGAAATACAAAAATTGAAACTTAACAAAGCTCCTGGATACGATTTAATTACGGGACAGTTCCAAAAAGGGTTGCCTGGGAAAGCACTTACTATGTTTGTTTGTCTCATAAATGCTTCGTTTAGGTTATTATACGTTCCATGACAATGGAAAGTAGCTGAGGTCATAATGGTCCCAAAGCCGGGAAAATCCCCATATGACAAGAAATCATATAGACCAATATCTCTTTTACCAATTATGTCAAAAGTTTATCGAATAACCAATGAAATTGAAAAAGCCCTTGAGGAGAAAAAAAATATGCTCTAGCGTTTTTCTCGACGTCTCCCAGGGTTTTGATAAAAACATAAGCTAAAGTTAGCCTTTCTCAAACAAATATATGAGATATTAAGTTCTTATTTAGCGGACAGACTTTTCCGTGTTAAGCACGGAAACGAATATTCAGAATTCAAAGAAATCGCGGCAGGAGTTCCGCAAGGAAGCGTCCTGGTCCGATTTTATTTCTAATCTTTACTCGAGATATTCCGCAGGAAGAAGGCACAACTGTAGCGACGTTTGCGGATGATACCGTTATATTGGCCGTGAGTAATACGGTTTAATCAGCAACAATTAAGCTTCAACGGGCTATCAACAGCGTTTTTGAGTGGACAAAGACTTGGCGTATTGTCCTTAATGAAACAAAATCTACGCATGTTGATTTTATTAACAGAAATGTAACTACGCTACCCATTTTCATAGACTCCATACAAATTCCGTAAGCAAATGAAGCTAAATATTTGGGAATGACACTTGATGCGAAACTAAAATGGAAATCGCACGTAAAAAAGAAACGGGAAGAGCTCGTTATTAAATATAATCAAATGCATTGGCTGCTTGGTCAGTTTTCCAAACTCAGCGTGCAAAACAAGCTGCTTTTATACAAGCAAGTTCTGAAATCAGAAATAGTGATATCCACAGAGATTTTGATGTGGCAACCGTCGAAGATGAAATAAAATCATTTGCCCGTAAGCAACAGACTCGCCTTCGCGGTCATTGCAACTACGAAATGATATATATTTTAAACGATATAAATTTAGTGCGCCGGCTTCAACGGATAAAACCATTTGAATTAGCGCAATAACATTTAACCGCGTGTTTTTGGCGGTACAAGCAGGTGACTCCGATGGGAAGCTGCCTGGTAAACTAGAATATATAAATATTATTAAATCTAAACTACAAGATAGGAAATAACCTAGTTGTAGTATAAAGTAGTTTGAAGGGAGGTGTTTTTAGTGAGTAAGAATCTCACATTATTATGAGCACGTGCGGTCGGTCCACATAGTGTCTTATGAAAGATTTTCCACCTACCCTCGGAAAAAAAATTCAGGCAGAGAGTTGAGATATTTCGGTTCTCTTAATAATAATCTGACCAATGCTTTTTAAGTCTGTCTCCATAAAAAAAAATTTGGTACCCGTGTCATAAAAAGACACGATACTATACCTTAATTTAGTGACTGAATTTATTAAAATGCACTGCCCAAGAAATTAACTGCTGAAAGGAAGTATGGGTCGAAACCATCGGAACTTTTAAATTATTCCTTTCGAAAAGTCACGATGTACCTACTCAAAGGAGTAATATTACTTATGTATATGAAACGAAGGCTTAAAAACGTTATTTTGTTTTAATTTATTTTTGCATAAAGCGGCTGAACCATCGAAGCTATATATTCGCACCATATGTTCGGGTAGTGCTCCTGATTGTTAACTTTCTCGTATTAGTATACTCAAGCGAAAGTTATTGCAATCGTGCGAAAGTTTCGAACTCAAACTGAGTATGAGGGAGCTTATACCTATGAAATAGTTAATATAACGACTATAGAGAAGTCCAAAAAGTGGGTCCGCCAATGTCGTCCGTCGGTCTGTCCGTGTGTCTGTCTGTCTGTCAAAGTTCGTATATAAGGTTTTTGGAGTTACATCTTGGGGTATCTTTTTATTTTTTGCTTTATGTTATGAAATAAAGGTACATCCCATATAATTTTTTTGGCGACTATTTTTTTAGAAAATGGTTCCAAGGATTTTGGTTTTTTTTTTGTAGTAAGGATACTTACTACTTGCTACTACTTACTACTTACTACTTGCAAAATCTGCAGTCCAACAAAATACTGCATACTCAGATTTTGCAAAAAAAAAAAAAACATGATTAACTGTAATTTATAAAACCGCCAATATCTCGAAAACTAACAAAGCGAAAAAACTTTACTGTTTTTTTTTAAACTATTAAGTCAAACAAATTTGCATGCTTCGATTTTTGAAATAAATTGTTTCCTATAACGATTTTCTCGGCTCTGCTGTATTATGTTAAAAGTTTCAAATGTGCGAAATTACATCAAAATCGTAGGTGCCGTTTTTGAGAAAATCTAATTTTTCAAAACCTTACAAGTGATTTAAGTAAATTTGTCACCATTCATTTTTCGATTCAAAAACGCATCTCATGTACCCAGAAAGTTTCGTTTTTTTCTGTTAGAACCCCTTAGGTGGCGCCCCCCCCCCCCCAACCATCGCTGGGATAGAGATATTTACGAAGATATTTCCCATCAATAATATTAGGTATACAACGAGTATATATATATATATATATATATATATAAATATAAGTCGTTAACGGGAAAACAACGATCACGAACAGTAATTTGTTGAGAAACTTTTCATGACTGTTTGTCCGACTTTTGCAAGAGGTGGGGCACCCCTCTTACGGTTCGAATGTAAACCTGCGACCCCATGCTTAGTAGTCCAACCTAAACACTTAACCACTAAGCCGCTGCACCCACCTTAACTATAGCTAAATCTTTAAACGAAATATTTCGCAAATGCTACCCAACATCTTTAAAATCTTCCTCACATGAAGCTTAGGTATCAGAATACTCAACCATTACCTGTTTAAATATTGCCAATTTGGTTGCTTATTTAATAAGAACTTCTCCAAGGAATTTGGGACCATACTTCTCGCAGCATGCTGTATTTTATTGCAGGGTAGAATATAGGTTTATATAATATTTTGTTTTATTGTTTTTTTGATAAAATGGTAAAATGGCTGCACAAATTTTATGTCACGTTCAAGGAATAGTAATATTAAATGATAAAAGACTGAAAAAGTTGTGAAATGGTATGTCTAGTATTAATAATAGTATGTCTGTTTAATATTCTCTACTATACTATACGAAAAAGTTACTACAGGCTGTCATAAAGATTAAAATGTATAAATATATTTCTACATATTTGTCTTTAAATGTGAAATATTGACTCAGCATTTCTAAAATTTAGGTATTATTAACCTTTTAATGACGCAATATTGGCATCTACGCTTGAATTGTTGCCAAAAGATGAAATGAAAAAACAAAACATATAAATAGAAAGGCTACAGTCCGCTTGGGGCGAACGGTATGATACCCTATCCATATCCCTCCCGATAAAAAGGCATAGAAAACACATTGGATGACCTCGTATGTGGTGTTTTATAATAAAATCATACGAAAAGGCTTTTTGGAAAAAAACGCATGGCCAAAAACCATGTTAAGGTTGAATGTTTCGGAGAATATTCTCTAAATATTATCGGTATCCACTGTTTCCTATGTTTTCAAGGGAGCTCTTTCTAATAGTGACGATCGAAATTTTATCAGAAAGGAAAAATCTAAAAAATGCGCACAAAAAAATCATTTAAAATCATTTTTCTCTTCCTTTAAATTTTTTTTCTTGCCTAAATTCAATCGAAATCGTGACCTCTAAATATGAACTACAAATTTATAGATGTTTATTTTTATGTCAAAAAATGTTGGTACACCTTGAAACAAACTTGACGATTTTTTTTCTCGAAAGTTATAACCTTTAAAAAAAAAATGCAAAAGTTGATTGTGGTACTAGCTGAATGCTCGGTCTAGCTCGTGCTAATAGAAATTACTTTTAAGATCCAACTTAATATTAACGGCTTACTCTTTTATACTTGGATTGAAATGTCTAATCTCTTGTATTGCATAGAAATTGTAAATACTGCGTGATACACTACATATACATTAAGTCGATAGGTTTGCATCGATTTTCAGATGAAACCTACTAACTTGATCGTAATAAACCAAAGGTTCCTATAGACGATGTCATTGTAAGCCACTTGGCTGAATTTGCAAATTGAATAAAGTAGCACGTTTTTCGTTTCTTTTCTGGCATTACAAATTTTGTCTGGCAGTGGTGTAAACGTCCCGAATCTTTCAAAAAATAAAACATCACTTTTCTCGAATCTGCATCGAACAGAAATAAACCCTATCAGACATTTTGTAAGTGCTTTACGTCTATTTCCAAATTTTAAGCAATTCACCTGATATGATGAAATTTAGCTCTATTCTAACTTACTTGAATGTATTCATACAACATAATATAAGATGGCGCTGTAAGCTTAAAGTGCTTATAAGCCGCCTCGGCATTGAAATTAAGAAAAAACATAAGGAAAGGCTACAGTCCGCTTGGAGCGAACAGTATGATACCCTATCCCTAGCCCTATATGCCCCAAAAAAAACCTTAAGAAGATGATGGATAGAATTTTATTTCATTATAAATTTAGAAAAAAAAAAACATTTTTTGAAAAAACGCCCCCAAAAAGTGGGCGTGGCCAAAAACTTTGTATGGGCGATATATTGGAAAAAATATTGGCTAAATATCTTGTTAAACACTTTTTTTCGGTTTCTATGAAAATTATCGAAGAAAACAGCATTTTAGTGGAAAACGCCCACAAAAAGTAGGCGTGGCAAGAAACTTTATATGACAAACTTATAAAGGAGGGCAGTGCCTACATATCTTGTGAAGGTTATAACCCTCTATCTGTCCATCTGTAGCTTTAAATCGGTTTTTTCTAAATTGTGGGCGTGGCAGTGGGCGTATTCCAAAAAATTTTACACTTAACCATTTCGGAGCCCTAGGGAGTATGTGGTCCAAATTTCAGCTTTCTAGCTTGAATTTAAAGGCCTAAAAATTGCGTACGGACGGACATTGCTAAATAGTCTTAGGATTTGGTCCTGATCATAAATATATATACTTTTATGGGTCTACGACGAATATTAAGGGGTGTTACAAACTATGTGTCAAAATTAATATACCCTTAGGATAGGGTATAAAAAATATTCCTGCACCCTTTCAGCGCATGATCTACCTATATTCCAAATTTCAGCTCCGGGTAATTTTGGATCCGACTAAAACTTAGTACAAAGGACAGAAAATTGACTTGGCTATTATGATATGGAGGATTGATTAAAAACTTGAATGAAAATTTGTGTAAAAACAAAAGGAAAGGCTACAGTCTGCTTGGGGCGAACAGTATGATACCCTATCCATATCCCTATGTGCCCCAAAGAAAAAAGCATTAAGAAGATGATGCATAGCATTTTATTTAGTTCTATTAATTAAAAAAAAAAGTTTTTTTTGAAAAAACGCCTACAAAAAGTAGGCGCGGCAAAAAACTTTATTTGACAAACTTATAAAGGAAGGCAGTGCCTACATATCTTGTGAAGGTTGTAACACTCTATCTCTCTAACTTTAGCTTTAAAACAGTTTTTTCTAAATTGTGGGCATGGCAGTGGGCGTATTCAAAAATTTTTTACACTTAACCATTTCGGAGCCCTAGGGAATATGTGGTCCAAATTTCAGCTTCCTAGCTTAATTTTAAAGGCCTAAAAATTGCGTACGGACGGACGGACATTGCTAGATAGTCTTAGGATTTGGTCCTGATCATAAATATATATACTTTTATGGGTCTACGGCGAATATTAAGGGGTGTTACAAACTATGTGTCAAAATTAATATACCCTTAGGATAGGGTATAAAAAGAAGAAAAATAGAAAAATTTGATTTTTCTGCGTATTGTTTGATGTTTCCGTGGTTACATATTTTCTTGGAAATAGCACCTTCGAAAACATAGGAAACAGAGGGACCGATTTTGTTTTTCCATTTCAACATATTGGAATAATTCAAAGATTTCGAAATTGCTTCATTTGAACTTTAAGGGGTACATAACGTTCAAGAACTGGTAATTCTTTTTGAAACCGTGCATTTTTTTCTTAAATGCATGTATAAAATTCCACTGAACTTTTTTTTATACCCTATCCTAAGGGTATATTAATTTTGACACATAGTTTGTAACACCCCTTAATATTCGTCGTAGACCCATAAAAGTATATATATTTATGATCAGGACCAAATCCTAATACTATTTAGCAATGTCCGTCCGTACGCAATTTTTAGGCCTTTAAATTCAAGCTAGAAAGCTGAAATTTGGACCACATACTCCCTAGGGCTCCGAAATGGTTAAGTGTAAAATTTTTTGGAATACGCCCACTGCCACGCCCACAATTTAGAAAAAACCGATTTAAAGCTACAGATGGACAGATAGAGGGTAATCACCTTCACAAGATATGTAGGCACTGCCCTCCTTTATAAGTTTGTCATATAAAGTTTTTTGCCACGCCTACTTTTTGTGGGCGTTTTCCACTAAAATGCTGTTTTCTTCGATAATTTTCATAGAAACCGAAAAAAAGTGTTTAACAAGATATTTAGCCAATATTTTTTCCAATATATCGCCCATACAAAGTTTTTGGCCACGCCCACTTTTTGGGGGCGTTTTTTCAAAAAATGATTTTTTTTTTTAAATTTATAATGAAATAAAATTCTATCCATCATCTTCTTAAGGTTTTTTTTTGGGGCATATAGGGCTAGGGATAGGGTATCATACTGTTCGCTCCAAGCGGACTGTAGCCTTTCCTTATGTTTTAATCTAATAACGTTTAAATTTAAAATTTCTGCGCATTTTTAAAAGGGAGCACTATTGTTAGCGCCCGTACCCAAATAAACTTAACGATCTATCCATGTTTTAACCTTTCCTTTTGTTAAAGCAACTTTAACTAACCAGCCGCTTTAACATTTCGATTGTTTTGTAATAAAGTTTCTCAAATACTTCCAAACAATAACTATCACAAAAAATAAATCAAGCAGAGAAAAGTGCTCATAAATCCACTGGGTTGGGTTAAACTATTTCTAAGCCTGTTAAGCCTTATTGGCTCGTTGTGAGGATGTAATGCTGTGGTTGATGCTGACGAATTCTTAAATGTATTTGTTTTCCTAAACAAATTTTCCACACAAATTTTCTTTTGAACTAATATAGAGTTATTGCATCAGTTTCATCTTTATAGGAGATCTACGATGGGAGAAATCTAGATCTGATTTTGAAATATGATGACTCCCTTGGCTGATGTTGACAATTCTTAAAATTGGTTTTTAACCAACTGATTGTATATAATTTCTTTAAAATAACAATAAAAGAAGTACAAATTGTTTTGAACTAGTCGCGTTTAGAATTGAAAATTTTATCGCTAGCTACACGGATTCAAAACATCACCACTACAAGGAAAAAGAAATAAATTCAACTACCGTTTTATAAAAAATACCAAACGCAAACACCATAAATTAGTATTATATATTCCCAATGTTGGCAGAACGCAGACGCTGATATTGTGTACCCTTTTTTTCATGTCCTTCTGGTAGATCAACATAGTTTGGCACCAATACATGCATATATTTCACCGAAAGCTCTATGGATGATTTCAATATTATTTCAATTTCAGCGGCAAACACTAATAGCTGCACAGACTGTACGGTCTGGGCCCTATTTGAGACGTAATCTTATCCTACAAAAAATTCGGCCTGCGTATGATTATCCTTGCAAAATTTGAAAACTGTTTATCCGTTGAAAAGTGTAAAATAATCGAATGTTTGCAATTGATGGCGTTGAAAAAAATAATTTTATGTATAAAAAAGGTTTGTTCGGGATTTGTCAGTCTAAAACTTGAGAGCCGCTGGACCGATTGACACCAATAAAGGTTTATCTTAACTTTAATCCTGATAGATGGCCCTGTAATTGTGATATTTAAATTTCTCTTATTTATGGTACACTTTGGTTCAAATACACAAAATAAAAAATTACTAAATATAAAATAACAAAATAAATTAAATTTTCTAATTAAATATGATACTTATATAGGAATAGATGTAAATACTTTGGCTATGATTATTGAAATGCTTATAATTATATTGAATTGTTCTGAATTATTATTGGCGCTGTTTTATTCAATTTTGTATATGTTGGTCGATTTTGTTATATAGGAGAAATCAAATATTTTTTCTAATCAAAAGAATACGAACACACCGCATTTTCACATCTAATCGCTCAAGCGAGGGCGCTAAAAAATATCAACTCGTTGCTCAAGTTCAGTTCTATCACTCAGAAACTTCTTTAAAAATTTGAAAAAATGTTGCTCGGGTTATCGATAGTCATCCGAACTACTGGGGACATTTCATCTTTGAATCTTACAAATCGATCGTTACTCAACAGATTATCAATTTTCTATATGGAAAATACTTTGTTTTAAAAACAAAAAGTCTACGACAATGTTGCAGTGCCATCCATTTTTTTCACTGTGATAAGAGGAATATAACCAGGTATCAAAGATCATATTTCAGACGTGACGATAGCCAAAGCAATCTCCAACGCAATAAAACCAGTTCTTAAATTCACCCGCATCAGTGTTTTTTTTATTATTATTACAATTACAACTGCACCATCCGCAAGAAAAACCTCACAATTACCACCTTGTTGGTCACGAATTTATGTTAATACAATCGTTAGACCATAAACTTCCCTCTCCGATGGTAGAGAAATTCCATTCATACCAGCCAGTAAGCGTTCACGCATATATTACACTTCAGCTCAAGCAAGGAAAAAAAACAAAATAAAAGCAAAAAACAACAGCTCGGTGGCAGCAAATTTCTTGTCAGCTATCTACAATCTGTCTGTACACATCCCAAAGATGGTATCTATGCAAGTACATGCATATTTCTGTATGTTGATTCCACCACCTACTGTGTTACCTAACATGGCGTAGCCACCACACCAAGCACCACCACCGTCACTGTCGCATGCAACACCAATCTTAAACGCGGAGACAAATAAAATTGCAATTTTATTAGAATGTATTCGCGGCTAATTGCAGTGCCGCTCTGCTGACCGGTCGCACTTCTTCCACTTGGTGTTTAAATTTATTATATTCATCGGCAACACCACAGGTATTTCCTTTCCTCCACGTCACCAGCAGCGGATAGTGCACCAATATGGTAACAAGCAAGTCATTTTCATCGATAAGCTATTAATCTCTGACTACGGGATTAGATAAGGTTACACGCGTACTCTTGCGATGAGCAACGACAAGTGCTCATCCGCATTTCTTGTTGTAATGATATTTATAATTATTATTATTATTTGAAATTTTATAGTTTAGCATAAAGTATCTGCGGTTGCTATTGGACTCAAGCCGGTTGATTCGGTCAGGCAGAGCGACTATCTTAGCATACCCAAAGAGGGGATCGTTGCGATTTATGAATGTCTTTGCAGAGATGTTCAATTGGTGTAAGGCTGTGTAATTGTCGGGAACATAGATGGTTTACTGACTTAAGTTGCTCTCCGTGTAATTTTCTAGTGTAATTTGCAGTAATTCGATGTAATTTTTCCAAGGTAATAAAGGTATCCATAAATAAAGAAGAAGATCCTTATTAATTGTGAATGGATATCGCATTACAGTTCTTTTAATTAGACAAATAAAAGCGAGATTTATCGGAAGGTATATGTTTGACTTGGTTTAGGTTTGTCTAGATTGCAGTCTATTATAATTAATAGTTCTGTTACTAAATCTATTATAATTAACTAAAATTTCCCAAGTAATCAGGTTACTATGTAATTTTGCATATTGGACACATTTAACTCAATTTTCGGAAATATACACAAAAAACAGATCAAAATCGTTTTTTACGAAAAAAAAAATTTAATTTAAATTAAAGAATATCTTTATATGAACAAAATTAAAAATAAGTTATTCCAAAAATTTAACAAAGCAATTATCTCATGAAATGAGTTACTTTGCTTTATGCAAACGTACTTCATTTCTGTGAAAAAATTATTTAAAATATTTATAAAACAAAAAAACTATTTATATATTATTCTTCGAAATACGGTAAAATACAAAATTATATAATAAATAAAGAAAAGTACGTTTTTTAGCCAGGTAATTCTTTAAAAGTATGCTAACTTTATATGCTGAAAACGCCTCGGCATGTGTTTCCGCTACAAAAAAATAACAATTTAATAATGCTGTATTACAGGTACCGATATCAAATATGATAAAGCTGTACCGCTTTTTCGGACTTCTCTATAGTCGTTACATCATACTTTATTTTTAGTTTACTTATGTTTACCAGGGAGTTAAAAAGAAAAGACAATAATATTTTAAGGAAAGCAGGATTTCGTCCCTCACATCTCAGATTTTATGTGAAGAGTGCAAACCGCCCTTTTTATGTTGGGTGTCCTATCTAAGCTATGGTTATTTACATGTAAGTTATGAGAACTACACAATCTAGGCAGAATACTCGGAATTTTCGAAAAAGGATTCTAAAACTTAATAAAAGTATAAAGGTTTGAAAGAAATAAATACAAAATACGAATCGCATACTTTTGCTTATCAAGTATAGGCTTACTTTCTTAGTCCTTAAAATTAAACAAGCATTTTGGCTGCAATAAATGCTGAGACAATGTTAATGGCATCAATATTAGACTACATTTCTTCACTGGAACCTTTTTTTCTAACTTTTGATTAAATTCTATGTTCCTACTACTATCGTAACAAAGTTCTTTCTGTCGGTGCAGACTTAGGGGCTGTCCGGTCTCAGGCGCAGAGATCCCAAGATTTGATAGAAATGTTGAAAATCGTGCTTACAGGTGTCACTATCGCGATATCCGATAAAGTCAAATATCTGGCAGTAATCCTCGACATCTATGGACCCATTATGTCGAATCGAAAACTTATAAAGCAATTTCAACTTTCTGTAGCGCTTTTGGCAAGACATGGGAAAAGGGTCCTTTGGATATATATGCCCATGATTAGACCACTCCTCTCATACGCATCGGTTTGTTTGTTGCAACAGGATTTCACAAAAACGTTTTTATTACCACTTTCGCCAAAATCCAAAGATGGGTCTATCACGGCTGTCCCCCTAGAATGCTGGGCTCTGTTTCAGATTATTTAATTAACTTTCCACTGCTTACATATATATCGTGGGGTGTACGCTCCACGTAACATTTTTCAAATAATGTAGACTCAGGTATCGAAGAAACAACGGAACATTTAGCGTAAATGACTTTCCTGCTTTTGCAATAAAGGTTCTTATCACTGAAGTGCCCTCTCCTCTGTAACTATCTTTCTGAGAGTTGACATGAGTCTGCCTGCTTTAACAGATACTCTAAGTTCCGTATTGCAACACTTCTTCAAAATAAATTGATTTTTATTCCTTTAAATTTAAGCTAGGAAGCTGAAATTTGGACCACATATATTGTAGCATACTCGTAGCATACGCATACTGCCACGCCCACAATTCAGAAAAAAAACAAGAAAAGTTGATACTGACCCCTTTCATGAGTTTGTTATATAAAGTTTTTGCCGCCCCAAGTGGACTGTAGCCTTTCCGTTTATTTTTTATTAGGTATTATATTCAGACATGGTTAGTATTCAAATAAGAAAGATGGAATCACTCACCGGATTTCGCAATAGAAATATTCAATAATAAATGTTCTGGTTATTAACTATTTCAATTTGTTGTAGAAAACTAAAAAAAAAATTGCCGAAAGCAGGATTTCGTCCCTCACATCTCAGATTTTATGTGAAGAGTGCAAACCGCCCTTTTTATGTTGGGTGTCCTATCTAAGCTATGGTTATTTACACGTAAGTTATGAGAACTACACAATCTAGGCAGAATACTCGGAATTTTCGAAAAAGGATTCTAAAACTTAATAAAAGTATAAAGGTTTGAAAGAAATAAATACAAAATACGAATCGCATACTTTTGCTTATCAAGTATAGGCTTACTTTCTTAGTCCTTAAAATTAAACAAGCATTTTGGCTGCAATAAATGCTGAGACAATGTTAATGGCATCAATATTAGACTACATTTCTTCACTGGAACCTTTTTTTCTAACTTTTGATTAAATTCTATGTTCCTACTACTATCGTAACAAAGTTCTTTCTGTCGGTGCAGACTTAGGGGCTGTCCGGTCTCAGGCGCAGAGATCCCAAGATTTGATAGAAATGTTGAAAATCGTGCTTACAGGTGTCACTATCGCGATATCCGATAAAGTCAAATATCTGGCAGTAATCCTCGACATCTATGGACCCATTATGTCGAATCGAAAACTTATAAAGCAATTTCAACTTTCTGTAGCGCTTTTGGCAAGACATGGGAAAAGGGTCCTTTGGATATATATGCCCATGATTAGACCACTCCTCTCATACGCATCGGTTTGTTTGTTGCAACAGGATTTCACAAAAACGTTTTTATTACCACTTTCGCCAAAATCCAAAGATGGGTCTATCACGGCTGTCCCCCTAGAATGCTGGGCTCTGTTTCAGATTATTTAATTAACTTTCCACTGCTTACATATATATCGTGGGGTGTACGCTCCACGTAACATTTTTCAAATAATGTAGACTCAGGTATCGAAGAAACAACGAAACATTTAGCGTAAATGACTTTCCTGCTTTTGCAATAAAGGTTCTCATCACTGAAGTGCCCTCTCCTCTGTAACTATCTTTCTGAGAGTTGACATGAGTCTGCCTGCTTTAACAGATACTCTAAGTTCCGTATTACAACACTTCTTCAAAATAAATTGATTTTTATTCCTTTAAATTTAAGCTAGGAAGCTGAAATTTGGACCACATATATCGTAGCGTTCTGAAACGGACTAAGTGGACACATTTTTTTGATACGCATACTGCCACGCCCACAATTCAGAAAAAAAAAACAAGAAAAGTTGATACTGACCCCTTTCATGAGTTTGTTATATAAAGTTTTTGCCGCCCCAAGTGGACTGTAGCCTTTCCGTTTTTATTAGGTATTATATTCAGACATGGTTAGTATTCAAATAAGAAAGATGGAATCACTCACCGGATTTCTCAATAGAAATATTCAATAATAAATGTTCTGGTTATTAACTATTTCAATTTATTGTAGAAAACTAAAAAAAAAATTGCCCTAAATAGGCCACAAAAATTTTTAATAGCACTTTGATTATGCCAAATTCGGCATTTAATTAAACGTCTTGATCAGTGAAAAATTAGTCAAAAAAAATTGTAATGAATAAGAAATAGTGTACTAAAGGATAATTAAATGAAAATCAGAGTTAATTCGTCGTTGATTATGTTTTATAAATAACACTGTAAATATTCATAGCTTCTCATTTATCATAAAATAGTAACAATCAATATAGTATTTTCTATTTGCGGCTTGTATTCCACTTTGCAGACATGGCCTGGTCTTGTTACAGCCGCTGTCAAGTCAACCGTAAATCAGATCACAAATAATAATTGTCGGTAGTAACCAAAAATGCTACCAATAATAGTCGCTGCCATAAAAAATATACCAATCCATAAACATCAATCGTAGCTTGGAAAAAAAAGTTCATTGCCATCTAAGAGTAGTCGGTTTCATGTAACACGAGTCAAAGTATCTACATAGTATCCACGTGGAATTTGGTTCAGAATTCAGATGGTTGTTACCAATCCAAAACTCAAACAAAAACCAAAACACCTAATTAAAACATTTAAGGTGTCACACACAACAAACCGCTTGTGATTATCAACTTGAACTGTCTTAAATGGTAACTGCTTACAATTATCTTTCAGATTGCAACATATCAAGAAATAGCTTGAATGGCTGTAAGTAAAGTTGTGCTTGCAAGGTGACAAACAGATTAGTCCCAAATGATTGAGTGTATTATGGCAATGGAAAATCTTTAGGGAAACTATTTGCCAATTGATTTATTGCATGCATTCAGAAGTAGATTTGACATTTAAAAATATTAGTACAACTAGGGATTGCAGCACACCACCCACCGCGCGTCGACCTCAAGCGAGTCGGTCAATGAATTCCAATGTCAACCTAACAGGCGTTGTACCTGTCATACGAAATTGATATGGCGACTGGACACTCAATATAAATCCACCTCAACTCTTTGTTACTGTCTACCTACTTGTTTTAAGTTTATATTTTTTTATTCGAAGTTTGACTGACATCTTATTCAATGAGATACAAGTAGCAAATAGGCAGATATGTATATTATTGAAGTGGACGGCAAGGGTGCTCCTGGTAGAATAGCCAAACAAATTCTTTAAGTATGTACTTGCCGCGAAAAAATTGACGTTGAAGTCTTGAAGAAAATTCGAATGGGGTATTGATATTCAAATTGAAGCTAATATTTGCGAAATGTATACAAAAGAGTTTACTAGCGAACTAGGTATTGGATATTATTTCATTAGTATTGACGTCAAACAATTAAATATCTGCTTCAGATGGCTTAAGGGGATGACTAAGAAATGATGAGTTGGTATAGACCAATTAAAGTTGCACATGGTGACACTTTCACTTGTAATTGGCTAATTTTAAGGACATAAGCATTGCTTGGAGTTTTGTTTTTTGTAAAACCGTCTTTCAAGCAAATGTAGCTGTCAAAAAAATTAAAAAGAGGCTTACATGTAAATCCTCAGATGCTACAAGCTTGGTATAGTATACAATTATCAAGCAATTGGGAGCAATTTTAAAGCAAAATATGCATGTATTTGTCCGGATTATGTTCTAATGAAGACTTAGCACCTAGCTTTCAAATTGCACATTACACCGTCTGCTTTCCAGTGTCAATCTCGATCGGCTATTATAATGTAAGCTAGCTGAATGCCCGACATAGCCCGTGGTAAAAGAAATAAGTTTTAATATCCAACTAAATATTTTTATTATTTTTATTATCAGAAAATATATATTTCTATTGGAATGACAGATTGCTTTCATTGCATAGAAAATAAAAATATTTCGTGGGAAACTATGACAAATACTCAAATTAATAATATGGAAGTAGCAACGAGTTAACCCCTATGAACTTGTTCGTATAAACTAAGTAATTTTAAGTGGGTTCCAGATACGATTGAAAAATTTTATCGAGGTCTAGAAAAGAAAAACTTATAATTCTTACTTTTATATTTATTTTAATGGGTGCAATTTCAATGATGATCTTGGACCTGTTCTGTTATAGTTTGGATCACGCGGGAACAGCAAATGCGAAAGTGTCTTCAAGTGGGAAATCTCGAACAATATTTGTTCTTCAAAAAATTAAATTTTAAGAGAAATTATTATATGTATGTCGATCCAAACATAGTAGCCATGTTGATTTTTTTTTTGCAATTTTCATTTACCTCAACATACATTACTGGATGCAGCTATATACATTTGCAAGGAAATATCTTCTTCCAAGTCAATTATTTCTATTTGAAGTAAAGGCTTTAAAAGACTGAACAACTAAAGCCTCGTCAGTCCATTCTGCCGCTTTCCCATTTCAGCAATGACTTGGAATCGGGAAGAAAATACGTTGCTAAGATCAGAAAGAAATCTTAAAAATACTTCAATGTAAGAGTTCTTCTTCTTATATACAAGATTTTTTGGGAAACGAATAAATTTTTATACTGCAAAATTAGACACGCCTTGTTTCAGATCACATATAAATTTGCCATTTTCTTGTAACTCAGTGTTGAGCGCAGTTAAATATTTCAGAACATCTTTTAAAAAAACACATCTACCACATTGCGTTCTTTTGTTATGAACTCCAAGTGCTTGCTTGCTTCCTGCGTATCCTTCGGTTTGAAATAAGCAGATTACTTGTTTATTTATTGGCCAGAAACATTCTATTACTTGACCTTTACTTAACTAACGAACACTGTTGTGTTGCAATAAGTCAGAATAATCCGAATCACATTCCAAATAAAAGAAACTCCTTGAACTGTCGGTGTTGAAAAGTAGAACTGTTTCTCATAAAATTAATCAACTTGACCAAGATATCCATTACTTCTTTCAATGTAGTTTTCCACAAGGGGCTGTCTGACGAATTATGAACTGTTAAGGTATTAGACATGCGTTCTTATCTCTGATTGTCTTTACTAATCCTTTTCTTTGCCAAACATCACTGAGGCTCCCTTCAGTTGAGAGCGTAACCATTTTATCATAGCTAATAACAGAAGAATCCTAAGGTCTCTTGTATATCCAATTAAATGGGTATATAGGTAATATATTCAAAAATCCGTGATCCGTAAAATGGACCACGATCCGCCTGTTGCTGACCGCTGGTTTGAGCCAAAGGTCCTAGAGAATGTCTAATAAGCGATCTTTTTTGAATTTCTTATTTAATATTTAACCATGTTTTTCGTTTCTTCTTTGGCATCACATATTTTTATCGTCATCGATTATATAAAATAATTCGCAAGTAAACTTTTATTTATAACAAATTTCCCCCCACTAATTTATATTTTCAATTTCTTATTTATCTCCAGTCTAATACAAAATGTCGCACTTCCTTATATAAGATATGAAAATAAATAATGTCGTTTCGCTTTTAAGGCTCTTTTACTTGCGCTACAGTTAGCCTCCATTCTGTATCATTATTATAATGTTATTATGGTTTTTAAGTTTCGAAAATAATCCCATTATAAAATATTAAAAAATGGTGGTATTCATATTATACATTAACTAAGTGCTTATAAGTCGTCTAGGCCTTGAAACTAAGAAAAAGAATTATATTCCTGCGCCTTTTTAGTTCATAACCTCAGAACTATATTCCGAAAATTTGGGTCGGAGAGAAACTCAGTGCAGAGGATAGAGAATTGACTTCTATTATATAGATTCACTTTTACTATGCCACCTTTGATTTTCATCGATTTTACTTCGAACAAGTTTCGTTAGGGATTCCTCCTTCGTATATACCGCTGTATATACATTTACGTGATCTCGACGATTTTAGACCTGCCACTGATTTCCAGTCGTATCAAATTGCAGACACGCATGTACACTTGCGGGGTAGGATTTAGACTTTAAATATGTTTAACCTTCATGTTAAAATTGCCAGATGAGACATTTTCCAGATTCTTCTCCCAAAACATAATAAACATGGTGATCATGGATTGTGCCAACAATAAACATTTTATATTGAACTTCTTACAATAACGTCGTGGGTGGAGATCAAATATCTCTTAGAAGATAGAATGGTTAAGAAGTGGTTAAGTGCGTTGGACCACTAAGCGAGAGGTCGCTGGTTCAAAACCTGACCTGTACCACCTGAAAGTTTTTATTTGATGCCCTACCTCTTGCGAAAGTCTGACAAACATCCAAGAGTAAGAAATGTCATGATTCGTGTCAAAAATATAACTTCGCACACACAATGGTTGGAGAAGCTAGGCTTTAGGTCCTGTATGCGGCGTTTACGCCTAATATTTATTTTTATTTATTTATTTATTTAGATGGAATTGTATCTCAAAGTCCAATGCGAATATCCCCCAACATTAAAACAATAACACTATAATGGTAAGTAATGTGTTGAGGCAAAGAATGCGATTTTTTAGACGTTTTGTCTGACGAACACGCATAGAAAAACACTTGAATATATAATTAATAATAAAGTTTTAAGCAAAACAAAAAACAAATCTATGCGAGTTGCATATTAATTTTTGTAATGCCACTTAAACTGTAAGAAATTATGCAAATTAAATATTTTATTGTTACAATAAAATTTTTGAAATTTGCATAGCCATTCGAGAAAGGGGATATTTAAAATCATTTAAGCTTTCCAGCTAAATATTATTGAATTTATCTCAGTGCTGACGTTTTTTCTGTAATATTGCTTAGGTAATGCACTAGTAGACCACCGACGACAACGACGATCGTTTTTACTGCTATTTATGAAAAAAAGGAAAAGGTCAGCGTAGTGGAAGGCGAAGCACCTAAACGATAGCCGAAGTTTAGAAGCTTGAATTCAAAAATGCATTTATTAAATGAGTTCCTTTAATAACAAATTAAATAATTTACAAATCTTAAAATTTAAAACTTCCCATCCAAATTCATTTAACCCTGCTATACTCGCGCACAAAAAAAGACACACATTATTTAAATAGCTAAATAAAAAATATCAAAGATAAATCTTCTTCTCGGCCTAACTCTATATCTTTAACTATACTTGCGCATAGGGTCTGCGTGAGTATAGTAAAAGATATTACAAATTTAGATATTGTAAAAATCTAAATAAATAAACCTGCATTATGTCATCTGTCTCATATCACTCCCATATGCCATTAGTCATCTGTTATCTATCATTTGACATCTAGAATTTATTATAGGTCATATGTAATTTTTCATCTGTCGATGGTCATCTTTTATGATGTTTTGTCGAAACACTAGCCAAGAATTCAATGAATACCCCACCCACCGTTAACCGTTGGCAGTGTCTGCGTCAGAATACCCTATGCAAATTTGCTAATCACTCATATGTGTTAGTAAAAATATGATTATACATCCAACAATTCTTCTTTAAGTACATAAAATTTCTAAAGACCACTTGTAGGTCAGAGCTTTGCAGTTACAATATATTCCTAAAGATCATACGAAAAGTGCTACATCAGTGGGGTCTAACATCACCCAAGCTCAAGTTATATCAAGTAAAAGTGAAAATTTCCGATTTTGAAGTAGAACTAATTTATGTGATATATCGTTTCAATTTGTAGGTTCCAACGGGATATGTGTGGCCAAAATACAACTAAAATAGTTATAGTTATATGAGAAATCATAAAAGGCTTTTTTGAGAAAATAAGATTTTATAATGTTTTTCAAAAAAATTCAAAGGTTACACTTTGGGAGCGTATTTCGTTAAAAAAATAAAAACAAAATTCTGTTCAGCTGGGTTCCTAAAGCACAGCTACCACCTGTATTGAAAAAGTTTAGCAATGCTAAAATAGAGTTTTTAATGATTTTCTTCTGAGATTTTTAAATAACAAATAGCTAATAATAGAAATAACAAATTTCTTTAATAGAAAACTATTAAAGTATATATTGCTATAATTAATTTTACGAATGTGGGCTAAGGCGAAACAACGTTCCCTGGGTTCTGGTAGTGTTTCTCACAAAATAATGCGTATATCAAACGCAAAATTTTTTGCTTTTGCTTTGAGCTTATAATTTTCATGAATCTAGTATAAGGTTGAAACCTTGAACAAGTTGAAACTGCAAAACAAAGAGATTATTTTTATTGTTTTCTGTTCCCATCACTCCACGGCCTCATAATCGATTCTCTTAGATATATTAAAAATAGACACATTTATTGCTTTAATACAATACATATATGGCAACTCATTGTAAATAAGTGAATGGCATAGAAATCGATTAAGGATTACAATAGAAATCATTGTAAAAATTAATATAAACATCTCAGCAGACGGCAAAGAATGTGCTCTTCTACTTCTACATTATTCTATAATGCTATCATATTAAGTTGTAGTCATATAAATTTCAACGTCATTACGCTTGATGTTCGAACAAAACGTTAAAATATTGGCTACATGTATCCATCGCGATTTATGACGACAGAGCAACAAGATGAAAAACAAAAACTAAAGTAAAAAACGAGAAATAGTAAAAACTAGATACATCCATACAGTGGTACAAGCCATAACTCGTAAATCCATATCAGCAATTCACCTTGTCATCGAAAAGTCATCTCAGTCAGATAGACAGACGGACAGACAGACGCACTGTGTTCCATCCTTGATGCCATAGCTGGACAAAGTAGTCTCAACCAAACATCCCCAGACGATAGTGACCATCAAGACGCGATGTTGGCTCTGCTGACTGCTGAATGGGTTAAGTAGTTGATTGTCAGGGTTAAGTTTTTTTTTCTTTTTCTAGATTTCTGTTATTGTTGTTGTTACCCTAACAAGTCTTTGACTGGAGTGAGTAAGTGTAAGTGGTGGAGCTAAGGTGCGCAGTACGCGCTACACAACCAAGGAAAGATTTGTAAGGCAGTAAAATTGGATGTTTGCTGAAGACGAATGCGGGCAGCACTAGATGCCATAGATGTGCATATATATTGCCCTTATCAATTATTTATGTCAGAATGTTATGCTATGTCACATAAATTAATGTGAGCAACTTATTCTACTTGCGGAGATAAGTCTGGATAGATATATTGAGGAAAGGTTTTCAGCCGATATCTTGGAAAAGTTCTGTTTAGTTTGATGGAGTGATCAAAACGAGAAATAATTACTTGTTAATCGATTGGTATCGTTCTTGATTATTATTTACCTTTATTAATTAACTAAGTCGTTAATCAATAATTGTAAATAAGTACCTGATACATAAGAGGGAGAGATAGAAAGGAATCTAGAAATGAGTTCTTATGAAGTCTAGGCTATAATCTGTTATCATTGCGCATACATATGATGGTCTTAGCTTGAAAGTGTTATTGCGAATGTGATCAGAACTTTTAACACCCTTAAATATGCAACAGAAAAGTGGCGAAGAAAAAAAACATAAATAAAAAACATAAGGAAAGGCTACAGTCCGCTTGGAGCGAACAGTATGATACCCTATCCCTATCCCTATATGCCACAAAAAAACCTTAAGAAGATAATGGATAGCATTTTATTTCATTCTATAAAATTTAGAAAAAAAAAAACATTTTTTGAAAAAACGATCCCAAAAAGTGGGCGTGGCCAAAAACTTTGTATGGGCGATATATTGGAAAAAATATGGGCTAAATATCTTGTTAAACATTTTTTTCGGTTTCTATGAAAATTATCGAAGAAAACAGCATTTTAGTGAAAAACGCCCACAAAAAGTAGGCGTGGCAAAAAACTTTATATGACAAACTTATAAAGGAGGCCAGTGCCTACATATAATAACCCTCCATCTGTCCATCTGTAGCTTTAAATTGGTTTTTTCTAAATTGTGGGCGTGGCAGTGGGCGTATTCAAAAAAATTTTACACTTAACCATTTCGGAGCCCTAGGGAGTATGTGGTCCAAATTTCAGCTTTCTAGCTTGAATTTAAAGGCCTAAAAATTGCGTACGGACGGACGGACGGACATTGCTAAATAGTCTTAGGATTTGGTCCTGATCATAAATATATATACTTTTATGGGTCTACGACGAATATTAAGGGGTGTTACAAACTATGTGTCAAAATTAATATACCCTTAGGATAGGGTATAAACATACGTAAACCATCCTCAATACCTACTCCCAACGAATGTATTTCTTTTTATATTTTAAAGAACAAGTGAGAAAAAAGTTACTCTGTAATCCTACAAAGCTGTATTTAATTTAACATTAATTGCCACTGGACAACTGACAATTTGTCATCTTATAGATAGGATTTCTATAGGCACACGGTTGTTGTTCGATGGTGCTGCAGTTTGGCATGAGAATGTGTAGCCACACGATAGGTCTTTTCACGCTGAAGAGATATAAATCGATCGTATCACAGGGCAATAAAAAGATCACTTGACTGAGGATGTACAAATCCTGGAACTTTCAGAAATATTTTTAGTAACGAATATTTTTATACAAGCTAAACTTAATAAAGATTACTAAAGAACTGTAATCTTGCTGGCTTAAGGTGGGTGACTGGTCCCAAATTACATGCGATATTCATTTCACCTTAAATTTTGTGAAGTTATTTCCCACATATAACTAAACATTTTGTGAGAAATTACAAAAACCCCCCGGACAGTGGCTAGCCTACCCAAAGCAAAGATATATTAGCGGGAGTCGCCGCAATCGAGTGTTGTTGAACAACAACAACATTATAAATTAAATGTTGAAATGTTCTATAAGATTGTAAGCTAAGGTCCAACTCACGTCACCATGCTTTGAATGAGGACCGCCGCGGACATCATATCGGTTAACAAGGATTATAGCTTTCAGTAATTGTCTAGTCACGCACTATTTCTTACACATGGCATGGAAGATAACTATATTCACCCGTAGTTTTCTCCTCACTAGTAGTTAGCTTGTGAACTCTACCCTAAATTCAAATGCATGACTATGTTGGCTCCTGGGCGGATCTAACTAGTGTACTGCAGCTAAGTAGCAACGGTCTCTAGTGAGCGCCTTTTCATTTGCAAGAAGAAAAAGAACAAGGTGTGCGATGACCGTTGAAATGCGCAAGCATCGCAAACAACATTAGATTGGTGGTAATAGCGAAAGAGTAAGGTAAATGGAAGTTATACCAATACCGCCGGAACTTCTTTTGAATATAACCACCGCATAGTGGTTTACCCACCATATGGGTCAGTTACTGATCAGAAATCTATAACTTTGTTATTTT
The DNA here is from genome assembly GCA_963576555.1 of Ferdinandea cuprea. Lineage (NCBI taxonomy): Eukaryota > Metazoa > Arthropoda > Insecta > Diptera > Syrphidae > Ferdinandea > Ferdinandea cuprea. Next base: position 80,233,504 of record OY754958.1, on the reverse strand, counting down.
GGAAAGTATAAACTTCTGTCGCGTTAAAATAAATACTTAAATTGTTCTCTTTTCATTTCCCTTTGACATCGCTTCTAACCATGAAGATTCATAAGCATTTATTAAGACGCTCTTAATGCTCAAGACTAGCTTGGGTTTGATCGTCATTTCCGCTAAACGAACAAAATTAAGTCACAAAATACAAAGTCAATCGTAATTCATACATTCAATCGTTTATAATTAGATATTTTTTTTTTGTGGCTGGCAATGAAAGATTGTTGAGATCGTAGAATCAATTTTTTTTAAGTGATCCATCTCTCACAGCAGGCACAGATGCACTCCAAGATCAATAAACCATAAGAGATACAAAAAAAAGTTAAATATCTAAACTGATTTATAGCCACCCGTGGATTCAACACAATATCACCGTTGGATACCGCACCACATCGCTGCCGATCCTTCTTTAGCTTTGGCTCATTCTCGCGCTATATGTGGCAGAAGAGAAGATTTTTTATTGCATTATAATTTCACCTAAATTATGTAGTAGCGTAACGAGAGGCAATAACTCTAGTCTGCTGCGTCTATGGATGGAGTCACGCATTACAGATGCGCAGCTACTTTTTCTGCAAGTGGCAGTAGCTGTTTTTGTTGTGTGCGCGCGCGCAGGTGCACCAGATGGCAAAAAGCCTCTTTGCACCGGGCCAGCAGTAAGCACTACTCGTCTTTTTTGAGGAGATATGGTGGTGCTGGACAAGATATTCTTTCTGCTTCTAGGTGCCCAGTGCAACACTTGGCCGTTAATCATCCGGCAATGTTGAACCGTTTGTTTTCTTTTTTCAAACAAAATTTTACTTCAAAGTAAAATAGATAAACTACACAACACTGTTTCCCCACACGTTATAAATACCAAAAACTACTTGGAATAAGCTATTCCAAACCTCTTCAAAGGACATGGTCAATAGAAGAAATCTTCTTAACATGACCGCAAACGCAACCGCAACCGCAACCGCAACGGCACCGATTAGCTACAGACTGTTTTTCTTAGATCATCTTTTCATGACCACGTGATTAGCTCTCAAGTGGGCGACTATATGGACCCCTTGGGACAAAACATAGAGAGGCGTTAACTCTTAGCGCAAATGAACATTAAATTATGATAGTGCCTGGGAGCGAACGATAAAACGTGCCTCGAAGGCATGAATCTGCACATTTTGTTGTAAAGGTGTCCGTTTTTTGTTGTCAACATTTTCCTTCGTGCGTCTGTTGGTCGGCGGCTGGTTGTAATGCGTGCTATAGAGGATTATTTCTTCTCAGTACAGTGTAGGAAAATGAATTGATAGCTTATTGACAGAAATTTATTAGAATGTCAACGCAAAAGTGCGCAAACGAAAGAGGAGGACAGCTTGAGATGTTTATTAAGAAACTCATGCATAAATTAGACAGCACTTACAATTAAAAGATTTAAATAATCGAAATATGATTTGTTGTGGTGTAATCCAAATCCAATTTCGAATGAAAAGGACTTCTTTTCCAGGAGACGGAAACATTTGTATCTTATTGTCTCTTTAAGTGGGGGCTTATAAACATATATACGATTGGAAAGCATCGGAGTGGTTTTACTTAGCGTCAAAAATTATGATTTTTTTATCAAGAGTAAACTAACAGTGTTCTAATCGGGCGATAGAATAATATATCTCACTTTTATATGCTCTATTAATGAACGCAAGGAAACGACCTTAATGAATGAGCTAAGTGCAAAGTGAAAGGCTGGAAAAGCTTTTTGTGTTATTCATTTTTAAACATTTTAACATTAATTTACTAAAAATATCTAATCCAGAAACCGGTCTGTTCAAATGGTTTGATGCTTCTGATTTAGTTAGTTTTACGGTAACATTTGAAATAACAGTACCTACTATACAAATGGTATATATTCTAATTTTTTCACTGTCGTTATTAAACCAGTAAAGTAATATCTATCGATATAATGAACACATCTTCTATATATGTAGTTATATATTCTTGAAAAGAGTCATGAGACTAAGGAACACACGGTAAACAACAAACATGGGCTAGTGGGATCCCATATGAAGCACTAAAATTACCAAACAAAAGCCAAACAAAACATACAAGACCGGTATCTCTTTAATACCATTGCAGGGCAACTATGCTATCTACCGAAACGTCGAGCAGTGGTGAGACTGTGGTTAATTCTTTCTCCACTCTTCCGCTAGGGGAGAAAAGTTATCCCGAAATCCAATGAACATTTAGGTGCCTCTCGAAGTAGATATCATGCAAGGAAACTATGTCTAAACGATATCGGTGAAGGGAACCACTCCCATTTTAAGAAAACACAAGACGCAGAACATCGATATCTCCTTTATTTCCACATCTTAAAGGTCTTTCCACGATGTCCTCAGAGATAAGACTATGGTCAAAGCGATTGATTGCATTGATATTGACGGGGTCATCAATATTGAGTTAGTCAAGTATAGGCTTCCCAAAGCCTGTGGTTGACGGTGCAAATTGGCATCAGAGTTATATATTGGCTCATTGCCCGCAAGATTAGGAAGTCTACTGGAAAAGCTACTTCAGTACGTCCTCTCCATACTAACAGCGAACGAACTTAATTAATACCTTCATACTTTTTTTCTTTTTCGGTCCCACTACGCGGGAAGAAGGTTCCGCTCACACAACTTCGTTGCTTCGCTCGGAGTATGTGCTTTTCGTCAGGCAGGCGCCTATGTCAAAATTGCTTTGGTTGTATGTTACGCTGAAGTATGAACATGCATACATAGATGCATACGAAGTTATATTCCCTCTTTACTTATCGAGCAAAAATAACTTTTTATCGACATTTGCATGAAGATGCTAACTAAGTTTTTGATAGGGGACGTACTGAAGTAGTTTTTGCATAGACGCGACCCGAATTGCGAATTAGGATATCCCCTGCAGACCGAGGTCCGATTCTGCAGTGTTACACTTCGTAATCCATCGCTCCCGACCAATAAATAGAAAGTCCCAACGATTTTAGAGCAAGGGTATTGAAATAGAATCTCTGACATGGTCTGACATTGGGCCCACCTAGAAACAGTTCTATGAAACACACGCCAAACTGCAAAAAAAACCTTAGACATATATGTATCTCCTGTTTTTCTCTCCCGTTTGGATGACATTGGTTTTGCTGTCTCTTTTACCTTCAAAGAATCCCCTTAAAATAATCTTATATAATGCCGAACTTGTCATCTTCGCCAAGAAATACAAGGTCCCACAAATTGACCCTTCGTCTATTAAATGTTCCACATTTATCTTCTCCTCCATCAGCTGATTTGAGGCGACACTACAGATGTTATGTTGATAAAAGGAGTCTTCTCAGTTTTCATTTTCTTTATGACCAAGAAACCATTCATGGAAACAGCATGTGTTTAAACTTGAAACGATTTTTCTAATCATTATGATCACTGCACAAACTCATGTTAAAATTGGATGCTATTGAGAAGACAAACCTTTCGGTGGTCGAGTATTACAACTTGTGAAGACACATTTGGCAAAATCTGAAACTGAAACAAAAAGGTAGACCCGTATTTGCCTTTATTCCTATTTTATAGATGTCTTTATATTCGTCGTAGACCACTAAGAGTATGTATGTTTATTTATGATCCGGACCAAAACCTAAGACTATTAGCAATGTCCGTCCGTCCGCATCAACTTTAAATCTATGCTAGGCAGCTGAAATTTGGAACTTATACTTCCTAGGGTCCTGAAATGGTAAAGTGTTAAAATTTTGTAGATCTGCCATCTGCCACGCCCACAATTTAGAAAAAATCGTTTTAAAGCTGCAGTTGAAGAGATGAAGGGTTCGAATCTGAACAAATTAATTTTATTTAGGGAAAATTTCTATAGAACAAAAAAATGTATAACAGGATATTTAGCCAAAATGTTTCCCAATATATCACCCAGACAAGGTTTTTGGCATGAGTACGATAACTTTGGCTCCGAAAATTGAAAACAGTTTTTGGTAGAGGGGTTAAATACAAGCATATTTTTGTATTTTTTATATCATTCCCCGTTTAGGCGGGAGGGGCAATGTAAAAAAATAATTTAAAATGGAAAACAGTGTATTAAAAGACAACGGCAACACTTACAAAAAAGTGCAATAGCAGTTTTGAAAGCCAGGAATACGTTCTTTTTATATTTTAAATTCAGTTATTTCCATGAATAGTTTTTAAAAAAATTACCATCAAACTCAAAATTTTGAGAAATAAAATAAAAAATAAATATTGAAGGCTGGTTTTTCCGGGTTTTTTTTTTAATTACATAGACTGAAATAAAATGCAATTTTCTTAATGCTTTTTTCTTTGGGCATATAGGGATATGGAAAGGGTATCATACTATACGCCCAAGCGGACTGTAGTCTTTCCTTAAGTTTAGTTATGCATTTGCATTCCGTTGGCCCCAATGCTTCCTGAACATTCAATGTAAGGCCAAAGACCATTCGATAGCAGTCGAAAAGACAGGCGGGGTTTTAAATCTGTTTATCTCGTAAAAAAATCTATTTTTACCTGCCTACCCATGTAGCTAAGTTCGATTTCGAACGCTACACAGTTTATGTCGGGATGTGTTGTGGGCAATTACTTCTCAAATTCCATTTGCAACCTTATCTAGACATTTACCACATTAAAGATACACTATGCGAATTTATTTAGATGCTTCGCGGGCTCAAATTAATTGATTTTAACCTATTTTTTATAACTTCTTCACGTTCATAAGCAATACATGTATCACATTTAATTTAACTTAAATATACTTATTTTTACTAAATAAAAGAAATATGTTTTGCGTTTTAACCCAATTTCCCAGTTTTTTTTATAGAAAGAGTTAACCGGGTCACAAAAATAACAGAGAAGTAAAATGTTCACAATGCATCTGTTTACGGTTACTTAAATAACAATGACTTATTGATAATGAAAAAATGTAATGTTTTTAGTTCATAAGTAATTGCAATCGTGCTGGAGTTGCGAACTAAACCTGTAATGAAGTTTTATATGACGACTATAAGAAAGTATAAAAATGTAGGCTCCACAATTCCATTCGGTTTGCCTATTCGCCAAGAAGCCGCAGGGCAAAAAATTGGAATTGTTGGAGTTATTATTCGCAGAGTTTACTTTTTAGCTGTTAATTTAATAACTGAATTTTTAATGAAATATCCATTTATTTGTGGTCATTCTCTCGAATCTGCCAAATAGTTTTTAAACACAACTTCGGACATATTCAAACCACGGCTGGATCAGATGAATGCTACCCGAGAGACAAAACTTTCGACCTCTGTTTCAAGTATTTGTGGTCATGTGTCATCAATAGCAGGAATAATTTTCGTTTCCAATAACTAATTAAGTTTTTGGTTTTTCGACGTTTACTAGCGTCTACGGAAGCGTTGTAGACCAGCGTCCTAAAGAAAATAATCAAAAGTAGTCAAATAACAAGATCTTGGACTCCGATTTACAAAGCCATTACGCAAATTATACATACGTTTATAAAAAGCCAAAAATGAGCACCATCGCTTAAAACAATTTTTAAAAAAAAATCATCATTTTGGAACTAAAATACAATTTGGTAACGTGTTAGTCATCACTATAAAACTGCAAAGACTTCTTAAATAGAAGACACCGGCAGTTTGTAATCCTTCAACTGTTGTAACTGATGTAACTGTCTAAAGTTAGTATGTACTGGGTTAAGAAAACACATTTATCATTGTGAACTGCGAAACGAGACGAACAGATTTCAACTCTCTATTCGCAGTCGACATGACTGCTCACGCAACTTCGTCGTTCTGCTCGGAATAGGTTATTTTTTGTCGGCCATCTTTTCTTAACAAAATTTGAAGAAGGATTACTAGACATAGTGAACTTATTTCCCACAGCTTTAAATGCAGCTGCTTTAAATGCACTTTTACTTATTTGTTCAATGTTATTTAATAAGTGAAGTAACTTATAAGATCCAATCCTAGTTTTAATAAGTTCGATGTTTTTTTCTTGTTATTGTTGTTAATTTTCTTTGAATCTATATTTCTTATTCATATCTTAACAAAACTTATCTGCATGTTCTTATAGACTCAATTTGCTTTCTCCGAAGTGACCGTTTACTTACTCCGAAGAGTGGACTATTTTTATTCCTCTTCAGTATTTTTGTATTACAGTTTTATATTCCACTTGGTAATAGAAAAAATATTGCTATTAAAGAAGGTTAGCAGTTAAAAGTTTTGAGTATACACATACATTTTATAAATGTGTGATTGCAGTGGCTTAGTGGTTAAGTGCGTTGGACTACTAAGCGAGAGGTTGCGGGTTCAAATCCCGACCTGTACCACCTGAAAGTTTTTTTTGCTGCCCCACCTCTTGCGAACCTTTGACAAACATTCCAAAAGTAAGAACTGTCACGAGAAGCTTCTCAAAAATAAATTGCCGTTCCGAATCGGCATTAAACTGTAGGTCCCTTCTATGCGTGTCAAAAAATATATCTTCGCACACACAGTGGTTGATGAAGCTAGGAGTTAGGTCCTGTAAGGGCCATTTACGGCTAATATTTATTTATTTTATTCCCATAAATTTCTTGCTGTATCTGTATTGAACATTTTGAAATTAGTTTATAATCTAACTAACATCTTCTTAGAAAACAAAAGCTTGTTAAAGCCCCGAACCGTAGAATGTGTATTGCGTGAAATGCTGAAGTCAACGTATTTAAAGGAAGGAAGTGCACTGTAGAATTTGTCGAATTTGATATATTTTTTGAGGAATTTTGATGCCGCTCTTACGTTTACACTTCGAAAAACAACAAGAGAGAGTGATGTTGAAACTAAATACTTTTGCCCCGCGGTCATCAATTGAAATGAAAATTTCCCAAAAAATGATACGATTACTCCATTTAAATAATTCGTGTACCTTAATATAAGAATGTATGAATGTACCTACTGAAGAATATTCCACAAGTTGTCTTCGAGTCTTCTGTACTGAGTTCAGCAGTTCTAAGGTTGTACTAATGTTATTCTCACTCATCACAATAAATACATTATAATGCTTCAGCTGATTATAACTTAAAATGCAACGACATTAGCTTTCAGATGTTTAATTGAAATAAAAGGCAGACCTTATTCCACATTGATTACATAGTCAGGTCTAGATTGTGGTCGCCTAAAAATGATTTCAAAGAGTATATTTGTATTGTTTCGATCTCGTTAAGCTGTTGATAACCGTTGATTTTTTTTTTTTTTTTGTCGGAGGTTGCTGCTATCCGATGGAGCGCTCAGACACAACTACAGGTCCATTGTACTACCATTCAGACACCTTACATTAATGTACTTAGTTTTCCCGTCTTTCGAAGAAAAACGAGAAGGAGCATCAGTGATAAAGAGCTTAGATGTTCGGCACTCACCACGTCAGCCCCGAAGATCCGCCACCTGATGCGAGCATAGGCCGGACAATTGCAGAGAAAGTGTTCTGCTGTGTCATCCTCCTCACCGCAAGCAGGACAGGTAGTGGTGTCGCTTAAGCCCAACACATTTAAGTGTTTAGCAAAAGCTTGGTGGCCCGAAAGAACGCCACAAGCAGCCTACAGTCGGTTCTCCTCAGAGATAGAAGAAAAGATGCTGACCTTTTGCAAATGTCCGGGCGCAGTAGTTTGGTCTGTCTACATCCACCGCAATCGCGCCACCGAATCTTGTGTTCACGAGAAACCCAAGAATCGATAGACGACATGACTAAAGACGTAGGCAGACCCAACACAGGTTCGGGTCCTGAGAAAACTTCTTCTGAACCTTGCCTAGCAAGCTCATCCGAGATCTCTTTTCCCTGGATGCCAGTGTGACCTGGTACCCAGACAAGATTCACTGTGTTCAGTCTTCCGACCAAATTCAGAGAAAGCTTGAGTTCTAGCACTTACTTCGACGAGGTACGAAGGTTTAGAAGCGCTTTTAATGCAGCTTGGCTATCACTGCAGATGCAAATGCCTCTAGCCCTCCACCTGTTGTTCACAATCTCCGCTTGGAAAACAGATGCATGTTTACCCAAGGGGTAGTAACTTCGTATATCATCGCATTCCACAAAGACACCAGCACCAGACCCCTGCCCTGTTTTGGAGCCATCCGTGAAAAGACGATGGCATTCAATCCATGGTTCAGAGTCTGACCGAAGCCATTCCGTTACCTGTGGAAAGTTGACGTGGTAGTTTTTTCGCAGAAGGATTTCTGGTGTCATTGCATCAGACGGCATATCCATAAGACAGGGGTCAAAGGATAATTCTCGTGCAAGTTCTTCAAAATTCCATTGCGCATGGTACCAAAAACCACCTCTCTTTAAGCGAAAGATGGTTTTTAGCGTACATCCCATGATATATAAGTCAAGGGGAGGAAGATTCATCAAAGCAACTAGAGCAGAGCCCGGGGTGCTAGGGAAGGCCCCTGTGCAGCCGAGACAAGCCGTTCTTTGGAGTTTGGCAAAAGAAGCAGTAACACGTTTCCGCGAAAGCCTGTTCCACCAAACAACTGATGCGTATGAGAGTAGCGGTCTAATCATAGCCGTATAGATCCAAAGGACCCGTTTTGGAGACAAGCCCCATGTCTTACCAAAAGCGCCTTTGCACTGCCAGAAGGTCGACAGCGCTTTATCGGTTTTCGATTCGACATGTTTGGACCACAGAAGTTTTTTATTAAGGATTACACCCAGATATTTGACTTCATCGGATATAGGGATGGTGACACCTTTAAGCACGAGATGGGACAGGCCAGTGATGATTCTCCTTCTCGTAAAGAGAACAACCGTGGTTTTAAGAGGATTCACTGAAAGCCCATTACTAGTGCACCAGACATCGATCAAATCCAGGGATCTCCGCGCATGAGAGCAGACAGCCCCTAGATTTGAACCGACAGAAAGAACGGCGACATCATCCTCATAAGCTTGAGTGTAGTTTCCAGGAAAGTTGAGAGCCGTAAGCAGAGAGTCTACCACCATACACCGTAGGAGGGGAGACAGAACACCACCTTGAGGGCAGCCCCTATTTACCCCTGTTATGACGCACTTGCCACAATCTGCATCCGCTACCAACGTCCTGTACATCAGCATTGCCTTAATCCACAACACCAAAGTTTCATCTACACCATGCTGTCTGGCTGAGTTACACATACTATCAAAGGTCGCATTATCAAAAGCACCCTCAATATCGACGAAAATGCCCAACGCGTACTCCTTCCGGTCAAGGGCACTATCAATCCTACCAACAAGGTTTTGAAGCGCAGTCTCGCAGGATTTTCCGCGCTGATAGGCATGTTGCATCTCATAGAGAGGGTGTGATCGAAGAGCAACTTTGCGCACATGCAGCTCAACCAGTCTTTCCAAACTTTTCAGTAAGAAGGAAGACAGACTTATGGGTCTAAAGCTTTTGGCTAGAGTGTAGTCAGACTTACCAATTTTTGGTATGAAAACCACTTTAACCATTCGCCATGGGGAAGGTATATAGGCCAAGGCCAAGCTAGCGGGGAAAATTCTTTTCAACATTGGCAAAACCTGACTTAAATCTTGTTTCAGCAAAACTGGATAAATTCCATCCGGACCAGGTGACTTGAAACTCTCAAAAGATGCAATGGCATATTTGATAGCATCATCAGTCACCACTCCCAGCTGTGCCGCGTGGTATTAGTCGGTTCAAATGTAGCCACAGTCGTTTGAGGGCGGAAGAACACATAGTAACCTGATTACCCGGAAAGTGAGTCTCAAGTAGAAGACTGAAAGTCTCCGCCTTTGTCTCAGTGTACGTGCCATCAGGTTTAAGAATTGCATCCAGTTTACTTGGTCTGTTCCTTTGGAGGACTTTAACAAACCTACTAGTTGCACTTAGAGATTCGACCTCTTCACAAAACTTTTTATATGAGTCATTTTTCGACTTGCGAATAAGTCTCTTAAAAACTTTTTGCTTCGATCGATAAAGATTCCAGTCTTCCACTAAGTTGGTTTTTAAAGACCGATTTAGCAGCTTCCTAGTTTCTTTACGAAGACACTGCAGTTCGGAGTTCCACCAGGGTACCGATTTTCTGCGGTGGGGTTTAGAAACAGGGCACGCAAGTTCAAAGCAGCGGGTGAGGACGTTGTACAGATCCTGAGCAGACCTCTCCACTCCCTGTCTTGATCTAAGTTTGAGTGGAACTTTGACAGAGTTGGCAAGCTCCTCTCTAAACCGTGGCCAGTTCGTTTTTCTCGGATTTCTCCTCTCTAGCGAAGGTGAAAGTTCGCAGTAGATTTGAAATTCGATGTATCTGTGATCCGATAAGGTGCTATCTGGCGATACCTTCCAATTTATGATAGACTTCAAATGCCTGTTAGACAGGGTAACATCAATTACTTGCTGTCTTCTGGCTGTAACAAAGGTAAGTTGATGACCTACATTGTTGATGGTAATATCAGACGATAAAATGAAGTCCAAAAGTCGATCTCACCTTATGTTGCATTTGCTGCTGCCCAAACAGTGTTCTGAGCATTAGCATCACAGCACAAGACAAGACCTAACCCTTTGGATTCACAAAACTCTACGAGCTCTACAACAGCCTTTGGCGGAGGAGGGGTTAGAGAGTCATAGAGGAAATAACCGATGCAGCGACAAAGGTTTCCCAGTTATCATTTGCATGGTAAGTTATAGAAACAGCTACCAAATCTTGGCTACAAAAGCTTTTGATCATAGTAGCTGTAAAAGATTTCGATACAATAAGACAAGTCCTAGGTCTTTCGGATTGCTCATCATAAAGAACGTGGTATAAATCACTCAAGCAACCAAGACCACAGATGCGACTTTTCCACACCCATGGTTCCTGGATGGATATTATGTGTGTACACATAAAACTATAAGTTGTAGTATTTAAAAAAAATAAATATTAGGCGTAAACGGCCCATACAGGACCTAAAGCCCAGATTCTGCAACCATTGTGTGTGCGAAGATATACTTTTTTTGACGAATGGAGGGACCTATAGTTTAATGCCGATTCCGAACGGTAATTAATTTTTGAGAAGCTTCTCATGAAAGTTCTAACTTTTGGATATTTGTCAGACGTTCGCAAGAGGTGGGGCAGCGAATAAAACTTGCAGGTGATACAGGTCAGGGATTTTAAAAAATTCCCGACCACATAGTGTTAATTGCTAAAATAGATATTTATTGCAGTTGCAATATTGACGATTGTATGTTATTCCGCCACATTTCATTTATTCTCATTTATTAGTTTCAGTTATAACATTTTTTTGCGACATATTAGTGTACCTTTGTTTTATTTGATTTGTACAAAATGTAATAGTTTTTTGTTTTATTTTTACTGGATTTGTGATTTATTGACTGTGTTAATTGACCCAATTAATTAAGTATAAGCTAAAAACAGATTATATACTAAGCAATATTGTTAATGGTTATAGCTTTTCAAATATTCAGGTAAGTGGTTCAGTGGTAGATTCAAATACGCGCCAGTACCACCTACCAGTAGTAGTAGCAGTAGTTCATAGTATACGAAAATAATCTTGTGTTTTGAAGTCAAATTTTATTTTTTAAAAACATAATTTATGTGTTTGATTTCATGAAATTTATTCATTTACTTTTAAGAAAGCACAAAAGTCATTTCATTTTTTACTTAGAAAATTATTAAGTATTAAAAATTCCTTTGTACATTATGGTGTTCTGAGCTGCTGATTACAACTGCCTGTGTACACTAAAATTATTAAAGTTCCGTAGTGAGTACAACTCAATCCACTTGCGAGGTATCTTCGTGCGCCACCCTTTTTCATCTTAAATACAGCAATGAGCGTAATGAGTTCAAATCTTTCCTTAACATTAAGGAAATGTGCCGTGTGATGCTGGAGAATACGCGGTGGAATGTGCAGTTTGACAACAGCTCATCTGAACTGTTTCCAACATGTACCGGATTCCGGCAAGAGGATGCGCTATCATGTGACTTCTCCAACCTTATTCTGGAACAGACAGTGCGCAGGGCTGGTGTAAACACGGAAGGCACGCTATCATATGACTTCTCCAACCTTATTCTGGAACAGATTGTGCGCAGGGCAGGTGTAAACACGGAAGGCATCTTTAACAGATCTTAAAGAACAGGCGAAATTAATTGGTCTTGAAGTAAATGAAGACAAGACTAAACACATGCTGACAACAAACATGAAAACATTTGTCCATCGTGTAGAATACGTAACTGTTGAAAGCTTCGAGGTGGTTAGGGAGTTTACCTACCTCTGGGTTAACATTAACTCCGCAAACGACACGTGGAGATTCAACGAAGAATTACCCTAGGAAACCCTTGCTACTTCGGTTTGGCAAAACAAATGGGTTCAAAACTCCTAACTCGATGGACGAAGTGTAAGCTACACAAAACTCTGATCCTGACAATTCTGCTCTATGTTGCTGAGTGGTGGACGATAAGCAGGACAGGAGAGCGAGATACTTAAATTTTTTGAAAAAAAAAATTCTTCGTAGTATTTATGGCTCTGTGTGCGAGGAGGTCGAATGGTGGATAGGAGGATACAACCACAAACTCTATGAGCTGTACCAAGATGTGGATTTAGTACAGAAAGCCAAAACACGCCGAATACATTGGCTCGGCCACATCGAGCCAATGGACAATAATGATCCAGCCAAGAGGATCTTTGAATCCCAGCCGCCAAAGTTCGAGACGACATGGAAGACAGAACCTCCGTTTCGAAGACCAAGCCATCGCGGATGCAAGAGCGCACCTGGATAACTGCAAACAGTGTGCCCGGGACCGTATGTCATATGTCGCACACATAATTTTTGGAAAAGCTAGGCAATTCTAAACCCTATGTAGGCCGCTTACGCCTGACATTACTAATTTAATTTATGTTTATAAATTTAACTTATCTATTTGCAAAATTTAAAATAATTTTGGTATCATCAAGAACTTTTATGTAGATTATAGATTATTTATTTTACGTGTTGATATTTGTTAATTGTTTTCCAGCATGTTAGAATCGTGAATTATTGGCTTGGACCAGTTCCACCCTAAATTGTAGGTATGAACATGCTCAGTAATCAAGCCTCCTATTACACGTGCACGTATTTTATTTGTGGGTGTATAAGAATGTATATATAATGCGAGTTAATATTTATAAATAATACACTCGCAACGTGTACACGTGCAATAGAGGGCACTAATTGTAACTATATAACCACTATGCTTACATCACGAAACATTGTAGTACATACATATATATTTCTACAGCTTGCGATCTGTTTTTTTTCACAAGTGTTACACAAACAGGCCACTTAAATTAACCCTTTCTAAAGTCTATTATTTCACAATTTAAGCTTTTAGTCCTGCTGGCTACTAATGAAATATTTTACCCAATCTTGAGTTAAGTAATTTTTTTTTTAATTTCAATATCTATTACTAGTAGATACATCACACAATCATAACAAAGTGTCTATACTTACTCCCAAATATGACTTTCATCAGCAATGTGTCAGATATTTCCATATAACATTTTCCACAGTTTGGTGAAAATTAACAAATATACACTTGGGTATGTATTAGACCCAAAGCTACGCCAAATCAAGTACGATTTTCCTTTAATGCACTTTCACAAATCTCAATCTCAACACATCTCCGCCGCACATAAGCAATACACACCGTTTCGCTTCTCCTTAAACATGAAGACAGATAGATAGAAAAAAAATGTAAAAACACCAAACACGCAACAAGATTAACGAGAAGAATCAATTGAAGTTCTTTGTTTAAACATAAAATTCACGCCGAAGCCGGAAGGCGGTCTTATCTCAAAGGTTACCGAAAATGTAGTTATATTTTCGTCGTCGTTTATTAGATAAAATGAATAGTTTCCAGCTTCCAGGTACCTTTACGCTACACCTGGTCAGGGAGTTTTCGAGTTCTGTATTTATCACGTTGCTAACGTTGCAAACCGACGCGTTAAACTGACTTCGTAATTCTGTTGATATTTACTATTTGCACGCGCAAATAACGAACTATCTTCTCTACGACTGTGACGTTGCAAGTTGCGACGCGAGTCCGTATTTCGCTCAGGTGTGAGTGCGAATACTGTGGTGGGTTTCTCCTCCATTGCGGGGTGAATTTCGTAATAGATACTTTTATAAGATATACACACGATGTTTTTTGTCTGTTTGCTTATTTTTCCAGTGCGTTGTTGATTCGATCTTCAACTCAGTTGGATACAAAGCCATTCCAGATCGAGAATGAGTGCTGAAAAAGTGGGCGCAAATGGGAGGTTTATGCTGACTTCAGATAGTTATGGGCAAAAATACTTAAAAAAAACAGCAACAGAATAATACATGCGTTCGTGCGTGATGCTGTTTGTGGGTGGTGGTGGCGAAGGGCGAAGAGCCGTACAAAACGATCTTCTTAAAGATCAAATGATGATATAAACAAACGGGACGCGATCCCTCGCCTCTCAATAATTCATTCGATTTACTTTATAGATTCCACAGTCAAGACAATCACAGTGCGGTGCTATGATTTACTAGCAAATATTGATTCATCGATGAGCGAGCGCGAGGATCGGGACTTGGGAGGGTTTTAAGTTCCCCGATTGATCTGTGTGTGAGATCTGGGAACTGGTTAAACGCGATCATAGGGTATTTAATACGCGGAATCGTAAAATTGAAAGATATTTGATGGTGAATAATAGTTTCTCGTTGGCGAAGTGTGGTCTGGGAGGAGAACTGGGACATTTTTATGAATTATTTGCTGGAAAAGAAAGACATGTGCTAATGGAGAGATTTTAAATTGCATTTTAAAGTTGATACACTAACGTTAAAGTAACGTTACCTGGATGAGAGAGTTTCTTTTAGAAATTAATGGAACAAAGTCCGCTATGATTATGCGGAAAAATAAATAGGTAGAAACCTTGAACGCGGAGTTCGATCGGGAACATTAATGCAACATGATTTCAAATGCGTAGGTGTTTGACTATTTATTCATTCCCTTCATCCTTCACATATTCGAGAGGCCTTTTTTTCTAAAAAGCTTTGATAAGGGAAGAGGAGATGTTATCAGTTTTTTTTCTCTGATATCAAATATTGGATTATTTTTTTTATATTATCAAATCTATGTCGTCGAATGCTTGAAAGCAACTATCACCAGCAGAAATTTGCAGGCACAAAAACTGCACCCACGGACTCATCACTCATCACATGCAGGTGTTAGTATACATATATATATATTAAGCAAATATAACAGGCTTATAAGTATAAAGTGCTAACACAAGAACAACGGACACAAAATTAACTAAGACAGCAGAACATGATTACGTAAAATATTTTTAAGTTTCAGCTTACTAACACACAAATAAATCACATGATCATTTAAATTATAAATTCTACTTATGCGACCGATAATTCGTTCTATGATAAGGACTGAATAATAAAATAAACTCACACTTCGTAAGTTGTGAGCACCTCCACGAAAGTTAATATGAATTGAGGACAGAAAATCAGGTGCATCAATAAGACCAGATATGAGCTGCTGTAAAAAAATTATGACTCTACGTTGAGAAAGGGGTATTATTTGCAGAAGTTTGATACGTTGACTATAGGGGGGATGTTATACGGATCTAACCATGGAAGACCTCTTAGGGCAAATCTAATAAAGCTACGTTCAATGGCTTCAATTCGATTTGAGTGACTGTTGTAGTACGGAGTCCAAACTTGTGAGGCATACTCAAGATGCGGACGGACGAAGCCATTGTATAAAGACTGAGCAACTAAGGGATCATAAAATTCTCTGTACCACCTCTTTATGAAGCCTAGCATTGAATTTGACTTGTTCACGTTGAAATTGATATTTCCTATAAAGGCAAGTTTCAGGTCAAAATAAACTCCAAGGTTGTTGTTTCGGTCGCGGGACTCTTCGATCTCCTTGAGCTGGGAGACTGCGTGCACCCTTTTCTTCCTACGCAGGATCTTCTTCTCCTCCATTCTCCTGGCTCGGTACTCGTCTCTTGCTGCCCTTGTTTCCCTTTGCAGCGTTCTAATGTGGGCATCTTCTGTCAGCTAGGGTATCCTAGGGTGGTTTCGGCTACCTCCTTGATGATGTCGCGATACTAAGACCACTGGTTGTTGGCGTCTGTGGTAGGTGAATGCAAGGTGGGGAGTTTCTCACTAAGGCGCTCTTTGTAGGCTCTGTCGACTGTATGTGCTAAGGCGTCCAACGTCAAATTTCTTCTTTTGGGCAGTTCGCGGCTTCTTCTCGTTGGACAGTCGAGGTCTGAATCTAGCTGAAACAAGAAAATGGTCAGAGTCGACGTTTGCCCCTCGGTAAGTGTGTACGTTCAAGATGTTGGGTGCGTGCCTCGCATCGATTAGCACATGGTCGATTTGGTTGGCAGTTCGACCGTCTGGAGAGCGCCAGGTTGCTGTGTGGATCCTTAGTCGCGGAAACATAGTGCTTCTTATCATCGTATTACAAGCTGTTGCAAAGTAAATTTTTGATTTACATAGTCATTGTAAAGTGTGAATGAATTATAGTGCTGGGGTATTTGCCCGTTTCTGCTTAATTTTACATGAAGCATTTTATTCATACACAGCGTTATTTATTAGATATCACTAAAATACCTCGAAACGGTTGCATAGTTATACAGGGTCGAAGAATTTAAGCCGCCTTTATGCAACGTTGAATAAATCCTTATTTATAAAACATTTTCCCATCCATTTTAGTTATGCAGGGCTTATGTAAGATTATGTACCAAAATGTCAAAATCTATTACAATTATTGACCGAATATGTAAACATAACTCATCTGCTTGTAGAAAAACAAATACATTCAATTTGTTACGAATCGGATATGTCGTTTAAGGCGTTATATGCAAACGAAATAAAAGTTTTTTAATACAATGTGAATGGTTGTGCATTTTTCGTACACGTTGTAAAAAAGAAGCATACATCATTCAATCTATCAGTAAATACTCCGGCAACTTTCACTTCGGACTGCACACAAAAGATTCCTACACTGTCATATATCGGCCACACAAATTATTTTTCTTACTGCTCATTATCGGTTGCACATATACTTTAAAATCCTGATTGATTATTGAATAGAACATTTGAAATAATCTTTACATTAGAAAAAATTTCGTCGAACACAAATTCGATCAAGTGAGTAGGAAGAGAAGGAAAAAAATAAAATGACATTTCCATACAAAACCACACTTAACCGGGCACTAAACAACCTCCAAACGCGTTTAAGTTAAACAACCTCTATGTAACGTTGCATAAGTTTTATAAATAAGGTTTTTGCGTTTAGAGGCATTTTAAAGCATTCGTAACTCTGTACACTCTTTAAAACACGCTTATAAATAAGGCTGACAGTCTTTCATGAAAGTATAAAAGTATTCTACTGCATCGTCAAATTTGAAATCAAATCAAATTTGAAATGAGAAATGTAAGTCAAATTTATTTATTTCTTCACAAAGCTTGAACAGAGAATTTTGGTTGGCCAGCGAAACGTAGTAGAGGCGAGTTAAATTAAAATTTTTTTAAATTATATTTTTACTCTCGCCTTTTTCATCTCTGAAATATACATAGTTGTTAAAAGTAAAGGTTCAGATTGATATATCATGTTTTAGTGAGGTAAAAATATTATATGAGTCTACAAATATAATTAAATAGAGATGCCACTTCCATTTTGTAGTGTGCCTATGAGCGCTAAGACGTTAAGAGGTGTGTAAATATATTTTCTCGTTTTAGTAAGGAAAATACTAAGACTATATAAAACTGTCTTAAGCCCTATTTAATTTTTTTGTTTATAATTGTCTTAAGTTAATATCTTGAAAAAAAGCTGACCAACTTTCTAATGGATACATTCCTTGTTTAATTAAATTTTTCTTTGTTCGAATTAAACGAAATTAATCTTTTGAAACAGATAAATAGTAACATTAGCCAAGTTGCCAAATAAATTATTATTCAGATTAAAAGTGCAATTGTGAGGTTGATCTATTACTACTGATACTTTGTACCATTCCGATTTTAGCATTTTCCGAAATAATTTATATTAAATAACTGCCTATAAGTCTATGTGGGGTAGGTTTTACGTCCTCAATATTCTGTAGATGATCTCACAAAATCTGGGCACTCCAGTGATGCACTGCAAGATCCTCCGAATATTAATAAAGAAAAACGTGTTACAATGTATGTATAATATAATAATAAGCATTAATAAAGAAGAAGAAGAACTGCCAATTTCTAATCAAGTTAAGTGGATTAAAAATGGGAGAAGACATCATGTCTAAAATATAGCATCAGCCACGTAAACCTCTGCTTAAGCGAATAAAATACTGCAAGTAACTGCCGCAACGCAAAGGCACGCATAAATGCGTGAGACTTTGTCGACGGGTAATCCTCAATACTCCAGGGAAAATATATGCAACTGTAGCACGTTTCCTTTCATATATGCAGCATGTGAGCATATTATTTTTCCCATTCCGCATACGGTCCAGTAGCAGCTCAAAAACCAACGCATACAGTCCGCTGTCTGCCAGTCCATCGCATTTTGCCTTCAGAAGTCAATCAACATTTTCCATTTGGTTCGAGTTGAAAGCAGTATCCAGTATTTGTATGCTTCGTGTCGACCTTTTTATTATATTCAAAAGAGATCCAGTTGGGCCAGTTTTTATTTTTTAGGAAGACAAGCCCAACTACTGAAATTCAGAATCGATGTCTCTTAGATCGTAGGTCGATGTCTTAATCAATTACAATCTCCGTCTAGTGGAACCACGATCTAAATACATATTCATAAGAAGGACTAAAGTATTTGTATGCACAGCAAAAAGCCATCTCTGCATGTTAATCCATTTGAGGACCAAAAGTAGCTACACAAGTGCAACGTTGCGTGTTGCTTGCTTCAGCGCAAATATATGTGCCTCTGCTTTGGCATCGTCTATCAGAGCCAGCATCTGATTTGTGCGATTCCTTGGGGAATTATTTCTTTTTTATTCCCATCCTAAAGAAACTACCGCCTTTCCCGGGATATTCCTGCGATCCACCTTCTCGATGCTAGATGACCATTCCGCATTCTGTATGAGCACTTGGAATTTAGTTACTTTTTGTGACTGTTTGTTTCTCTACGCGTGCGCATGCACAACACAGCAAACTCTTAAAAGCGAACATTAGTCTGCAGTTTATTGCAAACAGAGTGCACATGATGTGCATCCTTGAGGCTCAGAACCAACTCAGCAACTGATGGAAATTAATTGTTTCTTGGGGCAAGATATACCCCGCAGCTGACTAATGATGCAAGGATGTGAGTTTTGCGCTCCACACCGACGAAGCTTTCGTAGCGTCAGCAACGTTTTAATTAATATCTGTGATTTAATTTGCTGATGGTGGTCACTTGGTATCTTCTTAATCTAATTAAAGACATGGACGGATGACCATCCTACGCAGAGTTTCCTGTTTATTTTTTTCTGTCTGTATCTTTCACTTTGTGACTGGCGTGTGTCCGTGTGATGCGGCCTCTGAATTAATTCGAACCCAATTGCAACGTAAGCTGTCCGGCATCAAAGGCGCAATTTCTCATCGCAGTTGGAGTTGTGGTGCTTAGATAAGTTCCACTTTAGAGAGCAATAAATCAAACGGGCTCAGTTGAACAGCGAAAAATCAATTTGAAAATCTCATTTGGTTGCCGCGGATAAATCGTTGAAATGCGCGAGTCTAACGCCTACGTGCTTAGATATGCGCACCATGAGAATCAAGAGTTTAATGGGAAAATAATTCAAATGGATGCCCATTCCAATCCAAAGCAAAGTGCAACACGTTTGTCATCGAATATTTGCGTCTATGTATTTGCAGCCTCTACTGTAACACACTCCTCAATATGACGCCGAGAAGTAGGCAGGTATTTGCACACATTTTCAGGATAGTATAGCAACATAATACTACTGCATATTTGAAAGAAAACTAACGCGTTCCTAAGATTGGGAATGATTTTGCTGTTGTTTATATAGATGCCCGAAGTATTTTCAAGTCTGCAAATATGCTCTACAATGTCAGCTTATAGCATCTAAGCCACTTTTCATAGGAAGTTCTCCTCATCTCAAATTCGATGTACTTTCTAATCAGTTAAAACAAATTTCAAATTATGGGACACCTTATTGTCCAGCCAATTTTTTTAACAACTTTGTCAATACACCCCATTTTACAGGAACCAACTCAGGTCACATGTATGTTGCAGCAATCAATAGTGACATTTTGTTCTAATCGGTGCACAAATGCTAGTTTGTATGTTGAAAGATATTTTAAGGAAATGTGTTCGCCGAAGTTCACTAACAATGCTCAAGGCAAACTCCTTGTGGATGAATAAATAATTATACATTACTCGAACCAATTCTAACTATAAAGAAGTTGAAGAAGTTTTAGAAGTTAAATAAGTACAATAATGGAAAATCATCATAAATTCTTTAAGGATTTGCATATGGGTTTGGTAAATCTTAAAAAAAACATTAAATAGACAACCAAGATCTCTGACATACATGTATGTGACGTTCAGAGAAAGAGGAGTTACTGAAACATACGTATAGGTTACACACCCTACACATTCCTCAACGCGCCAATCTATCTTTTTATACCCTATCATAAGGGTATATTAATTTTGACACATAGTTTGTAACACCCCTTAATATTCGCCGTAGACCCATAAAAGTATATATATTTATGATCAGGACCAAATTCTAAGCCTATATAGCAATGTCCGTCCGTCCGTATGCAATTTTTAGGCCTTTAAAATTAAGTTAGGAAGCTGAAATTTGGACCACATATTCCCTAGGGCTCCGAAATGGTTAAGTGTAAAAAAATTTTGAATACGCCCACTGCCACGCCCACAATTTAGATAAAACCGTTTTAAAGCTAAAGTTAGAAAGATAGAGTATTACAACCTTCACAAGATATATAGGCACTGTCCTCCTTTATAAGTTTGTCATATAAAGTTTTTTGCCACCCCTACTTTTTGTGGGCGTTTTTTACTAAAATGCTGTTTTCTTCGAAAATTTTCATAGAAAGCGAAAAAAAATGTTTAACAAGATATTTACCCTATATTTTTTCCAACATATCGAGCATACAAAGTTTTTGGCCACGCCCACTTTTTGGGGGGTTTTTTTCAAAAAAACTTTTTTTTTTTTATTAATAGAATGAAATAAAATCTTCTTAATGCTTTTTTCTTTGGGGCATATAGGGATATGGATAGGGTATCATACTGTTCGCCCCCAGCGGACTGTAGCCTTTCCTTATGTTTTATATAATGGACGGGTGCAATCACCTGCATCATTTTCGCATTCTTTTTATTTTCGGCGTAGAGCCGAGTGATATCAATGGACATCTCAAGTTATAGCTATACGCGCAGCCGAAAAAGCTGAGTAAACATTTCCCGCGGTCCCACGTTGACCTGGTAAGCTGAGAGTGCAAAGTGGTCGATAGATATAAGGGAGTCGATGAATTCCACTCGAGTTAGTTATTAAGCTGAAGTGTTAGAATTATCTTGTTGATTCGTATATCATAGACATATACGAAGGACCAATGGCAGGACCTAAAAAAAAGTACGTCAGTTATTCTCTGCTGACGATGGGGCTACCATAGCAATTTCTTTGCGAATTATAAAGAAACCGGGAGGCCTGCAGATTTTTTTAAGGTTAAACCGGTAAACCCTATACATTCAAAACTAGAATTCGCTGAGATGACTTGTAGCAAAATATTGGTATTTGAAATTCAACGTCTTTGTACAGCAAAAAAACACTTATATCAAAAGAAATCTTAAACCGTCTATAATGCGATTGGCCACCAAGGTATTGCAGGCAACGTTTTTATTATTTTTTTTATTTTTGTATTCTTTAAAGAATTTTTTTAGATTTTTAAACTAAACATAGGCCAGTTCCGCCTAACGTTGCGCAAACGAAACGAAAAGCCATACGTTTCACTGATCAAGTCGGCATATCTTTAAAATTCGTTCAACGTTGTGATGGCTCCATAGATGTTACTATATTATATTTTTACACGCGTTCGGAATCGCGGTCATATTCTATTAACTGCTATTTTATAGTTTGTAAAGTAAATTCAAGGAATATTTAAGTGAACTAAAGGCTTCGTCAAACATAGCTTAGTAAACTTCACGGATATTATATTTATGAAAATATAAAATGAGTTAGAAAATACATAGCGTTCAAATAAATTATTATGCAGACAACTTTTGGGGTTTAAGTTTTGTAGATGATAAATGAATTAGTCTGAAGTGTCATCTGGCAATACTCAACGGCAGTTTCACTCCCATACATATAATATTTTAGAATACCATATTTACTGCCATAGTAATTCCTCACCGACTTACACTTGATTCATTTTTTTTGTCTTCTGTCAGAAGAAGTTTTTCTCTTCACTTAAACTTATAGATGGCCAAATAATTAGGTAAATTCCATACTGAAAGCAACTTGTTGCATATATTTAAATTTTTAAATACTGTATATTGCTATTATCGCAATAAGACATATACCAAAACTAAAATCTGTTGTCTTCATATTCATCCGCAGTCATAGTGGCTGTTTAGAAAAAGTAAATAAACGTAGATAATAAAAATCGCATGTTGAATCTGAGGAGGGAAGATAGGTTTTGCTTGGGCAGTGGGCTTGTTCTGTTGATTATAATAGTTTATATTGCGTAAACCAAAATTCGTGCAAGATATATTCGTACTTCTATCAAGGAAAAAACTAAACTATTTACGTACCTATCACTAGTATGCGCACATTAAAAAAAATTAACATTACAACCAATATTTCAATCCGATCCCCCATATCTGGACTGATTTATGGAATTATTCCCACACCACCCACACCTTTACATAATATTATTATAGAAAACAAGTTATGTGACACCCTCACAACTATGAATGCCACAACTAAGTGATGGTGATTAGTTCACCCTTAGTGACGTCATACGGTGGGTGTTACACCAATAAATCGGCTTGTCTCTCAATCATCATCAGACACTAAATTGAGTTTAAGCTAATTCTTGCGCAATTTTATAGCTTTACAAATTTTTATGATTTTGATTGTCTGATACTAACACTCTTACGTCATTCATTCCAATTGACGTCATTCTTCAGCGATCAAAGTCCAAAGCAATAAGTGACATTTTCCCCCGAGCCCAAGCGGCACAATAATCTGCAATAGTTCTCACGTCTCTTGTTGACGTGGGCGAACAACTTTCTATTTTAACATTCTTCGGGGCACGTCGAGTATTAGCAAACCGGTGTAGTGTTTTGATATTCATATATCAGGCGAATGACATTTAATGGCATAAATCTGTCGGTTTATTTTTAGTTTTCTTTTTTTCGAGCAATTATATTAATCTAATCGGCGTCAAGTCGTCTCAACATGTTGAGCGTGAATTCAATAAAAGAGATACATATTAAGAGTGGATTATATTAAGTATAACTTATGCAAAAATGTACACATATGATTAAAAAAAATAAAATCACTGTGAAATTAACTTAATCAAATTTTAGAGAAATGTGACAATGTTGACATGCATATTAATTTGTTTATCACTTTATTCGATACTACTTTCGGAAACGTTCTTTCTTATGAGAACTTAATTAAACTAATGAATAACACAAACCCATATTTTACAGATCAGAACACTTGTATAAGTCCCTTGACTGGAAAGGTTAGGTTAATTGGGTCGGTGAGAGAGATCAATCTCCTCCTTGTCACATTTAGATCCCTGTGGTCTCATTATGATAGATCAATGTGAAATAATAAACACCCGGGCAAGGTGTTTCCTAGTGGAACCCGTCGTCGCCTCAGCTTCTATAAATGATACTTAATTTATCGCCATCCTTGAGGTTTAATTTCATACGTATCAGCTTTGACTCTGATGCTCTGTCGTGTTTTTAAAGGTTATTTTATTCCAATAGCTTTAACTTCTTTTAATATGGCCGCTTGGTTGTTAATGAATATGGTGATACCATTCCTTGGCACAGCCGAATGCAGTTCGGATCGCGAATTGCGAAAACTACTGTGACCAGGCCGTTTGAGTGAGCTGTGTATATTGATACTTTGTGAGATACTATGTAAGATACTTACTCACTAAAAACACCACCCTTCAAAAGCTCAAAGCTCACATACACACGCTGCTGCCCCCTCGTGTTCAGAAAGTGGTCTAAGAATCTATTTTGACTTTTAAAAGCTCCAAGAAAACATGAAAGAAAGCATGAAGCATTTGCCAACGAAACAAAGGAACATTTGCATCAGAGTCATATGAGGGTGAGATCAGTAACTAGTGAAACCTTTTTTTATGTAAATGTATTAGTTTTATTTTAGCCTTTCACAAAGTGTGTAACTCATTGAAAGTTAGGCGTATCTGTAATTTTCAAGTAAGTCTAATTTTGAAAAGTTGAGAGAAAAATACAAATTACAAACGGTGTGGAAAGATAAAAAACACTTTCGTGTGCACTTCACTTTTTGCCGAATGTAATCAAGCCTTTAAGATTCAAATGTATTTAAAATGCCAACCGATTTTAAATATTTCTTAATCCTGAAAAAGATATCGAAGACTTTCTAGGCATTGAAAAGTTTTCATTCAAGGTGCCTATTTGGAAGAGTATTTGTTTTGTACCAGGTGGAAAAAATAAACAAACAAACCGACTGAAGATACAATCTACACTAAATTTTCTAGATCATAAGCAACTAGAAGACTGTTTTCCTGACTCAAATTCAATTCAGCCGTACAGAAATAACATTCCCAATAACTAGGAAGTATGTATAGCTTGTATATTTGTGATACTTAGTTTTAACTCAAATGAAAATGAAATTTGTCAGAGGTAACACTGTCAACCGTATTACTCACGAATAATATCATCCGCAAGCGTAGCTACAGTTGTGCCTTTTTTTGCGGAATATCTCAATTATATATTAAAAATAGAATCGGACACTTGCAAGAATGCTCTTTTTTTAAATTCACAGTATTTTTTCCGTAATAACACAAAATAGACTGTCATCCAGATAAGAACTTATATACTTTCATATATTTACTTCGGAAGGGCTAATTTTAGCTTATGTTTCAATCCCATATGCCATAACGATACAACATGTTATTTAACTTACTAGTATATAACAGTATTGCGATCGTGCGGAAATTTGAAACTCAAACCAAGTATGAGGAATGATATTACGCCTATAGAGAAGTTCAAAAGTTCTGCCAATGCCGTCCGTCGGTCTGTCTGTCCGGGAGTGGTATGACGGTTCGACGGATTTACTTCAAAGTTTTTATACAAAGGTTTTGTGGTAACTTTTGCTTTGCTTTATCGTTGTAAATAACGGTACGTTCCACACAATTTTTATATTTTGCAAAATAAAGGTAAAAGTGTTCAATGTGCAAAATTACATCAAAATCTTTAGAGCCGGTATTGATCAAGTACAAGATCAAAAACAAGTAAAATCGCTACTAGGTACCAAATGAAATGTTTCATTTCGTATGTTTCATGCGCTAAATGTCCACAATCCATCCGCGTTTTCCATAAACATAAACAACTGGTATCGTATACAGTACCGATAATAGGGTCAAAAAGGATTATTTGCATTTCATATGTTTTTTGATTCGCTATTATTATGGTCTTAGTATTTTGTAGCAGAATTGGAAATAGTCCGTCACCTACAAGAGATTTGAAGGGACAAAATCTCTTTATTACTTCCCTTATTATCTTATCTTCCGTTATCGTTCTGGAATTCCTTTAGTTCCTATTAACCTAGCTAAAATGAGAATAAGGCTGCATATATACTATCAAAAAACAAACTTCCATCTGTGCACCGACTAGAACAAATGTCATTGATAGATGTTACTAAGAAATAGTTAAGGAGTTCATCAACCCCAATGTTAACATTAACTCCATGAATGAGAAATAAGTGTAGAACCTTTTCTACAGTTAAGGATAAACTATTAGTAGATCGAATATACTCTATGCTCACCTTAAATTTTTACACAAACAAACGGGAATGGCTAGCAAAAAAATGTTACAGCTACAGGTTTAAATTTAAAGAAAAATCTATGAAGTATTCTATTATAAAAGTAAAGTTGTCATTTATCATTTAATTATTTATTGATATTTCTATTATTCCATTATTATTATCAGTTTTACCCCTCACGCATAGCAAAATAAAATAAGCAACCTACTAGTTTTATCTGCTCAAGAGGTAACGTACGATAAGTGCTCAAAAGTTTAAATTAATGATATCAATTTCTATTCTGTTATGAAAAAATGGACCTTCTATTCCAACACTGACCCCAACAATTTTAAAATTGAACGACTTCACTGTCAATATACTCAATTCCAATACACATGCCGCCGCGCCCCGCCTGTAACGACATTCGACATAATTGCTGCTGTCTTTTTACGGTCAACTTCACTCCGAATTATAATGAATCATGATGTTTTGCAATTACCGTGACGTCAATTGAAACCATGAAAAGTCACAAAACTTGAATGAATGAGAAAAAATAATTCTCTCAAAAATTGGTTCACCGAGTTAATTTTGATCGTAACTGTAACTGGTTTTCAATAAAAACAAAATAAACAGGCCCCATTAGAGTTTGTACAACACCGCAGCACATACTCGTATCACGATCTCGTAAAACATCAACAGAAGACATTCAATTAACATTACAAAGCAATTAGTTGACACAACACGGCATTCGAGTCACTCTGGTGGTAGCGCAGTGAATGTGCGCATTTCAAGTATTCTGCAGCATCGTCGTCGCAAATAGAACACCATGCTCTGACTTCCCCTGTGACAAATGTACTTTCTGTCATTGGGTAACGAAATTTCAAGACATTCGTATGCCATCGGTTTAGTAAAAAAGACGCACTTGACTGCATCATGCGTATGCGCAACGAGTCGGGAAATTCTATCTTTGAAGCGGGTTGGTGGGTACCTAAGTCACCTGTTTTCATTACCAGTTGATTCTGTTGGGGCCAACAAGTGTCAGCTAGAGTATCAATCAAATCTAGATTCATATCAGTTTGTATGCGCCTGATTATTGATCAGCTACGCAAGTTAGCCCACAATCGATGATGGTCGATCTAATTGATCGCACCGATCACGTGCCTAATTCAATTAAGGCTTGCCTGTCCCGCGGTTGTTTAGTGTCGTTGTTGTGGTCATAGTATCGTATCGTGTGCAGTTTAGGTTTGCTTTTTCGACGTCAATTGGGGGCGATGGAGCGGAGCCGATGTGCTGAGCTGATTCGATTGTAAATGCAATACACGTTGCCATTGGGCATTTTAATTGATTTGATTTCGTTCGAGTTGGGGGTGAGGCAATCGAGCGAGCTCTCTGCACTTACCCTTGGCCATGGTAATTGAATCAGAAATGATTGCCTGCCATTCAATTTGAAAGCATTTCGCTGCTTCGTTGTTCACTTGACCAACATTCCTGTTGTGCACTTAAAAAGTTGGTAATTTATTGAATATTTTGCAAAATTAACATGTGCCCGTTAGCTGAACCGTTTACCACTTATTTGAATGTCGCACCACTTACAACAAGGAGTAGCTATGTTAGTAATACCAAAGGCGCAAAGTCAACCATTTAAATATTACTTGCTTGCGGGTAACACCAGTTTATCTGTCACGATCACCAATACAGCTGTGCTAAACAAGTGTTCGCCAGCTTGGCGCCAGTTCAAAAATAAACACACTTTGATAAAATTGGCTCCACATCTTATCGGACTTGATAATCCGTCAAATAAAATGCAAGACAGATTAAATAATATGAGTAGTTCTTAAATCCGAATTGGTATAGTGTACTTACTTAGCTTACTTTATAAATAAAGAAAGAAAAACGAATCTGATAGCATATTTGGGTTATTAAAAAAAGGTGCCATTGTGAGTATAAAATGTAACGGTGGAGTCACATTATTTGTTTGAAAAATCAGTTCTAAAGCAAATTTGCAACAGCTGCATAACTCTGATGATAATGATAATTTTTCACAGCGTCACATAACATAAATGCTGTGGTAGCATGAATTGGCATTACGAGCTTAAGATCGCTTATGTGATGCACAAATGATCTATCGCAGTGCTAATCAGCCCCACTCTTTAAAAAAAAAGAAAAATGTTAACTTAACTTACTCACTTTCTTTTGAGCCAATACGATGAGAGCCGCAGCTGTATCTCAAGATTCAAATAGTCAATTAATTACTTATTAAATCGTATCCTGCTCTACGTCACACACACATACATTTTTTTCTCTTCGTACGTTTGGCATCAGAAAACACATAAAATTACTTAGTCGGCTGTTTTGTTGTTCTTTTAAAATTTGTCAAAAATAGTGTTGACAACAACTGGGATTTTTTATCAGCAAGCTCAAACACAATATCAGCGCTATCAGCGAACATTTTTTTTTTTAATTCTACCGGACTGTTAATTCTACGCTAAATAGGTTTTATGCATTTGTATATAGCTAAACGGGGTGTCGTTAACATTTCTTCGGCTCATATGAGTTTGCACTTG
Source organism: Ferdinandea cuprea (assembly GCA_963576555.1). Classification (NCBI taxonomy): domain Eukaryota; kingdom Metazoa; phylum Arthropoda; class Insecta; order Diptera; family Syrphidae; genus Ferdinandea; species Ferdinandea cuprea. The sequence continues at coordinate 80,204,967 of OY754958.1, read as the reverse complement.
TTAAGGCTCCTCTATGTATCACTACATTTTAATTATAATTTTTTGAATTATTGCGGACGTCTTGTCATTATTAGTATTTCTTATTTTAACTATGGATATCTATATACCAAGAGTTACATACCTTCTTTAAATACGATTGCATTTTTTTCTAATGTACGCGCACTAAAGGGATTTTGGATACCCTTGTAATGACATTAGGCATTAAGGAAATGAAGGATTAGAGAAAGGGAGAAACCGGTGCACGTTGGTTTTATATATTTGTAAACTATAATATGTAGGAAAAACAGAGCGGGGCAGAGCATTCCACATTCGTATTGTACGGTTAAGAAACGAATCCTTGTATTTCACTGTACGTCCGAGTACAGGCTTGAGGGTAAACTGATGTGCATTCCTAGCATGGCGAGTATTGCGGTTGAATTGCTATAGAGGTGGAATGCAACTGGCTATTTCATTTGAACACTTGTGGTGGGAATATCGATAAAACAATGACAGGCAGGAGACAACACGATGATGACTAAGAGGGTCAAGTGATTTCGCGATGTCTCTATCGCCGATAAGTTTTACCGCACGTTTTTGAATCCTGTCAAGTAGCTCCAAATATGTTATTGTAGCACCGGGCCAGATATGAGCGTTATACTCAAGTTTGGGGCGAAAAAACGCTTTATAAATTGTTTCCAGATCAGAAGGGGCGAAATATTTCTTGCAATCCGCTTGCCACTCTTCTAAATGTATTTTTTAAGCAAAATTAATTAGGTATTTAAAAAAGCGAATCCTTACATCAAGAGTCTAATATTTAAAAGTCAGAGCACATTTTTAATGTGGTATATTTGATTTAAAGCCACCTGTACATCAGAATGTCGCTGCAAATAAAATGGCGGCGGTTAGCTGGTATATCTGTGAGTCCGTCCCTGAAAATGGCAACCTTGTACACAACAACACTTTTATTCAATATGTATTGCCCTCACAAACACACTATATATATAAAAAAGGTGAATTCTGTATATTAAACAGAGCATACATTTAAAGATAATCATGAATATAATGTGATTTCCATTCAAATGTTGGAATACAAAACAAAGTCTTTTTTTAGTTTACTGAACTATGGACATCAGATTAAAACATATTACAAGGGAAAATGTCGACAACAAATAAGTCCAATTGCAACAAGACTGGCTTCTGACTGACATTTCGACAAATGGCAAATGAACCACATTAATGGACGGGTTTTAAGCTTGAAGAATTGTTTTTCATTTTTCTAGTATCGTTTCGTATCGTTTATGTACTTCTATGTGCGTCGTAAAGTCATAGGACTTGCAGGGTTTATACCCCTAACTCAATAGACGCGCTAAGAAACGAATTTTGGATATTCAAATTGTGCACGTTGATAGAGAACAACACAGAGAGCACAACATAAGCTTTACTCGAATGTACCCTGACCTACATTAAGTTTCTGATGCAACTTTCACCAGTGTTATTTGCACTATGGTAAGCCCGGGTACTTCCAAGTAGGGCTTTCCTTAAATCCTCGGTAACTGGGTTAAGAATTAGAGATCGACAGAGCGATTTTTTTTTGAATATGTCACAAACCATATATTAAGGCAATGAACATTAAGTCGGTCAGACTTATTCCGTTGCAAACGTAAGCCCGCAAAGAAATATCATTTCTCCAACATGAATTAAAAATCATCTGAATATTTGCAGTTGGCATGAATTTTCACTCAGAAGTCCTTGAAAGTCCTTGCTTTGCTGTAGCAAATCTTATGTTTTCGTAAAGAGGTTTTCATTAATAATTGTTCGCTACTCCAAAATCAAGTACGGACTTGCATAATATCGTTACCAGTACTTACATTTATTAACTGCTACAAAACTAGCTTAAAGTCATCACACAAAAATAGTATAAAGTAGTTTTGCAGAAGAGAAAAGACAAGTATCTGCCGCGTTGATCATTTCATGCGGAAATAAACGCAGACCGATTGCAAAAATAAAATGTGTGGAAAATGATTTTCTTAACCCGAAGTTCGCCATTATATACGCGCTTCCGAAAAGCAATTCTCATGTTCAGGGCCCCGCAGCCATTCTTAGGTATTTGTCCACCAGTGAAAGTTTCAGCAATTCAGTAATGAATAAAATTTCGCGCATATTTCATGAAACCTGTGGGGCCTATGGTAAGTTAAGGTTGTTAAGGTTGTTTGTATTCATTTGTTTTTATAAATTTATATTAGAATCCTTCGAACACATCCTCACTGAGGTACAATTGGAATATTTCAATTGAAGCTTACTCGGCGTTGCAGACCATGCCAATCCGCCCACAATATTTCCTTAAATTTTCAAAAATTGTCAAAATTAAATTTAAAATACTTTCGAAAAATTGTTGTCAAGTTGCAGGACGTCATTGATTAACTTAAATGTGTAATGAGAATTGATCAATGGTGGTTTAACTTTTGCTAGTACGCTATTTCATCGCACTCTTATAAACACAACTAGCTTAATATAGGTTCGAATGAGTTTGAAATCAAAGATAGGCTTATAAGAATGTGATATATTTATACTCATATTATTAAAGTAACCAAAATAATGAGTTGCGAAATTTTTGTAAAGAATACTTTATCAAGTCCACGACTGCGTCATGCGAAACTTTCTCGGGTTCTTTTAGGTTTTTAAAATTCGATTTTCTCAAAAACCGCCACCTACGATTTTGATGTAATTTCGCACATTTGATACTTCTAATGGAATTGTTCAAAATACAAGAGACGTTTTTGGAAAACTAATTTAATTAAATTTTAAGAAAATCTTTATATGAAAAGAAAATTAAACAAAAAGAAAAATTCAAAAAATTAGTTATAAGTGATTTTTACAAAAAAAAGTTGTATGGCAGGTACCGTCATTTAAAACGATAAAGCAAAAAATAGAGATCTTACATTGGCGGACCCAATTTTTTGGACTTCTAGTCGTAATATCATCCCTTATAGTCAGTTCGAGTTCGAAATTTTCGCGCGATTGCAATAACTTTTTCCTAAGTATACTAACTGTATACGAGAAAGTTAAAAAAGATTTGACATTGATTTGATAGCATTTTTCCAATTTCATATATTACTATTATGTGATTTAAGAAATAAATAATGTATAATACAATTAAATATTTCGCAAAGAAAGAATAAATATATTCAATCGGATTACCTTTTTTAAAATCCCTGCAAACCATTTATAATGAGATCACGTTCTTACCTAAAACGAAAAATATTTAACTTTAGTAATTTTGTTTATATTATGCAGGCACCATTATGCTGACAAACCGACGTTTAACCACAGTACCAACATGTTTAGCAGGAAAAAACAATATTACAGTATTCGGTTTGGCACTTTATGGCCTAATATTTAGAAAGTCACCCTCCGCGAACTTACTTATAAATATTTTGTCAGTTAATTAGTATTAATACAATATTTGTAAGTTTATTTATTAAATATAATATAATTGATATAAACATAGAGCATTCATTATTAATGTCCGCTTTGATAAGAGATAACAAAAATGCTTGTGCTTGACGTCAAAAGCTTTTATTTGGTTTTAAATTCGATGTAGGTTACAAGGTCCTCAACGTAATTGTAAAATTAAAGTGCCACTTCATGTGGCTTATAATAAATGAAACATTTTATTAAGGTGCTTATATTTAACTTTTCAGGAACCATCTAAAAAACATGCGCGTTGTCCATAATCAAATCACAGCAATGTCCATTTATAAACGGTTGAATGCAACAAATTTCTTGATTTACTGGTTTTCCATGCTCCTTAGTTAAACATCAAAAAAAATATCTATTTTAATCATCTTTTAATGCAATGTAAGTTTTTAAGTGTCACATGTACAATGGAATCTGTTTTCTTATCATAAGCTTAAGTAATAAAGTTAAGTACATACGATTTTCTGTAAATAATTTACTTTAGATAAGCTTATGACGTGTACGAGGGCAAGATAGCAACTAAGGGCACTGGCATCTGGTCTGGTCTAAAAGTCTAGTCTATAACTTTAATAGAGAGATACATTCTGTTTGTACAAATCTCTTGGATTGACGTCTATTATTGATTTTCCTACCGACGTCGATGCGACGCAAGTCGGGCTGTTAAAATATAAAATCAATTTAAAGCGCATAGCAATATTATCGCAAGCAACTAGTGACGTCGGTGTACTTGGGCTAAATAGGGAGAATAATGAGAAATATCAATTATTGAAATTAATAAAACTTAAAAAAATTGATCAATCCTCACTATATTTGGTGACAAAAGCGAATAAAGTACAGCTTTGAAAATATGAAAAGATTAAGATACTACTCTTCGGGCGCTATCAAAGAGTTTAACCCAAAAAGATATGTGACAATGGAGTCAGACACATGATATTACTGCTCACGGGACTGTGTGGTAAACTGTTGATTATCTTCTGGGAAATTCCAGCTGTATATACAGAAAGGTGAAACTTTACGCTTATCTGCGTTGCACATTCCTTACTGTTTGCGCTTCTCAAATAGAAATGCACTCAACGGGAGGCTGCTAACTGAAATATATTAATAGCCGCAAATGTACTTGCAACTGCAAGGGATATTGCAAAAAAGATCTGTTGCAAATGTGCTTCCGCCTACAAGGATTCAGCCGACAATAATATTTTGATGGAAATTTTTCCAGTCTGTGATAAAATAATTATCTTTATTTTGATAAACAAGATATAGGTACAGGTACTTTTTTACATTTCAGAGACGCAGATACATAGATACGAATTAACTTTTGAAATTACTTTCTTCCACGCAAAATCTGTTCGGTGGGGCGTTCGCCACAAGTGCAGTTAAGTCCACCAAATAGTTAACATTATTTTTGGATGACTCTAAGATTCTTTCTTTGCTTAAAGGTGAAATAAAGAATATATTCGAGAGATTGTGAAGATATCATTTAAAGAAAAAATCTCCGTAAGATATCCAATCATATTTGCCTTGATGGGTTCTGGAGAAAACGATTAAATGATGCTGTTCAGCGACATTGACATGGTCAACTACTGCGCATTGTGCGTTTGATATGGCTGGGACATGTCGAGCGAATGAACCCAATGCAGCAGAATATAAGACTCTAACCTGAAGGGGCAACGTAGTAGAGACCTCCCCTTATTTGCCAGATATAAGTGGAAGAAAACCTGAACTAACTTGAAGTATGCCAGTTGAAGACCAAGGACTGTAATATTGGTTAAGGTCCATGTTATTCTTACAAATCATCACATTTCGGGATTAGTACATCAATTTGAAATTCATTTCATTCATCTTCTTGCTTAAAATTTCCCCAAAACTCTAGCAGCCATGTTTATTAGATTTCCTTAAAACACCTCTTAGAAGTTGCTTAGTTAAATAACTCGTAAGTTTTTACGCAACCCTTACGCATCTTTGCTGAAATTCTGATTTATAAACGATTTTCTTCTGTGTTTTAACTAAACGAGGTTTGTGTCTAAATAAGTAAGAATACTTAAAAAACTAGTACCAAAAACATAAGATTTTACTACATTTCGCTTTCAGAGAGCAGAAACTCAGCTGCTTATTTATGTTGAAATATTTTGCGTAGCATGATTAAGTCCCAAAATAAAAGAAAAAGGTCGAAAAATTGGGATTCCACTGATAAGGTACTGCAATTTGTTTATGAAATATGTTACAAAGACACACATACTATATATAATCAATTATACGATTTGCATTGTCGTTACTTTGTTGGCTGAAGAAGTTCATTAAATCGTTATCCTTCACAAAAGCCACGAAATCAAATGGCATTTTAAATCTTTTTATACCTTATTAAAACTTTTTTTTTAATGAAAATATAAAAATGACATTTGCAATCAAGAACAAATTTTACACATACATAGCCTCTAAACGCAAATTTAAGCAACGTTGCTTAAGTTTTATAAATAATTTTGTGCTGCGTAAGGCCAGTTTAAGTATTGCGTTAAGTAACGCTTCCCTTAAAATATGTTTATAAATAAGGCTGTAGATGTTTACATAGAAAACATTCAATGCTTTTGGTGTCAGTTCAAGATAGGTCCCATCATGTTTGTGTACATTAAGCAAATTCCGTAAAAATATAACCTTCCCTAACGAAAAACAAAAACATTAGCAAACAACTTCTAAACGATTGTGTATTTGCTCTAGAAACGTCAATAAATTAATAAATCATTTTCAATATCAGGTAAATAATGTGTAAAAAAAAATTAAAATGATAAGGGAAATGTTGCTCATACGCCTCCAAAAGCCGAAATTCTAACAAACAAAAAACAACGAATACGCTAAAACTTGCATGATTTCATTTAAGTTTTATCAACGGTAGACGTTATTATTATTTTTTTAAATGAGTTTATATTTTTTTTTCTTTTTTAAACAAAACGAAAAAATGGGATACTCCACGAACGTAAGCAAGAGACGAATGTCAAAGATAAAATTTGCTTTTATCTGAAATTGAATTTTTTTTTATCTACAAAGCGAAAGATATTCATAATTTTTTTTATTATTCTTTTGTTTCGTTCTCAAAAAATTGCAATTAAATTTCTTTAAGATTAAGCCATCATAATATGTAATGTGTTTGTAGGTGTGTATATTCTATATATAAAAATATATTGTTATTTTGTTCGCAATTGTTTGCCGGGTGTCACTTTGTAGGCATTGAAGTCTTTTAAGTAAAATTAAGTAACTGTTGCGTACTTACGTTAATAACTGATTTATTATTAAGGAATGTCTGGTATCAAGTAAAGTCAAGATTGGAATGTGTTGACTATAAATCTAAAGCAAACTTACCATGTGGTTTCAAGATAAAAGGGATTTCCGGGAAGAAACATGAAGTTTTGTAAGCCGGTGACATTTTCAAAGAAAATACGAAAAGGAAATATAATAAAAAGATCCACTTTTCCAGATATTGTTTTAAAAGTTTGTCAGCTTGTCATGGGGAAATATTTAGATCAAGAGTGACACAATGCCAAACAATAAAATGACTTCATAGTTAAGAAATGAAATTCTTCCTCGAAAGAAGGTAATAACATTTGAACCTACATTTTTGGATAAAAACTTCTTCTCCAATTGTGTAAGTGTCTCACCAAAGTGTCAAATCGGTTTTTATTGTGATTGGCACTACTTCAAATTTAACTGAAATGATCTCAATCTAATTTATCGTCGCTTTTTGCATTAAATATTATTTTATAAGGAAAGGGAATGTCTAATTGAATGAATATCATAACAACACATCGCACGTGCTTTGTTGTGGCGCTGCGACTGTATTTGCGTGCGTAAGCCTCAATTAGGAGCAATGTTCGAAACGTGCAAAAACGTAGTACGTGTAAAAGCAAATTAAAAAGTATTTACATGTATGGTGTTGGGTTCGGTCATGGCAGACTTCAAATACTTCGCAGTATCACAACAAGCTTAAGAACGGGTGTACTGATTTGTTGTTTCAAAAATAATAAAATGTATGCAAATTGTTTATGTTTGCCTTAGGAATAGTTAAACTTTTTTATGTTGACCATGATGTCTAAAATAATATATTGGACGTGCTTTTTCGCACGTAGTCACGTTTTCAAAAACGTGAAGCAATAACGTCACATGGCATTGAAATAGGTAATGTTTTGTTTGAATTCAAGATAGGTTAACAGTCGGGATCGGTATAGATTGTAGGACTATTTGTGGGAAAAATATAGCTTTGAAACTACAAAAATCTTAGAATAATGTTTCAGCTACTCCGATGCAAGAATGCATGCGAGTCCATGACTTGATCCACGGCTTGAATCTGATATTATTTAATGAGGCATGTGTACAAAAAAATAAATTCTGAAAGATGGTAACTCTTGATTGGTATCAATAATCTAAAAACGGCAAGCTTGCCTAATTTAATTTAATATTAATCCGACGAACCACGTATTTGGCTTAATTTTCCAGTTTATTTCCTTTCAGGGCTGATATAAGTTATTTCATTAAGCAAAGCAATTGGCTTTTAGAAGCAAACAAAGTATTACCAGAATAGACTTCGAAGGAAATGATTGATTGATTGATCAAAATTCCATTTTTAATTTAATCGAAAAACTTGATTAAATTAACAAATTCAAGGAACATTTTCTTCTTCTTTTGGATTATAGAAATCATAACCCTCGGACTTTCCTACATTCCTTCTAGTCTGCCTCTGATGTATTGGTTCATTCAATTCAAATGTGACTGTCAAAAATGAAATCATTACTATCGGATAGCAAAAACAGATAATTTTCTGCATGAAATCTAAGAACAGGTGTATGCACAACTCAATAAATGTTGAAGCTATTTCTATTTAACGTTGTAATGACGTAGCTCTTAGAACTTTTCAGCTTTTAGCACAGACCTAGTTAATCTATAAACAAAGTTGTACGTGCATAATAAAATATATACAAATAAGATAATAAAATCTGGTTCACATGACATTTTCATATTAACAAACCTCATCCGAAGTGTGCTTTAAATCCCAGCAATAATCGTAAGTAAGTAATTTGCTCATTAAAATAATCTAACCAACGATACAATAATTTTTGACGAATCTTAGGCGTTTGTTAGTGAGTAGGTGAAGTAAACTTTAAATTATAAAAGATATAAAATTGACAACAGCCCGTAAGTAATGGTTTTTCAGACACAGGAGATCCATGAAGCTCACAGGTTTAGTGAAGGGGTTTCATGATATCAATTTAACTTACAAATAAGTGGCAATATGATTTTCGGTAAACATTGAGCCCTAGCCGGACTTAAGACTTAAAACTTCTTGATATTTGCATATAGGAATCTATTGTCAAGTGTCTTATATGTTCAGTCATATACGAAATTTGAGACCCAATCTGATTATACACGCTCGTATTCTTCGTAAAAATACATTCAGGATTTCATTCACATTTCTTTCTAGTTCGGATGGATGGAGCGAAAGCCAAACACCAGACATAGGAACAACAATACCTGGATAGACAGGCATTGTTACATGATAATATTCCAAAATCAGGGAACTATCTAGTTCAATTTGCGTATATCCCTGATTGGTCCCCGGATACAGTGGTGTGCCTGATAATTAACGAGCTAATAAACTGACAAGGATATAATTGTTTCCAATTCACCGAAAATGCTTTCTTTCGTCCCGTGAACCTATGAACTTAAGATCATCTAACCCAGAACTATAGGTGTAACGGCACGCATGTATGATTTTGTACTCACAATACAAAGTGAACTCCTCAACTGCGTTCACTGTGTGATATCGTTGAAAGCTGCTTTAAAAACTCTTAGCAAAGTTTTTCCTTCAGTACGTAATATTCCTAAATGAACCCTGAATGATAACCAAATATACCTCAGGAATTTTTAGTGAAAAAATAATTAATTAGCTAAATATTCCTACAACTCAGACAAAAAAAGGGTGGTACAGTAGTGCGGTTTATTATTACCCCAACACAAGTTATACAAAATTAAAGTGAATATATTCTATTTTTAGGTATAACTACTCTAAATTATGTAACTTTGGATATATTATAATAACCTATATATTGTGCATGAAATGAAATGACAAATGTTGGCATCATTTACACTAGTTTCTCATGTTTAACGAAAAGATTAGTGTTACATGTGCATTTTGTTGATTCACTGTATATATATTTCAATCTCTTTAATAAGATAAACTTATCAGATACCCCCCTTTAATTTATACAATAACAACCATTTCGATAAGAGGAATTGAACCGGGGGAACGTACTTTGGCAAAACCGAGTTGTATCAGTAAGTTCCAGTTTTGTGGGGGAAGGTTTTTTTTAAAAAAAAACTAAATTGCCACATATGTTTAAATCAATAAGGCTTGACGTCATGGCAAATAAACCTAATCGCTAAGTCCTTGAGATTATCAAAATTATTTTGATTGGTCTTAAATGGAATTATTATCGGTCTGCGAGAAAGGAAGTTGTGTGAAAAGTTATATTATTTCTAAGGTCAAGATATATGCAGTTTTTTATATTTAGGCATCATTTGAACAAAGTGGAAATATATTCTGATACTGTTTTAGCTGCTCATAAATTTTCATTATTTCTTCATTCACTAGTAAAAAAGCAAACCTTACGGATTAGTAGAGATGCACTGAAGTGTTTGAAATTACTGTTCCGTCAAAATATTGGTTCGAGCATGTTGGGACTACTCTGTTCCGGCTCACGATCTTATTAAATATGAAGATGGAATCTTGAAATGTAGCTAACTTCTTTGAACCCTTAATTCTCAATACAAAGAAAAGTGTACCGTATTGTGAAGCATTTTAGCAATTTATTTTGGCTTACAAATCAGCTGAAATAAGTTTTCAAATTTAAAAACAAACGCCATGTTCTAAGTTTGCGACTTTTGTAGTTTTAAAATTTGAAATTTTATATATTTAATTTTTATTTTTATACTTGAATCTAGCTTCGTTGTAACAGAAGTTAAGGCGGTGTGAATATGGTCTGAGTTGGTTCCCGTAAATATATATATAACTTCTTCGTCTAGTTAAACTCAACCAACGTTTAACTTGGATTAGTGCATGGTTATCAAGGATTTCCTGAACAAAATATATCAAAGAAATTAGCTAGGGAATCATGCATTCTCTTGCTATTTTAAAGCTGATTAGCTGATTAGAAATACCATCTTCGTGGGCCGTGAAATACAAAAATTGGATAAACCATATATTAATGATTGTTAGGACTAATAAGGATAAGACTAAAAAGAAGCATAAGAAGTACACGTTGACTGTAGTCATCGACATTGAAAGGACTTTGAAGTTCCAACAACATGAACACCTGACGCAATCTTACTCAGTTGTCGAAGGGCTAAAGAAACGGTAGTATTTCCAGCTGTGAGTACGAGAGAAAGTGAAAAGCCGCAACACTTCGACTCAAAAATTCGGTTGCATCCGTTTGCATGAGATGAATATATGGAAGCCCAGGAGTTGTGCGTAATAAGTTTTGTTACCTTCTGCGCCATACGAACAAACTTGCTACATTTTTGTCTTTTTTTTCAACTTCTGTGAATGCGACTTTCACTGAACTTAAACCGCTTAGTTCATTTGTCTCAAAAGTTTGCTCTTAGCGTACTCCAAACGAAATAATAAGCACAAATTTAAAGCTTTGAAGTGAGATAACGAGAAACACGAAGTTTATTTTTAAAAAGCCCTGGTTCTGTTCTGAATTTAGATCAAAACGCATACTGCCGCTCCATTAACATATAACGTCTTATTTCGTCTGATATACTCCCAATTTTCTGGAGATATACAAACAAAACTCAGGTATAACGAATTTTGTATTCGCCCGATTGTAGATGGCTACGTAATGTCACAGTCTTAAATACTAAAACTCTGAGAGATACCATGATAGCCATTCACCCTATCCTCACAACTGTAAAGTTATTGCTTAACCTCTGCATGAAAAGGCCATGCATCTGGAAATATGTGCTGATGGGTGTCAGTGGCTAGATATTCCGTGTAAAGAGAAAGCGGGTAAACTTTCGATAATGGGTTCAGAATTACACATAAATGTAGCTCTCAATTTTATAACAGCTCCGCTTTGAACACTTGCAAGAAAGGTTTATAATGACTCCATGAATATAATAGATCTACGATGTAGGAATATGGCGTAGCTAATTATAATGAAGGATCGTCCAAAACAAAAACGATTAATCGCCCAGCAAATTATGAACGAAACAATCGCCCAAATATTTGGATCTGTTGTCAAGACGGAATCGCCCGAAATCCAGGTTTTCAACTTTCTTTCTGCAAGCGGCTGGCAAATTCAGAGGGGGCCAACCTCGCACCTACTCCAAATCTTACAGTGAAACCAAGTAGGAGGGTTGCAAGGGGGCAGCATATGCCATTATTTATGCATTCATGTAATTCAAAGCTGCAAACTTCGGTCCAAATTGATAGTTCCATTCGCTTACATTTATATATCCCATTTAGCATTTAAAATATCTGTGGAACCATATCACGAACTTACTTTTCTAGGGAATACAATGTGTCAAATAGGGAAACCCATAGGCACAGATGAGGAATTAACCAGATAGTCAACTCTGCAATCCCCTATCACTTTCAACCCGCAAAAAATATTTAAAAAAGGCCTCAAAATCCTCTCTCAATTTTCCCATATGTGAATACGTGTGAGCCAGACACATGAAGTTAGGTCTAATTTACTAGTTTACCCGCCAAAAATAATTGTCGGGAGTTTTGCAATACATCCAAATCGCAACAACAAAACAGCTGGTCACGGTGGATGTGTTGGGAAATAGGAAATTCTGCAAAGTGTTGAGTTTATGTGATTCAACTTCTTATTTTATTTTAATATAAATGTTTATAAAGAAACAAAAAATTAGTTACCCAATAAAGTTGTTACAATTTAGTTGGAATATTTTTTGCGGTTATAAGAAATAGTTCTCTATTTTTTATCTGCCTTAAAATAAACATTTTTGGGTTGTTGTACTTTTCCATTTTGGTTAATAAAATGATATAAAATGCATATTTTATTGTATTATTGCATAAATATTACTAAATTAGTAATGTTTGGGTGTAAAATATTTGTAGTAAATAGTTTGCAATAATTTTCTATATTTATATTGAATTCTTTGATTGTTTTATTACTTATTTATTATTTGATTGTTTTTATTCCACATATGAAAGTTTAATGAATATATGTACATATTCGGGTTCCGTGCATGGATAAAAAAAGTGAAAAAGAAGTATTTGTAATCCTTTTTAAATTATGTTGTGTTACAAGATTTGTACGTTTAGTCAATCAATTTTTTTAGCTGTTTATTTTGTAAGGCGGTTTTGAAATTTTTTATATAAGTTGATATGCTTTTTTTTAAAATTTAAAGTAAGCGATAGACGGAAGAACGACCAAAAAAAGGTAGCTTGAATGCACGGCATAAATATATTGGGGGTGCATTTTTTTTTATCGAAAATGCTTGGTAGTTGAGTACATATCATAAATAAGCATGCACATTAAGTTACATATATATTGAATTAATTAGCCACTTTTTTTAACAGCCGACTTTATTTGTCAAGTTATAATGTTTTGTAATTTTATTTTATATGAAAATAAACAAAACAATTTAGTACTGCTACTACTACTAGGAAGTAATTGCTAATTTTGTTAAAAAAGTGTTTTGATGTACCAAAAATAATATTTGTAAGAATTTGGATTACGTTTTATTTAAACGCGTTTTAAACCAGTTTTCAATTGTGTAGAGTTACTTTACTGCTTCAATATAACCATCCATAATCTACGAAATCCTTGCTAGTATAGTTATACTTAAATTTATTGTCAACCGAAAATGTATGATGAACTTACTTATTATATATTAGTCACGTTAATCAATATTATTTTGATTATTTTTCATTAAAAATTAGAATAAATTAGTTAAAACAGAGCTTTATTCTTAATATTATAATATTTAATTATGTTATTAGTTGTGTGGTAAGTATGTTTTTATCAATCCATATTCACGGCATATTGACCATGTTTATTTTACACACCCAAATTGTGAGTTGTAATCTGCTGAAATTCATCAACTGTTCCCAACTTCTTGCTATAAAAAATAACATTTCATGGGCGCGGCCATTAGCCCCATATAATTCGATTTATGTGTGCGTGATTCCCATTTGATTTGCACGTAAAAGCCCATATAAGTGCAAATTATGTGGGGCTTATCAGTTCGACTTAGCTTGTAGGCAAGGTGAGAGATTCGCTCTCGAGTTGGCTATCTGGTTAATTCCTCATCTGTGCCCATAGGTAAACAAAAGCTTCTAGATTCAAGTAAAGTTCAGCTTGAAAAAGCTTTAAGCGTGAAATCAGTCATAAAACAAACGCAAATGCATGCTTACAACGATGGCGTAAAGAAAAAGAAAATAATAGCTTTATCAGTTTGTGCTATTGTAATTCAACACAAAACCTGCTACGTACCTACGTATTTCCAGATAAATTTGAAATTGCTTCCTCAATAAATATTTCACTTCAATTCGTGGAAACCTTCATGCGACTTAAAGGAGACGCTTGCAACACAGATGAGGAATTAACCAGATAGTCAACTCGAGAGCGAATCTCTCACGTTGCCTACAAGCTAAGTCGAACTGATAAGCCCCACATAATTTTCACTTATATGGACTTTTACGTGCAAATCAAATGGGAATCACGCACACATAAATCGAATTATATGGGGCTAATGGCCGCGCCCATGAAATGTCATTTTTTATAGCAAGAAGTTGGGAACAGTTGATGAATTTCAGCAGATTACAACTCACAATTTGGGTGTGTAAAATAAACATGGTCATTATGCGGTGAATATGGATTGATAAAAACATACTTACCACACAACTAATAACATAATAAAATATTATAATATTAAGAATAAAGCTGTGTTTTAACTAATTTATTCTAATTTTTAATGAAAAATAATCAAAATAATATTGATTAACGTGACTAATATATAATAAGTAAGTTCATCATATATTTTCGGTTGACAATAAATTTAAGTATAACTATACTAGCAAGGATTTCGTAGATTATGGATGGTTATATTGAAGCAGTTAAGTAACTCTACACAATTGAACACTGGTTTAAATCGCTTTTAATAAAACGTAATCCCAATTCTTACAAATATTATTTTTGGTACATCAAAACACTTTTTTAACAAAATTTGCAATTACTTCCTAGTAGTAGTAGTAGTAGTAAATTGTTTTGTTTATTTTCATATAAAATAAAGTTACAAAACATTATAACTTGACAAATAAAGTCGGCTGTTAAAAAAAGTGGCCAAATAATTCAATATATATGTAACATAATGTGCATGCTTATTTATGATATGTACTCAAATACCAAACATTTCCGTGATGTACTCAACTACCAAGCATTTTCGATAAAAAAATGCACCCCTAATATATTTATGCAGTGCATTCCAGCTACCTTTTTTTCTCGTTCTTCCGTCTATCGCTTACTTTAAATTTTAAAATAAAGCATATTAACTTATATAAAAAATTTCAAAACCGCCTTAGAAAAGAAACAGCTAAGAAAATTGATTGACTAAACGTACAAATCTTGTAACACAACATAATTTAAAGAGGATTACAAATACTTCTTTTTCACTTTTTTTTATCCATGCACGGAACCCGAATATATACATATATTCATTAAACTTTCTTATGTTGAATAAAAACAATCAAATAATAAATAAATAATAAAACAATCAAAGAATTTAATATGTATATATATAAAAAGCCATTGCAAACTATTTACTACAAATATTTTACACCCAAACATTACTAATTTAGTAATATTTATGCAATAATACAATAAAATATGCATTTTATCTCATTTTATTAACCAAAATAGAAAAGTACAAAAACCCAAGAATGTTTATTTTTAGGCAGATAAAAAATAGAGAACTATTTCTTATAACCGCAAAAAATATTCCAACTAAATTGTAACAACTTTATTGGGTAACTAATTTTTTGCTTCTTTATAAACATTTATATTAAAATAAAATAAAAAGTTGAATCACATAAACTCAACACTTCGCAGAATTTCCTATTTCCCAACACATCCGCCGTGACCAGCTGTTTTGTTGTTGCGATTTGGATATATTGCAAAACTCCCCACAATTATTTTTGGCGGGTAATCTATTAAATTAGATCTAACTTCATGTGTCCGGCTCACACGTATTCACAGATGGGAAAATTGAGAGAGGATTTTGAGGCTGTCATTAAATATTTTTTGCGGGTTGAAAGTGATAGGGGATTGCAGAGTTGACTATCTGGTTAATTCCTCATCTGTGGCTTGCAACTACATATGTATATCACCGTCAGAGATAACCTTAATATCAGCGTTCTTAATACCGACGTTCTTTCGGAAACAGATTGCTTACAGAAAATCATAAAGCGTGACGAGTCGCACACCTCACGCGTCATTAATACGTCAGATGAATTTGCACAGTCAGTGTCGCATGACGTAGGTACAAATAAATTGAAGTCCAACGATTAAGCCATTTAAAACTTGACCACTGGATTTGGTGAAGATGATAAATGATAAAAGTACTCGGACGTCATAAAAAGGGTTAACAACCTTCTCAAGATATAGATACAAATTAAGCTGACTGTCATTAATCAGTATCTACGTCAAACAACGAAATTTTACCATGAATGAAGGTCATATATGATAAATCAACAAAAAGCCCACACATCATAGGCGGAACAAAGCAACCCCCTCACGAGATTCAATCAAGTCTCGCTAAAGAATGACGTACGGACGTGGCAAGTACGTGTATGTGTACATGATTGACTAATGAAGAACGCAGCGATGGTTAATGCAAAAATACGAAGTCGTCGCCGAGAAAGTAAAACGTCAAAGTGCACTGTAAAGTGTCAGAAACCAATTCATGAGTCAGAAGTCATAAGACTAGAGTATATTTTAAAATTTGTTTGTTTATTTATATTAATTTTTTTTAATGTACTTTACGCAGCTGAACAGGCTCTAAAAATATCAATATTGCCCAGCTACTTTACTTACACAAAAAAAAAGGGTTTAAATTACTATACGAAAACTTACAAATACTATTTTTAATACTAAGCAGATAATACTTAAACAGATGACTTAACAAATATGTATATCCGAAGTCCGATTCGGATTGGTTTTTTCGGACTGTTTTTATTTTTTTGGAGATTTATTGGGAAAAATAGAATATATTTTTGAAAAAATTGTGTGCTTATGCTTGATTATGGTTCAATACTGTTGCTGTTGGTGTTGCAGGTATCGGTGTTGGTGTTGTGGATGGTACCGCCTACCTTTTTCGGTTTCCTGATCGCTTGTTGCTGCTGGGCGATCATCTGATCCGTACAATAGGTAATGTACTCTTTGAGATCTTCCGGCTGTTCTGGAATCACAAACGAATGACTATCTTCGTCTCCACTACCCTCACAAGTTGAACAATCGGAGATTTTCCGTTCGATGGGCATACGAATTCCGTTCACGTAGCATTCAGCGCCATCTAGTGCACTGATTGTAGAGCCACAGTAGTACAAATTGCTGCAGGAGGAAGTTGCACTAACATCAGAGGCACCATCGTCCTTTTCAGTGCCAGAAGTCTCCACTGAAGATCGCCGCCGTAATCGCTGGGCGCGAAAGTACTCGATCTCTTCCAGGGTAATGCCGCACATTAAATCATCCGAATAATCGGACACAACAACAGATGGCGTTCGCATGAACCGCACCCCACTACATTCACTATTTGGATAATCACTGATGCAACTTTGAGCAGATTCTCGTCTTGAACTGGATATGGATCCGAAGCGGTCTTCAGGAATCTCCACCACTCGCTCTTCAATTAGCACTTTGCTGGGGATGGCAGTTTGCGTGAGCAGGGCATTCAGGGGAATGTGCACCTCTGTAGTTGGCGAGTCTGGCAGGTCAGTAGGTTCTGCTAGCGGCAATAGTGCGGGCCTCAGTGGCAGGTCTGTAACAGTGAGAGTCATACGGCGACCTTGGTTGAGATTTGCTGGTGGTTCCATTGGTTCTTCGTCTAGTCCCAGTGCTGAATCGCTACTAGCCGAGCGGGCGACACGTTCCTTCTTCTTTTTGGCAGGCTTCACAGACTCTGTATCGTGGTCTTGGTCCTCGTCACAATCTGAGGAATAAGGAGAATGTCCCAGATTGCAGCCCTCATCAGACAGTGGGCTATTCCGATGTGGGTCAATGGACTGTTTGACCTGATCGTCGTCCCCTTTTAACGACAGTTTCTTTTCAACATCGTGGGCGACTATGGTCACTATGCTGTTGGTATCCTTGGAAGTAGCTTGCTGTTTATTGTCTTGCAGGATTTTTGTGTACATTTTGACTAGCCTGTCAACAGAAGGAAAAGACTGCGAATTCCTTTGAAGTTCTTCGGTGATAGGTGATCGTGATCTACTTCTAGCTCTGGTATCCTCTTGCGAGCGTTCAAATAGATCGCGTTTACGTGCCTCTACTAAAGATCGTAGGCCTGAGGGCGATGATGATAAATGAACCGCGGAGAATGATAAACACGATCTTGACGACTCAGACGACAACGACGATGTGGACGTTTTGAAAGTTGAACAGCAACTAACATTCGGCTCTTCGGTACACGTCCATTTATTTTGATTGTTCACTAGCGGTGGCGGCAATAATGACTGGCACTGTACTGTCGTTGTTGTTGTTGTTGTTGTCGCCGTCGCCGTCGTTTTCATTGTATTACTTTTGTTGGTGGTGGTGATTTTTTTATTCTGCTTATCGTTATTAACGTCAGTGGAACCGCCGACGCTACTGCAAATACTGTCTACGCCGCTGCCAAAAGTGACATTTGTCACTGTGTTAGTTGGAAAATCAGAACCACCATCGGTATTGTTGCTTACGTCTATTGTTTTACCGATTAGATTAACCGCTGTCATTGGTGGCTTCGAACATCGTCGCCGTCGACGAATTGTTGCTTCACCCTCTATCTCGAGATGTCTACAACCTTCACGTGATTCCATTCCCTTTAATACCCCTATCGTTGGTGCTGCCACTGGCGACGATGATTCTGTCAGTAACCGGCGACTGACGTCAGCAGGCAAATTAAGTACATGCATTACATTGTCACTCAGTGGGATAGTTTCAACATCATCAATGATTCTCCCACTGTCATTTGATTCCGCGATGGGCGATGATTTTGAAGTTGATGTTGGCGGGTCATTCAGCTGATCGTTGCTTAATGTGTGTACAGTTATATTTTTCTCTGTGCTCTCTTCAGCTGCTGCTGCTGCGGAAGAGCTTTCCTTATCAGTGCAAGTGCTAGTTGTCGCTGCCATAATTATTATATTGCTGTCATTGACGTTTGTCGTAGTCGTACTAGTATTGGTAGTGGTAGTGGCTACGTGCGATAAACGGCGATAAAATTGCCTACAGAATAAAAAATAAAGATAAACATTAGTAGAGGTAATAAAAAAATGTTTTTTTTTTGTCGTTTTGGTAGAATTTTAATTAACAACGTAAAATGAAATGTTGCATGATACTTCAATTGACGTTAATGGTGTCGAGGTGGAAAAATCTGTTGAAACTTACCTATGACATGCGGCGATTTTCTTGAGCGAATTCCGATCATCTTCCTGAATTATTGTGGATGTGGATGTGGATGTCGATAGTATTGACTTTGTCTCTGCGGGGGTGGTGGAACTCTCGAGCGAAACCTTGCTCTCGATCATTGTTCGTTGGGTAAATGAAAAGAGTGAGTAATGTTCAGTTACGAGTTCGGCAACTGTAAAATGTCGATAGAAAGTAATTGTATGAGTTTTAGTTTAATTAACTTGAGATTTAAAGACATAATAATGATTATTTATTGTGATAAATGAATGCTTTTTTACATAATACTATTGAAGTAAAGTAAACTCGCGCTCTGTGTATGATGTGAGATCAACAACTCAGCATTGAATCAAGGCAGGTGGAGAACATTGTTTTCAAATAGAACTAACCCTGAATGATGATACCTTACCAGAATGAGAATATGCTACGTTGACGGCGTCTGCCATAGTCCTTAATTCACGCCTTTTGGAAACCATTGAAACTGATTCGTGTCGAGGAAATATTCGGTACTACTCGGTAGCTACTACTGTTAGTAGATTTTAAAGAATGGGAGGCAATAACCAGACACAAGCCTAACAAGCGATATAATTATAGAATACATTTTAAAAGAGGCCTACAGTCTGCTTACGGCAAACAATATGTTTCCCTATCCATAACCCTGTATGTTTTATATATCTATTTTCCTCTGAAATTTATAAAACAAAAACCAAGAAAATATATTGGCTAAATATGAAGTATTTTCAAGGAAAACAACAAAATTAATAAAAAAAAATCCCACTCCAATATGCACTTAGGACAGGGTATACAAATTCACAACATTCATTGCGTTTGGTCAATTAAAACATATCTCTTTGGGGTAGTGTGGTGTTCTCCCAATACTACCCACCATTAGCATTTTGTTTGACGATAATTATTATAGTTTTGTGCACATTCTTGTCTAAAACGCAGGACGTTCAGCCTCACAATCGCTTAGAGCTTGTGACTGTGTCACGATACGTTCGGATAAGTAACAATAGAATGGAACCTACTATTCACAAGTAGCATGTGGCCCGCCATCCATAGTGAAATATCAAAGGTCCTGGAATCCGTTAATATCTTAACATTTTAAGATATTAACAATTATTTTCCAGCGGAGATTTCAAAGAGGGATTTGTTTTAAAATTCGAAAGTTAACTTTTCTGGCGACACAACTGTCAACTGTTTTGTACTCTATTGATAACATGATTTATGGTAAGGTTTCTTGTTAAACCACAAAATACGTCAATCCGCTACCGAACTATGAAGCATCTCCGAAACAAACTGTTCATTTGAATTTAAATTTATTAGTTTTAGAGTCATCAAACAAGATTTTTTAAGGTAATTCCTGGCCGGATGTAATAATAATATAATTTTACACTTTATTGTCACATTTTCAGACAACACTTCCGTCAGGTGCATTACAAAATAATTGCTAACTAGGAATTACATCATGCAAGCAAGGCAATGATTTCGGAAAATGTGCAAATTAAATAAATTACTTTTATTTTAAAACAAGAATTGGAATAGATATCTCGCCTTCGCCAGATGATTAAGTGGAGATTTATAGAACGTTATTCAATTATCACGCGGCCTTAAAAACTAAGATATACAATAATACATCAAAACCGTGGTTAAGCAGCGCAATATAGCAGAGATACAATTTCGTGTGAAATATTTTCAGACCGCTTATGATTTATAAACGTTTTATGTAGTGTTATCATGGAAATAAGACTGACCCATACTGGAACTGTGCCGTGGAGATTCGAGCACGGAGAACAGCGGTGATAAGTGATACCCGCTTTCATACGATAACCGCTTTACGCCTTAGTATGCGAGATTCATAAAGAAAACATGTGTCTTTTTTGCGGTTCACCTCGGCTCTAGCCCGGCAGCTTTAGTTTGTTAGCTGTGGCAAGCAAAATATATGTCACTGTCTGTGAAAATTTGGAATGGAAAAGCATTCAAAAAACAGTTTAAAAATATTTTTATTTCTTATTAGCAGAAGATTTTTATAACATATTTCCTTGCGAGATTTTGATGAAACCTCTGAAAATCCGCATATACAAGACGGGGTTCGTAGAATCCCTCCTTTGAACATGACAATACCAACTGAGTCGGTCGTGCTCCAATTTTTTCGAGATGGGTTCTTTGACGTGAAGGCTTCCTCGGATTCTGGAACTTCTAATTCGATCAAGCTTTACTCCTGCTGTCTTGCGAAGCATCTTCATCTCAGCTGCTGTCAACTTGCCCTCATACTTTTTGTACATTGTTGATAGATTGTTAACTGATTGATTAACTAATATAACCGATTGTTAGTTAAGCTTTACTTTTCGACGTCTGACTGAATCCTAAACTTTTAGCAGATCCCAATATCGAGCTGGCAACGTATGAGATGGCTAGGGCATTGTTGACTATCATGAATATGGTGCACGAACCTTTGAAAGCCCTGCTCATCCAGCTATTGGTGGATGCTAAATAGTATAATGAAATTCCGAGTTTGCCGTCTTTACTCAAATGTTTAGAAAAACGAGCTCATGAAAATCTTAAATATATCGAAACTCTGTCAAATATATGAAATGAATTTAGGTGAAAATAAGTGCCTCAATATATAGGTTCTCATAGGGTTGGTAGCTTTCAATAAATTTTGGCAATGAGACCAGGGCAATGCTTTGAAGCTTTCAAAACATGCAATTTGTGCTTCAATTTTCTAAAGCTAGTCATTCATCGAGGGAATTTTCAAACCCAGCTCATGCATATTTTGGTATTTGACGCACCTATTACCCATACGGCAATTAAAAGAAGCTTACCCATCGAAGGTATTGAAGGAGACCACTCTTCCTCATTTTTTCAAACGCTATTAAATATCGCTCTCCAAACCTTATATGTCGAAGATGTTGCACTTTACTATCCGGATATAGCTGTACCGCTATAAAAGGTATGACTTGTCTTTACCACGATAAGGGTAACACGCAAATTTCGTTTAATATTTTGAGTACGTCATCTGGGTTATATGCAACACTAACCTCTTTAAATAAGAATGTTTTAAAATGTGAAATTCCCCCTTTCACAGTCGTACATCACATACAATGTATGATTTTCACTGTTTTGATACATCAATTCTGTTTGATATATTTATTGTATGATGGCTGTCATACAACGATATAATTGACTGGAATATTTTCACTACCTACGATTCTGCTTCATTGATGTATAAAAGAATTAATGGACGTTTCTGTTACGATAATTATTTTATATGCAATCTTCTCTTCATTTAACGACGAGGTTATGATCAGGATTATAGGGATCATAACCATCCCACCTCACTGCATTCCTATTGGTCCGCCTGTGGGGTTCGCCGGTTCGACCTCAAAAAATATCTGCAGGCCTCCCGATTTTGGATCACTTCATCATTAAGACCAATCAAATGCTGATGTGTCTGCACTTATGTGGTCCAGGAGTTTTTAGGCCCGCCTCTCTTACGCGATTGTAAGGGAATGTCGATTAACATTGCCTCTTTGACGGGGTTCGTAGGATCCCTCCTTTGAACATGACAATACCAACTGAGTCGGTCGTGCTCCAATTTTTTCGAGATGGGGTCTTTGACGTGAAGGCTTCGTCGGATTCTGGAACTTCTAATTCGATCA
The DNA here is from genome assembly GCA_963576555.1 of Ferdinandea cuprea. Taxonomy (NCBI): domain Eukaryota; kingdom Metazoa; phylum Arthropoda; class Insecta; order Diptera; family Syrphidae; genus Ferdinandea; species Ferdinandea cuprea. Next base: position 80,182,178 of record OY754958.1, on the reverse strand, counting down.
AGCTTTACTCCTGCTGTCATGCGAAGCATCTTCATTTCAGCTGCTGTCAACTTGCCCACATACCTTTTGTACATTGTCCAGCATTGTGAACCATATGTGAGCACCGGACGTGCAACTGCGGTGCAGAGCCTTCCATTCAGCTTAGGGGACATTTTTCGGACACAGAAGATTGCAGAGTTTTCCTTCCAATTCATCCACCCTACGCTTACACGATGATTGATGTCGTCATCAACGGTTACTTCCTTGTTAATCATTGATCCCAGATATTTGAACTTTTCACACTGGGAACCACCACCCCATTCAAATAAATGTCTGGAATGGGTTGGCTTGGGTCAGAGACAGGGCAGTACAGAAACTCTGTCTTTTTTTTTGCTAATATGACACCCATTCCCTTCTAAAACATCTACCCAATCATCAAGTGCTCGTTGCAGGGATCATTACTTATGATGGCTCTATCTTTAGGGTCCGTTACTTTTCCCTCAAGCAGATAATTATTGTATATGCATTAATAATAATTTTAATTTAGTGGCACAACATTAATTAAATTTGCAGGCACAACATTACAAATTCTGAAATAAAGGAAGAATGGAGAATACAAAGTAAAGCAAAAGACAACTAATGTTAAGGAATTAAATGAATCCAAAGACGAAGGACACTAATGACATTGTTTTGTTGTGTTGAGGTTTGAGAAGACTAGCAAATGAATTGTGACAAATGTGTTGACAAATGCGAGTTAAGGTGTTATATGGGTCATGTTTCATATATGATGTAGTTTCATTTGTCGAGGTTATGGTTGAATTGAAAGAGGAACTTTTTTTCTAATAAATTATTTGCGATTTTCCCTTATCTATTCATGTTTTACGATACCGAACGAATGCCTCTGTTTGCTCATCTTACATTTTCCAGGATGGCAAATTTATTATTTTGTAGTGGTAGTATATGTGAATTTACACTTTTGTGATTTCAGCAATATTTTAATGGGCGAAGGGGAGGAAGAAATATAAATAGTGGTCCCATTTGGTATACAGATATTTTGGGTTAAGATTTTTGATTCTTTGTTTATCTTCAACAAACAATGAGTTACAGGGAGTTAAAAAAAGTTTTAATAAAAATTTAGTTAAAACCTTAAGCCTTAAAACGATACTAAAGAAAACATTATATAAATGTATAACAAAATTTTAAGACAATAAAATTCGCAACATTCTTCCCATATAAAGTTTTTTTATTATAAAATAATAGAAACAGGTTTTTTGAACAACGCTCCAAAAAGTGGACATGGCAAAAATTGTTAAAAAGGTTAAATGTTGAGGAGAATAAGTATGCTATAAATATTATGTTAAACAAATCTACGCATGTAAAAAGCCAACGCCTCAAAAAAGGCGTGGCTTAAAATTTTATATGGGTAGATTGTTGCGAATTGTATTGTCTAAATATTTTGTTATATGTACATTTTTTTTTTGTAAAGGAAATTTTCGAAGCAAACAATATTTTGTTAAGAACGCCCCAAAAAAGTAGGCGTAGCAAAAAACTTTGTATGGCAAATTTGTTAAGAAGGTAAATGTCTATATAAATTCTGAAGTTTATGTTCCAAATTTTAGATTCCTTGCTTTAATTTAACGTGACGTACGGACGGACATTGCTAAATAGTCTTAGATTTTGATGCTGAACATATATATATTCTAGGTGTCTACGACGAATGTTAAAGGGTTTTAAAAACTATGTGGCAAAATTAATATTCCCTTAGAATAGTTTTATACCCTATACCAAAGAAAATGTCATCAAACATGTTTGCTTTGCTTTTTTCATAGGGAATAGTTTTGGGAAAATCAAAAGTGTGCTTCTTTTGTTTACATTTGTTTGGTGCACAGGCGGACCAATAGGATCTCAGATAAGTGGGAATGTTATGATAACTATAGGTTCATAATTCAAATCGCAAAAAAAAAACCTCTGCGAGATTTTACCAAACTAAAATTCCGTAGCTTTGAAAACTGGACAGACAAATTGACAAACAGACAGATTGCCGGACCTTAATTTGTTAGACTTCTATTTCATATATCAACCGATTTCAGTTCGAGCTCAAAATGTCAGCACTATTGCAATAACTTTTATTTTTACGAACTTTTTATTTTTCAACTTAAATAGGGTTTTTTTTGTGAACGTTTTCTGAATGCATACGTTTTAAAACCATTTAAGCGAAAATAAAGGAAAATGATTCAAATACCTTTACATTTTATGTGGTCTTTAATTAGTACAGAGATCTAAAAGATTAAAACTTTGAACTCTAATCAGCATATTCGCAAACCAAATATTGCTCCTTCATGATTTCAAAATTATATTGACTTATGGTTGCTTTCATATTTTCTGGTTTATCACACATGTCACATCTTATAAACACAAAGAAATGTTTTATCCGCAAACCAAACACACTCATCAGTCACCTTAAATGTCATTTCAATGAAAAGTAATTCATCAGAAAATCCAAAAGTCCACGGCACTTCTCATTAAGTGCAATCATTCCACTCCATTTCACGGGAAAAAATGAAATGTGAACCAAAAAAACAACCGCGATACACAAAAGCACGAGCTCCATATATTACAACTGGAAAAATAATTACGAAAAGTAACGAATTAATGGCCATAATTCATGCATATAATATTCGTTCTGCTGCCGCTTGCATTTTTGCTAAAAAAAAAAACAAAAGTCGGCTTGGCTGTGTAATGGACTTACACCACCACCACCGACGACAACGACCGGGTCTGCTGAACGTTCGACAACCGACAAAGAACGAAATGAAGGCCATTCGCAAGATCTACTGCCACGATTAATATATATAATACAATTTATTTTCTTTATTACTATGTATATATTACGTAGTTACCTATATAATAAACATACATATTTTTTGCTACTGCAATTGCCTTTTTTTTATTTATATATTTTAGTTTTTTTTTTTTGTATAAATCAATGCCAAGTAACGACAGCAAACTGCACAGCTCCGGTATATTAATCAAAAAAAAATTAGTTTATGCATTTTATGTATTTAAAGAAAATAAATAAAAACCACATTATGTAGGTACGCGTTTAATAGGTGCGAAAAAAAGAAAGAGACCGACACCAAAAATTGCGAGTTTCGTTGAACACAACCTTGAGGCATCAGTTCATTCATGTGCACAATATGTGATGTAGATCATATGCTCATCTGCAACATGGCGACATTGCAGTTGTTCAATTTTGGAATTAAATTATTTGTAGTCAATAAAGCAATTCTTGGTTGGAGAAGAAACCCGTTTTGAGCACATTTTAATTTATAAACTTGATTCTAATAAGTTAAGGATTAAGTCAGCAGCGGGGTATAAGCGTTATGAAGGTCTACAAATATCACATCCACACTATATTTTCCAGACTCCTATCTACCTACCGCTTGACCGATAAAATCAGATATCGAAAAAGATCTCGGAGAAGCATTTAAAATAATAATTATAAGAATAGCGTTAACGACTGAACCTGAATTACGAATCGTTGTCTGTAGATTTCAAAAGGATCCTACATCTGACTGACTACCATAGCAAAGTTGCCTTTAAGTCCACAGTGATATATTTTTTTCCCCAGCAATTTCATTTCGTTTTCCTTTGAATTTTAAAGATACATACTTTCTAACGCATAAATTTACTTTAGTATCGTACATTGTGACTCTGTCCATGACTATCGAATCAAAAATAAAATAAATTCGCTTAACCTTAAACTACCTAACTATTTCTACCAAGGTGTCTATTGCTCTCTAAAGTTGGATTGCATTACCAATCACTTGTTTTTAAGTATGTTGGGAACACAGAAAAAAACCAAAAAGGTCGAACGTGTCAAATCGAACGAATTTGGTTCTTCCATTTTAAAAGAAGAAGGGAAATGGTTATCTCAGAGTTGAAAAACGTCTGTTAGCCTCAAATTTTTTTTTATTAGCATTTTACACTCAACTCACTCATGACTTAAGGGTAATTCATCGTTAACTCACGTTTATTGATACGTGTGTTAAAGTTAAAACGGGAACTCATGTCCTTCACATGCAATGGGCTAGCGTTAGTTTCTGTCCTGTACAATCTCTTGCACGCTGCTTCTAGTTATTCAAACCAAGCGCTCTAGTTATCCGCAACAGCTTGGTCTTTAAAACGACTTCGATTATGTGAGCTGGGGTTCGAACATCCTTTTGTCTGGAGCAGTATTGTCCATCTTGTCATCTAGAACTCGGCGACGTATAGCTGAATAGAGCATGCACTCAGTCCTTCGAGTCAGGGGTTCTGAACCCATTTGCAAACCAAACTAGACGCGGTTTTCGAGGATAATTCTTCGCCGGATCTCTGGTAAGTTCTCATTCGAGGAGTTAGTATAACCCGAGGTACATGAAATACCTCGAAGTTTTTTCTATCATAGTGAAGTTTTCTAGTCGGCAAACAAATACTTATTTGTCAAACAAATACTTATTATACAAATACTTATTTGTTTGTTGAAAGCATACATTTAATCTTGTCCTTATTTGATTTGGTCTACGGTTGATCTCACGGGCCGGAAGCTACGCTGATACGGGCCGTTTAATGTATTGCAGAAGGGTTTAAGAAGTTGGCACAGTACGTTGGACATTATGCGACATTTGGCAGTAATATGCCTGGATAGTTCTTGCAATACATAGGAACGTCTTTCTTGTTTATGGGGTGTATGGGGCTGGAGCCCTACCTTGAGATGGCTCCCCTGAAAGCTAAGGTTGCCCCATTAAGGGTTCACCCGCCACCAAATCTTTTCCAACACCCTAGCTTAGTGTAACACCCTATTGACATAGGGTTTTTGGCTACTCTAAAAAAAAATTGGCGGCAACGGTTTACGCGACAGTCCTTTACTGTCTTGCATCTTCTTAAAAGAAAACGTTTGAATTGCTTTGTCCTCTATTAAATTTTTAATAGATAATGTCACTGTGCTTATCGTATTAAAAAAGTAGGTTCATTCGTTCCGTTTAGAATACGTAACTCATGGCAATTGTAAAGAATTAGTCAAATGCTAAAATTAAGATGTTTGTATATAAAATTAAATGCATATTTTAAACAAACAAGCAAACACCTGGCATATGAGATAACCTTCCTTTCTGACGACTACAGCGATTACATCTATATCGCATCCATAACATAGGCTTTGCTAATTTATATTTGACAGAGACCAAAAACCGCTGCCACTACTTAAAACCATTGAACTCCACTTAACAAAACGCTATTTAAAGTCTTTTAAAATATTTTGACTTTATAAAACTGTCAATTGCTAATTGTGTAATTGCTTTGTGTATAATAACTGAAGAAGAAGATTCTTCATGACGTTAATGTATTTTTACTACCTTTACTAGATAACGTTCAACCAATTGGCAAAAATGTTTTAGCAAAGAGGGTTTTCAAATCCCGACTCCAGGTTAAAAGTAACATTTATTTCAAAGACCAAGCATTGCTGCATTATTTTATTGCTAGTGAAAGTTCTTTATATAAAACTATTTGTCCTGCCCGGCTTCGCTCGAGAGTAAATAGCCTGTTACTTGCGAGCAGAACGCTTGGAAGATTCTTCTTCCAAGACATTAGCCGTGTTCTTTTGGTAAGCGTATACATGTTTATTTTCAATTTTCATGTAAAATACAAAAAAAACTTAGCCTATATACGCTAATATTTGCGTGTATAGTTATCGCCGCTAAGTCCCTAAGCGGATATAGATTAGTGCTTCCAAATTCAACTTTAAAAGTTTTCGGTGAACTTTTGCGATGAGTTCTTAAAAAATGCCAAATAATTGACGAAAATAATTATAAGTTCAAATATTAATAAAATTATTTTGTTCTTTTTTTACCAGGTGGGGCAAGAATATTGATACTAAACAGTATATATTTGATCCATTACGAAAATAGCTCTGGTGTTAACATATGTAAGGTTTCGATTTCCGTTCAGAACAGTGTACGTTGAACATGGGAACGAAATTCTAAAATAATACTCAGTTGAAAAACTTAATTATACTCATATCTAGGGTATTGAAATTGCGACTTAATAGTATAAATTTGAAGTCTATCGGATAAGTGGTTCAGAAATGAAATGGGTTTGCATGTGCTTTTTCTGAATTTTACATTTTACTTTGGCAATAAATGCAAGCAAATGTACATTAAAACCCGTGTCATTGCTGAACCACTTATGCGATATCAAATAAAATTTATACTAAGTTGCAATTTTATTGCACTACATAATGGTATATTTAGATTTTGCATGTGGGTATTATTTTCGAAGTTTGCTCCCGGGTTTAATGCAAACTGCTATGACTAAAAATCAAAAAAAAAAAACAAATGACCGTTAAAGTATCATTAGATTACAGAGATATTGGTGATGCCAAGACGTTTTGATGAATTTCCTTAGCGGCGATGAGCGTTCTTATATATCTCCAGGTTACTGGAGACTTGACAACATTGGGTAGTAACCAACGAAAGGAAGGAACCACAGCAGAGGTCACAACATCCGCTTACATAAAAACATTCTCCTTGAAAAAGTACCATTATGTGCCAACTTTCATGGTAATCAGTCAAACGGTCTCGGTCTCAGAGTCGATTTATAACATATATGCCACCATCCATTTTTATATATAAGTGAATGTGATCAAATTTTCCAGGACTGTATCGGATTTTGTTGGGATCTACCACCGCTTTTCTTGACTTCGGACATAGCGATCGGTCACACTGTTTTCCATTCACACGATGTGCGTATCTTTTCATTATAAATTCAAAGAAAAACGCCAACCAAATCCAAGTATGAACGTAATCACGTAACTCAATACCTGACACGTACATTCGTTCCGTTTTGAATAATCGTCTCGGACGTACATATGACTTGCCGGTCCTAAAAGTGCAAACTAATTAAAAATGTTTATGGTGTATAAACTGTAGGCATTCGCATTCATAGTTCCACTCCATCACGATCATCATAAACATTTACAAATATATATGTATATATATCCATATATATATACATATATAATACGGAGTACAATATTTATATACGTATGTGTGACTCGCGCGATGATGACGTTCATCGGTGCTATAATGAGAGTTCGCTTCGCATCGCATCGCGCAATTACACAGATGACTTGACGCGATCTTAACAAATGGGAGACTGCGATTAAGATAGGTTGATTGCACTCGGTCGCACTGCATATTATACCTACGCTACGCTGCAGACGATATTCTGTTCTTCCATTTGAAGTTCAACAAAGAGAGTTCTATTTTTAGATTTCAAAACAATGCAAAGTTCTTTCTCTGGCCAAGAACAACCACAATCCACTCATAAAAGCATATTGGTAGGGTATGTTGCTAAAAGATGACATTTTTTATGATTAATTGCTTCCGGGTCAGGCAATTATATATAATCGTTTATCGTTACAGTTGGAGGAGAGATTGTCAATCATCATAATGAGTCGAGTCATGAGAAACGATACGAACAAACGCCTTCTACTTTTAGTGGCTATTGTTTAATTAAGTTTTTAGTGTATTTCGTGACCAGTTTAAGAACATAATATTATATATGTGCACGCAACGCATACTCACGTATATCTGATGGGATTTAGGTCAGTATTCTTGGCCGGTATGAGATCTGGGACATTGGTAGTTCTGCGCGCGCTAACAGGATGTCAAAACGCAACTCTCCTTTTAATTAAATACGTCAACTTGCGTCAAGCGTGATCATCTTTGACGTAAGTAAACCGAAAGCAAAACCAAAAGAGCTTACGAACTTCGTTGATTAATAATAATCATATTAAGATAGGGGATTGAAGATAAATAAACATGTCAAGTGATTCAAGAGTGTCAACGACGCGACGCGTCTTATGTTTTATGTTGATCAGTGGCTCTTAACTGGAAAAAAAGTATGGGATAATAATTCTCCGAGAATCTAGATTATATATAACAGCCACAGAAACTGAGATGATGTAAAGGTCAAAGATACGTCACCGAAATGATATCACTATGAAATATTGCTGCTGTCATTTTGTATTTTTGCGTTGAAGAAATGAATCAACAGTTTTGAATGTCCAATATGCTAGCTGACATTGGGAGTCTGCTCTAAAATGTGAACATGTGAATACAGGGGGTAAAGCACAATCGAAGCATAGGATATAAAACTACTTAACCTTAACTAACCACTTTCACATTTATCAGGAAAAGCAAATTTTTTTAGTGCGTAACTATTTAAAAGTGTTCTCTAAAGTACGTTAATTTGAGGGCCGTAAAATTTTTGAAATTTAACTATCAAAAGTAGTTTGCTAGGGTTATGATCAGCCTTTTGCCATCTTTTTGAGTCACGGGACCGTAAACGATGAAAAGCTGCAGTATTTTGCAACTTTTCACTGACAGAGATCCGATTAAGTAAAGTTAGCCAGATGCGAATAAATCTGTGGAATACAATACATTTTTTACTACCAATTCGGCGCTACCATCCGGGGTGGACCAGTGGCATGAGCGTCTCCAAATGGCGAGGTCTTTGGTATTACTCTTAGTTGGTTGATCATCACTTTTACTATTGCGCAGCGCCTAAGACAAGGCCTTCCTCTTTTGCGTTGTCACCTATAGCGTTCGTCCCAATCACTCAATACCCAGATTTTTTTCGCTGTTAGTGTTAGTGAATGATCTCCTCAGGTATGAAAAAAATTGTAGGTCCACGGAGCATTCAATACTCATATTTGCCACACAGCCTCGCTATGTTCTAAAAATAATATCAATATGCAATAATAGAAGAGATTTTTTTAAACTCATAACTCGTGTGATAACTCTTTCATGTATGATGTTTAAGAAATCACATGACAGCGCGTCGCCTTCCCTAAATTCTTTTTTGACAAGAAAGGTATCGGTTAAGTCGTAACCAACCTTGTTGCAGCAGTGGCCTTTCTCCATTGTATTCTTATTATCTAATGATATAAAATGAGTCTACGGCGGGTCTGTCAAGAAATACATACTTTAAATAAGTACAAAAGGAATAATAAGAGGCAATTGAGCCCTAAACTAAATATAATAACCATTAGGACTAAAGACTTTTAAAATCTGAAGCCATCTTTAATTAAAGAGTCATAGTAAACCGGACAATAACGTTAGACAAACACGTGGATATACAAACTTTTTAAACTGCGGTTCTACTAACGGGTACAAAAATTAAATTAGTCAAATTTTGTTGTCTAAAGACTATCTTTGGAATTTCGTATTTACTTTGTACCTATGCTTTCTCTTCTGAAACGAATGTCATCTGCGATGGCTCGTGCAGACGCGGTATAACAAATCATTTCATTTAATGTGATGCAAATAAGATCTGCCTCTTCCACAGCTCTGACGCATTTCCACTACGTATTAATACTCTAAAACAAACGATTCGTTATTCTGCATATTCATTTTGTTGATTTGCTTCTTCTTTTGTTTATTTTTTTTTTGTTTCTTTAGATTTGACAGAAGCAAATCATAATCAACTTAGACGATAAAAAAAACAACACGTTTGACGTCAATGAATGCCGCCCTTTGTAGTTATCATTATTATGATTTCTTGCAATTAGTTGGCTATAAGTGGACTCTAAATAAACAGATATATACTTAAGGATTAATGGTAACTCACATGAACTCACAGATAAGTAATGGATGAATTATAAATATTTAAGATGATGCTGGCTTAATAAAAAGGAATGTTCAACCTTCATTCGGATAGATTTTGAGCGGGATGTTTAAAGTTGATGGGAAATCGGAATATAACGACGGACAACAATGATCATTTTTTGTGATGAATTGTCAGAACTAGATATAAGATTTAGTAATTGTCATAGGGAATTATATTCACAAACAAAAGGTCAGCGAGATGAGTAGATGAAGAACCTATATTAAGAAGTAATTATAAAGTGTTTTTTAAAAGCGCCAAACTTTAAATTGAAATAAAACAAAGAAATAAGTTTGTAATATCTTTATTTTACAGATTATTTAATTTGCCGTATTCCGGCAACAAAGAACTCCGCACGTTATCGCAGGAAGGGAATTGAACATTAGCTGGGAATTGCTTGGACTTCTGTGGAAAAAATTATTTGTATAGACTAGCTTCAAGTATTAGCGTGCGTTTTTTTTTTGCAATGGGCACTTCAGACGAAGATTTTGTGGCGTATCAAGTAAATATGTGGTTAGCCACGAATTATATTGCATGTTTTCAGAAAACTAGATTTAAAATGTAAACACGTTCTCGAATCAAATTCCTTGTGAAAAGATGAATGGTTACCGAGGTTCTGAAACAATTATAAAACAAGCCATCAAGACTACCAGAATAATAATCAGACTTAAGCCCTTACTACCTAACGTTCTAGATATTACATTTTAATATTGTAATATATATTATTATATTAATATCATATTATTTTTATCGTATAAGACACAAAATTATTTCAATAAATTGTGAAGGGGTTGCGAAAAGTTTGCTCTGTTAGCAAACCGAGCCATTCCGTCCCACGATAGTGTAACTTAATTACATCCTTTTAAAAATTACCCTTCCCTTCCGATCCTTTTCGTTCCGATAGTGTTGCGGCGTGCTTAGTGCATCGAATATTGGCTCCCAAGTGCTCATGGTTTATCCGCGTTGATATGAGACTATACGCATATTCGAGGTGACCAGTTAACAGTTTCATTTCGTTTGTCTAATGTTTTTTTAGTAAAATAATTACATTGCTCGCTGTGTGGCATATGGCGCCGTCTTTCCGAAACCACATATCTACAACATAAAAACATTCCAATTGAGGCAAGAAAAAAAATAATAATAATGTTTCTGTACCGCCAACTGCTACAGTCAACGTAACATTCTTACAATAATCATTCATTATGATCCTTTCAGCCACAGATGAGTAATTATACAGATAGTCGACTCAGCATTCGTCTGTCCCTTTGAACCCGCAAAAAAATTTTAAAAATGGAGAAAAAATCCTCTTTCAAATGTTCTATCTGTGAATACGTGGCCAGCCAAATAAAGTATGGAGGGGTTGATGTGTCAAAAATGTGTCATTAGCGCAGGCTGTTTTGCAAGAATTCCAAATGGCAACAAAAAACAGCTGATTATAGCGGATGTGTTGGTGAAGTGCTGCGAAGTATTGAGTTAACGTAGTTCAAGCTTAATTGATATTTTAATGTTTTTAAAAAAAAATAGTTAGGTATATAATAAATAATGATAAAGGACACAAAATAAATAATAATAAATAATGATAAATTCGAATAATTTTTGTGTTTATAAGAAATAGTTCTCAATTTTTTATCTGCCTTAAAATAAACATACTTGGGTTGTTGTATTTTTTCCATTTTGGTTATTAGAGTGACATAAAATGTATATATTATTTTATAATTGCATTAATATTACTAAATTAGTAATGTTTGGGTGTAAAATATTTACAGTTAATAGTATTGGATTAGTGTTTCATGTATATTAAATTCGTTGGTTGTTTTATTATGTTATTATTAAACATATGAACATTTAATATATTTATACACATATTCGGAACGTTCATATGAGAGCGAGCGAATTGACAAACTGCGACGAAATAGCTTTAAATGCATTTTTAAACACAAATCGTAGACTTGACTATTTCAATTCCCAGATAATAAAGTTATAAAATTTATTTCATCATGCTGAACAAATTTAATAACGTTACTATTTTTGAATTGGAATAGTGAATAGCGGTGAATAAAATAGCAGTGAATTTATGAAATACTATGTTAAATTATTGAAATGGTCAGTTAACTAATCACGCGTTACTCATTAATTTCATTCATTGAGCTTTTATTTATTTTACCTACAATTTTAGTAATTTTACATAATATTTCATTAATTCACTGCTGAAATATTTATTAAACCTTCCGTTTAAAAATTATTTGATTTTAATTATTTTACTCGACATTCGATAAGTCAACCAACAAAATTATTTTATTATTACTGACAATTTAAAACTGCTAAATTAGTTTAACTACTGGCAAACAAATTATGATAACCCTTATTTTATGTTTAACTTGCGCAACTGCCAAAATATTTACGAAACTGCTTAAAAATGTTTACCCAAAATATGCTTGTTTGGTAAAACTATTATTTTAGTTTACATAATAATTAAAAACATTCACCAACATTTTATTCTGTTGCAAATTTATTATAAATCGTCGCATGTTATTACGATGTTATTGGACACAGCCCAGTTTTGACTTTTAATATGTCAACATGAGATCTTTTCCAAAATGGATTCTTAGGCGCAGAACTGCTATTGTGTGCGTGAGCTGGTTCAATTTGATTTGCATGTAAAAACATATACGAACACAGTACTGTGCCTTTTTGAAGCAAATAAAAAACTATAGGCGGGAGAGCCAAAAATCCTCTCAGTCGACTATCTGTATAATTACTCATCTGTGCTTTCAGCCTTCCCTCTCACCAATCACGACTTCAACTTATAAGCTTAGAAACTATTGAATTCAGAAGAATAGTGGCCAGAACCACTTTCAGTCATAGAATTATTATTGGCGATATTGACTTTCCTGATACTTTAAGACTACTGACTATCAACAGTCAGAAAACAACGATTTTTTTAAATTGCTCATTCGCGAACAAGAGATGGGCATTCATCATCTATTAATGAATGGATGAAAAGTTAAAATGTATATGCTCATTTAATTAATTTTAATTCATCAGTTATTGTTATTAATAGAAAACTGTTAAATAAAAATAAAAAATTATAAAATAAAATTATTTCTTAATCATAATTATCTTATCGTTCATTTTTGTTAAAATTATGTATGATTAATTTGGTATCAATTAATATTTTTTTTATTTTTTTTATGTTCTTTTTTTCTAACTCTAAAAACGACTCTGGTACTTTGATAATGTTGATAAATAAAGAAATAAATAAACATAATTTAGAAGACATGTGGATCAATAACGGCCCATAGACTCCACGAAACGTTGACTTTTTGTGGATGGAATGGTGTTTTTCACAATTTAAAATTGTGGATCAATGTTTCCTTCATGTTCTGTATTCTTATAAAGTATTTATAAGATACTGCCTTGAATTTATACAATGAGACAAAATCCACGACCCGAATTTAAGTACTTTTAGGATTTACTTTAGAAAACACAGATTATTAATACAAAAATTATTACATTACTAATGATTTCTCTTACTTCAATTATTTTAATTATAATTAAAAAAACTGCGAAGTTAAAGTAACATTCTTGATTTTAACTCTAAAAACGTATAGGTTTAAAGTAAGACATAAAAGTGTAACAGGAGTTTTTTTCGTCATGTATTGCATACTCGAATTAAGGGGTTTTAGTTTAAATAGTATTTTCCACTCTTTCATGTTTTCTCAACTACTAAAAATAAAACTAATTCAACTATTAAAAATAAATCTGAAGTAGGTACATTCAATGAAAGAAATTAATTTTTTGTCCATAAATTAAAGTACCTGCGAACGAGTTTTTATAATCAAGGCTAGCGCCTATTAATTAATATGATTAATATTTGTATGTATATGATTTTGTTTACTCACCATTCCAAAAACGTTCTTATTTTATCTATGTCAAGAGTAAAAGTTACATTTTGTGTACCAAAGTAACTCCGTTGAAGAGTAACTTGAAAGTGCGTTGAATTAAATCAAGCATGGACATATGTATGTGCCTTATATTTGGGAAAAGTTTGAAATTGTTTGGCCACAATTGTTTGACTCTAGAGTCTATTAAATTCAGTTCGATTTCAACCTATACTTAATAGCGTGTTGTTATTAAAAAGTTTTCTAAATGAACATTTTGACTCTAGAGTCTATTAAATTCAGTTCAATTTCAACCTATACTTAATAGCGTCGTGTTGTTATTAAAAAGTTTTCTAAATGAACATTTTTATATTTTAAAGTAAATATTGATTTTAATTTTTTACTCGCGAATAAGGAAATTGAATGTTTGAAAGATGGGATCAATTTAACAAAAAGATGCTTACAATGAATCCTTAATTAATATTAAATACGGATCATCTCCTCTCATTTAAAATCCATCAAGAAAATGTCACTAAATTAATTGAAACAAATTGCATTGACATTAAAATGATTTAATGGGTTTTTATACGCTATCCTAAGAGTATATTAATTTTTAAGGGCTGTTACCCCCTAATATTCGTTGTAGACTCATAAAAGTACCCTACATATATTTATGACCACGACCAAAATCATCTATACACACCTATACAAAACATATACTCTCTAGCTGGCCAAATGGTGAAGTCTTAAAATTTGTTAAATACGCCACTGCCACACCCACAATTTAAACTGTTTTAAAACTAAAGGTGACGAGATAAAGGGTTAGAACCTTCACAAAATACGTAGACAATGAACTCTTTCACAAGTTTGCCATATAAAGTTTTTTTTGAGTGAGTTTTTTAACAATATGCTATTTTCATCCAAAATTTCTATAAAAAATGAAACAAACTGTATAACAAGATATTAAGCAAATATTTTTTTTTGTATATCACTCATACAAAGTTTTTGGCACCGCCCAGTTATTGAGGGATTTTTGTTTTTAAATTAGTTATAAATTTCATGGAGTGAAATAAAATGCTATCCATCATGTTCTTAACGCTTTTTTCTTTAGGGCATATAGGGATATGGGTAAGGTATCAGCGGACTGTAGCCTTTCCTTATGTTTTGACTCTGTATTATATCAAACAAATTCGTTTATAAAGGCTTAACATTTTACAATTGTATATCAAATAAATGGGCTTTTATTTTTAACATTCATACAGCAGGTCCAGTTTTGAAAGTTGAGTAGGTAAATTAAAAATGTGATTCTTCAATTAATAATGCTCTATAATAGTAATAAGAAATATAACTAAATACTAACTTGAGAATGTCAGATTGATCAATCTTACATCATTTAAACTAAAACCAAGAAGGAGCGTTCTAAATTCACGGGCAGATAGTCATAATAATAATCAATATAATGATCAATTTAATAATGGCTAGTGTAATAAAAAATGGACAAATAATAATACACAAAATAAACAATTTCGTTATTAATTTAAGTTACTAGAAAAGTTCATGAATCAATAATTCAATTTCTAAAAGTAATATACGTGGTAATATACTTTCAGACTAATGTGCTTGATTTAATATAGCCAGATCGGATAGCGATGAATATGAGTTAAGAAGCGCATCATCATCAACGAAAGTCTGACAAAAATTCCAAGAGCAACAATTGCCATGAGAAGCTTTTCTTAAAAACTTCGGCTGGAAATCGTCATTAAACTTAAGCTCCCTTCCATTCCTCACAAAAAATATGTCTTCACACTCACAATTTACGCCTAATATTTGTTTACATTTTTTATGTGCAACAAAAAAAAAATACGAAGACTCAAACATAAAAATATATAAAAGTTTATGATACTCCAAATAGCGGTAACATCATACAAATCAAGATAGACTGCAGTGCGCAGTCAAGTTGTGTATAGCCTTGCTAAGAACGAACTCAGGCCATTTAAAAAAATATATTTTTTTTTATAAACAAGTCAGTCAAATAAAATCTAAGAGAGAAGGACAAATTCTTAATTTCCGCATACTCATCGTTCATTTTGTAACAATGAACTAACTAGGACTAATTGTAAGTTAAAAAGCTTTTATAGAATTATATTTCCAAATTAAGTTAAGTTTTTTATAAAATCTGCTGTACTGATTAATGGGTGATGAAGTCAGAATAGCACACATATTACAAAATACGGCGATGCTTATGGTAAACCATAAAATGTAAATACTAGTCCTTACACGATCTGCAATCTTTATTCCACCATGTAGGATTATATCCAAATTATATAAAATACAGTTGGACTTGGCACATATTCCAATATTCTTATTATTTCGGATCAAAATTTACAAAGCCATTTTTGAGAAATAACATTTAAATTAAATTAGTGTTTCTTTTTGAACATAATATGACAGCTTCTGTTATTTAAAAAAAAAACCCGAAATGTTACCCTTTCGAGTTCGAAATTTGCCCACGTTTGCAATAACTATCTCTTTAGGAAGTAAATTTTATTCATTTTATTGAAATTGAAATTCAAAACGAAAAAAGTTTTGAGCTTTACGTTATGGTCGCACTGCGAGTATATTATATGGTCAATAATTTATTTTCTGGTTGGGTCCATATTTCCTACGGCGCGGAGTAATTTCGCAGCTCTTAATATATTAACTAAACATTCCAAGATCGTTTTACGAAACGATTACATTGTTGTTACATATATTTTTGTAGTAATGGGTGATCCAAGTAGAGATACTTTTTTCAATAGCCTTTTTTGACAGATCACGTGTGAGTCGTGTCATGCTGTCATGTTATTTTTGTTTAGTATTGTTTGGCATTTTATAATGGAAAGACTTACGCGTGAACAACGTTTACAAATTGTTCAACTTTATTATGAAAATTCACGTTCTGTGAGGAATGTGTTTCGTGCACTTCGCTCAACTTATGGTCAACATAATCGGCATACTGAGCGTACTATTCGCAACACCATCACCCATTTTGAGACCCAGCATTCATTTTTGGATAATATTCGACCGAATAGACCACGTCCAGCACGCTGTGAAGAAAATATAGCGGCCGTAGCTGAGATGTACACGAAGACCGTAGAGAGTCGATTCGGCGCCGTTCGCAGCAACTCGGACTGACGTATGGAACGACTTGGCGCATCAATCAATGGACTTATTGAGAGAACATTTCGGTGAGCACATAATTTCACGTTTGAGCCGGTCGATTGGCCACCAAGATCGTGTGATATCACACCGTTAGACTTTTTCCTGTGGGGATATGTAAAGTCAAAAGCTTATGCCGACAAACCCGCCGCGTTTCAGGCCTGGGAGAAAAACATCACGCGTGTCATTCGCCAGTTACCAGTCGAAATGCTCGAACGAGTGATCGAAAATTGGACTCAACGGATGGACCATCTGCGACGTAACAACGGCCAACATTTGATAGACATAATCTTCAAAAAAAAAAAAATTTCTTTCAAATGATAATAAACATTCTCCATTAAATTTTAATTTTCTGTGTTTTTTTCTTTAAAAAAGTAGGGAACCTCGAAATGGAACACCCTTTATATTCCAGTGAGACAACTTACATCGGTATCAACTACATTGTGCGAATACCCGAAACGTGTAACTACATACATACTATGTATTAAAAACATACGTAAGTTGACAACAGCAGTCAACGCTTTGTCCAATGTATACTC
The DNA here is from genome assembly GCA_963576555.1 of Ferdinandea cuprea. NCBI lineage: Eukaryota > Metazoa > Arthropoda > Insecta > Diptera > Syrphidae > Ferdinandea > Ferdinandea cuprea. The sequence goes on along the minus strand of OY754958.1, from coordinate 80,164,876 downwards.
AATGCATAGAGAAAATGCAATTTTTGCTTAAATAAAGAATGTTAACAATCTAGCAAAACGCCATAAACGTAGCAAAACTATCGGCAAACACCTCGTTAATTGCTCGTTATAATAAAAATATATTTCATGGGTGTTCACAATAATCCATCATAAAATTGTAATCCCCCTTTTTTCTGTCACTCTCTTTCTCTGGTAAAGCTATCTAAGTTTCTTAGGTTAGTTAATCGATCATAATGTGAATTTTAATCGAACATCGACCGATTGCGCGAATTCGACCTTAATACCGCGCACCCATAAATGGTCAGCGTTCCACCAGCAAATCGAGAGAGTTCAGGCAGCAATGGTGTACAGTGCTCCCGTATTGTTATTGTATACAAGCATTATAAATAAAAATACAAATAGCGATTTTCTGTAAACATAATGTAAGAGAGATTGGGTTAAAGTCTCGGACTTATTGGAATTGATTCTCGACACACAAAATATTCACCTGAAGTGATCTAATTCGCATTGTGTTATGAGTGGCGTTTCAAGTGAGTACGGAAAATAGTCTCGAGATCGCCTCAAGTGGGGCATGTTTAAATTGTTTAGTTGTTGTATTGTGGGGAAAAAAGACAAAGGATCTTTATCGAAAATGGGTTTCTATTTTTATTTTCATTTGTTACAGAGCTTATTTTTGTTTATTTTCACTGTCGTCGTACAACAGAAGTAGAAAGAATATCTTTCACCAGCGCAAGGCTAGCTTCGTTTACGGAGATTCATAATGGACCAATTGTTTGTTGATGGCTTTATTGAGTTTGTTTGTTTTGATTATCGGAAAAATGTGCTACTTTCTGTACCTATCTAAGAATGTATAAGAAAATATACATTTTAAATGGTTTTACAGGCGATTTTGAATTGTGTTAATATTATTTTGCTGACATAATGGGAAGTGAATCACAGAAGGAAGGTGAAATGCATGTAAACATTAAAGATCCAAGGTGCACGACAGCTTACTGCAACACTTAAATTAATCTAACGGGTAAGTGGCGCTGATCGTTATTGGAAATCGCTTGATTCAGAAGTAAAAGCGCACTTTAGAAAAGGAAAAGAAGTATAGAAATATAAGATAAATTGTCAAAGCTCTTAAGAGAGCCATCAATATATGTAGTTGCACCCGTCAATAACAGTGCATATGTTTAAGTTATTGAGGTTAGCTTGCTTGCAATTACAGCTGTACATTTAACAGCAGCAAGCCTTGGACTAAAGAAATATATGAGTACGATGTGTTCCGATATTGCGAGCGATTTGCAAGAAATGGACTGTGGCTCGGGCGGTATAGTTTCAACTCTTGCATACGACCTTGAATTTCTTTATAAAATTTTGACGACTCCTGGATGAAAAGGTTGCTTTGAACACATGAACACAGGACTTCAAACGCACGTCGTTAGTTTACTCTGAATGCACCCACCGAAAATTTCAATTACATTCGTCGCTAACTGACACAAGACACCGTGGAACTATTTTTATCTAATTGTTTTTATGGGAATAAATTAGTTTTACTTAATTTTCTTAAAATGGACAAATTTGTTACTTGGTCTGAAAAGGTATTATTGAGGTTTAAATTTATTTTCTGATTAGGTACTTATATATTTACGTGTAGTAGCTCCATAAAGTTGGCCTATAAAAGGAAAAAATAAAAATGAGAATCCTGCGTAAAAGGCCTGAGCGAAGCCAAAGTCAGTATTATCATTATGTTCGTAATAATTTCTATTATAAAAAATGCTAACAATACTACGCCGCTATATATCATTCATTTGTTTGTCTTAAAAAAGATTCATTTTTGTTGACAATGTTCTAAGATCTACTGCGCTATATTGAAATCTACTGCGCTTTTTTTAAATATACTGCACTCAATTATCCGAAAGGTGGACTGCTTATAAATGGGTATTAATCATCAGGTGATCGAACTGTTGGAACTATCAGATATAACTAAGCTTGTTTTTCCGAAATCAAAAATGATATTATGAGTTTTATGGCGTTCGTGGATTTTATCTTCTGATCCTCAGTTTTGTATAAGGACTTGGTCTAACTGAGATTAACGATGAATGATAACCATTCATTTTTGCAAATTTGCATGGAATTTCTTTTGGAAATCGCTGTTCTTATTGGCTAAACAGACAATTGAGTAGCAAAATTAAGCATTAATAATTTATGACACATAAGTATGCACTCTATCTAGGGTGGACGAAAATACTCCGACCTGCTGTTTCGAAAGAAAAATCCTCCCGGTAATATTTGGTCCCAGTTGCTCTTAACCAATTATGGGCCAATCATTCACCGAAAATGTGATAGGAGGTTTCCTCATCCTCAGAATTTCTTTTTGTTAAGATAATGATGAGGTATCAAGCCGTAATGGCCTATAAAGAAGCCCAGATTTCTCATGTTCTCCTTACTTCAAAACTGAATTTCCTTACAATAGCAGGGCCTAGTTATTTTTTTTTTTAACTGTCTTAAGCCAGGAAATATTTCAAAATGATTAAGACAATGTAATGCCTTAATGGCCCGGTACCCACCCAAGTACCTTGTTGTGCTTGGCTGACTTTACTATCATAGAATTGACTTTATTGTATGCTTGAATATTAGAGAACATATTAAAATAGAAATCAAATTTGCACAGATCTCAATTGCATGGATTCCCGCCTAAAATACCGTGAGAAACATTCCCATATGTATCGAAGCTTTGGTGTTGGGTCTGAAGACACCAGCTTCAACTACAGATTCCATTTTTTATTTTCGATCCGTCGGTGTACCAGAGCAGAGTTCTCTGATCTAGAGTCGGAACACCAATTGGTCATTTAGAATGGTCTAGTATTTCAACCTCGAACAATTTCCCAAACTTGTACCCATAATATCGGGGACGAAATAAAACATGTCCATGTTTAGAATTTCTGAAATACCATATTTAAGATTTTTCGAACAACTTATTATCTTATCTATTTGAATACCAAAACCATTATTACAATACAAAAAGTGGAATTGCTTAAAACTATACTAAAATGAAGACTTTTGTACTTATCGCGGCGGTATCGACGTACATATCTTTAATATGTGTCAATCGGTTGATGAAAGCAAAAGCTGGTTCCGAACATAATACCTATTTAATAAATAAAACAAACGCAGCTATCATATCACGTATTTCTTTCTACGTAAATATGTTAACACTTCCAGAACACGTTTCGTTAAATAAATTAATGACAATTCATGTACAGAAGGAGAAAACGCAAATCAAAACCAAATAACCTAAAGATGTTCAACATTTTACTCAACTTAGAACCATATTCTAAAATAACGCATCAAAAATTGCATGAAGCGTACAACACTCCGACAAACTTAACACCAATACAGATAACTAAAATACATCTCAAAAACTCACCTGTTTCTTTGAAGATATTTATTTTTTTTGCGATATTCGAACTCAATGAATGAAACTGAAAGTACGCGTCGCGGCATTCGATGACGTTATTCTACATATTCTCACTTTTTTTTATACAAAAATAAAAAGAAACGAGCGACCTAGTAACACATATTAACACATGCACCGCATAAAAGATGCAATCACACACAAATACACTCTTACAGATGTAGTAAAAAAAACGCACACTGGGTGTTACTTTTGCAAACCCTTTTCATTTTATTTGCATATAAAATGCAATTAGTAAACTTTTTTTCTTATCTATTTTTTTATCTGCCGCACTTTTACTTTGTAGATAACTCGCGTTAAATAAGCTTTTTTCCTCGTTAAATCTCACATCAATAATTTGGGAAAACCCCGATCACAATAACACGATCAACGAACTCTTTCGTTTTCATAAAACTTCTCCCGTCAAATTTTGGACGTCACACCCCATTTGATAGCACAACGCATTAATTTTGATTTTAATTACCGACTAACAATATGCTAAACGGTCACTTTCGGTTGACATCGTTCGCACGATCACTTCAAGGCGCCCGCGCGCGCGCGATCTCCACGTTCAAAATGTGACCTTTTGCACGAAAAATGATGATGCCGAAAGAATAGCGAGGGGGAGGTGAATTTGGTGAAGAAAACAAAAAATTTACGAAAAAACTGTGATCTGACTGACCCAAAGTCGCGCCAAGTACCGCGCGAATCAGTGAACAAACTCAACTGGTAATCCGGTCTGTTTGCGAAAAGTATCTGAGGCGCGCACGCCAGTGCTGCTGGCTGGCGATGATGGTTTCTCTCTCATCGTAAGCAATAACACCACATACAAAAACGGCGTCATCGAACTACTCACCAAGCAAACAAACACAGACACAGGCTTTTAACTTCGCCGCGATCGTGCCTGAGTAATAAATTCGATCTAAAAGATCGTTTTGGGAGACTCACAATCGCAATGTCGGCAGGCGGTCCTCCACGTAGGAGAGCCACATTCTGTGCAGTGCACCAGAGGGAGAGGGTATTTGTAGTTGCACTCTGTGTGTGGGGGTTTTGTCGACTGGGTGCACCGTGCACTATGATGTGGAGAGAGGGAGAGAATTAAATTATGCTGCATCTAGGTTCGACATAACGACCGTCTGAGCTGAAGTTTAACGCCGCTGGCGAAGAGTGTAGGCTAATACAGGCTAACTTGACAGAGGAGGTGTAGAAACTATAACTTAATATGTACGTAATTGAGTTTTTGTTTCGCAGCCTCCTACAGATTTTATGCTTCAATTAAGCTAGTTACATTTAAATCGACCCCCTAGGCATACAAATAGATTCGACACTGATCGTGTGATCTACTTCTCATGTTTAGAGATAGATCTTGTAAGCTTATGATATGGGCGAATAAGTTGATGTTAAGTATTATCACAGCAATCTTATATAATTTCTGCTATTATCATATTGATGAAGAGTCAAATTAACTTTTTCTAATGTTATTGTTGCACAAAAAGATGCACTCAGACTTTGAACCGCAAAGTTGATCCTACAGGGCCTAAATTTGTAATGCAAGATTTGTTATGTTGAATGTATATCAGAAATTCATAAGGGGTGGGGCAGAAAATAAAAGTGTATGGTGTTACTGGGGCGGATATGAACCTGAAACTCCTCGCTTAGTTGTCTGACACCCAAGCCGAGTAGGTAATTCAGTGAAAAGAAGCTTAGATATTCAACACATACCACGCCAGCACCTAAAGCCTGGAGCATGGTTCGAGAAAAGGCAAACAATCACAGAAGAAATGCTCCGCAATGTAAATTAAGCCCAGTATGTTTAAATGTTTGCCAAAAGCATGACCTACTAGGGGCTCTCTGGTCTTTAGAAAATTTCTTCCGAACCTTATTTAGCAAGTTCGTCGAAGATCCAGTATAACCCGAAACCCTGGCTCGTGGCTCAGTTCCTAGCTGAAACCATTATTAAGCTTTGGGAAAGTTGACTTTGAAATTTGTACGCAGCTCAAGTTCCGCTTTCAGAGAGCATATTCATTAGACAGGGGTCAGAGGATAGTTATAAGTATAAAATATACCAAAACCCACTTCTTCTTAGACGAGAAATGGTCTTCAGGGTTGCTACCATGATGATTTATCGTGGGTGGAAAGTTTATCAGAGCATCTAAAGCAGCGCCAGGGAATTCCCCAGTGCAACTTTAACATACCGTTTTTTGGATTTTAGTGAAATTAGCAATGATTTATTTGCGACAAAGCTTGTTCGACCAAACAACCGATGCATGTTATAATATTGGCTTAATTATAGTGTTTTTCTTAAGGCACCCTTGCACTGCCAGGAAGCCGAAAATGCCTTAAATGTCTTCGTCTCACCATGCTTCTTCTAAAGGAGACTAATAGTTTGCTATCGGTTTTTACTCTAAGCCAGCCGTTGATAACTCCTACGTGACGGCTTTTAGTGGCGATGAGACAGAAGCCGTTAATTTCCTCCTTCTCGTAAAGAGAACAACCTCGATTTTAAAAGGATTCATGGAGATCTATTACACCAATCGTCGATCATTAAAATTAAATTGTCTCGTGCTTACCAAACATCATCAATATGTATATATTCATATATATATGTAAATATTAGGCGTAAACAGCTCACAGATTCTTGTTTTGTTTTGATACGTTTTGATACGAATTAATCCATCTAATCTAACTTTTTAAGAATTTTCTCGTGACAGTTCTTACTCTCGGATGACGTTCGTAAGAGGTGGGGTAGCGAATACAAACTTTCCGGTGGTACAGGTTGGGATTTGATCCAGCGACCTCTCGTTTGGTGGTCCAACGCACTTAACCACTAAGCCAATGAACCCACATACATATACCATTAAGGGGATCCACGTAATGTTGTAGGTTGACCACTTACTTGCATACATTTGTTAGCTTAGGACACATTCATGAACGCTTCTAAAAACTGCTTACGTAAACGATGAAAAACTTTTTGAGGTTAAAGGAGTAATTGGTAATTCCAACTAAACGTTCATATTATGTATATTGGATTGGCCTAATTATAGGCTCTTTTAAGTGCCAAACCCCATTTTCTTAAGGCACCCTTGCACTGCCAGAAAGCCGAAAATGCTTTAATGTCTTTGTTTCAACATGCTTCGTCTAAAGAAGCTTTGCTATCGACTTTTACTCTAAGGCTGCCGTTGATAACTCCTATGTGAGGCCTTTTAGTAGTGATGAGGCAAAAGCCGTCAATTTCCTCCTTCTCGTAAAGAGAACAACATCGATTTTAAACGGATTCATGGAGATCGCATTTCTATTGCACCAATCGTCGATCATTAAAATGCAATTTTCTCGTGCTTACTTTATTAATTTAAACGGAATTAAAATCATACTTTTTTACCAAACATCATCAAAATATATATATATATGTCTATATAAATATTAGGCTTAAACGGCCCATACAGGACCCAAAGCCTAGCTTCTCCAACCACTGTGTATGCGAAGACATATTTTTTGATATGAATGGAAGGAACCTATAGATCAATGCTGATTGAGAATCTTCGCATGACAGTTGTTGCTCTTGGATGACGTTCGCAAGAGGTGAGGCAGCGAATACAAACTTTCAGGTGGTACAGGTCGGGATTTGAACCAGCGACCTCTCGCTTGGTGTTCCAACGTACTTAACCACTAAGCCACTGCACCCACATACATATACCATTAAGGGGATCCATGTAATGTTGTAGGTTGACCACTTACTTGCATACATTTGTTGGCTTAGGACACATTCATGAACGCTTCTAAAAACTGCTTACGTAAACGATGAAAAACTTTTTGAGGTAAAAGTAGTAATTGGTAATTCCAACAAAACGTTCATATTATGTTCTTTATTTATTTTCTTTTGAAATATATTTCGTGGTTACGCGCCTTGTTGGAATTGAAGTGTGACAAATTAAATATTGCAGTGACGTATGAAAAGTTTTATAAGACTGTGTAAAAATAAAGCTTATATTAACAATAACTATGTATAACAAAAGAACACAAGGGTTTTCATCAATTTCTACTGCATATTACCTCGAATTGAGATGGGGAGATTGTTGATGGCAGCAGAGGTTCGAGGGGAGACGAGTGCCATCTTACAATAAAGCACTTTTTCCTATTTCCAGGTAGGAGCGGACGAATTCTAAAAATATACATCAATAGTGGGATTTAAAGTTCCAGTTAAGTTGAACTATATCTATCCCTATATGAGCTGCTTCGACATATTTGAATACCAGTATATAAAGAAAGACAGTTATTTCAGTCAAAATTTATTGACTTAAAATCAATAAGAGATTGACCGTGATCTTTATCGCAGCTACATTCCAAAAAACTCCCCAACCAAGAAAGGTTAAGCCCCTTTCAAAAAGTAATCTTTTTATTTCCTCAACGTCAGTCCAATGTTTCAGAGAACAATGTCAAAATAGTGCTCAGGGACTTCAAAGATAAAGTGGGAAAGTTATAGATCTTAAGCGGATTAGTTGGTATATACAGCCTCCATAAAATGACAACATATAACGGACCCTTAAAAATAATTGATTTCGCAGCAGCTTATACTACGATTTTAATCGGCACTAGGTTTCTATGGATAAGAATTTATACAGCAACATGGCGCTCTTCAGACGGTCGAATCGACAACCAAATCGACAATGTGCTAATCTATGCAAAGCTGTCTAACGATGAGAAACCGCGAAACTGCCCAGAAGAATAAATTCGACGTTAGCATACCTATAAAGAATGCCTGAGTGAGAAACTCTCCACTGTGCATTCACCTATTACAAGCACCAACAATCATTGGACCCTAATTCGCCAAAATTCGTATTGTTTAAGGTATATAACAACAAGTGGGAAAAATAAGCACATAAGTCAAACCTTTGAAGGCATGACATATCATATATCAATGACCCGCGGCGCCACTTACGCTGTACGATAAATAATCAATAAAGAATGTAAATAAATTTCATATATAATTTTTTTAAATAAAAATGTTATAATAAAACAACATTTACACAACGCAGATCAGTGCTCGCAGAGTATTATATTTACCCTAGACTTACGGGTTACATGGGTTTCACAGCTTCAAAAATTGTTTTTATTGTCTTATTAATTTCTAAAACATATCGAGAATATTATCCTACATTTTCAAGTCATTCCAAATAAATGTTTCGGAGATACAGCCTTGGGAAGGTGCGTACTCAATTGAATCACGAGGTTGGAATGAGGTTATCCAAACTTTAAACGGGTTTTCCTCGAAACCGTGTTTTCAAAGTCGGTTGTCAAAAGTTCTCGAAAACCACTCAACCGATCTTGATGAAATTTTACACTGGTCTTCAAGATACAATTCACGACGACTTGGACGAAGGATTTTTTTTTCAATCACAACTATTTAAAAAAAATGTTGACCAAATTTTACCAAAATTAACATTTTTTTTTGTAAAAAGGTGTGCCAAAAATCCAATTTTCAAACACGAATTTTACTTCTGATGATCCTGTCACGCGTTCTACGCACCTTTTTTCCAAGGGGTCACCGGAAATGACTTCACAATGTCGGAGTTTTGAATATTTTCCTTTGAACATTTCAGAAATTCTTTTTCAAAAGTATATCTTTAAGACAGAAAAATGTTCGAATAAAATATTTTATTTTTTATATATAAAAGAAAGGCCAAAAGTAAAAATTTCTATTAATGCATTTAACAGAGCTACATATTCGGCTTCGGTTCTACTAAGGCCAATAGGCTGCACAAGCGAAAAAATATGCCAAGCAAATATTTTACTTTCGGTTGACAAAGTTTTCAAATGATTCACAGCATTTAAATGTTCTACATGGCCATTCGTGTTAAGCTGCGCCAATTTAAAGTCGGCCAAACCTGTTGGATGTCGCCCTCTGGTGATCTCCATTTCTTCAAAGTGGAGAAGAATATCATTGATGTAAACGGCTACTATATTAATTTCACCAGACCGCTTATTTACATTAATACACGTATCCCCTATTGAACATTACACATCAAATTTGACGAAGGGCACAATCCAATTCTTTGTTCCGATTAAGTGCACTCTGCTTCAGCCCATATATCGCCTTTCGCAGACTTGACTTTTACGGTTATCATCAATAAAGCTGGAGCATTAAACAATTTTTTTTCTTTTATAGCTGGGTGACAATCATCGAACGACATCGCATGCTATCTTTGCGATAGTGTGGGACTTCAATCCACTTCATACACACGGTGAAGGATTGACTTATGCCATTCTTCAGATTATCGCATCCAGTCACTAATCTAATCAGCAATTTATTTTTAATACTTAGAAGTCTATTATTTGGAACTGCCTATTTAGCAGCTACCCCTTATTCTAGAGAAATTGGGGCGGAATCGGCTAAGGCGATAGTTGATTGTCGCTTTTTTGATTTTCGTTTTTGATTATCAACTTTCCATTGCTCTGCGATCACTGCGATCACTAAAAAGTGATCGATTATTGGCAGCACTTGAAATTTTATTTGCTACTGCCTTGCCGACGCTGTCTTTCCGAGCAGCTGATACAATTAAACTCGAAGTGATTCTTTCCGTGAAAAATGTAAGTAAATTTGAAAATACTTATATGTTCACAAATTATAATATAATCTCTTTTCTCTTTCTTTTCTTAAGGCATCAAGCTTATAAAGAGCAAATACGGATAATTTCCATAATGCATTAATTCCTATAATGATGTTTCAAGCACATCCCGGACAGCCCAGAGACAGCAATGGGAAACACTCACAGGGAAGTTAAATACTAATGGACCGCCAACAAAAAAAAAATGTTTTGGATATTTATGTATGTAATTATTTTCTTCATTTTCCTCTGTTTGAGCCGTGGAAAAGTTCCAATGAAGTAAATATTGCACTTCATGAATTGAAAATTTTACTTGAAAGTTTTTTGTTCTAATTTATTTAATATATTTTCCCACTAAAGCATTTAATTTACTTAAAGTTGAAGCCGAGGTGCATACATATTCAGACAAATGTATGAAAGCGACACCTAAATAGCTGTTACATGAAATATCAAAAAAGCGATTGTCAAATTGATAATCACCTAACACGGAGCAACAGTGATGATTTTATAGTTCAGTATAGTATAGTTACGTTTAATCACTCGTTTCTTGTAATCTGATATTTCTTATATATCCTTGTTAATTAGCTCGACGGGCATAACCCTTCTAAATCTCCTGCTAGATTATTGTTATTAAGTAATTTACCTACTTCTACATTAAAGTGGTTGCGAAGTCTAACTTTATGTCTTCATGCGACTTTTCTGATCTTATCAACTTTTAGATCTATATCTAGATCAGTGTTACGTATGTGTCATACATAGCGCACTAAAAATATTGTGTAGTTCTTTGTTCTGAAATCGTTTTGAAATGTTGGTCACCATATGTCCACATTGGCTTAAGAACTTGCTTATAGTTCTTAGATCAATTTATTATACACGATTTTACTAACTAAATGTTTAATACTTCGAAATATGATTTGTGGAACTCAGGTTGTAGTTGCATTGAAAACTGCGTTCAAACGATGTTAATATTTCATTTCAGATTTTCATTTTTGAGACATTAAATTTTCTAAACGACTTTCGATTTTCTTACCCATGCACATTTTTGACTTGCAGGTCATTTTCTTAAAAAAGAAAACAAAACATGTAATAAACATATTTTTACTCTCTTTTATATTAAAAATATTTTCATAAGTTTGCGAAAAATCGTCCGCAAATATTTCTACCGTTATGTGTACTCCTAAGGAAATGAATTGTAGTAAAAATAGAATCGCTTCCTTGTGGAACTTCCGCCACAAAAAAAGAAAATTCTATCCGCTATAGAAAAACTGAAGATATGACATATGTAATCGTTTTGGGAAGGCCAATTTTAGATTCCTTATGTTTATCGACAGCCTGCGAGACTTTAAGAAAAACGGAAGAACATTTTCTTAATTAGTTTTAATTAGTTATGCTTTAATAGAATTTTTACAAATTCTATTGACATTATTGACTAAAGCGAAACGAGCTCCGTTAATCGATTTTGAGTATATCTGTCCCATATTTGACATATGGGGAAAAATGTTTGATTAACCCAATTACAGTCATCATATTAAAATAGTTCATTTGAGATTATTGATTCCAAAGAGTCGCATTACGCCAAACCATTGGAATACAGATGTAAAAAATGAGATCTACTGAAATATTTTATAATATACTGCACACAACTTCGATCTTTTGCAATTTTAGAAATAATCTACTGCAAACAATTATTTAAAAGTCTAAATCTGGCTGACATAAAGTTTTTATGTGTACTGCGATTCAAAATGATTACATTTTTTTTATTTCAATAATCTTATGTATCCACTTTACTCTACTTCGATCTCGATTATTCTAGTAATGTACCCACTTATTTACTAATCGTTGGGTTATTAAAATGGCTTATTTATCACAAACTGATTTCACACCTGATTATTCAAATCTCTTATTTATCACCAAACCATTATACAATCGCCCATACACACGGCGGAAACAACTGCATAAAATATAAGAAAAGTATTATGATAACCACGTCGTCGTTTACAAACTAAAAGATAAAAAAAAATTAACAAAATGGACTTTTATATTTCAATTAAAAGAAAATTGTTTCTCAATAAGACAAAAAAACTAAGTGTATAAAAAGTAGTAAAGAATAAAATTGGATTACGCGAAACATAGCAAATTGACATCAAGGAGGCACGGTAGCAGGTTATGCTCAACCAAACCAAGTTCTCTAGCAACTTTGGGCTGGCAATACTCTTATTTCGGGAAAAAAGACAGCCATTTCCATCCCCCTTTCTACCATTACGCTTTCACATTCCACGATATGAAAGTAGTACCATCGTCATTGAAGGTGTTTTAAAAATTTACACTGAGTTTTTGTCCGACCCAAAATTACTCAAAAACTGTAAGGCCTGCAATGCTGATATTTAAAATATAAGTAGATCATTGTCTAAAAAAGGTACAAGAATATATTTTTTTATTTTAGTTTCAAGGCCGAGGCGACTTATAAACACTTTAAGTTGGCAGCGCCATATATTTTGGGGTGCATGGTTGTGTGTTAAATTTACAATTCAAAAATTATCGCTTATTAGACATTCTCTAGGACCTTTGGTTTAAACCAGCTGTCAATATGTCAGTAACAGGCGGATCGCGCTTCATTTTACGGACAACAAATTTCTAAATATACCTACCTATGTACCCAATCAATTGGATATCCAAGAGACGTTAGGATACTTCTGTTAACAAAATCCAACATTAGCTATGATAAAATGGTCTTGCTCTGGTGGGGCCCCAGTAATGATTAACAAAGAAAACGGATTAGTAAAGAAAATCAGAGATAAAAACGCAGGTCTAATATATTATCAATGCATAATTCATCAGACAGCCCCTTGTGAAAAACTACACTGAAAGAAGTAATGGATAGATTGGTCAAGTTGATTAATTTTATTAGATATACAGCCCTATCGTGGAATCCGCCGGGGGGAACGTTTCACTCAAATTCATAAATCGTCATCGTTGACTACTTTCGAGGTGAAACATTCATCTGTCGGCAAAGTGAATGCGTTTCACACCATCGTGGAAAACGTACCAGGGAACACTTCCCATACTCTCTCTTTGACATTTCAGTTACGCAGCTAATTCATTGCGTATTTGGTACTTATAGGCTGCAATTTCAATTTGATTTTTCTAAAATGTAAGTATTCTATGCATTTATTTTCAGAAAATATTTTATTAATCAGCCCTGGTTGGAGCCTGGATTCGTTGGATCCACACATCACGCACCAGGTAGCAAGAATATTGGTAATTTTTAGAGAATGAAATATCCCTTACGATTATTGCATAAATGTCTATTTTGTGATGGAGTTTTGATGACAATATGTGTTCCACAAACACAAATTACCAGTTCTGGGATTCGAAATTTGTCATAAAAATATCTCTTGGCTTGTGGTTTGTCAACATCACTTATTTGTAACGAAAGTCATTTGTGGCATTTCTAAAAACGTTGGACTGTGCTATGCAAAAGTTCCTCCGCTAAAGAATCGTAAACAAGCAAGCAGTGAAGATGATAACGAGTTAGTATTAAGCTCCGTTTTCGAAATATTCAAAACATATTAAAATTAGGCGTTATTGATGAAAGCTCTTAAAAAACATATAAGATTAATTAAAGCTATAAATAGATTATGAATCTGGGAGATCCACTATGTCTTCTGCAGTTCCTCTTAAAAATACGGGTTTTTTCTGTCGCAGGATGCTTCATCCTGACTGTTAAATATATTCATATATATACCTATACTATCCATGATTTGATTTATTTTAAATTATTTTTCAACTTTCACTTCTGTCATTTACACAAAACACTACAAAACAGCTGTTTCCGACTAACTTCGAATTTGAAATCCACATCGATAAGGAAGTTTACCCGGCGGATTCCCCGATGCATGCGGCAAGTGAAAGAGAATCGAGTAAGTGAAGTGAATCTCAGATAGGGCTTTTCCACGATAGAGGTGGTTATGAAATATTTATCTGCGCTCAACACAGAGTTACAGGGAAATAGGAAATTAAAATGAGATCTTATTCAATGTGAGCTGGAATTTTTTTTTAAAGATATTGCAAGACAAGAACTTATCCATTTCCCAACAATTCTTAAATATAAAAGAAGAACATTGACATTGAAATAAGATTTTTAAGATCTTTTTCCGATCTTAGAAACTAATTTTCTGCACGATTCCAAGTCTTTGCAGAAATGGGAAAGCGACAGGATGGACTGTAGTGGCTGCAAAGTTGTTCAGTATTTCAAAATGAAAATTATTGACTTTGAGGAAGATATTTCCTTGCAAATGCAAAAAGCTGCATACACTAATGAATATAAATATATTCCAGAAAAGTATGAAAATTTTGAGGCAAAAAAAAAGTTATGAATTATGAGTTTTTCTTTTCAAAATCTGGATCAAATATTTCAATCGTATATGAGTTAGTATAAATTTGAGTACTAACTTTAAATGTAGTTTACCACAAAATATTTTTATTTTCTATGCAATAAAAACAATCTGTTATTTCAATTCTTTTCTGACTTAAAATAAGTTAATATTTATTTTGATAGTAAAACTACTTTCTTTTAACACGGGCTAGGCCGATCATTCAGCTAGTTGAATGAATAAAACTCGTTGGATTTAATGGAAAACTTCCTCCCATCAAATAGATAAACTTCGAAATTACACTCGAAGCAATGCATCCCAGGGATTTTGATTTTATGGGTTAGGGCGTTTCTTCTTAGAAGGGGTTCATGTGTATGTATGTACCTATAATATACATGAAGAAGATGAAGCAATTGATTTTAACTTTCAAAACATTTAACATTTTCTTATTAAGAATATTGATTTCATATTTTGTGTTGCAATAATGGTTTGATGTTTGATCAAATATAAATTGAGGAGCTAGCGAACAAACCCGGATAAGTCCAATTTACACTTTTCAGGAAAGCAAAAAAACTGATTGAAGTAGTTAATGTTTTAATCGCAAATGCATTCTTTGATGTTGATTTTGTATATAAGAAATTTTGATTCACAAAATTTTAAGACACTATATCTATAGATACGAGCTCTGAGATCCCAAAAGCAATAAAATACTTTACTTTTTTGTGAAAAAAATCTCTGTCTCTAGATTTTCTAGCGAAAACATTGACTTAATTTCAATCAACCTTTTGTGATTAACAATTTTGTATCATGTATCTTCAGAAATGCCCACCAAATAAATATATTTATATTGTTGGTTAGATTCGCTTAATTCCAGCTGCAGGTACCAAAATCTAAAGTGAAATGGTAGTGTCTGTCGACTACAATTTTTTCACAAGTAACTGGACATAATAAAATTGGATTTATTTCTGACAGTTTTTAATTTTTCGGCTTTATAGTTGTCTTGTCGCAAACAACAGAAAAATTAAATGAAATTATTTGTTCGCTCAGCTACAAGACAATTTAACTGCCGCAGGAGAAAATGAATTGAGATTTTCTTCTGATAAATACTTTATCCCTTGTCACATGTCGAATTATTACTATAGTAGAAACTAGAGCTATCTATAGCACGTGTACACTTTTAATTGTAGCTACTATAGCCTCTGCAAAAAATTAAAATTTCGGAAAGACTCACCCTTTTAATATATGTTTTATTTATTTGAATTTATGGTACATTTTTCTGCTGTTTAATGTTAGTTTTTGCTTTATTAATATATTATGTGGACGCCCCTTTTGATTGCTCGTGCTCCTTTTTAAGCCTCTTTTTGATTTTTTCAGTTTTAACACTGATCCGGAGGGTGTCAGCTTTGGAATTTTTAAAATTGGACGAGTAGTTAAATTGATAGCTTTATCATCTAAATTATCTAAATTACTCTCAGTTGTAAACCTTTCCGTTTATCTGTACCCCTTGTTGCATCATCCCCCTTCAACACCTTAGGTAACTTATATATATATATATATTTTGACTGTGTCACAATTACAACATTGTAATATCAGTTGAGATATAGATTATTTAGTAACCCCTCACCATGTTCCTCTGTCTACTTACTCATCCGCTCACACCCGCTTAAAACCTAAATGAACAACACATTTATATCATCGAAAAAAAATTATGAAAATCGGTTCAATGGTATTCATCATATACATATTTTGTCATATCTGTCATTGGCACCTACAAAATTAGGTCCTCTAAATTTGCCGCTGTTCTCTCACCAGAATGGCATTAATTTGTGTGTTCAATTGGTCCAAAAAAAAATTAATTTTGCTAATTCTGCTTAGGTTGCGAACCTACTTTTTGAACTGAAATGTCGTTATTATATTTTTATGTGATATCCTTTCGACAAAAATATACAAAAACATAAAGCAATCAATTAATTTTCAATAAAAGTTGTTTACTGTTTTTGTTTTTTCATACAGTTTTCACCAATATTGTCCTAGAGCGAAAAAGAGGTCACCTAATTCAAAACAATAACGTTTCCAATCAGTTCGTAGCGATATTATTCTTTCTTTTCATTAAGTTTGAATATTTAAACATATTAAAAACTAATATTATGAACATAATCCATAAATGTAAACTGTCGCAATTTAAACAAAACGCCTTTTCAAAGTCCATACGCAGTATAAATTTTACCATCCACTTGTGTTATGAAATCTCGCACGTCGATGAAAGTCACCAACTCCAAACAGCAACAAACTTCACTCATCTGCAAAATAAATTGACACTTCACATTTTAATTTTTTTTTGTGTAAGAAGGGGAAGATTGTTACATTACGCGTGTTTTTCACAATTTATACATCAAAATATTCAAATTCAGTGAATATATTTACTGAAGAAAACTATACAAGAAAATGCCGAAACGTGGTGGACGTAATAATTACAATAACAATGGCAATAGATTCGGTGCACTTAACTATTCGGATGGTAAGTTTTGCTTACAGCGCCGCCATTGTAGAGGCTAGAAAAAAAAACTACATATATTTTTTTCTTCTCCCAGAACACGATGATCGAGTTAAGGATAGAACAACAACCCGCCGTGTTAGTTTCAAGCCTTCGGGATTGCAACAAAAGGGCGGGTTGAAAAGTCGAATGGCAGAGATGGCCATTCGGTCACGTCTGGAAGACGACGATGATATGAGCGAATTCATTGGCTCAAGGGTAAGATTGTGAAATTCCTATGAAATTTATCAAATTGATTGAAACGTTGCATTGCAGTTTGAATCGGCCCGCGCTGAACGCGGAGGCAGAAGAAAAGGCTCGCCAATTCCACGAGGAAAATTCGGTTTCAAGAAACTTGTGCCGAACTCTTTTGGATGGTATCAAATTTCGGTGAGTGATATTATTTTCTTAAAACAAGCAAGAAACTAAATAATTTTTGAAATGTTTACATTTTGTGGGAACATTGATTAAATTATTTCTTATGCCACAAAGAAGCTTCATTAATTTTGGGGTCGCATGAAGATCCTCTTTTTGGTAAAAATTTAATATAAAATAACTAATTGTACAACTCAAAACGAGATGTTAACCCACTCTTTAATTGGGAACAAATGAATTTATTAGATTCGTCCACATGAAGACTTTGAGGTAAATTTTAAGTTTTTTTCAAATTAAGGCTGGGACCCCAATCAGATTTCATTTCTCGATATTCTAGTATGACCCAAAACTTACATAAGACTCTTAAGTGTTTATTATTCCGGCTGACTTCAAATGAGTTGAAGCACTAACATTCAGAAGTGGTTACATGATTAAGCAAAGCCTTAAATGCAGCACAAGTTTTACTTCGATCCCTCCACCAGGAAAATGCGATTAGACCAAATACCTAGGTCAGATATTGGCCAAAACCAATCTTGAACTTGAGCAAATTCGGTTTTTTTTAAATTTTTAGCAGCCGAAGTTCCGGTATTATTGCTTTAGATGGCATCGATTTTCTCTCCATTTAACGACGAGATTATGATCAGGATTATAGGGATCATAACCCTCCCACTTCACTGCATTCCTACTGGTCCGTCTGTTGGGTTCGCCGGTTCGACCCCAAAAAATATCTGCAAGCCTCCCGATTTTGAATCACTTCATCATTGAGGCCAATCAAATGCAGATGTTTCTGCATTTGTGTGATCCTGCCTCTTTTACGCGATTGTAGGGGAACGTTGGTTGCCATTGCCTTTTTGACGGGGTTCGTAGGATCCCTCCTTTGAACATGACAATACCAACTGAGTAGTATAGATGGCATATAGATAGTTTTCGCATAATATGAAAGGAGCTTGTTTCCGAGGATAAGTGTAAGTTATTTAACTTCCTTAAACAGCTACAATGTGACGCCCTTTATTTATAGTTGAGAAATACCCGAAAGTTTTAAGAAGTCTAATTTAGAGCCCATTTCTAGAACACTAAACATCATCATGTTCAACGTCGCCTGCGATTACTTTTATTTTAAATTATTTAACTTTTACTTAATATTTTCTTACGTAGCTTGGTAACGATCTGCACAAAATCTTGCATATGATGAGCATAGTGAATTGGAACGTTTCAATACAAAATCTAAGAAACCGCATTAAAGTATGGGTATGGCTAAAAATGTACCTAAAGCTGTTGGTTGCAAGAAGGAGTTATATTAGCACAAATGATGCAGACTTTTGTCTTATTCGGCTTTGTGTGGTTTGCGGTTTGTTTCACGGATGATCTTCGGAATAGTGGCAATAAGTCGTTCGCCTGAGTATAGTCCTAGACGCGGAATTTCTACCAAGTCGCGTTTTTTTAAACAGGGATGGAAACGTAAGTTATCGTATTCGCAGTGAAGCTTTATTTTTATTAGCCATCTAAACGACTATCGGCTTAGTTAGGCATACTGTCCAGGGATGGAAACGTAAGTTATCGTATTCTCAGTGAAGCTTTATTTTGATTAGCCATCTAAACGACTATCGGCTAAGTTAGGCATACTGTCCACGACAGCGTCGTTTTTAGGTTGCATGTAAGCTGCAAATAACAATAAGCGTATTTTGCACCTAAGCACTGTCCACTAAACATACTACAAGTTTCATACAAGCTACAAATGTAGGTTATTTCTTCAAAGTATTTCGAAGGGACGTTTTTTCGATGGGATGTTTTTTCTTTTTGTATTTTAGTATTATATAAACAACAAACATAATATGGAATTAGCCTGATTCTTGGATACAGTTCAATTGGGATATACGCATTTGGTGTTCCATTCCATGCATTGAGTTCTAACTTTATATTTGATCTTCTGGGATTCCGCCTTAAGCATTCTCCGGCGCATAGTTCGATTTACATAAACTTCTGGAATATCGATGTTGTGTGGCCTAGAGGAGATAAAATCTTGCAGTTGGATCCGATGGTACCAGCTCCTACACCCGTTGAGCCCTTCTTATACCAGACTGAGTAAGACCCGTCCAGCCTAAGGCCGCCGGTTTCCCACACCGAATTGTCGATGAAGGTTGACTTTTATGGGCATCAATTCGGTGAATTGAGTTGAGGGCTATGTATAATCTTTAAAGTATCTTCGATTTTTAAGTGTCCTGTAATATCACCTGTTTGAATTTATTCACGAAAGTGAAGTTTTATTGCGCTTGCTGCAACACAGTTCCTCCGTGCATGTTCCTCACAGGGAGGTCGAAAAGTTACTCTAAAGCAGCCGATGAACATGTCTATGTATTTCTTAAAGTGATAATTGATAAGACAATGCTTTGGTAGGTCCCATGTATTATTACTTTACCTAATTTTTTACAATTTTTTTTTTTAAATGATGAGCATTTCAAGTTAGCTTATGATCAAGTGTCATACTGCTATATTTTACTTTCTTTGAGAATCGTATTTGAATGTTGTTCAGTGAAAGTTGGAACAATGTGATTCCTTTTCCAGGTGAAGGACAACTTTTGTTAATGCGTTAGGTGATAGGGTAGTTCCATGCCTGACGTTTATAATAAAAACTAGGTCGTCGGTAAAGCCCTGTGCATTAAACCTTGACTTGTTATGTCGTCTAGGAGTTCATCAAAAATGATGGACGAGAGGAGAGAAGATAGAACGTCTCCTTGTGGACATCCTTTGTAGGCTTTAATAGTGATGCTGCTTCCCTGCATGATTGTATCCATTTAATAAATCTAGATAAGTGTTAGTCAACGAATTTATGAAAAACATGTCCCTCATGCAGTGTTCATTGTAATCATCGTAATCGCAACTGCTGGCAAAGTTGAGAGTGCTTGAGAAGAACACATCTTGAAAAAATTGGAGCACGACAGACTCAGTTGGTATTGTCATGTTTAAAGGAGGGATCCTACGAATCCCGTTAAAAAGGCAATGTCAATAACGTTGCCTTACGCCTGGATCACACAAATGCAGAAACATCAGCATTTGATTGGCCTCAATGATGAAACGATTCAAAGTCGGGAGGCCTGCACATATTTTTTGAGGTCGAACCGGCGAACCTCACAGGCGGACCAGTAGGAATGCAGTGAAGTGGGAGGGTTATGATCCCTATAATCCTGATCATAATCTCGTCGTTAAATGGAGAGAAGAAGGACAGAGTCAAGCTTAACAGGTTGCTAAGGTTGAACTCTGCAACACAAACCTGTGTACTCGGGCATATGGGTATCCGGGGTAATAAGAGGTGGCGCTCCTGCCAGTCAAAACTCATTATCAGCCCAAAACCATATATAAAATGCTGTTCGTTTGCCCACAAACGTAAAATTACTGTGTCTTATCTGTGTTTGCCAGAACCACATCGGCTTTCATAGACAATCAATTTTATATTGCTGAAAATAAGAGTCTTTTAAAAATGGTTTAACAACTAAACAACACCCTGTCGCTATCTATTGGAACCGAAAATTATAAAATCTCAAAATAATTTTCGGCAAGTCTAATGAAAAGAAATTTTTAAATTTTGTTAAATTTAACATCCTTCTATAATATTTCAACATTTTATGTTGATGAGCTTAATGTTTGTCCCTAATATTTAATTTTCCACACTGAATGCTGGCTGGATTTTCCATTTGCTTTAGAATTTTGTTATCAACTAAGCCACATAGAAAAATACTTCACCGGCTGCAAGGTTGTTGTCTATCTCCATATCAGCAAGTTTCCACAAACACCTTGATCTATAAGAAAGATATATTAGCTCTTGCAAAATGGCTGCAGGCTCGTTATGGGGTTCTTCACCTACTTTTTACGTATCAACATTAGTAAAATTAGGTCAATACCTGTTCCATCATCAAAACTATCGCGATGATACACACATGGCTGGAAAAGATATCGTAAAAAAATCAAATAGTTTTTGGGGATTGACTATTTTTAATATTTACATATTTGGGTGTTATATTTTATTTAAAATTAAAATTAAAATTGGAACTTATAACCACAATATAAACATGCCACCTCTTTTTGTGCCGATTAGTGCAAGACTATAAAACTTCCATAATTCCTAAATTGTACTTAACTGAATTCGTCACTATTGACACATTGATAAGCAGAAACTGATAGTTTATACACTCCATCTAATAACACAAATCGCTTTCCTTTCCAAATTGATTAAAAATTCTTTGGTACAAACCGATAAAAACCAAAAACGTGTAAAGCTAATCGCGGCTAATCTTATTGGCAATGACCATGGAAAATAAAACAAGTTTGCCTATAAAAATTATAATTTATTAAAACAGTTCTTTAAACAATAAAATACAAAAAACAAGACACAAAGTTTTTAAGTAATTGTTGAAACTATCTGCGTTTCGGGATCCTTACCGTTCGCACTATCTACCTTTACAGTTTTACTGTTCCTCAGCCGCAATCGCTTGGCAATTGGTGGAACAAAAAGTTCACAGTTGTACTCGTTTCTTTCATTATTCGTATATATTAAAGGATTCGTATCCAGTTTTGTAATTTCACAAATCCAACTAAGGACATATCCACATATAAAGGTGACCAAGAATCCCAGAACGGAGTACCACATGTAGGAAATTCGATAGAGATAAAAGTATTCACTATTAGGCTTCTCGTCTTTTGTTGCTTCGAGGAAGGCGAACAATGTATTCGGAGTGTTGTCTCCTCCAATTGGGCAGCCTTCGATTGACATGCTCAGCTGTGGGACTGGGGGCTTTGGCTTTCCAAATCCAATCCAAAATCCAAATGCTAGTCCAATAAACAGACCAAGTGTGCTCCCTAATTGATTGGCTCGCTTGGTGAACATTCCGAGAGAAAACAGAGCAAGCAGCGGCCCGCCGACCACACCGAAGATTGTTAAAGATGCTTGAAGGACACCACCAAGACTTTGGGAAGCAAATGCCAGGCCTATACAAACCAAACCATACAGTAGAGCTAGTATTTTAGTGATAGCTGTGTTTCGTCTGTCTGTTAATGGCTCCTTTCCCAATTTAACATAAATTGGTTTGATGTAATCCTCTAGCGTTACTGCGGCCAGCGAATTTATGGCTGAGGAAATGGTGGAAAGACTCGCGCAGAATATTCCCGATACGAAGAGTCCAGAAAGACCCGGTAAATGACTCATTGTATCGACCACGAAAAGGGGCATGAGTTGATCGCGGGAATTAATGCGTCCTTCTAAAAGGGGATCGCATGATTGATAGTAGTAGTACATGCATAGTCCAGAGAAGCAAGTGCTAACACTAAGCAAGCAGAGGATCGGTAGATTCCACCAGAGGGATTGTTGTGATGATTTCATATTTTTGACCGACATCAAGCGTTGCACTTGAGCCTGATTTACCCCGTACAATGACAAGTATGTAAATCCTCCGCCGATTAACTGCGTCCACCAAGTATGACGCCTTGTTGGGTCAGGACTAATGTCGGTGAAATAAATTCGACCACCTTCTTGTGCTACTTTCCAAATAGCGTCCCAGCTTCCAGCTTTAACCGTAGCACAGATGATCACACTATATACAGCAACAAACATCAGTAATGATTGAAAGACGTCTGTGATAAGTACAGCCTTCATTCCTCCAATCGTCGAATAGAAAGTGCACACAACACCGATTACAAGAATGGCAAACACTCGATCAAGTCCTGTGACGGCTTCCAATGCCAGCGCAGGGGCATATAAAACAATGCCCATATAGAGAATCATTTGCACTGAAAAGGCCACTGAGGCAGCAACCCGCGCCTTGTACCCGAACCGCTTCTGTAAATATTCATACACACTTGCAGTCTTTAGCTGGTAGAACACTGGTAAAATTAAATACGCTGCAATTGGCGTGGTGATGATATACGACAAATTGATAATCACAAACATAGTGCCATACTGGTAGTTCTCCATGGAGACCCCCAGTAGAGTGATGGATGACATGAAACTCGCCATTAAGCTAAATGCAACCGGTAATATACTCATACTTCGATCTGCTAGCAAATACTCCTCGGTTGTTTGTTGTTTTCCACCCGTCAGACGATAATAAAGTCCAATTCCAGCTGAAAGAATTAACACGATCGCCAATATGAGGTAGTCCCATACTGAAAACACTGAGGTTGTCATTTTCTTGTTATAAAATCGAATTTAAATAAAAACACGTTTTTCGTTTCGTAAGAACACTCCGGGAACAGCAACACTCGCTCACACTCAAACGATGACTGTCAAACGGTTGTCTGGCATAAGTTTCACGCCGTAGTAAATATTCCCTTATTCAGTTTAAACTTTGAATTGAAAACAATTAAAAGCGATACAACAACTTTATCAACAGTAATCAAAGCGTATAACTTATAAGAGCAGTCGAACACTTTTGGTTTTGTGGATGGCAACGTAACGCACCAGACACAGACAAAAACATTAATGGCGCGCACAATCGCTAGAAAAAGCTGTTATTGCTGTAATAAAATATAATTATATATGGCCAAATAATTCAGAGATTTACTGTGTTTTTCGCGAATAGGTGAATTGATCCTCATTGAAGGAATGTCCGCCTTCAACTTTATCTCTATTCGCGCGTCTTCTGTCACATATCGGAAAGTATTCATATGTATGTTATATTGAACGCGTAGCCGACTGTATATTATTTTCATGGTGTTTGTGAATAACTATCAAATTTACTCGTTGCGACAAGAGCATCGGCATCGGCAAATGGTTTATCGTTTAAGAGAAAGGCAAGGGTAATACAAGCGGGCGACGTTGTTCGTAATCGTAATGTTGAAATCAATGAAGACAGCGCTAAAGAGAGAGACCTTGTCAAATATTGATCTTGATTTTCTTGTTATTGTATAGGCGCTGACTAGGTATTTGATTTAAGCAGAAAATGTGCATATTTACTGTTGAATTAAGAAACACATTGCTTTTGCTACTAAAAATACGATGCAGTAGGCGTAGCGTTATAGTAACAACATTGTTGTGCTTGTGCTGCTGCTGGCAGCAACGGCAATTAGAATTCAATGAAAACTGATGAATTTTAAACAATGCGGGTGAAGCATTTTTATTTTATAGAATAGAACTTGATTAAATTGGGGATCGTAAACACTCATAATAAATAAATTATTTGCTGAGACACAATAAAGATTGCCCTAACTTTGTAATCTGTAGGATATAACGGTTGTAGTTGTTTCTAATATTGTTGTTTTTTTTTTTTAAATCTGACACAAGACATGTGTAAATTTATGGGTAAATTTGTTCATAACCTTAATGTGGTGGTTTACATGTTTATATTGATGAGTTGAAGTTTAAAGTAATTTGAGTACCTACCTACTAACGGAAGTGAATCTGCTTATTTTGTGTCACTCAACTCACAATGTATGTAAATAGCTGAACAATATACCAACGAGTTTTAAAGGTGAAGGTATTGCTGACCTGTATAAATAAAAGCGCGTGAATCTGGTGGCACCATTAACCATGTTATTAGTTCATGGAATTTTGAATCCTAATCTCTTTCTAAGACATATGTCAGATGTACAGTTGTTTTGATAAGGCCATCTATAGACACTAAATTAATACCAAACCTTAAATCCAGATTTTCCAAAAGTAGGTAATATATAGGGAAATCATTTTTATACATATGAATATATGTAGGTACCTATTTGTAAGTTAACATGCATGTATGACTGAAGGTCTACATTGCCTCTGCTGGTTCAAGTTGCCAGGTAAAACATTTTACTTTCTCATGTAGGTACTTTGGAGTGAAAAAAAAGGAATCAAGCAGAACAAAACTGTAGTTTGATTTTTTTTTAATTAGTATTATTATTTTTTCATTAAAAGGTTTTCTTAAATTTAAACAAAATTTGATTTCTCAGACACAGCTCTTAACGGTTTTGGTAATTTTTTGTATTTGTAAAACTGGGCTTCTCAATTTCGGATGTATTACTTTTTTGCGTTTGTGTGATTCCAGTGTTCTTAGACTTGCTACTCTTTCACGATTTTTTACAATCACGCCCATTGCTAAGCTCACATGGATGTTAAAAGTGCCTAGATCTAGTCGCCTTTTACAACATGCACTATTACTGGGGCTTGGCGGTGCAGGAATATTCTTATCTTATTATCTTATCTTTAAATTGTAAAACTATTCATCATATATTCATACTTTTAAATACATAATTTTAAGCGCAGAGGTTGGGCATTGTTTTGCAATTACAAAATTAAATATTTAGTTTCACAAATTCTCTCGACACTCGACTTTCCGCTCGTGACTCCACTTATGCTGGTTTAACCAATTTTAGGTTTTATGTTTTATTTATTTATAAAACGTCAATATATTTATAAAAAAAAACAGCAAATAAGACTCTTATTTAAATATATGCATTTTTAAATGAATTTTTGAACTTAATCCATTTTATTTTTAAATTTTTCCAAATTTCGTTTTGTAGTGCTGGTCTATTATTGTTTATAACCTGCTTTTTCCGCTGGACTCGATTCTAGACCAGCGATCTTGTAAGGCAAGCATACTATGCACTGCGCCATTTTTGCTAGAAGTTCAGTTTCAGTTCATATTCGTTGTGGACGTCCAAAAGTATACGTATTTGTGTTCAACATACAAAATTATGACGATTTAACAATATCCGTCTAGTTTTTAGGCCTTAAATTATAAGCTAAAATTTAGAATATATACTCCCGATAGCTAAATCACACAAATCCGAAATTTAAATAAAATGGTGTCTTGCAATGAGTTCTAATTAGACCTTGTTCCAAGCGCACATGTTTCTAGCTAGTAGTTATGAATGGTGGGTGACTCTCTAAAATTTAGTTTTCCATCAATAACAATACGCTGTCTTTTTATCCTCCAAGCAAAAATGTTGTATGACCGACATAAAGCTTAGTAGTACAACAATGATGACACTTTATAGCTGTCACATAGATCAACAATTTCACCAATTGGAACTTATGTACACTTACACTTGCTCTCCGTCATAGAACTGGTGACACATTTACCTCAAAAATAAATGATAACGCATAAAATACCACATTTAGTAAATAAGAACAATTTTTACGAGATTTACTACTCATTTTTATTATAAAATATATTTCACTCCAAACTGTTGACACGAGATTGTCTTTCTCATAACAATTTACTGATAATACTTGTCCTTATCATCATCTCAAATAAAATGATTTGCATTTATACAATACATTATCATCTTTGTTTTTTTTTCTCTAAAACTAAACTCAAAATGGTTTCAAATGTTTTTTTATTTTTTTGTTTAAAATTAAATTCTACTTCTGCACTTCATTGCTCCGCATTTCTGGCTGCGATTGTTGGTCGTTTTTCACTTCGTAATTATTAAATTCATTGGCCAAGTGCCAGACGGCCAACAATGTAAGCAAATCATTAAAGCTCAACGTGTTTTTATCGTTGCCATTAGAGGAGACTGTCAATTGTTCGTTTTTCGTAAAGCTGGGTGCGCCCAAGCGATTGTCATCGAATTCTGTAGCCCCAAAAAATTGTGTTAATTCCGACAAGGTTGGGGTTACAATTTCACCGGGGCGAGCAATTCGCGATACATGCTGACGCTTGGGAGGAACTTCTGTTACTTCCTCACTACTGCTGCTGGAGGATTTGTCAACAACATAGGAGAATGTTGGACTTACAAGGAGAGTGCAACAAATTATAAACGATAAATGCATCATTATGCTCGCGTCTGGTGTGCTCTTTTCGAGACGACTTACACTTTTGAACTGATCAACAGATCGGTGACCATTGCTTGGCGACGTTGAGATGAAGTCCGATTTTATTTGTGTGTTTTTTTTTTTTTTGTGATAAGAATTTGAGAATTCTAGTTAATTCAAGATGCTGCTGAAGCCGGCGCACTTGATCGCTGAGCGGGAAGATCGCTTAGTTTATAGTACACTTCAGTTCAGTGTGCGCTAGAGCTGTTTAAATAAGAGAGATGATTGTTTTGGTGGTTGGCTTCTCTATTTGACATAATTAGTGTCAAATTGAATAGCGCTTCTATTGATTCTAATTACTCACTATAAGGGTGCAGTTGTGCTAATTGGTTTAAAGGCGGAAAACAGTGGAACTTTTATTGAATTCAATTAAGTGTTGGAGAGAGTGAAATTAAAACCGGGATCGATTGTCATCTTTATTCCTATATTCTCGCTATTACATCTTCATAAGACAAAACTAATTATTATTGATATATTTTAAATAAAGGAATACATCAAACGAATATAGGTATATAAAATCATATGGGGTGATCATATTAGTTGTTTTTTAACAAGAATTTACAGAATTAAATTGTTAACGTTTGCACACTTTTGTTTTGCACCTTTTATTACCACATGGATGTAAGGCAATCGCACAGACAGACCTATGTTAGTGGTAGAGCTAATGTTCAAAATGCCTTCCTTGCTTACTGTCTAAAAGGACGCAGTTCCGCTTATTGGTCTTCGGGGGAACAACAGGAGAACTTCATTGAATTCAATTAGATATAAAAGTAAATGGAAATCAGGCCTCACTTCATTCGATTTGCAGATTGTCAATTTATTACCAAGATGTGATAAACTAATATTATTTTTAGTACTTCAAGTAGAGCATCCGTTTATGGTAACCATTAAATCATCTGGCGTGATTTTCTTAAATTGTGACCATTTCTTGAACGAAAGGAGAAAACAAATATGGCCTGTTATGATGTCATATCGACACCTTTTGGAAGCAATACGTGCAATTTTGCAAATAGTGCCGACAAGAAGCAAATCATCTTATCTGGGTGCGCCACTATTAATTCATCCTCGGTCTTTGTTTTTACAAGATGGTGCATTATTAAAACCAAAAAGTCCTTTGTGCACTTTCAAATAAATATTTCATTCATTTTTTCGAATTTTTTGTGTTTTTTTTTTAAAAAAAGCTCTAAACCTCTTAAAAAATCACCCTTTATAAGAACATGAAGGCAATATATGTTATGGAACTGTTAACGTCTTTACTTTCTTAAGTCTTTTTTTGAAATCAATTAGATGTTAGTTGAATGGATATTAGGCCTGGCCCCACCCGATTTGAAGATTGTTATCAATAATTTTGAATTAATTATCAAGACGTGAAAACTACACAATACTAATTCATTGTTATTTTTGTATACATTCAAGTAAAGTAAAAATAGAACGGATAGTAACTATGAAATCGAATGTATAATTAGTAATTATATCTTGAATGTGCAGACAAAACAAAAGTCGCTTGTTACGTTGTCTAATCAACGCTTTTTAACAAATGTAATTTACAATACTTAATACCCTGTCAGGTGACTTTCACTGATTGTTCTTAAGCATCGCCGTACTGTTTTTTAATTACAGCATTATGCCAGTGTTAAGTCCAATGCCGGCCCATTGTGGACGTTCTAGTCATATACTATTTATTTCGAATGTCAAATGATAGAACGATAATAATCGAACTAGTAGAGATGCAGTAAAACAAGTGTTATACCTATCAAAATCTCTTAAATTGTGACCATTTCTTGAACGAAAGGAGAAAACAAATATGGCCTGTTATGATGTCATATCGACACCTTTTGGAAGCAATACGTGCAATTTTGCAAATAGTGCCGACAAGAAGCAAATCATCTTATCTGGGTGCGCCACTATTAATTCATCCTCGGTCTTTGTTTTTACAAGATGGTGCATTATTAAAACCAAAAAGTCCTTTGTGCACTTTTAAGACCTAATCTTATTTATAACCTTTTAATACAACATCGATGTAAAGCACTTGTAGTTTCACATAATTGTGTAAATTCATAATTTTGGTTGTTTTTTTTACACTAAATGCCCCAGTGGGCATTCGTTCGTTCCGCCCATTTCGTGCTAGTATAAGAACATGAAGGCAATATATGTTATGGAACTGTTAACGTCTTTACTTTCTTAAGTCTTTTTTTGAAATCAATTAGATGTTAGTTGAATGGATATTAGGCCTGGCCCCACCCGATTTGAAGATTGTTATCAATAATTTTGAATTAATTATCAAGACGTGAAAACTACACAATACTAATTCATTGTTATTTTTGTATACATTCAAGTAAAGTAAAAATAGAACGGATAGTAACTATGAAATCGAATGTATTAATTAGTAATTATATCTTGAATGTGCAGACAAAACAAAAGTCGCTTGTTACGTTGTCTAATCAACGCTTTTTAACAAATGTAATTTACAATACTTAATACCCTGTCAGGTGACTTTCACTGATTGTTCTTAAGCATCGCCGTACTGTTTTTTAATTACAGCATTATGCCAGTGTTAAGTCCAATGCCGGCCCATTGTGGACGTTCAAGTCATATACTATTTATTTCGAATGTCAAATGATGGAACGATAATAATCGAACTAGTAGAGATGCAGTAAAACAAGTGTTATACCTATCAAAATCTCGCGAGATAACACAAATTATATAAAGAAACTGCTAACCCAAAAACTCTGTAACGTACAACTCGTTTCCTCAATTATAGGTTAAGTAAGGTTAGGTTAAAACAGGGGTGTGATGTAAAATCATCACACAACCCTACGCACCGAGGTGGGCCCATCGCGATCCCTGGGAAACCGGCTAAATTTTAAAAATAGAAACGGTACACAAAAAAAAAACAACATTTTCCCTAAAACGCACCAATTACCCTACAAAAGCCAGAAAGGCCTTTGAAGTTTGTACGGCTATTGCCTCTAGGGCTTCGAAGAAGTATTTCCCTAAGAATTTCCTACGATTCCGTGAAATTGCCTCGCATTCACACAATATGTGCTTCGGGCCATACCATGTCCGAAGCTATTCCCCTTAAAAGTGGCCCAAAAAAGTCAGTCGTACTGCATTGTTGCCAGCCAGTTTTCTGATATGTAGGTCAAGCGGTGTTAGGTTCAGAAACGTGTCCAAAAAGCGCACCCGTAATTGCTAAACATGCCGTTCTTTGAACCGTCGCTAGTTTGCCGCATATCGTTTTTATCTGTTGCTTTCCAACCTACTAGTGCGCCATATGTCAGTATGGGCCTCACCACCACTGTGTACAGCCAGTGCACCATTGTAGGTCTTAAGCCGCATGTTCTTCCCACTGTTCTTTAGCGGATAAAAAGAGCATTATAAGTCTTTTTAATTTTTTCCGCAACATTACGATTCCAATTCAAATTTTTATCTAGAATTACTCCCATATACTTCGCACTTTCCGAAACGGTTAATTCTACTCCATTGAGTGTTGGAAGCTTGAATTGCGCTATCTTATATTTTCTGGTAAAAAGAACCAATTCCGTTATGAAAGGGCACTAATACCCATTGTCCTCAGCTGTTTGATAACGTGTTATATAACGTTATCAAACCAATTCCGTTATGAAAGGGCACTAATACCCATTGTCCTCAGCTGTTTGATAACGTTATATAACCCGCACCCACAGGAGTGGTGACACGACTCCCCCTGGGAGGTTGCTCTGGTTACCGACGCTCTGACTGATCTTTGAACAATCGAACAGTTTATTTTTCTACTAGCTTATAATGCCATGTTCAATATTTGCGTTCGCTAGAGAACTTTTAATGGCGCTGCACTCCACATTATTGAATGCTCCTTCTATTTACTACTTCCGGTGCCTTTTGAAGATTTGATCGGTAGATTTATACGGCTTAAAGGACTGGATTGCCCGCCGTTGTGTCTTAGCATTTCAGAGTTATCTGATAAAGTGGATCCAGGAAAGTGGGTTTCCACTAAAGTCTCCAGAACCTCTTGGTTGCTCTCAGCCCAGTTTCTGACGTTTTTTTTCGCTAGAAACGCTCACTTTCTTTGAAGCATTTTGCGCAACCTCGAAGAATTGCTTTTTGCATGCGTAGTACTCATTCCACGTACTGTCACTTTTGAAAAATTTCCCCCTATTGTAGAGTTTTCTGACCTCTTTCCTATTTGAACCTACTTCCCTATTCCACTACTTTGGTTGAGCCCTTTTAGGCGTTTTGTTAGCCGGACAGGCTTTATCAAACACCATAGTTAGCGTCTGGCTAACTTTGTCTACCGCCCTTTCTAAGCTAGCAAGGTCATCACAGGTGATTGATTGGCGATTCAGGTGTTTATTTTCTAACCCCGTATACTTCTCCCAATTAGTCGTCCTAGGATTTCTTTGGAAGCTGCATACCCTGTTCTAGAAGTTCACCTTGAAGCGTATCCATCGTCGATCCGACATAGACGCTTCGTCAACTACTCTTCAATTCCTTACTTCTAGCCTTTTTATATTTGTGGCAAGGGTGATATCTAACACCTCCTGCCTATTTCTAACCACAAAAGTGGGTGAATTTCATCTGTTGTGAATGTTAAGTGTGGAAGAACTAATGAAATCATATAAACACTCACCTCTTGTGTTGATGTCACTACTTCCGCATTGTGTATGATGGGCTTTTGCGTCACTGCCCATCACCAGCATCCGATTTTGCTGACTTGCCAGGTCCCTAAATTTCTCTGAGATGACGTTTTGATTCCCCAAAATTTAAGACCACATACATATCAAGGGTGCAGTGGCTTAGTGGTTATGTGCTTTGGACTACTAGCAATGGGTCTTTTGTTCAAATACCACCCGTACCATCTTAAAGTATTTATTCGCTGCCTCACCTCTCGCAAAAGTCTAACATACATCTAAGAGTAAGAACTGTCAAAGAAACTTCTCAAAAAAAAAAAAAAAAACGTTTGGAAACGGCATTAAAAATGTATGGGGAAGCTGTGATTCTGTATGTACCGTTTACGCCTAATATTTATTCTTAACACATCAAGGGGTCCCCATTAGGAAGTGTCATTTAGAAGAAGTAAACTCCTGTGGTTTCAACGAATAATTAATGGAGGGGTCTACTGTCACTCCAACTACAGTTATAACTCCATTTTCCATTTTTGAGACTTAATTTAGTGTTAAAATGATAAAAATTTCGCATAATTCGTTCCTTCATTCTCTCTTCGATTCATTGAGTGGTTTAATGGACTGAAGCTTAGTTTATTACTTGCCATAAAATGCCTTCCCTGTTTTTCAGCCAGCTAATTGCCGAAAATATTGCGGTGTTACAGCAAAGATTCCTGTTTTTTATTTTCTTTATTTTAATTATGTTTGTTTGTTGTTTTTTTCTTTGCGATAAGAATTTGAGAATTCTAGTTGATTCAAGATGCTGCTGAAGCCGGCGCACTTGATCGCTGAGCAGGAAGATCGCTTAGTTTATAGAACACTTCAGTTCAGTGTGCGCTAGAGCTGTTTAAATAAGAGAGATCATAGTTTTGGTGGTTGGCTTCTCCATTTGACATAATTAGTGTCAAATTGAATAGCGCTTCTATTGATTTCAGTTTAAGGGTACAGTTGAACTAATTGGTTTAAAGGTGGAAAACAGTGGAACTTTTATTATCATTATTCCTAAATTCGCTATCAAGATGTAATAAAACAAAACTAATTATTATTGATATATTTTAAGGAAAGATATACATCAAACGGATATACATAGGTATGGGGTGATTTGTTTAATTATAATCATATCTTTAACGTGAAGACAAAACAAATATGGTCTGTTACGTTGCCTTATCGACACCTTTGAACGCGGCGCGTGTAGACAAGATGATCTTACTGCGCCAACTATCCATAAATTAAAGTGTCTTAATTCATTACGGGACTATTTTTTACAAGAATTTGCAGAATTAAATTGTTAACGTTTGTGCACTTTCAAGCCATAATGGTATAACCTTTTATTGCCACATGGATGTAAGGTAGGGCTAATGTTCAAATTACCTTTCTTGCTTACTTTCTAAAAGGATGTAGTTTCGCTAATTGGTCTTAAGGGGGAAAACAGTAGAACTTCATCGAATTCAATTATATATAAAACTAAATGGCAATCAGACATAAAGCAATTGCACAAATATATATACCAATGGGGATGCAATAAAGTGATCTTTTTACCCAGATTTCAAAAAGTAATCAATATAAGTTTCACATGGCTGTTCATAATTTTTGATGTTTTTTTTTTTCTTTGTCAAGATGGCAATGCAGTAAAAATATGTTTTTGAGTTACTGGAGGGATATGCTAATCATATCCTCAGCCCTACATGATAACCCAGCTATCCTAATTCGTCCAGAATACCCAAATATAGATGTACAAAACAACACCATCGGCTTATTGTAAAGCTAAAACATTTTAAACTACGAAACGCCCTTCCGAACATAAGATGTATTAAACCGTCTACGAAATCCTATCCTATTTCTTTCGCCTTTCTTTTTCTCTCCTTTTATCGGGGTGGTAATGATCAGAATTAAAGGGATCATATTTCTTCCATTACACTAAATGCCAACTGGTCATACACATAAATGCAGTATACGTTATGGAACTTTTAACGTCCAATATAAACCGCATCAAAACTTTTTGCAATTAAGTCTCTATTGAATTCAATTAGATGTTAGTTGAATGGAAATTAGGCCTGGCCCTACCCGATTTGAAGATTGTTATCAATAATTTTGAATTTATTATCAAGACGTGATAAACTACACAATACAAATTCATTATTATTTTTGTATACATTCAAGTAAAGTAAAAATAGACGGATAGTAACTATGAAAGCAAATAGGGTAATGTACTAAATAGTAATCATATCTTGAATTTGCAGACAAAACAAAAGTTGCTTGTTACGTTGTCTAATCAACACTTTTTAACAAATGTAGTTTACAATACTTAATACCCTGTCAGGTGACTTTCAGTGATTGTTCTTAATGCATCGCCATACTGTTTTTGAATTACAGCATGATGCCGGTATTAAGTCCAATACCGGCCCTTTGTGGACGTTCAAGTCATATACTATTTATTTCGAATGTCAAATGATAAAACGAGAATAAGCGAACGAGTAGAGATATGGACATATGTCGTTTTCGTTTGGTAATCCGGAAGACTTCCGGACTCTTCTGAAAGTGTTCGTTTTGTACTTAAATGACAGTTCCTCTCCTGGAAAGAAGAGAAATTCGCTCTTGACTTTGAATTCACAATCAAAACCCGAGTCACTAATACAAACAAACACCACAAACGTCAAAGTCGATAAATGTAATTTTTGTTGCTGATGCATTCAGTTTTGAATAATTAAATGAAATTTAATTAAAAAAATAAATAAATAATGTTATGCATAATATAAACATAGCTAATACTGTTTTTCTACCAACCCCTTCATCGTCATCAGATTGACAGTGAGGCAGTTGGAAAGACATATATACAAATGCAGCGGCGTATACACTTTAAATTCAAATGTAATGTGTTTGCTTGTTTGATTGGCATCCCGGATCGGAGTTTTATTTTAATTTTAATATATAATAATAAACAATATCCGGTTTTTATGTCCTCCCAGTGATCAATCGATTTATCTATATCCTTCGGTATTTTTTTAATCATTGCCAATTAAGGTCTTCCTCAACCAACCTCACTAACCAGCGGTGTTATCTTCGGTCTAAGCAAGCAATCGTCCAATCTTTTGTTGGGATTTTCGATTATCATTCTTGATAAAGCGTGGAAGTTGGATTAGTCGATTTTAATATAATTGTAATAGTTTTTTTACAAGTTTAATGCTCTTCATCTTATGTTTTAGTTTTTACTTGCGACTGATGCAAAAATAGCAATAACTCTTAAAAAAATGTTTCTTTGTTATGATTTGTTTAGATTTCTTTTGTCATTCTCATTAGTGGTAGTGGATTAGGTTTCAGAATCAAGTCTCTTACAATGACCGGTATTGTCTGAGATATCGTTTTATTTCATGACAGAACAAAAGCAAACAACAATTAAAGTAAACAAGTACATTAGCGCTTTATAATCAGATACACGCCTTGATTAAAATAAATAAATTTAGAATGTAATAAAATTTACACAGAACAGTGGGTGAAATATTAGAACTCTCTTCACTGTAACCATGAATTTAGAACAAATAGATTCCTATCCCGAGTTGGTAGTTAAAAAAAAAAAATGTACCTCAGCGTTTTAAGATAATGTTAATATGGTTTCGCGGGCTTTGTGCAATTACTAGTATCATCTTATTCTAATTATACATTCTTTTGTGAACTATATTAAACAATAATGAAATTTGCCTCAAAATAATTTGGGTTTAATGTATTTATTCGCCGTTTTCTATGATAGTACAAATTAACAGATGTAAAAATGGCTTTGCAAGAACATACTGTTACATAGCAAACGATTGAAAGAATTTATTAATATTTGCATTGGGTAAATGCAAGTAAAAGTATTTTATTTTCGGTGCCAGGGAGGGAATTAGTGGCTGTCGATAAATATTTTTTTACTGCAAAAATGTTCCTTGACTAAAAGTATTAAGTTACATGCCCTAACTTTGTATTATATTTCCCCTCCTTTTTTGCAGATAAACTATGGACAAAAGTATAACAAAGATGAACTCATCCGTCAAATTCTCGATACAATTGCACCGGAAATATTTATTCCACACTACTGGCGCACAGAGAAACACTGCATTATATTCTTTGTGGATGATTTTCGAATTGCCGAGATACTTCAAGGTGCGGATCGTAACATTCAAATGTACGATGGTTTCAAATTGCCGGTCCGTGTACGTCCCGGAACTCCTCAAGTGCCTATTGATGAACCATATAAGGAGAAAATCAAACTCGCTATGGTAAAACGCTACAACGTCAACACAAGAGCTCTCGATCTGTCCCGATTCCGCGATGACCCTGATTTCAAAAACATGTTTTTTTCTCTTGCCCGACCACAAATCATGTCCGCTGTACTCGATATCATTGAAAAGAATATTCCAGAAATTGTAGCACTGAATCTTAATGACAACCAAATGGTCACCATGGAAAGTTTTAAGAACATGACTCACAGGCTGCCGCATTTAAATATTTTATATCTCGATGAAAATAGGGTAAGTATTGTATGTATGCAGTTCTGTTACTGGAATAACATTGCCACTTCTATTTAGATTCCATCACTTGCCCATTTGATGGTCTTTAGGAATGCCCATATTACTGAACTAGCACTGAAATCGAATCCGTTGCGATCACGTTATAAAGATCAGTCACTCTATATCAGGTATCAAATTGTGTATTAGAAATGAACGGTATTCTGGTGGCCCATGCACTCGACGTTGCATCCTTCTGTTGAGAGGCACATACACACACATATGAAGCACTCGAATCTGAGCATTGTCGTCCGTTTGCTGAATAAGAAAACTAAAAAGTGACGACGGTGGTTACCTATGTGCGGCGGAGTACTCTAATGGAGGCAACAACGAAAACCAGAATTTCCATTAGAAATAGACCGACACTGTCCTTATTAGTTAACTCTTATCTGTATATTCATTAAATGTGTAACAGTGAAAAAAGCAAAATGACAACGATAACAGACAAACGTTTCTTTTTGACTTAGACGAATGCTTGTTGAAAAAACGAATCCCAAGTTTTTAAATAATACAATTCATCCAAAGAGAAGTCTTAATAAATAAACAACCGAGCAATGTTACAAGAAGTGCCATCAAATTGGTGTCATAAATATGTATTCATTGCGGCATGAGTCGTTTATACTTTGAAAGGTTTTCAGGAGAAGGACGTACCAAACAAGCAGAAATACATAGAGTATCCTTTTGCGCAAAATTTTTTTAAAAGAAATAAAGATGCTTCTTGCTTCACCTTACCAAGCAGAAAAATAATAATAAAACTACTTGAAAAAGTGTTCTCACAAATGACCACAAATAGTCATTGAGATCTAACAACCAAATACATAAAAAAAGACTCTTAAAATCCCCTTCGTTGCTTTAAGAATACACAAAAAAAGCAGCATGCCTGGCCCAAGAGCAGCTAATGCTGCCGCTGGTGCAGCTGATATCCTCACGTAGGAGTTGTATATACGCAGTCGAAGGGGATCAGTTAGGGAATGGTGTAATTTCTGAAAAAAAATCTGATAATGGTGTTCCCGAAAAAGGTGCACACCAATCAGTAGAACGGAAAAATAACTAATAAAATATAAAAAACGTAAAAGTCGACGACAAAAGTAAAATATAAATAAAAACAAAAGAGTTTAATATGAACCAAACGTAAGGTAAAGGTGTTGCCATTTGCATCGCCCGCGAGTACATAAAAAGACGAGCTTTAAGCTCCACACAAATCATTTATTTCTGCTTAAACATGAAAACGTAACTCAAAACAAAGAAAGTTTTTCAAAGGATTTTTATAAATCCGAGCAACCAAGAAAACAACACAAAATTTGATTGCATTTCTCCTCATTGCTCGAGTATTGCATTCTTTTTTCCTTCGTTTCACAAAATAATTTAAAAGAAAAAAACCTTGGATTCGGTTTCTTACAGCTGGCTTGGCCATTACATACAACCAACGTCATTCCAACCCACAATTGTCAATTATCGTTTGCATTTTGTTACGAAACCTGAAAAGTTTGCTTGTACTTAATTAAGGGATGTGTCACCACATGCCCTCCTAACTTAACCATTTCTTACCAATTCATTTTACTTACTTCTGTTTCGTTATTTAATTTAAATTTGATTCACAGCGAAGTACGCAAAAAGTTCCCAAAGTTAACAAAATTGGTAAGTTTGTCGCAAAAACGAAACATTACAAAATGTTTTTTTACAATTGATATGAATCATAAAATATAAAAAAAAAAACATAATAGGATGGCAAGGACTTGGAACCAATGATTGTATTTGATGTAAATGAAAAATCATCGTTGCCACAGCCAAAAGCGTCATTTCTGTGTGACGCTGCTGGAGCCGATATCATACGGCAATTCCTGGAGCAATATTTCATTATATTCGATTCGGACAATCGGCAACCGCTACTGGATGCTTATCATGAGCAGGCAATGATGACAATTGCATTACCACCAATCAGTCAATCGGGAAGGTTAGTGTTGTTACTTCAACCTTAAACGTATTATACACAAATATGAACTTTAAGCTAATTTTGCTTTCTCTTTCAGACTCTCAGCATTTTCAAAATTCAATCACAATATTAAGCGAATCAATATGAACAGCGACAATACCGACAACTCACGTCATGTCAAGTATGGTCGTCTTCCCGTTGTGTCTGCATTTACAGAGTGGCCCAAGACGCAACATGATCCACAATCTTTTACCGTGGACTTAACTCTGTTTACAGTAAGTTCTTCTTTGCATTTAAATGCAAACCCAATGCTAATTCTTTTGTTCTTTCTTTTTTAGCCAAAATTAATTTCTTTTACTGTGGCCGGTCTATTCAAAGAGTTTAATGTCGATTCAGGCGCTAGCACAAGTCAAAGTAGCAATAATAACAACACCGAGATTCGATATTTCCAAAGGCAGCTTGTAATCGTTCCTGCGGGTGCTGGTTTTTGCATAAGAAACGAGCTAATATTTTTGACAAGTGCAAATTATTCACAAATTAAAAAGGCGTTCAAACCAGCGGCTCCAGTTGTTACTGTTACAAGTTCACCAATTGGCCTGCCTCCGATACCAGTTGCTGGGGGACTGCAAAATCGATTGCAGGTTAATCAGGTGAGTTGAATTTGATGCACATTACATTTCGAAAGTAAATAAATATAATTAATTATAATGTTTATTATTTCAGCCATCGACATCGCAAGCGGCAATGATGACACCACAAATAGCTGCTGGCAGCATTATACCCGATGAAGCCACCAAACTGCAAATGATCCAGGCGATGAGTGCGCAAAGCAACATGAATCTTGAATGGAGTAGAAAGTTAGTACAGCTTTTTTGAGCTATCTATAAGAGTGTGCTTTTGTAGTGTGTTTGCGAACGGGCTTCCAAAACTTTTTCTTTTTAGCTATTGTGGCATGGTCAAATGAAATTAAATGACTAAATTGGCCGGCCACAGGGTATCCAAGGCCTTATAGCCCAGCTGGGATAAATAGACCCCAACTTATGGCGAAAATCGAAATCCTTTCTGGACCCTCTGCTCAGGAAGAATGTCAAGAGATTGGGGCTCTCGTATACTGATACTGACACGTGTAAATTTTTGTATGCTCTATGTGTAACCAGATATATCATACCTGTTGTGTGGGTGTACAATTGAAAATTGCTCATTGCAGAAATAAACACTCAAGAAACTACTTCTTTAGCTTAGATGTTACGGCTGTAGACGACAGTAAACTGCTGAGTTTTCTTGCGGAAACTTGTCTTGATGTTGTTTTCTTTTTGACGACGACTTTTGAAGTTGGTTCTCCCAGTGATCGCGAAAGGATCATGGTGTCTGGGTTTTTATTGCATCATAGTAGATATCAAAAGTTACATAGATGTATCCCCTTAGTCCTCTTTTAGGACAATCTTTTAATAACCTCAGGGCCCGTTCATGCACTTAACATTATTATTATATAATCATAAATATTGGTATAGCCTTGTAATATGGCGATGTTAAAGTTAGTTTTTACATTATATTAAGTAAAACCTAAATTCTTTTTTTCCCTCTCACTATTTTCAGATGTTTAGAAGAAACCAACTGGGATTATAATCACGCCGCATTTGTTTTTGATAAACTTCAGAAGGAGAGCAAAATACCCCCGGAGGCTTTTGTTAAATAATAAACGTTACGGTCAACAAAATATTTTACTTGTTCTAATTTTTTGTACGTTTAGCTAGTTCTTAAGTATATTATGTATGAAAGTCTCTTATTGTGAGAATTTAGCATTAGTTTTGAATGCTGTGGTATTCATTAAAAAAAATTATTAATCATAATAATTTAAATGTATGGAAGTAAAAAGATAATTTGCAAGTTATTGTTTTTTATTATACATTCTTTAAATGCAATTTTTTTTCGAAACTGCTCATCCTAATTTTTACTAAATTGACTTCATATCAATGTGAGAATATTAAGTTGATATTTGAATGTTTCTCCTTTAATTTGTATGTAAATTTATAGAGCGACTGGAAAATTCAGAAAATTCGGTTCATCGTTTGGGATGAACTTTTTTATATGTTTTCTTAATTTACTTTAAAAGCTGCTCTTTTTTGTAAGCACATTTTCTTTTATAAAAGTAATGATTATTTATTAATTATTTTTGTTTTGAAAATAAAGTAAGTAAAGATCAATTTTGTAAATATCATTTAAAGGAAAATAGCTTATAAACGAATTAAAGAATTTTTTTTTCATTATTGTACAAACTATTAGAATGTTTACTAAAAAAAAATATTATATGTCGTCGATTGCATTTCGGGAAATTTTCGATAATACAATTAAAATTATATTAATGATCTTTTTCCTTCATTTTAAATAGGGAAGCTTTTATCGCCCTCAGTATTATCAAAATTTAACGAAACTTAAGGTATCGACGACATGGATTCCGAAAAAAGGAGAACATGTGTAAAATATTTTATTTAGCGAGTAAATAAATAAATTTCATGACACCAGAATTTGGTTGTTCTATTTTTATTGTTAAGTTTCAGCACTTATATCAGATATCAAAATAGGAGTCACGTTAAAGTTACTTGCTCAAAGCGGTCTTGGTAGACCATCACTTTGGAATAGCATAATATAGGATTGAATGTGTGCATCTAGAAATGGGTCGCCACGGTTGCCACTATGGTCATTTGTGACCAAATTTGGTCATAACTTTTTCACTTTGTCACATTATCATTTTTTATTCCAATTGAAAAAAAGAAAAACTCGATTTTACTTTTTTGTTCTCAAAAATTAAAGCTATACCTAAAGCATTTTTTTATCGTATGACCTAAAACATGTATTAATGTGTTTAATTGAACGCACTTCATTTTAGGGTCGTGTCCCCACTAACACTAATTAGTTTAAATTAAAGTAATAGTGGGTGCAGTGAATTAGAGTTTACGAGAGGTCGCTGCTTCAAATTCCGACCTGTACCACCTGAAAGTTTTTATTCGCTGCCCTACCTCTTGCGAACGTTTGACAAACATCCAAGAATAAAAAGCTTCTCAAAAATTAATTACATTCGTGTCAACAAATTAAAATATATCTTCGCACACACAGTGGTTGGAGAAGCTAGGCTTTGAGTCCTACATGGGGCGTTTATGACTAATATTTATTTTTTTAATAAAGTAATAGTTCACTGTGAGGGTTATGTTATGTAATTTTAATTAGTTACTTAAGCTCTAATATTGTTTAATAAATTGAAGTTTTTTTTCGCAACTTAGCTGTTTTTTTTTTTTATAAATTTATATAAAAAAACAGAAAACAATCTAATTCCCTAGTAATCGAAAACCCTTGTTTCCTAAAGCCGAACATACGGTTTCCTGATTTCAAACACAAGTGTATAAAAAATAATAAAACGCATTTTTGCAGTTCTTTTTTCAGTTACAACTGCTCTCACTTCACATAAATATTCATCACCCAGACTTATCTTTATGCCTCTTCAAAAAAATTAGTCTATCATCTTGGAAAGGAGTTATTCACTTTTTATTTTGAACCACATCTAAAAGCGCAGTAATTTTTTTTTTGGGGGAAACCAAATTAGGAAAACTAAGAAAAAAGTTTTAAAAATATCTATTTAGCACTCGAACGTTGCAGAGAGTTTGCATATGCAAACGTATGCCCATTGGGGGTTGGCCCTTTAATGTTTTTGTTTTTTAATCATAACTCAAAATATGAGTAAATTCATAAACGTCAAACATTATACATACAGTATTGTGCAAAACCTAAGCTCCCACTTTTAAAAATACTTCCCGGTAAACTGTAAATATATTTATTTACATATTTGCATGTGTCCTCAAAATCACCCAAACAAAGTTTTTAATTTTCATTTATTAACAGTAAATAAAAAAAATAAATCAAAATCAGTTCAAAAAACAGCTGACAATAAGTCAATAAGTGAGGGGGTGCGAGGGTACGTGAAACCAGGCTGAGAGACTATCTCAATAGAGTGTTGGTGGGAATTGGTTGGAGGCAGTTGGCTATAGCCATACCAGGTGGTGGTATTTGTGAGTCCATCCACAAGAGGTGTCGAGCATCAAAATCACCACCAATTATAAATTGGGTGTAGTTTCGGCAGAAGTTGCGCAGAACGTCAAAGTCATGTTTAATGTCTGAGCTTGTAGACGCACATTGGTTGTAGAAAGATATTAACATAAGATTGTTATTTTTCTAAACATACCTCCATTGCAAAGGATGCTTTTTTAAGCGTATTTTTTTAAAATGTGACACCATCTTGATGAAACCATATGTCAACCAATTTCAACTCAGCCAACTGGGGCAAAAAAAGTCGGGTATATCGATATCGTTCGCCGTTGACGGTAACGTTTCTTCCACGGTCGTCTTTGAAGAAAAATGGACCGATGATGCCACCAGCCCAAAAACCACACCAAACTGTAGTTTTCGATAAAACAGCGGATTTTAATAATAAATTTCAATAATTTGCAATCATTGCTCGTTTGTACACAACTAACAATTTACCTTATCTAAGGTCCAATTTTTTTAAATCTGATAAGCTATTGCTTTTATTGTGTTGTCATAAGGCATCTGATAAGCTATTATTGTGTTGTCATAAGGCTTATTTATAGATATTTACTATTTTCCAAGATATACTTTCAAAACAGGTTTCTTTAAAGCATTTGGGAAACAATTTCACAAGCTGTACAGAAGGGAGAGATATTCTTATTTAACGAGGTGGATATAAGGCCTTTCGAAGTTAGATGGTTGTAAGCTGAAATAGAATAGCTTCTTTAAAGCTTGCTTTCCAAGTCAATAACAACATTCTCTATAAGGCTTCTGAATAG
This sequence comes from Ferdinandea cuprea, assembly GCA_963576555.1. Classification (NCBI taxonomy): domain Eukaryota; kingdom Metazoa; phylum Arthropoda; class Insecta; order Diptera; family Syrphidae; genus Ferdinandea; species Ferdinandea cuprea. Next base: position 80,121,782 of record OY754958.1, on the reverse strand, counting down.
AAGCATTACATACAATCAATATAGTGGGGATTTGTATTAACGGAAAAATATTCTAAGGAAAGGAAATAATTAATCATTATTATTTATTTGTGTATTTATTTTGTCAATCAGGGAAGGCTCTCATATACTTAGATACGCACAATAAATGTAAAAATAAGACACCGAAAATTATAACACAATGTTTCGGAATGTTTGTTATAATGTATGAGTTGTATTTTTTTTAAGAGAAAAAGTTAGCTGGGCCAAATATTATTTTTATAGCTCCAGTGGTAGTAATAATAAACAATACCTATATCTACTTATATTAAATTTTTAATAGTTAAGTTTTTAAATTACTACTCACAAGCAGACCTACTTTTTCGCACAAGATGAAATTTATCATTTTTTTAATCTTCACTCTGTATTAATCAGTTTGACCCAGTGGATGCGTTTTGGGATGGTACGCGAATGGTCTTAAGTTCGATTCCTTGACCAGGCTAAGTAATTTTTCAACTTAATTATAATTTTGTAATAACGTCTATAAGTCTATACCTAAGTCTTTAACTTAATATCTAAGAAGAAACTATTGCTTTTATAGAACATGTGTGATAGTAAATATAAATAAATGCCAAATTTATCTTTTTCCAGACCACTAAGAGGTAAGATAAAAGCTGTGTTTTTGAAGGGAATGAACAAAATAAAAAATGTATTCATTAAGATTAATTTAGCTAAGCAAGAATAACAAAAATAAATATAAATTCATCTATTAAATAATAATATAAACAAAATATTTTTACAACAATTCCTTTTTTTTTGTCTGCACTTAAGTCTTTCGATGATTTTGAAGCGATTTCTAACTAAATACTATCTAAGCACAAAATACACGACTTAGAAAAACAAATTCCACAAAACAGATGTAAAATCAAAATACGTAAATAATATTTTTCCTGAAAGAAAACAGTTGTATGTGTTGGTATATTACATTGTACCATCGAGTATTTACACTCATAATGATTGTACCTAGGTAGAAAAAAACGTAAGAACGCACTGCAACTGGTCTTCTCATTTGGTTGATGTACATACAATAATATTAGCAAGGGCGCCAACCAAATCTACTTCCATAATTTTTTTTTCTAATTTTTTGGGTTGGCAGCACTTGCCTTCATGTTATGCAAACGCTAATGTCATTTGTGACACTTGGATTTTCATTTGATAAAAAAATTAAATTTTCCTCATTGCTTCTTATTTGCCGATTCTTAGCGTTCAAATACAGCGAATCATGGCTACATCTGCTGCAAAAAAGCAGGATATGCCTCCAGCAGGCGGATATAAGCAAATTCCATTCGCCCGAGTGCCACCGAAGAGCTATTTCACAGGTAAGTACCTACCCCAATCAAACACTGCAATTGGGCTTTCCCGACTTACATCACTGCTTCTTCTAGGCTGGCAAATGCTCAGTGGCTATGCCGTCATGACAACCGTAGGCATCTATGTCTACTATTTAACGGCGAAGAAGATTAAGCGTGAGGAAATAGAGATGCGCTCGGCCGAGAATGTCATCTTCCCCATTTTAATAGCCGAACGTGATCGCGAATATTTGAAACAATTACGTAGGAATCGGGATGATGAGGCCAAGTTGATGGCCAATGTCAAGGGATGGGAGGTAAGTGCTGAATTGAAATGATTTCGATTAAAAATTTATTTAAATTTCTCCTTATTTTAAGGTTGGAACATGGTACGGTGAACCAATCTACAAGACATTGCCAAAGGACACACTTCTTACACCCATGTTCAAGGAATTCTATGCCCACGCTGACTACAAAGACTATGCTAAGCGTGCTAACTTGAAGAACTGGACCTAAGTGTCGTTGCTCTGCTTTAGTTTAATAATTTTTCCTTTGTTAAAATAAAGTCTCCGCTGAGTCAATATTTATATGCGGAAGCAAAGTGTCGCGTTGTTTGTGTAGAACTGTTTGTAGTTGTTAGAAATTGAAAATGGCATTGTTGAAGTTCTTTTTAGTATCGGCGTTGGTATCATAATGTGAATCTATCTAAAGATTATGTTTTACGCGATAGCGTGTATATTTTATTATTGCTATTTCTTCTTGAATAATAATATTTTCAATGGAACACAGTTGAGGCCTCAATTTTTTTGTTTTTTTCTGGGGATAAAGTTCTGCAAACGAAATTCAATGTTCTTACTATTTTTCTTTCCAATTGAGGAAACTTTGTAACAGAAATTTGCAAGAATATGTATAAACCCAATCGTTCGACTGTCTTTCTTTTAACCGCCTACAAAGTTTTGTTAGGGAATCACAAAAGGTCCTAGCCACATTCTGACCATTATAATACAAGTTTTGTGTAAACATTTTGATGACGACTTTTGATTAATCGATTGATTAAGGATGTTTTCCAACTCTCAATCTGAAGTCTCAGAGTTTCTTGGCAGAGTAATAAAAGTTCAGGTCCAAAATATGCCACTCCAAAGTTGCTCCATTTTCTTTATAAACGTTAGTGTAAAGAAAATTAACAATTTGAGATTGTTCGATGACTGCAGAGAAAGACCGCTCCGTTCCACAGTTCGTCAAGTATTCGAGTTGAGGTTAAGGCGATAGCCATTCTAGGAAAGACATATCGTGAACATATCGAAAAATGTCCAAATATCTGCTAGAACTGAAAAGAAGTGACTTAAGATTCTTAGCTGACCTTCTCATCGGTCTCAGCCCTCTTAACGAGCATCTCAAAATTATAAGGTGTATAAACTCGGGCCTTTGTAAGTGCTGCCTGGAAAATTACTAAGCGGCAGAACACTTTTACCTATGAATCTGGCTTTTGCAATAACCAGACTGGCTACACTTGACAAACACTTTCTCCATGAAGATGATCTGAATCAGATTGAGAAATTTTGCGCTGAACTACTGACCGCCATAACCTTAGGCTCTAGGAAATAAAGACCCAATTTTGGGGCCACCCCCTTAAAGCCAAGTTGTGCATACTGGGGATCTCGTGATTTTGTTTTTTCTGCTTCTGAGACTGCTATATATACTATACGCAATCCATTATAAGCGGTATTAACACATATGTTCAGCTGCCCTGTAAAAACGTACATGTGTCATAGAGTACACATACAATTTCGCGGATCCTGGAATAAATTCCTTTCGCACCGCATCCATTTTCTTGACCAAATGTCAACAACTGAACTTTCATTAAGCTTTAAAGAGAAGCGATGATCTTTATCGACGCTGAATAGAAGCCAACATGATTCAATTAAAATACCTAATATAATTTTTAAAACTTATTTTTATTTCAAGAGAACGTTACAATTATTATTTAAAAAAAAGACATCAATGCAAAAATGATGTGACACAAGTGATTCCCGAAAATTTGGTAGCATTACTGGCGGTCACGTCGCCGTCGAATGGTGCCATCACAAGAAGGTAAATGCCTCTGCAAGAAACCCTCGAATACAAACTTTCTTCCGCATTTTTCACAGCGAAACTCTCGCTTTTCCTCCAGCTGTGCCTTGTGCTGTTTTAGCATCTCCTCGTTGGAATACTTCTCTCGGCAATCGTCGCAAGCATATCGCCGTTTGGTGTGGCGTGAATCAAATACCACAGTGAAATTCTTTGAGCAGAACGAGCATGTGTACTCCTTTACAATTTTCTTCTCACCACTGCAGCCGGCCTCGGAATTGATCGGACTGCCAACTTCTTTGGCGATTCTCTCCTCTAACTTGTGTGTTTCCAAGTGCGCTTCGTACTTGGCATCGTCAATAAATTTGCGATAGCATTTCGGACACTTCTTAGGCCCCTTTCCAGTGTGCCGCAGCATATGTTCCCTCAAATACGTACTCGAATTGAATACACGTTGGCAAATCTCGCATTTTCTTCCCTCGTTCGAAGGAGCCTCCTTCTCACGGGTGCATGCTCGAATGTGCAACTTTAGGCTGCCAGCCGCACTGTAGCAGTTTCCACAATTGGGACAGTAGTATGTCTTGGCCTTACTGGTTTCGGGAACCATGCCATACTCAGCCGAATTATCACTATGATACGAAGTATCAGACATGCCTGGTGTGACTACCTCTGTAGCCGCGGCCACAGGCACCTCCTGAATCTCAACACAGTCGCCTTCGTTTAGTTCGATGATCTGTTGTTCAATAACACCATCTCCATTAACCGACCGTCTGATCTGATGCAGTTGATTCCCTTCCAGCGTTGCCACTGCAGCGGCAGCCTCATCATTCTCCCGAAATGTGTGTATTGTATAAGTGCCATAGGCGTTTGGATGCAAGACGACGGGGACGACTTCATCTTCGACAGTGAATTTCTCTTGCTTGACGTTCATTCTGTTCTGATGGAATTTGCTGTAGGCTTAGCTTTGCAAAAAAAGTAGTTTTTTTCAATTTGTTTACCGCGAAAAATCTTGAAAAATAGTCAACACCCGACCACACACAATCTAATGATTCGCGCTGTAGGAGTGAGTTTTCATTTGCACTTTGACAAGACTGTCAGATATTTGTGAGAAAAAGTAAATGGTGGCAACATTGTAAAATGGCTGTCGTTGGTTGCCGTAGTGTTAGAAAAGTCGATTCCCGCCATGACACATTTGTAGGTTTTTTGGAATTCTGAACACAGATGTCAGTTAAATTTGAATTTAATTTTAGATCTAATTATTTAATTTAAGCTTATTGTCTTTTGATTATTTTAAAAATAATGAAACATTTGGAATATATTATGAAATAATAAAAAATATTAAAATGATTTTATGTTTGAGAAGCTATTGGTAATTTTAATACGCATTCTTATTCTTCAAGAGTTTAAAAAAAACTTACTTGGGAAAGTAAAAAACTTAAAGGGATGCATTTGTTGATTCAATAGCGATTTGCTTAATAAATATCTGGCATTTCTTTTGATATGGATATTTTTTAACAGAAAATTGAATTAATTTATTAATTCTTAGAATATTACATTATTATATTTAGAATATTACAAAAAAAATATATATAGGTAGTTTACATGGGACATCTCTGTAATAGATCTCAGGATTTTAGTACTAAATGAAGGTACAAAATAAATTATAGTGAATTTATCACAGATATAAGTTCTAGTGCTCACAACATTTTTACAAAACTGCAGTTTAATTGGGCCTCTAAAATATACGAAACTGTGTTGCTATAATTGTTTAGAAGTTGTGTTATGTTGTATTGTATCACTTATGTGAGCTTTAGCTTAAAAGGTAGTGATTATCGACCCACTACGATACATTTTGTTTTGTTGCCTCTTCTTACTTTATTTTTGTTCTGTTAGTTTCAAATTTAAAAATTGTTTATTTATTTATAAAAGTATATATCAACGCATCAAAAGTACATAAAACGATTAAGCAATTTGGAGTTAAGAATAAATAAAAAAGATTGCTGCGTCCAAAATTGAATTAATAACGTTTTCTGCTAATATAATCTGCTAAATAGTCTTAAAACATATTGTTTGTTTTTACCAAGCTATCCGTCACTGGATTTAAACCTTAAATGTTGAGCTAGAAAGCTGAAATTTGGGTCCCGAAATGATTATTTGAAATCTGAATTTTGGCGAAATGATTCGACGAATTTGCTTCAAAGTTCGTATTTAGAGATCTTGGGGTATCATTTCGGAGAATTTTTTGCTTTGTCGTTTTTAATAACCTACCATGCGAATTTGTTTTTTAAATAATTATCACTAATTCTGAAAACTGGTTCCAAGTACTTTATAAAACCTAGTACATCAAAAACTAATTAGAGGAATCCAAAAAAATGTTACAATATTTTTTATACAATTAATTTAAACAAATCTGCGTGCTTTAGGTTTTGAAACAATTTTATTTTTAAATTTTTGTTTGTATATTTTGTTTGTATTACAACTTTCTTACATTTAAATTATATTCCTTCCTGAGAAACGGCTTTAATGATTTTGGGTTGTTTATATATTTTCGATAATTAGCTTAAAAGTGTCCAAAAGTGTGCAAAATTGTCAGAACCGTTTTTAAAAATTGTTTTAAATAAATTTAAATGTTACCATCCTGTTTGAGGCAGTTCAAAAACGCATCTCATGTACCGATAAGGTTTCATATGACGCAGTGGTGCACTTTATTTTTCCTTGAATTTTTAATATATACAGTGGACATAAAAATAGTTTACATACGTTGAAAATATTAGCATAAAATAATATGGGGGCTAAACAATAAGTTGTTGGCAGAATAATAGGACATTTTATAAATACTTAATAATAAAAAATTTGTTTCGTTGTCCTCGGGTAGTTTAGTTACACGTGTCGATGGGAGTCTTGCTGCTATCGGTGTTGGGTATTTATACCCTTTTTCTTGTGGTAAAAAATGGTGTCTGGAACTGGCTACTGACAGTGGAGGATTGTACATGGTGTTACCTGTTCGGGTTGTGGATTGCAGGTGTTTCCACCACTGTTGCCACTTGCAAACAAATTAGCGACCAATTGGCATTAAAAACATAAGGAAAGGCTGCAGTCCGCTTGGGGCGAACAGTACGATACCCTATCCATATGCATATATGCCCCAAAGAAAAAAGCATTAAGAAGTTGATGGATATATTTTATTCTATGAAATTTATAAAAAAAAAAAATACCTTTTTTGAAAAAACGCCCCCAAAAAACTTTTAACACTTTACCATATCGGGACCCTAAGGAGTATATGCTCTAAATTTCAGCTTCCTAGCATAAATTTAAAGGCCTCAAAAGTTGATACGGACGGACGGACGGACATTGCTAAATAGTCTTAGGATTTGGTCCTGATCATAAATATATATACTTTTATGGGTCTACGACGAATATTAAGGGGTGTTACAAGCTATGTGTCAAAATTAATATACCCTTAGGATAGGGTATAAAAAGGTTCCAAGCCAAGTTAATAGTTACCAAAAATCTGGAAAGTTGATAAAAAAAATACATATTTTATTATTAATTATTTGGAAAATAATGTCTGGAATTAGGGACGACGAAGTGAGTGCGCAATTAAAAATCGCATAAGAAGAAAATAAGTGCATTCAGGAATTTTTAAATAAAACATATTTACATGGATGGTGCATATGCAATGCTTTCATTGGGAAACAGTAAGGTAGCATTTACATGATTTGATATCTGGTTCGTATTGTCAGAGAGGATATCGGGTTCGTATTGCTGTTGTCTAAAAAGTTACCAAAATTACCAAATTAAATCGGTTACCTCCGTGAATGCTATCGGGATGTTAGTGATTTCATTGAGTTTGTTTTTATAAGCCATTTGTTACAAAAAGGAAATAAAATGTTATCAATAAGACGTTGCAATGCTTTTTTCTTTGAGTCATATAAGAATATGGGAAGGGGATTATACTATACGCTTTTGTTATACATATTTTTTAATAAAATTCAAATTTCAAGTTTCTTAAGATTATTACTTATTTATTTTATAATATTTTTTTTCTTTTTCATTAAGTTAATATAAATGAGTAATTGATAAATCTGTTAAAGAATTAATTTATTGAATGATCTAAATTAATTTTTGGTGTGCCAACTACCATAGTTTTTGATAAAGGTTTTTAAAAATTCTATCTGCAATTGCATTATTGTAACTACTTTAACCCTTACGCATCACATCTATAAATTTCTCCCAGTAGTGTTTGAGCAATCTATTTATTTTGAGCGCCAATTAAATTTAAAATTCTTACTTTATCAAAAGGCTCGGGTGCTACACCTTTATGTATATAAGGGAACCAACTCAAGCAACTTCATTTCCCCCTCTTTCCTCCCCCCATATCACTACTAACTTCTTTTACAACAACGCTAGAATCATAAAATTCTATATCCATAAAAAAATTCAATTGAACATGAGTAGTTCCTGGGTTACAAGGCCCAAAAATAAGAAAAACTCACTAACTGATTCACTGGCAGATCATCAAAACTATAAAGTACTCCCCAAAATCGTAAAATGTGGCACACTAATAGGATTTGTAGGTACATACAAATCTAATATTTGTGATTTCCATCCAGGGGACGTGGCAACCGTCCACTTTTCTTACCTCATCCGCCAAAGGACGTATAACTATGATTTATTTTTTATTTTTTAATAACAAATGTAATAAAATGTTGGTTATTTTCCATATAGGGGGCATAATAGTCACTCCTTTTCTCCAACTCAGCACCCTAAAGTGTAATACATAAATAACACAATTAATTTGTATTTGCTTTTAAGGCACACAAAGATCTTTATAAATCAAATCGTGTTTCCTACAATTTTAAATTTTTGCACAAAACACCTATTGAAATCACTCCAAAAACGTAAAAGTTAAAGAAGAGCTATGTTCCCTGGTAAAAAATCGCTTCAATTATGATAAGTACTGAGATATAAAATAGAAACTCAAGTTTATAGTTTCCGTAGTACTTTTAAAACAACAAAATTATAAATGAAACGCGAAAACGAGGGATTCTACAGACATTTTCAAAATATTACATGTTTAAGACCCCAAGAATCTTTTTCAAGGTTTCTAGAAGCTTTGTGTTAACAAATTCTAAGAATCACTTAACTCTTTGCTTTTACTACGATTTCTTAACGGAATGCCCCTAGAAAAAATCATTGCAGCCTAAGAACATGCATTTTTTTAAGAAGACTTATGGTTATGGCAACTCAAAATGAGTGGGATGCACAATGAAAATGGCGGACTGACTACGGCCCGGGCGGCATCACGTAATAGACTCCTTGTTTTGAGAAGGAAAATGCTAAATGCCTTTGCACAATGCTAAAAAGTCTACTGCTAGTAAGGAACAGCACTACCAACCATGCAAATATGCGTGAAACGTATTTATGTTGGTAATGTCATGAGATTTCGCTTAGCGCCCACACTTCTTGTCCATATGGGCTACATGATAAAAAGATTTAATGCTAAATCCATTTTCTTTACTTCAGGGTCAAACGACTCAATCGAGGCAATTAAATAGTCCATTGTCTGTGCTTAGTTCCACATTTGTATTGACACGTTAAAATGTATCTCCGCTCCCTACAAATTAAACCTGTAATTGTAGACTACAATAAATAAATTAGTTAACTTTAGCATTGACTAAATTACTATTGCACTAGTAGAAATCTTATGTCTGAAGCTGCCATACCATAAGATCCCATTATTTCACTATATTATAAAAGTACATTTTTTATTTATAGGAAAATTTTACTTAGGCAGTCTAGCAAAACCGGTTTAAGCGGTTAAAAAAGCTGTAAAATTAATTACTTGACCACTTCATCAACTGGCGCCAATGCTACATTTTATGGAAATTGTTTTGTATTACAAATAAACTAATATTTATTCGTCTACTTATGTATGGTACCTTTCCATACTTTATACCTACATGTAAAATAAATTTTGAAAATGATTGCAAGTTTGCAACTTTCATTACGTATCTACGTATCTACTCAAAACCGTTAACTAAAATTAAAATTATGCGAATACCAACAATTCAATCGTTGTCAATTTAATGTTTCATGATTTTGCAATATGAGACAACGCCAGCTGCTGACGAATCACAATTTAGTTCAATAAATCTCGCGAGTCATCTTCTGTCAGTAATTTGACCGGTTCAAAGCGGTTTTGACGCTCAGCTACATAGATAGTAAAGCAATTAAATGGAATTGCTTACAAAGTTTTCCGATATAATTGGCGAGACAGTTGGGAAATTTCCAAGTTCTTTTTTCACTTTAACTGAAATTGAATGATGACAAATGTACATATGTACATACACAGTTAATAGGTAGATTATGAATGATGCTGTGGGTCAAGGTTGTTTTAGTATGTCAACTGTTAAAGGCCTGTAACACAGAGGAGCAAAGCTCTCTCATCAAGGGAGGTAGGTAGGTACTTTGTCAATTAGAGAAACATAATCTGAAACTACCAGATAAAAATGAGCGATGGTTACCTATATTTTCGAATAATGAATTCGAATGTAGAAATACAAAATTGGAAGTGGAACTAGGACGAATTTGAACCTGGGACCCATTGCTTAGTAGTCCAACGTTCAACGTCCAAGTTCGTTGATATTTCATGTAAGGCCAACCAATTTCATTATGAAAAAATTTAACTCTATGCTGGTGGTAAGAGGGGGTCCAAACAGTTTGGCACAGTGTTACTCGTTCATTATACAATTGTTTCTTTCTTGCGCATCTAGTATGTTTCACGATTTAAGGACTCCTTATATTCATTTATCGTAACTTTATTCTTTCCCCTATAAGATAGATATCTTGCCATGGTATGGATCCATGTAACCTTTCTTCCGACAGTCAAGATATCAAACTTCTTAAAAAAATACCTCTCTCGCAACGTAGACTCAATAGTGTAATGTTTCTCTTATATGAGGCTACATAATATGTAGATGCCGTCTTCGTATGCTGTCTTCGATCACATTTAACTTCCGTGGGGAAGGTCACAATTTACGTAGTGCGAATTTAAGCCTATTAGTCTCAAGATTTTGGGCGTGGCAGTGGGTGAATTTTACAAAATTTAACACTTACTTTGTTTCGGGACCAAATTTAAACTTGCTAGCTAAAATTTAAAGCCCTCAAAAGTTGATACCGACGAGTTGTGTTTGTGGTAGCAATATATATTTTATTTTATGCATCCTATGGCATTTTTATATACATATGTATGTATGTAAGCACCTACTAAAGGTGATGTGATGAGCCTCTGGGAACAACTTTTTGAAGGTTGTTGGTTGCAATAAGCACTCCACGACACGTTCATTTTAAAGCATGTGCTTCAATTATTTTTTTCCAAGATGTTTGTTTTCACGAATAACTGGCTAAACAACAGTCAAACGGTAAAGCTGCGCCCAATACTGCCTCTGTAAATATGTGTAGTTCCAAACAAAGCAAAAAGCTTTTATCACACTCAGCGAGTCAGTGCAGTATACTGATGACATACACTCACTATTCAGGCCCCTTACGCACCTCCCAGGCAATTATTATTTGGAAATTTCGTTACATAACTACAGACTGCTTATAAAATTAAAACTTTACGTCAAATGTACTTAAAAATACTTTGCCAAACTTAGTTTTCACTTCTCGTGACACTTAATAAATTTGTGGTAAATTGCTAAAAATTAAAATGCGTCATCCTTTCTAACATACACGGTGCTGTGTTGATTTCTTGAAACCCCCTCTGTACTGGCTTGGTACTATTTATACGATGCGCAATACTATGTCCCAAATACTCCCGAACTGTGCGGAATAAGCACATGACATTCCAGTGTATGTACCTTTGAGTATCGAGTTACAGACAGTTTACTGATTGTTTTAAGTTCCGACATTTCCACGACCGAATTTATCCGGAACCCAAGCGTGGCAATTCCAGCAAAGTTGCATTGTCACGTGCGGTCGTTTTTTTTTTAGCGTAAGCGCTTTATTTTATTCGACCAGCCATAGAATACCGCACACATAGGCTCCTCCATTCGGTAGTGGAATTTTCCACTGGCTGATACGCCAATACACAGAACAGTAAGACTGAGAATCTAAAATTAAATAACGATGAAAAAAAAAAATATACAAACGAACAGCGAACAGTTTTTGTTTTCCATTTTCGCAATGTTGCTGTTATGGTTTTTTTTGCTCGTAAAATGCGGTGAAACAGACATTGGGAATTCATGTCAGAAAATGCGAATGACAAATAGTAAACTGCAACGTGAGTGAATAAGGACAGATGTTACCCTATTCTTTATATACTAATAACAAGATTTTAGTATTTTCTAGAAATAGTCTAGAATACCTTGGCCCAATGATTCTAAAAAACCTTAGAAGTGGATGAGAAAATTCAGAGTATTATAGCCCATTAGAAGAAAATATCACCCAGCTTCTAAATCTACGTGTCAATTTAAAGTCCTAACAAAACAACTCGTTCGGATTGCTTCGTACGACCAAGTATGAACCTATGCGAACATACGCAATGTGTTGGTTCGCTCCGTTTTGCGTGCTCTTCATTAACTTATTCTCAAGTCCACGTGCGATTTGACATATCTTACGTAAATTTTGATATAAGCTTGAAAAATAAAAATAGTGCTTTTGATTCTAAGGTACGTTAGTTTTAGTTAAATAGATTTATGTGAACATTCAAATATTTATAATGAATTATTCATGTTTAAATTAGCGATAAACAATAGACTGAATTGTTCAACTGGTTTTCAATTAACTAAAAGTATAAAGGGTAACTCCGAATTTTTATTGGAAAACCATCTAAAAAATTGCTTCCGTGCATTATGAGCAACTTAAGTAATTGATTGAGTAATTTTTAGTTACTTTTCGTTCGATTGCAATGTATGCTTCCGACAGTTATATGTAGTTTAGCCTTCAAGTTTTGCTTTCGAGAACAATCCTCCAAGAGTTCTCAACTCAATTGCAAAATACGCAAGTAAGCTGAAGGCTGATTTGTTTTGTTTTCTATGTAATATAAACTATGCTCTGGGATCAAACTAACATAATGTACACATAATACCCTATATTTCAAATAATTCAATCTTTTGTTTTGCTTTTATATCGGTTTATCTACTTGTTCACTTTTTGTATTTGGCACTGTGTGAAGGGTCAAAGAATACCTTTGCTTGGAAAGGCCATAGTTAGTAAGTTTGTGTTAAAAGGTTTGTTCTCCTTATGTCGGTTTATTTTTTGTACAAACAATAAAGGTAGAGTGCAGGTTCATGAAAATGGTATGTTTTATATCAAAAGATGTTTAAAATTAATTTTATCCTATCAGCTATTTGAAATTTATAATATACGTATCATTTCATTTACTGCAGCAATGCAATAAAAGATGTCAAGCATCTTTGTGGTGTTTCTATGTATGTATGCACCTACAGTGTGGGACAATACTATAGCATCAAGTTAATTTTAGTATTTAAAAACTGTAATTAATTTAGCATGGCTTTTCAGCAAAGTAGTAAACTTTAGTACGTCGATACTCCTGAAGTTATGACGAAAACATGATTGATGGGATATATTCACTACAACTCAAATTATAGTCATTTAAAGCGAGAATAAGTTATAACTACTATTAAAGCTATAACTATAAAAAAAATATTGTTGGGCATTTTATAGATCTAATTTAAAATTGTAATAGAAAATATAAAGTGGGTTTTATTTTGAACAAAACTATAGCAGCAAGTCAGTTTTCTTATTAGCATTATTTTTAAAACCTTTAATCTATAAACATGTTGATATTTTTCTGAACATAAAGTATTATTTTTATTATATACTAAACTTGAATTGGTGCTATAGTATTGTCCGACAGTGCATATCCCATTTATGACCTTGGTCATTTTGAGTGACAGTTACTTAATAGCGGTAAAATAAAATAAAAAGTCGTCGCATATAAATAATACCTATTGATAAAGCTGCAATACAGCCGGCTTATATCTCATTCCATCCCATCTCCTTAGCGAATGGTTTAAGTGGTATTCAAACTAAAAATTAATAAGAGGGACTTCTCCATCGCTTAGAACTTCAGTGCGAAAAGTTAAGGAATCTAGAGTGCGGTTGATAGGAAAGAATATACGATGTTACGGTACATGTTTGATCGACAGTCTGCTGACTGACCACACTCACCGCTTCTGATGATGTTACCGTTCTTTTTGATCGATCAGGATCGTGAATATTTGTGCGAATGCTCAGGCGCATTGGACATGATCAAAGGTTGGTGTACTAGAAAAGGTCTGTAAGTTTATCTTTTTAAAACCGAAGCTGTTCTCTTTAACAGAAGGAGAACATCGACGGTGTGCCGGGTAATGAAAGAAAACTGTTTCATGGGATCATCAATCCTAGTCGGGCATATAACTTAGTAAATCTATTTTTTTAAACGTAGTTTTTTTTTTTAAAAAATCGAATAAAACACTCAAATTTGCATCAAATATTCAAAAATTTTACTGCAATCGATAAATAGGTCTTTGACTTTACGCGTGGTATGTTATCCTGTAAGGCTTCAATCGTGTTCGGCTTGTCCACATAGACTAACGACTCTACATAACCCCACAATAAATAAATAAGAGGCGTTAAATCGCATGATATTGGCGGCCAACTCACGGGGCCATTTCGAAAAATAAGCTGCTCACCAAATTAATCCTTCAACACTTTAATTGTTTCACGAGCTGTGTGGCATGTGGCACTGTCTTTATGAAACCACATATCAACCAAGTTCAACTCAGCCAACTGGGGCAAAAAAAAGTCGCATATCATGGCTCGATATCGTTCGCCGTTGACGGTAACGATTCTTCCACGGTCGTCTTTGAAGAAAAATAGACCGATGATGCCATAAGCCCATAAACCACACCAAACTGTCGTTTTTTCGGGATGCATCGGTAATTCTGGTATGGCATTTGGCTGTTCATCACTCCAGATGTGATATTTTTTCTTATTTACGTATCCGTTGAGCCAGAAATAAGCTTCATCGCTGAACACAATTTTTCGATTAAAACAGCAGATTTTCACATTTTTCACAAAACACGAATTTTGATAAAAAATTTCAATAATTTGCAATCGTTGCTTGTTTGTAAGTCTTTCCATGATTAAATGGCAGAGTACACTGAAAAATTTTCACTTTGACAGATGACGTTTGGACGCCATTACTAAGCAGTGCTACCAAACTAAAAAAATTAACTAAAAAAATCGCCCTTTACATAAATAATTAAATATATATGTATCTATATATTACACTTTTCGGAGTAAGTGGAAAAGTTTTGGGATAGTCACACTAAGTGCACGTTTTTTTCTGTAGAAGTCATTGGATTAGTTTAATTTTACTCGATATCCTCAGGAATACTCTAATGATAAAATCTACAAATATTAACTTTGTATTTGTGTATACAATAGATAGAGTTTTTGATGTCAAGGTTACCCACAGTCTTTTGTTAATATTTACACTTTACGTTGTGCTGAGTGGTACGCATCTTATCAATCGCCAAACAATTGAAACAAGATCAAATAAAAATGACACAATTCAAAGCCATGTGCCACTTGATAGAATTCTGAGTGGCACTTTTTAGTACTTTGAAGTACGACTGCCTTAAGTTGACAAAACCAACAAGAACCCCAAAGAACAAGTTGTAGGTAATCCCTTCATTAAAGAAAAATTAGCTGTTGTGCAAAGCCCAACAAAGGTGTACATTTTGTACTGACATCAAATATCACTGACGTACTAATGTATGTACAACCATATAATTCATTTTAAGTACGCAATTGAATAACAATGTTAAGATCGGTAATAAAGATTATAATAATGGTTGAAAAGAAAACATTTCATTAAGTTCCTTGTTCGTTGGAGAGCGCAGGAATGCTACCGTTAGTTATTGTGAAATACGTTTTAATTATTTAATTTTGTATTACTCCTATTTATTCAAGTTAGGTAGATACTAACATGTTAACATTTCTGCAAAGTTGCAAAGTGTTCCATATTTCCATAGAAATGGCACCAGCGGCGAAGTCTTGCATTTTGAACAGAAATAGGTAATAGATATGGCTAATAGTCGTAAAAATGCCGTTCAGAATCGGTCCATTTATGTCAAAAAAATATATGTATCTTCACACACACAACGGTTGAAGAAGGTACACTTTAGGTCCTGTATCTATCGGACGCCCATCAGATAGCAGGAATCTTTATACATCCAAATACTCTAAAAAATAAAAAATAATAAAGCATATGTACAAATATATCAACAAATACATGCAATCTTTTATCTTCAACGCTTCACTTTGCCTACAGACAAACAGCAAGTCATTATCCTTGAACCGCTTTGAAAATTGTACGCATATACGTATGAAGGTACTTGGCTTTATAATTTCAATGAAACCCACAACTAAACTACATGCATACATACTAATACCGGAAATTCCTGCAAGTGAACCGGAATAAATATTTTCTTTTCAAAATTGCTTGCACTCTTAGTTTCCCCTTATTTATTATCTCTTGTTGTAAGACAAAGAATAAACTTAGATCTTTCAAATTGTAACATCAACAAAATTTGATGAATGTGATGATTTTGAAATCTTTTATCAACACATGAAGGTCAGGGTGTTGTGTTTACAAATATTGGATATCAAAGTATATAAGATATTACGGCTATATTTTTGTTAGTAGTTGGCACGGTGTCAAATGGAACCTGCCGGCTCTTTAATTTGGCATAATTTGTCATAAAACGTATTTTAAAACATTTTTGGTAATCAAAACAAATTATACAAATTGTACCCTACCCATGCAGAATTCGTCAATTAAATATTCCCATAAAACTATCTCGATTCCGCTAAAATTAGTTCCCAAAAATATGTCACTCTGCCAAGAGTCCCACATTCCATAAGAATTACGCTTTCTGTGTGTGTAATTTCGCAATCGTTGCACAGATATAAATATGTATGTATGCAATATAAAAATCATTCTTTTGATGTACGGAAAAAGTTCTTTCAATCGAATTTGTTGACTTTTCTCGTTAACACATTGAGTTTGGGTACGTTCAGTTTGGGTACATATGAAAGCAAAATTAATGACGCTTAACTCTGACAAATTCTTAAATAATATGTAAAAAAATAGAATAGAATAGAAAAAAGTATATTAGATTTTTTTGAAATTAAGACTCTTTGGATTAATTTTGTGGGTATTAAGAAATAAAGGCTACGTTGTCCCCTTTCTTCCAAAACGTTATGGACATTCGTGTTTAAATATAAACACAATTTATGATCCGTCAATGTCAAAACAACATATCATGTTTACCTTTTTATAATAGTGAAGTTTTTTTTAAAATTATTAAAATGTACTACCGAAGTTATGAGCCGGTGGTCGCAACTTAAAAAGTGCTTACTCCAGTACAAGTACACGTACCATGTTGCAAAACTATTTTTTCCACAATTGGACGGACTTATCACCGACGTTATATGACTCCAAGAAGTTGGTTTCAAAAAGCCTGGGCCTGGCCCTCTAGGTTGGAGGCTGTGCCGCCGGGTAAATTCCCGACCACGTCAAAAAAACTATAAACTTAAGACGAGCCTTCTCTCTCAATTGGCAACCGGACCAGGAACGTCAAAGGACATGAGAGTAACTACCTGAAATGTGCGGGCAATATACACCCCAGGTGCAACTCTAAAACTTGAGTCTGTCCTCATGCGGTATAAGACAGACTCTACCACGATTCAGAAGATACGATCGATAGACATAGGTTTAATAATGAAAAGACAAAATTGGGACATATATTGCTGCTGCCATAAACTTGGGAAAGCGGCTGGCTGTGATCCGCATCAAAGCTACAGTTTCAAAAATGATAATATGTGCACAAGGCCCAACCGACGATGATGAATACCCTGTAAAGGAAGACGGAGCCTGTTAGGAGTACGATGCCAAAGTTTTCCTCTTGGACTTTAATACTAAAGTCGGAAAGGAAATCATTTTCGCGGGTTAGTTGGTAAGGACAGCCTTCACGAAACGACAACAGATAACGGCTATCGAATTGATTTTGCAGCAGCTCGTAATACGGTAATAAGAAGAAACAGATTTCCACGGCACGAAAATGTAACTCATTATTATCATTATTAAGCAACAAAAATTAAATGTACACAAAACTTCGCTCCTTGTTGCAATTTTACCAATTAATTTGCTTGTCAAATGTTTTCGAATGAAACATGTGCTCAGTTCAAAAGAAAAGCATTAGAAGCTCTAGCTTTGGGAATATTCGAATATAGTCGACTCTTTCTTTTACTCAGATTGCTATAGATACCTATAAATATAGCGTTTAAAAATATGAAAATACTACCTTTTGCGCTGATAATAACCGAAAGTAGAGCTATATGATATGACTTTTAAAATCAGGAACAGTTAATTACATTAATTTTCGAAACTGCCTCAAGATTTCATTAAATGCGATTTTAGCCAAATGTTATATGTTTGTACTATGCTACGACCATTTACTTAAACAAAAACATTATTCATACGACAACAGCTTATCAACAAGTTAAGGAAATTTTATTTTTACCAGTAGATCAGTATGAAAATATTGTTACATATCAGGTGCCTCTCCTCTCCATATTGGTGCCTCCTCACTCCAAAGCAACTCGTCACTCCTTCATCCTCTTCGGGCAGGGGAAAGAATATACCCGAGATAGGCTTGCCTGTCGTGAGAGGCGACTAAAATCCAACCTCCGTATACCGAGCGTATAGTGTATACAAAAAAATGCAATGAACAAAACGAAAAGATTAACTACCCCAGGTGCCAGTCCAGCTTTACTGGAAAATCCACCCTCTTCGGAGGTCGACTCTACGGATTCTGGGGAGAGCCACTTATTGCAATCCATTGACCCTTTTATTAAACGTTCAAGGGTATCTCGATCTCCTCCATTAAGATCGAATAACCTCGGGAAAAGAAATCCGCCGAGAGCACCAGCGCGCGAAAAACAGGACTCAGTGAAAGATACAAGTTTTGAGGAAGAAAATAAAGCACTCCGAATAAAGCTTAAGGAAATGGATCTACTCTATCAAGATCTTAAGGTAACGAAATAAAATAAGTTGCATAGCCTCCTTAAAGGAACGATAACGTCGAAATTTAAGGTTACATCTTTAAGGAATAATGCCTGGAAAATTAACGTCGATAACCACGATGATTACTAAATACCGATAAGATCCAGTGGTATACTTTCGAAATAAAGTCAGAAAGGCCACATCGTGTTGTAACTTCATCCCTCATGCACCAAAGAAGAGGTTATAAACGACCTCCAAGCCAAAGGGTTTAAAATGCTTGATCCCGTTAATATCATTAAGAAGGAGAAGCAACAAACGGAAGCCGATAAGGATGTCATGGTAAGGCGTGGACTTCCGCTCTTTATGCTATAGGTCAAATAGTATCGAAGATATCTACCGAATTAAAACAATAATATATATCGTGGTAAAAATGGAACCCAAGCGTAAAAATGTAAGAATAATTCCATAGTGCAAACGTTGCCAAGGATTTGATAATACGTAAATGTATTGCCAAAAAGAACCGCGATGTGTGAAATGCGCCTGAAATCACCTCTCCCAATACTGTGGAGTAAACAAACAATTCTCCCCTAACTGTGCTAATTGCAAGGGAAAGCACCCGGCAAATTATAGAGATTGTGAAGTAGCTAAGGAAGAAGATGTCCTCCTTAAGCCCCAAAATGATAAAACAAAACCGCTAACTCAGACAAAGAGTAAGACCGCTCAGGAGAAAGTAGGCAATCTATGACTTCCGGTTCCTGAACGTAAAAATATCAAAGAAAGAGAGATAGCGGAAAATCCCTCGACCTCTGCTGTCAAAAGAAACTCTATTCGAAAATTACCATCAGGAAAGCCATCGAATAGTAGCCTGCGGACAGCCAGAGTGCAGACCTACGCCGCGTCATTCAAAGAACCAAAAAACGTTCAAACTTCGCCAGACTCTGTTTCACATATTTTCTCAGTTATTCTCGAGAAACTTGAAAAACAAAGTAAAATAAATAAAATTATTCTTGACTGGTTGGTTAAGCTCGAAAATAAGTCAAGGAAAATGCGTGCTTCAAATATAATATGAATGAAAAAGCAATGTTAAAAATATGTACTTGGAATGCAAACGGACTTTTGCAAAAACTTGACGAATTGGAAGTATTCATGCGCGAAAAAGATATTGACATTTGCTTGATTTCTGAAACCCACGCAAAAGAGCGATCACTTTTAAAAATAAAAGGCTATAATGATTTCCACGCTTGTCACCCATTGGGAAAAGCGAGAGGAGGACCATCATTGTTTATTAAAGACTGCATTGAATAATACGAATAACCAATCAATAACCTAGACCCAGCGAGATTAACTGGTAAAACAACTAACTGTGAAGACTTTAGGAACGAAATTGAAGAGAATGTTGAATTGAGCGTTCCACTTACGACACCTTATGAACTTGAAGTTGAATTGCTTCGTTTAGGTCGTTCAGCTCGCCTCCTAAAATAATACGATTCACTCAAGCAACACGCCGGCGAAATACGGTTTACGATATCCGCCTGAAATAAACGAATTGTCAATGAAAAACGGAAGGAGCGTAAAAAATTGCAACATAAAGCACATATGAATTATTTGTGCAATTTGTTGAAGACAGATATTAAGGATTTTAAAAATCGTGCGATAGGTACTTACCTTGAAAGTTGAACAGGTAAAAAAGATTCGAATTATTCACTTTGGAAAGCGTAACAGGCACCAAAAGGCCCAAAATCCCCGCGCGGCCAATAAAAATAATTCAAAATGAATGGGCAAGTGAAGACAAAGAAAAAGCGGACGTTTTTGCCGCCGAAGAAACCTTTAAACCGTACGATGGTCAAGCGGCTCACGACAATACGAATAGTAGGACAGAATTACTATCTGACGACTTTACACTCACAAATGCAACACTAAGGGAACTAAAACGCGAAATTGAATCTCTAAAACCTAAGAAAGCTCTTGGTTATGATTTGATCACCGGAGAAGTTTTCAAAGTTCTACCTAGAAAAGCATTAATTAAGCTTCTATAAATTATAAATGCTGCGCTGAGATTAAAACACGTACCGAGCCAATGGAAAGTGGCGGAAGTCATTATGGTTTTAAAACCAGGAAAACCGCCAAATGCAGTAAAATCGTATATACCAATTTCGCTTCTCCCAGTCATATCCGTAGTTTTCGAGAGGATATTACTAAGGCGACTACAACCGGTTATAAAAGACAATAATCTCATCCCTGACCACCAGTTTGAGTTCAAAACCAAGTGCATAGAATTACTGACGTAATCGAGAAAGCATTTGAAGATAAAAAGATATGCTCAAGCGTATTCCTTGACGTCTCACAAGCCTTTGATAAGGCGTGGAACGACGGCTTAAAATTTAAATTACGACAAGATCTCCCCGTAAGTCTATATGATATTTTAGAATCATATCTCGGGAATAGGCATGGAAACGAATACTCGGAGCTTAAAGAAATTTCGGCTGACATACCGCAAGGAAGCGTCCTTGGGCCGCTTCCCTATCTGTTATATACCCGCGATATACCAAGAGAAAATGGCACTACCCTCGCTACGTTCGCCGACGACATCGCTATCTTTGCAGTGGTAATACGATTAAAGAAACTACTGCAAAACTGCAAACCGCACTGAATAAAGTAAATGAATGGAGGAGGGACTGGCGGATCGCCCTCAACGAAACTGTTCACGTGAATTTCACGTATAAGAAAACTAATAACTTACCCGAATACCCTTTGCAAACCAGGCCAAATACCTGGGAATGACACTCGACGCAAAGCTGAAATGAAATTCGCACGTGAAAATGAAACGTAAAGAACTCGATATCAAATATAGAGAAATTTACTGGTTACTCGGAAAACATTCCCAGCTCAGTACCGAGAACAAACTGCTTTTATACAAGCAAGTCCTAAAGCCGGTATGGACTTACGGTATACAACTTTGGGGTTGTACCAGGACAACAAATGCTAACATTTAACAAACTTATCAAAATAAAGTGATTAGAGAAATTGTCCAAGCTCCGTGGTATACTAGAAACGATGATATCCACAGGGATCTCGGAATTCCTACAATCGAAGCTGAAACTAGAAGCTTCGCGCGAAAGCATAGAAACCGACTAATCGGATATATCAACAGTAAAGTCCGACAAATTTTGGATGAGAATAATTTATTGCGCCGACTACAAAGAACGAAACCTTTCGACTTGGCAAGATAATGATTAAGCACGTCCTCATTGCGGAACATGCAGGATCTTTCAGTGGAAAGTAACCTGTCAAAATTTTTTTTTATTTCGTGATAGAAGATCTTTGGTAGATTTTCACCTAGCCCGGGAGAAAAAAAAAATCCTCAAAAAACCGACCAAAAAATATTGTTGTTAGAATATAAATTAAAGCACACGTCATTTATTTGTTAACTTTACATTTCACTAAATCTAAAACAAGTGACTAGTTTTTAATGTATAAAATAATAATGATTACTAATTATTTGGGATAGCGTGAGTATTAAAAATTTAATAACATATTTTTTAGTTTGAAACTTTATTAAAGTAAATTGAAAGTACTTAAAGTTTGACGCAGATCTACAAGTACTACGTGCTGAATAATTTATAATCAGATGTTGAATACACAAACTAATATTATATTATAATAAATAAATTTTTTTTATACTTGGAGAAAAGAGCTGTAATTTGGAACAAATATGATATGACGTGAGCTCGATAATTTGGTGCCCTGGACGTAAACGCTCAGATGAGATCGCTTTGCAGTAAATTTTATATTATTACATATATAGTTGCATTGAAACAAGGCCAAGTGAAATAAGACCAACTTTCGTCTTGCTTTATTTCTTTATTGTAACTGCTCTGTTGTAAGAGGTTATCCATTAATTGGTAAACCAAATTTTGCTATTTCTGCAACTTTGTTATTTATCAACAAACTAAAGTAGGTTTTGTGAAAAATTGAATTTAGTGGTTTTGCATTCTGGTCTACTTCTCTATACCAATTTAGAGACAATAAATTGTCCAGCATTGTGAACCGTATGTGAGGGCCGGACGCACAACTGCGGTGTAGAGCCTTCCTTTCAGCTTAGGGGACATTTTTAGGTCACAGAAGATGTCGCTTTATCCACCCTACGCTTACACGATGACTGATGTCGTCATCAACGGTTGCTTCGCCGTTGATCACAGATATTTGAACTTTTCACACTTGGGAACTGCTATATTGCATTGACACTATTATTTATTAGCAGGCTGAGATTATTTCAGCAGTCATCTCATCTACGGTTCAAAACGAAAAGTTTGGGATTTGATTGTTATAATCGGCTATATGAAATAACTCCCTAAAACCAAAAATTTCATAACCTTCCAAAGTAGGAGAATAAATTCACTGTGATTCATCACTATGATTCCCCAAATCGAACATAAAATAAGTCACCAAAAACCTATGAAATAACCTCGCGAAAGGAAAACGATGTAATTCACCAAATCAAAAAGGAACATTAAACGGCGTAGGGAAATAAGTCCCCAGGAACCAAGTCCTCTGGGGGACTCACTTAATAGGAACTAAGTACACTTTAGTGAGGTTTAATTTTGTAATTTGTAGTTTTATTTACTTATGGTGCCCTTCATGCTAAAAGCAAAAATATGCAAATGTTCAAATTTTTAGTTCATTTGTTGGTTTGATCCTTTGGAGTTCTATGTTTTAACAAAATCTAGGATGCCATGTGTACAAGGAAACCATAATATTTTACTGTGTTTCAGAAACCAAACCATAATTCTATGACAGCAATTAGAATTCAAACGTGAATTCCCAACATTTTTATTTTGGCACATTCATGTTTTTGGCCTAAGAGGGCTATATGTTGATGAACTTTTTTCATCATAAAAATAATCCCCTGCCTTGCTATTGTGGATATTTAGAATTTGTTTGACAATCCCAACTTTTGCAGAATTGAGACTGCCTAACGATCGAAGGAAATTGTATCCACACTGGTGAAATGGAAGCTAGAGATGATAAAGAGCAGGAAATTAACTGTGGAACTGTTTTTGTTTAGAGGGTGTGCTCTCCGCCATCTTGTGAAATTTGTTGGTCGACTATTTGTTGAGAGAGTCGATAGGGAGTGCCGCTCCGCTATCATATTATTATCAGCGGAAGTAACTAACCAACTATTTGTAAGCTTATGAAATTGAGATGACGATGAAAGCCAGAGAAACACTGAAGACATTCACAAACTGTAGAAATTAAGACATATCTATCTTAACAAGATTTAACACGAACGCAAATGTCCGCTAGCTATGTCTGTACATTTTGTTCTGTGCATTCTTAAACACACACACACAACAAAGTGCAAAAGAGCGACCATAGCCAACTTTCAATAGAAATGTGTGTCGAAGTTCCAAGATTGAAAGGTTGCCATTGTCCAACAAACAGAGTTATTTGGTGGAACATTTGTGCGTTTTGCTACTATTCACTGGGCAACTTGTTGGTTACTCACCTTTCCGTATTTTACCAAGTGAATTATTTGGGCTTTACTCCAGAGTCTAAACTTTAATTTGCGCAATACATAGTTAAATGAATAATCTTGCATTACTTCCTCTGTAAGTAAGGATATACGTGAAATTGAACTAGCTGGGAACATAGGTGTAGATATAGGTGTAGATATATATATGCAAGCATGCATTCTGACGGGCCACCGCTCAATGCATCTAAGTCTGCTAACCTTAACTAAGACAACTTTCAGCGACGCTCATGGAGAAGGCAAAGACACCGTGAAGCATTTTCTCTGTAAATGTTTTGCCTTTGCTCGGGAGCCAAGAAGCTCTTTTTGCTGGCTTTGTGAGTCCTGAACTTCTAAACATCTTATCACTGAAGTGACTTTAACTAGTGTGATATGTAAAAAAAAATCCACCAAATAACTCTTGATCGAAAATTTTAACTTCAGCGGTAAAGCCTTATAAAAAAATTTTAAAAGGGTTTCAGAAAAATAAACAAAATAAATATTAGGCGTAGAGGGCCCAAAAAAATTAAATAAATATTAAGCGTAAACGGCCAATACAGGACCTAAAGCCTAGCTTCTCCAACCATTGTGTGTGCGAACCTACAGTTTAATGCCGATTCCGAACGGCAATTTATTTGAGAAGCTTCTCATGACATATCTTACTCTTGGATGTTTGTCAGACGTTCGCAAGTGGTGGGGCAGCGAATAAAAAACTTTCATTAGTACAGGTCGGGACTTGGACCAGCGACATCTTGCTTAGCAATTAACCGCTAAGCCACTGCACCCAAAAAAAAGTTTTGAGTATTGGTATAAAAGTTGTTTTTTGCATAAACTGTAGCAGTTTCGACCTACTGCAGGTAAATTCTTTACTGGAATACATCAGCATCAGCAGGCAATCATCTGTTTAGGTATATACATATACAATTAAGTATATTAAATATACTACAAATATTTTTTTTATTTTTTATGTATGTATCTCCAAATCCTGTTATTTCTTTATAGTTTTTAAAATTTTTTAGCGCATCATTATTTATTATTATTTTTTTGTTTACTTTCTTCAGTTGTAGATTTATGTTATTTATTTTTAGAATGAGACAAAAAGAAAATGAAAAAGCTTTTCATTTTGACTAAAATTTTCTACATTCCGCAACACATCTATGATACATATATGTACTTTATATCTGACAAGTTTGTATGTATCAAGTTTACGCAAAGATAGCTTATTAATTGCAAATACAAAGTTGTAAGAAATGTGTGTATTTGCACACTGTTAATAGATCTGTTTGTTGTTATTTTTTCATTCAACAATGCCATGCCAATTGATGTGACTGAGTTTGTTTTGATTATCATGTCATGTATATGTATGTAGTTACATGTATGTTTAAATGAGTTCAAAGTATAATGTCCGTATAAGTTGCACTCAGCCATCATTCCATGGGACACACACAACAATGCCGCATAAATAAACAAACAAAACAAATATATTATATAAATAAATTTCTCTATTGTTATTTCTTGATTTATATAATTGTATTATAAATTTGCATCTATAGAAATTTAGTCTAATTTTAAACGTGGATTATCACATTTAAACTCGACGATGGCAATGAAAATGCGACTTGAGTCACGTAGATAAAAGGTATATAAGGTAGTGGATAAATCACCGCCTGGTGGTTTTTTTTTTTGTAGATAAGAAAACCTAAAGAAATCGTGAAAATGCACGTGTTAATGTGGGTGCTTCAAATTTTACATGGTAGCACAAGTGTTTTATAAGACAAATTTTGGAATATTTCTTTGCTTTGGCATTCCTAGATGTGCTTTAAGGAGAGGGCACAAAGAAGAACTTAACCAATAAGGGCTGCACAATTGAAATATTTCTGAGCTACATAAACCCCCTGGAAATAGTTCAATTGCGCAGTCCTGCCGCGGTTAACAGTTAAAATATGTAACATGTATATGAATGAAAAACCTTCCTCAATACCGTCCGACTAAATGCATTCTGGGAGTCATTTATGGTGTGTTTGGCGTGCACCTTTTTTTTCTTCTCTTTTGTGACTGATTAGTTCTTTATCTTACAAAAGGAAGAAGATGAAATTATTGCAAGCAAAGATATTAGATATTAGAAGAAAAAATATTTTCTCACTCTTAGAGTTTATACTGAATGGTTAAACTATTTATTTATTTAATTATAGAAAGTTGTATTGCTCTTATTAATTCTGCTTCAATTCTTAATCAATTTACTTGCAATTTTTACTTTTAACTTCCACACTTCACGCAGATACCAACGCAATATATCTAGAATAATTACAGCGATAGCAATTAATGTTTGATCATTCAACCGTTTCTTTTGTCAATTATACAAATTTAACAGAAATTAACAAAAACTTGCTGTTAATGCTACAAAATGTACAAAATTAACAACATATTTGTTATATTGACAATTTCTCTTTTGTTAGGCTGTAGATTTTTTTTTCTTTTAACAAAATTAAGTTAAAAACAAAAATTTAACAAAAACTTTAACAGGTCAACAAAAAATTTATTAATATTTTTTTAACACTAATCTGATAGTGTTTCAAACGAAAAAATATTTATTAAAAATATTATTTTTCTCCATTAATATGATAAAGCTATAACTAATACGATATCGTCAACCCCTCACCTCAGTCACTACTATTCTGGCTCAAGAAAACATTGTTTTTTTGCTTCAATCTGGCATTTAAAAAAAAGTTTAGCAAAAACTGAAAAACAAAAATTACAAAGAAAAAAGGATAATGAGATAATTCACTAAACCAAAAGTAACGCATTCCGAATACAAACTTTTTATTGCAAAGAGACATTTGCAGAGCATTTATTATAACTCGAAAAGGTGTAATAGTGAAACTGGAACAGTTTGAATGTACTGGTGCAAAAAAATATTCCGAGCAGGTAAAGATCATGTTGTAAACATACAACACCAGACATAAAAGAGTTAAATATGTCCTATTTACTAGGATATTTGAGTTTGGCAAACCGACCAAGCAGTCAATGCATTTAATTGCATTTAATAACGAGCTCTTCCCGTTTCTTTTTTACGTGTGATTTCCATTTTAGTTTCGCATCTAATGTCATTCCCACATATTTTATTTTATTTTGTTGATAGCCCGTTAAAGCTTACTCGTTGCTGATTCAACTGCATTATTCACGGCCAATATAGCGTTACCATCCGCTAACGAGCTTAACACGGAAGAGTCTGTCTGTATAAGAAATATCTCATATATTTACTCTGGAAAAGCTAATTTTAGCTTATATGTTTCAATCCCGTACATACACAGGCATGGATGAGCACACAGATGCATTCGCAATTCACTTTTATATTATTTGCAGAAACAAGGAATATATACAATTCAATACACTTTGAAAGAACAAATTCATAGCGTTATATGAAGTAATTTTCTAAGTCAGTCTGACTGACTGTAATTTAGTTAAAAATTCTTATACAGGGTTTTACCGACTTAATGTTCAATAATTTGGGATATTCCAAGAAAAAATCTTTCTAGAGTAAGGGTCTACTCTAATATTTATCCCAGTAACCGAGGATTTAAGAAAAGGCCTACTTTGGTGCACTCCGACAGATGTTATTGCAAATGACTTCGTTAATAGTGGCATCGAGGACTTTACACTTTATCTTTAAGAAATATACACTACCCAAGAATTATTTGTAATTTTTTTTTTAATAATGTTAATATCTGATTTGAGTTTTATAATATTGAATTTTAAGGCCACTTGCGATTTTGCTATCTGTGTAAATTTTTAACTGGAAGATCAATTTTCTCAAAAAATTGTTTAATTGTTTAATATCATTTTGTTTCTCTATTTTATAAACCTAATTAAAAAAATATTTCACAAATTTGAGAAGAAACCAATAGATTTAATGATAAAGGGTAAAACCCGGAATCAATAGTGAGATGAGATGAGGAAAATTTCGTTCCTCATATATAGTTTCTCTATAACTTTGTTTTTAGCATTATTGAGTATAGTGGCGTGATAAGTAAACGAGTCTTAAGTGCCAGAAGTCAAGTTTTGAGTAAAGAGCATAAATGCCTCCTTACAAAAATAGTGTATGCATGCAATTTTTACATCGAAGGCGAAGACGAAATGCAACCGAATGTATTTAATAGTTCATACAACTTTTTTCTTTTCGCCATCGAATAATGCTACCATTAAGAAATTAAAGTTTTTCTACATACAATCTTTTTTTATATTAGCGCAATTTTAAAGACTCTCAGACTGGCGAACATGATCACGTTGTTCATGTTCATTTATCGCTCTCTGTTAAAGGTAATGAGTCAAGCGTGAAACCCCATCGGATTTGGTTTAAAGACTAATATTACTAATGTGCACTGTCATGGTTCAGAGAAAATTTAAATTCTTCCTAATCAAATATGCACTTTAGATGCTATCATCACGATATGCGAAGCGTTATAAAAGTGTAAGCCTAAGTACATACTTCGGTAGAGTCATTTTCAAATATGCAACCTGCAATTCGAACAAATAATCTCGTTAAGCCAAATAATAGACAGCGAGACTTCCAGGGAACAACGTAGCTTTTTTATGGTCTCCCTGCGAATTTCACAATATTCCCCTATTTTAACTGATTACTGACTGTTAATGAATGACTAGTGCTTAATGTGAATGTGATAGGCAAAACCAACAACGCAGTTTGACGTGACGTTATTTCAATGACCAGCGCCGCATAATCAAACTGATTGTTTATAATTGATCTGTCGTCATCAATAGTAAGACTTCAGCGATTGGACATCACACGACCATCTCATTTATTGATTGATGGACACACGTGTTGTGACTTGATAAGACCATTGTCTTATATTTTTTTTCTGTAAGCACTTATTTGAGGACTGGCGGCTGGCGCTCTCTTTGATGTCACAGGGCACCACCGATTAATATGAAATACCACTCTTGACAGTAACAATGATAGGAAAATATCAATAAATCATCTGTCTTATATCTGGCTTGCATTCACACAGGGATTTGTTCTGTAATTCGGGTTGTAATTCATTATAAATAAGGAATGCATAATTACGGAGTCTTAAAGTAAGCAAATAAGAATGATTAGAATTCGTAAACAGGAATACTGAACACTCACTATTAAGTCATCCCAATCAACGTCATAATGTAGCAATTCGCATTGCATTCTAGAGATGATGCTATTACAATGCAATGCTATTACAATGTTTAAATGAATAGAATCTCATTCAAATTAATGTCTGTGTATTGTGGAATTATTTGTACTTCTTAAAGCAGTTATAACCGGTAATGGAAAGCTGTGGAAAAAACCTGTTATTAATGCATAAACAGAGAGGGTATGTTCGATTGTGGTACGAATCAGACCTACCGTAATAGAGTATGCCTTGGTGGCTGTCAGCTTATTTAAGTTACAGTTTTAATTACTTTTGTGTCGTTGTTATTTTAATCTAATAACTGGCAGTTTGACTGGTTGATAAGCTTCGTGACTAGATTGTAGGAAAATTTTAAATAGTATATTATACCTTATGAGTCATGGCATAACTTCAGTTTTTCTCGCAAGGAAAACATTTTTAGGAAAACCAAAACAACTACGTTAATATGTATTTTATTAAAAACTAGCAGTACCCAGCAAATGTTGTTTCGCCTCAGCCTACATTCTTTAAACTTTTTTTTATTATCGTCATTTAAATGTAATTTCGCGCAAAATTTTTAAGTTAAACATTGTTTTTATTACATATTTTCGTTATTATTAATATCTAGAAAGGCGGCTCCATTTACGTGTAGCAATATGTTAGCGTAATGTCTATTATTCCGTAAGGTGTCACCATTACAGCAGTTAAAGAATTTTTAAAATCGGCTAGGTAGTTCAATCAATATCCTACCTTCCCCATTTTCCCACCTTAAGTAAGCTTTACTAATCCTAGGAGTGTTTCAATAACAACCTTGAATGAATTTTTGGTATCGACAGAGTAGTTCCATGGTAGATCTCCACCACACCTCCACATTTTCTTCAAGTAAGCTGTACTGATTAGAAGCTTACACATTACAATGTTGAGATAGCTCTACGTCCTTTTCATCTCCCTCCAAACTCTTAAAATTTCAATGGCAACATGCAGTGTTGGCTTGTACATCAGGGATAACTTGGATTGGAGTGATAGTAGACCTTACTAACATACCATTTCATTTTCGTAGGATTTTTATTAATTTCACAATTAATTAAAATTTTTTTTTTTTCCATATTGATATTCTGATGTGACTTATACGTAAATATAAGAAAAGATCCTTCAAATTATAGTAAGTGTAGGTAGACTTATGTCGGCCACTTCCAGGTTGTAATATTCGGATGTGACCCATACATTTCCATTCGTCCCCCATATCTTTGGAGAGACGAATAATATTGGGAGGCACTGTATATTACCTTAAGGATCACCCTAATGGTCGGTCTTGCCTGATGGCCGGTATTATTTCGCTCAGTATGGTAGCAATATAGATCTAAGAAAAGTAATGTTGCATAACAATCTAGCTAAAAATTTGTTTCTTTATGTACTTTCTCTTCTTAACTATGCTTTTTTATATATGTCGTTATCATGGCAATGATTTGTTTTACTGCACATGTAGATTGATGGAAAATAATGCCCTATGATCCAGAAAATGGTACAAACATTAATTTTATATAAAAAAAATTTAATTTCACACCCTTTATTTATTAGAGTGCAGTTATGCTCTACACGAAAAATATAATAAATCAATCAATTATAGTTTCATTGACCTTCAATGGCAACTTTTACAACTGGGTTTGGTTTATTCGATCATCGCATATTGCACTACAAATGGTCATTTTGTAATCAATATCTAATATCTAATAATTTGGGTTGGTTAGGTCTGCAACAGCACATTCCGAGCAAGCACTGCGTGTTTTATGTGAATTAAAAACAATAAGCTGATTTATTATCGATCGACTCTAGATTTTTAATTTGTCTTGTTGTTTCATAAATGTTGAAATGTTAAAAAAATTGACGCAGTTAAAGTTCATGCAATAAACTTATTGACAAAAATCGAAAGCAGTACATGCCGAGCATTAATTAAAGGGCTTTTGGCATAAACAATTTGTTGTCGGAGATTTAAGACAATTTATTTGATAAACAAGTCGCATCCTTCAAAAAACTGCGCTCTATCCATGTTCACAGTCTGTGCATCTAAATAAGTAAGTAATTTGTTCTCTTATGTAATTCAAGTGCAACTTTAATAATAATTTCTATGCAGGAGAGAATATAGTAATAGTTTTTACAATGAAAAATAGGGATAAATCGATATAATATTAATTGAATATATTTATAAACATTTGAGTGGGCTGACAGACGAGAACAAGATTCAATCCTCCCATGATGAAGGAAAATTAACTAACATTCAAAGGTTGTTAATGTTAAACTAAAAATGAGACAATAGCTCTGTGATCTTTTTAGGCAGTTTATTCAATAATCGACAAGAATCAAAAGTATACAAACTACAAAAAGGTATAAATAGTAAAACAGACAGGTACTGAAACTAAATGGAATATGTAAGTAAGTTTCATTCACCTTATGAAATTATTCACGTAACAACTTCGTGTTTAATTAAAAAACGGTGATGTCTTTCTCATTGCATTGAATTGTATTGCACTATAATTAAATAACCTCTAGTACGATACGAATACAGTCAAATAAACGTCATCGTATCCGCTAACGTACATAGGCGTTAGTCAGTCGAATAAGCATTTTTATTTTTGTTTTGTTGTGATATTCAAATTCAGATATTCTAATTTTAAATACTATTTTGAAAAGCTACTGCGTACGCCACACCCATTTTAATGTATGAAATGGATGGATATGTATTATAAATTCATATCAAAGAATATGAGACTAAAGTCCGAGGTTGGCCTACACTTCTTTTTTAAAATATCCTATATAATTTATCGCTTACTTATAACGAAATTACTAAATACAGCATAACCAAATCACTGACCAGGAACTGCAAATCAATTTCAAACTTTATTTTTGTATATTAAAAGAAAGATAGATCAAAAGCAATATGTTTATTAGAGGGACCGGAAAAAATAAATTTTTTGCTACATATAGAGCATAAATTGAATCGGTTTTTATCATCCGGTCGGGCTTGTGCTCTAAATTTGTGTAAGCAAAATGCCGTGGCCCGGTGGGTGGGGGTCATCGTAGGTAGCTACTACCAGCGCGAGAATTGTTTGGATTTGATTGCTTTTGCGCGACCGGATGACCTTGACTAAATCGGTTATTATTTTTTCTGATCATTCTCGGTTTAAGTACGAGTCGAATACAGCTTATACATTTAATAAAATATTATAGAAAATATAATCAAAATTTAGAGCACATGCGCGGCCACAAGATATTTACCGATTTAAATTTTTCTCGTTTTAGTCTACACAGTCAGCATCTTTGACGCTTTAAATATAGAAATATTAATTTTTTCGGCCCACTCTAATGTTTATTTCATGCAAGTACCATCTGATGATCGAATTTGATCATGATTTTAAAAATAGGAACAAGTGATCAAGTGAAATTCATGTTTCCTTTGCCAATGGCAATGCATTCACTTTTCTGAGGTTCCGTTGCTTTTTATGGGAATATTTTTTAAACTTCATTATCTCTGCCATACTTGTACGAAATCAATGCTTTAATTGTCAATAGGACGTTGGTCTTTAAATCAGACAAATACTCCTATGTGACGCATGCACCTGCTCATTGCAAATTAATTAACCAAACAAATCCGTTTACCCGTTTGTCTTGAATTTTCCTTGAAAGAAATTTCTGTTTTCTATTTAATATCAATAGGAATAAGAATCGCTTTGATTTATACAGATGACACTATAAGTTTTAAAATACCATTTTATAGATTAAATATTTAAATAAAATATATACGAAACATTTTTTGTAATATCAGGCTTGAAAATTCTTGATATACAAATTTGCTTCGTAGGTATTAGAGTTGTCTCAATCCGGATCGATTCGATCTTTGTGATCGAAAAGGATTGGTGATTGCAATCACACTCTTCCAGATCTATCGATCTAAGTTTATATCCTTAAAAGGAACAATTTCGAAATGTAATGCGATAAACAAAACCAATTACAAATTGTGATTCACAATCCTTTGACCGAAACGCAATGAAGATCGAAACCAGTCAAATGATCAATAAATACTACGAAATGCAATGGAAACAGTGAAACCAATTACAATACAAGCCCATCGAAATAAATACTTACTTTGAATTTGAACGAACGAGATCGAAATGCAAGGACAGAATGAACCAAATCATAATACTATGAGGTCCAGGTCCGATTGCAATTCCAATTAGAACAATTAGAAAACAAGCCAAACAAACCAATTAGATATTTACCACTTTCTCAGTGGGTTTATCAAATCTAGCGAGCATTTCGGGTGATCCAAGTAGAGATACTTTTTTCAATAGCTTTTTTTGACAGATCACGTGTGAGTCGTGTCATGCTGTCATGTTATTTTTGTTTAGTATTGTTTGGCATTTCATAATGGAAAGACTTACGCGTGAACAACGTTTACAAATTTATGAAAATTCATGTTCTGTGAGGAATGTGTTTCGTGCACTTCGCTCAACTTATGGTCAACATAATCGGCCTACTGAGCGTACTATTCGCAACACCATCACCCATTTTGAGACCCAGCATTCATTATTGGATAATATTCGACCGAATAGACCACGTCCAGCACGCTGTGCAGAAAATATAGCGGCCGTAGCTGAGAGTGTACACGAAGACCGTAGAGAGTCGATTCGGCGCCGTTCGCAGCAACTCGGACTGACGTATGGAACGACTTGGCGCATTTTACGTCAAGATCTTAAATTGAAAGCGTACAAAATACAGCAACAACTGAAGCTGCCCGACCTTTCCAAGCGACATCGCTTCGCTCTATGGGCTCTTGAAAAGTTCCAAGAAGATCCGACGTTTTCGAGGCAAATTTTGTTTAGCGATGAGGCCCATTTCTGGCTCAATGGGTATGTAAACAAACAAGATTGCCGCATTTGGGACGAAGAGCAACCTGAAGAGATTGAAGAACTGCCACTTCATCTAGAAAAAACAACGGTTTGGTGTGGTTTGTGGGCCGGTGGAATCATCGGTCCATATTTCTTTAAAAATTATGCCGGTGCGAACGTAACCGTCAATGGCGACCGTTATCGTGCCATGATAACCGACTATTTGATGCCTGAAATTGAAGCTCGTGATCTCGGCGACATTTGGTTTCAGCAAGACGGCGCCACTTCCCACACATCGCATCAATCAATGGACTTATTGAGAGAACATTTCGGTGAGCACATAATTTCACGTTTTGGGCCGGTCGATTGGCCACCAAGAGCGTGTGATATCACACCGTTAGACTTTTTCCTCTAAGGGATATGTAAAGTCAAAAGCTTATGCCGACAAACCCGTTTCGATTCAGGCCTTGGAGGAAAACATCACGCGTGTCATTCGCCAGTTACCAGTCGAAATGCTCGAACGAGTGATCGAAAATTGGACTCAACGGATGGACCATCTGCGATGTAGCAACGGCCAACATTTGATAGACATAATCTTCAAAAAATAAATGCCAAAGAATGTTCTTTCAAATGATAATAAACATTCTCCATTAAATTTGAATTCTCTGTGTTTTTTTCTTTAAAAAAGTAGGGAACCTCGAAATGGATCACCCTTTATTATGCCTGATGTCTGCTGTTGGTATAACAGCCGACAAGAAACAAACTTCAAATTGTATAACAATAAATATATCAAGCACCCGTTACAGTTATGGGCACGTGCAGATGCAAGCATCTATTTCACGTAATCGCGTGACCTTGAAAAAATAACAAAAAACGATATCACTATAAGGTACTACCTACCTAACTGAATTTGCTAAAGTTTTCTACTTTATATTTGACATGCTATATTAAAGCACCGCGTGTGGAAGTAATTTATCTAGATTTCTAGGCATAGTTAACCCTATAATAACTTTCAGTAAAAAATAAAGTTTTTTTTTAAGTATAGGGGAATATCAACTTAAATATGTTTAAAACGAATGTAGGAGATATTATTTTTTTGCGGTGTGACAATAAATGGGAAATCTGGAGATACAATAAAATTCAGAATCTATAAAAGATATTTGTATTAGAAAGTGGAACCACGTTCTGCTACGCTATGTACATTGGAGTAACATGTTATTTCACTGAATTTTAATTGAAAAATAAATACAAAAAAGTGCATATTGCCTGAGTAAAACTCTTGAGAATTTTATATACATAAAGTGGTGTGTAGGTATGTTACAGTGCGTGTTGATAGTTAATTGTGACAATGGGTCCGCTCCAGCAGCTAGTCGCTTAATATTGATACAAATTTCAGGAAAACATACTTTAATGTCATTATATTATTTTCTTTATTAAAAATGTAGGAATTAGAATTAAAATGTACCTAATGTTGCAAAAATTAGTTTATGACGTTTCTTTCACCATGCTTAATTATCTCGCTATAGTCAATAGTAAGGTAAAGGGGGCATAGTCTACATCTCTTGTGAAGGTTGTAACACTCTATCCTCTAACTTTAGCTTTAAAACGTTTTTTTCTAAATCGTGGGCCTGGCAGTGGGCGTATTCAAAAAAATTTTACACTTAACCATTTCGGAGCCCTAGGAAATATGTGGTCCAAATTTCAGCTTCCTAGCTTAATTTTAAAGGCCTAAAAATTGCGTACGGACATTGCTAGATAGTCTTAGGATTTGGTCCTGATCATAAATATATATACTTTTATGGGACTACGACGAATATTAAGGGGTGTTACAAACTATGTGTCAAAATTAATATACCCTTAGGATAGGGTATAATTACAGTTGTGATTGAATGCGAGGTATTATGGGGACTAGGGTGAACAATTTGCAATCACTTATCTACTATCATTTCAACTACGACGTAATAAAGTTATTATTGCATGAACGGAGTTTTTCATTGTTTTAAGACGTCTTTCTTAAGTCAATAATTCTGAGTTTTCTCTGTGCTCAGAACCGTTATTATCGTCTTATATTTCGACGAACAAATGACATAGAATGGAAGAACAGGCGAAATAAGTTGTCCTTCAAGTAAATGGGGACAAGAGTAAAATCATGCTTTGATCGAACCAACAAACATATGTTGTTTGGACAAAACGTCACTATTGATAGCAGCAACTTCGAGGTAGTCAAGGAGTTTATCTACCTCGGTGTAAGTATCAACTCTACGATTGACTTATAAGTGGAAATCCGGCGAAGAATTACCCTCCGAAATGGTTGCTACTTCGGTTTAGTGCAGTAAATGCTCCATAGAACGCTTATTCTGCCAGTTCTGCTCTACAGGGCCGAGCACTGGACGATAATCAGGAGAGAAGATTTAAAACTGAGAACCGAATGGAGGAGAAGGTACAACTGTGAACTCTATGAGCTGTAACAAGATGTGGATATAGTCCAAAAAGCCAAGACACTTTGACTAAATTGGGTCGGCCACATCGAGGGAATGAACAATAGGGCTTCAGCCAAGATAATATTCGAATCCAAGTCCCTAGCTGCGAGACCAACAGAACGACCGAACCTTCGTTTCAAAGACCAAGCCATCGCGGATGCCAGAGTGCTAGGTCAGTAAAATGTCTCAATCAGAGACTCTGCGCCTGTCAAGAGGCCCTTAAGTTTTAAGCAAATATGTTTCAACGAGAAATTAATATGCTTTAGACAATTTTGCACAACTTAAAATTAAATTAGATTCGAATTCAATTTTAGATTGCAATTCTCTCATTGTAAGAATTTCGGAAAGCTTCACGCCATTAGGTTTACCTGCCTTAGAACTCAATAGTGACTATTTCGAAAGCATCGATCTGTCGTACCTAATCATTTTTTTTTTATAAAACTAAACATGATGAATTATTTATGAAGCTAAACTTTCTGAGTCTTGTCTAGGTTTCGACTTTCATTTTAATTTAAAAAAAACTTAGATTGGTTGCTTAATTTACGAATCAGTCCTTAACCTGAGTCACCGTCTAGTCTCATCAAGATAAAGAAATGCGTTGATATCAATTAAAATTAATTAAAATCTTAATCGGCGGTGCACCTTAGATAAATAATTTCTTCCGCATTTTCAATTCTAATACTAACAATAAGAAGTTATATCCAGATGCCATCGGTATAAACAGCGTGTGGCAGGTAGACAGACACAGTATCGTGCCTTGCACGCGACTTAATTTTAAAAAGTCTTTATTAAACTTTGAACGAACTACTAAGTCCAATGGTGATGTTGATGACCAATCAATTCGATTTATCGATGAATGAATTTAAATATTCCCACTACGTATTTCGTTGGTAATCGAATATTGGAAGTACCACGGATAACTCGATTGATTAGATAGATGATTCTATACGTACGAACCTATATAGTGGAAATTTCCGGTTGTAACCCAATCCAAGTCTACATGATTTTTATCAATCATAACACGCATTTTAACTGATAAATGAAGCGCGGTGGTGTGATATACAGCGCAGAGTTTTCCCGCAGTTTTTTTTTTTTTTTTTTGCGCACCAGGAAATATTAAATGTTATTGTTTATGATATGTGATGACAAGCGTTGTTAATAACACTTGAACAATGAAAATAAACAGCAGATAACATGACAGATAAGCCACAAGGTGGGTGTGTGAATATAGATATTTTGGTTTGATGCAATATAGCTTTGTTGATGTGTCACCAAACTATGAATGCACATCATTTCCAAAATGAAATAATCTCGTCATTGTGGTGGTCGTTTATATACCCTATCCTAAAAGTATAGTTTGTGTCAAATATTCGTCGTAGTCCCATAAAAGTAAATATATTTATGATCAGGACCAAATCCTAAGACTATCTAGCAATGTCCGTCTAGCAATGTCCGTACGCAATTTTTAGGGCTTTAAAGTTAAGCTAGGAAGCTGTAATTTGGACCACATATTCCCTAGGGCTCCGAAATGGTTGAAGGTAAAAAATGTTTGAATACGCCCACTACCACGTCCCCAATTTAGAAAAACCGTTTTAAAGCTAAAGAGAGAGATAGAGTGTTACAACCTACACAAGATATGTAGGCACTACCCTCCTTTATAAGTTTGTCATATTTTTTGTCACGCCTACTTTTTGTGGGCGTTTTTTACTAAAATTCTGTTTTCTTCAAAAAATTTAATGTTTAATAAGATATTTACTCAATATTTTTTCCAACATATGCCCATACAAAGTTTATGGCCACGCCCACTTTTTGGGGGCATTTTTTTAAAAAAACATTTTTTTTAATACTAGAATACAGGCCTTTAGGCCTTTAAATTCGAGCTAGAAAGCTGAAATTTGAACCACATACTCCCTAGGGCTCCGAAATGGTTAAGTGTAAAATTTTTTTGAATACGCCCACTGCCACGCCCACAATTTAGAAACAACCGAATTAAAGCTGCAGATGGACAGATAGAGGGTTATGACCTTCACAAAATTGTCATATAAAGTTTTTTGCCACGCCTACTTTTAGTGGGCGTTTTTCAATGCTGTTTTCTTCGATAATTTTCATAGAAACCGAAAAAAATGTTTAACGAGATATTTAGCCAATATTTTTTCCAATATATCGCCCATACAGAGTTTTTGGCCGCGCCCACTTTTTGGGGGCGTTTTTT
Source organism: Ferdinandea cuprea (assembly GCA_963576555.1). NCBI lineage: Eukaryota > Metazoa > Arthropoda > Insecta > Diptera > Syrphidae > Ferdinandea > Ferdinandea cuprea. The sequence continues at coordinate 80,083,068 of OY754958.1, read as the reverse complement.
CAAAAAATGTTTTTTTTTTTTCTAAATTTTATAGAATGAAATAATATGCTATCCATCATCTTCTTAAGGTTTTTTTTGGGGCATATAGGGATAGGGATAGGGTATCATACTGTTCGCTCCAAGCGGACTGTAGCCTTTCCTTATGTTTTAAAGTAATATCGATTCCTTACAAATAGGTTAGGTAAGTTTAGATTGTAGTATATTTTTTTGTGAGAGATAAATTTTTCAAATTGGTGTCAATAGCATCCAGTTTTAACAGAAGTTTGCATGCAGCGATCGAAATTTATAGGAAAACCCTTATCGGGCAAAACTGATTTCCATTACTGACAAATTCTCGTTGAAATTTATTTATATTACCCAAAGTAATGAATGCAGGAAAGCGTGGGTACACATCGACAAAACGATCCAGATATAAACTGGAATTCAGTGGTCAGTTTAACTGCAACACTTAATAAAACCACGTACAACGAAAGATTACTTCAACCTTTATACATACATCGTGCAACCTCAGCTGTTATGCGGATCTGGTAATGTGATCCGCATGTGAGGATAACTGAAAAACCAGAAATTTCTAGCAAACTAACATCTCCCCGCTTCACTCAGTTACTTAAATCATTAGACACCAGTGGGGAGACTGGTTGTCGCGCGATACTTTGATGGGGGGTCAATTCGTGTCAGGAAGTCGTTGCTTATTAAATTACTCTGAAGGACGACAAGCTACCAACATGTATGTCCTGAAAAGAGTACGTTAACTTAAAGAAAAATCAATACTAGGCACATTGTTGGGGTAGGATTTGGGAGTTAGTTTTCTTTGTTATACTTTGTGCTCGCAAATGCGGTTTCTTTGTCCGTCCTTCGAACCGAAATAGGAGCTGAACAATGACGATGATAAACGATGAATATTGTTTGGCGAAGATCAAATTAATACCCCAAACTATATGATAAAGGGAGAGTAAATTGTTTTCTTTTCGTAAACCAAAATTATTTTATAAATACACTTCATTGTGTTAAAGTAATAGTTTTGTTAAAAAGCCATAAAACTTTATTGTAAGTCACTTTTGCCATTTTGGACTGTCATATAAGACGACTGTTGCTGCTTTCCATGCGCATGATAGGTGGCAAATGACTTCTTGTGCTATTATTGACAACACGTTAACGAAGAATATGTAATATAAGTTAGGAATTGCCGGTTTGTTCAATGCATAAAGGCTTCAATAATGATGCAATTCCACCGAAATTGGGTCAAAAAAGACTAAAATGGAAACATCTGAAAAGTTTCTCTGTTTTCAATTCTAACATTCGTATCATGTACATATGTATATGATGGTATAGGGTTTAAAACGTTTAGGGTAAGGGCATACACTTTTTTCATTTCGTCCGTTTTATTCATCTATCGTTGTGAGACGAATTCGCATAGGAAAGGTGTTTGAATATTTTTGATTTGTTCGAAGTTTTCAATAAATGTGTGTAAATAAAATAAAATTTAATAAATATGCATTTCAATGGGCTGGCTTATTACTTGTTAGGCTTGTTCAGATTGGATTGATCGTTTACCATGCCCAAATAAATATTAAATTAATGCGAAAAACACAGACTTCAAACATTGTTAATATAAGCTTAAAAGTTGTACACGAGATCACCTACAATCTTTCTTATTTTTGCAAAATCTAGAAGTAACCCTGCTCAAGTTCTGTTCCTCAAGTAATAGATACTCATGAAGTAACGATTATAAAAAAATCTCACTTGCTTCGAAGTTATAATTTTTAATTTTACTTCTCAACTATAATAACTATCATTAGAAACCTTCTCGGTATCGCCTCAAAACTAATAGTAACATTTGATCACATACCAAATTTATTTAAATCTATTTGGAAAAATTATATTTTCTCGAAAACAGCTTTAACGATTTCAACGTAATAATTGTCCAAAATCTTTGGAAATTGACGGTATATGATTTAAAAAAGATATAAATTGCAGGTACTGTTATTTAAAACGTTACCCTAAAAACTTTATATACGAGGTTTGAAGCAAATCCTTCGAAATTTTTTTGCAATATGTCTCCCGGACTACAACAGTTGTAACATTATCGCTCAAACGATTGCAATAGCTTTCTCTTTTTAGTGCACTAATGTATACGAGAAAGTAAGATACATTTTAGCGCAAAAATGTATTGAAAAGAAAATTCAGCTTTTCATTAAAAATAATATCTGTGAACATTTTTTTTTTCACAATTTATGGATAATTTGTCACAGATAACAGTTTTAATGATATATTATTTTCTTAAATACTTAATAATATATAGTAATAATAATATTTAAGACTAATAATGACTTGTTGGCATAGTTTTAACGATCTTTTATACTTTTTTTAATTATAATTATTATTAGGTAGGTAAATTGTGTTTCCAACTGACGAATTTGTTTGTGTAGCTATGTATATCAGCTATTATGTTAAAGAATTTTTAACTACTACCAAACTACTACTACTTTTATATAACAAGATATAACTTGAATTGGGATGAAAATACACTTCATTAAAAAAAAATTTTTCGTTGCAACTTCGTTATTTTTGGATAAACAAACTGCCGTTGACTACTTTTTGGGACATTAAATACTAAAAATAATTTTAGTGATGCTAACGTGTCATCCGACACTTTATGTATTGTTATTGGGAAAGAATTAAGGAATGTGTTCAAGCTAAAGGGATTCCAATACAGAGAAACTGTACAATCGAAAAGAAAGATTGTTGAACTAGCGTATACTCCCTACCCTACCAATCCTTTACTTAACATATACGTGGTATTAAGCAGAATTTTTTCGAGTATCAACAACTTGAAAAGTAATACCTAACCAATTTTTTACAAATAATTTTGCATGGAAATGATTAGGTCTACATAATATCGTACTGCCGAATGTCACTTTTAAGTCACTACTAGAAAACTGACGCTTTAGATATAGGTACTTAAGGTATTGACGTCAACGAATATACTTAAGTGCACCTATTGTTTCCTGATGTTATGCACATAGGTACCAACAATTTTCAAAATACCAATCGGAATGCGATGCATGATTCTTTTGGCTAATTTAATCTTCACCCTAAAAAAACATTTATGTTCAAACAGTCTCTATTTTTATTTTTATCTCCGATATGCAGAGATGTACATTGTCGAGTAGATGTATCACGCATAAACAACCATCTCTGTAATTGAAAATGCATGCTACGTCTGTTCACAGTCCACTTTATCATGAATTTCTCGTCGCAAAAGCTGCCAACATTTTCGCGTACTCTATAAATTTTGGCAAGCGATAAACTGAAAATGTCTCTGAACTTGTGGCGTGTTACATTTTCGAGACAGTATCATGAAAACAACTAGCGCGGCGTCGAGATATTTTATTTACTAAAGCCTTACTACTGGTTGCTGCATGTCTGCATCTGTTGAATAAGTCGTATTCAAAGCACCATACCAATTCAATCAAAAATAATTTTTTGTTAGTAAATAAATATCATCCCTTGACCACCGCCCCAGTTCATAATAAAGTAAAATCGTTGAGCTCTCTTCTGCAAGCGAGTTGTGCACATTCGCCCAGCATCTTCAACTTAAGAATTGCTTATGCCAGGTTTCCTGTTTATTGCGCTTTCTAGTCCGCAGTTTCATATTTGAGTTTAACTTATATTATAAGCGGTTTGGATTTCCATATCCAGACACACCCCATTTTGGTTCGTGGTTTAATATTTTTTCCCCTTTTTGTTATGTCCTTGGATCGTTGTCAAGGACGTTTTGACTGCCGCTTTCCTGAACGAATCATGGAATTTTCCATTACCCTCTGCGATGAAGGTATTGCGTCAGAATAGCGAGCAAGCAAACAAAAGAAAGGACGATGTATAGCCTTTTTTCTATGTTTGTATTTTTTTACTGCTTGACGTTCATTTTGGTGCGTTTATCGTTTTTTATTACCCGTCACCGCATTTCGTAAGTCTACATAGTACATGGACTGCAAAACTTGTAGGATTAAGTAGCCAAGTTATGGTTGGTTAGGTTGTAGTTGTATAGTAATTATGTTAATAAATTCATAAAACGACTAGCAATAACGTAGGTGTTGATTATGATTTAAAATAAATTGGAGGGATAAAGCGCTTTGAGCACAACCACAACCCTTATAGTTTTTCAATTTATCATACTTAAATATATAGCTAAATTCTGTATTTAATTATGTTAATTTCTGACTGCCTTACTGTTCATCCAACACGTGATTAAATATGCGGTCTTTTAGTGTAAGAGGATCATTTTTCTGCCAATCAGGTCAATCAAAGCTGTTTGCGAAATAATTTCAACCGCTATTCAACGTTTCGGATTTCAATCTACAGTACGCATAGAGCGAATAACCATGTTTGTAAATAAGAATATACCCATATGTTACGGTATACAAGTTCTTAATTGCTTCCATTATAATTAATAATTGTTACATTTGCGTTATTAAATTAGCTCTACAAATTGCATTCGGCGGGCTAAGTCAAATATGAAGATCTTAAGTTGAAATGGGAAATTTTGAACCTTATGTATACGTATGTAGATCCATAATTTGGTTGGGGTGAAAGTAGATCCATCATACCGTTTTTATTTCATTGGAAAAACAGACTTTACGTCTTGTTAGACTTTATTTTTTTGTTGGTAAATCTTAACATATATATCATAGATATTACGTACTGGTAAACATCTTGTTTCTATGGTGGTAGCCACACCTGTATATGTATATTTTATTTTTATCTTAAAAATGAACATGAAAAAGCAAATTATGAACAAAAATATATTTTTTAAATAACAGAGGGCTGAGAAATATTGGCTTGTTGTTTTAATTGCTGGACAAAAGATAGGGTTCAGATTGTATTTGAGGGTATATGTTAGGTGTGAGTGTGTGACACACATACATAATCTTATTTGGGGATGGTTTGCCTAAGCCTAAAATAATATAATTAGGGGACTTCAGATGATTGAGGATCGGTAAAACAAACCTTTTAGTGTGTGAATGTTGGTTTAATGGAAAATATTTCTTGAAGAAAGCTATAGACGAACATAAGGAAAGGCTACAGTCAGCTTGGGGCGAACAGTACGATCCTACCCTATCCATATCCCTATATGCCCCAAGGAAAAACGCATTAAGAAGGTGATGGATATCATTTCATTCTATGAAATTTATAAAAAAAAAATATTTTTTGAAAAAACGCCCCCAAAAAGTGGGCGTGGCCAAAAACTTTGTATGGGCGATATATTGGAAAAAATATTTGATAAATATCTTGTTAAACATTTTTTTTCAGTTTCTATGAAAATTTTCGCTGAAAACAGCATTAGGCGTGGCAAAAAATCTTATATGACAGACTTATAAAGGAGGGCAGTGCCTACATATCTTGTAAAGGTTCCAATACTCTATCTCTCTAACTTTAGCCTTAAAACGGTTTTTTCTTTAAGAACTTTTAACACTTTACCATTTCGGGACCCTAAGGAGTATATGCTCTAAATTTCAGCTTCCTAGCATAAACTTAAAGGCCACAAAAGTTGATACGGACGGACGGACGGACGGACATTGCTAAATAGTCTTAGGATTTGGTCCTGATCATAAATAAATATATATACTTTTAGGGGTCTACGATGAATATTAAGGGGTGTTACAAACTATGCGTCAAAATTAATATACCCTTAGGATAGGGTATAAGGAATGACATTTTATTTAAGAATGAAAGCAAAACAAATTTTTATCGGCTATTTTCTAATCACTCGAGCGAAGCGGGTGCTACTTGTGTATCAGCATTCTGCGGTTCGACTCTTCAGAATAATATACAGGATTACTATTGATTGCGGCCGTTGGTGGTCGATTTTTTTTGCGGGTGATGTAGCTTTTATTTCTGTCTGTTCAGGCCTTGCGAGTGCTCATGAGAAAGCGCAGGCGGATTTGGACGTAATCGACGACTAGAGTACTAAAAAGATCCTCTCGATGAAATGTAAATCTGTTAAAACAACGTTGTTCTCTTCACGAGAAGAATGAAATCGAAGCTAAATATTTTGGAGTTATCCTCGAAATGCAAGTTCCATTGAACCAAGTATGTCGAAGCAGATACGTCTACTTTTTGACAGTTGAGGGATGCCTTTGGCGAAACATGGGGTTTGCCGCTCAAAAGGAGCTATAAAAAATAAGTAAGTAAGAGTTATATCATATGAATCCGTTATTTGGTGGAATAATCGTTCAATCAAATACGTTGTTGAGTATTTCATTAAATTCTTAAAAATGGTATAATTGGTTTACATCGGTGTCCTCCCTAGCACAAATTACTTGAGTAAGACGAAGTGTCTGTTTGAAAGTACAATGGAACATTTCCTGCGTCTGAGTGTTTCATCAAGTGTACATAGCTACCGATAAAAATAAGTAACGGTTAAACTGTGATCAGAATCCAGACGCCACAATTTAAGTTTCTTTAAAAGCATAAGTGATACAACGAAAACGCATGGATTTTTTTGTCTATATTCCCAGATGTAAATAAAAATAAAACTACAAAAATATCACATCGTTTCTAATATATAACCATTATTTAAGTTAAATCAAACATTAAAATCGTATAAATGAATTAATTAATTTTTAAAGACAAGATTTTTTGCAATTGTTTATTGCATTTTGTTTTATTACACTTTAAAGATAACTTGCCGCGATTACTTGTCATAATCTATTCTTCAAGAGTTTCCTACTGACGTCTTTGTTGAGTTGAGTACATTTTGACGTACTGTGTTTTTCTCGAGATATATTCGCTATTATTTGGTTTTATCAAGAAAAATGAACAATTTATATATTTCAAGTCTATTCTTTATGCAATGTTTGGGGATGCTTCAACCTTTGCGTGAATTACTTAGACTTCTAAAAATAGTGCAAAAGAGTGACGCATATCCTGTACCCTTTCAAGTCGAGTATACTTGAATTGGCTACATATAGATGTTGACATATTATTGCAATGCCATTTGTATGAGTATTTAATTTATAAATGTAATTGTCATGATAAGTACTTGTCTTGATTTCTCATCACGAATTTATAATATACATATATCTACTATCATGTAAAAGAGTTGATTGTTGCTTCAACCAGGCCATACAAGCTTGGAATACATTTTAAGACACTAAAACAATACAAATTCACTGCAAATATTGGTTTCATTGTGATTTTCAGTTTGCTTTTATTAATAAAATTGTTTGCTAAGCACATGCTAATGCTCCCGGTATTTTGTGCTTTAGCAGTAGTGACTTAAGAGAGACATTAGCTTTGTATTGTATGAAATTGACCATCAATCTTAAGTAGACTGCCACAACAACAGTCAAATTTGTAAATACCAGCACGTTCGCAAGAAGGGTGCAGCCATTACCAAACTTGTATTGGTACCTTCACTTGGAAAACATCGGTGCAGTACCATGAAACACATTTATTGGGTAATACAACATCCCACCATATTTTAAGAATGTACTCTTAAAAACAAATCTATTTTAAAGCGGTTTTCTAGACGCTCCAATTTGCCGATGTGTTTTTATACCCTATCCTAAGGGTATATTAATTTTGACACATAGTTTGTAACACCCCTTAATATTCGTCGTAGACTTATAAAAGTATATATATTTATGATCAGGACCAAATCCTAAGACTATTTAGCAATGTCCGTCCGTCCGTCCGTACGCAATTTTTAGGCCTTTAAATTCAAGCTAGAAGGCTGAAATTTGGACCACATACTCCCTAGGGCTCCGAAATGGTTAAGTGTAAAATTTTTTGGAATACGCCCACTGCCACGCCCACAATTTAGAAAAAACCGATTTAAAGCTACAGATGGACAGATAGAGGGTTATAACCTTCACAAGATATGTAGGCACTGCCCTCCTTTATAAGTTTGTCATATAAAGTTTTTTGCCACGCCTACTTTTTGTGGGCGTTTTTCACTAAAATGCTGTTGTCTTCGATAATTTTCATAGAAACCGAAAAAAAATGTTTAACAAGATATTTAGCCAATATTTTTTCCAATATATCGCCCATACAAAGTTTTTGGCCACGCCCACTTTTTGGGGGCGTTTTTTCAAAAAATGTTTTTTTTTTCTAAATTTTATAGAATGAAATAAAATGCTATCCATCATCTTCTTAAGGTTTTTTGGGGCATATAGGGATAGGGATAGGGTATCATACTGTTCGCTCCAAGCGGACTGTAGCCTTTCCTTATGTTTTTTTACTATAATTATTTAGTGCGCTTATGAAGGAAGTGAAAGGAAGATACAAATGCACGATGGTTTGAAATGTCTGTAAATTATAATGTGAAGGAAAATTTATAGATAGTGGTAGAGCATTAAACATTCGTATTTTATGGGTGAACTGATGTGCATTCCATGGATCATATCAGCATTGCGGTCGACAATAAATCTTATATCAAGTTTCTAAATCATTTCAAGTACCTCTAAATATGTAAATATTGGTGCCCCGGGTCAAATATGAGCGATATGATCAAGTTTGAGGTAAAATATTTCCACTTGAGGTAATCTTGGTATTTAGCAGCGTTTTTAGCGGTGTCGAACATTTGGCCATTTCAATGAAGTTTGTCATTAATACCTATTCCGAGGATATAAAGCCTTTCGGCTGCAGCGACGCAAGTGCCATTTATGGATAATGGCAGAGTATTGCAGTTTTGCTTCAATGCCAAAAAATAGCATTCCGTTTTGGAAGCACATTTTACTCTACTGGTTTTACCCCACTTAGCTATGCTGTCAAGGTAAGAATTTAATGAGATTAATATACTTTGCCTTTCAAATGACCGACATGATATCATTAACACATATGAGAAAGAGAAAAATGTTCTACAATCTGGAATCTTTGAACTAGGGAGGGGAAAAATGAGCATCAGGCAGATAAGCTTTATCCGAAGAGCTGACAGTTGGAACGTCATGGCCGAATTTAATTTATTCTTGTTTTTAATACCGGTGGGACTTGGTAGAATTTTTTGCCTCCACTTTTGGTCGTTGGATTTGACACGATTAATATGGGCATTGCAGTAATTTCTGGTTAGTTTAATTTTTTTGGTTTTCCTCAGTTGCGTCGGCCTTATAAGATGGAAAGCTCAGCTTTTGACTCGTCTGAAGCTCGAATTAATTGAATGAGAAGGGAGGAACGTTTTTGTATATCTTAAAATATGCTAAAACCAAAATTTAAAAACCAACTGCCTTCGATTTTTAACTTTAAAACTTAACATTTTATTTTAACATTCCACCTTCTTTAATTCATTTTTAACAGCTTTTCATCTAGACAACTGGATGGTAACCATTCTCATCGGCAGTATACTTTAATTCCACAAGTTGACCTTCGGGAGAGGTCCATGACACCGATCCTTTCACAACAATTGCAGCGTTATCATCAATTTGCTTCAACTCACCAGCTTCTTGACGTTGTATTCCGTTACTTGTCTCAAAACTATAAGTTAATTTTATTAACATGTTACGATCCATAAATCTCTGTCAAATACTTACTCGAATTGGTAGTTATCAACTCCGTTATTAGCACGATTATCACGAAGAGCAGTTGCAGCCACGTCACCGTCAGCTGGAGCGGCAATGCATACCGCAATTAAAGCAAAGAAAGCAATTATAAATTTCATCTTGAAGCTATTTAAAGTCGTATTATGATCCTTACTCGAGGAATAAAAAATGCTGAACTGATTGCTTGATCCAAAAGAGCTTGGCATATATATACGAAAGTGCTTTGCGACGACATGCGAGTCCGAAAGTATTGGATAAATGTTAGAGGTTATTGTGTTCCTGATTGATCACAGGAATTCCAAGTTTTTTTTTCACCATTTCCACAATATTTAAAATTTATTGCCAAGGCTAACCAGTCACCCGCGCCTCTGATTGTTTGGACAGAAAAAAATTCTATGACATATTTTAGTATTAGTTTATGGAGTCAGTCAAGCAAGGCTGTCTTCTTATTTTATTGTGTAATAAATGTTGGCCATAAAAGTTTTGCTTCTTTTTTCTGTGAATTTTGTTGTTAAATACTTAACATGTTTTAGAGGTAAAATATATGCATGCCTTGGTAGTAACTATCAACAATTTTAACTATCAGAATGGGTATGGCATAGATAGATCTTCGTAAAATAACATTTAGCTAATTTTTTTTTACAAAAATGTAATAAAAATAATGACAATCATTTGAATGTGAGCTGATAGAGTGGTGATTTTATTTGATTTAATGATTTTTCATTACTGTTAATCGCACTGAAGGGGTAGAAAGGGATAATACCGTCCACTTTAGTCAAAGATAAAAAAACATATTCGCACACACAATAGTTGGAGAAGCTAGGTCCTTTAGGTCTTGAATGGGCCGTTTGAGCCTAACACATATATAAATTCTAACATATTTTCATTGAAATTGCATATCGCCTTATTTTAATTATTTATGATATAAAATTTTTAGGGATACTGAGTCATAACCGCGTATAAAAATTGAAGCAATTTTTGTATTTAAGGCCCCTGCAAAAAAATACTAAGTGCAAGTATGTTTTGGCTCATATTGTATTGTATTTTTCATGCAAGTTTGTAATTTTGCAAATGCAATAAAAAATTCTTATCTGTGAGTTAAGTGTTAAGGATCATTCACATGAGAGCGGACTGCGAATAGGCGAATCGCGAACAAATCAATTTTAATGTATTTATGAATAGAAAATTTCTATTGCTTCTACCATGAAAGCTTGATATTTAATTGATCTAACATATTATCTAAAAAAAACTGTGTCTAAATTGATTTAAATAGCAATATTTACAATTACAAAAAAATTCCCGCGAATTGAAAAATTCTTGCCGCGAACTGTCACTCTTTATTCACAATCCACATAATACAGACGCGATCCACAAATCCGCAAATGAAAAATTCGTTCGAACATAACCTTAAAATTGACAAATCTTGCTGCTAACACATACAAATCAGATTCGCGGGTACCTGCGACAAAAAAAGTTGTCATGTGAAATAAATGTCAGAATTTACGAATATTCGCTTGTTCGTAGCTAGCGGTTCACTCTCATGTGAATCATCCTTTAAAGGCACCACATATATATAGATGTAGGAGTTTACAAGAAATATTTACATTATATTGCTTGAATTGTATCTTTAAAATTTACAATGTTCTGTGCTTACAACTGTAATGGTTTTAAAGTTATAACACTATACTTTGTAACACCTAACAACTAACTAACCGATACAACTAACTAACTAACAAAATAATGAAATATCAAAATTTAAAAATGTAGGAGCATTTTTAACAGTATAATTACTTTTTCGCTGGGAGGAAATTAGGTAACTATATGCAATGGTCAACAGAGATACAAATAACGGCAGTAACTATAGCTCCAAGTGCAATCTAAAAATTATTATAGCAATATTGCCCAAAAGGTGTCTGGTATGTATATTTTAAAAAAAAATTGATGTTTGTTGGTTAATATCATCAAGATAAAACAATTTAACAACAAACAAAATAAGGAACAAATTCCTTAATCGAGCCTCCACTTTTCTAATTCGATCCCTGTCGATTAATTAAGCGAGCCCGCGCTATATCCAAGCCTGTAATTGGATATATGTAAACATTTTAATTGAAAACAGAGGCGCTCGTAATTGGGTACAGCTGTACCTGTTTTTCAGACACCACAATACAACACAATTATTAAAATTCCTTAAAATTATCATTACCACCATTCCTTCTATATCAACACTAGTTTCATTATATTTAATAAAAAGGCTTCACTTTAAAATTATCTTTCACTGCAACACTTTACTGAACAATATTGACTTGAAACAGTGTCACAATGGAAATGAGCGAAATAAAATATGCGTTTTTGATAAGATTTTGTTTATCAAATTAATATGAAAACTTTAATTTCATATTTGAATACGGAAATATAAGTTTTTAATGTAAACCAAAGTTTGATATGATTTATAAATAAAGCATTAAAAAAATTACTGTTGAATTTATATAAATTTATATCCACTTGAACAAAAAAAAGTAGAAGTTATATTTCTATTATCATATAAAAAGCGTTTCGTATCATTTGAGGAAACTAATATGATATTCAATTTGATATTGATAAACAATTAAAATGTGAAATTTTTTTCAGTGCACTTCCCCAAATTTTAATGCAATGAATATAAATCCTATCATTTAATTTAAGAACAATTGCATAATGTCAAAAGGGCTGTGTAAATTTAAAATGATTGTAGTTATTTTCTTGTAATATAGCGATAACCCGGCGCTCTGCAAACGGTCGAACAGTCAGCCAAATCGCCCATATGCTAATCGATGCGAGATACACATCCAACATAATGAACGTGCAGACTTACCGAGGGGCAAACGTCGACTCTGACCACTTTCTTGTAGCGGCTAGATTCAGAGCTGGACTGTCCCACAAAAAATAAAAAGCCGCGAACTGCCCAGAAGAAGAAACCCGACATTGGACGCCTTAGCACGTCTGGATCTAAGGTTGCCAGAGCCTACAAAGAGCGCCTGAGTAAGAAACTCTCCACTGTGCATTCACCTACTACGGACGCCAACAAGCTGTGGTCCCAGTATCGCGACATCATCAAAAAGTAAGCCGAAACCACAGTAAGATACCAGCCAAGCCAGAATAAAATCCGATGCTATGATGATGAATTCGTATACCGGAAAAAGGGGACAGAGGATGCGCACATTAGAAGGGAAGACTATCGAACCAGGAGAAGAGAGGAGAAAAAGATTCTACGTACGAAGAAAAGAGAGTACACAGTCTTCCACCCAGCTCAAAGAGGTCGAAGAGTCTTGCTATCGAAACAACATCTGCAGGTTTTATAAGAAAGCAGCGATGGAAACCTAGTCACCGACGAGCAGGGAATAGTAGATATATTTAAACAGCGTTCCCAGTAGCTTCTAAACGGCAATATGTAGAGAGTGATGGGGCAAGAAGATAACCCACGTCCAGTCAAAGAAAAACCAGTCCCGCCGCCCAGTATCGAAGAGGTTGGCTTATTTTCAAGCTTAAGAACAACAAGGCCGACGGTTCTGATGGCCTACCTGCAGAGCTTTTCAAATATGGAGGTGATATTTTGGTAGGGCGCATGAAAAACATGCCCGATGACTGGTCCATCAGCTCCATATGCCCCATCTACAAGAAAGCCGAGCCTATGTCTTGCAAGCATATCCTAGTTAGATGTCGCATATAAGGTACTGTTTAAACGCCTAAAACCTTTCGGCACCCAACAGTTTGGGTCCTGCCCAGCAGATGGACCGTAGATCAAATTTTTACAATCAGGCAAATTCTGGACGACCAACGAACTTAAAGTCGAGACCCACCATCGACTTCAAAGCCGCATATGACAACATTCATCGTCAATATCTCTTTATGGCGATGGTCGAATTTGGGATCCCGTCACAACTGATCCAGCTGCTGCGATATGAGGACGATATGATAGACATCATCGGACGCTCCCAGCGGGCCGTGGTGGAGGCATTCACGGCTATTGAAGAACAGGCGAAATTAGTTGGCTTTGAAGTGAATGAGGACAAAAGAAAATATATGATTTCAAAAAAACAATTATCTGTCCACCGACAAGGACAAAACGTCAATTCTAGCAGAAACTTCGAGGTAGTTAAGGAGTTCATCTTCCTCAATGTAAACATCAACTCCACGAATGACGTCTGGGATCCGGTGAAGAATTACCATAGGAAACCGCTTTGGTTTGGCGAAACAAATGGTTTCAAAACTCCTAACTCGAAGGACAAAGCGCATGTTCTACAGAAACCTTACTCTGCTATACGGAATGCAAAAGTGTGCGAGAACGGCGAATGGAGGAGAAGATCTGACCGCGAACTCTATGAGCTTTATCAAGAAGAAGACCCAGCCCTAGGTTTGAGACGACAAGGAAGACCGAACCTCTGCTTTAAGACCAAGCCAACGCCGATGCCAGCGTGCTTGGTCTGGACAACTGGAAGCAGCATGCCAGGGATGGAAGGCAGCCGTGTCTCAAGCAGGGACCCTTCACGGGTGGGGAGCCGGATAAGTTAAGTTAGTAAGTTAATGTATTAAGAAATTGTGCATGGTCGTTTGGTCACAACAATGATCAATTGGCAGTAAAGAAAGACTGGGAAGCATAAAACTACATTTCATACCTTTTAACAGAAGCAATGTTTTGGCTTAAATTTAGAGTCAATACTCACTATTACTATTATTTTTAAAAAATTCGAGCGAATTCATTTCACATCATGACAAAGCAAAATAAGTAAACAAACTTTAAGCTTACACCCGTGACTGTTTTAATAAATTAACGGTGACATACCAAATCTACGAGAGAAAAGAAATAAAACAAGCCACATTTGTTTTGTTCATCAGCCATGCAAACCTACTGTTAGCAAACAGCGTAATCCAATCGATTAGCCTCGAATTCAAGTTCGCCATTGTGTCTCTGTAATTTAACACTAAAAAAGTATCTATAACTCAGCAAGGCGTAATTTAATTATTTCACTAATGCAAACGTTGCATTGAAACGTTAATTTTTGTTTCCTCGCTCACCTGCAAGTAGGTCTACCTTTAGGTTCCGCGTATTGAGCTCAGATTACACTACCCATATAATACATTTAGTAAATATTTACAAGGCTAAGGTAAACAAATTGTGAAATAATTGCCAAAAACGGACTTGTTATCACACTGTTTACACTAATGGGTTGGCCCTTACCCCAAGTCAAGGCTTTTTCGGTATTTATAGGAATTAATTTAATGTCGCGCATACGACACTGGACCCCATGATCTCAGTGTTTACGATGAACCCACACCACTACGATACGAGCTGAGCACTCATCCATCAATTTGATTACGTAATCAAAGCAGTAGGTACTCACACTGTCGGAGTGGAAGAATAAAAAAGTGCATCGTCATTTAGCGGGGCGAGCAAGAGTTGCATAGGTACAATCATTCTAGCTATTTTTAAAAGTACATGGATCATCGCCACCGAGTTTTCCCCTTGGCTTCACTTTGAGTGGGACTGCTGCTGCATTTTTTCTTTCGGATTTCTCGTGAATGCTACCAGATGAGAATGTGCAAAAGGGTGTGGGGGGCATTATTTTATTGGCAAATCGAAGGAAAGTGAATGAGACAAATGCCGACAGAGACTGGGTAAACCATGATTTAATTGGGTGATGGAAATTTTTCACTTCTAAGATTTTCGAGATGACGCGGGCGTAGTTCGTGAGTAGTTTCGTTTATTTAATTACTTCGCAATTGTAGATAGGATTGAATTCGAGAAGGGCCCTATTCCGTTGATGCCAATTGAAGAGTGCTGCATTAATTTGTGATTTGAATTGCTACATCAACAATATCAGATGATTTTACAGAAATATTGAAACGTAAAGAAAATCTTTAAGTTTAAGAGATGTATTGGTACCTAAGTCTATGAAGGTGGTCTTAGCATGTGAATTTCAATGTCCGATACCAATTTGATGTAGAGTTTAAATGCGTCGCCCCTTACGCACTCATACAAAAGAAAATTCGGCAGGACGGGACCACGAATTAAGTTTGTATTCTGCGGCACCTCTTGTAATTTAACCCTAAAGCCTGGGACCTGGTATGAGATCTATAGCTGATCATTAGTCAGCATAAAGATAGAAACATAAAGGATATGCTTGTCATTTTTATTTTTCGATTTTAACAGCTGTGTTGTATTAAAAAGTGATCATCTAGGAGAGGTTCTGAAACATCAACAAATATCAGTCGGTTCAGTATTCAACCCATATCATTGCGATTGATGCAAATGTTTTAAACTAACCTTGAGAGTTTTGGCTGTATTACATACTGTCATACTTAGTAGTCAATAGTTGTTGGACCACTAAGCGAGGCGTACCAGGTTTAAATCCCCCAGTACCACCTTAAGGTTTGTATTCGCTGCCCCGCCTCTTTTCTTAGTGGTAGAGGTGGCAGTGGTCGCATCAACAAAAATTGTACTATCCATTTCGAGACCCTATTATACTCATATACTCTATGTTCTAAATTTCAGGTTCGTAGTTTAAACTCAAAAGCCTAAAAATTGGTGACGGGCGGATGAACGGATACTGCCAAATCGTCTTAGCTTTTGATTCCGATCATGGATATATATACTTTTAAGCGACTACGAAAAATATTAAGGGGTGTAACAAACTATGTGTAAAAATTAGCAGAGGGTATAATAAATTGATGTTCCTTTATCTACTTATGATTTATGGTATTGTTCCATATTTACTGAATTATTGAATTATGTAGGTCAAAAGGGCAATCATTTTTTATCTATCAAAGTCACTGCACTAACATATTTGGTTTTATTACTATTTTAAACTTGTTCATGTACAAAACATAACAACAAACACACATTATGCAATGCAGCTTATCTAGCTGGATAAGGCTATTAATTTTATCTGAGGTCTAATACCGGCTTAATGAAATAAAAGCTGCTAAGTCCTTCGTACTACGAAATTCATTAATGAAAATTAATTCAAAGAATTTCTTAGTAAAATGAGTCGATTTCCTCTTCGTTGCTATATAATAAATAAAAAGTAAATAAAAACAGCTATCGCTAATTTCAACACATTTGTGATTTTTAAATCGTCTGAATTTGTATTGGACACGTTTGCAGTCAGCCATCTGTTGAGTTTAATCATCTCATTTACGACAATGGGGTTTCCAATGGGGATCAAACAAAATTGCAGTTTACAAAAGAAACAATTTATGCTATAAGGTTAGCTAATAAGGCAACCGCGGCTAACCTGAAACAATTTATTATATATGTATGTCAGTTATTTTATTTGTATGTAAATTTATGTTTTATTTTGATCAGCCGTTCCGTTATTAATCTGAAATCTAATCTACGAAAATCTTAAAATCATTCTTAGACAATATTGCTCTTAGCTTTAATCCTTCTTTCATTTAATTCATACCATAACAGTACGTGCGTCCGTCCGTCCCTATCAACTTTTGAGGCCTTTAAATGTATGCTAGGAAGCTGAAATTTGGAATATATACTCCCTAAGCTCCCGAAATGGTAAAGTATTAAATTTTTTAAATACGATCATTGCCACAATTTAGGAAAAAAAAACAGTTTTAAAGCAGTAGTTGAAGATATAAAGGGTTAGCCACGGCCACTTTTTGGAGC
This sequence comes from Ferdinandea cuprea, assembly GCA_963576555.1. Classification (NCBI taxonomy): domain Eukaryota; kingdom Metazoa; phylum Arthropoda; class Insecta; order Diptera; family Syrphidae; genus Ferdinandea; species Ferdinandea cuprea. The sequence goes on along the minus strand of OY754958.1, from coordinate 80,065,872 downwards.
AGTTTTTTTTAAATGTTTTTGTTTATAAATGTCATAGTATGAATGTCATGATGTCCATCATGTTCATCATGTATATAGGGAATGTATAGGGTAATAAATTGTTCGCCCCAAGCAGGCTGTAGCCTTTCCTTATGTTTTTTTTAATTGAAATAAAGTGTAGCAGCGTTCCTGTACTTTGCTGACAAACTTATTGGTTTGTGGAAAATACATCTTATATACATTATAGACCCGAGAATTTACAGAGAACGTATTCGGGGGATTCATATTTTTCCATATATATAGCTCCAAGTAACTATTGAATTTCAGATTAAGATGAGCCATGCTCAGATCGACTACAATCTGTTTTACACTTTTCTGGATGAACTGGGTCTCCCTTAGGCACAATATTCTATGGCAGAATTCTTCGGTCTGCAAAGAGACCAAACTTGTTCTACCGAACGTGTGCGGCACGTGAGCTTATAAAGCATTTAGATGGGCCACCAAGCATCTCTATAGCGATACAACTATCTCCGACACTTATGGAGAAGGTGAAGACACTGCGGGTCTTTCCTCTGTGAATGTTCTGCCTTTGCTCGAACCAAGATATAGGCCCTAGGTGATGACATGTTGAGCGCTAAACTGAAGTATTTCCTCAGCTTTCTAAAAATATCGGGTAAATTACTTAAGTAAAAGGAAGTGTCTGCCTGGACCGGTTTCTAATCTGAGTGCTTCAGCGAGTGTACAAAAGATTCGTTTATGCCCTGCAAAATTTTAAAAATTGGCTAGAAGAAGTCGGTGTTCTCAATCAATCGAGACAAAATCGTCGGTGTGTTAGTCAACGTTGAAGCAGTTGCCCTCTAAGCCCGACGCAAGGTTCTGGTCCAAAGAACCAAAATTCATGTTTATCCAAATTAAGCTTTGTTGTAATAGATAGAGATTGTAGAGCATCGTAGCCACACTGCATTGTTAAAAAGTCCGATAAATAAGAAAACAATGCTTGCCTATAAAATATGTTATATTTTGTCTTCAAATTGATTGACGTCCCACAAGGCTCTTGTAGCCCGCTTGGGATAGTCTGGATATGTAAATAGTATTGTGATAATATTTTCTTTTGCTAGATCAAGTTTGAGAGGTTTATTACGCCGGCGTATTGAATGATACAGATAAATAAAAACGCAGAGTTTAAGTAGAACAAATTTGCAAGTCTGCCCTCTGGCTATAACTTATACCTTATATGATTAAATTGTTTATATGGCGTTATGGAGTATTTCTGTATTTCTTTATCGATCGAACATCTCAAAAATAAAAGAAGCAATAACAAAGTGCACTATACAAATTAATAAATAAATTTATTTGTTTACCAATCAACTTGTTTACAAAATGAGTATACGTATGTATAATGTAACAAATGTCAATACTGTAGTATTAAGCAATTGCTGGAAACTGCATAGTGTAAATTATTACTATTATATATTTATTTAATATATTTGATATAATATCGTATCGTAGAGCAGTTTACAAACGTTTCAAATAATTGTAAATGTGAAGAGCTGGGCCAGAGAAAGTACACCTTTTTTTTAGCCGATTATTGGCTCACAATCATCGGATTCGTGACAAAACAACAATCAAAACCAAACTCAAATTTTACACGATTTCATATCGCCCAAAAATTAAAAAATGATAAATCGCCAAACAAATTTTTTTTTTCATAATTCATTTACAGCTTTGCCCAAGTTGCCTAAATTGACAAAAATGTATTGTTTTCGTTAATTTTACTATACAATTTGTGTCAATTTCTCCAGGGAATTAAAAATGTCAATTTTGCTTAAGTAGCTTTATCTGACATAACCAAAAACTTGCTAACAAACCTGAACAAAAACTGGTTTGGAAATAATATTTTTCAGGAATATGCAAATATTTAGATATCATAATAAAAAAAAGATATCGCATTTTTCTAAGTGTAATCATGAAAATTTTAAAGCCCAATACTTTATATATGGTGCCTTTTTCTGAAAAAAAACTTTAAGCAGTATTTTTATTTTCCGCGTTTCTAAAAGCATAACTTCATACAGTTTTAGTTGATGTCCGCAAAGTCTGAATGCAAACGCTTATGTCAACTGACTTTTTCTGCAAACTGTAATTACCTTTGCGTTCAAACGGAACCAAAAATGGAGTTCTTCAATAATGGATTCTGAAAATTGTTTCAAATTTACTACTCATAGCTGTTTTTTTACATCACTTAAACATAATAAAATTACACACTTAAATGAATTAAGTTCCATGATAAAAAAACAGCAATCATTTAATTTTCGGGCCAGTGAAGTTTAAGTTCGACTTGTGCAGATTGCATTATCGAGCATCATGCAAATGCATAGAACTGTGTTTTTATACGAATTTGCACTTTACATTTAAAATAATTTACAAACGCATTTCTGACGCAAGTTAGAAGAAATGTATTGGCACTTCAGACTAAAACTAAATCGAAAGTAAAAATGATAATTTGAACAGCCGCAACCAAATTTCCGCTTTGTAATAGATAATGTATTTATGTAGCGATGCAATACTCTTGAACCCTCGCAATCTCTTCAAAATTCGAACTTCATTTATCCGTAACAAGCCACAGATTATCCTCTCTAGTCAAGTAGCTTACCTCTCCTTATGTCACTCCGGAATCTCGAAAATTCAAACATTATCCACTTCCACTCAAAACAGACTGCTAAATTAGAAAGAACTTCCCAAAACAAAATTCTGTACTCTCAAAGTTGACAAGTTGAATGAAAAAATAAAACAGTAAATTAAGTTTCATTTTAATTGTTGTTTTTTATTTTAATTAAGCAGTTTTGTTTAAAAAAAAAGTGTTTAATTATTTAATGTAAAAATATTTATAAAATATTTTACTACTTCAAACTTTCTATAACGGAATATATTGGTATAAGTATTTCCTAGTCTATTTATTTGAATATGAAAAACATGTATAACTATATAGATCTTTATGTTATATAAACAATTTAATACATTAGTAAAAAATGTACGATATTTACGATATTACAATCACCTGTTGGTCAGAACCCTACATTACTAGTAGTCACATACACATAGCAGATAGGTCTATGTGGAATGGACACATTGTGCCAAGCCAACTCGTTCCTCCGCTGGTACACACAATCAGAAGCACGTTAAGCGAGCGTGTAAGCGATTACCTTCTCCATCACATTAAAGCATCGCGAAGCATTAGGATGAAAATTAGTCCCGGCGCGGATTGTATGAATGTGCGCTTCACTTATCCTGGAGCACTGCATGAGCTAAATCGGGATGTGGATCTTCGTCGACGACGGAAAAATGGTCTGCGTTGCTTTGATTTCGTTAAGAGCTGACTCTGCTCGGCAGTGTTATTTGATTCACAGCCAGCCAAGTTGCTCGCTTCAGAACTTGTATACAAGTCTCCTGTGGATGACGATCCACAATTATCTATTCCTTCACCTTCCCCACTGGCCACTACAACGGAAGAACGTAAACGACAACATCGACAATCGGCATGGGTGTCCATCGTCGACCGACATCTTCGGCAACGCTTTGCTACATTTCGTCCCATCAGGGGTGCAGTGATGCGCCGCCTCATTGTTGCAAAGCGACCGGAACTGCCGACGCTGCGTTGCTGCTGCGCCGGTATTGATATTTCGTCATTGTCGCTATCTGTTCGGATGCGAAGAGTTCGCGTTGATTCGACAATAGAAGATGGTATGGTTGCTGCTGTTTCTGTGGACTGTTGCGTTGGTGCCGCCACAACTACTACTGTTGTCGTCGTTGTCGTTGTTGTTGTTGTGCAGTTATTGTCAATATCGTTAAAGGTTTGGTTAGCATAGTATTCGCGGGGTGGCTCTCATGAACGTTTGGCAGTGTCCTTGCGAAACGACTTGCGGAGCTTGTCGACCAAGCGATTGTGGAACTTGTTTAAGCTAACTTGGCTCCCTGCCTGAGTTTTGGGCGGACTTGACGCTTGGCTGTAAGTGCGTGTTGGCGAAGTTGCGAACGTATTCGAGGACTGCGATGTTCGTGATGAGTTTCTTGGAAACGCGGCACGAGTTGATGCTGACCTATTCATTTGCATGCGGTGATGTGGTGACATATATTCGAAACCGTTGCCCGGCGAGGTAGAAAAACTCTGACACTCCGATTTGCATTCGGAAACCTTGCGGGACCGTTGCCCGGCGGATGCGCTGGCATTGCTGCATTCAGATACTTTCCGGGTTCGGCTACCGTTGTAGATGTCGAATTCGTTTTTCATCACGGGCATCATGAAGGCCATTTCGAAGTTGTTGTTTTTTTTTGTTTGCTAACTGTGCCAACAAACTGAAACCGGGGTAATGAGATGCTGCTAATAAAGCTCTCGGCTGATTTTGTAGAAGGATGTGTTCAACAAGTTTATTTATAAATAAAACGCGCGAAATAAAGTTTTTTGTTTTGTTTAATGATACTAATTTGTTTTGATATGCAACGAAACACTGAAAGTCTTTTTCTTTTTAATGTCAAGGCACTTGATATGTCTCTTTGCTAGTTACTTGGGCACTTTTATCTGTTTCTCTTTGTATGTTTCTCTTTCTACCTATCTGGTTTTAGTGTTTTCTTTCCAGAAGTTTCCACTGGTTTTTAAAGAAGTCTTTGTAAAAAAGTTAAAAATCAAATTTCGTTGTCACTTTTGTGTTAGTATTTAAAACCTTTAAAAATTTAATTTAAATCTCTTTGCGTGTTTCAATACTTTAGGAATATGTTCTTTATTTCAATTATTTCACTACTTTTCGCGTTGTTAGCCGCTCAAAAATTTTACTCACAATGATTGAGATTTTACTGTGAAGTATCGTTTTATATTAAACGAAACGAAGCGTGAATACCCTGGTTTGAATGTGTAGATTAGTTCGCCGTATGCTTTTACTTTAGGAAGAAGTTTGTGTTGGTGTAAATAATGGTTTGTTGTATGCTGGGTGCAGTGGAGGGGTGGTGTATTCATTTATAGCAAATAAGCTGTAGAAGCTGCATTCAATGCAGTGTGGATGGAATTAAGGGAAAATATATTTAGAATTCATCATGAGAGAGTAAAGATATTTTCGCCGTGACTGGGGAAAATAAGGGGTAATAAACTCTCTTCTTGTGTATAGTATTAGTATTGCCATTGTTGATGAAGGGAACGACTTTATAATTGTTGGAAGCTGTGTATTTATTTCTGTAGATAAATTCATACCTAGTTAAAAAAGTGTAGGAGGAGTTTGTTTGTTTTTTTGACCGGTCTATTTTACGATGGATTGTGTAGTGTTTGTAGGTATCATTTCAAAAATGTAAAAAAAAATTGTATACTATATGCAGGCCAATCCACAATGTCAAACATAGATTATAACTATAAATCTAGTTATTCAGTTCAGGATCTGTATCCATTTAACTCTGAGGATAATCCTCGCAAAGGAATCTTCTTCTACCTAGTCAATAGTTTGCTTCACATAATTCCATTCGTATCGTCGTAGGTTATTGCTATTGGTTTCTAATGTGTTAATTTTTCGTGGCTGCAGTTATGAGAAAATATTACTATATTTGTTGCTAAAATATATTTTAAAGTAAAAAAATTTATATTATACTTTATAGTAACTAATTACGCGTTAAATTTTTGATCCTCAAATAATATAGTTCTCAAGATAGGGTTGAGCACATAAGAATCTCTATGTATGTATGTATGTATGTATGTATCTATGTATATATCATTTTTAAAATACTTTAAAAGTGTTTTCCGAAAAATCTTATTAAAAAATAATAAAAGAAAATTAAGTTTAGTTATGAACAATGTAAGCATTAAGCATATGCATATAAATTGTTTTATAAAAGTTTATTGGCATAAATAAGGAAATGCCCTTAAAATGCCTTCTTGAGATGTAACGACCATTTATTTGGTCAGATACCAGACTACCGGATATGGGATATTCGGAGGCCAGGTCCCTGGCCAGAGGAAACGCATATAGTGACGCTGTACACATTTCTGCCCCGCAGAGATGAACAAAAAATTAAAGAGCCCCATTGCTTTTCCGCGATGAGGCTGAGAGTTTGCGGATTGCAGATTGCATGGTTAAGAAGAACCTAAATCGTGGAACACCCCAAATTGGAGTTCTCTCAGCAGAGATATTAAAAAAGTTGCTTATGCGGATGAAATAGCTGTACATATACTACCATGATCGGACGGATAAAAGAGGTCTACCGGATAATACGAAAAATACCGAACTCGTTCTGTTCAACAGGAAATATAAGAGCCCGACCCACCGAAGCTTGAAATACATAGGGGTGATATTCACATCCATATCAAAATGGAAACGGAATACAGAAGAAGGATTGAAGAAAGGACTTAATGCCTTTTACGCTTGAAGAAAAACCTTTGGGAACAAATTTGACTTACAACCGAACTTTGTACACCGGTTGCACACCGCGGTCGTGAGGTCTATTCTAACCTACGGCTGAATTAACTGGGGGGAGGCGGTTAGTACCAAATCCTATCTTAAGAACCTGAACGTGCAAGAATTATTTGTCTGGCCATAACAGGTTCAATTAAATCTACACCCCAACTAGGTCTGAAAATGGCTATTTCGGACACTCAAGCATACTTGAAATCTTTGATCGGAAGGGACTGAAGTCACTTACTGATTACACACCACTAAAATGTGACTGTAACGACTGTTCTAAACCCGGAAGACAGTGCCGTAACTCACCCAGCACTATTATTAAAGATATACCCACCTACACTGATGGTTCAAAGATAGAGAAAGCTACGGGAGCTGGCGTCTTCTTAAAGACACTAGACATTAAACAGTCTTATTGACTGACTGATCACTGTAGTGTCTTTGAAGCTATTATCTATGGAGTTAAAAAAGCAGCAGACTATCCTATCGATGGAACTACCACAAATGGAAATAACCATATGTGTAGACAGTCAAACAGCACTCAAAGCAATCGGTTCCAACCTAAATGCGAAATACGTTACAGACTGCCTTTTGTCACGCGATTACTAGGTTCTACTCTGCTAGGTTCCCGGACACATTGTGGTAGAAGGGAACAAAGTAGCCAATGCCAGCCAGAAGCGGCTCTGATCTGAACACACTACTAGCCTTTCAACACTGCTAAGGGTTTGGTAGAGTTCATAAATGCAAAAATGCTGCGGGCATGCCGATGTCGCGTTCGGAAACATTTGTGTTCATAAAAGAAAATTGACAGTAAGCATGCTGGTTATCAATAAAGATTAATTTTTTTTGGATGCTTTCCAAGTCTATGCTGTGTACAAGATTTATAATAAGTATTAATGTAATTTTTTTCGTTGCTTAGGACAGCATTATTTACAATTATAAACTCACGCTTTAATTGAACGGTGTCATTGCACATTTAAGCTGAGGAACAATGGCGGAATTGCTAGGAGTTGTACTATAACCAGAACTCTGGCCCAATATTAACGCCAACAGATTAAAGAAGTTAAATCCGGGTGCTCGTCCGGGTATTAACTGGGAACTGTATCATTGGAAACATGGCTAAAAGGCTAGAAGTCTTTGCAAATAACGAATATGGAACGTCTCCTATGTCACTTCCCAGCACGGTTATTCGATAGCTTGGACGACTTGGCTGGGGTATTGCTATCAAACATAAAACGATTTATAAACGATTTTTATATCAAAAAGGTTTTGTTAGTTACACGCCCTTACATGTACCACTAGGGCCTTCATGGCTTCTGGATGGAATTTGCAAATTTTGGTGAAAAACATCCCTCCTAACCTAATGAGTTTTGAAGAAGAAGATTGAAATTAAAATGGGTAAAGGTGATGCTGAGTTAGGCGACAAAGGAAGATAGTCAAAATACTGTTTGGCAGAAAATTGATCAGGTTTATCGAAATAGTGATTCTAGTCTTGGTCCTAATATGCCCTTCAATGTAATTGAAATAAACTTGGCAGGACTACCACGTTCGACCATAAAAATAATTCAAATTGTGATCAATACTCAATGGGGAAGAGAATAATCATTTTTTATGATTTATCCACTGCGTAAATACTCTCAAAAACTAACTCACTGATGAAGGTTGTTTAACAAGAAGATAACTTTGAAATAATTTTGCTCGACTAAAAAGTAAAAGGTTTTTGTGCAAATTATTGTTAATTTAGGTGTTGCAACAGTATAAAAAAAAGTCTGTATAATTGTTCATTTATCCATTCAAATAGTAAAGTGGTTTTCCTTAAGTAATCAAATATATGGCTTTATATTTTTTTTTAATAATATGAACATGTTTGAAGATATTTTATTATTCCTACATCACGCCAAAGAAATGTGTAAAAGCAAGAATAAAACATTTTACAAATTTGGAAAATGCTGCATTTAAAAGAAAATACAGGTTCTCAAAACCAAATACATATGTTGAAACTAGTTGCCCTAGTAAGGGAAAGGCGGTCATCGTTATTTCCTTAAGAAATATTTTCTATAATTATTTAGTATTTTAGAAATTTGTAAATTTGTTGTTTGGATATGTCAGATGTCAGCCGGCACGTAACAAATTTTAGTACAATTTATGTCAGTGATGCCATTTTCAAGCTAATTTTTCAGGAAAACAGTCAGTTAGTTATTGTATGGAGAACTATTCAATATTAATAGGAAAAGTTAACAAACCGATAAGATTTTTATCCGTATTCTATCTAACACATGAGTTAACGAGCGAGTAGAGTTTTATTATTAATAAGGCTGTGTATTTTTGTTTTCCAAAAAAACCTGGTGATTATGATTTGTTTTTTTGTATTTTGGACAATCAGGTTAAAGGAGTCCAAGATGGAAAATCACATCAAAATTGTTAAAGTCGTTTTTAAAATAATTATTTTTTCCAAAACTCGAAAAGTGATTATAATAAGCGATTGTAAAATTCATCGCATATTGCGAGAAAGTTTCGTATGACACAGTCGTGCCCTTAATTTCTGATTAGGTTTACAATCATAGGAATGGTCAACTCCAAAAATATACGCAGTTGGCTTTTTGGTGGCAGGTACATTTGTTCTGCATAGTAGGTAGATACCTCCAACGAATATATTTAAACAGACACTTCTGATATCAGGTGTGTAGCTTAATACTCGCATCGGAATACGAGTAGTTATGTTTCGGCACATGTACCGGTATTTCTGTTCAATTACCAGTATACCAACCCTCTCCAACTGAAAATTAAGTAACATTGAACCGGCAAAAAATGGCAACTAGTTGAAACCAGTTTGATCGACGAATACCTGGAGGTACATAGCCAAGGGTACCTACATCCATACCTACTTTTGTGCCAGTAGCTATTGCGTATTTACAATCAATCTTGTGTTTTTAAAAGGTAAACAATTTATTCATGTTACTACAAATATGCGCGCTTCTTAACAGAAACTATGTAACATACATAGGTAACAATCATTCATATGACTTTTGTTGAAATAACCATTCATGTGCTTAAGATTTACATTATATTCATTTACCATTAGTAGGCATAAATATTAAATGAATCAGTATATCTATTTACATACTTGTGAATGAATGTACGCATACTGTATTATTCTTATATAATTGGTTTTATGAAATCCACAGGCTTTCGGTCTCTATTATTGTTAAGAATTGAAAAAACAAAACAAGTGATTCTATCTAACTTACTATGCTATTCGACAGCAATAGCATAATAAAATCCCAGAAAAAGAAATAAACAAAAAAAAATCCGATTTGTACGATTGTATTATATCTTCGCATATTGTATTAGGTTTTCAAATAGAGCTATATTCGCTTCAAAATTTCTCCTCAATTTTCTCTTAAACTGTCTCTTTCTTCTTTTTTTTTGTCTGAAAGAGAAGATGGGGTTTAAAAGTTGTGAACGGTGCTGCCATTTAGTCTTGAAACGCATGTTTTTTAGTATGCATATTTATACCCTATCCTAAGGGTATATTCATTTTGACACATAGTTTGTAACACCCCTTAATATTCGTCATAGTCCCACAAAAGTATATATATTTATGATCAGGAACAAAACCTAAGACTATTTAGCATTGTCCGTCCGTCCGTCCGTCCGTCACCAATTTATAGGCCTTTAAATTAGAGCTAGAAAGCTGAAATTTGGAACATATACTCCCTAGGGTCCCGAAAAGGTAGAGTGTAAAATTTTGTTTCATACGCAAACTGCCACGCCCACAATTTAGAAAAAAACAGTTTTAAAGCTAAAGTTAGAGAGATAGAGTGTTGTGATCTTTACAAGATATGTAGGTACTGCCCACCTTTACAAGTTTGTCTTATAAAGTTTTTTGCCACGCCTACATTTTGTGGGCGTTTTTCACAAAAATGCTGTTTTATTCGAAAATTTTTATAGAAACCAAAAAAAAATGTTTAACAAGATATTTACGCACGCCCACTTTTTGGAGGCGTTTTTTTAAAAAAATATGTTTATTTTTTATAAAATTTGTAGAATGAAATAAAATTTTACCCATCATCTTCTTAAAGCTTTTTTCTTTACGGCATATAGGGATATGGATAGGGTATCATACTGTTCGCCCCAAGCGGACTGTAGCCTTTCCTTATGTTTTTATAGGGTTTTAAAAGTTCTATATGATAGGAGCATTTTTTTGTTTTTAATCCTATTCTGTTTTAGTAATTAATCAACGTCATTAACAAAATAGGTATCTAAAAATAAGGTGGTTCTACGAAATTGTTTGGCATTGAAAGGTTTCAAATAATAATTATATTCTATTGTATATATGACAATTTGTCTAACAATAATCCTATATCTGCATGTATTTTTGATAATCGATTTTCTTTTTTTAAGAAAAATGAACGAGGAAGAGCGTTTCGAAAATCCTTTTATGACAATAATATATATATGAGAGAAATGCTTGAGTTCACCGTTCAACTTAATTCAACCAAAGAAAAAGTTTTATCTTTCTATGAAGTTATTGTTCGATCAAAAACATCAAACACGTTTTTATAAAGTTTATAGGCGTTTTCAAACAAGTTTAAGTAGTTTATTGCGATAATCTGGTAAATTAAGATTCTACCCGTGGTTCAGACAATTGTTCGGCATCATTGTCTATTCCGACACTCGTTAGTTGCAATGCGATTTCAACTGCTCTTTAGATATAACATTTGACCAGCCTATTCAAAAAAACGGAAACATTATCCACTACCCCATCTATCCTACCATTTTTTTTATTTTTCGCATTTTAACAGAAGTATCGAATAAAACGCAAATTTGTATTTTAGGAAGGTTAAATACGTTCTAACATATTTATTCCACATATCTCTGCAACAGTTAAAAAATGTCATATAAGAAGAAGCAAAACGTTCCTACGTCTTCCAACGTCCTACTGACCATTTCCACTAAATTTATTCTTTCTGAGCTCATAGATTATGCTACTTTATAACGACTCTCGGCATTAGACAAACAAAGATCAGTATTTGTTCGCTGTAATACGGCAGGGATCCAGGATAAAAAGCTCCTCCCTGCTCGTTGAACAAATTGGAGATTCGGACGAAGCGAAGGAGGCGTTCAATGTCAATGTTTATAAGATCATTTGTATCTTCGTAGAAGAATACTTCCTTTTCCTGTATAGAGCACAGGGCAAGTACATAGTACGTGGGAAATAGTTTTCTCCTACTCTTCTTTCGGTCTGGAAAACGATTCAGTTTTCAGGAAGGCAGAAGTAGAGACTAATATTTAGTCTGTCAGAGAAAACACCCTATCCCACACCATCACTTCTATCTGTAGCGAGTGGTGCTTGGGGCTTTTCCAATGCATAAACAAGCTGATCTTTGGATTTTGCTTTAAATCACCTTTGGGGGTTTCTTTACTGACAGCCCTTCCCGCAGTTGATCGAGCTTCATCGACTTTAAGGACCGACAGTGCATTTGCGATCGCAGTTGTTTCGACATTGTTAAAAGCTCCTTTAATGTCCAAAAAGGCGACCATAGTGTACTTCTTATTATATGGGGCGTATCAGCGTATGTAAAATCTTTTCCACCGATTTAGCCCCACAGTTTGCATGCGTATCGATACTTGTGCGAAGATGGATATCGATCATTAGTTCTAGAGTTTCAGGTCTGAGATCTTTTCGACTTGTGTAAGAGCATTTACCGGTTTTGGGTACGAAACAAATTTAGCGATTCTTGGCTAGAATTAGTACAGAAGCCGTCTGCTTTCTTAAGGCAGCTTGGCATTACCGGGAAAGTCGAAACCATTCTTCTTAGCCTAGAAGCCTCAGAGATCTCTTTTATTTTGCCACAGTCTCCAAGATAGGCGCTCGGATTTCCCTAGTTCTGCTCTGTATACTTTAAGAGATTCTTTATAGGAGTCCTAGCCAGACCCTTCTATCGTGCCTTTAGCTTAGTTAACGTGTTTTCTGTTTTATGTTTTCTGCAGATGAGCATATCTAAATCCCTGGTTCACCATACCAGTACGACGTCTAGTTTCGTCTTCCTCTGATGAGAGGGCAAGAAAACGCTTCGGTACTATTCGAAAAGCTTTAAAGATCAGATGTAATTAAACGTTTAAAGGATTTGCTATATTCGTTCCAATTCGTTTTCCTATAGTTTCTAACGGCTAGTTGCTGAGGAAGGTTATCATCAAGATCAAACTAAATATACCGGTTATCTGAGAAGAAGCGTTCAGGCGAGACTTTGCATTTACGGATCAGAGCTGAAAGAAATGCTAAAAACTAATCGGCAGTACAGTTTTCGCAACAAAACCATACGTATATAACTAAGATAAAATCAATCGAGTGAATTGAAAACACAATGCTGTAGTGTATAGTGTTCGAAATGGCTTAAACGACGCAAGAAATATGTCACTGTTCTGATCTGGCTACAATTCATCATATTCGTTACAACTTGAGCACAACCCTCAAATCTGTTCCATGCTCAAATAAAATAACCAGTTGCAATTCACCTCTACAATAAATCAACTTTTATTCCTACAGTTCAAACTTTATATCATTTGCATTAAAGTTTAAAGACGTTTCCCAATCCTCCTTTACGCCCCTTTATTCTTTTATCCCACATTTTCTATCGCCAACTCTGTTGTTTTTTTAACAGGTTTTCAAAATGTTTCTAACAAATTCTTCGTTTATATCAGTTTACGCTGCCGCTGCCCAAGGACCACTTGTCTCTTTCCTTCACTACCATATCTATTTTATAAATTGCTGGAAAATTGGCATGTTAACCTTTTAAGAATGAGGCATGGTTATGGTCGGTAATTCATCATCGCAAGTTATGACAATTTAGCAATGTCCGTCCGTCACCAATTTTGAGGCCTTTAGTTTTAGGAAGCTGAGAGCTGAGACATCTGTAAGTGTATAATTCGATCATATACTCCCACTGCCACGTGGGCGGCAAGTTCCCCTCATGCAACATCTTTGACTCTGCTCGTCAGGCAGGCGCCTATGATAAAAGTTTTTGCGAAGCAAACAAATACGGCGTATATAATACGTATACGACGTAGTAAGTAATCGTTTGATCAGACGAAAATACCCCAAATGAATTTTGGTCTTCCCTAAAAAATATATTGAAAATTCTACGTGGATATCTATCATCAAGCTCATTGCTTTCTGATTACACATTCTCCTCAACTGCGTTTGAGCACAAAAAGTATTCAATAGAACAATTCCTCTTCGGCACCCAAATAATTGCACAAATTCGCTGGTCCAGATTGTATTTTTCGAATTATTATGGAAAGTTTTTCTCCCATATTGGCAAAACCACTGATTAATCTTTTTTATCTGTTCTACGTAGGATGTAGCAGGAGGGAGGAGGGAATAGGATACAGTTTTTTTTTCTTAAATGGGCTGGCCCAATGTTACGGCTTTCGTAGCAAAAGCGATATTTGTCATGAATGCTGGTTCCCGAAGTTTCCCTTTTGAATCCGACTCTATTTATTATTTTTATAAAAGTTCACGTATCCTGGCACTACTTATTTAATTCATTTACACACTGATGACGTAGGTAGTAACCCAGTTTTTCATATTCGTTTTTAAACTCTTTGCTTTTCAGCGGTAGGTACAAATGAAACGTCAACGTATGTACACAACGCCCATTGCTTCATCGAATGCACAGCACAGGCTGGGCCAAGATTTTTTCGTGATTCCCTTGACATTTGCCCCAATTGACCCCAGGTGACTTGGACGGTTCTCGACGATCGTTAATAAGAGCTCTTTAAAAAAAACCATTGCACCATCTTAAACGGATTTTTGACTCTATTTTGAAATTTAATGAAATATAACACATATTCAATATTGTATTTATATATTTTTTTATTATTTTTTTTCATCAATTTGTTTTTTCTTTATATATATATTAATTATTGCATATGAAGTGCATGTTGTTCAGTTTTTTTTAAAGAGATGTGAACAATATTTTTATTTTTCGAAACATTTTTAAAAATTGATTCTAAAAGTATTCTTTTTTTAAACAAACAATTAATACGAAATGGCTTCCGAATAATGAATAATACTCTAATAGTTGTTTTATACAAATTTAATATCTAAAACAAAATACAACAAATAAACTAAGTTATAGTATACAGCGCAATTCTAGAGAAAACAAAACATTTAACTAATCTAATGAAAATGGTGGCAGTTTTCTGTTTTATTATTATATTTTCTTGTTTGAACTTATTTTTTATATCATGTTATAGAAAAAATAAATAAAAAAAGCTTCAAGGACTAGACCGGAAATGAAACTAGTTAGTTGAATCCATGCACTTTTATTTTGTCTTAATACTAATCAATAAATTTAAATCAATAATATTATTACATATTAATTAAATTTTATAAACAATTAATGCGAACAATTTAATTTATATTTTTATTTAAATAGTAGAGCTTATTTTTACTTATTTAGTTAATCGCAGGTCCGGTTTTACAAAATCAAGGACTACAATATGATCCTTTACATTCAAAGAGTCGAATATCGAGAGTAAATAAATGAACAAAAAACAAGTACTAGATTACCTAACTAATGATACTAAATATTTTATATATTTATATAAAGGTTTCGTTTTAAAAGCCATATTGAGTGAGTATGTGTTTATTTATAAGTGTGTTATGTATGTGTCCATAAAGTACATTTTTATTATCTAAAAGAACTAGGAAACTCTTGCAGGGGGAGGCTAGACAGAACTTAAGGTAATTAAATATTTATTTTGTTCTCTCAATAAATGAATTTAATCTATGTTGTGTTATTAAAAATATTTATGTGTTTCCATGAACTTTCCATTACTGTGAGGTTGATTTTTATGTTTTCGTACAGGGTTGTAGTTTTGTTAATAAATGATTTAACACGTATTTTTTTTGCAATGTTGTCTTGTAAGGAAGGAGTTAACAAGTAAGGTAAACCGGGATAGTCTTTTTTATCGCCCTTAAAGTTGGTCTTATTTTCCAAATTTGACAGATTTGTTGCAAAGATTTTCTTGAGAAAATCAGGCAAAGACACTTGTGTTGATAGTCAAGGAAAAGTGAAATCAGTTACATACCTGCACATTATTTTTTTTTTATGAAAGCAGGTTATCGCCAAAGTAAGAAAATTCATATACAGACATATGCTGTTTATTTCTTTGAAGTTCTTGTCCATGCATCTCTTGTTTAAAATACTATTAGAGACACAGCGGAAAACATGGGTAGCGGGGAAAGAATTTGAAATAAGGAAACAAATAAAATGAGCAAAATAAATATAATATAAATACAGCCTTTCAAATGAAGACTGTGCTAGTGCTAGCTATGCTGGCTAGGGAGTGCCCGGTGTCTGGACAGACAGATCCATATTTCTTGTCAACAAGAAATACCTAATCTACATATTGTTGACTTACATCATATGAAAGTAATAACTAAATTTAAAATCAATTACTATTTGTACTTATTGAAAGCACCCTCTATCGTGGGTCCTAATGCCAATGTAACGGGTGTAACATGAGTGCAAATAAAGTCGGTAGATGCTATTTTTTTGGAAATAAGACCCAACGAGCTTTATTTCTGCAAGGGTTATTTCACTGCACAAAAAATACGCGGTGCAATGTGCAGGTTAAGAATAGAGCTTCTAAACTTCTGCAACCGAATTAGCTTCCAGTGGATTTTACAAAGGGATTTCCTATCATATTTCATCAATCCTCGTATTTTCTTTGCGGTGTTAATACTAACATCATAAGGGTGCTAACAAACCCTTTTGCACGCGCAAATTGTAAAAAAAAGACAAGAACAGGTTTCAACGCGTATAACATTGAAAGAACTGTCCCGCTGGCATTCACTTTCCATTTTATAACTCTACAAACGAAGCCTCAAAGGATATTCGAGGAACAGTTCTCATTGGAAATGACTTCTAATTGGTTTATGTCAAATAAATAAGTTCAAAACCTCTTTGAATTCAGATATTTCTGCGGTACGATTCTTGGTACTGGACTATAATTAGAAATGAAGCTCTGGTTTTGAAAGCAGACGTTATGATCTGTGCCAATGCAAATATGTGGATATATGTTTAGGCCTTTGCGGAAGCCAAAGCGCTTGAAACCGGGAACGAATACACACTATCCGTTGGATACTTGGCCACGTCCGCATTATGGGCAGTAAGGCAGCAGACTCTCTTCCAAGACAGAAAGCTAAATAGGACTTATTTGATAAAATTTCCTTCTATTATTCGCAAAGGGTATCTACTTTGCGAATAATAGAAGGAAAAAATGGGTTAAATTTTCTAAAACATTCTAGATCGGTAACAGTCTAAGAAACTCTTACGGAGCAATGGCAGATTCATGAAAGACAGCCATGTCTATGTAGATTCCGCAACGAGACCACCAGAAGTTTAGGTCAAATGCTGGATTCCAATTATGCACTGACTCACAAAAGGACCAACTAAGAGCCACTTATCATTCACAGCTAGATATAAGAAATGACACTGGATGAGGTGCTATACGTGGAACATCGCTACAACGACAAGTCAGAGTATTTATAAATAATTTTCAAAAGAATTGTGTAGCCAATAGGAGAGATTTGTTCTCTGCAATGGGGAACAAATCTCTCCTATGCAGAAGCAGGAGGTACAGTAGAATAAAAGGATACATCTCAAGCTGAATTTAAAAGGAAATTCACTATTAAATTCAAATATAGAGATAATTGTAACACCGGAAAGAAACATTAAAATTATCATGAAAAATAAAAAAAAAATTAAAACGATTTTCTCAAAGTTACACCTATAGAAGAAAACGCAAAAGCCGTCTTAAGATTTCGCTTGCAACAAAATTTCAGATACAAATAATTGATAAGAATCTTGCTAAGACCAGCTTATGTAAGTCAGATGCTCGGAGAAGTACTATGATGCTTCGTGCCTTACCTTAACTGTCATATTCTACGAACATGTACTACCTTTGATTTTTACAAACTTGTTTACGTAATTCCTACAAAAATGAACTCTTCTTACAACTTTTGTTAGCTCTCAATTCTTAAGAGTATCGGTTGTCGGGAAATTTCTTGTTCCTAGGACTCTGCATACCACGCAGCGGAAATTCTTCATTCTGAAATGAAAAAATCTTGTGTCAGAGTCTGCGGCTAAATATTTCAAAGACATACTTGTGTTCGATTTAATCTAGGAATATCCGCCTCGTCGTCTGTGTAGCAACTGTAGTCCCGGGATGAGTCACTAAAAAGAAAAATGCTTTGTTAATACAATCAATACCATTCGCTGCACCATCCTCTTTACTCACCTCGGATCGGCATTATCCAACGACTCTGGCTCTATCAGTGGCTGCATATCTTCTCCAGGCTGTTGCAACAGATCCACCGATGCTATCGACTTATGAGTGACCGCTGACTCTCTTTCGACCTCATGACACTCGCACTGGCATTCTTCTGGCTTAACATAGTTGTAGTGCACCACAACACCGACACCTTTACCATCGGCAAGCGAATCCTTGGGCAGTGTTGTAATCTTTTTCGGTGCTCTGCGTTTCTCCGGGATATTCTCAAAGTCTATCCATTGGCCAGATGGCTTTCGGTTAAGCGTTAGTGGTGCTGTTGGTGTTGGTACCTCAGGCAGACTTTCATCTACAAATTTCGTAGAGCCCGTCACCGTCGGTTTACTATTCTCCAATGGCGGACCACGAATTGCCTCTTCGGCGAATTCAAACCAACTCTTCCCGCTTGAGGTCGAGGTTCGTCGAGGGGATTTTGATTTTTGTGCTTTTTCCTTGTTTGGGTCTTTTCGTGGAAGGCTGATGCGTAATTTTTCACCTCGCACTGGTGCGCGGTGGTCCGGATCACCGGCTTCAGGTGTTACAATCCCGCAGTATTCCTCCAGATGTGAGGGATTCAATGGAGTCGTGGAGCGCGGGCGATCCAGCGGACAAGTTTTTAATTCCATGTGGACGCGCTCTTTCATGGGTATCAGGGCAACGCCATGAGCGCGTTCTTCTGGTAAAGTAGTAGGAATATACGGAAGCTCATCGTCGAATGAATCTTGTGAAACCAGACCAGTACTCTCGTGGTCTTCGATGGCGCTAACTACGTGACGCGGTAGATGACGCTTTAAGCGATTGGGGTCCGCTTCTGAGTCCCGCTCGCTTTCAGAGGATTCAGCGGGTTCATCTGTAGATGCGATTGATTGTCGATCAGAAGGAAGATGATGACGATGAGCAAATGGTTGAGAATGAGCCGGAGGCAGTGGTGTTATTGACGATGATGCAATTGGTTCAGGTACCTCCAGGGACGCTGAAACCGGCTCTTGGTGGATTTTTGTCTCCGCTTCTGAGTTTTCATCTGTCGATTTGAGATCTTCCTCCTTTGTTACTGCTGTATTTGAGGTCTTTCGTGCGGCGACATTTTCGTGGAATTTTTTGCGGACGTCGAAGTTCTCAAGGTACCTGGAATGACGATGAGTTGCAACATCATCTTCTTCCGATGCTGATCGAGAAGATTTTCGTCGACATTCCTCTTTCGTGGACTCTTTTTTACGCATCATCACTACTCCCCCGACAGCCTGTTTCTCGTCCTCAGATGTTGAGCGCGACTGGGATAGAGCTGTGGTCTCGTCGACAGAGCACGGTTTGCGTAAAATTTCGACTTTGCGTCCCGTCATCATAGATCTTTGCGTGCTCCCAAAGTCATCTGGTCTTCGCAGTATAGTATCTTTGCGATGCAGGTGCTCTGGACCTGTACTCTCGGTGATTGAAGCCTGCTCTGAGAGCTGACTGGAAAGACTTTCCGTCTTCGAGAGGCTAAATTGCGTGCTGAAAATTTGTTCCTGGCTGCCAGAGCCTATTCGTGTTGCGAAAAGAAGTCGCCGTTTCTCTCTTCCCGCAGCATCTTCTAGGGGTTGGGCGAGTGATGCAATGGGTTCTGATTCTGGCACTCGGTGTACTTCGGCTGCGATTCCATTTTCTCGAACAGGACTTTCAGTAACGTTCTCGAGGTTCGTTCGAGCGCTTACTTTCGAGGTGCAATTGTTGTTTAGTAGAGAATTGTCTGACATGTTTGTCTCCTGACTATCCTGAGAACTGTGTCTATTGACTTCAAGGCTCCATGTACGCTCTTTGTCATCGACGTCCTGGGGAAGTGTGTGTATGGCGTCGAGATTTTCAATCCTCTGAACCTTTTCCATTTTCTCTTGAGGCAGTGCTTTTGGGGTGGTTGAGATGGGCATTTCCAGTTCCTGTTGAAGTTCCATTTCTGGTGCTGGTTCTGGTGCTGGTGTTGGTGGTTTAAGGATTTGTTTACTTGCCGATGATGTTGATGGCGTTGGTGTTACTGACGTTGATACTGCCACTAGAGAAGAAGCTGACTGAGGTCTTGTTTCCAGTGCTTGAAGTAGTTTTCGGGCGTCCTTTTCTTCGGGAGGTGTATGTAAAGGAATGTGGATACCCTTACTATCCGATGGAGTGTCATAGTACCTCAGACGACTGGAAGGTCTTGAACCTGCGCTCATAAATGTTTCTAAGGCAGTGTCTACCTTTCCAGAAGGGGTATGTCGCCCAAAGTCAGGATCGATAGGCGAGGAACTCTTCGATTTACCTTCGGAACGTTTCGGTTTAAATATGGCCAACACAGATTTTTGCTTATTCGGA
This sequence comes from Ferdinandea cuprea, assembly GCA_963576555.1. NCBI lineage: Eukaryota > Metazoa > Arthropoda > Insecta > Diptera > Syrphidae > Ferdinandea > Ferdinandea cuprea. Next base: position 80,045,794 of record OY754958.1, on the reverse strand, counting down.
GTTGGATTTTGGGATTGAGGTGTAGAGCGGTCTCGGCTTTTGCTGCGTGACCGTACGCGGTCTTTTGGGGAATCTGGAGAATCTTTTGGCTTGAATAAGGAACAAAAAGAGCTCTTTCTGGAAGCAGATACATTTGCCGGGGATGGAGAGCGACTACCAACGGTTTCCTTTGCCAATGCAGAATGTCTTGAAGGCTTAGGACTAGAGCTAGGTGTTAGTCGTTTCTCATCGATTGCATTTCTGCCCAAACTGAGGGAAATCGGCTTTTTGTGCCCTGTTTTCTTTGCAACACCCGGCTGTAATGATTCCACAACCCTCTCGTGCGACGCAACACCTTTGTCGTCATACATGTGATCTGGTTTAAGATTTATGCGTATGTACTCTGCTCCACTGGGTGTCGTACCCACCACCACCTGCCCGGGGCTCTTACTTGGTGTCAGCCTACTTCCACGCGTGACGGCGATTTTCGATGATGATTGCCTACTGGGTCTGATCAAATCAGTTGGTTTTCTCTTCGCTTCTCCGTTGCTTATACTCGTTGGTGGAGCCTTTTTCCTTTGCGGGGAACTTTCAATTTTAATTCCTTCGGCAAACACCGCTTGTGTAGGATCATGCTTTCGCGAGAGTAACACTTGCTCAAGGATTTCCGCTGTTGGAGGTTCCACTGCACTAACAATGCTCCCATCAACAATGTTTTCCAAAGGTTTTGGTCCACAAAACGATGTCTCGAGAAGCATTCGATGCGGCGATGGTGACCGCGATACTCCAGATATGGCCGATAATCGACTCACTGCTGAGCCTTGACTACCAACACTAGAGATTCGACTTGTACGACCAGATATACAGAGTAGAGCAGCAACCTCAGAACTCGCAGAGTCCTTGCGCTGATGCTGCTGTAAATAGGATTGATGTTCGTCAAATTTGAAAATCAATGGCGATGACCGACGTGCTTGCTGTAAATATTAAAGTTATAAATAACTTTTTTATTTTTGCAAAATATTTCGAAAATAATTTGAAAGCCTAAGAAATTTTAAATTGATTTGAAAATAGATCTCTTCTGAATTAAATGAAATAAAAAATTAACAATAGCCACTCTAAATACGTTGGAACTAAATAGTCCTTTTGCTGACTTATTTCATATCAAAACACATACATACACATATGTGAATCAAAGTGCATACACAGATGTTCGAGTATCGCATCGAATATATGTTCAATTAACACACATAAAAAGTTTATTGGTTCTCATTTCCCATTTGTGCTTCATTACTGATTACTTTATTAAAGCCTGCATCGTAGCCTATTATTTGTCAAAAATAAAATTGCCCTTCGAAATAAGCATTATACTGTAGGACTCCAACATTCGTTTCAAAAAATATATCTTAACACGGCTTCTTGCCAGCATAAAACTGTATGTAATATAGGCCAAAAGTATTAACATTATAGATTAGCACACATTTTTAATGTTGGCCAAAAGTATTAACATTATAGAATTGCACACATTTTGAATGTTTTTCTAATTTTGCGGCAAGAGGTGAGGCAGCGACAAACTGGAGAGGATTTTAAACTGAAACTGAGATTCCCCGCTGGGCAGTCAAATACAGAACGTATAAAGTTACGGCGCTGCCCAAGAGGGCAGTGGGCAGATATTAAAAATGTTTATACTTGTATTGCTGTGAGGATTAACAAGGACGACAAAATTTAAATCGGAATTTGGAAAATGTAAACTCCCGCCCAACCTTTGAGACCCAAGAGACTGATCTTCATCGCATAGACTACTTCTGTGCACCAAACTTATCGAGCACTTACACGTAAACAAAATAGTATGCATCGATTCAGGAGAGTTTTGAATCGTTTTCGGTAAAATTTTGGTCAATGGGCCCTGTTTTAGCTATGACACTCATTTTTTGGCTCAAACAAAATAAACAACTTATTGAAGAAAACTATCGATGAATTTCAGATAATAGACCTGCAAACTGGGCTTCAGGATCTTGTGATTGAGGACTTCTGATTGTTTTTTTTTTGAATACTTCAAGTCGCTATTCTACGCCGACAAACCAATAACATTTGCCGCCTTGAATAATGGGGCTTATTATTCGTGTTATTGAGCTTAAAAAAGTGGTCAAATGTTACTTGTTTTGGTACAATCCCAAAGTTGTATATTATACATTCAAACCGGTTTCAGAACTTGCTTGTATAGAAGAAGCTTGTTTTTCATGATGAGTTTGGTAAACTGTCCAGGCAGCCAATGCATTTGATTATGTTTAATAACGAGATCTTCCCGTTTTTTTTACTTGCGATTTCGATTTTAGTTTCATGTCTAATGTCATTCCCTAGTATTTAGCTTCATTTGCGTACGAAACTTATACGGAGTCTATGAGAAAGGGTAGCGTATTTACATTTCTGTCAGTAAAATTAACGTGCGTGGATTTGGTATCATTAAGCGCAAAACGCCAAATTTTTGTCCACTCAAAAACGCTGTCAATAGCCCGTTGTTGCTTGTTCTTTGCTTTGTTCCGTATAACTCAGCTGTATCATCAGCAAACGTAGCTACAGTTGTGCCTTGTTCTTGCAGATTAGATTAAAAATAAAATCGGACCCAGAACACTTCCTTGTGGAACTCCTGGCGCGATTTCTTTGAATTCGGAATATTTGTTTCCGTGCTTAACGCGGAAAAGTCTCTCCGCTAGATAAGAACTCAGTATCTTATATAACTGCCTTACAAAGGTAAATTTAAGCTTATGCTTCCATCCCGTATGCCATACTCTATCAAAAGTCAGGGAGACTTCAAGAAAAACCCGAATTGGTGGTCAGGTATTAATCAGTTTTGAAACCGTCGTGGGACGTACAGTCTAAACGACCCATTGATTAGATAAACGAGCGTGATTAGTGCTTTCCTAGGCAACTCTTTAAGGATTTAAATTTTTGTATTTCATACCGCAGATCAGCAAAGATACCGTTTTCATTTTAAAATTGTCTAGTATTCCGGCTAAGACCGGTTAAGGTCCACTATGGTTGACCGTTCTTTTAATTTATTCAATGTTCAAACGCATAAACGCTATAAAAATGTCCCAGAGTAATTTTTACAGAAATTATTTTTAAGCTAGTTCAAATATAGTTATTTGAATACATTTGTAAATCGCCCGTAATCGTTTTATTATATCAAGAGGTTGTTTTTTGTAAGCTCTAAAACTTCTACACCGGTTCAAAAAATGCTCTCACTATTAGAAAGCTATTGCTTTTGGCCATTTTATTTTTAACTTTCTATTTTTTGATGTTTAAAACTAAAAAAATGTTTCAAAACGCTGACCAATAAGTACATTACTCACTCTCTACTTCCTTATTACTTATTTTTGTTTTATTTAACAAAAAATGAGCAAGCAAAAGAACTGTATTTGCAAAATAATTAAACTTTTTTTAAAAAAAAAAAATGGATCCCAAACCAACTTATTTGTGTAGGTCAAACACAAATCCTGTAACAACGAATAATTCTGTTTAAGAAACAATTCCTCTTTGCCTTGACCAAGGAAATTAAATCATCAACAATTAAAGCGACGAACTGATATACTAGATATGATGTCCTTAACTTGGTATAGATTTCGTCACTAAACGATGGCAAAATAAAAGGTTCGTTAAACAAAAAATATATCTGTATATGTAAAAATAAATTTCAGATATGATGTAATATTCACTTAGTATACAAAGAACTTTTATTTTTTGAAATATTTGAATATATTACTACACTGTACTGTCCTTTGAATAACTGCTTTTGATGGCAAAATTTGAACTTAATTTATAACATTTAACCGTTTGGAATGTTTTTCTTGACGCGAATCGCCTGCAACTAAACGATATTTCTCCCGATTTGAGTCATTTAAATCAAAAGCCCTTTTTCGCCGTAGTGTGTGGTGGTGGTGAGTGATTCATTACGCGCTGCTGACACATATATACACACATTCCCATCAATGACAAAGACAATATACAATAACGAATACCAAAATAAACTTTTCAATTATTAACAAAACACATTTCGCTCATATGTAGGTATATCTTTTAAATTGCGCGCCCATTTATTGAACAATTGAATGTGAAACTAATAACCTACATATGTACGAGTGTACTTTTGGGTTCAGTTCAGGTGCAGTTGTAGTGGCAGTGGCAATGGGAATCTCGACGGCATTAATAGAAACCACAACTTGTCTTCCTTGTTGATATGCCTGAAACTCTGTCATTCAGGAAATGTAACGCAAAGTGGTTTATATAGAGGTAAAGGTATCTACTCCTACATGGTACTCCTGAATCCTGATGGTCCCTTGAACTGTTTAATTAAATTGAGATAATATGAAAAAAAGGACGAAAATACAAAACCAGAGAAAAGGAGATACACAGCAGCACCACATTATGTAGTCCCTTGCGAGGTGCTCAGTTGAGAGCTGCTTCAAGGAGTACGAGAGGAAACATCATCGCATATCAGGACATTAAAAGTGTTGACATTTTGATGAGAACAGATGGTAGAAGCGGGGGCCGAGACCACTCCTCTTTCTCATCATGACCAGCATTTCTATTACGATACCAGTTCAATTGAATGCTTACACGAGAGGTGTGTGTGGGTGGTTAATACAAAAGCGTCCTTGGGCGATGTTGGTTGCATTTAATAAACTCGGTTTTAAGTTTTCGGACGTCATTTCATTACATGAGAACTATAAAATTGAATTTATAGCAAGCAAGGGAAAGGGAGACAGAAAGATTGAAAGGACACCGACATTGTTTTGTAGAAGTGATTTTAATTATATCAGACGTTGAGTTTTGAAGGGCACAAGGCTGCTTGTTGTGCTTTAGAATAATGCTTGGAACACTTTTAGGAAATGCGTATACAAGTTCTATCAGTTTGTTGGGGAATTTTAAATTGAATCACAATCTGGAATAGATAATGGCATGACATACTTTTTGGTAGATACGTATGTAGATTGTAAATAATTGGATTGTTTATTTTTATGAGATACTAAACTAAAGCTTATTAAAGAACTTTTCGATTGTGTCACTTTTTTGCATGTTTTTTTATAATGGATATAGCAATTTATTCTCTCCAGAGAACAGACTCCTTGAAAATAGATATAAAATACATCGCTATATAGACATAACATATAACAGTCAGGGTTGGCACCAGATCCATAGTTTAAACGCAAGATTAAAGCAAACACCTTACGTGAGTTACTTAGACATATTTGCAGTCAAAGTCAGCTATGACTTTTACGTAGTAAGGAACTATGTCAACTATCATTCCGAAATCGAACGCGAAATACGTCTTACTTTGGGATACGAAAAACTATTGATATTCGTACTATAATCGCAATGTGAGAAGAGTTTCTTCCATACTGATACCTCAATAGGGCTGATCGTTTTCCTTACTAAACTCATAGCTTATAGGTTAGGTTAGGTTAACTAAGATTTAGTGGAAACGAAATCATCACACAATACCAGGCATTAAACCGGGTCCATCGCGATCCCTGGGGAACCAGTTGAATACGCATTCAAAAGGTAAAAAAAACCGTTCCGGATAAATTAATACTTGCACGTTGTACGAAAAGTTAAAAGCAACTAAGCAGTTTTGTTTAGAATTTTTATAGAATTTGAACAAGCAAATCAAGAACTTATAAATCATAACAACCCTTCCTAACCTTTTTTTGACATTACTCCTACATTCGGATAACTGACTGTCAACGTCGCCCTCTTGCCAATCAAAAGTTTTTGCCAATACAGTGGTCAAATTTAATAAAACCAAATTTTGTTACAGCACATAATATTCACCTGTACGTCAGTTCCTCCCAGTTACAAAAAAAACTAATTAAAACGGTATTACTATAGTTTAGACAAGAAAAACTCAAGTTATATCAAGGTAAATTGCAAAATTTCCAATTTTAAGGCATTACTACTCTAAATGATACTTCAAAAATAAATTAGATATATGTAGCTACAAAAATCCCTTAATACATTTTGTAGATCTAATTTACTATATTACAAAATGTTAACAATGTCGTCTGATATTATAAGCCCAGCAATTTATAATCATCGTCTTGGTGTAACACAACTTTATTTAACCATCTTGCCCTCGTCATTTGCAGCGTACTATGGAAAATACAATCCTGTGCGCAGAACCAACGAAAACTCACTAACTGCCTGTTTGATTCACAGTCTTAACACTTTGGAAACCGAAAACAAGCAGCGTTGCCACGAAGAAAAAAATGTTGGGGCCTTTTTGAGGGTCATTTGCTAAAAGTAAGGGCCATTTTACGTTGAAAGTCAAAATTCAAGCTGTCTTTTTGTCTGAAATTGGAAAATTTCATAAATAAAAACAATCATTTATTTCGAGACCAATTAGTTATGGAAACCAATCCGGATATTTTAAATGAATGCCGTCCTTCTGTTCTCGCTGATATGTGCGCGCCACCTAAAGCGAGGCTTTCCTCTACTTCGTTCTCTCTCCGACTGGAGCTTTGGTGTTCATTTGCTCTACATCACAGACGCACAAAGAACATTTTCTTGATCAGGTCAATGTCGTTTTCATTGAATCACCTCCTCCAGTATCCGTCAACCCATTCGGGACTAAATATCTTATGAAAAAATTCGTTTAAAACGACAAAGAATGTCTTCATCCGATTTAGATTCGGATCCATAGAGCGGGACAGGGGTTATAAGGGTCTTATATCAAATTTCCTTATTTGTTCGGGAGACTATATAGTTGCCTTCTTCGCACAAATAAACAGCGATTCATTTATTTGATTCAAAGTCCCTTACTGTGCTGTTTTATGCGGCTTTAAAATCGATAAAATGTGGTGAGTATCGATCTGAAGTTCTTGGGTTTTCATCAGGATCTGCCTTAGTGTGAATATTTGGTCAACTGTGGACTAACCACAGCCTTCGCACTATATGGCAGACAAGATCTCGCAGTTTTTAAACTCGAACACCACCTGTTTTGTTTGATGTTTGATTCAGTCATCGAAAAATAAAAGCGAATAATCAATTGTTTGCTTTCAAACTGCAAGTGCGTGATCATCGTTCAAGACATCGGTAAGCTGAGTCTTAGGTGACTTGCAGTTGACTTGTTACACAGCTGAAATCTGTGGAACTTGTAGAATGTGTTAAAAGGTGCGTTTGCTTCGACAACCATTGAAACCGGATTATGAGAAGGAGGAAACCTCATACAATTAAGAGGTTTTAAAATCGGAAATATGTATAGGAAACCTCCTGATTTCGATGGAGGTTTCAGGAGTTTTTTGCGAAACTTGGAAGTGAGTTCGTGAGTGCTCTTTTTCAAGTCATCTCCTATTGCCTCAAATAGTTCAGCGGATAGACCGTCCGGCCCAGCTGTCTTGTTGATATTCAGTTTATATTATTACTGTCCTCACTTAATTTTCGTCGGGTGGATGGAATTTTTTTAAACCGAACACCTTCACAAAAAACTAAACTAACTATGCAACATCGTAGGTATGTATACGTTTTATAAATAAGAAAACCTTAATAATTTGTCAAAATAAGAATTTATAGAAAGCAATGTAATGCCATATCTAGTAGAATTTCGAGACTTGAGTGTCATTTCCAAATGGCCCAAGGCCTAGGGCCAAAACGCACAACAGAGGCCAAATGACATTTTCAAGAACTTTTTGGCGACGCTGCTTACAAGTACCGAAATGTTTTACATGTTTCTTCATATGCGGCTGAGTGAGCTTACCCACAGATTTAATGGTCTCTGAAGAGTGACATTATATGGTATTGCATTTGTAGACTTTACCTTCCTGTAGCTAAGCCACAACATTTTTAAGTTAAACAAATTGAAATTATTTTTAAATAAATCTCATTGTCGGTCTGACATAGGGTCCACTTAGAAAGGCTAATTAGTTTTACAAGTTAATATACATTTTTTGTTCCATAAAAAAATGCCCCTGAGAAAATGGGCATGCCTAAAACCAGTATATAAGGTAGTTTTTTGAAATTATCTATATATATATTTGGCAAAGAAAATTACGTTAATTTATTATAACTTTTAGCTCTTTCAACTTTCAACTCTCTGTCCGTAGGCGGCAGGTACCGCTCATTCAAATTCTCAGCTCCGCTCGGGGTATGCGCTTTTCGTCAGCAGGCGCCTATGAAAACAATTTTTTTTAGTAATTAATTATAATTAATGGTTAATTACTTTACTTGTATAATAATTAAAAATCAGTTTGGTCTGAACTCGAGTTTGACCGGTAAACTCTTAATGGAAAAAAGTGGCCTTTTTTATATTTTGATGTGGACAAAAATAATATATTTTTTGTTTTCATTTTATATAAATGTGGTCTTTATTTTGAAGCCTTAATTTCCATTAAAGACCGCCGGGCGTTATTTCCATTTTTTCATGGAAATAAAAACACATTTTAAATGTAGCGTTACTTTGTAGTGCCCTATTTCATATCAACGAATTTTGATTAAATTGCTATACATAGTAAGTACTAATGATTACCCATCTGGCTGAAACACCCTTAAAACAATAGGTCGCTTAGTCAATTAATGGCTACATAAAAAATTCGAAACTTCCTTCAATTCAACCCATAATGAGCTGTTTTAGTTGTTAAGAACGGTTATTAAGCTTAACTGGCATTTATTGTAACTCACCTGTAGTTGTTGTTGTAGTTTTTCTTGTTCTTCCTTTTTCGCCGCCTGATCCATAAAGTACAGCTCTTCGGTTGAACTACGCAATTCCAGGGCACCTTCTTCACGAAAACCAAGTCCAATAGTTTCCTGTAGTGTTCCAGTGCCAACCTTTATGTGTATTAGTATTAATCATTTCATAACAATTACAACACCGAGAAAAAATTATGAACAAAATTGAATAATAGTAATTACGAAACTAGTGTTTAGCTGGAAGTGGTAGTAAAGCGATTAGTATTGACTACCTATTAATGTGCCTTAAATGCTTTCACAATAATTACTCAAAAATTACAAAAAACACAATAATTACAAAAAAGTTTTTTTTTATTATTTTGTTCTTTGTGTGTTTGACTGAAAAAAAACTTCCAGCTGAGGCAGCGGGGGAAAATCTAAAAAAGATATCAGTAAGTGGAGCTTTACTCTTGACAACCTGTTCTTTGATGATGTGATGTTTTACATTTCCTGGTTAGTTTTGAGTTTTGAATTTGTTTTTTAATTATTTAATATTTAAACAAACTAACCAAGGGTGAAAGAAAGTATAACTGAATCATCTACTCCATATACCCCATCTACGAATAGTAAGGGTATATTATAGTTTGTAACACTCCTTGATACTCGTCGTAAACCTCTAAAAGTATATACATACAAATATTTATGATTAGGATCAAAACCTAAGACGATTTATCCATCGTTTCGTCTATCCTTCCGTTTCAACTTTTGAAGTCTTTAAAATTTAAGTTAGGAAGGCAAAATTTGGAACATATACTCCATAGGGTCCCGAAAAGGTTATTTATTCCACCCACTGTCATGCCCACAAACTAGAAAAAACCGTTTTAAAGCTGCAGTTGAAGAGATAAAGGGTAAGAACCCTAATAAAATATGTGGACACTAAGCTCCTTTACAAGTTTTCCATATAGCTTTTTTCCACGCCTACTTTTTGTGGGGGCATTTTTTTAACAATATGTTGTTAAGGATAAGATTAAGAATGACCGAGCGGCAATTTTATTTATTTTGGAGAAGGTTTTCATGACAGTAGTTTTTAAACTCGGATGTTTGTCAGTTTTCGCAAGGGAATAAAATCTTAAGGCTTAATAATCACTTAGCCCCTGAACCCACTGGGAAATACTCTGTGCAAATATGTGTTATGTGTATGTTACTTTTTTTAAATTTATTCTTGCAAACAATTTGCCAAAAATTTCGTTAACGACGTGATCAAAAAACACATCTAATAAGGCCAGCACTTTAATTTTAAGCATGGTAAGCTATGCCCGCGGCTCCCCTCGCATGTAATCATCTACTGACAAACATTTTATCAAGTGGCTGCGTCGGCTGGCTTCGCTGTAGCGCATTCTGTCATTCCAGTTTTCCAAGACCTTTTTGATGGTTTCGGGCTGTAGATGACGGATTGCTTGGGTGATATCGACCTTTAGTGTTTGAATCGTTTCCGAATTGGTATTTCACGGTTCCCCACAAAATAGTCCAAATGGGTCAAATCGGAGCTCAGAGGCGGCCAATTGACATCGCCAAGACAGCTGATACTACGATTTGGGAATTTGATGCGCAAAAGACTGATTGTGGTGTGGACTGTGTGGCATGGCTCGCTATCCTGCATAAACCAGAGGTCGTCCAAATCCATGTCTTCATACCGACTTTCTGTAAAGATTTTGAGCGGGAAACAGATACTTGAAATGCAATTCATCATAACGCATTTTACTTTACTACGCCAATATACAAAACATTTTAATGCCTATGAAAAGGTATACGCAAAATACAAAAATGGTTGCCATCAACCGAAAATGTTATATAGTAACTTTAAAGCAAATCCTTTTCTAAATTCAATTAAGACTAAAGTTTTCGGACTTCTGTATATTCCCAATATTATACCTTGTGTTTGTGTTCGAAATTTCAGTACGATTGCAATGACTTCTCTTTAGTACACTAATGAATAAGAAAAGGTAAGAACATTCTTTAACCACTTCCGCTGTGTCTTCTTTAAAATAAATACACTAATTCTACACTACTATGTATACTCGAAGGAAACCTAATTCTAATTTATCATAAAACACAACGTCACCTGTTCGAAAACATTTTCGGGACTACTGTCGCGACTGTCCTCCTCGTGATGAGATGAACTTGACGCACGGCTTAGCTCAATACGAGGTGTTGACGGTGTATGCAGGGTGGCACTCTTAATCGGCTCCGCAAATCCACCAGCGATGGTTACGTTTGTCTTAATTGGTGGTGGCCTCTTTCCACCAATATCATTGAGCTGCTTCTTCGAAGGGGTTGCTTTGCGGTCACTAGATACTGTCGAATCTTTCTGTTTTTCTGTATCGTCTGTTCCTCCTCCCCCACCACCTCCTCCATCATCACCACCACTGCCGCCAGAGTCCATCATCTGAAAATGTGGACAAGAGACAAGATATTGCAAAATTAAAATAATTAAATAATTTAATTAAACCATACGTTTATCCGAAACAAACATATATACACACACACACAAAAACATTAACAAATTTGATTCTCGGTTTCTTGGACCTACACTGGATTTTCGCCGAAGTGGAACAAGCGATGTTAGAAAGTCATCTTCCTTCAAAGGAAGGAAGGAAGCAAGGTGGAGGACATTAAGAGCGAAAGAGAGCCTCACAACCTTGAGCTTTTATTCTGACATACACCGCACAAAGTGAGGCGGAAAAGGACACAGTGCTAGAGAGAATGAGAAAGAGAGTTAAGGGTCGGTCAGGGTAATGGGTAACTAGGTAGACATCAAAGAGCATTATTAATTTAATGATTAAATAATTGCGGATTTGAAATGCTGCTTCAAATAATTTATAATCCGTGAGGCAACTTTGTTGCTCATAGTTGAAGCAACCACCTCCTTCATTTGCAGTGGAAGTCTTTTGCTATGGTCGTTTTCCGAAAGAAATAGGTATAACGAGACATATACACACAATTCACGCACACATGGCAACCGATTGGCACACTTTGAAAGAACCTTCGATAATTAGTTTTTCAATAAAATTTTCGACCACGAATACACTTTCTGGGCTAATAGGAGGAAAATCAAACTTAATAAACTAAATAAATGTTTTAGTTTTCACATAAAAGAGGTGGAACAGCAGAATCAAGATACTCACTCAACACTTTTCACGAACGGGCTTTGAATAAATTTGTATACTAGGGTGGCTCACACCGCAGCAGAGAAAATGAGCTGAGCATAAGAAGAAAGTGAAAAACAGAGACCGAGAGGAAAATGATGTTCGAAAGCGCTTTCGAACTGTCAGTCGCAGCGCAGTAGCTTAGGGAGATTCTCACCATCACAACTCAGCTGGGCGCTCAACTTTAGTGGTTTTGTTGCTTACTGTAGTGGGGTTGAAAGTGAAGCTTTTCAATGAACTGTCAGATGGATGAGGACATGCGCATGTGACACATTCGCCACGTGACGATGATAGGGGTGGTTTTATTAATGACAGGAAGGGGGGTCTTCTATCGGTCCCACTCAAAATGACTATGTGCATATTTAGATTGCGGAATGCTGATTTCGTGGTTTACTGCGTGGTTTGCTCTCAAATGGAAAGTAATAGATGATTTAAGCGGGTGTTTTGGCTGTTGATATTGCTTTCCGAATAAGAGTTGCTTTGTGCTAGAGTGCCCGAAAGGATGTTTTTAGGGACACTGTCTTTAAAACTTTCGCGCATAGAAATGGGGTCGTTCGGGGAAGTTATTTTTATTGTTGTAGTTTTGAGACGATTATAACTTTAAAGTGCATTTTGTTTCGGGGAAAAATAAAAGAAAGACCACGTGAGTCTTACGTCAAATGATTGTAAATAAAATTGAAAAGTTTTACACATACTTGCAAACAAAAGAAAAAAAATGAACTTTTATATACGCTAACAAGCGTACAGATCTTATAATGGACTGAATAGTGTAAGAGTGTTGTTTTATGCTTTTGACTTATAAACCCATTATCGCAGTAACGTGTAGTTTAACCTGAATTTACATTAAATTTAAAAAAAGTACTGATGCATTACGGCATGCTTAGTGACAAGTGAATAAACAAAAATTACACACCAAATGTGTAACCTGCGTTCTGGCTAGTTCGTCTGCTTTTAAATTGCATGACAGTGGACATGCATCCTGGCACCCAAATCAGATGAACTTTCTTTGTACTAGCTAGTAGTCTAAGGCGTTATAGACAATCCCAAAACAGTTTCGATATTATCTCAAAGGCGTTAATTACAAGTAAGCCTGCCCTGCTATCAGAGAGAGTGTAAATGTTTAAATTTGTATGTGTTCATATACTCTCGAATGCATGGTTCTATTGCATGGGTCTCCGCCTTAAATACGGAGCTCCTTATGTCCATAGTAGGATATAAGTAGGTATTACTGCGAGGGTTGTATTTGAGGAGTAATTTTCTGTATTAATATTGCAATTTAAGTTGTTTTCCTCTTTTACTAATTGTTTTATTTAAAATAAATATCCCCTGTAGAGGCACACCAAAAAAGGTCTTTACAATTTAATTTTTAATGAATCACAGCTCATCATCAAAAATATTGACGAAGGGTTCTCCAAATCCGATTCGTATATCACCCGCATAAACAAAATAATTAGAAATGTTTTAGCTGGAAAATTTTGCTATTTTATTTTTGTTGGATCTATGTTACAATTGTCTTGCACTTCTCTGTGCGCCCAAATTGGTTCTGTACCCTGAGCTGAAAGAAAGATGCTCTTCGCCTGCTGGTATGAACCAGGCTACAAAAAATCGCTGCGACAAGATAACTTAAGTAAGGCCAAAACCATATTTAAAATAGCCGTACAGAAAAATGTTTAGGAAATTCGTTTACCGGAGCTCATTAGCAATGGTCAAGTTCATGGCCAACTCCTACGGACGAAGTATTGCAAACAACTCTAAAATGGCTCTGCAACAAGCATTTATTTTTTAGGTTTATATTTATATTATATTATTTATAATTTATATTACGTCCAAAAAAGACAGAGTCTGAGGTATATAAGATATTCATTTAAATTGAAAAGTGTTTTCCTACCGCATCTACGATCAAAATCTAAGCAACCGCGGATGATGAAGAACGGTTTGCTTAGTCTGTGTTGACAAATTCAAAACAGAGACCCTATAAAAACAATTAAAGCGATATTCCAAGCAACATTTCTATGCAAGCGCAAAGGAGATGCTGACATAGGAACTTCTAGACCTCACAACTGCAACAAGTAATACGAAACTAGGAGGCCTGAAGATATTTTATGAGGTCGAACCCTCGAATATATACCACAATGCAAATAAAGACATTAAGAGAAACTGCAAAAGATGAAGATGGAAAAGAATGTATGGCAGAAAAATAAAAAATGCAAAGTTGAATGAATCTTGGCCCCAAACTAACAAATGAAAAATGGCCCCAAAACAAAAAATAAACAATGGCTCCAAAAATTTAAATTCTTTTTTAAAATGAAAAATGGCCCCGAAAGTATGAAAAGTGGCCCCAAGAATGTGTCACTTTCCAATAAAAAATGGCCCCAATGAAAATTCTTATTTGACTGACTACTGCAAAATAAAGGCCACCAAGCTTAATTATTTTTTTAAAATTCTTAATGATTTCGTGATGGTAATTGGATAGGGAGACGCATGCTGCCCGCCTGCTACTCCAATGCTTGGTTTCACTCTTAGATTTGGAGTAGACGCGAAATTTTGTTTATACCCAATAAATCTTTGCATATACCCAAACTCACACATACTACACGACGATTGTTTATAACTGAAACAACTTTCAATGGGAAAAAGTTTTTTATTTTGGGGCCAAAATTCATTATGAAAAATGGTCCAAAAACATGATGTAATTGCTACAACTGCATGTCAAACATAGGTATGAATAATCTTCGTTTCAGGAATCTATCGTAATTTTGATGGAAACGTACTCACATATCATTAAGTGACCAGCTGCCAAAAGCGCATCATGTGGAGAGGGTAGTAGGACAAGATGAAACCCCAATGTCCAGTCAATGTAAAAGAAATTCAACCTCCCTGTTTAGAAGAGATTGTTACGGCTATTAAAAAGCTAAAAAAACAACAAATCGTCAACCAAGTATCATCTAATAGAAAGCAGTTCCGATGTCTTGTAAGAAATATTGAGATATCCCTGCGTAATGCCGCATATAAGATCCTATCGAACGGTGTAAACGACTCGGGACGTTTTGCAACAAATTAAGACAAATCCTACAAACGACGAACGACCAAGTCGAGATACACCATCTTTTTATGGACTTCAGGAGCTCTTCATGGTGATGGTAAAATTTGTCGCTGGATAATTTGCGGGGCATTGTACAGTTTGGCAGTAGCTCTCCTGAACTGTTCTTAACATGCACCGTATTTAAGATATGAAGTATCTTGTGACTTTCTTAATCTTATACTGTAAAAGATAGTGCGCAGGGCAGGTGTAAACACTAAAGGCACTGTCATTAACAGATTCCTAAAGCTACTGGGATATGCGGAAGATATCGACATTATAAAAACCGCGATAGAGGCAACGCTCTTGAAGATAACGAGTACAACACTAAGTACATGCTTTTAACAAACAATCTGTACAATCTGTACTGAAAACAGAAACTTCGAGGTGGGTAAAGAATTTACCTACTTCCTGCTTAACATCAACTTCGCTAACACACTTTAGTGGATTTGCTTACAGAAATTTATTGTTTATTCACAAATATATAATTTCTAAATATAAGTTCAGCATACTAAGCTAATTATCAAATTAAAGCCAACAGTTTTGTGTTTAACTGCAAAAGTTTTTGGCAAGTCCACTTTGGCGGGCGTTTTCTTTACATACAAAATTATTTCTGACTCATACATACAATTAGTTAAATGGGTCCAATTTCAGAAAATATCCTATCATTTTCGTCACATATTCAACAGACTTGATTTAAGAGACAACCAAAGGATGACAATAAACAAACACCTAAAACATACATGATTTCACCGACTGCAGTCAACCAGCCCATTTATTGTGCAAAGACTTCAAAGTGAGAAATTGTTATTTATTGTAGAGATAAATTGCCCAACTGACGTGTTAAATGTAATAATTATTTTCCACAATATCTGAGAACGAAATAACACTAAATGAGGTCGGTATAATGAATGTTTACACATTTCATTTACAAGAATGTAACAGCCACAAGGTCTATATGCTACTAAATTGAATATTATCGCCCAGATTTGTTAGTGCTTTGCACTTTAATTAGACGCTTTAATGAAGTCAAGTGAATATCCTCTTTTATGATGTCAGTGCACCAATGTCTATCCCTAAAATCTCATCCTCACAGGCCAGCCCAAATGTAGATATGGAAAGTTTAATTCGAAAGGGGCGTCAAAGAAATTTTGACGTAATATAATTTTGCTGGACGTATATGCAAATCTGAATACAGTAAATGACGCTTATAGAAAAAAGGAATTAAAGAAAAGCAGTCTTAAAACACCCTAAACAAAATCACCGTGTACGAGCACATTTACACCAATGTAAAAAAACATATAAGAAACACCCTTATAAGAAAAACACTGATATTAAGAATTTTTTTTAAACACCGATTCTCAGTTTCCTCTGAAATATGATGCTTGTACACAATCTTTTGTATGACACAAAAAAACTTCCATCCAAGTGTTCCTTAAATGTGAACGAACCACGCGCTTAATAAAAGTCAAAAGTGTCAGTTCAGTTGTATTTGTGTTCATTTGTGAAATTGTAATAAAGAATTAAAAAAAAATGTCACGAAATAATATTTCAAATAAAACGAAATTTATAATATTGGAAGACTTATTCGAAGAGGTAGAAGAATGTGATCAAATGTCAATATCACGGCCGCCTACTACTTGAATACATTTCGAGATATTGCACAATGAACAGCGGGCTCTCTGACGATCCTGAGCAACGAGTATAAAACTTTAAACAAGTTTTTCTCAAAACTATGTTTTTAAAATCGGTGACCACTGTTATTCAAAAACCGCTCGGCGGATCTGACAATGAGTGAAATTTGTACAGCTTTTTTAAAACATATAAGACTAGGGCTCTAGGAAATAGGCACCAAGAAATAAAGCCCCAAAATAAAAGTGAAATAAGGCCAATATAAAAATTAAATAAAGGCATAATTTCAGGAATTGGGCTTTATTTCACAATGATATAAAGTTATTTATATTATTTCATTTATTAAGAATCGTCGATTGAATTAAGGGGGGGCATGCTACCCCCCGCAACGCCCCTGCTTGCTAACACTATTAGATTACTCCAAGGTGCTAGGTTGGGTATATGCAAAGATTTATTTTTATTTTGTTTTTTAACAAAGTTTGCATATAGCCAACCTCGCGCGTACCACAAATCTAATTTTACATAGAAGTGAATTCAAATAAAAAAATATTTAAATACAAACATTAAATAAGACAACAAAAGAACGAAACGAGTCCCCAAAAAATGAAATAAGTCCCCAATTTTTAAAAAAAAATTTGTTTCCCGTTTATATTTTTGGGGCTTTATTTCTTGGGGCCTTATTTCCTAGAGCCTAAGACTAGTACCTGATCGAAGGATTTTTTGTTTTTTTAAGACTTACATTTTTTATAAACAAATTTGTGTTGGTTTTTTTCTGAAAAATCGAAAATAAATTTTCGGAAGTCGCCATTTTGTTTAGATTAACTAATAAAATAATACTATTTTTTTATTTAAATTAATTCGGGTGAACCATTGGGAAGTTATGATGGTCATCGCAGAGGACAACTTGTGGAACAGGGGCAGATACATATAGCGATAACTTTTTATATAATTAATGCTTTTTTTCAAATTTGGGTGAAATCAAGTTAAAACATGACAAAAAGATAAACACATTTTTTTTAAAAATACTTGTTTTTTCTATTTTTCTATTAACTACCCCTAACCAATTAAAGTAGAGTCGCCTTACTGTATTTTAAGACGATTTTCAGACTTCAACTTATTAAATTTGGATCAAAGTCTTATGGGTGCACTAAGCCGGTTAAGTGCGTTGGACCGCTAAACGAGAGGTCGCTGGTACAAATCCCGATCTGTACCACCTGAAAGTTTATATTCGCTGTTCCACCTCTTGCGAACGTCTGACAAACATCCAAGAGTAAGAAATGTCATGAGAAGCTTCTCAAAAATTAATTGCCATTCGGAATCGGCATAAAACTTCCATTCGTATCAAAAAATATATCTTCGCACCCACAGTGGTTGGAGAAGGTAGGCGTTGGGTCCCCTATATGGGCCGTTTACGCCTAATATTTATATATGTTAGAACACAAATGTCACATTTTGGTTAAACCATGAAGTAAAGAAATGAATTTTTCCGTGAACAACAGATTTCTCAAAATTTTATGTTATGGCATCAATATGACGTAACTCTTGGACTGATGAAAATTGAAAAGTGAATCAACAACATAATCGTATATAACAAAACAAAGAACTCATATTTTCTTCCCAATATTATAATACTCACCTCCTCACTAGCCTCTGTTATTGTCAATGCAACGCGGTGCATGCTTGAACCGTGCGCTGATAAAGGTAATCCATTGGCAGCGAGCGTCGAACTTTCTTCAAATGATTTCTCGAACGATGCTATTGGCGCCGGCCCGAGACGTTTTTGCTTTCTTGGATCCATACTGCTAGTCTCAGCTTTTTCGCTCACTTTTTCACAGGTAAATAATTTTTAACAGATTTTATAATTTGGGTTCATTATAGTCATTTAAATTATAATCTTTACTTAAGAATAATAATCTGTAAATAAGGCTTGTAGATGTAGCTTTTTCATCTGTGTTTAATTGTTGGTTCTTGTTAAAAAGTAATTTTACTTATTAATTACTAAGGAAAGGCGATTTTAAAGTTATTTGTTTAGAGTGTTATGCTGTTTATATAGGAACACCTTGCTTTTTTCGCTACCACAACTCCATTTCGTGCAAGTCTGACGCGGCTTAGGAACCGCGATAATGTTTTGTGCGCCTTACATTTTTTTAAGTCGAGAAGTTCTTGACCGAGTTATAGAACGCAGACACAGATTTATAGGACTTAAGCATCCATCTGTTCGTCCGATTTAAAAGATAACGCTTAAAAATTCCATCCATGAATTTTATTAATAACATAAGTTGGTTATTAGCCTTGACAAAATTGATCACGACTTTTCCATTTGAAAATGTCTCAAAACTTTTGCCTTACTAACACCCGTGCTGGGACGGATTTTGCAGCGCGCCTCCAATAAATAAAAGCTTGTAACAAAATGTCGGCTAAAGGGAGACAAGCCGTCTAGGCAATTTTAACATGAATATAAGCATAGCAAAACACATTTAAAATCTAAATACTACCTCGTAAGTGTGCATGCTTGTTAGCGGAGATCACCGGTATTCTTACAAGTCAAACAAAAAAAACAAAAACATGTATGGAGTAAAAATTGGGAAAGAGTGACAGATTTAAAGCCCCGAGATCACACAAATTGAAAAAAAAAAATAGTTAGGCCCAGTGGTTTATCTGAAACCCAAAGGCCAAGACTTTCTTAAGATCGAGTCCCACAGGTGGACCAGTAGGGAAGCAGTAAAATGAAAAGGCTATGATTCCTCATAGTTTTTCTGCCCAAAAGACTAGTTGCTTATTTTTTTTGCATTTTGCACTTTCAAGTCAAAGCATGTCATCTCAATCTTGTGCAATAATTATAAACAAGAATTTGTAATATATGTAGCTAGTGCTGTTTCAGATTACTAGTAGTAGTACCATTTGTAGCAATAAATTGCGGTACAACTGTCATAAGTAAACATTTTTAATTGTCTGTTGATTTAATTTGTATGAGACTCCATTCCGCTAAGGACACTATTTTTTGATCATTTCGCAAAATATAATAGGCTTATTCTTATTCAAGAAATGAATTAATTTACCGATATTTTATACAGATTATTTAATTCATGCTGCGAAGAGCAAGATTGTCATTAGGTATGTATATTTAACACGAGTTTCTATACTTTTTACCAAATCGGTTATTTTTCCAAGATATTAATTTTCTCCCCTTCTTCATTTTTGAATGGTGTCTGAAAGACACACCTTTAGATCGGTTTTATTAGAACAATCTTTTCAAAAGGTTGGCATAGTGGAGAAGGCGTCTAGTACTTCCTAAAATGTTGAATTCGCTGCCCCACTTCTGACAACCGTAAGAGAGCTTCCAAGAGTAAGAACTGCTATCAGAAATTTCTAGGCTATAGGTCCTGTATGGGCCGTTAACGCCTAATATTTATTAATTTATTTATCTTTCTAAAGTAAGGTCCTAATAAGTAACGCTGCACACGTCCGTTTTTTTACTGCATGGCATCGCTATGTCACCGCAAAGAGCAACTTTCATATACAAAAAAAATTACAGAAGACAGACTTGCGGTAAAAGGTATAACGGGGACGCATATTACGTGCCGAGAAAATAATTTATAACGCAGTCATGAACTTTATTTCATAAGCAGCGGCTAATTCTCAGAGAGAGAGATTAGAAGAAAAGACAGACTTTTCTCAAGCTAAAGGTCACCGATTCACATATGCCACACCATACATATGCCAATGTATATGCATTCATTTAATTCAAAGCTGCAAATTATTATTCATTTATTACTTTTTTAATAATTTTTCATTATGAACTGTTTTGGGCGATTATTCGCATAGCCTAATAGAAGGCACTATTTTTAGCACATCGAAATTTAAATAATGACCTCTAAAAAAGTGCCTTACAAACTGTTACTATTCCAAGCTATTACATGCGCACACTTCTTTAGTAAAAAAATTTTTTTCTGTGTAGTTGGAGTCCATAAAAACGAAAACCCATAAGAACAAATTTTAATGAAAGACAATGAAAATAATGACGCCCTCTGAGTTATTTGTTAAAGATATGATAGACGGTAGTAAAGCTTTGGGTTGAAAGGTAGCGTGTTATTTTTGAATGAAAAAAAGTTTTTGAAACCGTTGGGGGAAAATATAATATACATGGATATTGTATTTGCATTCCAACTTGTTTTAGTGAACAAAAAACAAACAAATCCATTTCAAAAACAGTACCGAGGTCATCTATTACAACCGACGGGACGTTAGCCAATTCGTGCGTCGCCGCTCAAACTTTTCAAGCAAATCTCTTTCTGAAATCTAGTTCCTCTGTATAAGTCCAACATTGAACGAATGCTAGTGGGCACGCCTAGAGGTCAATAGCCAGCCTTTTCACCTCCACAATGCTGCCGTAATTCTAAATGAACATGCAAGCAAACCACCATGGCGATGATTCATGGTCATTTGTTTACACAGCCCGAACCAGCTAAGTTTTGCAGCTCAAGGACATTTTTCAATTGAATTAAATTTCAGATTTATACCCAAGCCAGAATGGACTAACTGAATACCATATCAATGTCGTTAATAGGAGTTGGTTTCCGATATCTCTCGTTCCCATTTATACCTCTTAGAGACCACTTAATTTGCTTCTAATAATTTCCCAGCCCAAATACCCCTCTTTGTCGAAAACTAACCTCAAGCTGGTAACAAATTGAAGCGGAATCCGACAAATTCATTAAGAGAGGTGGAAAATGTGCATATATTGGGCAAGTAATTGTGAACTTGCAACCCATAGCTGCAGGATACAAGTTGCAGAACGAAGGAAAGACAAAAACAAGAGAAACTTGCAAAACTTAATTGCGCTTGGGGGTAGCAAAGCAGGGTTGTTTCGGTTCTCATCCCTATGTGTGGTTGGTTGTTAGTATGTAGTATAGTTTGAGGGCAACAAACGATGCTGTGGTTCATGCCCAGTCAACTTGTTAGCTGACTTGGGTTCTTTTTTATCTATTTTGCTTTCGCTCGAATCGCCGGATGTAAAAATGGGGTTCAACAGAAACGAGTTAGCGATGCAGAATGCAGACCGTTATGAACAGTAGGTAAAAAAGTTGTGATGGTGGTGGGAGTAAAATGGGCGGATAACATTTCCTTAATTCGAATCGCTACCACAGTGGATTTAAATGAAGTCCCTAAAAGTAACAAGGATAATCAGTGAGGTCGTGTGGAATATGCTTTTCGGGCAACTGTATATAGTATATTCGAGTAGATGTCTAAAGTTGTTGCCTCAGAACAGTGCATTTGCACTTTAATTGATAATCGGGGAACTAATACCATTTTTGTGACTCCACCAGCGAAACACCGCACCAAACAGTGTATTTTCAAAATGGAACTGCGTTCAGATAATATCACGTTGAATGGTGTCGCTTCAAACAATTTTAAAACATCCGATCCAATACCATTTGATTTTGGGCCCATTTACTGAAATTTCGACGTAGGTATTATGATAATTATTCGGCTCCGCCATGTAAGCTGGAGCATGCAAGTTTTTAAACAAAGATCTTTGCATAAAATTTAGCATAAAGTGGACTTACAAAGATAAAACTGTTGTGAACGATTTCATAGAGGGCTTTAGGTCTACAAAAGTAGATCCGGATTTAAAATAAAATATGTGGACCCCAGATTTGGTCCACAAATTGGGGTATTTCCTTTACAGTTATAATAAAACTTAGGTGGTGTTAAATTGTCAATATGTTCAAAAAACCGCCGAAACAAATCTTAAACTCAACGTGGTATTGGTTCACCGCAAAAAAGTCTAAAAGTCTAATGTTAAAGATTAAAATCTTTGGGCCTGGCAAATTTGAACATTGCAAAAATAAAAGAACATATTTTCGAACAGTAACTTGAGATAATAGCTAATACAATAATAATATACAAAACGACTCAAACAATTTTGATGTAATATTGTGTATTGGACACTTTTATCCTAATTGTTCAAAATACAGAAACAGACCAAAAACGTAATAGCAAAATCATTTTTGTGAAAACGAATTAAAATTTAATTTTAAAAAAATCGTTATATGAAAAAAAAAATTCTTTCACTCCGATTTGTTTTACTATATAGTGAAAAAAATATATTAATTTTTTTTTGGAATTTCTTAATTTTTTTTTGGAGATAATGGTGATTTTATATTAGATTTTTTTTTAAAACCGAGCGCGCTGTATTCTCGGCCCCACTCCATGTATCACAGAATAGAATCCATAAACCATTTTTATTTTTAAAGGATGAGGTTTGATTTATAATGTAAAATAAAAGACATATATTTGAAAGTGAACTTAAAATTTCTATTATCGGTTATAATGACATTTACTTTTTGAAAATTATATCATGCAAATGTTGGCCACGACTACGAATGAGGTAGTCCATTCGGTAGGTTCAATTTTGGGCGACTCCTTCGAGCATAGCGACTGGTATCTCGCGAATAACACGATTAATATTGGCTTTCAAAGCGTCAATCGTAGCTGGCTTATTTCTGAAGACCTGAGATCTTAAATATCCCCAGAGAAAATATCCCAAAGGTGTGATACCGTACAATTTAGGTGGCCAATTTACCGTAGCAAAACATGAAATTAAGTTTCACGCGCTGTATTGCTCGTAGCGCCGTTTTGTTGAAACCACTGCTCACCGAGACCATGGGCTTGAATTTAAGGAAGAAAAATACGCTAAGTTGTCGAATACGACAAGGCAAGCTGTTGAGAACGACGACGAAACGATTCGTTACGGTCTTCGCGTACACTCTCAGCTACAGCTGCTATAGTCTCACCACTACGTGCTGGATGTGGTCTAACCGGTCGAGTATCAACCACTAACTTAAACTGGGACTAAAACTTACGAGTGGTATTGGCAATAGTGGTTTCAGTAGGTCGATTATGCGCCCCGGAAGTTCCTCGAATCGCACGAAAAACATTTCTCACAGAACGCTGATTTTCCAATTTAGAGACGCTGTTGCGGTGTGAGTCTTTTCATGGTGACTTGCCAATCGATACTGAATACAAATGACAATGCAGTTTGATAGGAGTCACGCGTGATCTGTCAAAAGAAGCCTATTGAATATCAAACCCCACGATGTATCACCCTATATTTAAAACGATAAACAGAACTATGTATACGAACTTTAAAGCAAATACGTCGAACCATTTCGCCATATGGCTTCTACAGACAAACAAAGGACAGTCAAACTGGCGGACCGCATTGGCGGACCCACCTTTTTGGGATTTTTCTATGTGCGTAATATCATCCCTATCATCAACTCAGTGTGAATTCGAAATTTTCGAAGAAGAAACAATTTCGAACGGATCAGATTATTAAATTCATAAAAAACAATATACACTATGGGACAAATAAAAGTTAACACCAGAAAATGTTAAACTAAACTTCTCTAAGACTCGCTGGATTTCAATAGTTATTTAATTTACACCCAACAGTATTTTACCGTTTTAAATTTATTCTAAGACAAAAAAAAAGCAATCGTAGTTTACTTTATGGACAATAAGAGCAGCAATTTTAGTTTTTTATGAAATAGTGTGCTGGTAACTTTTATTTGTCCACCACTGTATTTGTATAAATGAAAAACTCGGCGTGGCTATAAAAAGAATATTGTCTAAATATCTTATTATAGGAGGCATATTAAAAAGTAGGCATATAAAAATAAAGTGCACGACGTTTTTGAAACGCAAAATTAATTATGATAAATTTATTTAAATCACTTTTTAGGTTTTGAAAATTTTGATTTTCTTAAAAACGGTACCTACGATTTTGGTGTAATTTCGCACATTGGAAATTTTAAACAATTGTTCAAAATGCAAAGAATTTTCATAATCGTTAGAGCCGTTTTTGAGAAAACCTATTTAATTTATATTTTAATAAAACGTTATATGAAAATCAAATTAAAATTTTTTTTTTTTCAAAATCGAAGTAAGCAAATTTATTCGACTTAATAGTATATAAAAAACAGCAAAATTTTTGGAGTTCGCTTTGTTAGTTTTTGAGACTAAATTACGCTTTTATAAATTTCCGTTAATCGATTTTTTTCCAAGACCTGAGTATGCAGTATTTTTGGTCCCATCCCAAGTATTCTTATTACAAAAAAATGCCAAAATACTTGGAACCATTTTCTAGAAAAATAGTGATAAGTGATTTTCACTAAAAAAAAATTGTATGGCAACTTTCGTTATTTCAAACGACAAAGCAAAAAATATGTAACCCAATATGTAACTCCGATATGTAACCCAAAAAACATTATATTCAAACTTTGAAGCAAATCCATCGAAATGTTTCGCCATACGGTGCCCGGACAGACAGACCGACGGATAGCATTGGGGGACCCATTTTTTTTGGACTTCTCTAAAGTCGTAATATAATCCCTCATACTTATAGATCTTAGATTTAAATTGAATGCATAAGTTTGACTCAGACGCTAAATATTGTTTGTTGATTTCAAGTTGTGTATAAGAACCGATTCAAAGAGTTAATCAATTCAAAAACAAATGAACCTAAATACAATTAAAATTTTGACTCCAAGTTAAACACGCCCTTTAAAAGATTTGAGTTTTTTACACAGAAAATATGTTAAATCTAATATTAGAAAAAATTAAGATGTCATTCAATTTTGAAGGCCATAATTCCTTGCGCTTCCCACTAAGAATGATTGTCGTTAAATATACATATTCAGTTTTTGTTGCTAGACCCGTTTAAGTATCATATTGTAAGCCCTTACCACCCACCCCGCCCCAAAACAAACACATTGACTTCATTTGCTTGACTCCGAAATTAGAATTTTATTGCCTTTCCTTGGCCTAAACTCCCCTTCTAACGATTTTGTTCTGTTCTGTTCCTGAAGTACTTATAAATTATTGTTTTCTTCGTTCTCCGAATAATAGTGACGAATAAAAGTAACCGTAGTGGTAAGGGACAAAAGTAAGAAAATATGATAATTTCATTTTCGTTAAGGCATACTTGCTATTATTATTGAATTGCATTTGACACTTTTTTTTTTAAACAAATTTAATGGCGTTTGTTTTTATATCCAATTATTCAACGCCGACATTAGGTATACGGATATACTGTGTACCACTGTTTTGCATGATGGTACAATTTTCTATGCGGTCACTCTTAGGAAAACCCTGAGACGGCCATTATTATGAATCTAAGAAAAGCGACCTTCGATAAAGTAAAACAAAACAAACAAAAAAAAAAATGCTTCTATAATTAATTTCGAAATAAAACAGTACAGTAAATATTTGTCAACCTTAAATGCAAATGGGTATGGATAAGGCACACGCATTACAGGAGAGTAGAAACAAAATTCCTTCCACCCATTAACGCATGCAAAGGAGTAAGCACATCGACCGCATGACATCAACAGAATACTATAGCGTACTATGAAAATATTTCAGACATTATAGGGGGGAGCCGGTAAGGTATCATCACAACCCCCCATCACCAGTTTACTACCGCCACCGCTTAGTTGCCTTATATCTCATTAGACACGTAGCGAACGAATAGTTGGTTGTGGGCTTGCTTCATTGGGGGTGCTTGTTATGCAGATGGAATTACTAACAAACATTTTTTGTATGCTCCATTTTTTTTCTCTGTCGAATTGTAGGTTAACATGCCAACGAGTTCGATCCGGTTATGTAATTTTTGACATGCACTGAATTATGTGTTTTTCTTACACGTTTTCCATAAAGAAACTTTTTTTCAGATACTACTGTATTGTACTGAGCAGCCGATTTATTTCTCTAATTAATGCACTTGAAATCAATTGCATACTCCTAGGATGCAAATTGCATGTACCACACAACAGAGCCTGACACAGACACTATTTATTTTTCACGATAGCCATTGACGAATCACACAGTACCGGTACAAAACGCGTACACATTCCACGAAGAGCTGACGAATACTAAAGTTCATCGAGAAGAGACTACTGCTGAAACGAACAGAGTTTTCTCCCCATAAAAGGTTCGACCCGACGTTGTTTTATTTCGTCAGTGAATGAGGGCAACAACATCTCATCCCCTTATTTGATGGTTTCGGGAGTTCATTGTATGTTCGCTTTTATGGTAAGTATGTATACATGTAAATGATGGCATTGCCAGGCAGATTGCAGAAACATTTATGATAGGAGCTTTTTCATATTGGCGTATTGGACCGAATTTGACACAAACTACTTCGGTAAAGTCTAACAATGTATTAAGAAACATCTATCTTGAACCATCAGCGCTACGGGCACAAAATGTCATGGACTATGAATTCTATCTAATTTAGAGCTTTATGTGTTAACTCAAAAAAAAAAAATAATTAAATGAAACATTGAAAAAATAATAATAACGCTCCCACATAAGTAACTTTTATAACTCTTAAGCGAGGCATATTTCTACCATATGCGCATTGCAATGACTACATTTTAACGTCTGGTCATGTTAGGAAGTAGGTATATAAATGCACGCTATTTCTGGGATACTGGCAAGTGTTAACATACGAAATAGTAGGATGTGGCTGGCCAATTAGTTGTTAGTAGATTAGTAGTCAAAAATGTGTTTCGAAGCACAACTAAGATCTGATAGTTTCAATTGTAGATCCTCGATTAAGAACTAACAAACTATTTTTTTTTTTTCTGTTTTAAAGATTGAAAAGAAAGATATAAAGGTTCAAAGGACCTTTTTTAATGTTCCAATGTCTTCTCGGCAAATGTTTACGTTATTCTAGGTATAAGGTGATCTTTCAGTCTCTGGGTAATAAACCATAGAAACAGCAATTAGTCAGGTGATTCAAAAGACATTTTGCTGTTTTTATATATTTTTATTTAATTTATTATTAGTAAAGGCCATTTAATTAACATTCCCAAAAATTCTTGAAATCCCACAAGACGCGTTTCTTCCAAACTAAATGCATTAATTATGTGAACTCTCGAATGAACAAATTCCTCTGAATCTCAATGCCATTTGAAAATGTCGAAAATATGTCTCGTGTAATAGCAAACTGCCATATTATTCCGTACTGTGACTTGGCTGCCGTATGTACATACCAAGTGTAATAGCCTCTCCAAAGTGACATAGCGATATGGTACTAAATGGCAACACATTGCCATATACTACCATCCTACTCGTATACGTTAATATAAACAAGTGAAAGTTATTGCAATTGTGCGGAAGTTGCGAACTCAAACTAAGTATAAACGATAATATTACGACTATAGAGAAGTCCAAAAAAGTGGTTCCTCTTAATGGATTTGCTTTATTTAAAAAAAAAATGTTCTGAGGGAACATTCCTTTCATGCTTATGGACCAGCATTTAGCGTCATATAGCTAAACTGACATTATAAGTGTTGTGTATTGCATGTATTGAGGCCTTTAAATCATGAGTTTTGAACCTACTCGTATTTATTTTGCCAAACCGAAGTAGCAACATTTTTATATGGTAACTCTTGACCGGATCATAAGGATGTCATTCATTTACCCCACGGCAGATGCGATCGTTAACAACTTCGAAGTTGCTCCCAGGCGGTAGGACAGACATTTATTTTTTGTTTTGTTGGCATATATTACCTTTCGTCCTCATTGTCTTCAATAGCCGTTCCACTCTTGGAACCTCCGATGATGTCAATATCGTCCGCATATCCCAGTAGCTGGACTGATTTGTTGAAAATATTGCTTTTCGTATTAAAATCTGCCCTGGGAACTATCTATCCATATAATTAAAATAGAATTTATGTTTTGCGTAAACTTACCTAGACTTTAGGTCTTAGTCTTTTTTAATCATTGTGCGAGGGTATTTGATGTGATTGTTAATTATATCCCTTACAAGCATTTTACTAAAATAATTGAGTCTGTCTTCGAGATTTAGTATATTAAAGAGAAAGATTAGATAGTCATATTTATATTCCACCTAAGCATTTTAAAAACGAAACTTATTAAAAAATGTTGTCCTCATTTCCATCCTTTCTGGATGGTTGTTTTAACAAGGATTCCATTCCATCGAAAGCATTAGTCTAATGAGACCCTCTCAGGAATTTATGGAATTTAAATATGAAATTTGATGAGACTTAAAAATTGGAATCATACGTAGGATAAGATCATCATATAAAGGCATATTTGTGCATACATTTTATCGAAACATCCTATATGGCAACACCACATTATTTTGTGTGCAATGCTTGTGCGCCCTCATCAAAGAGGAATTTCTTCATCAAAAAAAGCGACACAAACCCAAAACATGAAAAAGCTCATTGCTCATGTTTTGCGCTGTGTTTTATTTCCATCTAGAGAAAGTCGCATACCTACCCTCTTCTTGTCAAAACTATTCATTAGAAAAATACCGAGTTTAAGCTTTTTTTGTTTCATCCGAAGAAACAACTATGCTTAAGCCACCACCACTGCCACCACCGCCACGCCGTCGATGACGTATTGAAGCATAAATCTAACACCACTCGAGCAAGAAAATAAGGAGGGGGAGGGGGAGCACAACAACAACAAAACACCATATATAAACTCGCAACCCAATTTACAAAATATGCACACAAACTTACGCACTAAACCAAAGGGGGTTCCCTAATGGTTTTGGGGTGGGTTATGAATGGTAGACGAAAAATCCTTCAGCTCTACTGGATGTACATACTTATACATATAATATGCTTTTCAATATGCCGGTTATTTACCTTTGATTTGCTTTTTACTATCAAATGCATATATACGAGTCTGTTAAATAAGTTCATGTAATATAGCCTAGGGCCACCCACTGGTAACCAGAGCTGTATAGTCTGTCTGTAAAGATAAAACCAATACCAAGCCCATAAAATCAGGGCAACCACCCGGGTATATGAATCGTCATTGCACGTAGTGCACTTCACTAGGGAATAGTACGTCGGCAGTGGCTTAAAGACATAAAATAGTTCGGAGACTAAATTGAATCTTGTCTGTGTGTGCTAGCGTCACGATGTCTAAACGAAGATGTTATTATGCTCCGTTGGGATTTGTCTCGGCTGTTAGGGTTACCATTGAATATTTATTTGTCTTATTTTAAGAGAAGAAAATTTAAATAAAATAATTTTTCATTATAAGATTGCAATGAATTTTACGAATGTTTTTTGTAGATAGACATACATACATTATTATATTAATGTTCAACTTAATGAAATTCAGATCAACTTTCATTCAACTCATCAACTTAATGATGAGTAAGATAGAGATTCCTGAAGTTCATCTAGATAAGCAAAAACTCGTATCGGAAGGGGTTAATGTACAACGCGTTTCAATTTATTGGCCGTCGAATCTGAAAGAATCCGAGTCAGAGGTACAATTCAATAAATGACATTATGGACAGATAATAACGCAAATAAATAAAAATGATTTGAGTGATTTCATGAACGTACTCAAAAGTAAGATGGATACTATAATTTTAAGTAGAAGTTACTGATCAGTTTAGATCGATACTGAGGATTTTTAATGATGTAACTACATCTATATATAAATCGTGCTTCTTTTACCTCCCCGCAGTAACTACCTGATACTGGTCTTGTCTAACCGGACGAGGCTTATCAAAATTATAAACCAAAATAAAATAGCAAAACTATTATGTTATGTATCTGTAATGCGGGTCACTCTACACCCCAAGTGCTACATAAAAGCAAAAATATCTAGGAGATATGAAGGATAGGATAAAGCTGCCATGCAAGATATCATTTATTAGGACTTCAAGCCGATAAGTGAGAACCCACATTCGATGAAGGGCCAGTCCCTCCACCTATTAAAGAAAAAGTTAGGGAAAAGTTAGAAACTGGAATCTTTGGAAATGAGTAGTTAAAAATAAGTTTAGTTATTTATTCCAAAAATTTAATGTAGAAAAAGATCTGCATTCTTCTAGAGTTCTATAATTCTAGACGCCCAGAACACCAGAGGCTGGGGATGCTGTTGCTAGCAAACTCAGCGAACTGTGGCAATTTCCAAACTGCATTAGAGCAGTGAATTTATGTATTCGGAATTATTAAATTCACTCAATTTTTTAAAATTGCAAAGAAATCAACAAAAAAACTTTGTTTTCTTTGTTGAAACACGAAAATAATTATTTGGCAATGAAAAATTTGTCAGATGTTCTAATCACAGCACATCCGACAATAGGTCTTTCAGTGATACAATTGTGTGTTCAGACACAGATTTTATTATCAGATGGCGGTCTGACAATGAATTTTCTGCAAATATTTATCTTACAAATATCAAAATTAATGCACAGTTTTTAATTAATCGCAAACTTCAAAAAGTTATGATGTATTCTTAGTTATCTGCATTTATCTTAAATTATTCCCATTTTTAATAATATACTTTTAAAATCGTAATCGTCATTAGAAAAATACCTTATGGTCTGGTAATCTAGGATGGTCAAGTCTCGAGGAACACAGGGTATCTAATGCTCTTTGGCGACAGTAAAAGTTGTAGGGAGTTAATAGAACTATGCAGGGATTAGCTTACAACAATAATAGAAATTCTGACAGGGTAGTATCTCCTGGGGAAACACGCAAAGAGGCTCGGATTGTGTGCAATATCTGCAAATTGTTTAGGTTTTTCTGCATTTTTTAATATAAGTTCAACTGGTTCCCCACGGATCGCGATGGGCCAGTTTTGGTTCATAATTATACACTATAAACGACACTTGTGGAGAAGGTAAAGACATCGGGAAGCTTTTTCTCCGCGAATGTTCTGCTTTTGCTAGAGCCATGCTGCAGGCTCTGAGTGAGTTCTGAACATACTGCTCCTTATCACTGAAGTTCGTTCTCCGCTTTTTGAAAAAAGGTTAAATTAATAAAGTAAAATTAAATCTATACCCAAAAGAACTGATTCTTTCTGATTTGACTGCTTCTGCAGGTGAACAAAACTTCCGACAGAAAATACCCTATGTATGTATGACAAATTTAAATACAACAAAAACAAATTGACAAAGAATTTCACATTACGTTCAATGTAATGTGTTTAGTTGCACTTATTTTCACTTAAATTACGAAAAATGTTCATTTTAAAAATATAATTGTGTAAAAATTCCCAATAAACTCTACTCATCATAATTATGCTTGAATTCTCTGCGAACGTGGTACACTTTATCGTTGTTTTTTTACCTTTATTGATATTGTAAGTTCATTGAATTTAAAGTGATTATTATACATTATTGCCGCGCAATATAATATAATTTACCTTTATACCGTCTCAAGGTCAAATAAGAGTTGACTTTTTTAATTTCCTCACTTGTCGTTTACTTTTCTACGGAAGATGGAGATAGATATACGTCAATATTTATTATTCCGACAGCAAACTGCAGCAGAAGATTGAAACGTGAATCGTGATCCCAATTCATAATTCACATAAGAATTTTAAATATTCACTTTTGTCTAATTACAGTTTCACGCACTTACCTACACAATATCAACATTTAAATTCATGCTCACAGTCGTTTTTGCAAAGGTTTTCGAGA
The DNA here is from genome assembly GCA_963576555.1 of Ferdinandea cuprea. NCBI lineage: Eukaryota > Metazoa > Arthropoda > Insecta > Diptera > Syrphidae > Ferdinandea > Ferdinandea cuprea. The sequence goes on along the minus strand of OY754958.1, from coordinate 80,013,747 downwards.
AGGTTACTAGTTTCCCTGTTGCTTCGAAGTAGCATGATCTTAGTATATGTACACTGCAACATGTTTTGTTTGGGCGTACCTATATCACATGCAAAACACGCAAACTAAATGCTGATCAGAAAACATTTTCACGGCAACAACAGCAGCGTTTTGTATATCTATCAAAATGGGATTTTGGCAGTTAATACTTACTAATTAAATAGAACACGTGTAAGTTGCGGCATGGATCTTGTTTCTAGTGCCGCACAAGCACTACTATTTACAGTGGGCCAGAAGGTCTAATAAAAAATTAAAATGTGGAACTGTTTTACTACAAAAATTGTGAAAAGTTTCACTAAACAGCTCAAATTGTCCTAGAACTTAAATTTGTCTTACAAGTATATGCTATTGGGCAAGTAAGTGTTTCGACGATGTGGAGGCAATGTTGGGTATCTTTGAAAAGGCTTTAGTTTGGCTGTTACCGTTGAAGTAATGCTATTGCAGTGCCACACACGTCGTGAAACTATTGTTCTTACATATCAGTAAATAAGTATTAGGCGTAAACGGCCTATACAGGACCCAAAGTCTAGCTGCTTCAACCACTGAGTGTGCGAATATATATTTTTTGACACGATTGGAAGGGACCTACAGTTTAATGTCGATTCCGAACGGCAATTAATTTTTTAGAAGCTTCTCATGGCAGTTCTTACTGGATGTTTGTAAGACGTGCGCAAGAGGTGGGGCAGCAAATAAAAACATTCAGGGGGTACAGGTCGGGATTTGAAACGGCGACCTCTCGCTTAGTGGTCCAACGCACTTAACCACTAGCCCACTGCACCTACCAATTAGAACCCAAAGAAATTATATTCATTCTCTAAATTCTATTAGGTCCTTATCCACTCCGAAACCAAATAAACAATATCTAGTGTGCTGAAGGAAGAAATTCAAACGATTTTATTCAATATTTTGTATACCCTAACCTAAGGGTATATTAATTTTGACACATAGTTTGTAACACCCCTAAATATTCATCGTAGAACCATAAAAGTATATATGTTTATGATCAGGATTAAATCCTAAGACTATTTAGCAATGTCCATCCGTCCATCCGTCCGTACGCAATTTTTAGGCCTTTAAAATTAAGCTAGGAAGCTGAAATTTTTACCCCCTTAGGATGGTTAAGTGTAAACAAGTTCTGAATACGCCCACTGCCACGCCCACAATTTAGAAAAAAACGTTTTAAAACTATTTTTTGGGGGCGTTTTTTATTTTATTTATTTATTTTTTAAATTTCATAGAATGAAATGAAATGCTATCCATCATATAGGGCTATGGATAGGGTATCATACTGTTCGCCACAAGCGGACTGTAGCCTTTCCTTATGTTTTTTATTGCTTATGGATTATTATATTTATGTATTTATGATGCATTGCGTTAAATTAATTTTTTCTTTGTATTCAGTCGATTGTATAAGGGCTTCTTTCGGGCCACCCAGATTAAAAATTAAAAGTTATTGAGCAATTACGTCACAGCTATCGCAAACTATTCAATAATGGTTCCGTGATTATTATCCCAATCTTAAAATTAATTAATAACGGAAAAACGATGTATTTTTTCAACCCCCGCAGTAGAATGAATAATAAAAACAAAGTGGTACTTAAAGCCTTAAAGTGCTAAAAGCCTAATTCGTTGTCACTGTGAATTTGAAAGATTTAAACATATACATACATACAATTGCATCTAGTCTAAGTAAGTCAAAAACAAGCTACACAATGGAAGCCAAAATTATTCGTGCTATAACGACATACTCCCACAAATGTAGTCGAAATCTCATATCAGATCAACATTCATCAGATCTAGCAGTGGTAGGCATATGCCCGAGGTTGTGTTTTAAAATTCAAGAATATATTCTCTCGATTGGTATATGTAGATGTTTTCTAATTTTAGGACCGTTTGTTGCCGGTAATCATTTACAAAAATATTGTTTATAAACAAAAAATAAGATTGCCAAAAATGTAATTAGCTTGCAGTTGCATTCTTTAAATTGATACTAGAAACTTTAGGTGGTTGTCCCACTGTGGCGACATTATGAACTTTGCATGCAGCAAGATACTTTTATCGCATTTTCACGTTCGGTTTCAGTTGATCAGGAAGCGTCGTACCAAGAAGTTGACGGCAGGTGAATCGCGTTGTTTTCGTTAGTTCGTTCGCTGTGCCCGAATTTCGTGATAATTGATATTCTCATTCGCGTTGTTTTGTAGGTAGGCATTACGAAAGTAGATGGTAAAACAAAACCAAAGTAAAGACTGCTGATTAATTCATAAAGTCAATAAATAAAGTTTTATACATCAATTTTGAAATTCGGTTCAATATTTGGTGTTGTGTCTAATACGTGCAAGTGCGCGCGCAATTAAGCTTTTTTTTTGTAACGAACGGATATTGTGACATTTGCACGCGGCGGAAATGGGATATATTGTTGACATGGACACGGGAATGGTCGAGTTGCAAAAATGGCTTGAAACTGAACAACAAATGCCAAATATCGGTGAGTAAATGCGTAGAACAGTGAAATTTAACGCGGGATTGTTCTAGGCTTTGTGATTTTGTCGTTACAGCATAAAAGGTTATACATGACAAAAAAGGTTAATTTAAAGTCACAGACGTGTGATAGAAGATACCTAAGTTTGACATAATATATGAACAGTTTTTGTTTAATTTACCATGTATCAGCATATCGAAGATAATACCATAATATTAAAATATTACTTATTATATGATGGCGTATGTTCGTTGTGGAATTTAAGCAAATTTAACCTGAAAACATTTTCCCTGTTCATAGTTGCGTACCATTTCGTCGGCCCCAACTCTAAAGCGGGCAAATGGAATAAAACTAGAATACCTATGCTTGAAAACGTACCTCACCTATTTACGCAACTATGGCGGGGGAGTTTACATCTAAAAACTCCTTGTGAATCAAAGAAGGCATAAAGCCGTTGGTTCGAATATGTAGATCCTACAATGGCGTTGTTGTTTTTTTTTTTATATCCAACAAGTGTTTTCGGTGTATTTGATTTTAAATTTTCAAGAATTTTTAGTTTCGAGCTCCTTATTACACAGAATACAAATATCCTTTTTATGAATAGATCTGGATGTGAGTGTGTGAATTTGTGATATATATATGTAGAAAACATTCAAAATTATTAATAAATTTGTCTATTTTTAATCTAACATGATCACTAGATGAGTCCTAAGACTGTTTTTATTTTTTATTAAAACTCCATGTATTCAATAAGAAAAGTCAAGATCATGGATTTTTATTTGGCTTAAATAATTCCTCTGATTCTGTCTGTTTATCCGTGGTTGTTAAATGCTCGGAAAAAAATAGGCTGTAATTTTTACCATATGGGCAGCGAATCTGTATTATTATTTGTGGATATATATTGCGCATCACATTTTTATCTGAGCTTTAATCAACTTCAAAGCATATTTATTTGACAGTAGCAGCTTTTGCATGTATGGTACTCAAGTGATGTAGAAAAATTTCACCGCAATATGTATAACCATGTTACGTATTCTGTTTAACATTGCTATTGATTATTGACTATTGATTGCTATAGATTCATATAATGCTACAGCTTTTGCCTTAAGTTGCAAACTTATACATATATGTTATCATCTTCCATCTATGCAATTACTATAATATTTCCGCTCTAGGGGAGAATATTAAATACAGTGCTTTTATATACATTTGATGAGCACAGCAGATGAACATAGCAGAACTACGTTCAGAAACGATACGCACAATACTAATAAGTCATACCTGAACTCTGTAAGAGCGTAAAAACATGTTTTTGAACAGCAGTATATGATTCCTAAATAGCAAAAGGTAATCCTTTCAACTTAACTCATGGCGCTCTCAGAAAGTGACAGTTTTCGAGATATTTGTAAGTGTTTATAACCTCAAAATTTTCGCTATCTGAATTAGTGTATCTAAAGGTTTTTAAGATGTTGCGTGAGTCTGGAAACATTGGGCTGCTGATGCGCATCAATTCGGTCTGCCTTTGGACACCATCTTTCAATTTCATTGAATTGAATGCATTCATTCATTGCAGCATCTTTCGGTGAAAGATGTCATTATACTACGACCTTCGTGTCATCGGCTTCGACAAATGAAATAATTCTTTTAGAAAAAGTAGATGACCAAGCGTATTCTTGCGGAATTTCCTGCAGTACTCCATATTCGCTGCTATAAGATCTTTTAATTTAAATTCTAAATGATCTTTCGTGCAGGAAGTTCAAAAGCCAGTTAGATAGCTTTCCTTTGACCCCAATTCTTTCTAAGACATCTTTATGTGGTTAAGGCTATTGAAAGCTTTGCCGAAGTACGAAAATAGAACTAGTGGGGATGATGGCTACTCAGAGTGATGTTAATTCAGTCGGAAAAAATTCCAAGCAGTTGGTTTCATGATAGTTCTCTGAATGCTTCTTTATGGCACCCTTATCAATTGGCCTTAAAATTAGTCTTTTAAAAGTCTGTGAGAGTCAGAACTTTTAAAAAAACTTATTTATATGCTCTGAAAGTTGCAATAGAATCCGACAAATACGTAAAACTTTAAACTATCTTAAACTATGTTTTTAATGTCGGTGGCTACTGTAATTCAAAAACCGCTATTAAAATACTAAGCTTTTTTATTTGAATGCATTCGGCTGTACCATTGAGAAATTATGATGGTTACCGCAAAGGACAACTTGTGAAACAGAGGCAGATATATATAGCGATAACTTTTTATATAATTAATATTTTCTTTTCTTGTGCTATACTTTTATAAAATAAATAAAAGTACTTATAACCACTGGGTACGATTGGTGCCTCATGTATATAAATTTGTTTTATTGATTGCAAAACTACTTAAATTGTAAATCTTTTAAATAACAATTCTTCATTAAAATTAAAAATATTTACACACTCATAGGTTTGTTTTACTGATCTTCACTCATCAGCAGTTCCCTAATTATATTTTTTGTCACCGACAAACCCTTGCACTAAACAAAATTTTGTATATTATATTATTTTACCTGATGTGCCTGAACAAATTTACTCAAACACGAACTGAACACAATCTGAGTAGGGTTCATTGCATACGTTTAATGGCAAAAGTAACTTAATTATAGACCAAGTTAAACTATTACCAATATTGCTTAGTAAGCTCAGCTCTGTTTGCTACAAGTTGCGTGATTTTAATAATAAAGTCCATCATTTATTTTTTCCAATAAACAAAGTTGACTTTATTTGGGGTTAAAGTTTAATTATTGAATTTTCACGATCTTTAAATCAAACATTTTAATTGCACGAACCTGATCCTAGCTCAGTCCTTCGCGGTGTAGGCAAATTTCTTTATGAGCTCCTGTAAAACAAACATTTTAATTTGCAATGGTTAAATAACAAATAAAACAACATTGTTCAATTAAACAATTGTTCTTCATAACTGCGACAATTGTATGTTTGCTAACATTTCAATGGATCGCAGCCTAAACAGATAGCGACGTGATTTGTTTGTGAATAAACATTTATTTGTTTTAATATATCAATTTTTTCACGAGTTTCTTTTCTATCGTAACTAGTTTTGCAAAGGCGCTAGTGTGCACACATTTACTTATTTCTTTAAATTTCGTTACCAAATAAGAAAATTGTTGGATACACAATTCGTAAGTGATACAATTAAAATTGATGGCGCGGTCATCAAGTCAGCTGAATAACGAATTTGTATCGATACCCATGGAGTAGGAACATTTAAAAAAATTGTAGTTTTTTTTTTTTTAATTTCAATTTAACACTTTTTAACTTTCTTGTATACGTAAGTATACTAAACAGAAAGATATTGCGATCGTGCGGAAGATCGAACTAAAACTGAATATATAAGGGATCATATTATGACTATAGAGAGGTCCAGAAAAGTGGGTCAGCCAATGCCGTCTGTCGGTCTGCTGTCTGATTTGCTGATTTGCTTCAAAATTTTCATTTTCATAATGGTACCTGGCATAACATTTTTTTCCAAAAATCACTAATCACTAATTTTATGAAAAACGTCTCTCATTTTGAAATGATTCATGTACCGAGTATGACGCAGTCGTGCACTATATTTAATAAGGGAAGGTATGCTTCAGTTGAAAGCTCCGTAAATGCCGTAAATTGTATTTGATTTGTCTACGTCTGTGGGATTACTAAGGATATGGATATAACCCATATAAAACATATTAGACAGATAATCGTTAGATGCTGAATTTACATATTTCCAATTAATTACCACTACGGTTAGCCAACCATATCGCCAATCGGTTGCTGAAGCTGACCTCAGTAAACTCATATTTCACGCATAGTTTAGTTTTACGCTCGCCGATTCAGTAATTATAATAACATTGTTGATGATGTTAGCACTCACTTTAATATGCTTTTGTTTTTTTTTTTGAGATTCAATCCATCCATCCAAGTTAAATATATAAATTTTGTACTTTAAAAAACAACTTAGTTCTTACAAACAAATAGGTATCAAACCCTTTGGCAGCCTGTCAGTGTCGAGTTATATTGTCGATGTTAGTAAAGCTTTTTCCATTTAGGAGCAGAACTGTCACCCGGGTACCAATAGAACACAATTCGGAAAACTTCTGGATTACAAATTAAAACGACATACATTTCGGCCTACCAACTTTTGAGTCTTAGTATTTTCATATTTTACCATCTTTTAAAGAGTAATACGGTGCGCAACCATTTTTCTTTACAGATACCCTTTTGCTACGACGTTTCCTCCATTCGTGTTCGGGCGATATCGAAGAAACCAAACATCTAATCGAGTTCAATTACAGTTATCGAAACAAAAACACACAGATTTTCTTTAAACGGGATCCATGTGACGAGAATACTCGAAAATTGCTGGAAATTGCGTAAGTTTAACAACATATCAAATGCAAATGGCAAGGCAACTATCCATTTATCCATATCTTTTTCCATATTCGCAGAGACCTCGTACCAATACCAGGTCTTACGTCAAACAACAGCAAGCTTCTTTTGTATCGTCTGGTGGACTTCGATGTGGACAAGGTGAGTGAGATCTGAAGAAATCTTCCAAAAGTATGTCACCCCACCAAATGTGCAGTAATACTTCTCTATCTTGCAGTTTGAATTCACTGAAGGCGTCAAGGTTTTCTTCATGTTGGCCGATTGTCGTTTCGTCAGCGAAGACCCAGCTGGAATGGCTGACGGTGAAATTCCTATTTTCGATATGGCTGGGTTTAGTTTAAGGCACCTTACCAGAGTGGTGTTTAACTCACTGCGAGTGTACATGAAGTTTGTTCAAGAGGCACATCCAGTGAAACTTAAAGAGATTCATGTGCTGAACTGCCCATCGTATCTGGACAAAGTTTTAATGGTGGTGAAGCCATTCATTAAGAGTGAGGTTTTTAAATTGGTAGGAGCTAATGAAGTGCATTTACCTCCAACTTCATTTATCTAAATTTTTTTTTTAGATAAAATTCCACCAACCCGGTTCAGAGACACTTTATGACTACATTCCAAAGGAGATGCTACCCGAGGAGTATGGTGGTAATGCTGGACGAATAGCTGATATCAAAGCCGAGTGGGTCAAGCTAATGAAAGAAAGAAGGTAAGTAAACCTACTCTTTCGATTAAATGTCTGCACTAAATAAAAACATAAAATCTTTTAGGGACTACCTCATGGACCCGTTGAACTGGAAAATTGATACAAAAAAAGGCAAAAACAAACGCCTCGCGCCCAGTTGCAGCGAAAACTTAAGAAACCTTACGATTGACTAAGCTCAAGTCATGAATGGCTTTGATTTTTTTATTTTGTGAATTAAACAAACCCAGTTTTGTACTTGAAATTGTTATTTGAATCGACCCTTTTTATCAGAGAAAAGACCAGAATTTTGTTGTCCTGGAAAATTGGTTTTCCTGTTGCACAATTGATTTCCGGAATTGTGCATGAAGTATGCATTTTAAGGTATTTTGCCAACCATGAAATAGGTTGAAAGGACTAGGTGCGTTTTTTATCCCGTTCCTCTTCCGCAGCACATTAAAGCGTGCAGTGCAGTGTGCAGATAAATGTTTATCCTGAGGATGGGGAAATAGGAACAATGCAATATTCTCATTTTAATCTCTTCATGCATTCATGTGCAAGAATGGCGAGAGGAAAGGCGGACATTCAAATGGGAAAACCGTGTAGACAGATTCACGGATTTGGAATGATTGTTGGGGTAGTTGGAGCTGTGTAGCTACAGTTTAAAGAGTGGGGTTCATTGATTTCCGAAAGAATGGAAATGAGTTACTTGAATATTTCATTTTGAATTTTAGAGTATAACTCAGTAAAACTTTTATTGACGGCTATAGGCTTTGCCCCTTGACCCATGATGGAAGCAACATGAATAAGCTTCAGCATCAGGTTTAGTATTATATTACTAATTGAGCCTAAAACAATTGTACAGTACTTTTATAAAAATCGAATATGTTCTAAAATTGGTTTATTGAAACCATAGTTAGCGCGCCGAAACTTTGTATGGTAAAGGGGTACTAACTAACCAAAAGTAACAGAAATAAGAGCTTAGGGTGATTGGTTGAAGCACGGCTGGATATTTTATATTCCCTTTTAAGCTGATAAATAAAGAGAATGTCAGTCAACTCACCACACTTTCTAGATTTATTTACAGTTGGAATTGCATAGCTCGTTGTACCAGTAAAACTAAAAATAAATATTAGGCGTAAAGGGCCCATACAGGACCTAAAGCCTAGCTTCTCCAACCATTGTAAACTAACTAACTAATAAAAACTTTCAGCTGGAACAGGCCGGGATTTGAACCGGAAACCACTCGCCTAGTGGTGCATCGCACTTAACCACTAAGCCACTGCACCCAAGTTGTACCAGTGGGGGCCGAAATTATTTAACATATAGCAGATAAGACCTTAATCGCGCAAATCGAACGTTGTGAATGAAATAACATCCAAGGGCAGAACTTCTCCATGCTTACATGCAAATTTGATCGCTTGACACTTATAATCTTAAAAATTGATGATAAAACACCATGAGTGTGAAAGTCTGCCTATAAAAATTTTCATGAGGTGATAGAATTTTGGGAGTTTTTTTTTGAATGTTTATGTTTCCACACCCTCAATCGCAAGAACAGAAATTAGATAGTCCAGATGGCTAATTTGGGGAACTCCATACATAGCTTTAAATGGCCCGGAAGAAGGGTATCTAAATACAATACTATATTGACATCCACCCGGGTAGAATTTGAGCTGCATAAGCTTGAATAGCCGAAACCGTTCGACTTTGCGTTTTCGTTAATAATATCCCTAGTTGAAATTACCATATATTCGAAGACGCCAAAAACAAAAGGAGTATTTCTCTAAAGGCTCATTAGTACACTAGAAAACATTCCATCATAAAAATTCCTTTATTAGATAGTCCGGATGGCTAATTTGGGGAGCTCCATACATAGCTTTAAATGGCCCGGAAGAAGGGTATCTAAATACAACACTATATTGACATCCACCCGGGTAGACTTTGAGCTGCATGAAGACGCCAAAAACAAAAAGGAGTATTTCTCTAAAGGCTCATTAGTACACTAGAAAACATTGCATCATAAAAATTCCTTTTGCAGCTTTAATTATAAAAAAATATCTCCTCTTTAACATCAGTTCAAACAGTAACAATGCAAAAGTGAAGATACATCGACGAATATGAAATCACTGCTACTCCGTTCAGTACTAAAAACGCTCCAAGATGTGGATGTAGTTCAAAGAGTCATTGATCGAATAGGCACTGAATATAGTCATTTGAAGTTAGATACCGTTCTCCCTAGCTAGAGCTATAAAAACATACGAATTAGGACCAACCAACCAACAACACGTTAAGTACTTTTAAATGAATATAGGTCTTAGCTCAACATTTTAAGTCCTTTCATATATCTTCAACGAAATTAACTACAGCAGTTGAAACCGCAAAAACAGCCTGGTAATTTTCGTATAATTCAACTTTTTATGTGACTCTCAATATTACATAAGAAGCCTCTTGCAGTTGTTAAATAACTCAAACATAAGCATGGTTCGGTAAGGAGTGATATTATGCAGATATTATGCAACAAAATCGAAGCACGTGCTTAGTCACTTCTTTAATTCCATTTTCGAGGTTACAAATGCAGCCTGAAACAGGTATTTGGACAACTTATTAGACCTTGATCGAGAATAATGTAAGTGACGCATGACTCCCAGTTGAATTTGTCGTGGGAGACAAAATGTTGTAATGCGATCGGAGATTTCCTGCATTGCGCTGCAGTTAACTCGCGTTGAAATTGCTGATAAACCGCGGTTAGGTGCTGAGAAAAGGTGCAACGTTTTGCCACTTAAACTATCGCGTGTTTTTGCACATGCACTAGAGTTGATTAACTAACGTGTTATTGAGTAATATGTACGCTGGCATCGATGCCTGTGATTGTGGTACATGCGACATAGCTTTTTTCATGATTAATCTGGCTTAAATAACTACAGATGGCTATGATGTTTTGGTGGCGTTTTGGCGAGGCGATCTGAAAGATTTTAGTTCATTTTTAAAGGCGATTGGTGCAATCATTGTCGATGAATGTATACCCAATGCACTTTACCGTGTTAATTATATAATAAGTGCAACTTCAATTTTTGATTGATGTCTTTATAAAGTTGCTAGGCATTTTGTAAATTGTTGTCATTAGCCATGTAGTATTTGTATAGTTTTGTTGTCCTTTGTTATATACAAATACAAATGTTCATACTGTACATTTTGAATGAAATGATGGTTACATTCGGCAATAAATGCATATCACATTGTTACATAATAACACGTTTAAATGCCTACTCCAAAAACAACAATTTATGAAAATTAATAAATAGGTCTTTGAGGGACGCTTCTGGGGTTTTCGAAATCAATTTGTTGAAAATAAAAATTATTAGACAACAATTATTACAAGGGGCATTTAAGAGAAGTTTAATTTTTTCACTTCGAATTCGCTTAATTCATTTAAAATACTCTAGAATAAAAATAATGAGGAATGTATCAACGCATTTGAGTGAGTGTTTCAAGGAGCAGTGAGTTTCATGTACCTCTTATTTACTGGTTACTTCTTGGACACTAGAACATTGGGCATTTGTTTTCTACTGTTTTAATTTTGTTTCAAATTCCACACACTGACTATGTATGGAACGTTGAGAACTAAGGGGCAAAACGCTTTGAAACTTTGCACGTTTGTCAAAAACAAAAAAATTAATAGAGGAATTATTAGAGGAAAATCTAATTTTAATACATTCAGGATTAGAAAATCCCATACTGAATGATAATGACATAAATGCACGTGTGATAGTAAAAGCAAAAAAGTGTTTACATAAAAAAGGGGTTTTTCCCAAAACTCTTTTAAAATGAGATGTTGGCGGAGCTTTTAATTTGCCAAGGCAGCGTTAGCATTTCTGTAGCGGATGACAACCTATCTGACTTAATTTGTACACCCTTTTAAAAGGGATGAGGTACCGATGCACGTTGGTTTTAAATGCCTTCAAACTTTAATGTGCAGGAAAAGCAGAGCATGGGAAAGCATTTCACATTCATATTATTCGGTTAAGAAAGGAATAAATAAAAATAAACTAATTTAGAGGTTATAATCCCGGGGACTTATATCCTTGCGCACAGTAAACATGACCTTTTTGCCTGTGCCAAAACCTTTTCGGAGTACAATGTCAAAATCGAAACAATAACCGGATGTTTTCCAAGAACGTCAAGCAAGTGGCTTCGAGGGGAATGAAACCTAGTCACGAGCGAGTGGTAGGGCAAGGAGAGAACCCGCGTCCAGTCAAGATAGTGGAAATTCCATCCCCATTTCACAGGTTTGTCTCAAATAGTATATACTAATGGCTTCACATTGCACCATTATCAAGGAAAGCTAAACACGCGCTATTGCTGAAAATCGCAGATTGAGGAATCGATAAGGAACTGATAATTTATAATGAAAGCGTTGCCGCTCAAATATAAATTATCTGTTCCTTATATGTTATTTTCCAGTATTAGTTGGCGTTTAAAAACAATATAAGGATGCAGAGTTAGTTCTCGGTCTTACTCTTATACCATCATTTTTAAATAATACGTTAAAAAAAGGAAATAGGATAAACAATTTTCTTATTTTCAATAAAGTATGCCAGTAAATATAAAGGATGGGCCATCTAGTGGTTTCTTTTTAAATCATAGGTTATTTTGACACCAGAAAAAGATTTCCCGCTCGAAATCTTGACAGAAAGTCAGTCCGCGGAACGAAATGAGTCGCTTTGCGCCTGAACAATGTTGGGAAATTTTGAAAACTGATTTCCAAAGTGAGTGCTGTGTAGCCCAAACAGTGCGTATTTTGAAAAGATGTGGTGGGTATGTTGCGCCTGCTGAACGTTTGTGCAAAAAGTTTGTGGGACTGCGCAGACGAGAATGTGACTGCTGTAGATGTAGAATCTGCGGATTGTAGAGTGGTGGCATCAACGTTTCGGTCAACGGTGGTTGTTACAGAGCCATGTTGTTTTACTCAAATTGAAGGCATGGATTTGGGCACAGCATGCCAGATAGCCCATGCTAAAATCGATCTTTTGTGCACCAAATTCCCAAATCGCGTTATCAGCCGCCTGGGAGATGTCAAAAGGCCGCCACTCAGCTGAGATTTGACCCATTTGGACTTTTTTGCGGGGAACCGAGAAAAACCCATGTTATGTCACAATCCTGAAACGATTGATAATTATTTACAGCGTTTGCAAAACCTGACTTAAGTTTTGTTAAACGGACCAGGTGACTTGAAACTCTTAAAAGATGCAATAGCATATTTGATAGCATCATCAGTCACCACCACCACCACATCACCGATACCAGCTGTGCCACGTGGTGTTAGTCGGTTTAAATGTGGCCACCATTGATTGAATGGCTGAAGAAAGCGTAGTAACCTTATTACCCGGGAAGTGAGTCTCAAGGACAACACTTTTAGTCTACGCCTTTGTCTCAGTGTACGTACTATCAGTTTTTAGGATTGCATCCAGTTTGCTTGGTATTTTCCTTTGGAGAACTTTAACAAGCCTACTAGATGCACTTAGAGATTCGACCTCTTAACAAAACTTTTTATAGAAGTCTTTTTTCGACTTGCGAATAAGTCTTTCAAAATCATTTTGTTTCGATCGATAAAGATTCCAGTCTTCTACAAAGTTGGTTTTTAAAGAAGCTTCCTAGATTCTTAACGAAGACACTGCAGTTCGGAATTCCACCAGGGTAACGGTTTTCTGCGGGGTTTTTCAGTCCCCGAGCAAACCTCCCCACTCCCCGTCTTGATCTAAGTTTGAGTGGAACTTTAGCAGAGTTCACAAGCTTCTCTCTAAACCGTGGCCAGTTCTTTTTTCTCGGATTTCTACTCTCGTGTGAAGGTGAGAATTCGCAGTAGATTTTAAATTCTAATTCTTACTAATTTTTTTTGCAGCAAATAAACATTCACACACATTGTTTTGCCGATCGTCAATCGTCATCACCCACATCCCCAGTTATTCACAGGAAGCGCTCTGCGAGTTTTGCAACATTTCCAAAGGCGAAAAAAAAAGTGTTTTGGGAAGTGCTGCGATGTGTTCAGTTTACGTTATTAAATTTTTAAAGCTATTTTAATGTAAATGTTAATGAGGAAACCAAAAATTAGTTACACAATAAATACGAAGTTGTTACAATTTAATTTGAATATTTTTTGCGGTTATAAGATATAGTTCTCTATTTTGTATTTGCCTTAAAATAAATATACTTGTGTTGTTTCATTTTTTTTTTTCAATGGATGAACATTTTTAATAAAGAGATAGAAATGAAAAGAGATAGAAATGAATATATTTATATTATTGCACAAATATTACTAAATTAGTGATGTTTGGGTATAAAATATTTATAGTAAATAGTTTTGGATTGGTATTTTATATATGTTAATATTTTAATTCTTTGACTGTTCTATTATGTTTTCATTCAACATATGGAAGTTTAATGTATATACATATTTAATGGTTTTGAAGAATGTTATGCTACATTTGTCATTGAATTTTCTAAGCTATTTTTTTTTCTTAAGCGGCTTTGGAAATTTTTTAACCAACTTAATATGCTTTATCTTAAAATTTATAATAAGTGATTGGCAAAAGAAGGAGAAAATAAGGTACCCGGAACGCACTGCATAAATATATTGTGGGTGCATTTTTCTATCGCAAATACTTGGTAGTTGAGCACAACTCATAAATAAGCATGCACATTTAAATACATTGTAGTTATATATTGAATTATTTAGCCACTATTTCCAACACTCGTTCAAAAACTATCTGCATTGGCTTCAACTAAAAATGTACTTTCATGGATAGAATCTTATCTCAGTAATCGTTTGCAATTAGTAAAAATTGATAATTGTTTGTCTGTGCCCATAAGTGTAACGTCAGGTATCCCTCAAGGCAGTCACCTCGGCTCCATGTTATTCATATTATTTATTAATGATCTGCCATGTGTACTCAAATATTCTGAATGTCTCCTACTTGCCGATGATCTTAAACTTTTGCGCCTTGTTAAATCAGAATTTGACTGTAAGCTATTGCAAGAAGATGTTACTTTAGTCGTTATTTGGTGTGACCTGAACAATTTATCCCTAAATATAGCTAAATGCGAATGCTTTACATTTACCAGATCGAGAGCGCCAATCCATTATACATATTTTATTAAGTCTAGCATACTACACAGAGTGGATTCCAAAAAAGACTTCGGAATTAATCTGGACTCTCGTCTTACATTTAATGACCACATTGACTACGCTGCCTCAAAAGCGAATTTGCATACTAAGTTTTGTTAAACGTAACTCCAAGGAATTTACCGATCCCTATACTCCAAAATCGCTCTTTATATCATTGGTCAGACCCCACCCATATGGAACCCATACTACAATATTCATTCTAAAAGAATCGAAAAGATCCAAAGAAGCTTCACTAGATTCATGATATTTAAATTAAATTGACATATTGATATGCCTGATTATGACACTAGATATGCATTGATTGATCTTAACATGCTTTCATGTCGTCGAAAATATTCTTCAGTCTTGTTTATTAGAGACTTATTTCATTACAAAATCCGTTGTCCTAAATTGCTTTGTTTGATTAATTTTCCTTTGCGTTTTCGTAATCTTCGTAGTTATTTTCTTTTTCACAAAGACCTCGCAGACGAGCTCGCTGCATCAGGGAAGTAAATTCAATTTTAAGCTAAAAACATAAGGAAAGGCTACAGTCCGTTTGGGGCGAACAGTACGATACCCTATCCATATCCCTATATGCCCCAAAGAAAAAAGCATTAAGAAGGTGATGAATATTATTTTATTTCATTCTATGAAATTTATAAAAAAAAATATATTTTTTTAAAAAACGCCTCCAAAAAGTGGGCGTTGCCATAAACTTTGTGTGGGCGATATATTGGAAAAAATATTTGCTAAATATCCTGTTAAACATTTTTCCAGTTTCTATGAAAATGTTCTCTGAAAAAAACAATTTAGTGAAAATTTTATATAGCAGACTTATAAAGGAGAGTAGTGCCTACATATCTTGTGATGGTTCCAACACTCTGTCTCTCTAACCTTAGCCTTAAAACGGTATTTTCTAAATTGTGGGCGTGGCAGTGGGCGGATTTACAAACTTTTAACACTTTATCATTTCGGGACCCTAGGGAGTATAGGCCTCAAAAGTAGATACCGACGGACGGACATTGCTAAATAGTCTTAGGATTTGGTCCTGATCATAAATATATATACTTTTATGGGACTACGACAAATATTACAAACTACGTGTCAAAATGAATATACTTTTAGGATAGGGTATAATTAGTTTTACTTCTCCATTTTATGTATAGAATGATACCTGTTGTATAATCTTCAATTTATTATTTTAGTGTATATGACAGTTTTGAATTTATATTGATAAAATTTATTGTTATTAGTCTATAAGAGAATTGTATACTCTATTGATGAAATGAATGAATGTGTTTGTATAGGTATACTTAAGTTTATTGTAAGCTGAAAATGTACGATCGACTTATTTATTATATATTGGTCAGGTTAATCATAATAATTTTGATTATTTTTTCGTTAAAAAATTGGTTAAAACATAGCTTTATTCGCAATATTATAATATTGTATTATGCACTTACCATTTAGAACTCCTGCCAATGAATGTAATAGTATGACTCGAAACTCGTTGCTCTTTTCCAAGATTTGTATTAGTGCGAATATTTAGTCTACTGTCTATACGATTCTATTCAAAATCATTCAAACTCAAGATTGGTAAAGATATATTTAGGAGGTGTATTCTGTGGGACTGTTAGGTACAAGGAGATGCCAGCAACGCATTCTGTGGAACTGTAAGGTACAATTGGCTGCCAGCAAAAGTCACACACTGAGACTAACATTGGTTCATTGTGAAATATGTGTCTGTTCCTTTTGTTAGTTACAATACTGCCCGGATATAGCAACCCCCTTACTAGCAAAACCCTTTAAATAGCAACAAATTATTCAATATTGGGATTTACAAACGCCATCCTATGCAATTGCACCCGGATTTTAGTACCACGCTTAGATTATCAAATAAAAACAATAAATGTCACCGGCAAAAGAATCGTGAATAAACAAGTCTATAAAAACATTTGCAAATGATACAAATGCATTCGTGCGTCATTGAATCCCCCTGCGACGATCAGACAATTTGTGTTTTTATTTCTATGTTGGGCCCAAAAAAAAATGTATATATATTATTTATGAATTTTTCTGTATCAATAAATGAAATACTTTTAAATAAATGTTATTGTTAATACATTTTAGAAAATACCCTCATAAAAGAATTAAATTAAAAACCCAGCAATAAGCACTGTATTTTTATACCCATGCACCTGTGCTATTTTCCGGGAAGTACTGTATACATACGTAGCCATCAACATTTTACATAACACAACGCGAGTGAATTATACTTAATGGTAGATACTTAATGTTTTCACATTTCAATTTCATTAGAAACCATTTTGCCACCATTGCCCTTATAAAGCCCACTGCGGGACTCTACAGTAAATAAAAATATGATATTATTTTCTTTATTTTATATCACTATGATAAATTTTTTCACAATTAAAATGTTAACATTTTTTATCTCTTCTGCAATATTTATAAACATTCATTGTCAGAGTTATAACTATTAAATAATTATAAATATCATTTTAACCTATTCCATTTTACAGCATATTTAATTTTCTTATATTTTAATTTTATTTATATTTTTTTTTTTACAAAATTACAGTTTTTCTAAATTTAAACAAGGATTTTATTTTTGTACAATCGTCGTCAAGGCCCGCTAAGTCAACTATCAATTTATTAAGGGGAAAACGAAGAAAACTTCAAATTTGAATTAGTTGTAAAACAGTGATGCAACTTACAGCGTTGTGAGATGAGATGTATGCGCAAATATTTATGGAACGAAAAGCGGATTAAGCGGATCAGATGACTCTAATTTAAACGTAGGGCGGGCATATGGAGAGATTTTCATCGATGGTGTCACTACAAATTGAACAAATGCAGCTAAGGAACAATGAAGTAACACTAGCGGTGACTTGGCTGGGGTACCTTTATCAGACATAAAACGGTTTTTCTACAGATCGAATGATTTTGTTCCTCACATGTCCTTATAAGTATTCAGAATGGGCCTCCGGGTTGAAATTTAACTTTGTGTAAAACAGCCACTTACCTTTCACCTACATAACAATGCACCTACGATTATACGATTTGGTAACATACGTAAGTTAGCTAA
Source organism: Ferdinandea cuprea (assembly GCA_963576555.1). Classification (NCBI taxonomy): domain Eukaryota; kingdom Metazoa; phylum Arthropoda; class Insecta; order Diptera; family Syrphidae; genus Ferdinandea; species Ferdinandea cuprea. Next base: position 79,995,866 of record OY754958.1, on the reverse strand, counting down.
TTTTTGAACTTTTGTCAAATAAGCTTCCTAATATATCCGAGGCAATCATAAGTAAAACATAACTTTTCACTGTTGCAATTGGGTTTTTTTCAACTTTCTGAGACTACAAGCACTTCAACAGATCCGTTCAGTGTGGTTGGTGGTTTCAAACAACTTATGCCGAGGCATAAGCTTTCACTACTGCTTCGGCGCGATCACTTAAGTTAATCCTTTTTTATTGTTGCGTCTAAAACAGCTTTTGGATTCTTTGCCTGCATTTTAAACATATGTTCCTTATGTTTTCGCTGCTACTTCAATGAGCCGTTCTATCAAGCTTATTTGTTATTTTTCCCTTGCCATTTTATAAGCTCTCAAAGATTTTGCATGTGATCGCAATTTCCTCGCCATTTCAGAACAATGATATGTAAGTCGTTGCTTTGAGTTACTTGGGACTGGCTATTGAAGTACACACAAATTTGGTTGGTCGTGGAATAGGGTTAACGTCAGACCTTTAAAGTGTCTGTCAGGTAAACGCAAGGCTTTACACCTTATCAGGCTTGTTTTTTAAAAGTCAAACTCATTCCGAATGCATCTAATTATGAACGCAACCACAGTGTTAAGCAATAATCGGTTTCATTATAAGTTTTATTTCAACTGAGAAAGTTTTTCATTAAAAATGAAACAAAAGATCACCACAACCACTGTTGCAGATTTAGGACTTAATTTCCAGAAATGAGGGGTGGTCTAACGTCTGCTCGCATGTAATAATATCCCTAAGGAACCTCTATTAATCCGTAAGGTGTTACCAGTACAATGTACCACATTGTGGCTAGGAAAATATCTACATTTTGTGCTATGAAGTGCCAATAGCAGCTAATATGTAGGTATATAATAGGCATATTTGGGTGAGAAATTGTTTCTCAATGAAGTAAAATCGACCACAAGTACAAAAACAAAAACTTACTGACTTTCTCTTTTTTTTTCAGTCAAATGTGATAATTCTACTTCGTTATGTGCACAAAAAATTAGAACATTGAGGAATTAAAGTTTACGTTTGTTTTGTTTTCAACAAAGATTAACGTAGCTGTTGATAGCCAAAACTACGAGATGTTTAATGAGTTCACCTATCTCTGGCGAACATCGAACAATATCTCCATAAACGACACCTTAGTATAAAAGAAAAATTATCATAGAAAGCCGCTGCTACTTCGGTTTGGAAAAACAAATTTGGTAAAACTCCCGCCTCGAAAGAGTACATTCTTTATAGCAGACTGATCCTGGTAGTTTGGGTCTAAGTGCAGTTATGTAAAATTTTGTTTCAAATTTACGAAAATATTAGTGCACAAAAATATATTTTTACTCTTGATTGGTCGAAGGAATGTTCAATTTTTAAGCAAGATTTTACGTAAGACTTCTGACTCTTGGCCGATATTGAAAATGTGTATAATTGTTGCAAATAAATATAATAAATATAATAAATATAAAAGAGTTATTATAAAAAATATATATATATGTTATCGACAGTTTTCGAATTAATGTTTAGGTTTTAAATAAATGAATTCCTGAAAAATTTTAATAGGCCCTTGAGGAATTCTAATAATGTTCTAAAAATTGTATTTAAATTAAAAGTGCGAATATTATTAGTTGAATCGTCAATGGTCAGAAATAAAAAATTCTTTTCAAAGTCGAATACTTCAGCAACTATGTGTTTGACGTAGAGAAACCCAAAACATACCAAATCGCATTTGAATAAAAGAACCAAAATAATCGATGAGATCATTTTTGACATAGATATAACTCTATGAAAAACACCTACAAAACTTCACTTAACTGTTTTGTTAAGATAGCATAGCTCTTTGCAGAAATGATTAGAAAATGTAACTTGAAATATTTAATCAATCATTTAATTTTTCAATAATAGATTGACAAAAAGTAAGATACTAAAAAGTAAAAAATCCAAATATTCTGCTGGCCCTCAGCAACACAGGCAAAAAATCATTCCATTCCACAATTATTTTCAATACGAGAAAGTATCATTTTATGACTGAACTTGGCACAACTTGTACGACGATCTCAATATTTAACCCCAAATGTATGCACTGTTTTATTGTTTGTTTTTGATGTGTCTAAGAAAATATGCGCACCACAGGCGAAAATTAACACTATGGAACTACAGATTAGAAAAGAGTTAAACTGTTAAATGAATAGTAGGTACACATACAAGAATCACACATATATAAAACGTATTCACATACACCATACATATATACAATTTTAAAACATGTAAATAAATGTACTACATAACAATTAATTTTTATATTTTTAATTATAGACAGACAGTTTTTAATAATATACATATTTAAGATTTAAAAAAACATGGAATAATAAAAAAAAATATGATTTTTATGAATTGACAAATTGTTTGCTCTGCATTATGCTTCCTGTTTCTATTCGATATACCGCAATATATGTTTCAGTTCAATAAGCATGCCGCCTATTCCTACCGTAATACATAGTATATGTGTGTGGATGTTTTTTTTGTTCAGTGTTCTTGTGTCGTTATTTGCATATACAAAACTACTTTAATTCTGTAACTATCGCTTAACAATCAATTTCTACTCTAGTCTAAGTCTACATAATGAGGTGATGTAGGTAGTCCTTTATCATCTTTAACATGCTTTCTGTAACTTAACATCATTTCATATTTTAATAACAATAATTTAATAAAACTTTTCCGAATCCGTTCTGACTACGGCAGTGCTTCTGCTTTTCCATTCTACATTGTGTTAATCCTTGTGATGAACTTTTTCGATCTAGACTAACTAAAAATATTTCGTCATAGAGACATCATATGAGCTTTACGCTGGGACTCCAAGCGAATTTCCAGCATGGCATATGGCGGAACACTCACGACAAGAATGATGACAAGGATTAGTATTTTTTGATTTTCACAAAGAAATCCATGGGCGGCGAACGTTACACCTAATCCAAGAAACCGGAGTCCTTGCAATGGAGCTGCGACCTCCGAGATGTGGTTGGTATGGTTGAGAGTGACCAGAGCCATTAAAAGAGTTTCCCACATACCGTTGCAGGCGCCCCAACTAGCCGCTATTACATAGAAAAGAGCACTATCGTCGCTGGATGGTTTCCAACGCGACAACACCAGTAGAAGGCATGCGTGAAAGAAGAAACCAGCAACTGGGGGAAAAAAATTGTGTAGATATTATTATTATTTTACGATACAGATTTTTTTTTAAATAACTTACGTATGATAACAATGCGTTTGGTGTATCGTAGCAGCATGCTAAGAGTGCAGGAGACTATGGACTGCATTAAGCCCATGCCGATTAAGGCTCCAGCCAACATACTTATTCCAAGAGAACATGACACAAAAGCCTACAATGAAAGGAAGATTGTATACAATATTATTTTTATTATTGTTTATCAGGCTAAACTTAAATGTAGCTATATGTTTCATAAGGACTGCGTTGACATAAAACCCAACTGAAACCGTTAATTCAGTTGGAGCCGGGAGCCTGTTTAACCTACATATAAATATATAAGTTATTGAGACCATCGCCATTGTGCCGCAGTACTTGCTTTATTACTTAATGAATTTGCTGATGCATCATGTTACTGAGATGGGTAACAGGTCACACTGGCATCCAGGGAAATGAAATCCCGGATGAGCTTGCTAGGCAAGGTTCAGAAGAAGTTTTCTCAGGACCCGAACTTGTGTTGGGTCTGCCTACATCTTTAGTCTTGTTTTCCATTGATTACTGAGATCACTATGGCCATGTTGGCATACTTGGAAGGCATGTGCACAGATGGTGCGTGTCGGTTTCATCTTCTTGCATCATTGCAGCTTAGAAAACTTAAGATCATACTCCCTCGAATGGCATTTCTGTCAAAAAGATAATGGCTTTTTTAATTTTTATTTTTATATATTGACATAGTACATATTCCATATTTGTTTGGATGGTATGTATGTAGAGATTTCGTTTTATTGTTGTTGTTATCTTCCTTTGTAGATGCAATGGCTAAGTGCGTTGGAGGTGTCCCGGTACAAATCCGTCCCGTACCACATAAACGTCTATATTCCCTGCCCAACCTCTTGCGAATGTCTGATGAACATCCAAGAGAAGCAGTCATGAGAAGCTTTCCAAAAATAAATAGTCATTCGGAATCAGCATTAAACTTTTTCTTCAATCCATTGTTAGAAGCATTAATATTTACTTTAAAATTTATTTCTGTCTTTTTCTTTACAAAAGAAAACGGAATAGCTACACAAATTTTGGCAGTGTATGAAATTTGTCTATAAGCTCATTAGGGTAACTAGAGCGTATTAGAAAAATTAAGTGAGCTTTTCGCTTGGTTTGCAATCTTGGATTTGTTAAGGTACAACATAGCAGCTATAACGTTGATTATATCAGCAAGTGCATTGGCAGATATATTATGTAAATAAGTGTCTTGCAGAAATAAAATTAAAACTGATTACCTAGAATACCAGTCCTTTGAACTTAAAACTAAATTTGATTGGAGAAAACAGCCACATTGAACATTTAAACTTACCCTTGTGAAATCCCCCAACATGTAGGCTTGTTCAGTTCCAATGAAATACGCCATTGGGCCGGCAAACAATAGCGTATCCGTCATTCCTTTCACTCGCTCATGCCGAAAAGTACAGTCAACTTTGCCTGCTATGCAGGTTAATACCAGAGCAATTATCGAAAATAGCAAATATATGACAATCAGAGTGATTGCCCCGATACGTCCTTTTGCCGTTACAAAATTCGAATGAAACCTGGTTCCATTTGAATCATCCTCATCTGGTGAAGTCCACACTGGGCACATATCTGCTCCACATATCCGTTCACCATGCTCGTTATGGTTATACATCTCGTCGAACATGTAGTAAAAATTGCTGTTCGTCAGTGCTGACGGTGTTGGTAAGACTTCTGTCTCATTTAGTTGAGCAATTGCTGGCGTTGTTGTAACTATTGCCTCCGGACTAAAGTTGAACTTGAAACAATCCCATTCAGATGAATTGCACACCAACACCAACGACGCCACAATAGCACCAATTATAATACCAATATCTTGAGCGGCCTGGAACCACCTCGCCAGTCTTCTTACCTTCTGCTCACGATTACAGAACACTTTGTGTTCATCCAGAGAATCCACAGCCGCTGTTAAGGCACACTCATGCTGCGAGCAGCTAATTTTACTAGCGAAATGGACCACCAAAGCTATTTTGGATATCCACGACGGACCAAGCGTGATTCCTACAATCACATACGCGGGGATGAGAGTGAATATTGATGGATACAAATGAGCGAAAAGGAATATACACATGCCGATGTAGCTGGAAGCTATCAGGACCGTATGTCCAATCTTCTGGGAAATTCTTTTGGTAAGAAAGCACATGCCGGTGGAAATAAGGAACAATATGCTCAAAAGTAGCGATCCTATGTTGGGGCCGGCACGTACCCACTGCTCTCGATGATGCCACACCGAGTTGGATCCTTGAAGTCCAACTAGCGGCAGTAGAATTGCACAAATCAGACCATGTGATACGGCTAGGAAGGTGAAACCCTTGCAAACTTTAGTGCGAACATGTGCTGGTATTTTGTGACGGCAGTTACGACTATTGAGTGTTAACAGTCTTCGAATTGAGGTGGCTCCAATGGAGCTGTTGATTGACTCTCGTCTCCTACTGGCCGCTAAGGCGGCCTGCACCTGGTACGGAGTGACTGGGTTGATCCGATGTGATCGATTAGAGATTGGCGAATATGCAGCAAGGTGCTAGAAGGAGATCTTTTAAGCTTAGTTTTCAAGTCTATAATCATACAACTTACCTCAATCATTGGATCATCCCAGATATTGTGTGAGCCGCCAGAACTTCGTGTTCTCAGAACTCTTCTGGCAGTCAAAGAATGTCGATGATGATGTTTGGCGATTTGTCCCGGAGTGCTTAAGCCCACTGCTCCATTAATAAGGTAAGCGTTATATGATGAGTGCTACAGGGGAAACTCCTTAGAAGAATTGTTTTAACAAAACTTAAATTTTGAATACCTGCTGAAGTGGTTGCTTATCCCGTTCCCTCTCTCGATTAGACTCGATTTGCTCCCTGGCTCGTTGTTCAATTAGAGCTATTTCCCTTTCCTTTTCCAGCTTGCGCTCAATACGCTCCAATTCGTGAAGGTTTGGAAGACTCCCCATAGCTGCTTAAATAGATTGGTTGTTTTTGTTTTAAGTTAAAAACTAAAGAAAATGCGTCTTAAATGACTGTCTAGGAATCGTGGTTACGCCACGCCACAATGCTGACTAAAGTCTATCGATGGTGGGTGTACATTGTTTACACATTGACAGTGTGCTTCTAGTCATAAAACCAACTATTAGATACTCCATGGAAACTAGTACATAATGCTCCGGCGCCAATATTTGCCAACAATAGGATGTCATTAGTTTGCAGGCGGATGTATGTCGCACATTTCATTACAATCTGAAATATAGAGATGATATTGTATTACTTTTTTCCGCAGACATAGGTGATATGCATTGAGAATGTTGTAAAGAGGGAAGTTCTGTAAAATTGAATAAAGTGCATCTCTACAAAGATGAGAGTGCTGGTGGCAGCCGACATGAAGCTTACAAACTATTTGTAAACTCAAACATGTTGAACTTGCATTAAACTATACATTGATAAAAGTGTCACGTGTTATGAAAGGTCGTTACCATAAAAATTCAAAATAGTTAAAGCAGTGTTTCCAAAGAAAAATAGAAAGTATTTATTATTTTAAATAAACAAAGTAAATATTCTTTCAGGTTGAGAGGTAAATGCAATTGAAGTATGTGCTGCCAATGCTAACCTGGCTTAAACAAAATGTATAAGAATTTTAGCTGCCTAAAAGTTATATAATTCACAAAAAGTGATATTAACATTCTGGAACGCAAAAAAACTTCCCTCCATCTATGCACCCGGGTAAACTGACCCACCAAAGGGAGCTTCTGGACGCCTAAAACGAGCGCTGAACTTTTAGAAATGAAGTTGTTAATTCCTAGCTGCTGAATGCTGAATCTTCTCCTCCATTCCCTCGCACACAGGGCCATAAATTCTTCGAAGAATTTTTTCTCAAAAGAGTTAAGTATCTGCTCTCCTTTCCTGCTTATCCTCCAGCACTCAGCAACATAGAGCAGAACTGGCAGGATCAGAATTTTGTATATCTTACCTATTCAGATCAGAGTTTTGAACACATTTGTTATGCCAAATCGAAGTAGCAACGGTTTCCTATGGTAATTCTTCGTTAAATGTCAACTAACCACCTCCAAGTTTCTGGTTTCAACACATTTTCAAAACTTCATTTAATTGGACAGTCGAGCTCTGAATCTAGCCAATACGAGAAACTGGTCAGATTCGACGTTTGCCCCTCGGTATGTGTTCACGTTGAGGATGTCAGATGCGTGCCTTGCATCGATTAGCACGTGGTGGATTTGGCCTTGAAAACCTAGTGCTACTTATCACCGTATTAGGAGCTGCCGCAAAGTCGATTAGTCGGAAGCCGTTGTCTGTTGTCGTGTCGTGGAGGCTGTGCTTTGCAACTAATCCGCCAAAGATGTTTTCCCTACCGATTTTTAGCGTTAAAGTCCCCGAGTATGGGGTGTACAGCGTACGTACGTTCCAGGTGCATACTCTTAAATCATAAGCCTTTGTCGTTTCGAGTTGTGTTCTTAAAAGAGGGGGGTTAGTATCCGAGGCTGGTGTCTCTCTCATAACATGCGTTTTTTTACGTGGTAGGGAAGCTACCCCGACAGCATAACACCCAAACTGGAGGGTAAGACCCAAAAATAAACTTTGGATTGTTGCCAGTACTCCACTACATATGAAGTGTGCTTTTATTTGCTGCGAAACTAATGAATTTTAGAATTTTTGCTAGGCGGAGTAAGTTCAAGTAAGCTTTTACTTTCTTTTTGTTTATAGTATTACTAGAATACTTAATTATTAGCATGACGATTATTCGGTAGGTCCAGTAGATTATATAAGGGTGAATGTTAAGTGGGTAAGGTGAGTTCCAAAGAGCGGACTTATTTATGGTCTTTTCTAGATGGGAATTTCAGGTTAGCTTTTGATCTAGTGGTAATCCTAGATATTTGACTTCTTCTAGAGCACGGCATTTCAACGTTATTTATGGTAAGATTTTATATCAGAAACCCATACATAATTCTAATTGAAATTCTGCATTAGATCAATAAGAGTAAACCTTCGTATAATGGCTTAGCCGTTTGTGCTGAATCCTAAGTGGTTAAGGAGTTTTTTTATGACTATGGACCATAAGAGGGTGAATACGTAATACATAACAGATATCTATTGACAGCTTTCATTGTGGACGTAGTGATTAATTCATGAATCATCATATACTGGGGCCACTCTGACTCAAATAACAAAATAAAAAAAGTACGCCAGAAATTCCTTTGGTGTTTTAAGGTCCTTGTCTGAAATTTATTTTTTCCTTTTACTGCGTAAAGTATATATTATATAGATATATATAGTATAGATAAAATATGAAGCCTAGATTTTCAAACTATTATAGGTATGAAGATATACAAGGTGGCGCAAAAGTAATCCTCCTATCAGAAAATGCTATAAATTTTGCGATTGACCCCTAATGTCAGTTTTGTTTTGACATTTGTGTAGTAAACACATGCGAAATACACGTTAATAAACAATGTTACGCTACACTGCTCCAGAACGCGGAATATTGGTGACTATTTATTTGAGCAATAATCGGTCGGTGAATTTGGCACAACGTGAATTTCGTCGCAGATTTCCTAGCCGTCCAACGCCTACTGATGAAACACTGCGACGTTTAGCCGCTTGCCTCGAAGAGACTGGCACAACACGAGATGCTGCCAGGCGTGGCAAACCCCGGAGTAGCCGTTCTGCAGAGAATATTTCTGCTGTAGCCGAAGATGTCATTGAAGCGCCGTCGACATCGACCAGACGACGTGCCACGCAAATGGGTATCAGTTGACGGTCTTTACAGCGAATTTTGGTACAAGATTTGAAGATGTTTCCGTACAAAGTCCAGACGGTGCATCAGCTGTTAGCTGCTGACCGCCAATCGCGTCTAACATACGCTCAAGCCATCCTTAATCACCACCAAGAGGAAGATGATTTTTCATCAAAAATAATCACGAGTGATGAGGCCCATTTCCATCTTAGCGGGTACGTAAATAAACAAAATTTACGCTTCTGGGGCACTGAAAATCCGCGTGTAACCCACGAAGAGCCATTACACCCGCTCAAAGTCACTGTATGGTGTGCTGTTTTCGCTGGAGGAGTCATCGGACCTTTTTTCTTCGAAGACGTCGCGGGCCAAACGGTTACTGTGAATGGTAAGCGCTACAGAGCAATGATCAACGAGTTCTTTTTGCCGCAACTTGATGAATTGGGATTGGAAAACATTTGGTTCCAACAGGACGGTGCAACGGCACACACTGCACGTGCCACAACCGATATGCTGAAGGATGCATTTCCCGGGCGTCTAATCTCCCGTTTTGGCGATTTGCACTGGCCAGCAAGATCGCCTGATTTGACCGCTCCAGACTTCTTTTTATGGGGCGTTTTTAAGTCGCGGGTTTATGTCAACAAGCCTCAGACTCTTGCAGCTCTTAAAGACAATATCCGTCAAGAATGTGAGGACCTATCGCCGGAAGTTTTGGCCAAAGTGATGGAAAATGCCATAAAAAGGGCTCAAATGACAATCAACTGTGGCGGCGGCCATTTACATGACATCATATTCTCGACTTGATGTAAAAAAAATTAAAAGACCAAATAAAAATAATCCACTATATTACAGCCAAAAAACATCGGAAGGTTATTTTTGCGCCACCTTGTTCATATTTTGCTCAAACAAATAGAAGAGGCGTACAGTTAAATTCCGGTTCCGAACGGCAATTCATTTTTTAGAAAATTCTCATCACAGCTCTTACTCTTGGATGCTTGTCAGATTTTCGCAAGAGATGGGGCAGCAAATAAAAACTATTTAAGAGATACGGTTCGGATTTGAAACGGGACTGGGACCCATCGCTTATCATTTCAACTCACTTAACTACCAAGCTACTGCACTGACACTTATTAGAGATATCGATATCATTATTTTCTCCAGTTTAGGGATCTTCATCAGCAGTATCTTCATTTGCTCGTCTAATCTGAATCCAAACGCTCAAAACCAAATCGCTCAAAAAAAGGTGCGTTTTGTAGTAATTCATTTACAGCCCCAACCAGATTGAATAATGCAAAATAATTTTCAAATCACCAAAAAATATTTGTATGATTTCATATATTAGAAGATCCGATACCTTTCGGAACTAGAGCTTTTCACTATTGTTCTTCATAAATTAAATTGTTTTCTCTTTGTGTGGTCAATGTCAACATATAATTTTAAAGAAATAATATTTCTAATTTAAAGCCTTCAGAAACATCGTTCTACTGTATTATGCTTATCTCCAATAAGCACCCTATTTGCAAAAGCTGAAAAGAACTTGTACAATAACTTTTAATTCCTTAGTTAGAACAAATTAAGTGGCATACAGGCAATAAAATATTATCTAAGAATATCTGACAAGTCTAAAAGTCTATACACCCATGTATATGCTGATTTATAAAAATTCAAATGTCATAATTGTTGAAATACGACCAAGAATTCTATTATTTGCTTGTGCTATTCTTTCCAAGGACTACTGGCCCACCTTATTTGCATATATCTAGAAAATTCGTGCTGCATCATTGTAAACCAATGGTTCTCATAGGTAGAATGTGGAAACCATGATCTCTGATTTATATCTCTTATATTATACGTGTTCGGAATTATTAATTTGCATATAACTATTTGAGAGATTTTTAGTAGCAGTTTTTTTAAGGTACCGTTCCTTAATTTAATATTAATGCGAAACTACCCTAATCAATCTGACATTTGGAGCGATTTTACTTCTGGGGCGTGATCGAAATCTAAAAGAATTCAATTTGCAAACTGACATGAAAAAATTCCATATTTCATTGTAAAAAGTATCCCTTTCTTTTACATATAGGTTAACTGGCTTGGATACATAGTCCCTAGATTTAAATTAATGAACGAAGTAATATTAAATTCACAAGTTCATGGCCACATTTTGACAAGAGCCTTATCTGCTTTTATAATATACCCTTTTTTTCCATAAAGAAACCCTTTAAATTTTTACATCAAAGAATTGTAAATCACAGTAAAAAGCATGTCTGGAAGTTTATTATCAGATATCTTTCATTTGTGTGGGCTCCACTGTCACATTTCAACGCAGCGAACACATCGCATTTTCAGTATATCAAGTATATTCGAACATTCTTCTTTCGTCGGGAAAAGTTCATTGAATCGCCATCACACCAACACGGAGTAAAAAAAATTCTTTCACCCAGATGGTATGGTACGAATATATCACACCAACGACCTTGCTATTTTTAAAAATCACCCGCCGAAATTCGAGATCATTTTAAGAGGCAATGAAGGTTGTAAATCGATTATTTTAATAAAAGCAGACCACGTCATTAGAGGGCAACGAACCAGGGATCCTGTTTCAGTGTCACTTAAAAAAAGGAGGGTGTGGTTGCAGCAATAAGCCAATCGCACAAACATTTCCTCTTACTCATTAATTTTATTGGAAAAGGGGCAGCTACAAGCTTTCTCATGGCGTAAGGTCATCGTCCTCGAAACTACTTTATCAACAAAATTTATCTAGTTTATTGGCAGAACAACACACTTGCTGCTGACAGCAGAACCTGTAGGCATAATGACGATTAAAAGGCAAATAGCCAAGAAGACGCGAGCGAGGGTACGTATAAGGGAGTACTCGCATCTATTTGTGGAAGGAAAAGGATGTGCTTAAACTTACCCCGTAATAACGGTTATTTCGCAAAAGTTGTTCAAGTAGTAATAAAACCACCGGATAATACCACTCATTTTGTGTTGCCAAAGGAAACTGAACGAGCAAAGCTTTTGGGTGCTTATCTGTTTAATATTTTTATTTTTTTGTTATGAATTATCCCGGTCGGGAATTTAGGTCGTCATATCAAAGAAAAGCGAAAGGAATAGTATATTAACCGTTTTAAGAGGAGGGTAAGATTTTAAGAAGAAAATATATGATAAAGCGTTTAAATTGGATACATTAATTTTGAGACAGGGGCAGGACAGTGATGGAATTGATGTGTGTGCATATTAATAAGCGTAGTCTTAAGCGTAGCATAGTCTTTAGCTATAAATTAAGCTGTTAAAACGTAGTTAATCCTTTTATTTTTATATGAAACAGAATGATGAATCTTTTCAATCTGTGTGTAATTTAAATGTTTACTTTATCGAAAGCTATACAGATTAATAATGTGATCTAGTTTAAGTACTTAATTGTTGACACATAGATTTCAAGGATTCGATTCACATACAGTTAGTTATAAGTCTATGCAATCGGCATGGGCTGGTTATTCGAAGATATAACTTATGGGCTAATATTCGATTTACGGTGCAATTGATTTAGAGACTAATGCCAATAACAGTATACATATAAAATCGATATCAATATCGCAAACAGTTTGTTTGCACATAAGAATATTAATGGAAGTTTTAAAGAAAATTAATTATCCCTGTTCAAATAAACTTTTATCAGATTGTTACATTAGTAGGTAAATCGAATATTTGAGATGTTAAATAGTTACATTCAATACGCACAATTTCATCTTAAATATAGTATAGTAGTAATTTTAATATAAAAAGTAGCAGTAAATAGAGACCGACCGAACATTCGGCCAAATTTTCCACCTTCGTAAAAACATTCAGCTTCTGCGAAAAAAGGGATAAAGGTTTAGCCGAAGCTGAATATTGCATTTTTTTTAGATACTTTTAATTTTATGAAAATATCGCAAAATTAACCATTTTCAAGGTTCAAATAAAACAACAAAAAATGTGTGTTTATTTAACACTTTTTTGAGGAAAATGACTGCAAGTCAGCAATTTCTATGTAGTATTGAAAAAAAGTAGCTTAAAGTAATATCCTAAAACTGAAGTGAGATACAGTGAACGTCCAATATAACTATTTTTATTGGTTATATTCGTAAAATCGAAAAATTCATTAAATCGAAACCCCTTTTCATTAAAGGTCTGGATTAGGAACCATTTTCTGAAGTTTGTAAGGTCTTTAAAATATTTTGTTTATTATTTTGTATCGTAAAAATCAAAGATTTTGGTAATCCATGTTAAACAGAAATTTAGCTTAGATACACTCCCTTTTTAGATTCGTCTAGAATTTTTACTTGGTCGCCCAAAGACATACGTTTTCGGTTAGGGTACATTTTATTTTATTACCCAGAACCTGCAAACACTCCAAATCACTATAAAACTTCACGAAATAAAACGCACATATTAAGAATAAAACGTAATTAAATATACAAATTCAACAAAAGTAAACCTGCGCTTTTATATCTAGCATTCTTCATTTTTTCAAGAATTCATTAAATCGAGCATATAATGTTTGCTTTATTCGTAATATAGAACCATTAATGGAAAACAAAATCGTGTTCCTTAATTTTGAAATTTTATATATCGGGTATTCGTTAAACTGGACGTCCACTATATTAACATTATTTAAACACAGTTAAAAAATAGCTATATAAAGTATTACCGACTTAACATGTGGATATGTGTATATATCTCTAAGTTCATTCAAGAAAAATGTTTGCAAAAAATAAGTTGAAGTATGTTTTGTTTCATGGATTTTCATTCATAGAAAATAAAAAAATAACTTTTCGCAAACATATGATTGTTAGATATATATAAGGAATTTTGTTCCTATATCCGTTGTTTGCATATAAGAAAAATAAATAAATAATAAATTTCTTGGATTTTAAGAGTTTCTTATTTCTGTGGTGTACCAAACATTTATGAAATTAACATGTTTGCTTTAGTAGATACTTGTATCTCTATTACACAATATCATCAGTTGTATACAATAGCGTCATCGAAAACATTACTTTTGATAGTATTTCTTTATCTACCTTATTGCTGGAGTATAATAAAACAGTTCGCGTGAATATTTCATGTATGTATGTTGCTTTCTTTTTACCAACACTGATTTGATAGCTAAGGGAAACACCTAAATACAAACTATAGATTTATTCGTATATAACCCCAAAAAAGTTTTCTCAGATCAAATTTTTAAATTCTTTTTATTGAAAGATTAGGCAAATCTTTTGTCTCATCTGTAAGGACAATAGTTATCCACTTTTTCATATTTTCAATTAAAATGTTCAAACAACAATTTAACCGCAATACTCGTCATGCTAGGAATGCACATCAGTTTACCCCCAAGCCCATCTATGGATGTACTGTGAAATACATTCATTTCTTAACCGTACAATACGTTGGATGATCTACCACACTCTGTTTTTCCCTAACATTTTACAGACATTTAAGACCAACGTGCATCGGTAGCTCCCTTTCCCTAATCCTTCACTTCCCTAATCACTGCATGTTACTTTATTATAAGGGTACACAAAGTGCACGAAACTTAAAGAAGATCGAAACTCGATTAAACATACAACCCATTGAGTGTGCCCAGCACATTGACGCATATTTGACATTATTTAATCAAATAGGACTTAAGGTACGATTACATGGCCATTTTAGTGAGTCATTTAAATGACGCTGTGACGTAAAAATCATCGCGTCATAAAGCAGTTATTTAAATGTCGCTCGTGTGATCGCCATTTTTGGGATGACATTCGGCGTCATTTGGGATGGCGGACCGAATGACATGAATTTTGTGCCATTTTAATGACTGAAACAAATGGCCGTGCGATCACTCATTTATGACGCCTAGGACAAATGACCAAACTTTTTGGCTGTTGCGTCATTTAAATAGCAGCCTCCAAAAAACAACAAGGCACGAAATGCCAGCCATGCCGTTTTTCTTCGCAAATGACAGATTTTTGTTTCGTGGCAGAAGGACATAAAAATGAATAAACTGTTTTCTTATTATAGTGGTTGTGTTGTTATGTGACGTCATCATCAATTGCAAATGGTGGAATGCTTTGATACCTGATTTTATAGAGATTTACAAAAAAAGTCCTTTTTTAAGGATTTAAGCATGTTTTTCGATGTACCAAGGACCTCCGAGTAAAAATTCAGAGCAACAAGGAGCTCCGAGTGTATGTAGTCACATAGCGCATTTGGTTCTACTTGTCAAACCCTTTTATAGGCCCATATCATGCGGGTTGGGAAGAAAATATTAATAATTTCTTAATGGTTAATTTTTTAACACCGCGCAATTGAGGCAGGCTGATATCCTTATAAATATAAACATATATGAATAGGTCTAGTTTCGTACCGGTACGAAAGGGTACAAAACTATCAGTTTAGCTTCGGATCACATCTCTGGCTCGTAATCAAGATCGTCTTCACTACTTTCCCGCACATACGCTGCTATATACGCCGTCTCCGCAATTTTCATCATCATCGCAAAAATTCTTTTGGACTTTTTTTATATAATATTTCCGGTTGGACAAGACCAGTATCGGGGGTTATCGCGGGGAGGTAAAGTAAAATAACCAGAATTGTGGTGTAGATATGGTTACAGCACTGGCCATCGTCAAGTTGATACCGCTCAGTGAATGGCCTATTTAATAACATCCAACCACCAAATAAATAAAACGTTTGCCTTATCGCACAGAAGCTCTAATATTATTTAACTTGGCGATACCATTTATTGTTTTTTAAGCCCAAAATTATTTGACTGATTTCGTCCTTACATTTATTTATATGAAAAATACTAGTCTAAAGAAGATTCGCATACGCCCCCGAGTTTCCATGGATTCATTACACAAATGCCGATTAAAACTCCTCCAGCTAAAAAATCAAGTACTCCAGGAAATAAAATTAATTTATGAATTATAGTACGATTTATTTGAATTAATGAAGATTTGCCTTAGCTACAAAAACGCAGCGTCTCTTTTCGCGTCTGTATTAAACAATAATCAAAATAAAATCGCTACCCTCGCAAATGCCTCCTGAAGTGAAAATAAATTTTGATTTTTCTTCGAACAAGGAAGCGAAGTATTCAATGACAATTATTACGCACAAGGATATCGTCATAAATGATGGCTTTTTATATGCATCTACACCCAAGTTGTGATTTTATACGATAAAGACCCAGGCTCCAGAATTATACATACTGGGTATATATACATATACGCGGAACCGATGGGGAATATAAAATTGTTGTTCTTGAAGGCATTCAGGTTAAGTAATTGCCAATCATTTTGGAAAATGGCTATAATATTGTGTGAGAGTACTTCAAATGAAGCCAGTTTAAGGATTGATATCATAAGGCATCTATTACGGCTTTGCAAGGGCGTGTGTACGGTTGTATGTGTTTGTTTGTTTTGCAGATATCCGTTTGGTTGATATTGGTTTTATTGGGACATAGATAAAAATAACAAATTCAAAACATAACTACATAATATAATGCTGACGATGAATAATGAGTATTGCTTTTACTACCCAATTAATTCAGTATTTATGTAATGTATATTATTTGGCTAAGTCTTTCAATGGAATGACTTTTCGTTGAGATATAATCTGAAAGTTCCCTTTGAAAATTTTGAAATCAAATATTTACCTTGGCACAGGTGCAACAAGCACCAACACTCAATTTCATTTGAAGAAGAATCAGCAGATGTCCAATCAATTTTACTTGCTAGAATCTCAATTCAATGTAACGGCATTCCAAAACAACTCATTCCTAATTTAATTGTAAAAATTAATTTTCTCCGCCCACTTCTTTTTAAGAGTAACGACCAACAAGTCACTTTTGGTTTCTGCAACAGACCAATATTATCGACCTTCGGTCTTCAAGAGATCTCCCGTCTAATTTTTCATCCTCCAAAATAAGAAAATTTTGTTGTTGAAAGCGCAAAAACACCCTCATCATTAGAAGGGAATGAAGAAAAGGACAACGTGCCACTATGAAAATAATCGTCTATCTCCTCCCAAGAGAGAACTGCGCCATTTCAAAAAATGTTTACCAGTTATATATGTATATACTAACGAAGGCAAGATTAGAACATTTGTATAACGGTAAGCATGAGTTTCAGTGTTTACGTTATTCATGAAGAAGGAGGATGTTAAATGAGATTAAAATTAGCGGTGATTACTGTTGTGACAAACAGAAAAGATGAAAGTTCCATTAAGAGAGCATATTAAAGGGCTTTATTTGGCTCAACATGGAATATCCTTCAACAATACCTGCACATCTTAAAAATAAAAATGTAATCATCGGTATGGATGTGTAGATATTTTTTTAAATCTAATCACTAAAACCGGCAGCACTCATTGTAAATGTATGTACAACATGTTGTTTTGTAAAGAAGGTAAAACTTCAGCTAACTAGTATCATTAAAATTGATGAAGGTAAGTAAAGAAATTAGCAAGGGGTTCCGCGGTTGCTGCTGTACATGTATGCTAATCTTCATTTATTAGGCAAGAGAATCGTAGGTAAGATATCATGTAGCTCCTTTTGTTTCATTCGAAATGTGTGTCATAAAATTGTATTATCCATCCAGAGCACATTACTATATAACATTCACTTCTGCCATATAAAATCACACTCAAAATGTTTTTATAAACCAACAATTTTCAAACTTAGCTTGGGTCGTAAGTAGATTTTGGAATTAAAGTACTTAACAGGTAACAAAAAAAAACTTCAAGCATTTCAAAAATTATAGAGCGCTTAGATTCCAACCATTTCACAGTGGTTGGGCTTACACGGGCCGCGATCATAAATACTTGTTGTGTTATCGTTATGAAATTTTCTCAAAAAATCTAGAAAAATATTTTAAACATATAATAAAAAAAACTGGCTCTCATAGCACAGTAGTTGCACAGATGGTGGGCAAAAATGCTTCCAGTAGAGTTACAGTGCTTACATTTGCTTAAAATCGGAGATATATTTAGATTATATTCTGTAGAAATTGTTAAAAGTGGAACTCCCCTCCCCCTCCCCACCAGCGATTAAATATATATAAAAAAGTGAGTTGCTCTAGTTTTTACAAGAATAATAAGAACAAACGTATTTTAATTATTAAAAATAAAAATGAAAGAAATTTTAGGTTTAAAAAATATCTTTAGTATAATAGTTTTCTTACTGTTCAGCCAATAGGACTGCTATTGTACAACTGAACTCTTAGTACGTTTGTATTTAGCTCAATAAACAATTATTTTCTGCAAATGTAACCATTTATTAAGTTTACTCAACTCGAATGTGGAGCCCTTGTTTGTAATGCTTAGTTCTACCAAATTATTCACACTCCGATTTTTTTCTACATTAGTGCCCTCTTCTGTGAACCAAAGATCAAAGATATGCATGCGTGAGAAGACACAGTTATAAGAAGCGCCTATAAGAACAAGATAACATAAAAATGTTAAAAATTTGTTGACCTCGAAAAATAGTAAGACGGCTTTGGTTTATTCATGAATATACACAAATCGGCAACTATCGGCAACTACATTTATATTACTTTAAAACATCGATAATACGACTAAAACTCAAACTAAACATGAAAAAAACGTTCATAGAATACACAAAAAGGTTTAATCAATCAAATTAATTTCACAAGAAGAGTTCATTAAAGTATATACCATCAACTTCAAAATTTTGAAGAATTCAATTCAGAGAGCTCTAGCGGACTTTTGACCACTTTGATTAAAAATGCAATTTTGTTTTGACGCAGCTGCGCTGCAAAATTGAACACGTGTGCGCGCTTTGTATTCTATTTTTAGAAAGTCCCGTTAGATTTCCGGAATAAACTGATTTGCCAAAAATGAATTTGGACAATTTAGAGATAATTTTTTTACATTTTGACTTAATATTTTGAGATGGGTTTTTTGATTTTTGGCCTATGGGCGCAACCACTGAGCATTGTAAGTGCAGTAATATATTTTTGACATGAATGGAGCTGTAGTTGAGAAGCGCATAAAAATAACAATTATTATTAATCTTGGGTTTTTGGTGGGGCAGCAAAAAGAGCTTTAGACAAAATAAAATTATTACAAAATTATCTTCCGATTGTTACCACAAAATCTGTGGTTTTATTAGAATTAGGTTCATAAAATAAAGGAAACAAATTGATATTAGTGTGTTTCACATTCTTTTGAAAAAATTATCTGCAGGTCAACAATTTGCAAAGTTAAGAAAATCGTAAGTAGCTTAAAAATTAAATATTTTAAAACTCAAATGAGATATTACAAACAGTTACAAAGAACATTACTTGTTGTAAAAATAAAGCCATATATGTTAATTAATAGTTAATTGCATGAATGTGGGTTATTCTACCTTAAATTAGGACTTTCCTCGATTACTGGGGTACAAATTGGAAAAAGAGCTTACACTTAAACAATTTTTTTATAGAATACATCCGAGAAACTGTCTTCATGAGGTCCCCACCTCCGGAGGTTGTGGCATTTTTAGAAGAGGATGCCTAAAACACACTCCCATTAAAATTTTTTGGTGGTCAATCCATAAAAAAAACTTGCAGCCCTAAGAAGTTCGCTGTTTTATGAGAAAAAATAGGCAATGGATATAAGCTTAATTGCTCATGCTTATTTAGATGAACACCTGGTTCTTTATTTAGACGAACACAAGGTTCTGAATTTTTAGCACCCTCCGCCCCTTCCCTACCCTTGTTCAATCTCTATAGGTAGAAATTATTATAAATTCATATCGAACACATGCGGCGGAGTGCAGGTCTATTTTAGTTGTGTCAGTTGCCTAAAATGAATTCGAAGCTAATAACACTTAATTTAAGACACTCGGCTTAGTCAAAGTCAACTAGCACAGGCAAACTATTCTTGATAGATTATCTAGAGAGATTATCGGAAAAATGCGGAGAATATCGCAGCTGATGTTTTCAAGGAAATATACGACGCTGCAATATGGTCCCCACCTAAGAATCAGTTCAAATTATAAGTCAGGTTTCCTGCTATTGCATTTGTATTGATTTATTTGTATACATGTTTAACATCCATATTAGCATTCACCGTCAAGATTTATTGTTATTGTAAAATGTTAAATTGCAAATAAACTTCTATAATTTTGGTTACAAATGTATATACAAATAATATATTTAAAACCTATCCTTGGGTACATTCATTTTGTCACATAGTTCGCACTGTTCCTTCGTATTCGTCGTAGATTCCTAGAAGTTATATATACGGTCAACACATGAACATACGCGAAACCCAGACTTTGTTCCCGTCATAGCGCTGTTAAAGCAAAAGCATTTTATAACGCAGAAATCCTTTGAAAATGACGTACGGCAGATTTATTTTTAACTTTTTTCTATGGTTCAAATTTGAGTCAATTTCAACATAAAATATTTTTCAGAAAAAGAGATGGTAAATCTCTTAATTGTTCAACTCATAGATTACTAAGTTGAACAAGTACTACTGTGTGCAGTGGCTTAGTGGTGAAGTGCGTTGGACCACTAAGCGAGAGGTTGCTGGTTCAAATCCCGACCTGTACCACCTGAAAGTTTTTATTCGCTGCCCCAACTCTTGCGAACGTTTGATAAACATCCAAGAGTAAGAACTGTCATGAGAAGCTTATCAAAAATTAATTGCCATTCGGAATAGGCATTAAACTTCCATTCGTATCAAAAAATATATCTTCGCACACCCTCCGTGGTTGGAGAAGCTAGGCGTTGGGTCCCCTAGATGGGCCGTTTACGCCTAATATTTATTTATTTATTTTTTATAGATTACTACATTGGAAAATTCAAGGTGACGAGTCTCAAAGAATTTTCTGTTCACGTTATAAAATATGGTAAGGGACACAATTACTGTGCCTTCAAGTTAGCGAGAACGCACTTTATTTGTAAAAGGTCGCTGGCATAAAAAACAGAGATTGGCATTTCATGAAATGTAACCTAAGCAAAGTCGTCGTCTATCAGAAAGTTTTTGAAGAGTCAATAAAAAATTTGTCCGCGATGGCTTTCACATAACTTCTACGTGACGAAGTAATGTCATATGCATAATTTCATATATTTTATACATTGTCACAGGACCTCTTAATGGGCGAGTGGTGGACGCCAGAATTTTACAGATTTAGTTAGTAAATATATCAGCGTAGTTGCAAAAACATACTAAGTGCAGATAGTACAGTATGCTATAAAATATAAAATATTTTGGTATGCATAACTCAAAAATGTATTATTTGCACGGGACAATCGACTTGTGATGTCATTGACTACGCAAAAATTGCATTTTTAATTAAAAAATGCTATAAACACAATCGAAAATTAAGAATTTTGATGGAATTTTGACACATTTTTTTCCAATCTGTCCGAGAAGCACGTAGATGTAGGCGGAGTACCAAGTTCTATAGCGGAACGATAAATTAAATTATAAAAATCTTTGATATATATGCCACTGCATAAAATTTAAATTTTACCATTCCATAGCTAAAGTTCATAGAATTAAGGGTGACTTACCCACTTAAGAAATTTATATATAAAGTTGTTTGCCTCACGTATTTCTTTCTTAAAACGTTTCCAATATTTCTTTATGGAAAATCTATATTATATGACGGATTTCTTAATTCTATTTCTCTCTATCTCGGCTAACTTCATAGTGCTCACAACAATGTTAAAAATTATCGTGAGTCTGAAATTCGTCAACTATAAAAGAAAATCAGATAGTAAGCTCTCTCTCTCTCTATCTTTAGAAAATAATTCCCATAACTCGTAGAAATTTTTTCGGTACCTTGACATTTTGTGTAATTTTCCTTCTCATATTGATGAGATACATCTGATTTTTATTAAAAAGTGGTTAAGAGAATTACGAATTATACAGCCCTTATGTTACCAAATCGTTAAACATTCCTTCCGGCGTACTCAACGTAGCTGTCTTGCTCTTAGTGGTCGAGCCTGGACCGACCCATTATAACGACCAACAATAACCCTCGCAATTTTCGCCCCATCGAAGTCATTTGAAGTTATTTTATAGCTTGTAATAAGCCGATTAAATTGGGATTCACCTCCAACACTAAAAACTTGTGCCTAGATGAGATATATCCTCTTTAGTCGTCAAGTGCTATTTACTGGGACTGGCAATGAAAGCATATTCTTATGTATTCCTCCCCAGCACGGGAGTTCATTTTACCCCTATCTATTAATACCGAAGATCTTGAGATTTTACCATAGCCCTGAAATGCGAAAAATCTTAAGTCGACTTAATAAGTGCAGTTCTTTAAAAAGCTGGCAATTAAATCGACTTAAGATGTGTGCAACAACTGATTATATTTCCCTCAATAAAAATAAATACACGTGGAAAGGTTACAGTCTGTATTAATGTTATATATCCGCGAGGAAGAAAGTCATGGCCGAATTCCAAACGTAAAAAAATGCGAGTTGGGAATGAACACTGCTTTTCTGATGACAGGTTATGAATGCTTTTGCGCTGCTTTGCATTTCTAATGCATCATAATCATTCACGATCCTGCGTTTGCTTTTGTTTGCGCAGTTGATGCGTTCAAAAAGCGTTTTAGAAAAGTATGCATTGCAAAATTTAAGCATTTTGAAACGCTTGATTAAGCAGTAATGCAGAAGTAGTGTGTTTTGGAATTAGCCCATGTTTCGTATGCTACGATTGAAAAATCTGAACGTATGATAGCCCAAAGCGTGCACGAACGATAATTAAGTCGTACGACAAAAAATCGTAACGTATGAAACGTGGCATCCTCGGTCATAATTGGCAAACCCCACACAACTTCAAGATTAATAAAACACTTGTTTCTTTCATCAAACGTCGTTGCGACGACGGGTTTTTTTCTTTGGTTATCACTCCATCAATTAGGTGAAGTCCTTTTTCCAGCCCCAAATAGTCAGCTTGGGTTTATACCTCAAACAAATGCCGTGATGATAATGATGGATGAAATTTTATTTCATTTCGTATGAAATTGAAAAAGGAAATACATATTTTTTTTTTTAAAAAAAAATTACAAAATGTGGGTGTGTCGAAAATCTTGTATAGGTAATAACAACATTTTGCTAAAAAAATGAACTGCCACAAAGAAGGAAACGTGGCAAAAAACTTCTTATAGCAAAATTATGAGGGTGGTCAGTATCTACATATTTTGTTACCTCTTCAACTTTAGATTTAAAATGGATTTTTCCACATTGTGGTAAATTTAAAGGCCTCAAGTTGATAAGGACGGAAGGAACGTCGGTCAATGTCCTTCGCTTTTGATCGAAAAGTATCTTTTTGGTACTTACTTATTAGATATTCGCTTTTGGGATATACAATCTATGTATCCACTTATATTTGTTTTCTTATCCATTGCATTTTAAAGGTTTCTTGTTAATTAAATTCCAAGCCCACTCTAATATGATATTGCCGACATTTCGAGTTCCATAGAGACATCCTTGATCTCCATATTCTATATATTTTATTCAGCAAACATGATGAACAATATTGCCTATTCCATCAATTTCGGGCTACTGTTTCAATTAAAATAAATGAATAAACGATTTGATAATTTCAGAAAATATCCAATAACGGTAAAAAAGGATCACTATTTAATTATTTATACACATTGAAGTTCCATAATAAAGTGGTTGCTCTTCACTACCACCAAGCCGTCGCGTCGCAACGTTGTCCGTCGTCGAAACTCGGAACCTACATTTGAAATCATTAACATTTCACCTCAGTAACTTTTAAATGGACAACAAACAAGATGGCTAATGGTATGAAAAGGTGAGCGGCCACGTTGTTTCTCTTTTAACGTGTGTAGGTTCTGGCATGCGACAGCAGGGGAATAGGCGGAAAAGGCAGATTCTCCTTCGCCTAAATTGTAATTGAAATTCTAATTTTTTGTTCGTGCGCCGTGATGTTTTACATATCGCGCACAAGGATGGAATAGAGAAAAACATCCCCGAGGGATATTTTGCTTTTGGTACACCTCCTACACCCACTTCCTTAAATTGATTCTGTTTCCTTATTCTTCTTTTTTGGTTTAATAAAAGATTGTTGCTAAGGTACAAGCTTACCTAGCAAATTTGATTCGCGAACATGGATTTTGTTTTCCTCTTTAAATTGCTTCTTCTTTCTTTTGATATTCAAAACGTTGTTAAGGGTGTTCTGATTGTGCATTTTTTTTTTGTTCTAAAATTTTGTAAATCATTTAAACGTAAACATAAGAATTCTTTACTAAAATGTCTCTAGTTCCTTATGTGTGCCTGTATATAAAACAAGCTTGCCTTAGGCAAGTGTATATTATAGCAAACATGTTTTGGTTGGCGTTTTAAAAACACACTATCTAAATTGTAGGAGCTCAAAGGGTAATAAATATATACAATCGGTATATAAAACCGGTTGGAAATTCTTCAGAGGTTTGGTCAACCCAAAGAAAAATGTATCTTTGCCTATGTTAATACAGGTGGAAATAAGTTTCCAACTCATTCGAGTTGAGTTATAATCGAAAGTAGTAGACTTAAGACTATATCTGCGATGCCGCATTAGGACACAATAAACGCTTTCACTGAACACTTACGAAGAACGACACAATACTTCTTCACTATTTATAGGACACCATTTCAATGTCCTGCCACCAGATTTCCCAGTATCCTATTCATATCCTTTATACTTACGGATGATCCCTTCATCATGCATGTACATAGGTCCTTTGATAGATATCTTTCTGCCTGAATAAGATGTAGCTATTCAATAATTTGGTAGTGCTTATTAGGCAGCTTCCATTGAACTACTTATAGATTATGTTCCACAGAGTATTCATTGAGCTGTATTAACACTGAAGTGAGTCGGTTCAGACATTGTGTGAAACTCTTTCTCTATCTTTGCCATGGATCTCGGTTCAGTGTGAATCTGTGGTGAAATTTTCTCCTCAAGCCGGGTGTTACAAATTAGTTTCATAAAAGATACAAAAATACGAGCAGCAACAAGCAAAAAAATTCAATGTCAAAGCGGATCCTTCGATAAACTTCTTGTGGAACATAAAACGCTCCTCTGTTTGAATATGTACTATGTAATATATATAATCCAACCATAAAGGATCTCATTGTTCATTGGCAGCTCCATTTTCCAGGGAATATTACTCATTTGACACGTACAGTCCTTTTTTTTCTTTCTGTGCAGGCAAAAAGAAAATAATAAAAGAATGATAATATGGAGTCTTTTTGCGAAATGGCACGTACGACTGCCTACCCAAATACATACATAATGTGGCTGTATGGTGTACTAAACATTTATATGCATGAGTATGACCTTTGGATGTATATTTTTTTCTTTAGACCGTAGGTATATTAAATATGGATATGCTAATATGTTAGTTGATTTAATTGAACCAGAAGTGTCATTTCCAATTACAAGGAGACAATGTAAGACAAAATATTGTATCTAACTTCCACTATTTTAAAACACATGGTGCCTATGTGTCCAAACATTTTTGTTAATGCAGTTATCCCATTTTATTTTTTGGAATTAAACGAAACTTCTCAAAATGGATACTTTGAAAATATCATAGCACCAATTGCATTTTATTATGAAATTTTTTACATCAGCAAGGCAGGCTCTAGGTCTAAACCTGTCATTAGGTTGGCAAGTGCGAGGCATGTTTACAGTCTGTTAGTATTTCTATCTGTATCCAATTATTGTATTACTTAGGGTAGACAACGTTCCTCTCTTAAAAGTTACAAGGCCGTTGGATCTCCGCTGACTTTGGTCTGAAAAACTTTGTTTGGGTTTGGGCCATTAATGGAGAGAGGGACATCCAAGTCTTCCGAAAAGACATTAACAGATAGTCCTGGGTTATAGGCTACGCGCATAGTAAAGCGAGAAAGCAATGCGATGCGAAAAGCGAACGACGAGATGCAATCCTTCGGGATGACGAATAGGATTGGTTTTTTAGATCAAGTTGAAGACCCTTACTATAACAGAAAAAAAAATGCGTGCATAACATTTTATGATTTTTTTTTTTTAGTAAGTCCCGATTATCGGATCCTGGGGTCCCGATTTTAATAAAATTTCATCTGGCAGCCTTAATTTGGGGCATAAAGATGTATGGCTTCTAAACTGAATATGCTGTTTTGCCTGAATTAGGTGTAAACCACCTTTATCAACATTTAGGAATGCACGGAAGTTGAATCCACGTGAAGCTGAGAAGAAAAAATTCTATCCGGTTCCAGTGTTATATGGTTCAAAACATTGAAACATTTGCGATTTTTTTAAATAAATGTCAAAGTAACTCAAATATTTAAAGAAAAAAACGAATTTTCACTTTATACTTTAATACTAGAAAATATCAAAATCGATAGAGCATTTAGCAAGTTTTATATGTATTTCAAAATTTTAAAAAACCTTAGTTATCTGAAAAATAAATAAGCAAAATCATATCATCTCATTTCAATGTTATTTGAAATATCAAAAAAGATTATGAATGCCTGCAGACCTATATTGTTTAATTATAACTTTATGGTGTGTATATATTTTGTTAATGCTCTAACCCTTTATCTGTTAAACTTAAAATGGCTTTTCTAAATTGTGGGCGTTTAAAAAAAAAGTTTAGACACTAGGGAAATTCTAGATTCTTACCTCAAAATTTAAGGGCTAAAAATTGTTGATATCGCTAAATCATCAGAGCTTTTGATGCTGATAATAAATGTACATACTTTAAAGGGCCTTAGTGGCCTAAGGATGTAGGCTAGCCAGAGTGAGGAGAAATTAGCACAGCAAAGCTCCTACAAAACATTTTATATAGTTTTCCCCAAAAGACTGAATTCCAAAAGTCTTCAAGACTTTCCTCCTTGGGCGACTTTCTCATCCAAATTATAAGCCTTCATTGGACTTTAAGGTTTCAATATTCACTTTGCTCGACCTGCGAACGGCGCTACACTCTGTGCGGTACGGTTTCACAGCACGTGTTTGATTTCATCACTTTGCTCTTTGCTCTTGCTCACTCTTCGGTCCACCCTGTTTGTAGGTGAATATTAAGGGATGTTATAAACTATGTTTTGAAATCAATACACCCTTAAGATAGGGTACCTTTTAATAACTATGTATATAATTTTAAAGAACGTAAAAACATTTAATTCATTTCTACATATATGAGTGGAAAATTAAGTGCATGAAATAACTTCAAGACTTTAAAATTGTACAGTTAATTGGTGCCTATGTAAGTAATCTCTCTCAATCAATCTTGTAATCATATGTTACGCAAAAACACCTTAACTTCGTAACAGATTGGAAAGATGATAGGTCTTGTAGCGACGACTACTTTTACCACAAATTTAATCCTTCAATGACTCTTGAATCAGGTATTCAAGACTACACTGTCCTTGCCCTTGTAAAATTCCTGCTGTCACATCCAAGTAATGGCGCACAACAGCACGTGTGCCATTTACAAATGCCTCGTGTCATTCGTATTTCGAGTGCTAAGCTGCTCGGTCTCAATGTCACCAGCAAATTTTTCTCAAAAGGTTGCATTCTTATGTCCTCATCGACATCCGCCTACATAGGGAAGGACCCCCCACCATTAAGAGTACCTGTTCCTGTTACACAGATGCTTTTGACTCAAATGATCGGCACGGCTGTCAGGGAGCACAAGAAGATTAGGTGCAGATGTAGGTAGTCATAATGAAAATCAATAAGATAATGAGCTCCTTTCATTATTCAATGTGCGTTTGTATCATTTGCTAAACCAAATTGTCTAGAAATTAGCTTCTTGTGCAAGGGCAAACATAAAGTACACGAGCATTGAGCGATACCCATCTGCAGTATGATATGTTTGTTCATACATAGGTATATAGCTTAATATATTATATACCTCCTGTCTTGTGTGTAATTCATAGGTATCAAGATGACAGGTTCAGGTCAAGGACGCTCCGATAAAGAAAGTCAAACAGCATAACTAACATCGCATCGATGGAGAGTGAGAGAGTATGCACAGCACACACATGTAGATACATATATGTATGTATACATTTTTTTCATGTACTACTTGTTCATGGTCAATATTTTAATTAACTTTTTGTACATTCAACAATCGGCACGGCGGCAAAAGCGAACCTTGTTGATTTCAGTTGCAAGGTCGTCTTTAAATGCTGAATGTCAAAAGGTCTAACCATGCGGCAACTGACGGAGATTTATCCTTTTCGCTTATGTACCTCACGTTTACGGTTACGTTTTTCTTGGAACACTAACCCAAACCACCACCTCATTTTGGATAAAGTTTCATGGCTGCTTCTGTTCTGTATTTTGTGATTTTATGGATCTTGGATCTTATGGTTGTGTGATTTTCATACAAAACCTTAAAGATGATTTCGTGATACACCGCGCATTGGCAATGGGAATGAACAAAGAAGGGACGCTTACATTGACCGTCATTTAATCCTAAAAAGACCGATGAATGATGAGCGAATCGAGACAACTGGAATGATGGACGAGAACTGAATGACAAGTCGATAAATTGTGAGCAACTACGTATAAAACTCCTATAAACCAACACAACACCAATTATAAAGGTGATGTTTAAGTTTATATGTCATAAGATATCAAAAGAAGTGCCAATGAGATTGATGTTAAGTGTGGTTGTTTTATATTGAATAATACTGCGAAAATAGTACCTATTTGAAATTTAATTTTCTTCACTCAATAGAAGCAGAATAATAGGACGCTTTAAATTTAAGGTGAAAGATTTTACTATTGATCGAGTTAAATTCACAGACCTTTTTTTAAAGTTGCGATAAGTTTTATATCTGGCGACATACATATATATGTACCTAGGTTGTGAGAATAATTCTCAAACTTTACAAATGGTTCTAATTTACTCTCTGTTATTGATGTTTTGAAAAAGGATCGTTCCACCGACGCAAATAACTGTCCATAGGTTGTGAGAATAATTCTCAAACTTTACAAATGGTTCTAATTTACTCTCTGTTATTGATGTTTTGAAAAAGGATCGTTCCACCGACGCAAATAACTGTCCATATACCTATCAACTTTTTCGTATTTTTGCTTTGCTTTACGCGATTAAAAATACAATAATTTCTAGAATCCCTAAAATTGTACTGTAAATTTCTAGAATAAATTATTCTTTATAAAAAGTTCTCTAGAGAAGGCGGGTTAATGTGGCAGCCATGTTGTTTTTGCGGCGTCTGTAAAATCTGTTGTTTATTATTTAGTAACCGATGCTAGTATGGCTAGTTTCACGGTCGAGCAGCACGTGCAAATGATAAGACTTATTACTATCAAAATGAGTATTCGTTAGAGCAAACGTTGCGCTCATTTTACGGCAGACGCAGTCCCCTTTTAACTCTCCAACGTTTGTTGACCAGTTCTATACATGGTATAAAAGGTGTGCTGGATTTCACTGGTCGAACTGGCATTTTTCTATTTCATAAAACGTGGTTGAGAGTGATTGATATGGGAATCAAAAATAGAAATGGCAAGTCCGACCAGCGAAATTGAGCGTATTTTTTATGCAACGGTTTACTGCCGAACAACCGCAATGACGTCACTCTCAGCTGTCAAACATACCTTGTGTCATTTATGCTATGGGTTCGGTAAGCAACAGTCAACCCACATACGTAAAAGAAACGCTAGATCGACCGAAAACAACGCCGCTGTGCATTTAAGTGTGCGGGAGAGCCCGAAGCTGTTGATTTCTTAGCGTGAACAAGAACTCGTTCTTTCGCCGACACTAATTTGGCAAATTTCGCAGATATAGGACGAAAGCAACCCAAACGAAGTTGACCAAATGGTAATGCATCCACCGACGGTTTTACTATTACTGAACCGACGCGTCATGGTCCGTACTTCTTCGAAGACTACGTTACCGATCAATAAAACTCATTTTTTTATTGCCCGATTCGAACGATATGGACGAGAATGACATAGGGTTTCAGCAGGATGGTGGGCGCTACATGTCACACGACTTATGCAACTATGGACTTTCTGCATTGAATTCGACTTTCTCTTGTGGGGTTTTCTGAAGTCAGAGGTCTATGCCAATAAGTCGCAATCAAGCTTAAAGTCAACATACCGCAGCTCAAATTCAGCCGGATCTATGTATGTGCGAGGCTGAGAGTAGTTAAGTATATACCTTCAAATTGGAAATTTTGATAAATTCCTTTAAAAATGCAAAAAAAAATGTGTCAAAATTTACATAGGTTATATCTTTCTATTATTATATTATTTATACTTACAGTGGAAGTCACTTCTTACGACATTTAAGGGATGGAGCAAATATTTCGTTATAACCGGCCAATGATCGTTATATCCGTCTTTACTTTTTACAGATGCTTATGTGAAGAAACAAATAAAATCAAGAGAAAGTTGTTATGTAAACTCTTTCGCAAAACTCTAATTCCTATCATTTTCCATCTGTCTACTAGTGCGTGAAACAAAATGTTTTAATAGATGTACTTTGTATCAAACATGTACATTTAATGTTTTCAACACTTGGAATCAACAACCATTTTAAAAAAAAAACATACAATTTTGACTGTTAGCAGGAAGGAGTTGAGTTAGAAATTTTTGGAAACGTTTCTGAAGATAAGATTAAGGAAAAACCAGCAATAATGTCGCTGTTAAACTATGCAAGTAAACCATAAATAGCACGGTAGTGCTTACCTTAGTTTCTCAGCAATTTTGACGCAGCACCCTTAGTTAAACGAACCAACTCCAGCCATATAACTCAAACTTTCGGCACCACAAAACGCGAAGCACAATTGATATGGTGATAATGTTCCAGAAAAAGAGTTTCAAATGAAAGATTTCCTGGTCGGGATGACTGGGAGGCTGCCATGTCTCAGACAGGGACTTTTCACGGGTCCGGTCCGGATGCAATTAAGTCAGTAGGCAACTTAAATTACAAGATGAGAAGCACCGTGTGACGAAAAACACTTTTTATACTTCTTCAAAGTCGAAGTATCGTGTCTAATTCCCAGTTTAAATTTTAAATTTACTTACATACAACGTAAATATTAATCAATATTTCTAGACAAGTGCGAAAGAACGCAGGCCTAAGAAAATCCTGGATCACACAAATGCAACAATAGTAAAATCTGTTATTTACTAGGTTTAACGGTAATGTTATGAGTGTGTCAAAAGTCATTTACTTCGTTGTAGAAGATGCTTTCATTTTGGGATAATTTTATTAATGTATAGCTTTAATCAATAGAATTTATTTAAATGGTTCCCACACGTAATATCTGATTTAATTAACCAGACATATATAAAAAATTATCATTCTCAATTCATATTTTTCCAATAACATGTCTAAGGCGAACATATGGCAGTTGAAAGCAGGTTTATCTATACATTTCGCGATTTGTATCCTGAACAAGAATTCATGGCCCACACTGGTATACAGCTTGCGTGATATCAATTGACTATGACGGCCAATTATGCCCATTTGCATGTAACATGTTCATTGCACTGACGGCATAATACTGACAGATGGGCAAATAGAGTTATTCGCTGTCAATTCCATGGTGTATAATCGGTTGTAAGCTTACACTTAAAATAATTCGAATTCGTCAGTAAAAAGTGGTTCAATTATGTGTATAATTCTTACAGCTAAGGGCACTTTATAAAATGACAGGTGTTGAAGCTTTCATGATTTTAATAATTCGACTATTAACCAACTATGCAGTTAAAAATTTTACCCTCCTTGTATTATACTTATTTATACCCTATCATAAGGGTATATTAATTTTGACACAAAGTTTGTAACACACCTTAATATTCGTCGTAGGCCCCTAAAAGTATATACATATAAGTATTTATGATCAGGACCAAAACCTAAAACTATTTAGCAATGTCCGTCAGTCCGTATCAACTTTTAAGGCCTTTAAATTTATGCTAGGAAGCTGAAATTTGTAACATACACTCCTTAGGGTTCCAATGGTAAGTGTTAATTTTTTTTAAATACGCCCACGGCAACGCCCACTATTTAGAAAAAAATGTATAACAAAATGTTTAGCCAATATATTTTCTAGTATATCACCCATACAAATCACGCCCACTTTTTGGGGGCGTTTGTTCTAAAAATTATTTTTCGTTATAAATTTCCCAGAATAAAATGCGATCCATAACGTTCTTAACGCATTTTTCATTGGGTCATATAGAGATAAGACTGTAGCATTTCTTTATGTTTTTAATCAATCATTATTCCACTTCGATCTGACACTCACTAACGCTGCAGCTGAGCTTTCAAAAACTCATCAGCAATCTTTCAATCGTTATTTCTAGGTACCTCCATTGAATCAGCTCTCATCCCTCTTCGTCTTCGAAGAAATATCCATTATACGAGTACTCTATAATGCATAATTGCTGTTTTAATTTCTTATGCTCATTATAATTACTCTGTCTTTACAGTTTTTGTGAAGTTGAAAAAAGTTACGTCCTTACATATTTTTATGTGTATAATGCTTACTACATATACATGAAGCATATAGAAGCAAAAGATAGATCCACATTATATATGTATATTATACAAAAGGATTCCATATTAAAATATTTCTTTCTTTTTTTTTCTCCAACATTTGAAAGTTCATCTTGCATGAATATGAGTTTTAGGATGCACAACTTTTTTCGTTAAAATTAGGTCATTTGAGGGTTATTACCACGGTGATGAATTTACATAGAAAAGCTTCATAGCAATTAGAAAGGTTATTTAATATTGTCTTTTTATTTTCCTTGGTATTAGATAAGATGTTTATAGTAGCATAATCGCAAAAACGGAGAGCATAACCTATACAAACTCAGCCTGGTAATGTAAAGGGTGATCCATTTCGAGGTTCCCTACTTTTTTAAAGAAAAAAACACAGAAAATTAAAATTTAATGGAGAATGTTTATTATCATTTGAAAGAACATTCTTTGGCATTTATTTTTTTAAGATTATGTCTATTAAATGTTGGCCGTTGCTACGTCGCAGATGGTCCATCCGTTGAGTCCAATTTTCGATCACTCGTTCGAGCAATTCGACTGGTAACTGGCGAATGACACGCGTGATGTTTTCCTCCAAGGCCTGAATCGAAGCGGGTTTGTCGGCATAAGCTTTTGACTTTACATATCCCCACAGGAAAAAGTCTAACGGTGTGATGTCACACGATCTTGGTGGCCAATCGACCGGCCCAAAACGTGAAATTATGTGCTCACCGAATTGTTCTCTCAATAAGTCAATTAATTGATGCGATGTGTGGGAATTGGCGCCTTCTTGCTGAAACCAAATGTCGCCGAGATCACGAGCTTCAATTTCAGGCATCAAATAGTCGGTTATCATGGCACGATAAAGGTCGCCATTGACGGTTACGTTCGCACCGGCATAATTTTTAAAGAAACCACACCAAACTGTTGTTTTTTCTGGATGAAGTGGCAGTTCTTCAATCTCTTCAGGTTGCTCTTCGTACCAAATGCGGCAATTTTGTTTGTTTACATACCCATTGAGCCAGAAATGGGCCTCATCGCTAAACAAAATTTGCCTCGAAAACGTCGGATCTTCTTGGAACTTTTCAAGAGCCCATAGAGCGAAGCGATGTCGCTTGGGAAGGTCGAGCGGCTTCAGTTGTTTCACAAGCTGTATTTTGTACGCTTTCAATTTAAGATCTTGACGTAAAATGCGCCAAGTCGTTCCATACGTCAGTCCGAGTTGCTGCGAACGGCGCCGAATCGACTCTCTACGGTCTTCGTGTACACTCTCAGCTACGGCCGCTATATTTTCTTCACAGCGTGCTGGACGTGGTCTATTCGGTCGAATATTATCCAATAATGAATGCTGGGTTCCAAAATGGGTGATGGTGTTGCGAATAGTACGCTCAGTAGGCCGATTATGTTGACCATAAGTTGAGCGAAGTGCACGAAACACATTCCTCACAGAACGTGAATTTTTATAATAAAGTTGAACAATTTGTAAACGTTGTTCACGCGTAAGTCTTTCCATTATGAAATGCCAAACAATACTAAACAAAAATAACATGACAGCATGACACGACTCACACGTGATCTGTCAAAAAAGGCTTTTGAAAAAAGTATCTCTACTTGGATCACCCGTTACTTCGCTGCGGGACGTAACGTAAACGTAATTATAGCAAGCGCACAGTAACATCACCTCAATATTCATGAAGGAACGTGGCGGTCACCAGATCATCACATCGTCAACCAAATAGATCATGTTGCGATTTTCTGTTCTGCTTAAGTTCAGTATTTGAGATGTCCCTACGTTTTCAGTGACCAACGTAGATTCGTACCTGGTAAAAATACCGCAACTGATGTGCTTTCATGCGAACACTAGGGCGAAACTCAATTTGATAAAGTATGCCGGCAACAACATGCCTACAAAACGGCACTGAACATAAGGACTTAAGGGGTCATAAGCTCTACGAGCAGAATATAAAGGTAGAGCATAAGCTTCCTTCTTGGTAAAAGAAAGAGCATGAGAAGCGGACGATAACAATAAAACTCGGAAGTTTAACCGACCTATAGATGTGAGCAAAAAATATCTAAAAGCTTGACAATCCCAGTCTTGCTTACAGATCTGAATAATGGGCTCTTTATAAAACAGATGCAGCTTAGTTGTTTCGAAAGAGAAACGTATTGAGCGTTTGACATGGCTGGACCATGATGAATGAACCTCACCTTGCAGTTTCTTCGACTCTAGTCCGCAGGTATAGTCTTAAATGGCGCAGGTATAGTGACCTACCGAAAGGTAGGCTTATTGGTTAAGGCCCAGGCCCGTGGACTGTAAAGCTTAGTATGTAAGGAATCTTTTAGACTAGAGTCCCAAAATCATGCATTGTTTTTACTTTATTTGAGCTTTAAATTGTTCCACGATTGCAATAACTTCCTACCTTGAGGAAATTTTATTACACAGCTCCTCTCCCACCGTTTATACCAACAATTTATTTTGTTTTACATAAAAAAGCGCCTACATCCTCCACTGCTTGAACATTCGGTACTTCCTTACTTTTGTGTACAAAAAAATAAAAAATACTAGGCGTTAACGGCCTAAAAACGACCTAAAGCCTACCTTCTCCTTCCATCATGTGTGTGAAGATATATTTTTTGACACAAATGTAAGGGGCCTACAGTAATGCCGATTCCGAACAGAAATTTAATTTTTGAGAATTTTCTCATGCCTTTTTTATATTCGATCCTAAGGGTATATTAATTTTAAAATATATTTTGTAACACCCCTTAATATTCGTCGTAGACCCCTAAAAGTATTTATATTAATGATCAGGACCAAAACCTGTCCGTCCGTACGCAATTTTTAGGCTCATAAATTAAAGCTAGGAAGCTGAAATTTGGTTTTAAAAAAATTCTGTCTTAGTTGGAAAAAAAGTGTTTAACAAGATATTTATGCTATTCATCATGTTCTTAAAGCGTTTTAGAGGGGTCGCCTCAAGCGGACTGTAACCTTTCCTTATGTTGTTTTTAATGTTTGTCAAACTTTCGCACAAGGTGGGCGTAGGGCAGCGAATCGCGATTTTTTTTAAATACATAAAAGCGAAAAGCAATAAGGACACACTTTATTTTTAAATATATGTACGATAACACTGATTAATTATGGTACACATATAGCATGCAGTGAAATGGGGTCCATAGAAATCTGATCATAGCCGCATCGATAAAACGAAAGAAGAGAAGAGTTTAAAGAATGTTAACATAAATAAGTTTATTGTTTTTCTTTTGCTATCTCTTTCAGATTCATTCATTCAATTGAGGAATTTAAAACTAATTAATAATGGCTCTAAGCCTCATTTTTAAATACTCGAATGTAACATCTGAATTAGAATCTGAATAAAAATTATACAGACAATACTGGAAAACTAAATTCGATTGCTGGTCGAGCAAAGCATTGGCCGCATAGAAAAGGTTTTAAGACATCATGATCAAACATATAACAGTTTGCATTGGATTCAATTGATTTCATATGAAATACTCAACATTTATTTAGAATACTGGCGCACCACAAGTACTAAGGAGGCTCTACTAAATGAGAAACTTTCGCGTGCGTGCTAAGGTCAACTGGCTCTGACAGTCTACCAGCGAAACACACTAATCGGCATGATCTATTTTAACTACAGACAAACAAATTTTCTTTGAAATGGCCAACAAATTTCTTGTCGAGCCTCACAAGACTTCATAGCTGCATATTCATTCATCTTCAGGACTTTGGTACCTATTCCGGCAAAATTGATCCAGCTTTGTCCTTTTAAAAAACTCTGAATGCAATGCTCAATTTAAAAATAATTCTCCTAACTATATAAAAAGTGCACCGGATTCCGACGAAGAGCTACGTTATCATGTTACCTCTACAATCTTATTCGGTTAGACAGTGCATAGGCACAATCTTTGAAAATCCAACGAGGAAAGCATGGTGCAAAATCGGTCATTTTCATCGGTTCACCGCTGCTTCTTCAATTTAGGAAAACAAATGGATTTGAAACTACTAACCTAAAAAGGGATGTGTTAATTAAGTATATGTTATAACCTGAGCTGGGGTACCCCCAAAAGTATGCGCAAACCTCAGGACTTCGGATCATTCGTCAATGGGCACAATCAAATATTTCTTTTGTTTTCAATTCAATTTTTATTCATATACCTATATTTTATATAGGAATACAGGTATACTCTTGGTTGTCGTTGAAAGATATGTAGATTTAGTTTCAAATAATGCGCATATAGCTAAAAGCAATGTTTGACACATTAGTCAGCTATCGTAAATGGTCAAGTTTGTTTTACTATTTACAATGTGAATCTGTTTTACGGCTGGAACTCGCGAGTTCTGGTTCTGAGAACTGGAAATATCTTACATTTCCGTTCCACACGTGGTCAGCATTGGTTGAAACCACACTATTAATGGACAGAATTTTTATTTCAAAATAATTAAAAGCAATTCATAATTTGTTTTATCCTTGACTGGTACGATCCTATTTGGTACTTATTTTGTCTACTCTATATCCTTTGCTTAGACGAACGTTTCTGAAAGTCCTACATTTCAATACTCCTATATTCTATCGCTGCCCCATATCGGTCACGTTAAAATATAGGTCAAAGTTACTCGTGCTCCTATCAATATGTGCTTCACCTGATTAATACTAAAATCATCAAAGAAAACTAAACAAAATATAAGAACAACCACGCCCAATAAATAATTGCTATTCAACAGCTCCCAAGGCTTCGGGCAATACAACAATAACAATATCCATATCCATCTGGTGTGGCCTTACACGTACATCTTCTCATACTAAAACATCAGCAGCGGAGATATGAAAATCGTATGAAGAACGCCAAAAGAGCTTGTTATTCTTTGTGGATGCGAATAAAATAATATTCAATTTTGCTTTCAAAAAATATATAAATATGTCGCATTTAGGAAAAAAATCAAAAAAAATCTAGGATATGCCTTTGACAGGAGAACAAGTGTACGTAATGCGGGCGATGAATAAATTACCTAAGCATCTGTCTTTATACAAGTGTGCTTCGACTGCTGCTCCCCCGTCGCGCAAGAAATCGTAGTCCTCGTGTTTTAATAAAAAATGGATCCTCAATATGTGTATTCTTTTCCTTTTTTTTTGTTCTATTTGCATGGACAGTAATTTAATGCGACAAGAACAAATTAGAGTATGTTTGCGTTTTGGGCAAGAAGGTATTTTTTAACGCAGTTTTGTACACCTTGAAGGCTCGATTGAGTGTAAATGGATACACTTTGGTCCCATACCAGGCCTAACCACGCGCAAACATTTATGAATTACGTATACTATGTTAGTAGTTTAACCCAAATAAAGGCTATCACTGTGTATACACACCTAATTGGAGTGTAGTCGATTTCTTGGAAAACTTTATTTTATTTTGGGGTCGTGCCTTGCGACCACGGTGTGCTTCAAACGCATTTTTCACACATTATACCTGACTAGGGCACACTTTTTTTTTTTTAATTTTCACTTGCATAGATCGAACAGAATTAGGATAAGAAATATGGGTGGCAACACCCAAACAGAATTTTTTATATCACTTTCACTGAATGTAGTCTCGGTAGTGCTAAAATGTTTTGATTATAAAAAAATTATTTTACTTTTGAACACGACGACGTCAATATTTGTACTGAGTATAAAAAATGCGATTGAAGCGATAAAATCCTACTTTTTGCGATGAAGAAAATAAGCAGCACAAAAAATTATATGGTCAAGGAAATGTCAGGATAACTTGGAGCTTGCGCACTTACAACCCAGTCTCTCTTGTTTGATAGTCGTCTCTGTCTGTCGTTTGATTCATATTGTTTGGAGATGAGAGAAAATTAACATGTATCTAGGCGCTCACTTTAAAGAATATAATACAGAGTTGCTCCAAAGCGGAAGGATGTTGACGTAAACAAGTATCTAGCACTAGTTGTCACAGTGTCTTTAAAGTTTTGATATTGCTTGTGACAGAATATCAGATAAGGATACATGTTCGTGCAGTAAAATCACCATGTTTCACTATGCTGTCCCGTACAAACACAATGGAGGAAAATGTATATGTGTGCTAGTTCTGATAATGATGTTTTCACAAATCTAACGAAACAGGATATCACCACAATCTGATGAATGTTTGTTTGGTAATTTTCGCTGGAGAGTTTCCAAAGCTTTTTTAAAAAGCAGAAAATTGTGATGAGAAAATATTGGCTAGCTACTAACGGGGAGATAAAGTTCCTTCGTTTAGAAATTAAAAAAAAAAAACGAGAAATAATTAGGTATTCTTCATAAATTAGAACTAATTTCTTCGATTAATTTAATTTAATTATTTCTAAATCGCAAAATTGACAGAGCATAACTACCATTATTTTTTGTTTATATACGTCCGAGGTAACGGAAGTTCAGAAAAGGCCTCGAAACATACTTCTTGGTGTATTCCGACTGAGTTTTGAACTGAGTGTAATACAGAAACTCGCCCATTATCCCATTATAAATTTCTACTCCTTCATCCGTTATCGTTCACACATTCACAAATGTAGGTACAATTATTCACATAATTTAAAAAAACAGTTTGTTATAATGGAATTTTACTGAGCTATTTCATCATTACAGTTACCTTCAATGTGATTTTCTTACACAACTTCTTAAATTCAGTCAGTGCACGTTTTCAAACTTGTAATAATGGGATGAACTCATTAATTCAATTGCAATTAATTGTTAACTTATAATTGCTGTCAATTTTATCAAAAACGGCTAAAACGATTTGGATCTATATTTTTATTAGTATTTGTCATATTTCATTGCTCATGCATTTAGTTAATGTCGTATCAACATCGCTGTATCTTCCGCTCACTAAACAATATTTCCGAAGCTTGACTTAAGTCCCTTCACAGGCTTAACGTTGGCACTATAACTATTGGGCAATGTTGCATACGAGAGTATGCAAAATTGTTGTTGCGCATTTTGAAAAGATTTTTGCGAAAATTGCATAGAATAAATCTGTAGAGTGAGTAGTACGAAGTGCACCACTCATGCTATAGATAAACTGATCGCTGAACTTTGCTAAGTTTTAGCTCTCGGGTATTAGCGACTAAATGTTCAATACATGATTTTTTGGCTGTTCTATGAAAAAAATTGTTCTATAGTTAAAGACTGTCTTCAATTTTTACCCTAGTTACCAAGGATTTAAGGAAAGAAAGAATTGTTTTATTTTGTATTTTATTGCTATAAACTCCTTTTAGAGAACGAACGGTATCAACCAATACCCTTGGGCAAGATTAAAATCAATTATTCAACCAAGTACCACCCATGAGGCGAGCAAAAGTTAGGCTTGTACTTGTCGCAAGTTGTGTGTATCGACCGGCCGTGATCATACATTCAATGTGAAAAATATTTACGAATATTTAGTATTATTAAATTTGATTTGTCAGTTTCAATTTATTTCGATAAATATTTTAAGATTTTTTATTCTTTTATATATAAAATGTTATATCTGTATTTATTGCTTTTGTACGAAGCACACCTAATTAATAATGTAGGTACATATTATGTAGTGTAGTATAGTAAATTTGGCCTGCGCTATTTACCCAACCTACTGAATAAAACAGTAAGTCAGTAATAAATTCTTATTTCTAATAATAAAAACTGCATATATATACTAGAAACAAACATTAAATTAAAATGTACATATATCCGGTTTTTCATACTTTATCTCAAGTTCCAGATGCAATATAAACTAAAACTAAACTGAGAAATTAATGATCACGTCACATAATTCTCATAAATATTTAATTAAGCCGATCTGTAAAAGTGGACTTTAACTGCAACCACGAGGGACATGTGCCGCCCCAACAGTCATATCGTATCTCATCACGATTTTAAAATGCCATCGTACATCAAACAGTTGCATTAACATTTATCGCAAATATGCACATGTGTTTAATTTGAAAAACGTAATTTAAGTGAATATCTAGATCACAGTAATTTATCACGATTTTTTTCGAAGTTCATTTGTCTATTGGATATCTAGTAATTCAAAAAGTTGGAAGTATTTCTCCCTTTCTAAATTCTGCAGCCAATTTATATTTTATTAATCTAAACAAAGCTTTGCGGTTTTTGTTAATATATTTGTATCTTACTCAATGTCAAGGTTAAGTGGAAGTGTGTTTCGCACTTCACTTTTTATAATTGAAATCATTTAGCTGGATGTCACACTAGACCAGATCCAAACAAATAAATCGAACAAGTAGATACGAATATCTCTATCTATCTCGTTATTGTGTGTTAGTTTCGCTTTGAAAACATTATAGTCACGCACTGTCTGCCTGGTCAGGTGGCTAAAACTAAAACTGAAACTGAAACTGAATCGCAGTCCCGAGGCGGCTTATCCTACCTGTTACCGTTACTGATCTTGTTGTTAATTAAGTCTGTTGAAGTTCATTAAAACATGATTTGTGATATAATTTGTGCGCTTTTGTTGTTTTCGACTTTAGGTAATTCCCATTTGTTGTCACTGACTCACGGGTTACAGCTTCATTATTGTTTTGGTCAAAATTGTAAGATCAAGGCTACATTTAAGAAAATCCCCATACCCATAACTGCGTGTGCTTAAAGATTTGGACTTATTAAATAATTTGTTAAAACGGAATTCGTTGACCTATCGCAAGCGGTTGCTGACGTCTTTTGTTATTAATGAATGGAAATATTTCAAAAGAATTTCTCTTTATTTGCAAACATAGGCAAACCAGTTATTTAAAAAAAATCATCAGTGTTAAGAGAAGTATCACCAGTCTTTTTGTAAAAATAGTCTACATATGTATAAGCAAAATCTAAAGATGTATTATGAACTAAAAGCTAAGAACGAAACTAAAATTCTTCAGAAACTGAAGTTTATTATAGGCAATGTATATTTTTAATTCGCGGTGGAGAGTGAAAGTTCTGCACCATGAGAAGATCTTTTGTATTTTCTTCACTGGGTGATGATTGGTTTCAACATGTGGTAAATCCAGTTCTCTAAGGAACTTTTTTTTAAAAGGAAATCCAAATCCCAGAGCACTATTTCCTGCCTAAGTTTACGGGTATGTAAATATTTCTGAGAATATGCTTGAAATTTTTTTTGGTTAACACGGCAGAATAATAAAATGGAACCTATTGATTTTGTATTAAATCTACTATAAGTAATGGTTGTTCTTGAAAAAGCAATAAAATCCCCCTATATACTTTAACGTTGCCATCCCCTTG
Source organism: Ferdinandea cuprea (assembly GCA_963576555.1). Classification (NCBI taxonomy): domain Eukaryota; kingdom Metazoa; phylum Arthropoda; class Insecta; order Diptera; family Syrphidae; genus Ferdinandea; species Ferdinandea cuprea. The sequence goes on along the minus strand of OY754958.1, from coordinate 79,954,101 downwards.
ATAGGCCGTTGGATCACTGCTGACTTTGAATGTCTTTTGCCTCGGTTAATCCTTTGTTAAACAATTTTAACCTTTTTTTTTAAAAAAAATCGACGAGAATTAAAAAAAAAAACACTTGGATATAACCCCCCATTATTAGATCATATATTGGAACGGCCTATAATAAAAGAGTATGTAGCTGATATAACCCTCGTCGTAGGAAAGTAGCTTAGGTCAAAAGTTTCTGAATTATATATTCCACATATCAAAACATTAGCCCAATATATGCACATGCCCCTACCAACGAAGCAGCGAGGAAAGAGTATCGAGCCAGGAGAAGGGACGAGCAAAAATGTCCCCTCAGCTCAATGAAATCGAAGAGTTTCGCGATCAAAAGAATGTTCGAATCTTCCGAAAGCCAAGCAAATGACTATCGGCTTCAAGCTCAGTTCTTCTTGGTAAACGCCATGTAGTCCGTTGTGGTGAAATCAAGGGCTGTGAATAAATGCAGGATGTCATTAAACGAGGTATCATCAAACAACTCAGTAACCCTGTGCTGTGCACGCGCACGCTGATATCCCGGGATATGAAGAAGCGGACAAGCTCGCGAGATCAGGGACGGAGATGAGCGCAACAAGCACACCGCTTACCTTTATTGTACAAAAAATCGAAATTGAGTTCTTGAGTAGAACTATCCTACGCTGGACACAACTCGAGGCAAGGAGCTATGGCCAGCGGTTAACAAAAAGAGATCAGAATACCTGATCAGATTAAACCGTAAGGATATACGTGTGTGAACGGGAGTCCTCACGGGGCACTGCGCTGTGGGTCTACATGCGGAACGGCTGGGAATAATGCAATTACTTTTGCAGAAGCTGCAGGGACGTCGAAGAAATTGAATCTGTTCGTCACCTGATATGCGAATGTCTAGGCCTAAAAAGCAAAAGGTTTATGACCCTCGGCAGATACTTCTTAGATGAGCTGGAGCATATAAGCAAAGTCGAACTAAAAAACCTTCTAAGATTTGTATACAAATCAGTATGGTTCTGAGAGAACGACGATTGTCTAAGTGAGCCGTGACAACCGTCACAAGGGCATCCAACAACCTACCTACCTACCTCCAGCTTCTGCTAAACGTTCATCATGTCGAAAGAGTGGTAGGCTGAAATATAAAACCAGTGTCCAATCAATGTTGAAGAAATTCCACATCCCAGTTAAGCAGTAGTGGAATACAATTTTTAACTCCGTGCCCTAAATATCACATGGAAGGCAACAACTTACCACTTAGTTAAAGAAGCAGTGTTTGAAATGCTTATACTGATAGCAGCTTCGCAACATACAAATTTTAAGGTGACTTATTTCCAAACCACTTGCAATTGCGCCAAATGTTAGACAATAACTCAACGACAATATAGACGGGGTCTAGTTTCGGTCAAGGTATGCAATGAATCTGATATCTAAACGCGTGATTAACTAATTTATTAGCGACAGCCTACAGCCAAATAATTCGCCATCCATGGCATTGGCCAACGTTCAACTATCAGCAATTCTATCACAAAGTCGTTTTCGCTACCAGCTTGCAGGTTGCGAACTAACCATTACATTACTTGGCAACATAAAATCCCAGACCTTCAAGCAATTACCGGTCATACCAGCCGATGTCTGACATACACGAACAAATGATCGATTGTTCTTGTGTGTGGTTTTAACTTTGTCTCTGTGTGTAATATTGTTTTAGATATTTTTTATCCCTCTATTTAGTGATTGGAAACAAAAACTCGCTTAGAACTTTGGTTATTTTGAAAGTCTTATATATCACGGTTCACCAAAAATTAAACCGGAAAACTATTATTTGGAAAATAAATCGAAAAAACTTTATTCACTTGCCGCCAATAATTATGTACTTTCAATTGAAACGGCTGCTATGTAGGTAATTGCCTGTAACTGAGATTTAAACTAGAAATTAAATCATATTAATATGCAAGAACGAAATGAATTCATTCTTAATTGGGGTTCTTTAGTCACGTTATTTTTTTTGTAAACAACACCGAGTCGAATCTTCTTGCAAATCAGGTACAAAAGTCTCATGCAGATTATAATTGAATAAATAAGTTGAATTATCACGTCATTAAAGGTTAAATGAATAAAATTATTACGTATTCTTTTGTTTTATAAACTAATCTATTATGGATCGTTACATCGCATCGTGTAGTATTTCCATAGATATTTTTTACATGTTATTGTAAATATATTTGACTATCAATTAAGTTCAGATAATCGTATTCCTTAGATTACACTGCCGACTTATATTCTCTATCAGAGAACAAAGATTAACTTTTCAAAATATGACATTAGTTTAACTCATTACAAATCAAATAATAAAGCCCAGAATATAGAAATTACTGTTGCCAAAACGTGCCCGAAAGGGCCATTTGGTCCTCTTTTTTTTGTGTTTTGGCACTTGATCCTGGGCCAATTTGAAATAGCCCTCAAATCATATCTTTGTTTTTATAGGAAATTGCTTAGAGTATATTGCCTCCTAAGGCTCAACATGCTTTTTGTAATGGCAGATCTGTTAAAACAGCTCGGCACACGGTAGTAAGAAGGACAGTGGTAGCTTTCCTGGCTGTATAGACTGTTGAAGGTGAATGGCTTACTCAGCGAGTTAATCACCCAATTAGTAACCAGCAGGATTACGAACTCAAAGCTGGGTATGACATCGGCCAGGAGATCTGACAGAAAAAGAACTACACAATGTGAAGTCCTATCCCCACTTCGTTGGAATTTAGTGGTGAAAAAACTAAAAACTTGTTAGCCTGGAAGGAGAGGGTGCAGAGTGATAGCCTATGCAGATGACATTCATATTGTTGTTTTGGGGATGCACCTATATACCTTAAGAACTCCTCTAAAATGATCTTAAAAAGGCTAACACAATGGACTAATAGTGTTCAGTTAGACATCAATCCCCACAAAACTAAACTTGTCATCTTCACTGGGAAATACAAAATCAAGTCAACTCCAGTTAATCAAAGGTACCAGCATAATCTTCTGTGGTAAGAATATCTGGATCTCATCTTAGATAGCTAGGATCTTATATAAAGGAAAGAGTTGGGAAAGCAAACAGTAGCAATAAAGAAAGCAAGGATCAGCATAAGCGGAACACTTTTCACTTTGCAGCATTTGATATTCTATTTCATCTTATACCCCTGGATAATTACAACAGACAGACAGCTACTGTCATGGCCATTCGCTTTAAAGCAACCTCTCAGTGCACCGAAAACGAAACCGGTCATTCCAGAGTCTTCTCAGATGGACTAAATTTTAGTCTGTCTTTGTAATCGTTATAGTTTTTTTCAAGCAGAAATTATAACTATAAAGGAAGTTTTGTCATGGCCTAATAGGTCCTACTAAAGAAGTCTTTAGTCGCCTTTGGTGTATTAAGGAAATGAAAACGCCTCAATATATATATTTTGACAGTTTTAAGTTTCGATAAAAAAGTTTTAGGGTTTGTTAACAATGGTAGTTCGGGCAACATAGCCCTAGACTGTCGATAGTCTCTAAAGAAGATGGCGGAGCACGTTAAAAGTTAGTTTCTACATTCTATAGCAGTTTCTACATGCAATGAGCTTTGACAATGATGAAATAGAACAAACTATCATTTTATCGGGTGATTTTTTAAGAGGTTTAGAACTTTTTTTAAAAAAAAAACACAAAAAATTCGAAAAAATGAATGAAATATTTATTTGAATCGATAGTTTGAACCTTGCAATTTAATGTTTAAAGATAATTTCATGCAAATGTTGACCGCGGCTGCGTCTCAGGTAGCCCATCCGCTGAGTCCAATTTTGGCATACTCTTTCACACATATCGGCCGGTATCTCACGAATGAATGCATGGATGTTGGCTTCCAGTGCGTCAATCGAAGCGGGCTTGTCCCTATACACATTAGCCTTGGAATACCACCACAAAAAATAATCTAATGGTGTCAAATCGCACGATCTAGGCGGCCAATTGACCGGCCCGAAACGTAAAATTAACTGTTCACCAAACTCGCCTCGCAATTGCGCCATTGTTTCGCGTGCTGTGTGGCATGTGGCACCGTCTTGTTGAAACCACATATCATGCAAGTCAAGAACTTCCATTTCGGGCAAAAAAAAGTTTGTTATCATCGCTCGGTAGCGTTCACCATTGACAGTAACGCTGCGATTCGCATCATCTTTGAAGAAATATGGCCCAATAATGCCGCCGGCCCATAAACCGAACCAAACAGTGGCTTTTTCGGGATGCATTGGTAGCTGTTGCAATGCTTCTGGCTGATCTTCACTCCAAATGCGGCAATTTTGCTTATTTACGTACCCATTCAACCAAAAATGAGCCTCATCGCTAAACACAATTTTTCGATAAAAAAGCGGATTTTCATATTTTTAACCGAGCACGAATTTTGATAGTAAAATTCAATAATTTGCAAGCGTTGTTCATTTGTAAGACGATCCATGGTTAAATTGCAAACCAAACTGAAGCTGTTTGACAGTGATACAAGGTACTAAACACACGTCAGCTGTCAAAACCAGTGTTGCCAAAACCAAACCAGCTAAAAAATCACCCTATAGATTGACAAGTGGCACTGCCTGTCTGGCAACGAAGTTTTTTTGTTGATCAAAACCATTTTTCAACTTCTTTGCCTGCCGAATCAACAGTGCATCAAGCCATTCGGGGATGCTTTTATTTTTTTACGCAACAATGAACGTTAGTGCATTTACACATACACTGCGTCATCGCAGCCAGAACTTCAGCTGGGGTCTTTGTACTTTGCATATCCTTCAGATTCTTTATTTTTTTTTCCATTATCCAACCATTTGTTGGAATGACTACAATATTTATTGTGTTTCTCTACCAAAGCGTGCTGCTAAAGCTTCCTTCAATTAAAATTATTTTTTTTAACGATTCAAATTGCGTGTTTTAAGGTGAAACGCAGCGTAAGGCTTAATGTCGGTGCAAAAAAAGGTCAGCGCAGCAACTGTGTTTCGGGAATATTGCATTTCAATCAGTTGGCATAAAATAAAGAATCCCCTCACCTACTCCCAAACCAAGAAGTGAAATATAAGTCCCTATTGTTTAATATTCCTCAAGACTGTATTAATTAATTCACTGGATAGCACTCTAAGAATCTTTATATTTAATTAATTTACTTTGATTTAACACAAGATGGCGAAAAGTTATGCAATATGTTTGAAAAATACATTCAACAGAACAAACACATTCTTCACTTGCAAACCAGACTTTGGACTGTCTATGCCGAGTATGATGACTGTTTACCAACTTGTAGCAAAGCAAGCGACAGCACCTCATCCATCAGCTAACTCACCAGGTCAGCGTCGGAAAGATAGCCTTTTCTTTGGAAGTTAATTTATATGTCAAAACATCTTTTTCTATCTTTCAAACTCCCAAGGATAGATGATACGTACATCAACACGTCTTATGACACTTCAACAAGCCCTCTGGCATTTCATGAATAAAACTTTCAGGCACGTAGTTTCTACGGTAAAAACAAATAAGGAACTCAGTAAGGAGTTGGCGAGGATAGAGTTTGTTGTTTAGCATTAATTTATTTTCTTTGCACCAAACGGTTGTGATGATGAAATTCAAATACCGGAAATGGTCAAAATAATTAATTAAAGAAAAAGCTATTCCTGTTTGTTGAAGGGGTTTCTTTAGCTGTCATATAACCTGCTCAAGCAATTACACATTTTATTGGATTTCAGTGGAATTTTCTGTTAGCAGGTGCGTGTTTTATTTCTTTCTTTTTTTATTCAAGCATTTTTAGGTTGATGGGGATAGAAAAGGAATAGATGATTTTTCTGTAGAGGAGTATATATGCATAACGTCAATAAAAGGTCGAATATGTTATGAAAATTGTTTACTTTTTTAACGGGTGCTGTAGACCTGTGTTTTCAAGTTTACTTTTGTTCCCATGACAAACTGATATGCAGTCTTTAAGACTTCTACACTTCTTGATTTTCCTACCCAGCTAATGGAATTCATTTTCAGGATTGGTTCTCACCTGAACCTAGAACCTGACTAAATACTAAAAGCGCTATTATAACGCTGGTGTTTGACTTAATTTGTCATTGACTTAAAACCAAAAATTAAAATTATTTTGAACATGAAAGTTAAAAAACTAATATTTTGAAAGCTAGATCTTATATACGTCTACAGCTCCAATCGAAATGTGGGCAAAAAAATGTTGTTCAATTTATATGATTGAGCAAATTGACCGCGAACTTTTGAGAATAAATAGGAAATGACGAACTCGATGTAATAATGAACCCGGTCGTAAGAAAATCACATTTCAGAATTCTATGGTTCAAGAAATTTCTATTGTTTCGGATTTTTTGTCTTTGCTTTTTATTTTTATCGTTGAATATGGTTGGATAACAACCAAAGACATAAAGAATGTCCATTACAAATAGAAAAAATTTGGATAAAATAAGACCTTTTGTTCAAGTCAGTAATACTTGAAGATAAAAAGAATTTTTAGAAATCGTTTTTAAATTCCATTGGAAATGCTATAGTTCGGTTAACAAGATTTGACGATTGAAAGGTGACGCGAGACCATGCAATGAGTCGTGATTTTGGTGTATGGGCCGAAAATGAGATTCGGCAAACGTTTTTCTTGTGTTTTATTTCAATTCGAAGTTCTGTACCTCTAAAAAAAAAACAAACTGTTTATTTGGAAAGTAAAAATAAAAAAAAATTAATATTATTAGGCGTAAACGGCGTATACTGGACCTTAAGCTTAGCTTCCTCAAACTTTGTGTGTGCAAAGATATGTATATTTTTGACGCGAATGGAGGGACATACAGTTTAAGGGGCCTGTTATAGCTATCATTGGAATGCATCATTGAAAATTTTGTTTTGCGATTTCAAGACGACTAAGCAAACAATATTGTCTTTTAATTGTATTAAAATAAAGCTAATCAATTGCAGAATTTTTTACAAACAAAATATTCTGATTTAAACTTTTCTTTAAATCTATTTTTATAATTTCACTGATAGAAATCGATTTCAATGAGCAGCTGATAATCGTTCCACTGATGTGTCAATTCTCTTTCTATTTTCAACTTCCAGTTTTGCTTTCAATGATCAACTCTATACTTAAAACCTATACCAGTGGCCTTCCACTGACAGAAATTTTTTAATGATTGCTATAACCGACTTGTCAACAAAAATGAAACAACTATTCCACTGATTTGTTCCAATGATGCATTTCAATGATAGCTAATGATGATAACGCCGATTCCGCAATTCTGTTTTTGAGACACTTCTCATGACATTTCTTACCCTTGGATGTTTGTCAGAGGTTCGCAAGTGGGGCAGCGAATAAAAACTTTAAGGTGATACGGGATTTGAACCAGCGTACAATGCACTTAACCACTTAGCCACTGCACCAATAAAAAATATACATTTTCTTAAAAATAATTTATTATTTAGGTGTTATCGGAACGTCTAAATTTTAATATAACAGATCCATATTTGGTGGAAAAATGCCAAGATTCCGTTCCAAATCCATATTTTTAGCAAGCCTTAATTTTAAAACATTAGTGTATATTTTTAAAATTTTTAAAATTGTTTTTTAAATTTTATTTCCCAAAAATAGTTTTGCTATTTGCATCGGCTTACAATTTTAAATTGTGCTCTATTAAATGCATAAAACAATTGAGTTTTTTTTACATATAATGCTACCGTTTGACGTATACTATCCTGTCATTTCGTTTGTCAGCACATGGCTATTAGACGTGCATTTCTCGAGATGCTCTGAATTAAAAATAATTTTATAGTAATAGAATCATACAAATTTGTAAAACATCCAATCGGTTTTCCTTACATAATTTCTGTATAACAATACAAGCACTATCATTACTGACAATGAGTAGCTCTTGACTGCTATATAAACTATACTATTTGTATTGTATGATTTTTTATGATCAGTGCTACATATAAACTTTTTGCTATCGGCTATTGCTAAGTTACGGTCTTTAAGATTTTGTATATGTCAAATTCAAATTGAGATGAAAACGTTAATACAAAAGCAGATATGTGTTTTCCGTTTTAGAATATACTTTTACTTGTAATCTTAGTGACGAATATATTTAATTTGCAATTGCAATTTAATGAGTCTGCATTTGAAGTCCAACAAAGAATCAAAGTTCACTAACCACGGAAGATAATGGAAAGATTTCGGACCGGTCTCCCAGAAACAAGTCACAAATTAATCAGAAATTAGCATTGCCGTATAACTGGCGAGCAGGCATGTCGAACTACCACCATGTGTCATACTCAAAGTTTGTTTATAAACACAAATTTAATGAAAATATTCCACGAAATCAATTTTGACAGGAAAAAATTCCATTCATTCTTTTATTACACTTTGTTTTTGGTTTACATTAGAACTTCAGGTAGAATCATTGAAGATAGTGTTTACTTTATACAGCAGCAATATTTCATTTCTAAATCTTAATTTTAAATTATATCTATCTGAACGCAATCCAATATACTTATCAATTAAATAAAATAATTTTAGCCATCTTGTAATTGACATTAATCACGGTGCGAGAGTGTATACTATACCAATTCTATCTGATACCCAGAGTTTAGACAATAAACCTATGTGCTGTTGATAGTATGTGTCCACTTATTTTTAACTTTCTCGTATACATTAGTATATTAAAGAGCAAGTTATTGCGATCGTGCGGAAATTTCGAACTCAAACTGAGTATGAGGGATGATATTACGAATATAGAGAAGTCCAAAAAAGTGGGTCCGCCAATGCCGTCCGTCGGTCTGTCTGTCTATCTGTCTGTCCGGGCGCCGTATGGCAAAACGGTTCGACGGATTTGCTTCAAAGTTCATATATTCTAGTTTCTGCCTTATAGTTTGAAATAACGGTACCTGCCATACATTTTTTTGGTGAAAATCACTTATCACTAATTTTCTCGAAAACGGTTCCAAGGATTTCGGTCTTCTTTTGTACTAAGGATACTTGGGATGAGTCCAAAATACTGCGTACTTAGTTTTTGGAAAAAATCGATTAACGGTCATAAAATATAAAATCGCATTATCTCGAAAACTAACAAAGGGAACTTCAAAAAGTTTTACCAATTTTTTTATACTATTAAGACGAACAAACTTGCAACTTATATTTTTGAAATGATTTTTTTGAAATATTTATTTTCATATAACGATTTTCTTAAATTTAAATTAAATTCGTTTTCTCAAAAACGGCTCCAACGATTTTGATAATTTTGAACAATTATGTTAAAAGTGTCCAATGTGCGAAATTACATAAAAATCGTACATACCGTTTTTGAGAAAATCTAATTTTTCAAAACCTGAAAAGAGATATAAATATATTTGTCAACATTCATTTTCGATTCATTTTGCCAAAAAATGGGAAAAACTTGTCAAGGACGTCAGTGTCTACATATTTTATTATATTAAAAAAACCGTTTACACTTAACCATTTCGGGAACTTAGATGAATTTGTTTTGGATTCCGATTCCGATTCCGAGGTCGATTCTGTCGACCTTCAGATCTGTCGAATGAAAAACACACAATCTCTGATAAGGAAATATTAAAAAATCAAACTCGATACCGTTTACCATATTTCACCTATATATCTGGATAATCCACCATGCAATCTATTCACATGTGCTTTTACTTCCACAGTAAAAAAAAACATGTCTTATAAAGGGGTTCAACACAAAATTTTAATCGTCTAAGTCCTTTATTTTGCAACCATTCACAGCTTCCGACTCTCTTTCTCATTTTTATCTTTTCCTAGTCCCTTAATTCCCTTTACATAGTCACTTTTGTGCGCGTTTATTATAAACAAAAAATTAAATATCAAAGTCTGACTCTTAAGTTAGATGTCAACAAACTGATTAAAAGGTGAATTTGGATTTCGACGTAACTCGAGTTCTAAACATGTAATCTTGTTAATCAATCACCACAATCATTAATAGCATTTCTCAATTTACAATCTAAGTTTAAAATTCACTATCAACTAAGATCATTCCAAATTACCGTATAGAAATTCACATATATATATCTATATGTACAGCCAATGGGTGTGTCACCTGCTTCAGCAAGTGAAGCATTTGATGCACAAAAAATGAATAATACTCTTAAATTTTTTTCTTAAATTACCTTCGTGAAAAATTGATTTGACATATTTAATAAAATAAAAATAAAATGTATATTTCTTTTTGGGGAACCACCAAATGAGACATCTGGAGATACCAAGAATGAAGACACATACAAACCAATTAACGCAATATCACTGCGGCGTATACGTTACAAATAATTTCACTCTTAACGTTCGGGTGTAGTAAAACGCGTTTTGGCCGGAAGAGTTCAACGTAATTCGTTAAAGTCTTTTTGATTTTTTTTTAACAAAAAACACCGGTGGCGTGGTATTTATAGTTTATACAATGATATTCGATCCATTGTTATTGACTTTAGAACTGGTTTAAGGTTCGTGGAAGTTAGTTTTATCTGTCGATCAATCTAGTTATAGTAGCTACACATTGGAGGAATGTAAATCGATATTGATATGATCGTCAGATAAATATGCCTAAAGTTAAACATTTATTTGATGTTTTAAACTTGACATTGGGTGGAATAGGTTTCATTGACATTCAAAGTAAATCACAACATTGATGGAACTGTCATAAGCTCGATCATATTTGAGTAAAATTGGACTGTATGCAAATGATCTGTTTTTTTTTAATAAATGGTAAAGCTATGAGGTGCTTTAATTTAAAAACAAATTATTCAAAAGTTACAATTTTCTTATGGTTGAAAATTTATAGGTGACATAAACTGATATTATTATGTATATATTGAAAAATGTGGTCAATCGCATAGCGACGACTTAAACAAACTATCTTCCGTGTTTTCTTTCGGTTAAGCCGCTTTATGTTAATATCCGGCGAAATTAGTAGTGAAGAAAAGTATAGAAGTTGCAAGAGTAAGCCTTTAGAGCAGACAAATAGTTTTTGTTAAATAAATACACTTGCAAACCGCTTTCTCAATGTATGCCGAGTTACACAAAGTTAGAAAGTGTAAGTGGATTGTAAAACAGGTGCCAGTCTTTTCTCAGAGGAATTAAATAAACACAACTCCATTCGACTCCCTGATCACATTTGTGTTTTCCAAGCTTATCTGGCAATCGCGGAAGCGGACCGCAATACCGCAATACCACGGAATGATATTAACATATTCATTGACAGCCAAGCGGCCATAAAATCATTTAATGCCGTTCAAATATGAAATATGCCAAGCTGTCATAGAGCTTAACGCTCTTGGTTCACAGCACAACGTGTGTCTTTGCACAGGAACTTAACCCGCAAAGAGATGGACGACGAGCTAGCAACAAGGATCTGAAATGGATGCTGAGTAGGGACTTGATCAAACCGCCACTCTGCAATATAAGAGAACGAGATCAGAATGGAAATTTTTAACCCCTTGTGATATATCACGACACTATGGCTAGAATATAATACAAACTCTTTTTCAGAACGACATAGCATCGTTGATGCTATAACTGGCCATCATATTCTAAGAAACCACATGATGAAAATAAATCTCTAGGATGACAACATTTTTAGAGGCTGCGGCGACGAGGACCTCCACTGGGACACATTTCACCGGCTCTCTGTTACTTGAGAAACAGCACAATTGGAAGCTTCTTCTTCCAAGACATTAATTTATGGTCAGATGTCCCACTCTCTGGTCTTTGGCGGTTTCTGAAGACGTCCGTATGGCCTGACGGCATTGAGTAGCCAGAAGCGAAAATGGAGCCACACACCAGCTTACTTAACGCGATCTCAGGCGCGCTGCAAGCAGTTATCCGGACCAAGCGATCTATCATCCAAGATGGCTTGGTCTTTGAAATGGAGGTTCAGCCTTCCTTGTAGTCTCGAACGTGGAGGCTGTGATTCGAAGATTTCCTTGGCTGGAGCTTACACTTTGTCTTTCGAGGTAGGAGCTTTAAACCCATTTGTTTTCCCAAACCGAAGTAACAGCGGTTTCCTAGAGTAATTTTTCGTTGAATATCCACTAAGGTTCGCTTTCGAAATTGATACTAGCCCTGAGGTAAGTAAACTCCCTAGCCACCTCGAAGTTTCTGCTCTAAACAGTGCTATCCTAGTGGTGGACAGATGTTTGCTTAACAACTAAACTCGCGTGTTCTTTAATTACCATAGAAGACTCTGTCACGGCACCTTGGGAACGGTCGATATCGTCCGCATACCGAAATAGCTGTACGGATCTGTTGAAGGAATGTCGGTCTTGCATGACGTAGGATCGCCTTTCTTTAGATAGAGCATATAAAGCTGATAGATTCTTCTGATAGATAGAGCTGATAGAGCTTTCTTTAAAACATCCGGATGTTGTTTCGACCGTGAGACCCTTCGATTTCTTTAAGCTGGGAGACTGAGTATGCTCTCTTCTTTCTACGCAGGGGTTTCTTCCTGACTTGATACTACTCCCTTGTTGCTCTTATTCTGCATCAAGAAGTAAGAAACAAATTAAATAACTGTTCAGCTTTTTCTTAAGTGCGGTTTTTCTATATTTGAGTTTGAGCAAAATAATAATGGGACTTTAAAATATAGATTGTGGCTTGCTATGGCCCTAAAAATTATCCAACTATATCCTATTTGCTTTAGTAGAGAATTAACTTTTTGGGATCTTATTGTTATTTTTAGTCTTAAAATTTTTATATTATTAAAGCTTTATGGAGAAAGAAAGTCAAATTTTAAGATAAGCTTCAAACACCACCATATGTTTTTTATGAACGAATAGCATTAATTATTGCATAGTGCCGTTGAAATAGAAATTCAACATTTCGGACATATTCAACAAGATGATTCAGATATTTATCATTTCGACAACAATATTAGAACTTTATTTTCCAGTCCTGACAAAATGCTGCAAATGCCCACCATATGTATCACAATCCTGTGACGGTTTGATCGACTAAAGCACCCCATCATGATATATTGCGGATCGTTTTGTTTCAAGCTCTTCAGCCAACCAACTGTGTCCCAGTAACCAGGAACCCTGCAGAGACATGCATTGTGCTGTAAGCCGAAAGCCTTGTGCTTTTCGGTAAATTTTTATGGCCATTTAGCTGTTATTGAATATGGCAATATCAAAATTAATTCTTCATATACTACCTAACTTGCTGCTTTAAACCCATGCTGTTTGGTGACTGAAAATTATTTTTTTTTTATTTAATTTTTGTTGGTTTTTAAATACTTAACTTTTAGAAAGCATTCAAATACGCAGCCTTACCCGAATGTGCTAGCCCGAGTCCTTCAAAAACCTTCCGCAACTCATAAAAGATAAATTTGCTAGCGCTAGTTCTAGCTGGTGAGGTCAAATAGGAGTTACCCCCTCGTATCCCCATTAAAATGCATTCAATCAGTGGTTCACCATTAACCATTTCGTGACTTGATCGTAGCCATGACGTCAAAAAATATCTCGATTATAAGAAGTCGTGAGTGTACGGTTATTCCCCACAAATCTCCCAAAAAAAACAAATAACAACAAATCGGAGCACAATTTCGTATAATGACTCAGCCAAAGACCAGAACTTGTATTTCAGCCTTTTTAAAACAATACTAAACTCGAATTCCTGCCCTACTCATATTTACTCATTTTCATTAAAATCGGATCGGATGCAGCCACAAACAATATAAAACAACAAAAACAAAACTTACCACACATCTAAGTCCGGCTCAAAATCCCCCACAACCGTGTGAGATCGTGGTAGAGGTGTTGGTGGTGGCAAAGAAAAATCAGCAAAATAAAAACTGAAAGTATCTCGATTCGAAAGAAGAAATGAGGCATGCTAGTAACGAAGTACAAACAGCTAGGATCAGTTCTTTTTGATTACCGGAATCGAGCGGGTCGGTAGCTTACCTTAGTTCGTTATACTAAAGGAAAACCAACTTAAGAAGCTGAGATTAAGTTCTTTTTAAAAGTGTTTAAGTTTTGAGAAACTTTGTCTCGAAGTGGAGAAGTGAACAAGACAACGAAAGAAAAGGTTCGTGTTGATATAAACATTTTATTTTAAACCAAAAAGTGATTTAACGGTGTCGAAGATAAAAAATATTAACAAGACAAAAGGGTCAAATAACTTGTTTTGGCCTCTCTAATTGGTATATCTGTTGGGTAAATATTGGCGGGAAAGAGTGTGGACTTGAAGAACTTATCATGTTTGGTGAATTAATTGTTAAACTTGTGGGTTACAAAGGGGCTTCTTAATAAAAATCCGTTTAAAGGGCATGCGGATTTTTTTTAAACATACTCCAAACGTTACCGCAAAAAGGAACAAGTATTGTGAGCGAAACATCACTTATAAGGCATATCTACTCATGTGAAGAAGAACTATCAGATTTGGTGTGGGTTTGGGAACAGGTTTTAAAATAAATAATAGTTTTTGAATCCAAAACCAATTGGATCCGGAAATTCAGAAGAAATTAACAAAGAAAAAACCACGGCGGATTTTTTTCTAATTTCAGCGATGGCGATGGCTGGTAGAATGTTTAACTCTCACGTGTATTTGGCAGACTATAATCGATTTTTTTATATCGTTGTAAGAAAATTTTAACGGATTTGCTTTTTACATCAATGCAGGGTTTTATATAAGTTACTTTTAGTGTTTATATCAAATAATACTATGTAGCCGAAAATAATCAATTTGAAGCTTTAAATGCTTACAATTGCGGGAGAACTTTTATGGATTCATGCCTCCGGCGAATGGTATAATAAGTTCTTTGAAATAAGCATATAAGTTAATAGAATTGCTTTTTAGGCCAGATAGAGAATAAAATACTTCTTCCACCCTAACATCTTTAAACATTCTTGGCATATGCAATTACTTTTAATATTTCGCAAATATTTCAACAAAGTTATTTTAAATGTGACTTCATTGACTGATTAAACAAAATCGCCATTTATTTTGAAGTCAAAGCATTGTTAGTAAGAATGGATTCTTCTTGAATGCCTTGCATTCTTTGAAGGCACTAGTGAATGCAATCATTTATTTGAAGACATAGATTGCGATCAATTGTTTGAAGTCAGTTCGTATACTTTGGCCAATTAAATACATTCAATGACTTTGAATAATGGAACGAATTGATGCATTGAAAACAGAATTTCAAACGACATTCACATTTATTTATTTCAATCAAAAAGACAAAAACAATTGAAAGTAATAAAATAAATCATATCCTTCAATTTCGGTTAGATTTCAATGAATGCGTTCACTTATGATTGCAATGTTTGTGGAGAATGAAAAAGAAATTTAGCAAGCTTTCGGATTGCGGATGGCGTTTGTGACCTTAGTGAACTTGAATTGGAAGAATTTCCATTTCAGAATCACCAAGAACCGCTTATTATTTGAAATATTATTTATATTAATTTGTTAGCTGCAAGGGAATTATGGAAATATGTAATTGACGAACTTTTCTTTGCGACTTTATACAATTTTTGTCTTCTATTTTATATAGCAGTAAAGTTCCATCTAAACCTATAAAGGGCTCGAAAGCCTGACAAGCATCCAAGATTTGTCATGGGCAACTTCTCAAATTTGTAGATCGAAATCGGCATTATTGAACAGATTCTTCCCTATCGAAAACATGGCTTTCCACAATGATATAATAATATTTGGAAAACCAAGGGGTTAAGTAATTATTAATCGTTAACGGAACTCACCTCTTTTTAATTATTCTTATCTAGCAAAACGTTAGAACCTCTTTGCAAATCCGCACGGATTTCTTATTTTCTGGTCGTATCTCAGGAACTATGCAGTTTCAAGCGTTTTCCTTAGTCTGTTACCCTTTAAAATCTAACTTAAGGAAATAATTTGTTATGTTAAATTGTGGTTTCCTTACTTCATTGCTCTTGAAAAACAAACTTTAGAAAACAATTTGGCATGTTAAATTGTGGTGTATTTCCTCTTCATGGTCATTCAAAACTGTCTACCTAGCCCGATGTACTCAGAAAGCTGAGATTGGTTACTTAACGTGTCTTTCTTAAGGTGTTCCTGACGCGTAAGGATTTTCGATTTTGCTTCCAGTTTTTCAAGCTAAGCGCTTAATTTCGCTATTATGTAGAACTTGAGTTCCGGTCTCTTGGCTTTTTTATAAATCTTTTGCCTTTTTATAAAGCATATGTATCAAATCCTCAATACTCCAAATAGATAAATTTTAGTGTTTATTTTAAGACAATTATAATTGACTAATCTTTAAAAATCATTTAATAATAGTATTTATCAATATTCATCAAGTTAAGGCAGAGTTTAAAAATATTGTTTTTTGTGCAATTAAGAAATCAAAGATCTTGTCATTAAATGAAACCCTGTTCCGTACCTACTTCAAACGATAAAAATATTTTTGTTTCACAAAGAATAAAATACGGTTGAGAGATTACTATATAGGTATCTAAAATGGTTCTTCTTCTCCCTCCCCAAACAGAGAAAGGCAAACAAGTTTAATTAAAGTAAAGTATCATTATTTGGGATTTTGTGCATACTGCACCTTTTTACCTCAAGTTCAAGTATCATTAACACAAACAGATTAAAATCTTCATTACCATTTCAAATCAAGTAATGAAAAAGAATTTTGTACATAAAAAATTACATTTCTACAAAATCTAAGTATTAAAAGAATGTAAATTTGTCGTAAAGTGTCTTAACCGAAAACAAAAGTCGTACCCGCTTGAGCAGGTGCTCATTGTACAAACACTCAGGATTGTGGGATGTACTTATTTCGCACTTTTCTGTATTCGATCATGCCTGATTCACAGCTTAAATTCATATCTTGAAACTATACATACTAATACTAGCATATAAGGGAAAGTTAAAAGAGGTGTGAAACTTTTGTGAACGATCACCATGTCGGCAGAGGGGTGTAAGATTATTTTTTTTTTTCAATTTTGTGAATCTGTCTGCTTCACTCGATGAATCGAATAGCTAGTTAAATACATATATACACAACAATTTTTAAACTTTTGCCTAAATACATATAATTTCTCATTTGAATACCAATGCCCAACTATGTTTTTATGTATGTAAATAAATAATGTTAAGAATAAACAATATTGGTTCTCCAACATCTACACAATTATCATAGCTATTCCAAATGATTAAATGAGTTATTGCTTATGAAACAACGCTAAGGTAACGTTCTTATCTTTGTAGGTACATCCGTCTATTTTGCTTATAAAAATAAGTATCTAACTTCTTAAACGTTATAGGTACTTTCCGCATTTAACGGTTCAGATGAAATAGGTTCCTATTATGATAAAATTAACTTAAACTACATAGTCGTGCAACTAACCAGTAATTAACGTTCATACATAATTCTTATTTAATGAATATCCGATTGCATTCTCAAATAACAATTATAGGTAGGTACTTTCTCATAGCCATATGTTACCACTTAACAAAATTCATCCGCAATTCAAAGCAATTTAGCTAATTTCATAAACAAACAATATATCGAGTGTTACACAAATGTTAGCACATTTATGCCAACGCACGTGATTTGAGTCCAAATGGAGAAAATACAAAATTGATTACTCACTCGTACAGTTCATTCACAACTCTAAATATTTATTTAATTTCGTACAACAAAGGGATATTAATTATTGGATATGTATATCACACGTAAGATCTACTAGAAAAGTGTTCTATAAATAATTTCGGCATAGTTCTGACAGATGTGTGTCACAAATGCCATCCAATTGACCACAGTGCTTAGATTCAAGTGGAATGCAAATTGTTTTCGAATCGATAAGTCTGCTGAATAAATTGAAGGTTAAATTGCGGTCTGAACAAAATATCAAACTGGATTGGCAGTTTTTGTTTCTTCGCATTGCGGTCTTCAATAAATTGAATAATCTGTCACGAGTTTTTTTCTTTTTTTTTTTGAGTTTTAATTATGGTACTCGTTCGTTGTACATGGCTCATGCGCATGTAGACGACTAAACCACAGTTCAATAAATTATACCTATTGATTGCAGCTTAAATGTGCTAGCCACCATGCTTAGATACTACTTACTTACACATTTTAACAGCTCTTAATAACTAGAAGGAAATACGTCTTTAATTGGTTAAGCATTCATTATGCAGTACATAATATTTATAGTTATAATCAAGACGTAACTGTATAAATGTATATGTAGATACAGGATAACGTATAAGTAGTTGAAGTATAGTCGATTAAACTTGGGAGTTTTTGAACCAACATTTTTGTTAAACATACTTATCACTGAGCCCACATACTGAAAACATTTTTTCCAAATATATTTCAAATGCATTATTTATTTTTTTTACCATTTTTCTGTCCAAAATGAATTATTAATAATATTCCAAACATAAAAAGAAGGTAACAGATGTACACGATTTAAAGAAAACTTTCAACTCAGAAATTTAGCTTAAAAACATCTACAAACTATTCCTCATCGAATTGTTACTGTCTCACGCCGATCGGTTCAGCAGTTTTTACGTTTATCGCAGCAAAGAAACAAATGGTCATTACATATAGATACATAGATTAGTAGATATAGAAATTTAAAAAAAAAAATTAATTTAAATCTTTAGATTTAAGTTAGTACAATTTTAAACTTGTTATAGTATTCTGTAGAAACTTACTATTAACATGCTTTCGGCTCTATTAAATGAATAGTAGATAACTGCCTTCGTAATGTAAAGTTGTAAGCATATTGTTTTCAACCCTGTTTTGCAAACTCATCCATATTACAAGCTGTGACTAATAAGTGTAACACTTGACTAAAAAGAAAATCATCATATATAAAGTATAAAGTCGCAATACATTTGACGAGCTCTTAATTAACTTTCCTTAAGAACAATTTGTCTGCGATCGTACTTGTACTTTGCTCAATTTGTGCAACATCATCGCGAGCCCGACTTCGTGATTTTCATCTTTATTACATAATATATAATTACCCAATAAATATTTATTATACGTTTTACGTTAACAGATTCCAATAATTCTTAAAGTTTTACAGACAAAAAATTAAATATAAACACTGAAAACATGTGTGCTACTCTTCAACCGTGACCTTATGCTATATGTCTGATGCGGCATTAGATGCTTCGCTCATGCACGTAACACGTAACATTGATTCATCACTTTAATGGTAGGTAGGTAGTATGGTAGGCTAGTCGTATAAAGTAATAATTACCAACTCGCAAAAAGTAAATGCCCAGACATAAGGCATGGAATCCCGTGTTGAATTCTTGTTTCCATGTTTAAAAGCAACACTTGAATCGCCAGGTGATAAGTTAACATTCCACCCATTTTTTTTTCCTTGCAATTAACAATTAACTACAGAAATTATTTACTGGATAATTAAATTTGGAATGACTTTAGTGGGGAATCATCACAGATATTTATCTGTTATGCCGCTTGTCACACTTAAATATGTGGTCAGCAGTAATATGAGCATGAACATTTTTAAGATACTATATCAATTATTTATCAAAGTCACAGTATCAAGGTTTAGGTAAACACCTGTGTTAAGAACAACAAATCAGTGAAACTTCTTGCACCTGGGAATTATTTTACAATTTGAAGTAGGTACATACCTACTTAAGTAAAAAAAAAACTGAAGGTACAACATTTTATCTAAAAATTATGTTTACGTAAACGTCGGTATGTTGCTATAAGTAATTATTAAAATTGTGCAGGTTTTAAAGGTCAAGATTGTATTTACTTGGACTATTAAAAACCGTTAACAGATATAAGGATTAACAAAGGAGTTCGTGACTATGATTCTAAATATTGATATGAAAGAGTGGTAAATAGACAATAGACATATTTTGGAATTGTCATTACATTTCAATGTCTGTGACTTGTCTGCTTTATGACATTCGTTTATTAGCAACCTATTTTGTAAATTAAGCAACCTATCAAAATTTAGGTCTGAACAAACATAAAGATGGTAATATTGATAGAAACGATTCTTTTTCCGCTGTGTCTGACTGAAACTTTAATATTAAAGTAATTAAAATGCAACATTCAGGTAGAAGGGTTATTTTTTATTTTTACTTATGTATTTAGGAGTAACCTATCGTTAGGGTCCCTTCAGTAAACTTAGTAAACTTCTAAACTTAGTTGAGGTTCCTCTCACATTTTTTCGCGTAGCCTTAGGCGATGTCCTCCTCTACAGGGCTGTCATTGCCACTCGAGGTAGGAATGAAAAACCATCAATGTTATAAAGACTCTTACTTTTAGCAAAAAACAACAACAACAATAATAGGAATGATTAAATCTTTGTTTCAATTTCCTTAAATATTCCCGCGCCCCTTTAAATAGATAATTACTGCAGGGGATTTGTGGCATCCCCCGCGGGGATGGGCCTTTTTACATCCAGGTGAGCATTACAACACAACATGGGAGTCCATGGGTTGAAACGTCTGGAGATCACCGGTTTCGTAAAAAGAATATCAAGCAAACAAAATTAATAGCAGAATCAAATATCGCAGAAGTGTGCAAATTCAATGGGGTGTAGATCATTCACTGATTGCCCACAATTATTTCGTCGAGTGGTGTTTCCACTGGTTTTCGGCACTTGAGACAGTCTTCTCATAGAGTTCCTATTTAGGCGTTGGAATACACAGGTAGATTATCACCTCATATCTAGGACATTATTCATAATGTTTATATCGTAAGGCTCGTGTAAGCGGATTCTTAAATAATTCTTAAATATCTCACAATGAGTGAACCGAATCGGGTAACATGCAGATAATTGTAAAATATGGATGAATTCCATTTCTCCTCGAAACTACCGTTAGAGTAATTTGTAACTCGCCATAACAACATGACACATTGTACGTGTACAACATTATACCTAGAACAAGACTTGTAGGTACACATAAATTTTTCATTAGCTCCGCTTCTTTGTGTCTCACTAATCGGTTTTATTTTGTAAATCCTGTTTCAAACGCTACTAATCTAATTACATGTGTCTGACATGGGATATCAGTTCTTAATTTATACTTTAACTCATTTTTAATTGACAGTTCGCTGCTGATTTTTGGAAGTATGTATTTCCTTTAATTGATCTTCGAAAATCAATCAATTAAATGTGATGAATGGTTTTGGAGCGCCGCGCCATCTCTCAAGGCGATCTACAAAATGTTTACATTTTATAGTAACCTTATCGCAATAACCTGACCTATTGAATAATGTATAATACTACCACACCCACCTCATTATTGTTGCAAGACAGGTGTTCTATTGTAGATCTCCGGCAGCAACTAGATCAACTAAGTGAAAAGTTATGCACCTAATGGTTATGGTAATTAGCATTTCAACAGGTGTTATTATAACAGCCATCAGTGTATCTATACGTATTGGGTGGAGTCTGAAGAAGTAACGACAAAGTTCACCAGATGCGGATTTTCTTTTGTCGCTAAGAGCTTAGACATTATGTGTACCCACATTTGTATCTATGAATAGCAACATCAACCCAGATGTAATGCAATGTCAATTAACAGTCTTGGTTATGTATTTGAAATGAAATTGAATAATTAAATGCAAAGAATCGAAACTCAAATACATGTATGTTAGGCGCTTAGCCGGTTAGCTAGCAGAATTAATTAACAATCTGTCACCTGTTAATTGTTCTATTAGCATTATTCTATGAATTGAAAAATGTCCTCTCTTAAATCCACTCCATAAGAAGTCGAATCAATATTATGAATAATTGATGCTCACTAATTAGACACATGAGTATAAGATAAGCTCTTAGATAAATGTTGTTTTTAACTTTTTGCCGGATATTCGCAGCCATATAGTGTTGTTCAATACATATATCTTTAAAGACATGGGGTTTAAAGAGCATTCTTTCAATCCATAGAAATATATCTTCAGTGTCATAGCTCCAAGAACTCTTGAATTTATAATACATACTTCAAAATTTGGCGTTAGTACACTTGTCCGCCTCAGAAATAATGATTGCGTAATTGAGTGTGACCGAATAAAACAATGAAGGCCAAAATGTTGAATTTTTGGATTTGCTTTTCAAATCCGCTATGGTAGGTATATTAAAAATTAACGCCCATAGAACTTCTAAAGTGTACTCGTTATGATGGCCAAATTAGCATTAACATAACATTAAAGGCAATTTAAATTATGTACCATAGCTTAAGTTATCCGATGACTATAAAACATATTATTTGGTTCATAAGTAAGACATTTTTTTAAATGGGTAAATATATCCTCCTATATAATTTCCTACAGTGAAAATGATTCGATGTTTAGAGGAATTTGTCAAAACAATTTGGAATTCAAACCCAGATTGTCTTAGTGATGGGTTTTCCATCTCAGGAGGGTCAAAGGGCAACAATCCAAATGTTGACTAGTTGGTGTGTCCAGTGCGTTGGCCTACTAAGCTAGGGATTCCTTATTCAATATTGTCCGACACACTTAGACCAATAAGATGTCCGTTGTGATACCACGTGGATCTTAACTTTTACTACACCACTCGGTAGACCATTTGGAGCTCTGAATATAGCGAAAGAGATCTTCAACATCAGTGGTTGACGGATCTTCAAGATTGTCATGGAAGAAGTCACCTAGGTTTACCTTACGTTTATAGGAGAGAGCAGAACACGTACAAAGAAGGTGTAGGATTGTCTCCTCTTCCCCCTCGTCCATGCATCTTCTGCAAGCCATTTGAGTACATGCTAAGCCTAGTTGCATGCCTGCCAAAAGACAGTGTCCAGATTGAAGAGCTGACGTTCACTTTTTTTTGAGAGAGATCAAAAACTTAGAGCGTTTCAGATCCAGCTTAGCCCAAATCCGTTTTGTCGCTAGACAAGTTGTGCCACTTGTCCACCTAAGGTTAGTTTTCTCAAGAGCTTTCGATTTTAGCATTATTTTGCATGTAGCAATTGGAATTAAAAAAAATTAGGGAACCTTTGTCAGGTGAAATATTAAGCAGTGGTTCCGTGCTTTGCGAGTTTCAAGAGATTAAGCTAACGAAAAACTGAACAAAACGGTGTTTAAATTGCGACATGGTACATAAAAAAAACATACAAACAACAATATGGAACATATAAAATAATCACAATCTTCGAACAGCTATCCAATCGACAATCATGTTAAAATCTAATTATTAGTGATTATTTCATTGTCGGTTGAAAGTAATAATATTCTATTTATAAATGCGTGTAACATATTTAAGGTGATTGCAGCCATTTTAATTAGCCTGCTTATACATTCATTATACCATATCTTAAGGGTTTATTAGTTTTGACCTCTTAATATTCATCGTAGACCCCTAAAAGTCTATATATGACCAGGAGGAGCACCTAAAACTATTTAGCAATTTCCTTCCGGGCCTTTAAATTTATGAAAGAAAGCTGAATAGCTCTCTAACATGCCCACAATTTATAAAACACCGTTTAAAAGCTGTTGTTGAAGAGATGAAGGATTAAAACCTTAACAAAATATTTAGACATTGAACTCCTTCACAAGTTTGCCATAAAAAGTTTTTTGCCACTCCCACTTTTTGGAGGCGGAAGCTGAAATGCAAAACATTAACAGATACCTAGTTTACATTTTTATCATATTACATAGTCTGTCATACATTTTTGTAGCTGCCATCTATTGTATAAGTACAAAGGTTGAGTACCTAGCAGATGGTATCTGTCAAAGTGTTACGGTTACGTATGATTTATTTCAAATGCCGTTGGCATTTTATTGAGTGTTGTGTGGCAGTACACCAAATGAATTCACAAATATCTTTTAAGTGCAAAGTCTCCCATAGTAAAATTATTAATTTTCTAAGCTGTCTAAATATGCATTAATTATAATAACACACCCACAAGGCAACGTGTCTACCAGTAGACATTTATTCAAAAAAGGTGTTTGCTTGTCATTCTTTCCCTAAGTAGATACCTACTTATTTTACTTTACTCGAATAAAATCAAGATAAAAATTGAAATTCTAAAAGAAACTGGAACATTTATTTATTTTTTATTTGTTTGTTATTGTCGCTTGAATACTTTTATTTGCGTTCGATTTAGAATTGCACAATTTGTTGTATTCATATGTGATATTCAAAAATATTGTGTTAACAATCACCTTTTGTCAAGTTTTGATTTTCGATGTAGATAATGACCAATGATCAAGAATTTTCAAAAAATTTGTAAATACATTTTTTCAAGGAGACAAAAGCCTTGAAAACTTCATCTCAAGGGTGAAGTGATATAAAGTAAAAGGAAAAAATAAGTACCTATGTACATAATGTAATGATAAATGCGTTGAGTGGTAGCTATTCAGCTCAAGCTAAAATATTGCTTTCGACAAAAAGTATATACCTTCTGAGCTTGGTGTCGGCATCAGTGCGACATACATATGTAGTAACTGTAGTCCATCAGTTACTGTCCATTTTGTAAAAATGTTGACAGCAGCTTGAATAAAATCGGATTGATACATATGTAAAATTGTGATAATGTCAAAATAAGATAGTCATAACAATTGTAACATTCTATAAAACTAACAATTTTGTCATGAGTAATTCAAATTAATCGCACACAAAATTTATAAAATTGTTACTTAAAAATGTTTAATAAACGACTTAAGATCTAATTGACCTCCTGCGAGATATGATTACTGTGGTGTTAAATTTACCAATCAACTTTAATATTCTAAAAACTGTAATTAACTAGCAATTAGTTTCAGTTTCAGATGAAGAGATAAACGTGTTTAAAATATAGAACGCCCAGACTATAGTCCAATCAAAATAACCCAAGCCTGCGTTTCGTTTTCTATTCATTTTGATTAAATCGCGTGCAAAAGAATAATCGGGCTATCGTAATGATACTGATGTGGTGTGTGTCCCCAATTCTCGAGTCAGCATCTTTTGACACGCATATTTCTTTCATGTTGAATATCTTGACCAACTTAAAATAATGGTTACATAATAAATTACCATTAAATTTTAATGCAGTTTCTTTAAGAAAATTCCCGCAATCAATTCAGCTACCATTTAGAATCAATTAACGCAATAAAGAATTTACATCTTTATCGGCAAAAAAGAACAAGAACTTACTTATGTACAATGTTAATGTCAGACTATGTTAGAAGCAAAATGTCAAAGACACAACAAGAATTCGAATGGTCAAGGCCATTATTTTATTGTTGGTGAGAGTGTGGAAGGAGCCCCCAGCTAAAGGCGTTTGGTTCTATGTAGATACTTACGATTTGTTTCGGTGTTAATATTTAAGCGCTTTCATTTGTGAACTTCCGACATTGACCTTGTGGCTGTCACTCACATGATGGCTTTGTTTTTTCCCTAATCTGACAATTATCTCCGGGATGGATTATTCTATGCTTTATTTTGATATTTTATTTGTGATTTACTCTCAAACATCGTTTTATACCTCTAGAAATATTTAGTAATTATTTTTCGTGTTAATCAGAACGTAGCTTCAAGTTGAAATTACGAGCATCAATCTGTCTTGAAATGGAAAAAAAATTAAATCGTTGGGCGATTTTATTTGATGATTGAGTTTGATTGAAGGGTGACAATGGAAGCAATTAAAGTCAATTAAAAACGAATCTACATCAAAGGCAAATGGTACGCGGCAGATAGCAGCAAATAAATTTAAATCAAACTTCAACGGATGAAGCGTTTTGCCAATCGTAGCGATGAACATTTAATTAAAAGTTTGTGTTCTTACCAATGCAAAATTTAAGTGATACATAAAGAAATATTAAGGGACTACGGGTAAATTAAATTCTAAAAAAAGTAAGATTTAGACTTTGACAGGCAAAACAAAGTCTACTGACTTAATATGTGGCACAGCATTAGCACGAGTTGTGTGATGAATAGATGTTTACTTAGTACACATCTCGGGTTTTATACAGTTACAATTGCGAAGATGTCTGCCTTAAAGACAAACAACGATTCAGATAATTTAAATGAACAAAAAATTAATTTTAAATAATGGGAGAACATATCAACAAATTTATAAAGAATTCTCCTTATTTTTGTAGAGAGACCGCTAACAGTCGATAAAAAAAAGCATATTGCTACCGTTTGTAATGAAAAGAGTTTATTCTCTTAACCCTTTCGGTACCTCCTTTTTATTTTAAAAGTAAGCAATTATTTCATTTTACTAAGCCTTTTCTTTGGGTTGCTTTAACCCATACTAATAACATAAAACTGCTTTTTTTAAGAACTTTCTTCCAAAATGACTAAAAGAACGGCGATAGCAAAAAGAAACTAATTTTTTGCTTGAACGCTGTTCCAGTTCAGAGAAAATACCGCAAACAATAAAACCAACAAAAAATGGATGAACATATGAATGATACCATATGGAATCAAAATATCGAAAGAGCTAACTAATCTTTATTCACGCATTTGGCTTAATTTTCCTCTCGACTATCTTAACTATTTCCTTGTAACGTGTAAAAAATCTCTTTGTCATTTATTATGCAAGCAATTCACAAGCAATTTGAAACTCTTATTTATTTAACTCTCATTTTCCACTAATTTCCAAT
Organism: Ferdinandea cuprea; assembly: GCA_963576555.1. NCBI lineage: Eukaryota > Metazoa > Arthropoda > Insecta > Diptera > Syrphidae > Ferdinandea > Ferdinandea cuprea. Next base: position 79,927,510 of record OY754958.1, on the reverse strand, counting down.
ATCAATCTTTAATTTATCTTCAACCTATTATGATCGCACTTCCATTATAAATTATTGCCGCTTTTCAAGCGCCTTTACTTGCGCTACATGTAGCCTCGATTCTTTATTATATTAACGGTTGAACTTAAGAATTATCGATCAACTATTATGTACTCCACTTTAGATGACACTATATTTTATGTGTCACTTTGATTTATGTCACAACCATTATGGTTCTTGAGTAATCCATTCTCCAATATAGATGGCACTGTTAACTTAAAGCAGCCTTAGCCTTGAAAATAAGCACAATATATATTCCTGCGCCTTGTTAGGCCATGATACATATATTCCAAATTTCGGCTTCGTAGGCCTTACAGTTTCCTAATAATTTGGGTCGGACAGAAGCGCATAGCAGGGGACAGAAAATTGACTTGGCTATTATTATACGGAGGATATTCGCAATATGTTTAAAGCAATGGCAAAGATCTTAACAATCTTAATGCCTTTAACGGCATATGTATGCAGCAAACTTATATAACACCTTGCGAGAGCTGACGAAAATTCTGTATTCACTTTTTTTCAATGTCAAGACAGGCCAAACACCTACATCAAAGTACATTAAGAATCATCGCCATTTCTGCCATCACCATTTTAACCGGTTTTTATTATTGCATGTTTAATCAATGTTACTGCCATATAGCAATACACCTGCGAAAATATTTTTATTTTTTTGTAAATATCTGTATATTTATATCTATTGCAAATGCATTTCTTTGTGAACATCGTTCAGACGTAATCACAGATGTCACAAAAATGAGGAACTTGAGAAAAGATCATTATCTCTGTAATGTCTCACTGTGACTAGTGGTAGCGTTGCCGATTTGGAAGAATCGTGTCATAATGGCCTATTTGCCTTAAGCTGCAATAAAGTTACTTTGTTAGTTAAGTAAGTCAATTTTCTTTAAGATATAAAAACTTGGAGTTGAATTTATGAGAAATATTCTATGTATAACATAAATATTTTATGAAATTTGTTCAATCCATAATTAGTAGGTACGAAGATATTTCTCCTACAGCTAGTGTACTTGTAAATTAGAATCGGAAATTAAGTTGTGTTTGTTTGGTCTCGCATCTTTTCAAAATGACACAGTTTCTGCTACTGTGGGTATCAAAACTGCTTTGTCAACGCGGCAACGCTGCTATAAGCAATCATGATCCTCTATCTGCTTTGTTTGTTTTTTGTAATTAAAGGCTTGTCTATGGGCTATGCTTCTAATCGTAGTACGATTAAAATTTTGCAACCAACTGACAAGGTGATAAATAAACTATTCAGACAAGCAAAATAGAAATAATTGGGATGATTTTTTCTTGCATATACTGTTGACAATATATTGCGCCTCCACATTCACAAGGCCGGAACACATCATAACAAACTTATTAAATGTAAAAGGTTAACAATTAAATAAGTTCTCATGCACCCATTCGATGCAATAGATGGTAGCGGTTCGTAATTGTAGTAATCCGACAGCATTTTCCCTTGTTATAGTAAAATTAAGCGCCTATAATTAGTGATTGTAGTATTAATTGTAGTAAGTGCATCGATGATCAATCACGTGGCATTCTAAATAACTCGAAAAGACATACTTTTAAGGGTATATTAATTTTGACACATAGTTTGTAACACCCCTTAATATTCGTCGTAGACCCATAAAAGTATATATATTTATGATCAGGACCAAATCCTAAGACTATTTAGCAATGTCCGTCCGTCTGTCCGTCCGTCCGTACGCAATTTTTAGGCCTTTAAAATTAAGCTAGGAAGCTGAAATTTGGACCACATACTCCCTAGCGCTCCGAAATGGTTAAGTGTAAAATTTTTTTGAATACGCCCACTGTCGCGCCCACAATTTAGAAAAAACCGTTTTAAAGCTAAACTTAGAGAGATAGAGCGTTATCACCTTCAGAAGATATGTAGGCCTGCTGGCCTCCATTATAAGTTTGTCATATACAGTTTTTTGCCACGCCTACTTTTTGTGGGCGTTTTTCACTAAAATGTTGTTCTTCGAAAATGTTCATAGAAAGCGAAAAGAAATGTTTAACAAGATATTTAGCCAATATTTTTTCCAACATATCGTCCATACAAAGTTTTTGGCCACGCCCACTTTTTGGGGGCGTTTTTTCAAAAAATATTTTTTTTTGTAAATTTAATAGAATGAAATAAAATGCTATCCATCATCTTCTTAACGCTTTTTGTTTAGGGCATATAGGGATATGGATAGGGATATCATACTGTTCGCCTCAAGCGGACTTTAGCCTCTTCTTATGTTTATATTAAGGAAATGGCCTTTCTATTTTTAAGGATGGCGATAGTGTGTTGGCTTGTGGTTTTGACTCGGGAGATTGCAAGTTGAATCCCAAAGAGAGAAGTACAATTGACCATTACCGATTCCGTGTGTTTCTAAGATTTGAATTTAATTTTTAATAAAGAAAAATCAAAAAAAAAATTGTATTCTAATAACTTCTCAACTTTTATTTCAGTTTCACATTCAACCATGATTCCGATGTTTAAAAAGCTTGGATTTCTCTACAACTCTTATGTCCTTGGTATACTTACAATCGGGTATATCCTTGGAGAACTGGGTCATTATCTTATCGGAGTTACATCGAAACAGACTGCAATCGAATTGGATTATGGTGATTTTGCCTGTCAACAAAATAATACAGACTTTGATCGATGGAGTATTCCGGAACAGTGCAATAAAATTGATAACAGTTCACAGTAAGTTCTTATTAGATCTGCTTTTATTAAAATCGAATATTACAAAATCTTGCTTCAGATGCACAGAATTGAATGTTAATGGCACAGGATACTGTGAGTGGAACTACAATGGTCTTGGGTTAGACTATCAGCTCTTAGCTGGGCCGAGTTTTATAGCAGTATTTACCATTGCTGGAGTCTTCATGGGTATCGCTGCTGACAAATTCAACAGAGTTAAAATGTTGACCGTATGTACGGTGGTGTTTGCTATAGCCATCATTCTACAGGGTACTGTCAAGGAGTACTGGCAACTGATCTTGTTGAGGATGGTAATGGCCGCAGGGTGAGTCAAGATTTCCTGTATATGTGCGCCACAACTAATTGCTTTCTTTTTAGTGAATCTGGCTGCAATCCCTTGGCTACTGGTATCATGTCAGACATTTTTCCTGAGGATAAACGCGCATTGGTTATGGCGATATTCAATTGGGGTATCTATGGAGGTTATGGTATTGCGTTCCCTGTTGGGCGGTATATAACGAAACTAAATTTCTGGAACTTGGGTTGGAGAGTGTGCTACTTGGGTGCTGGAGTTTTAGCGGTGATCGTTGCCGTTCTCACAGGAACTACTCTTAAAGAACCAGAGCGCCAGGCTATCGGTGAGGGTGATCGTCCGAAAGACGGAAAGAAGATATCAATTTGGGACGTGGTGCTCCATCCAAGAATGATCCTTCTCATGTTGGCCGCATCCATCCGTCATTGCGGTGGAATGACATTCGCATACAATGCTGATCTGTACTACAACAACTATTTCCCCGATGTAGATCTAGGTTGGTGGTTGTTCGCTGTCACAATCGGAATCGGCAGTATTGGTGTGGTTGTTGGTGGAATTGTATCTGACAAAATTGTCGCAAAAATGGGAATTCGTTCAAGGGCATTTGTGCTCGCTTTAAGTCAGTTGATAGCCACTCTACCCGCCTTTGGTTCGGTCTACTTTGATCCCGTGTGGGCTATGATAACACTTGGTCTTAGCTACTTCTTCGCTGAAATGTGGTTTGGAATTGTATTCGCCATCGTGGTGGAAATTGTTCCATTGCAACTCCGTTCTACTACAATTGGAATCTTTTTGTTCGTTATGAACAACATTGGAGGAAACTTGCCCATCTTGGTTGATCCTGTCGCAAAGTCCATTGGTTATCGTGGCTCAATCATGATCTTCTACGCTGGATTCTATGGAATAAGCTCGATTCTATTCTTCCTTACATGCTTCCTACTAGAAGGTAAGCCAGAACCAAAACCAGTAGCAGAAAATGGAAACGGTACGAACCGTGATTTGGGTCATGACAACAATGTCTTTTCTGGCGATGAGATGACTATCAATGGAAGGCCTGCAGTCCTACCACATTTATCACTTGGCAGCAATGGTTATGACAAACCGGCAAACACACCAACTGTTCGAGAGAGTAGTAGACTGTAAAATAGGAATTCGAAGATTAATCTTATAACCATTGAATCGTTCAACCGCAAAGCCATAGTTCCAAGTTATGAGGCGGAAGAAATTGTATATACATTTTGTTATATTTAGTAAGTAAACTAAAGTTATAATGTTAAAGCAAATGATTGTACTAAAATGTAAAGTAAATTAAGTTGTCGAAATTAAGTAATCGTACTAAATGCGCACATTGATATAAAAAAATATCTTTCGTGTCATGTGCGAAATGTTAGTCATTAATTAGTGCTTTAATTTTGCGAAGGATAGTTTTTTTTATTGCCTGTTGATTTAATATAAAAAAATTTTTTTGTAAATAATTTAAGTAGTGTCAGGTTTATTATTAAAAGTTCAAAGTTAAAGAAAGCGTTTTTATTTGTAATGGATTGCAATTTGATCGAGATTGATGTAGGCGCTGTTGCTTTGCGGAGGAATCTATTCACCCATATAAACTAAAACATAGAAGGCGTGTTTAATTAAACTTAGCTACACAGAAACAAACAGCAGTTATTTCATGAAATTCGTATCGAGTTGTACCTTATTTAACTTTCTGTTCCATGAACTTTCTCCAGCTCAGTTTGGTACAATATTTTCTGCGCCTACTCTTCGGGTAAAGCACATGCTTGAGAAATGTCAAATTACAGCTAGTTTGTTTGTTTGCAGTGTAACTTTGTATTTATTCTATTTGTTTGGTAAATTCTGGGTTGTTAAGTAAAGAAGTGGGTACCTGGGTACGTGGAAACATTCTGCAGCAAACAGAATATATTTAGACATTGTGAAGAATTTCTAAATATATTTTCTCTTCAACTTTAAAACGTTTTTTTTTAGAGGGGATTAGTGAGGGGATAGTATGTGTATTAAAAAAAATTTCCATTTAATCATTTCGGGACCCTAGGCCATTTTTGTACCTATGAAACCTCGAAATTAGAGGTTACCCACTTTGATATAAATTGAAATTGAGTGAGAATAGTTTTTGGGGCATTAGTAAGTGTGCGGGTACGCACCTACTTTCGTCATGGCAAGAAAACAGGATGTAATAGATATTATTTTCTACAATAGATATTTTAGCTCCCTATCAACTGGAAAGACAACCTTATTAAATCTGTTAAAACCCTTTCTAAACTCAGGACGTTACAAAAGATAAATGAGACTATTACGACCTGAATGCAGCTATTATCACCTGGTTTTAACTGACATGTCCCCTTAAAAAGGCCCCGCACAGAATGCTTATTCTATGGTGGAACGAAGACAGGTTACGAAAAGGATGTAAAAATACGGAATATGTACGTTGGTTAGGTTAGGTAACCCAGAAGTTGCGGTCAGCAAAAAGGAAGCACATTCGGACCATTGTAAGTAAGGTGGTTTATTATTTATGTGTGTCCCACCATTAGCGGACTTAGGGAGGGGGCTAGAATTTAAATTAAAAAAAAAATTCTTAATAGTATTATATAACGCTCTGCTATGAAATGAAAATTAAATTTTTTTTCACGATATCACAATAATATGCTACTATATCCCCTCATGCCAGAAGCAAATTTCCAATTTTAAGGTAATTGGTTGGTTTGATTATAGAATGTAATGTGTACAAAAAAACCATAATATTTTACAATGTTTCAGAAATCAAACCTTCTAATTCTACAACAGAAATTAACATTCAAAAGTGATTTCTCATCATTTTTGCGCATTCATGTTTCGGACTCAAGGCGGACGATATGAATTTAAAAATGCAATGAAGCTAAAATTATTTATACATAAAAGATGTCTATGTTCATGATAGAGATACTTACTTATTTTTTGGTTCAGTAATATGAATGTGCAAATTTTTTTTGCTTCTTGAAGGAATATCCTGTATTTAGCTGCATTATCATTTACATTCATATTCCTTTCTATGACATTGTATTCAGCTAGTTTTTATGTCTCTTAGCTTGGACTCCAATGCCTAAATTTTGTGATATGGAAACTTATAGCATCGTTTTACATTTGTTGAACTTTTTCCACTTAACACTTTATTATAGATTTAAACTAAGAATATAATTTTTCCTGCCACATATTTAACATGTTTGTCAAGATCGAATTGTTTCAGTTCCACAATTATTATTTTTGGGCGTATTAACACTTAATTTAGTTTATTCTATACTTTTCGTAGCCTGCTTTTCGCTATTACGAAATAAAAACAAATTCCTTCATATTTTAATACAACATACAACTAGCGATGGTTGGTCCATTTTTTAGTTCTCCTTCGAATTTTCAATATAAGCCATTTACAACCTTAAACAATTAAATATGTGCAAAGTAAATTTTATGAATAGCAATGCATGGGCTAACCAATTAAATTAAGAAATCTTTTAACACTTGAATTACTTGAATGACTTAGAATTACTTAAATGACAGAAAATATGTTTTTCTTACGCCAATTCAATTCCTTATTCCTGAAATTCGAATTTTCAAAACGATCAACTCACGTCTCACGTGCGCATGGAAGCGGACGTTTTTATACGCAGCACTAGCCACAATGGATAATGTGAACGGAGCGTTTCCTGCTCGCGTAATCTCCCGTTTTGGTAATTTGGCATGGCCAGCAGGATCGTCCGATTTAACCATCCTAGACTTCGTTCTTTGGCCTCAAACAAAAACGGGCACAAATGTATGTAACTTAAGTTATTTTTCCCGATTAGATGGAAAAAAAACAACTTTTTAACTTTGGACAAAAACAGATCTTTATTGTGTTAATTCCTACGAGCTGCTACGGACTAATTTTAATGGAATAATTCCATACACTTACATCTACTTGATTATATTCTCATTGCAAGCTCAGCTGTCGTGGTCATTTGCCTGGGAACAACTTGAACAACAATAAAAGCAAGTCGCAAATTCCATTTTGTTTTATTTCAAAGCACATTCAACGAAACAAGAAAACAAAACGTTTCAGGGATGATATTACGACTATAGAGAATTTCAAAAAAGTGTATCCGCCAATACCGTCCGTCGGTCTGTCTTTCTGTGTGTCCAGGCGCCGTATGGAGAAACGGTTCGACGGATTTGCTTCAAAGTTCATATATAAGGGTCTTGTGGTTACATCTCGCATCTTTTTAGTTTTTGCTTTATCGTTTGAAATAACCGTACCTGCCATACAATTTTTTTGGTGAAAATCACTTATCACTAATTTTCTCGAAGACGGTTCCAAGGATTTCGGTCTTCTTTTGTACTAAGGATACTTGCATACTCAGAGAAAGTTCCGTATGACGCAGCCGTGCACTTTATTTCATTTAATAAAAATTAATTAAAAGTAACAATTTGCTCCTTAATTTTAAAGTTTGCTATTAACACAAATTACACAAATTAAATATTTAAAACTTAATCTTAGAACTACATATTAAATTGAAATGAAGTAATCTTGAAATAAACAATTTGGTACTTAATTTCGAAGTTTATTTTCATTAAAAAACTACAACTACAAATTAAAATAAATTTTATGAAGTAAGTAAAAGAAATATGAAGAGTATAAAACATAAGAAACACAAACTTGAACCACAATGAGATGCATATTACAATGTGATATATATTTGAACAATGCACAGTAAATTATTTATCTATGCTTTTGTTCGGAAGTATCAAACGACACCGGCAACGATTATTACAGCCTTAACCAAAACAATCAAGTATGTTATAGAGTATTTGTGAATTGACAGCTCCCAGTCCTGGTCGGGTGCTTTACGTTCCGCTTGGCGTAATTTTCAGTTCTGTTTTAAGTCCTATAATGTATTTTTCCCTTCGAACGTGGTTGGCAATGGATACACCTTGTGAATTTGGTAACGCAGAGTCTGGTAGAGGAAATGTTATTTTCACTGATTCATTAGATATTTTTCATTTGGGAACACATTTGTCATTTGTCTTAGCAGCTTGGTGTATGACAAATAAGTCCTTAAATAGGAAGTTTCTCTTCGCTGCGATATTTTGTTCTTAGCGTCCAGGCTAAAGAGGTGGCTGGACTCCTCCACCTGGCGTAGATCAAGACTTGTCGACACAAATATTGCGGTGGTAACAGATGCCATTGTGTTGACATCACTCCTCATTTTCAGCAGGGCCACTTCCTTGTTGACTGACTGTAATCGAGGAAAGTCTCGCTCAGATTTCCCACACCTTCGGTGATGTTTTCTATCGCTGATGCCAACTGATGATCGCTTTGCTCAATGTATGATTGTCGACGCATTAATCCAAAATTAATTCATATTTTCCACTTAACAGAGAGAAGAAGAAGATTTCCAGCACTCAAAATCATTTTTTGTTTTTATTTAGTAAAAAATGTAATTTAAAAAGAAAATTAGATGATTCGTTTTGTGCCACCTTTTATGTATTATCTTTATGATTTCCTTTTCCTTTTGTTTACACCCTATCCTAAGGGTATATTAATTTTGACACCTAGTTTGTAACACCCCTTAATATTCGTCGCAGACCCCTAAAAGTATATATATTTATGATCAGGACCAAAATCTAAGACTATTTAGCAATGTCCTTCCGTATCAACTTTTGAGGCCTTTAAAGTTATGCTAGGAAGCTGAAATTTGGAACATATACTCCCTAGGGTTCCGAAATGGTAAAGTGTTAATATTTTCAAAATACGCCCACTGCCACGCCCACAATTTGAAAAAACCGTTCTAGGGCTTAAGTTAGAGAGATAAAGTTGTACAACCTTCACAAGAAATGTAGGTACTGCCCATCTTTATTAATTTGTCATATAAAGTTTTAGGCCACGCCCAATTTTTGGGGGCGTTTTTAAAATAAATATTTTTTTTTCTATAAATTTCATAGAATGAAATAAAATGCTATCCATCATCTTCCTAAGGCTTTTTTTCTTTGGGGTACATAGGGATAAGGATAGGGTATCATACTGTTCGCCCCAAGCGGACTGTAGCCTTTCCTTATGTTTTTAGAAAAGAATGGGGTTGAACTGATATTAATTTATTTTCCTCACACTTGCACGTGAAGCTAGTAGGGAGCTTTATTACCAATTATTACTTTTAATGCCTGCGCACTAAATTTGTTTTGGGTATACTTATGATGAATATTAAAAATGCGGGCAACAAAGGAAAGTTACAGATTAGAAGAAAGGTAGAGATGCACATTGGTTTTGAAAGTTTTTGAACGGCTGATAAAAGAATATTTACATATATTTCACTGTACGTCCGAAGATTGGCTTAGGGGTGAACGGGTGAGTGGTAGCCATTCCTGGCATCACCGGTATTGGGGTTGAATTGTTCCAGTATTGGAATCCAACTATGGCTATTTCATTTGAACACTTTGTGATGGAAATCGTTAATCGTAACCGATATATTGCCTGATGTAGGTAAAAATAAATATACTGTAGGTGTTATTCATCGGGCGTTTTGAAAACGAAGCATTTTACTTTACATAATTTTTTTTTTCCCACTAGGCAGAGAAAGAACTACCATCTTAAGAGCGATCCGCAGTAGGAATTAGGAATAGTCTCCAAGTACGTATCCAGATACTCCGTCAGGATATCTGAAAAAAAGGAGGCAAACTCTCTCCTGGAATGGAATTGAGAAAGGTAGGGAAGGGAGAGTTCACTCATAAAGAGTCCATTAGAGACTTTTCAGGAGTCTTTTTACTCAGCAACTCTGATATTGAAGATCCTCGACATTTACTTCTTCGATAAACTTGAGTATCTGAAAAATGTAGGCATAAAGAAAATTCTGAGATTCTTATATAAATTTGGGTGGTTCTAACGTAGAACCGGATTTTCCCGGAGCTATACTAATAGCTGTTTATTTCTATATTCAAAAGGGTTATTGGGTCCAATACAAGGCTCCCTTCATTGGATAGATTTATCTGATTTATCTGATGGTGTAAGGCAGCTGTAGCTTCGCACCAAACGCACTAATTTACGTAACATAACCTAATTTGTCGGACTTCAGACAGGCCAAACATAAACATAGATTGGCTAGAAAATAGTATATATAAAAAAGAACTTCAATGTTAGTTTCGGAAAAATTTCTGGGAAAAAATATTAATTAAACCTGCAGGGATAACTTTAGGAAGTTAGACACTTTAGACAACCTTCTTAGAAATATGTATTAAAGATTGGGAAGTAAATTTTGGATATTAACTCAAAATTAGTGATCATGAGACTGCAACATTTAAAATGTCATTGCAATTAATACGTAAAATATTTATATTACTTCGCGATATCTCGAATGCCAATGAGTTTTATCGCGCGTTTTCTTCAGTAGCATTCTACAAGTAGTAGTAGTATTCTATCAACTAGCTCCAAATATGTGATTGGTTCCCCGGACCAAACTTGAGCGTTGTACTCCAGTTTTGGGCGAATAAACGCCTTAAATTCTAGTCAGATCAGAAGTGGTGAAATAATCCATGCATCTCTTATGGAAGCCTAGACATTTCGCAGCGTTCTTGGCGACGTTCTTGGCGAAGGAAACATACTGAGATGGAAAGCCTTTCGGCTTGTTCTCTAGGTCAGATGCAAAATGAAATCAAAAGTATTGAGTTCGGTCAAAGAAAAGTTGAGGATAGCAAAACAGTTGCAAATAGGTTGAACCTATATCTTATCTCAAGTGTGTGGATAAATTATGCGGAAAATAGTGCGAGTTAATTTAAATTTAGTACACTAGTCTATAGAAGAACTTCTTAAAATAGTTGAAATGATGCCCAGCAAAAATGAATATAATTTTATGAATAACCAAATGCTAAAATATTACGATATCCCTCTCCCGAAGATGCGATGCAGCAATGCCACTCAAGGGAAAAAAATGAAAGAGCACCGGTGTACTGGTGGAGTATCGGTGCAACCGGAGTACTACGAGCAGAACGCCCAAGGATTCGGGAAATCCAGAAAAGAGCCAAAAACAGAGGTGCTAAACACTACGAGGTACTAAGAGAGCAGATCAAGAATACGATATTGGAACTGCGTAAGCTCATTAAAAAAAGTAAAGGAAGATCTGAACTGGAAAGCAACGCATGGGGAGGTGCCTACCAATTAGTATACCAATTAGTGGGAGCTGCACAGTGAGAGCGTTAGACAACTTGCGCATCCCAAATTACCTACTGAAAATAATATGTAGCTACCTAAGTGAGAGAAACCTCCACTATGATACGAAAAAGGGCCCTAGAAAATACAAAATTACTGGAGGAGTTCCACAAGGCTCAGTGGATACGCTGATGACATTGCAGTCATCGTCTTAGCTAAATCAATACATGAAATGTCTTGAAAATGCAGGCATCCCATCAGAAAAGTAAAGCTATGTTTACATGAAGCAGGCTTGGATTTGGCAGACCACCATACACCATACAAGTGGATTAATGTCGTTTTCGGTTGGTATTTTGGAAGAGCTCTCCGATCCGGATGCCAAACGAACAAGCAAACATATTTTGTTCGAATTTGAAGTATACATGTCGCTGTATATGTTTTTCCAACTGCCAATCTGACGACGATGAAGGGGATGAAAGACAAATAGTATTAGCCATTGTAATGTGTTTATATTACACTCAATATACCATTTTTTAATTATTTAGTTAAATTTGGTAATAACTTTTAGCTAAATTCGTCAAAATTGAAAATTATTAAATGCATCAGATTCAAATATGACGATTATCGATTATGACGTTTATGGTGTGTGGATGTGTAAGTGCTTCCGGTTTTTATTCTGAATTCAAAGTCAGAAGCGAATTTCTCTTCTTTCCAGGAACGGAACTGTAATTTTAGTATCAAACGAACAGTTTCAGAAGAGTCCGGAAGTCACAGATGGGGAATTAACAAGATAGTCCAACTCGAGAGAGAATCTCTCAGCTCGCCTACCAGCTAAGTGGAGCTGAAAATACCTACGTAATATGCAATAATATCGGTTTTTACGTGCAAATCAATTAGGAAACATGCACACATGTATTAAATTATATGGGTTTTAATGGGGGCGGCCGTTGAAATGATATGAATATCAATTTTTATAGCAAGAAGTTGGGAACAGATAATGAATTTGAGCAGATTTCACCTCAGAATTTGGGTGTGTAAAATAAACATGCAAAATATGCGGTGATTATGGATTTATAAAACATACTTACCACACAACTAATAACCTAATGAAATATTATATGTTGAGAATAAAGCTATGTTTTAATCAATTTATTATAATTTTTAATTAAAAAGTAATCGAAATCATAATGTATAATATAATATATTATGAGTAAGTTGATCATACATACATTTTCGATTGACAATATATTTAATTATACCCACACAAACACGGATTTCGTTTTTAATGGGTGGTTTTTTTTAAACTTTTACACAATTGGGCACTGGTTTAAAACGGTTTGTTGATATTATGTTTGGTACTTGAAAACACTTATTAAAAACATTTGCAATCACTTACTAGTAGTAATAGTAGTTAATTGTTGTGTTTATTTTAATAAAAAAAATACAAAACATTATAACATATCGAATGAAGTCATCTGTTGGAAAGAGTGGCTAATTAATTAAATATATATCCACAATGTGCATGTTTATTTATGAGTTGTACTCAACTATAAGAATTTTCTATAGGAAAGTGCACTCACAATATATTTATGCATTGCATTCCATCTACCATAAATAAAACATATTAACTTAGATAAAAAATGTCCAAACCCGGCTACGAAAATAAAGAGCTAAGAAAATTCAATGACTAAAAATACAATGTTAACATTTTATCTCATTTCATTAACCAAAATTGGAAAAAATATAACAACCCAAGTATGTTTATTTAATGGCGGATAAAAAATAGAGAACTATTTCTTATAACCGCAAAAAATATTCGAATTCGAATTAAATCATTTTTTGTTTCATCATAAACATTTACTTTAAAATAGCTATAAAAGTTGAATTACGTAAACTCAACACTTCGCAGCACTTCCTATTTCCCAACACATCCGCCGTGACCAGATGTTTCTTTTTATTGCAATTTGGAAATGTTGCAAAACTCCCCACACTTATATTTGTTGGGTAATTCAGTTAATTAGATGTAACTTAATGTATCCATAGATAGGAAAATTGAGAGTGGATTTTGCGGCCATTATTAAATATTTTTTGCGGGTTGAAAGTGATGCAGAGTAGACGATCTGGTTAATTCATCATCTGTGCTGAAAGTCTTCCGGATTAACAAAGGAAAACGACAAATATCTTGGAATACTGCTAGATTGCAGGCTAAATTTTAAAGAGCACATGAATTATGCAGGATAAAAAGCTTCACGGGCAGTCGGAGCACTGTCTTGACTAATGTCAAATGTCGGAGGCCCCATGCAGCCGATAAGAAACCTGCTGGCAACAGTGAGCAAGTCGGTCACCAATATGGGCATCTGCGATGGATCGGAAAACCTACATGAGTACACACAACTGCATGCTCAAGAGTATGCTGTGCCCTGGTCGAATGTCAATAGACCTTGTCAATTAAGTCCTCGGCGCTCTTTGGAAACCAGCCAAAAGGCAGTAGACAAGTTATCGAAGCGCTGCATGCAGAATGACAGCATAGATGGACGCAATGGCTGATACAAGATATAGAGGAATGGACCCCTAGCAAACACGGGGAGTTAAACTTTTACCTAACACAGTTCTTGTCGGGTCATGGCTGTCTTCGGGAGTACCTGCACAAATATAAGCATGTGGAAGACCCTTACTGTCCTCACTGCGAAAGCAAAATTCAAAATGCAGAGCACGTTCTAATGGAATGCCGGAACTTCACGGCAGCTAGAATATTTTTAGAAAGAGATATTGGGTGTAAGTAACACCAAGAGCAGTGATAATATTTATGCTTACGAGGAAGAAAGCATGGGAAACAGTTAGCGAAGTAATAACAAGCATGACGCAGCAACTTCGGCGTGAGAAACGAAATAGTGCGGAAAACGCCAGACGTAATACAGCGAAGCGAATGGACAGCAAGACGTATTTTCATTCCGTCTAAACAGACCGATATACGCACACACATACATACGCCTAGAGCAACACCTAGCGAGAACATAGACGTCAAACGGGACGTTACGTAATATGCAGAATATCGAACACATACAGAGACAGCACTTATACAGACAACAGTCAAACGCACATGTACACACACAGAGCCAGACAGAGCCCCCACAACTCCCAAGGCTAAGCTCAGGCTACTGGGGGGGTCACAGGTGGCGGATGGTGATAGGCCTGCACACGGGCAGGTTAGTTGTGAATAACCAATAAACAGTCCCCCACCAAGAGCGGCAGAGAAGGAGGGCGCGGCTTAAAAGGCCACAGGAACCCCTGAGAACTTTCTGTGACAAGACGAGTCGGCACCGTCTTCAAAGTAAGTGCTCCCCACCCCATTCAGTGGCTACGGGGGACACACCCACGAAACATTGGCGATACCTACATTTACGATGGTGAACCTCGCAGCTTCTCTGTTTTGGGAATTATAGCTGCTTACATACATATATTTATGTACATACTGTTTGTTGTTTATCGACAGACTACTGCATCAAAACCGAGCCCAGTAAGGTTTTGATTATGGTATACTGGAAATAGATGGGAATTAAAGCTATGTGCGCCGACGTTTGTAGTATTCTGTTACCTGAGTAGGCAGGAGTGAAATCCGGTTGAAATGGCTTTCAGGCTAATGCTGCAAACGCCCCCGTCCCGTTAGAACCTTGGCAGGACTCAAAGAACGCTCGATGCATCGTCGCCATTAAGTTGGTGGTGTAGGTCAAGATGTAACATTTCTTGTTAAAACCGATTTGGCTCTGGCACAACACCTCATAAGGGTCTGTGTCAACCCTTGCATGGCCTCACTGCTTGCAAAGACAACCATGGAATCCCTAGGTTACTAGGTTGAAATGAACACAACAAAAAACAAATCAACGGAGGGTATATTAGTGGATGAGAAAGTTAATGAGGAAAATCCCTTTCAAAGAAGTTCAAGGATGCTAAGGTCACCAGACACCGCACCAGCACCCTTAGGGAGAAGCTCTGAAAGCAGTGATTTTTCTGCGACAAAAGAGATGGCAGTTGAACCAACCTCGCAACTATCTGCCTAGGTGAGCAGATACGTCAACTGGTGGAAATGCTAGAAGATGGGAAAAGGCGTTCAATACACCAGCCTATGAGAGATGCAATGGAAAGCATTAGATCCCTATATGAGCTTTCTGCTATTCAACTGCAGGATGAAAAAGCAAAAGAGGTGATAAGGAAAAACAACTCGTCACAAACCTCTCCCTGGCTGAGAAACGCTCAAGAACCTAATAAAAGGCAGGGTCATAATGGCGAAACCCCGGAACCAAAGAGGAAAAAAAACCCCAGGCGGTAGAGTCGAAACTAAAAGAAAATAATACTGGAAGCACAACTCCAAGGATCAAGGAGAAAAACACGGCAGAAGCCAAACGATGGCGGGCAGTCGAGAAAAACAAAGGAGGAGACTAACTAAAGAAAGGTAGAGGTGAAAAGAAGTAAGCCGGACGTGTTCGTCATCGAAGCAAGTGAAGGACTTTCGTACGCGGAGATTCTTCGTAGCGTAAAAGCCGACCCCAAACTAGAAGCTATTGGAAAAGCGGTATTCAGGATAAGAAGGACCCAGAAAGGAAAGCTCCTAATACAGCTCAAGGAAACTGGAAATAATACAGAAGAGTATAAAACTGTCATTGGCGAGGTTTTAGGAGAACGAGCGAGTGTAAGGACACTCACACATCGCACTACCATCGAGCTGAAAGACATCGGCGAGGTCACCGGAAAGGAGGACATTTGCGAGGCAATATGGACCCAACTCGGTGTCGATATACAACCAGCAGACATATTATCCTTGCGAAAAGCGTACGGTGGAACCCAAACAGCAACGATTGGTCTTTCCGTCGGATTTGCAAAGAAACTGTTGGATGCAGGACAGAGCGAACGCTTCTCCAAAAATGCTTCAAATGTCTTGAATTCGAGCATATAGTCAAGCATTGCAAAAGTAGCGAGGACCGCTCCAAGCTATGTAGAAGGTGTGGATCAGAAGGCCACATAGCAAAGAACTGCGATAAGGAGCCATCATGCATGTTCTGTAGAAAAGAACACCCAAAAGATTCGAAGCATCTAGCCGGAAGCAGCAAGTGTGTGGTTTTTAGGAAGGCCATCACCAGCAAAAAAAATGAAGATAATACAGATTAACTTAAATCACTGTAGAATTGCACAGGATATCCTGACACAAACGGCTAGAGAAGAAAGAGCGGACGTCATCTTAATAAGTGAACCGTATAAAACTCTTGACAGCAATATATGGATCTGCGATAGGACAAAACATGCTGTCATATGGATATGCGAAAGGCATGCCTTTCAAGAAACCAACGGACTTACGGAGGGCTTTGTACGGGCCAAGATAAATGGCATACATTTCTACAGCTGCTATGCACGTCCAAGCTGGACCATGAACGAGTACCAGGCAATGCTTAACAACCTAACCGCCGATGTTCGTGGTAGAGCCCCGGTGGTTATCGGCGGCGACTTTAATGCATGGGCAACAGTGTGGGGTAGCAGACGTACAAACGACAGGGGACGTAGTCTGCTAGAAAGTTTTGCAGCTCTTAACATAAGCATTGCAAACCAAGGTTGTGCAAATACATATCGTAAGTCAGGAACGAAATATAAAATGGCGAGTCAGCGAAGAATACACGCACAGCGACCACCAAGCAATATTTTTTGAGACGAAGGAGAAATATACCGTGCAACGCGCTAAACGAACGGGCCCAAAATGGAAGGACACGCATTTCGATCTGGACGCGTTCAATGAAATGATAAATACCGGTAACATAATTCGAAGCGGAACAGCTGAAGCCTGTATGCAACAACTTGTCCGCATTCTCACTATTGCGTGCGATGCATCAATGCCCAGAAGAACGGGTACTAGAGGAGGAACACCATGCTACTGGTGGAATGAGGAAATAAAAAAGCTTAGAGCAAAGTGCTTAAAAACCCGACGCAAAGTCCAAAGATCTATGGGCAGACATCGCTTTGAGGAACACCTTAAAATAGGAAGACGCGACCTAAAAAGGGCAATCAAAGAGAGCAAGACAAGATGTTTTAAAAAACTTTGTGAAGAAGCCGACATAAACCCCTGGGGTACAGCATACAGGATCGTCATGACTAAGATAAAGGGCAGCAGGTCGCCGCAAATAACTTGTCTAGCAATCCTAAGCTCCATAGTAGAGCACCTCTTCCCCCAAAGTACATCTACTATGTGCAACATCATTAGGGAAACCAATACGGAGGACGTCCCAATAGTCACAGCGGATGAACTCATAAGTGCATGCAAGAGGATAGCGACAGTAAAGCGCCCGAACCTGATGGCATTCCAAATAAAGCACTGAATCCAGCTATCCACAAGAGGCCAGACATGTTTATGGAAATAATTCAAAAATGTCTTCAAGAAGGAGTTTTCCCAGATGCTTGGAAACTACAACACCTAGTCCTGCTTCCAAAGGGAAACAAGCCACCTGGGGAACCGTCCTCGTATCGTCCAATATGCCTTCTAGACACAATGGGAAAGATACTGGAACGGATAGTACATGCTAGATTGCTCTGGGTAGCAGAAGAGAGAGGAGCTCTATCAGACTATCAGTTTGGGTTTAGAAAATCGCGGTCTACTGTTCAAGCCGTAAAAACTGTGGTCAAGATTACGGCCGAAGCGATACAAGGAGAAAGATGGCGGTGTGGTATAAAAAAAAACTGTGTAGTGGTGACGTTGGACATCAAAAATGCCTTTAACTCGGCAAACTGGGCGTTCATCAGAAGATCACTAGCCAGAATGGATACGCCGTATTACTTGCTGAGGATAGTAGAAAACTATTTTACCAGCAGAAAACTGAGGTATGAAACTGATGAAGGGTTGAAATACTACAAGGTTTCAGCTAGGGTTCCACAAGGATCAGTACTCGGCCCACTCCTATGGAACATTATGTATGACGGAGTGTTAAGGCTTATGTTGCCGCAAGGAGTTCAAGTAGTCGGATTTGCAGACGACATCGCCATCGTTACGGTGGCAAAAGAAATAAAGGAGATAGAGTCAGCTACAAATGATTTGGGCGGAAGCACTCGCCATAAAAGCAAATAAGAGAAAACTGTCGTCCGCATACAGACTCAGTGCATTAAGAGCGATCTGTGGATTTAGAACAATCTCGGATGAAGCAGCCTTTGTGATAGCAGGAATGGTTCCGATCGACATTCTCGCGGACGAGATGTTGAGAATTTATAATAGAAGAACCCCAGGGCGACAGGATGCAGGAGAAATTCCGAGAATAAAAGGAGAGGAGCGAGCGGCTTCAGCAGCCCTCTGGCAAGCCAGGTGGGATAGTAGTACAAAAGGCAGATGGACCTATAAGTTAATCCCGAATATCGGGACCTGGACAAACCGAGCACATGGGAATAACAACTACCACCTTACGCAGTTCCTGTCTGGTCACGGCGGCTATCGCAAATACTTGCACCGATTTGGACACGATAGCTCCCCTTTGTGCCCAGAATGCTCAAACGAGGAGGAAGATACGGAGCACCAGCCCCGCGAAGTAATACCTAATGGCAGTCCCGCGGGGAGAGTGGTTGAAGGACGTAGTGGTGTGGATTAGTAAGTAGGCGCACCCTGGCATCTAACAATCGGGTGCTGCGAATCGTGCATGTTGGTAGCACGGGCTACCGCATCTTGAGAAGATTACCACACCCATTAGCGCAACCAAAGAAAAAAAAAGATCCAGACACAAAGAAACTTGGTGCATGCTGCACATACGCCCCGGACAGGCGGATCATACAAAGATAAGCACCACCGGCTGGAAGGAGAAAATGCATAGATATAAGAAGATAGCTGCTGTGTTCCTTGATCTTAAACGTCCTTATTCGAGACACTGGATTCATGCAAAAATTACATAGTTATGGGATAAGAGGAATTGAATGTCAATAGTTAAAATGGTAAAATATAATAAAGAAAAGTCAAATGCACTTTCAGTTGCAATATTAGGTCAATTGTTGTATATATTCCACATATGTACATAATATTAGAAAAGTAATTCAAATCTTTCTAGTAGTATTTTTTGCAGACGATGGTTTGTTATATATTGAAGAAAATGAAACTACCGATTCTCTAGATAAATTAAATGAAACCAATTTATCAAAGTACAAAAATGAAGCACTAAACTTTATTATTGCTAAATAAACACAATTCAATCAATCAATCAAACTAGATTAAACTAATATCTGTTTGAAGTATGAAGCATTTTTACTACAGTTTATAATTTTGTGAGTGCTAAATATCAAAACTCACTATCACTGAAGTGACTTCTTGTCGGTTCAATTAATACAGTTAATAGTGGTAGGTATCTGTCCGTAACTACAATGGACCAATGTACTGAATCAAAATGGTTCAACAGATATAATCAACAGCTGAAAAAAATACAAGTGCTATGCTTGCAGTTGGTTAAATGTTCATCCGTAAACATCCATTTCCAACTTCCCGAATAGTATTAAAATTTCTTATGACCTCAGCTCAAAATATTTAGTTCATGTTAGGTCTCTGTCATACTGACTGTAAACGACACCTTTTATATGGTTTAAAGTAACTGTTCGGTTCAGTCGCTGCATTTTTTCATATTCTTTCTCATTTGCTCGGCTTCTGTCAAATAATTTTTTCATACCTTAAAAAAATTCGACTGTAAGTTGTTCTTCGACTTTATTAAAATTTCAGGTACACAGAAAACACAGCCCAATAACTATAGATGTCGTTCCCAGAAATGACAGCACGGAAATTGTTTCATTAAAGAAAAATACGCCAAACAAAAACTTGAAACAAAAGACGTCCAGTGAAAAAACAAATACACTCGAAAATAAAATGTATCTCACCGAAAATATGTAGTTTGCTGCAGCCGACATTACAGTTGCTTTAAGTGTCTGTTCCGTAGACTGTAAGGCTTTGAGAAAATATCTCCAATTCAAGACATTACAGGATATCATAAGAATCAGAAACACCGCTTGAAGAAATATGAGAGACTTTTTTATGGTTACGTATGGGTACGACTTTCTATTCGAATTTCGTACCTGTTCAATGAAAATGTTTTGTAAGAGGGGGTACTCCAACAGTATTCCATATTCCCCTCCGGACAGTTTTCCAAAGAAACTTCCACAAGCCGCAAAAAACCCCGCCAGAAATAGGTGCTGCATTTAAATAATTAATTTGTTCTAACCTCGAGCGCAGACATATGTTTACTTGTGTCGTTATGACAAACGATTATTTGTGTCACTGTCGATTTTCATTCGGTAGCTCTAACAATTGCTGTGATGAAATCAGCATAATAGCCAGACTCGACTCACATTCCGCTGGTTCAATATTCCATGGAAAGCGTATCTGATACTGTACTATTAAAATGAGTGCGGGTGTTAAAATGTTTTTAAATGTAAATCAAACACCTTAGAGTTTTGGGATTAACTTTATACACTTTTTATGAAAAGAATATCCCTGCTTTGTTTACAATATGTATTTGACAGTTACTCTCGCATTTACTAGCTGGCTGCAGAATTTAACATCGGCAGATGACAGATGTCAAAATGTGGAACATAACTGAAGTGAAGGACTCTTCATAATGGTGGAAACACATGGAATTCATGTTATCCCCATCTGCTTGAAATTGTAACTATATCCATACATTTTCATTCGTGGTTTAAAATTTAATTCACTTTGTGACATCTATACATTCGCGATTCCAATGGAATATTTCGAATGAAAACAAATAATATAAATGTTTGCTGTCGTCATATCTGAACTGAAGCTAATCAATATTGTTTTTCCTTTTAGCCAACTAAAATTTAAATTTCGTTAAAGCACAAATGTTTACGGTTTGACAGTATAAGGCTTCCTTACAGTTACTGTGACGCATTTGGTGGAAGCTACATCTCTACCAAAGTCTTGATTTCAATTTATTACTTTGAAAATTAGGAATTTAAGAAGAAACGAAAATTAAGCTTTAAAAAGATATGCATTGCTGTCGGTATTGTTATCGAAAGAAGAAGTTTGCTCTTTCAATTTTACTTCGATTTAATATTTTCTTTCAGGTTTCTAAAACTTCGAATTCTGTGTTTTTTAAAAATATGAAATATCAAGAAAATATTCTTCCGTTTATTGTAACGAAGATATGAAAGACGTTGCAAAAAAATAGAAATTCCGGATCTCAGATTATCTGCCATTTTATAAGTCTCTATGCATGTATCTATGGTCCGTAATCTGACCGCGGACTAATGAAATGAAAAAAAAAATGTGCGTACGAAATGTAAGTTATTTTATTACAAATAGAGTATTTATGTTAAAAACAATTATGATTTCAAATTCAGGGCTAAGCAGGTTACAAACAGAAAGCAATTGAAGCTTTTGGTTTCATTTATGGAAGCAAATCCCGATATCGCGAAGGGAGTTTGCTTCAGAACTAAGGCAAAAAATTGCACAGCTAAAATGGGGGTATGAAAAATAAATTAAAAAAAAAAAAACTAGCAATGCATGAGCTAAATTTTCTTTTCTCCTTATATTTGGCTTTAATTTCGATGTTATTTCGATTAATAAATAAATAAATACTTCTTTGCAGAGTCGAAAATATTTTAAAAACCTGTAAAATCAAATTGTACATAGGTACCTAGACACAAAAGACACGTCTCTCGATAAATTATATTCACCCTTTTTTCAATTCTAAAGGGTTAGACTCTTAATTCTTTTCTTTTTCTAGCTAGTTCTAGAACTTTATATAATTATTTGCTTCTGAATCGCTATCGCTGAACCATAAGTCAATTTAACTATTTTTTTAAAATTACTTGCAACATAAATAAAACAATAGCCAGCTGTCCATAAACAGCTTTCAAAGTATGATGTATTCACAATAATTACATTTTTATTCACAATAAAAAATAGATTATTCACATCGAATGAATGAAATCTCAAATTACGCAAGTCAAACACAATAATATTTAACTCAATTCCATTTAAAACGCAACAATATATTTAAATTAAAATTGTTTTCGCGCTTGATTTTCTTAAAATTAATGCGATACACACAATCCACTAAAAGTTTTAGGAAAAAAAAAATAAAAATTAGTTGTCACCCTATGGCTACTTCATTGACTTGCATTCATTGTGCTGGTCCATGGTGTGGTGTCTACTATCGACGACAGCCATTATGTGCAGTCACTTTTCACTTGATACAATTATTTATTTAATTTATTAGCAACATATCAAAAAAAAAATACTTGTTTGTGAAATACTGACGTCCTATCTGGTTAAATATTGACACAGTTCAACATCTGCTAGTTAAATAATTTGGTTTTAATAAATATTTCAAGTTGGTCAATTATCGTTTTTTATTTTTCTATCTATCTATCGATCATGATTTGTGATTATTATCCGGTTTTTCTTTTGCCGTTTGTGTATGAATGTTGAATATTTCAAAGTGCATAAAAAGGATTGATGAATGCTGCATAACAATTCATTTATGTGGTTTTTGCTACTGAAGATTTTTAAGTTTTCTTGAGGAGCATCATGGCTTTGGGTTTTCTGAATTTCTTGAACTTAATAAAATTGTATATGGTTCCGTTTAAATGCCATTCTTTGTTGATTGTTTTTATTGCTGAAAATCATATCAACTGGGAATTAAATTTACTCACCATTTCATATCGAATAATTTTTTTTCCACCTCGCAAACATGTTACGCCGCCATTTTGGTTTCCGATAAACTTTGGAAACGATCCGCTCAACTTGACTGCTATTTTGCATCTGCTGACTGCTTTGCTCTATGCGGCTGAAAAATGAGTCTTGATTGAGCCGAACTGAAATACGAATACACACATACTACTGCATTAGTACTAAAAGGCTCCTCGTTGTAGAGGCAACGCCCGGTGCTTGCGGGATTAAATTTGAAATGCCGTAAAAATTGTTGGTTGGTTTGGTAGCTCATCCCGCTCTCTCCCTCTCTTTCTCTCTTAAGAGATTTTTCTTTATTTTAATTTCTGGAATTAAAATTTCTTGCCCGAGTTTGAGTCGATAATGCCGCCATTGCATTTTAAGTTTATTACTTGATAAAGCAGCACAAAGGCGACGAACGTCGAAGAAGTCGTGCGACATAAGGAATTTTTAGTTTAAAAGGAAAATAAAAGCGTTTAGCCAATACTTACTTCTTTTTAATTTGACAAGATATTTTGGGGGTTGTAAAAAGATTGGTTTTCGCAATTTTCGAAGTGAATAGGTCAAATTAAAAGTGTGTGAACTGCTTTGATTTAGTAACATGAACAAAGGGCTATTTCTTAATTGATTTTTCCGGGCATTCCATTTATTTGTTCGTCCATTTTTTATTTTATTCGATATAAGTCTCCGCGTGTCGATAGTTTTGTTACGTAAAGTGAAACTAAGGGGGATGATCTTTTCGGAATTTTGTAAGAAAAATTCCTTTGATGTAAGTATTTGTTGAGTTGGATAATGCTATATTTATATAAAACTATGTAAACCGGGATCAGCGTACAAAAAAAAGTCTAGATAAATGTTGATGACGTTATATTATTGCGTTGCAAGCATTTTTTTTTTCATCGATAGGTAACCCTAAAAACTTGTTTCATGGTAAAGGAATTCATGAATCAGAAAGCAGGTATATTTAAGAGGAGATAATAGTTTGGTGAATTTTATGTGGATGAAAGAAATACATATATTTTCACATCTGTCATTTTGGGTTTTCTGTAAAACGTTCTGGTTCTGTTTCTTTTGATAATTAATATAGATGGTCGACTCTTGTTTTAGTAGAAATTTTTACAGAATTTTAAGTCCACTTTAATAAACATACGTAATACTTCTTGATATAGAGTAAAAGGAATAAAGTATTTTAAAAAAGATATTGAAATTCATAAATGCACATTTTTTTGCGACCTACGGACCCTGTTCAAATTCAATACGAAACTTATCAGACGTATAAGATTTCTTTATTTTTACTCTTAAACAATGGTAATAAAGCAAAAAACACTTTTTTTAAACAATTTGAGAATCTTTTTATAGGAAGTTTTACTCTTGAATGTGTGTCATTCTTCGGAAAAATGTGAGACAGCAAAAATGTAAAAGCAGTCCTTACAGTTCATTGATCAACTGGCATCAATCTGAGCTGAGCTATTTGTGTCAGACTAACTTGAGTTTGTTCAAGACTAGTTGATTAAAATTCAAATAAGTTTGAGCTTTCAGTAAGATAGTTAGTTAATAAACCATGTAAGTTTGGCTTAGGTTAACCTATGTGCTTTTCAATAATTATAGCAATTGAGAGTTCCAAACATTATCTATCTAATGTAATAATGATACATTTTTTAAGACATTTAATTGTAAATAAGAAACAATTTGTTTTTTTTTTTAATTCTGTAGAAAGGTAAGTTTTATTTTTACAAACTATTATTTTTCCTGACCATAAGTATTGTTAATCTCATCGCAACTATTTCAAATATTTTTGTATGCTGTGTTACATTCCGCAAAACTTTCATATCCATCGCTTTTATAAGTTTAATATAATAATATAACTTTAACCTGATCGCATTGGAATGTAAGTGCATGTTAACAGTAATATTACAAATGTTACATTCACATGTAACAGTACTGAAATGTAAATGCAATACTTAAATTAAATTAAATTTCTACAAAAATTATTTTAGGTGAATTCTGATGTATTTAGAATAAATAAACAAATTAAATATAGTCGGGAATAAGAAGAATGCTTGGTACATGCTGGTGGGCTACGTTATATCCATTGGTTATCATATAGGGTTCCAATCAATTGAAATGTTATTTTATATTCTGATGTTGAACCACCTAATGGAAAAATGTTTTGCTACATGCATAATAGACACTGAAACAAGAGTATTCCGAAAGTTCGAAGCACGGTGAATATCGTCTGATAAAGCAATCAAAAACAGTGAGGGATAAACCCGACGTGAGACAAATAGTCAATTAATATCAACCCATGGGAATGAAATGATTATACGTTGAATAATGTGCATGTGAATTGTTTATCTAATATGTGAAGAAATGTTGTAAAAACCACAAAGGTAACATGTTATACGCATAGACGCAGATAATCATGAAGGTAACCTGCCATTAAGAGAAAAACTGAAAAAAAAACTAGTAACTGAACTAATTTGAAACGAAAATGTAGAGCTTGAACTATATCTATAGATAGGTTACAAGAAATATTACATTCAGATTTTTCGTGTCACGAAATTGACATGTGAGAAAATACCGAGCTAAACACAGCTGCAACTTACAAGCGATTATAATACATTTATATAAATATATATGTTAACATAAAGACCACACAAAGGGAAAGCGGGATAATAACCTCCTTGAGAGGAAACCAATAAGAAATAATATTATGATGATCAGTTGACTTTCGGAACCCCCGCTTCGGTCGTAAGCAATAAGTACTTACATATAAAAATAATGCAAACAATGTGCTCTAAGAAGTCTGTTTTAACAGTAATATATTGAGTAAAGATACATAAACTTAAATCTTCTTAACCTAAAGTAAACCCCTAAATATTAACTCCGCTTTAGTAACTGGAATAGAGTAGAATAATAATTATCGAAACAATGCTGCAACAGAAGAGGTAGATAACACCACATATGTGTAAACACTAAACTGGCTAAATGGTGGGTGATTAAGAACCTTACTGTAGCTATAGGAATGTTAATTGGTTCGGTTAACAACCTGACGGCTAGATGCAAAACCGATTTAATTTTAACGACAACGAAAAAACTACCTTTTCTTCAAAATCCCCTACCATATGGCGAACAACCTCTTTTACATAAATTTATTTATTTTGTCACCACGACGATTTGACGGCTTAAAAACAAAACTTGTGACAGTTCTAAAGTTAGCTCCATATAGCGGACGCTCTTAAATGTTGGATCACTCTCTCGAAAAATATTAATGAAGCTTCTTCTCCCCACGCTAAATGAAACATGGCTGGCAATCCAAAATGCTGATTACATTTTTCTTCACAATCAAAACCTCATGCTACGTCTCCACCGAACACTAAAGCGAGATTTAGATTAATCTGCCTTAAATCTTAAGATTTACCACACAAACTTTAATCTGCTAAACACAAGATTAAGACATAATTTTGAAAGAAGCTGTGTTTGCATGTAATAATCGGTTTGTGAACACACTAATTACCAATTTCCATACCTGTATATGTCAAAAGCGACGTTGGTTGCTGAGAATTGAGAGCGAGAAAGGAATTTGACAACCAGATGTTGGACATTTTGTGCGCAAATTTGAGAGCCAGAGAGCGAGTTGGGAGTAAACCCCTATGTTAATCTCCTTTTTTCGGTGGAGACGCTAAAAGATTAATTTTTAATCTTTTTAATCTTAAGATTAATTTTTAATCTTTTGTGCTTAATCTCGGTTTAATGTTCGGTGAAGAGCATTAAACAGTTTTTTGATAACAGGACCCCAATACTCAGATTCCACATAAAGTAACGCGTATACGTGGACATCTATCTGGAATGTTCGAAAAGCAAAAAAAATAGTATTCTTAAAGATTTACGCAGATTTTTTTTTCCCCTCTGATATTTCGTATTCGGATTTTCAGAATTTAAAATTTCGGTCTTTCGCATGAAATTGGAGATTTTGACAGATAAACCTATGCGAGAATTTTTGACAATTAGGGTTCATGCGACACCAACTCTTTTGCATTTAGACACCTATATTTCCTGGGATACAAATATATCGAAGAAGAGCATTTAGGGATAACATTATTTCGACCTTACAAAAACCTTGTACGGCGGGGTTGATTCTGTCTTTAGTATTCATCCGCTGCCGCTGTTTGGAAACATGAGGTTAGTCATAGGGCTCTATTTCCCTCCTTTCTCGACTGCTGCCAGTAACGACCTTCTAAAGGGCTTTTATTATCTGTACGTATTTATCGTCATCATTGAAAATATCTATGGCAAGCTACTTACTCCTCTCGAACCGTTTGCAAAAAACACATTGCTTCACGGTTTCAGGTTAACTCAAGTAAAATGCTCTAGACATTGACAATTTGGAAAACAAACTAATTTAAAATTTTAGAATAATTTTTTTTTGGCTTTATTTTATTATCGAAAACGAAATAATGCCAATATTTTTGTGGGGCTGTATTTCACGTAACTTTGATTGAATCATAAAACGCATTAGAATATAGCATTGCCGTTATTTCAAGTTTTAAAAAATGTTTACCGTCCGTTGCATATTTATCCATTATTTACACCGTGGATAGGTAACCATAAGACAATAACAAAGCGTGATAAATCAGGGGAGGGACATCGCTGCCCCTGCGTTTGACAATTAGTTTGTAACACCTCTTAGTATTCGTCGTAGACCCCTAAAATTGCATTTATGATCAGGACTAAAACCTACGACTATTTAGCAATTGTCCGTCCGTATCAACTTTTGAGGTCTTTAAATTTATGTTAGAAAGCTGAAATTTGTAACATAGACTCCCTAGGGCTCCGAAATGGTAAAGTGTTAAAAAAATTTAAATACGCCCATTTTCACGCCTACAATTTAGAAAAAAACATTTTAAAAATTTCATACAAAATGAAATAAAATGTCGTCCACCATGGTCTTATAACACCTTTTTATTTGAGGCATAGGATAGGATAGATATGGATAGGGTATAATACTGTTCGCCCCAAGCAGACTGTAGCCTTTCCTTGTTTAATTTTTTTTTTAACAATGAAATATTTGTGACTACGCCAAACTTTATTATTACATTTAAATTTAGTATTTCTGCAATAAAAATAATATACATGAAAAACTATATTTTTGTAAATATCTTTACATCAACGCCATCTATCGGTTTAAAAGTTGCAATACTTTCTCTTTATCTGGTTATTATATGATGTGAATTGGAGAAAATTCCGTCCATAAATAGGGTGTGTTCACGAATATGCTCACGACTCCGCTTGCTTGTGATAATACCCTTAAATAACCTACAAAGACTGATCCTGTAGTCAGTCACCATTACAACGATGAACTAATTTTTTAAATCGTCCGAGTACATCGACCAATAGCCCATCCCCCTTCACCACCCAGTAACCTAATATGACAATATATCTAAATTTATCAAAAATATCACAAATCGCGGTTTACTCGGATTTTTTAATTTCTTCCTATGCATTCGAAACGGTCGTTGCATAATCTTCGATTATTATGTCTCCATCGTCAGAAAAGATTTTGGGTTCGTCGCATTTTTTCTAATTGTAAGTAGAACTTGTGGGTGCAGTGGCTTAGTGGTTAATTGCGTTGGACCACTAAGCGAGAGGTCGCTTTTTTAAATCCCGACCTGTACCACCTGAAAGTTTTTATTCGCTGCCCCACCTCTTGCGAACGTTTGACAAACATCCAAGAGTACTGAGATGAGAAGCTTCTCAAAAATTAATTGCCGTTAGGAATCGGTTTTAAACTGCAGGTCCCTTCCATTTGTGTTAAAAAATATATCTTCGCACACACAGGGGTTGGTGAAGCTAGGCTTTGGGTCCTGTATGGACCGTTTACGCCCAATATTTCTTTTTAGATAATATTGAACTGCTATTTTTAGCTAGAACTTAAGTAACTTCCCTAGTATACATATACTTTTGATTGTGAACTCTTTGGTCACCCCCAATGCGCATGGAGGTCAAATGCGCATCTAAGTCTTGATTTTGATTCATTATGTATGCCCCGTATACCTTGTCTAAATCCTTTTTGATATCCGGCCCACCACAGGATTCAATATTCGGCCGGTTCATTGAAAGAAAATTTAAAAGCTTTAGTTAAAGAGAAATTAAAAGCTTTAGTTTAACAGTCTGATTTGTAAATGGTAAGATGCAATTAATTGTTAAAAAAAAACAAATTCAAGTGGATGACATTTTATACCTTGGGAAAGGAAAAAAGTCATAAATAAAGTTTTTGCCTCAGAGTATGAGCTACAATTTGTAGCTTCTATATGATATCAGAAGGTTTGTTATATTATTTATTAGCGCTACGATCCGGGGTGGACCTGGGCCTCAACCAATACCCCTATTCAATTAGCGCGATCTTTGGGTATCTGCCTCCAGTTGCGCACTCCAAGTTTGTTGAGGTCCTTCCACTTACGCGCCACCTAAGGCGAGGTCTTCCTTTTATGCGTTGTCCTTCCGGGTTAGAGTCGAAGACTCTTCGGGCCGGAGCGTTGGTGCCCATTCGCTCTACATGTCCTAGCCATCTTAGTAGACTGATGCGCACTTTCCTGACCAGGTCGATGTCGCTGTACAGCTCGTAGAGTTCGCTGTTAAACCTCCTCCTCCAAAGCCCGTCAACGTAAAATCACTCGAAGAATTTTGCGTTCGAAACGACCAAGGAGATTTTCATTGGCCTTTGATAACGTCCATGCTTCTGCGCCATAGAATAGGACTGGGATGATGAGGGTCTTATATAGTCTCCTTAGTGGTTCTTGACAAGGCCTTACTTTTCATCTTTGCCTCTGGTGTTGGCTTGCGAGTTTCGCACAATATTCTCAAGAATGATGTTGAGAAACACATATGACAGTGTGTCACCTTGTCTAAATCCTTTTTTGACATCAAAGGTCTCGGTGAGGTTGTTTCCGACCTTTATGGAGCAGCGAGCCTTCTCCATCGTCATTCTGCACAATCGGACAAGCTTGGCAGGGATGTCAAAACTAGACCTGGCTCTATATAGCTCGTCTCTAAAAAACACTGTTGTATGCGGCCTT
This sequence comes from Ferdinandea cuprea, assembly GCA_963576555.1. NCBI lineage: Eukaryota > Metazoa > Arthropoda > Insecta > Diptera > Syrphidae > Ferdinandea > Ferdinandea cuprea. The sequence continues at coordinate 79,897,516 of OY754958.1, read as the reverse complement.
AAAATCAATGAAAAGGTGGTGAGCATTATTTCTGGACAAGGACCTCCGTTTGAAAGACGCTTGACGAGTTCGGGAGCCGGAAGGGTAAGGACGTGTGTAGCTCGACTGAAAAGACAACCGCTCCCATTTTACAGTCCATTTTGGACCTGTCAGTGAAGATGGTTAACAGCGGATTCGTCAATAACAGTGTGTGCCTCCCATTCTGATCTGATCTGGACGGTGTAGTGCAGTCAGTTCTACAAGTTCCACAAGGGAGTTGACAGATTCTTAACTGTGTTACATATAAACAGCGATTCTCTTAAGAGTCAGCTTACCTATTGCTTGAACGATGACCATGCGAATTATTCGATCATATAGGCATTGTTAGCTTATAGTGGACTCGCAGTGCACTTGCAACTTGAACGCACTAGTTGTTCATTTATTTTTATTTTTCGATGGCTGACTGAAACTACAAACAAAACCCAATGTGAATGCTCGAGGTTTTGAAAACTTGTTGTCGAAATCTCAGATTTCAATGCAGTGTGAATAGGGTATAAACAAGACTACAATAATTTGAAATTTTATTAAAAACTCATATTTTTAAAGCAACAAAATATGTATGAGTGTGGTAAAACATTTAAATAAAAATATATATATAACAAGGCAAAATAAACAATAATAATGTACTTCGAAGAAGAAACAATAATTTTTTATTGATACCTGGAAAGATATAATTTACTTTTTAACATATTTGTCTCTCTTTTACTTATACCGCTTTCCCGAAAACTCCTGAAATCACCATTCACCTCTGGAGATTTCCCCTACATGTAACAGATTTCAAAACTTATTTTTAATGGGTGTTACTAGCAACTGTCTTACAAGCTCAGATGAGTAGTTAACCATATAGTCAACTCGAGCACATAATTTGCACTTATATGGGTTTTTACAATCAACCTTACATCCATTTTTTTTTATAATATACGCGCACTAAAGGGATTTTGGATACCATTATAATGAAGTAACACAGCGCGGGCATTAGGAAAAGGGAGATACCGATGCACGTTGGTTTTAAATGCCTGTAAACTGTAATGTGAGGGAAAAACAGAGCGTGGTAGGGCATTCCACATTGGCGTTGTATGGTTAAGAAACAAATCTTTGTATTTCACAATACAATACAGGCTTAAGGATAAACTGATGTGCATTCCTAGCATGGCGAGGATTGCGGTTGAATTGCTGTAGGTGTGGAATGCAACTGGCACTTTCATTTGAGCACTTGTGGTGGAAATACCGATAAAACAATGAGAAGCAGGAGACATTACGACGATGACTAAGAGAGTCAAGTGATTTCGCGATGTCTCGATCGCCAATAAGTTTTACCGCACGATTTTGGATCATGTCTAGTAGCTCCAAATATGTAATTGGAGCACCGGACCAGATATGAGCGTTTTACTCAAGTTTGGGGCGAATAAACGCCTTATAAATTTTTGCCAGATCAGAAGGAGTGAAATATTTCTTGCATCGCTTAAGGAAGCCTAGACATTTCGCAGCGTTCTCGGCGACATCGAATATGTGGTCATTCCAACGAAGGTTGTCATTAACACACATACCGAGAATGGTAAGTCGTTCGGTTTCAGCGATGCAAGTGCCATCCATGGATAATGGCAGAGAATTAGGGTTTCACTGCACTGTAAACTTGTTTTTGCTTTTTTAACAGCGCGCGCGCGATTAGCATTTTTTTTGCACACTTTTTTAGTTTATTTTGTTCGAAAACTGACCGCGGAGCGATTACCACCCAAATGTGTCGCGTCGGGTGGCAGATCGGCACTCATGAATGGAATTGTATGGTATACATACCGCACAACTAATAACATAATATAATATGAGAATAAAGCTATTTCTTAACCAATTTATTCTAATTTATATTTAAATTAACTTATTTATATAAAAAAAAATGTTCTGTTTTATTTTCATAAAAAAAATATTACATAACAATACAACTTGACATATAAAGTCGTCTGTTGGAAAGAGTAGCCAATTAATTTAATATATAACTACAATGTAACTAAATGTGCATGCTTATTTATGAGTTGTACCCAACTACCAAGCATTTTCGATAGATAAAAATGCACCCACAATATATTTATGCGTTCCAGCTACCTTCTTTTCTCCTTCTTCTGTCAATCAATATAATTCGGAAAATAAAACATATTAACTTAGATAAATAATTTCCAAAACAGACTAACAAAAAGATAAGAAAATTCAATGAATAAACGTAAAAAGTTTTTTACATAAGATATTTCAAAACGATTAAAACTACTTCCTTCTCACTTTCTTCTCTATCAATGCACAGAACCCGGATATGTATATACATTTAACTTTCATATATTGAATAAAAATATAATAAAACAATCGGAATTGCTCACGTTTTTTGACGCTGTAAAAATCCAATCCAAAACAAATTACTAATTTAGTAACATTTATGCAACAATAAAATAAAATATATTCATTTCTATCACTATTGAACATTTTCGGCTCTAGGAAATAAGGCTCCAAGAAATAATACCCCAAAATTGTGTGTGTATTTCATTATAAAATAAAATCAATCAATCAATCCACCACGAAGTCATTAAGAATTTTGAAAACGAAATAAAGTCCGGCGGCCCTTATTTCGCAGTACTCATTGAACTGACAGATACGTTGTGATAGTATTGCATAGAAATGACTCAAATAAAATTATAAAGAACGAAATAAGTCCCCAAAAAAATGAAATAAGACCCCCAAAAAATGTTGTTGTTGTTTCGCGTTTATATTTTTGGGGCCTTAGTTCATTATTTCCTTGAGCCAACATTTTTATCCATCCCAATACAACAATCCACGTGTATTTATTTTAAGGAAAATAAAAAATTAAGTAATAGTAATAATTAACTAAACTAATTCTAATAAACGCAAAAAATATTCGAATTAATTTGTAACTTGTAATTTAAGCTCAACACTTCGCAGCACTTCCCAACACACCGCCCTGACCGTCTGTTTTTTTGTTGCCATTTGGAAATGTTGTAAAACTCAGCGAGAATGTTTTGTTTTGTTTCATGTTTTTGAAACACCAACGCCTCGCTACTTCATTTTTCTCGGTCACACGTATTCACAGATAGGAAATTTGAGAGGGGATTTCGCGGCTATTTTTAATTATTATGCACCGCTGACATAAATTCGTATATTTTAAAAAAATTGCGTAAAATAAAGAACACATTTTATCACATTTGGATTGACTAATTGCTGCATTTCCTCATGTGTTTTAAAATTTGTATTTGTATACATAGTAGGAAATTATGACATAATTAAATAAACCCCAGAAAAGTTAAAGAAAATGTTTAAAAACAGTTAAATTTCGGTTTAGTTAAAGTGTAATAGCCACCTCAAGAAAGCTGCTTAAATGTACGCCTTTTTATCAATTTAATATAAACTAAAAAATCCAATAAGTTACTCAGTTGTGTTCAATTTAGGATTTTCGATTTCTTTTCATTTCATTTGAAACTAAATGTGGTGCAATCGCGATTTTGTGTAGGACATGTAAGAATTTTCAATTATGAAATTGTGCCTCATGAGTTCATTTGCATAGTTGTAAATGTAGTATTTAAACCAGACTGAAAAAAATCCTCAATCAATAGGACTATGAACGCAAAGCAAACATACCTAGCCTCTTTTCTAAGACAAAACTAACAGTTTTAAAAACCATCAACAACATCCCGCATTGAATGTAGATTCGACAATCGAATTACAAAAACAAATTTGCAGTTTTATTGTTCCTCTCTGAGTACTAAAAAATATGCACTCTCTTTAAATTCAAATATTCCACCATTTCTACCATACCACAAAATAAGTACTTCCGTCCACTCTCTTCTGTTTCAGATCGTTTTTGGTTATTCCACTTCTGCTCAATTTACCTAGACAAAAAGTGTAGAGAACAACAACATTACCCCCTAATTTCGTTTCTTGTTCTAAATTTGATAAAACTCGCGCGCTTTCCACACATACATAAACTCATTTCTCATTAAACTACCCGGAGGAATGTATGTATATATAACCTCTCTTCAGCTGGTTGGATATTCTGTCAGTTCAGTGCTCAACATAAAAAAAACTGTCAGCAAATGTAGGTTCGTGTGCGGTTGTAACTAAAAAGTGTGTGAAATTATCTTTATTACATTTATTAAATATTATTTTCATGTGAAAAGACTGTTCTAAACTAAATTCAAACAAATTATCCAACGCCTTTGCTGTAACAATAAACAAAAAACCGCAAATTTCATTGCTCGGTTCTTTTGATGAACTGCTAAATGTGTTAACCGAGAAAACATTTTTATTGGTAGACTTCAACCAACTTCAGTGTTTCGGGGGAATTATAAATTTCCTTTAAGAAGATGGCTCTTGCGGCAGTTGCTCCAGGTTTAATTTTTGGAAAACATATCTAAAGTTTTTAGAATTTTTGATTTTATCTTAATTTGTGCATGCAAATTTTTCCTGTAAACGTAAGTGTTGCATTCTGCACGTTTTTTTTGCAATTTTTTGTCACCTGGATAATCTGTATCCTGATTGTGTGGGCAGTAGACTATTTTGCACATTCGCAGGGATATTTATATTTCATATTGTGTAATGAATGGCATAAGGTGGGGCTTTAGGGGTGCACAAATTATGCATTTTGACTTATTCGCTCCATAAATAATCAATACCTAGTGAAAAATCATGAACACTTTAAATTCCTTTTTGAATTGCAAAATATTATATCTACATCAGTGAAGTGAACAAGTAATTTTAAGGAAAACTACGTCGTAGATAAAATGGTGGTTGTAAAGGGAAACGAGATCATTCTATTGAAGAATAAAGAACAGATACATACCTTTTTCAATGGATACACACAAAAATAAAATGAAAAAAATATAACATATATATACGCAATTATGTATGCAATACAAAAAAGGATTTTTTATATTTTTGTGCTGAACACCCCTTGCTGTTTCGCAAAAATTTAATTATCAATACAAAGTTTACAAGACCCAAAGATCCTTTTAACTTACAAATAAAAAAACTCGAATAATGTCCTATTTTGTTGAAATAAAAGACTGACTTTAGTAGATATGGTCGGCATTGCCCTTAAGACATCACACATTATGTTTCATCCATATCGAAGTTACTGTGAATCCAATGAAATAAAAGTATAATGCTCTTGGTTAATTTCGACACCTGAAAAATGCTTTCATTTATTTACATCAGTAGAATATATTTTGAATTGACCTTAAATTGAACTTTTAATTTTTTTCAGAGAGCTTGCTCGTGGATTGTTTTTTTTTTGTCGAGTGAATCGTAAAGAAATAACAATCAATAATTGTTCTAGGGCAGTGTGAACCTAATAAGGTTTAGCGACTTAAAAAATCTCGCCTTATACAAAATTGTGTTAAATGGTCCATGGTCAGATTTTCGAATCTTAACGGGTTAATACTGCTCACTGACAAAAAGAATGACTGATCGTGTTCGTTAACGAGGAAACAAATCCCGTTTGTGATTGAGTATGACCAATGAACCAGATAATTAACTCTGCAATACCCGTTTTCTTGAACCCGCATCATTTTTTGGCCCTTAAAACCCATATAATTCCTTTTGCAAGTTTTCTATTTGATTTGCGCGTAAACTGCTATATAAGTGCGAACTATATAGGTAAATAATAGCTGAGTTAACGTTTGGGGCAAGTTGAGAGACTCTCGAAATTGACTAGGTATATTGTTTATTATTCATCTGTCTCCTGCAGGTCAACTGTAGATATTTTGGGACCCTGTGTCAGATCTTGTGAATGCCTGTCATATACTGGGGACCCGTCTCTCATATTAAGAAATAAAGTGCGATACAGCTTCTAACTATATCGAACTCAACGATTTAACTATGTTTTACCTCGGTTATACCAAAACGATTGTTTATTTGTAAGCATTTTGGCTACATAGTTAAGACCTACAGGCTGATAAAAGAGTCCTGCATCTTATCCCACACGAAAAAAGCCAAAATGTTATTAGACTGTTTGGGAGCTTCTTCATGTTAGGTGCCATTGCCAAGACTTAAACCACTATAGCTTTTGGACAATTTCGATTTCAATTAGTACCACTGATTCTGTAACGGCTGTAGTACTAAACAAACTTATGTTTTGTACAATTCTACTGTAGTTTGCTTGGGATCTTTTTTTTTACTTCTTTTTACATATATTAGAGCTTGTTAACTACTTCTGACGATATCTTTTGTATGCTCTATTCTGTCTTCCAAATAATAATATGTATTTTTCCTCTTTATCATACCTATGATCAAACAAAGCAAAGTATTTTAAAAATGTTTGCTTAAACTGACTAAAGGTAATCGCTACTGGTGTCTTAAGAAGTCTGCTTTGTTTCCATGAGTGTATAATTCGTTTCATGCTTCCTTGCCATTTTCTTGGAAGGCACTCAAGTCTTCCAGTTAAATCGAGTAAAAATATGCACGTGACATGCTTTTCGGTTGACAGAGTGATGGGCACTGATTAGCCAATCCCACTTCATTTGCTATCGTTTCGTATTGCTGCAATGATTGTTGTTTTTGCAACTTGTGCCGCCTGGTTTTTTTTTTGTCTAGTGACGGCATTTCCAGTTGCCTTCAAATGGTTCGTTTCAATTGGCAAAGCCAGTTCCGTTCGCAGTATTTTTTCCTTTTAGAAATTATAAAGGGCAGGAACTGCTTTGAATTTACGTTTTCAAGTTCAGGTCTCTTCATTTTAAACCAACTAATTATTAATATATGAACAGTCGAACGTCGCTTATAACGCGTATTCTTATAGATTCTTATTAAAATTAACACTTAACTTTGTTTTCAGTATGAAGTGAACATGAGCTAATTCGACTGTATGTACATGTGCATGTGTACCTATATATATATATATATATATATATATATATATATATATATTTTACTTAGAAACTATATTTGCACCATGTGTTATACTCAAGTACGAACTATGTATTGTCATTTGGTTATTATAATTTTTTTATTATTTATTAACTAGCTTTGATTAGTTCCTTCTTCCTATTAATGTTGATTTATTTTTTTGTTTTTCATTTTAATTTCATTTTCGCACATTCTTGACCCATTTTTATCGTTTTACTTTTTTATTCTTTTAGTAAATTCTTTAGTTGAAAACGATATATATTCACCGTCACAATGGGAGACCTTTTCTATGAACGTAAATTTAAAGAAATGCAAAAATACATTCCATTCTTAGAGCGGGTCATTGATAAACTAAAAAATAATGATCACGATAAACCGCGAAAGGCGCAGCTAGAAAAAATGCAAATGTTACATAATCTACTCAACAATAAACAAAAAAAGTGAGTAGATGATAAAACCAAAGTTTTTAATATGTAATTTTCTTTTTTTCATGATCATTTGCAGATTAAAAATTGATACGCTATTAAAATGTGAATCTGTTCTAAAGAAGTTACATGCTAAAATTGAAAAGGTAAGTTCGAATTAAAAGTAGAGAAAATGTAATTTAATATTCTTTTCTTATTGATCTAATAGTCTGATGAATTGAGTCCGCCAATGCCTTTAATGAAACCTTCCACTCCTTCGACTGCACTTAACACATCTTCCGATGTGCCAAAGCAAATACCAACGACGCAAACTAGATCGGTGGTAACAACACATCCCACATCGTCTTCTTCAGCCAAATTTGTTTCACGATGTAATTTAATTGAAATCAACACCTGCCCAGCCAGTCCTACACAACTAGGGGACGAAGATTTTCGCCCACCCGTTGAAATTCCCACGGAACGTCGTAGCTCTCCAGTGAGATCGGTGATAATCCCGAAGCCACAACAAGAAGGCGGAGGCAAACCTATTCCAACAATAAGTCCAAGATTTCAAAACCGATCTTCTGATTACTATCAAAGTAATAATAGCTACAATCAACACCATCAGCAGCAGAACCAGCAACATCATCACCAACAACAACAACAGCAGCACCAAGAACAACAACAACATCATCATCATCATCAGCAGCAGCAACTACAACAACAACATCTTCACCACCAGCCTCTTCCAGCACCTCAAACGCATCATCAAAAACATCTAAATCGGACAGGCCAAGTATCTCGTTGGACAGATAAAAGAGATTGGCCCCCCGAACCCCAACCGGTCATGCCATCTTCCAGTTCATCTTCCTTTAACAGATCATGGTCTTCGTCTTCATCGTCGAATGCATCCTCTAGCAATAATCGGTCACACGGACAGCATAGAAATGAACCTAAAAAGGCGTATAGTTCCGAGGAGGAGAATTGGGATGACCCGGAAGATATTTCAACACCAGCTCCAAAATCAGTTCCACCATCAGTACCGCACATGTCGTTGTCTTCATCTTCATCGCACTCTCAGCACAAAGATTCAAACAGTAGCTTTCGTAATCATGAAAAGACCAAAAAACATAGTCGTGATCTTGCAGCACCCTTGCCAGAAGTCAATTTAGATAAAGACGCTTACCAAAAGAAACTTTTCCACGACACAATTTTCAAATATAAGAAGCCTGATCCACCATCGCCTGGGTTTAATCCATTTATGAATCCTCCGCCGCCAGAGGTATCTCCGGTTTCAGTAACTTCCACCAGTAATATATTTAATCGTCTCGGTGAGAAGGTCGAACATAAGGTGGACTTCGAGAACTTCCGCATCGAGGTGAAAAATGACAAGATGAAACCAAAACAAACAACAAAGCCGGCACCTCCTCCTTCACTGCTTACACTACGTTCCCCTCCACCTCCTCGTTCCCCGCCACTTCCTCGATCTCCGCCACCTCTTCGATCCCCGCCACCACCTCGTTCCCCGCCACCTCCTCTTTCCCCACCTCCTCCTCCACCACCTCTTCCGCCAATCGATGAGGTGCTCAAAAGCCCCCCACTAAGCGCTGATGACATAGATGATTTGCTTAACGAGTCACTCGAGGCAGCACTCGGAAAAACAGTTAAAGCCAAACCAATAGATTCGAAAAAAGAGGAAAAAGAGACAGCCCTTGAAGCAGTACGCAAGAAGTTGGCCATGATTTCAAAACCATCTTGTTCTGGTATCGAGTCACCGCCACCTTCTACCAACAAAGATCAAGACGAAAAGGAGCCATTCTACAGAAGGGGACAAACACCAACAAGGAAGCCTGTAGAGGCTGTGAAACACTTTGCACCAGTAGTCCCTCATTCACACCGAGAACTCTTCAAGCCACCTACGCCATTAGCGGACTTTACACCAAAATCGCCATCAATGTCTCCGCCAAGTGCAATCGATCCTGTAATCGAACGCTTGGCACTGAAGTATAATCCTCATAGAAGGCGCGACTCAATCCAAGCGATGCTGCAAGAGAAAAATGACAGGATTAATATCCAATCGCCTCCAGTCAGAGATATATTGACAGGAGTAGATCGCTTGGCTCTTAAGTATAATCCACATCCCCGAAGAGAATCAACGGTTTCACCACTACGGACTGCTGATCCGCGTGTGGGTAAAATTTTGGGGCAGCTCTCGCCTTTGGTTTCGCCGCCAATAAGTGTTTCTCCCGGGTGTAATGCCCTTCCCACTCTGAACTCATATGATCCACGTTTAAGAAACGTTCGTATGGACTCTACGCCCGCGGTCCCATTTTGTACACCCATTCCATATACTTCAACCATTCCAAGCCTTTTAGACATTAAAATAATACCTCCTTCTCCTGTCCCTAAGGGACCGCATCAAAAGCCTCTATACGGTATACCAACAACCTCCCGGTTGGATCCAAGGACACACAAACTGCAGGCCACAATTTATGCTGATAAATTTAATCCCGAACGAAATGATCTTACCGAACGGATGAAATACCTAGAATCGAAGAAAAAGAAACTTCCAGAACCAAAGACGTATGGCGAGTATAAACAGTCAAAGTGCCGGCAGCAAGCAGAAGAAGAAGCGGCGAAAGCAGTGACAGCAGCTGATTCAATTCCTGTCATTCCTTCGCTTGTACCAACTACACCGTCAACCCTCGATCAAATGTACAGAAATGCTGATTACGGTAAGGAAATGGGTGGTAGTATGCAGTGCTTTAAGATTCCAAAGAAAACAAAGCCCGAAGAACCGAAAATAGAGCCAACAAAAGAGGAGCTGGAACCGGTTTTAAAAATCGATGAACCTCTGTTGAAAACAGACGAATCGCCAAAGATAAAATATGAATCGGTGAACCAACACGATAAACCAGCAGAGCCCACAAAGACTGCCGATGAAACGGTAAAAAAGCTTGAAGAGCCGGCCAAGACAGATGAGCTATTAGAGAAAAAACTTGACGCAACCAAGAATGTAATCAAGCCATCTGAAGATTCCTTAAAAAAGAAACCAAAAGAAACCTCAAAAAAGACAACAATTGAAAATGAATCTACAGAAACAAATCTAGAATCTCCTCTGGACGACTCGAAATCTGATACTGGTCTAGTAATAGATGACTCTGAAGACATATCTGAAAATGAAGAGAAACGTAGTCCGGGACGTTCAAAACGATATCAGAAAGGAATACTAGATAAACAGAAGACTGAACCTAAAGTAGAGATAGATGAAAACCAAAAAGCAAAGAAAGGAAATCGAAAGGAATCAAATGAAAAGAGAAATGCAAAAGAATTGGAACATGAAAAAGAAGAAGAAGAAGAAAAGGAAGAGGAAGAAGAAGTAAAACCCCGTAAAATTCTCACACGTCGTTCGACAATTGCCAAAGAACGACCAAAGCCGGAGATGAAACTTCGAGGCGAAAGTCTCTCTCCGTCGCTAACACGCTGCCGCTCGCCATCCGAAATCTTTGCTCCAACAACAGACAACTCCATAGTATCCACACAAAACATAATTGCTGGCAAAAGGAGGACGAGAACTACAATTAATTTCAATGAAAAGGCAACAAAAAAACCGGCCACACCAAAAGTGGCGGATCCAAGCCCGGCTAAAGCTTCTACACCAAAACTTCGGGGAAAATCCGCAACCAAACCTGGCACAAAAAAATGCACACCTGTGATCACACGAACTCGCCGGCAAACTGGTGGAAAGCTCACCTCAGATGACGGGCAGATATGTGCAGTGAGTAGTACTACGTCACAGGGTGGTGATGCGGACTACTTGCATAAAGAGGACTCCGTAGAACCAGAAGACACGGAATCCACAGAAGAACCCACGAGTTCGGGCTCGAAGGCACAAACTCTATCTGTTGATGGTGATGAAAATAAAAAGAAACAGGAGTGGTTAGAAGGATTTTTGAAGAGCATTGTAGATCCTTCAACAAATAAGGATGGCATACTGGACATGTTAAAAGCAGTCCTAGATGAAAAGAAACTGCAACAGGTTAAGGTAATGTTTTTCCCTCCTTTGTCGAAACATACACTAATTACTTTTTTGTGTTTAGGATATTTTGTACAGTCCCGAGGATGAGGATAGAGATGCAGTTGCGAATATCAAAAAACCTCCCGAACAGGCTAAACCACGAACAGTTCGTACAAAGAAAAACGAGTTGGATCGCCTCAATGAGGACATTCGGGATATGTTTATTTGTCAGGGAGTAGTTACAGCCACGGGTCGCCGAATGTGTACCCTTGCGAAAGATACTGCGAGCGAGAAACCGACGGCTAAAGTCAAAGAACAGCCGAAGGAAAGAAAAAGCGTTCGACTAAGGGATAGTAGTACACCCTCAGCAACACCATCGCCCACCATTAAGCGGCGCATGCGCAGAGCAAAGGTTTTAATCAGTCCGCTAAATATAAGAGCATTGCGAAGTCGAGGCACTCCAGAAATGCCCGTTCTCGTACCGAATACACCGATTAAACTTCCTGGAGAGGATGAGGATGAAGACGAGCTATTGGAGCTAACTCCCTTATCCAAGAAAAAGCCTGGTCCAAAATCAAAGCGGCTACCATCTTTGTATTTGGAATCGGACGACGATGAAGATGACGACATTCAATTGGTACACTTAAAAAAGAAAATCAAGGGAGGAGAAAACGAAGAACAAAAGAAGGAAGAAAAGCAAGCGAAAATGGAGAAGATAGAGAAGATGGAAGAAAAGCAGTCGAAAGTAGAAAAGAAAGATGAAATGCAATCTAAAGTAGAAAATATTATCAACGTAAAAGAAGTTATCGATTTAGAAACTAAGGGAGATAGACAAGTCAAAGTGAATGAAGTAAGGCAAGTCGACAAGATGGAAATGAGCGACGAGAAGCAAACAAAAGTCGCAAAACAAGAAGAGAAAAAAATTACGGAAAGAAAGGAAGATAAAACGGAAGAACTCCCACCAAAGAATACCAATCCTGACTGGCACTCCATGTCGGACTACGCCTCGTGCTGTGTAATCTGTACTGAGCACCATCGCTACATAGCTCCGCATTACCTTAGTGCGCATAATGATTCTGAAATATATACTTCCCGGCTTCCCCCGGCAGTGCTGGATGATATAAAACTGAATATAGGCAATCAGGCTCTTTACTCAATAGCGAAGAAGTCAACTCTGCAAGCTTTCCATTATCGTTGTCCATTTTGTGATTTCCAATCTACAAGTACACTCCGCTGCTGGCTGGAACATTTTACCATCCATACTGGGGAATATCAATACAAATGTTCTGGCTGCTTTAAGGCGATGAACGGGTGCACCCATTTGACGGAGCACATAAGGAAGGTTTGCCCAAATGCAAAGAGGATCACCAGAGAGCCGGTGTTTCTACGCGGACATACGATTAATGCTTTTGTTTGTCATTTATGTAATTTTATTCAGCTCTTGCGCAGCGGCGTAGTACGTCATTTGAAAATACATCACGATGTAGAAGACTCTGACTCCATATCTCGCATCATCAAAGTTAAACTGATAGACACTACTGGAGTTTCGAAAATGAGTGAAAATAATGAGCCAACAACGGTGGTCGCGGCAAAAAAAGATAATCCGACGCTACCACCACCTCCTTCTCCTGTCATCAAAACAGCAACAATCAAGGAATCGAACATGGAAGTGTTCCTATCGAGGGAGCTGGCTTCACCAACATCTGATGTGCTGACGGAGCGTTTAAAATCGATTGACCAAGATGATGATATGACCTCCGACTCCAGTGTCAGTGCGATTACGCCATTCAAGGCTGGTCAGACACCTGTACCTGCACGAATGACCATAGCTGAGAAATTGAGCCAGCGATTCAAAAACATTGAAAAGCAAAATTTGTTGGACGATGAACGAGCGGAAGAGGTGATCGGAATCCTAGATTCAACTCCACTTGAGGATAAGGCAAGAGAAAAACATATGGGCACAGTGCCGATGGAAATTGAACAAATAGAATCTGGACCTGCTTCGTTGGTGCAACAGTCTCACACTGAAGATGATTCTTTGAATGAATCAGGCATGCTTGTCATCGATGAACAGGAAGGAGATAAGTCAACTGTTGATGATGATGGCTCGCAGAGTGAGTGGGCTGATGACAACGACGAAGATGACAATGAAAATTGGGAAGACATAGAGATAACGGAAACCAAGGGTACTTCTCAAAAGGACAAGACTAAGAATAAGTCAATTTTCCAGACTTTGAGCCGCCTATATGCATCTATAGCACCTGGTTCCAAGAAGTTGTCAAAAGAAAAGGAAAAGAAAAAAGTCGACAACCCATCGCCACCAGTTAAAGCCGCTGTGTCACGACCCTCGCCATTGGTCAAAGCACCTGCAAACCCTCCAGACATATCCAATCTATCAGAACTTCTGCCAGACTCACCTAGTGATTCCTTAGACATGCTCCTGTCAACCAACTTTAATTGTCTTGAAGGTGATGGTACCAGCTTTCCCCACTTGGACCTCAATGATTTGGATTCTCCAATTTTTGTTCTGCCAGAGGAACAAAACAACTTACAGGATGCTATTGCAATGGCCACCGAGTTGGATCAGGTTAAATATGACGTTCTGGGCAATCCTTTGCCGGTGCCTACAGCAGCTCCACATCATCTACAAATGCAAATTTCATCTGCAGCAAGTGTTCAGCGGATTGGAAACGTTGGCTTTTCGCGGTCAGGGAACTCATTGAAATATTATTGTATGGTAACTGCCTGCACATTCCTCTTTTCCGACCACCCGGATGGCCTGCAAAATCACTTCATGTTAGAACATCCTACTCTTAAGTGGAATGGCTATTGCCACAGCTGCTGCTTACAGATATGTCCCGCAGGAGGACGCGAGATGCAACATATATTGGATAGTCATTCAAAGCCAAAGGTAGAGGAAAAACCTGGCGATAAACCAAGAATAAAATTCCGTCGACTCACAGGAGACATTCTATCGACTGGCAAACAGCAGCCACCGTCACCTCCTAATCTTCCGCCACCAGCCCAAGATGCACCTTCACTGTTACTGCAACAGCCGAAAACAAAATTGAGTTTAACGTCACTTTTGCAGAGCAAACCGAAGGCAATGATACAACCCACACCGCCGCCAGCATTTGAAAACAATATTCCGCTATATAAAAACGTCAGTAAGGAGTTTACGATCACAGGGGTTGCTGAGGGAGTTACTGATGAAGATTTGAGGAAACTAGTTCTTCACCAGTCAGATTCAACGTCGGGAGGATTGCAAATAAGTCAGGTAAGTAATCTTTTGTGCCTATTGTGTAACTCGTAGGTGAAAATACATTTCTCTTTCAGGTGATAAGTCTCAACACTGAAAGAAATGCATTGCTGTCGTGCCCAGGACAAAATGCAAACATTATCCCAACATTTGAGCAACACATCAGCTCACCAGTACCGAAGGACGTACAGAGCCAATCCCCAATACCATTTCAATCAATTAATCTTCCCGGTTTCATCACTTGCAAAACTCAGCGAAACCCTTCGGATGCACAGCCTCCACCGAAAGAGCCAGTTTTTAAATGCTGCTCAACACACTGCACATTCCATACAAATCTCCGTTCAGCAATGAATGAGCATCTAACGAATCACATTAGAACCAACAATGATCGCGGCGCTCTTAAGTGTCATAAGTGTACATTTTCGGGCAGAAATATCAACGATTACTTTCAGCACATGGCACAGGTGCATCTACGTTCCAAATCGACTTCAGAATGTCTCCAAAATAGCGATCTGACTCAGAAAATCCAAGACATTCTTCGAGCTTCAGCGAATCCCACAAGCAAGTCGAATGAGGAAGATGAGGAGGAGGAAGTGCAGGATCCGCTGGCGTTCACCGAGAACACAGAAGAGAGCTTTTCTGATAAATTGATAAAAGTCGCCGAGGAAATGGTCGACGGAACAGGTATGCCTGATTCAGAGCTCTGGAAATGTCCCTTTTATCCCGAATGTAAGAAGGAAATTATCGAATGGGAATTTTTGTCTCATGTGGGAAATCACATGACGTTGAATTTTCCTACTAGAACGCCGGGCACTAATTTGCATTGCCCCCACTGTACAGTCAACTATCAACGTGCTGGAATTCTGAAAGCCCACATGAAAACACACGGTCGGCATCAATACTTTTGCTGTGCATGTTTTGCGACGGCGCCCAACTTTCAGCAATCGCAGAAACACTTTAATGAATCGCACTCGCGTTCCAATCAAGTACAAGCCCAGCCACTTATTCCAGATGAGCCATCAGCAAAATCATCTAACTTCTTTATAGTTAATTCCGAAAAACTGACGCCCATCGAAGTGATGCAATTTGGAGAGAAGCTCATAGCCGAATGGGAACGAAAGAAATCTTTGACAAAGACCCACTTCCAACCACATGAGCAGAATATGCTGCCGCTACAGCCGATCTTTAACAACCAGGTCTTCTGCTCTGTGTGCAACTACAAGACAAAGGTCAGAACCAATATGTTCCGACACTTGCAGCTCCACAAACAGGAGGTGGACGTCGGTAGTGTTGATCCTGTCAATCCTGTTCCTTGTCTGGAAAAGAACGAGAAGCATTTTGACAAAATGACGAATCTTGCCTGCAGTTCGAATGCAAACCCTGGCGGAGCGAAGTCAAAGGAGAGCTCGGTGAAAATCCCAATCTATGTGCCAGACATGAAAAGATACGTGTGCGGACAACCGGGATGCACATATCTGACTATTACCGACCAAATGTTGCGTTCGCATTTGAACGCCCTGCACTCGGGAGAAAAAGGATACCAGTGTCCCCATTGTCAAGAAGACATATGCAAAAAGAACATGTGCGCCGAAAGGGTTGTTCAGCATCTTAAGTTTCACGGTATGAAAATCTACCAGTGCGGCGAATGCGATTATTTGCACTACACCAAGCACGTGGTCGAGCGTCATGTAAATGAAAAACATGCTGGAGTCCCATTTATCAACCTCGTGACATACGATCGAACAGATGGAGAGGCAAATAAAACCACCCAACTAATAGTAGGAAGGGCTGGTAGTTCTGGTGCCCCTATATCGTCTGAGGTCGAATCATCAGAATCAGCGGCAACGACATCGGTTGCAATACCAAACAAGAACAAGTGGGAGTGTGCTATATGTAAGCACCAAACAGTGACATGGAATCAAATGATATCGCATGCAAATTCTGTGCATCGAGCCAAACATCAGTACACTTGTGTCCACTGCCCATATGGCTCCGCGCACTTGTCCCACATCATGGATCATATCGACACCAAGCACCCTTCTAAAACGCGGGAGGCAAAGTACTTATTTTACAAAATCAATGAAACGCCACAGGACAAAGCAGCAGATACGCGTCCGTTGTGGACGCGTGACGACCCAAAACGAGTTCGCAGTATTCGTGGTATCCTTATGGAGAACGAGGAAGACGCCGAGCGCACAAAGCAAAGTTTAAGTAATGCCGGTGTGGATCTGGACGATGATGATGACGATGTCGAAATAGTACAAGTGATTGAGTCGGAATCAGCAATGAAACCCGGAGTTTTAGGCTGCTTCCATTGCGACTTCAAAAGTGAAGAAATGACGGCCCTAACCCATCATTGGAAAATGACGCACTGGCACATAAAAAACTTTGAGTCCGCGCCTAAGGTACCGTTCTTTTTCCGAATACACTCGATTCTAAAATGTCCATTGTGTTCGTATGTGGGCGACTATGTAAGTCTGCAGCTGCATGCATTCAACATACACGGACAACGGACGTTCTGCGCTTCGGATCCTAAGCTGCCCAACACGTGCGGCCATTGCCCATTTGTATATCCCCCAAAGCGATTAGAAATTCTTACAAGACACTACCATCGTGAGCACAGACCCACAGATGTGAAAAATCTGTCATCAGGCCTGTTAAAGAGCGTTCTTGCGCTAGGCGAGTGTCAAGTGTATATGCAGTGCTATTTCTGTGCCGAGATATGTGCGGACAAAACCGCAATCATTGAACACGAACGGGAACGCCACTCAAGCTCTAATTTCCGCTACAAACAGATAAAAGATGAAGTCATTTACCGCTGCGGAATGTGCCAGTATTCGTCGACAAATGAACTAGCAACACTCCGTCATATGATTGATCATTTTGGTGGCTTCATGCACTGTCACTTCTGCTTAAAGGATCAGAGCAATTTCAACGTTTACATGCAGCATTGCTATGCGACTCATCCCAATGACCTCAAGGACTTTAAAGAGATCTACACACTGCCGGACATTACAACATTCCTCGGTCAGATGTTACTGATCTTTCCAAATGGACTGATTGTCAACAAAAGAAACTTGATGCACACCCAGTATGGAAGCACAGAACGAATTGTTGCTATGTACGATGAGATATGTAAAAAGGCACTCGAGCCGCCAATCCCTCCGCTCTGCATGGCACGTTTAATTGCAAGGAAACTTACCGAAGCTAGAGAATCCACGATGCTTCTGCCACCACCCCCTGTTCCAGTAACAGCCAAGAGGATTGCCAAGCGAAGGAGTACTGTAGCAATAAGTGCGGCTGAGGGCGGCCTAAGTGATTTTTTGATGCCATCTGGACCGCAGAAAATTAAAAAGCGAAAGGCATCAATATCGGAAGACCGGCCGTTACCGCCTACTCCGCTCTTCAGCACTATTACTTCGAGTGTGAATCACGACTATGATACACCGATTGTGGTCAAAGCGAATGTCTCAAACTCCTGCACTTCGAAAGAAGTCGGTGTGTCATTTTATGGAAAAACACCGGAATCTATTGATTTGTCAAAAATATACACACAGATTGCTATTGGAGATAAATATGCACCAGTGTCGGTGAAGAAGTTTGCACTTCTATTCAAAATGAATGCCAAAGTGATGGTGGACAAAATTAATTTTAGAAAGTTTAAAATTAAAAAGAATCATAGCAAGATCAGCAAACCTTGTCCAGCGAGCAAGAAGAAATTTCCATAAAAAAAAAAGAGACCCTGAGTCTCTCCTTGTCTCTTTAGAAAAGAAACATTTTTGAGAATCCAACTATGGAAGAGGCAATTAAAATCTATAATGTATATAGCTAACTTTACACATTTAAAAACAAAGACTTAAGTAAATGTACAGACAATTTTTTCACATAGAATAAGTTGTATAAGAATCGAAGCCGCAATATGCTTCGTTTCAAACATGAGACAGAATTACTTGAAGAGGATTGTGACAACAGATATTGGCTTATGGCGAAGTTGTTTCTTTTTTACAGTGCATAAGAATATTTACGAATTTATATTGAAACAACTTGCGATTGTGATTAAAATGGAAGGAATGGGTGATGCATCTTACCAACTACATTTTAGAGAGAACACTTTACCATTAAACTAGAATCCCAGCACATGAACAAATAATGTTTAGAATCGTAAACATTCTAGCTTCTAATTTATAATCTTTTAAATGTAAATTAGATAATAAAACAAAACTATCCATTCATTTATTTGTATAAAGGATTACATTTATGTCCATTTTTTCCCCTTCACATATTTAATGAAGTATTATTTAGTAGTGTTAGAGCTTGATTTCGCTAGAATTACAAATTATTACTTGTTTTCATATAGAACACATAAAAACTGTTTTTTGTTTAATTATGTTAGTGTACATTTTCTCTTGTTTTTTTTTTAAATAAACATGAGAAGAATGAGAAGAATTGAAAAATATTTCTTGTACCTACTTATTAATAAGATAATATTAAAAAAAAAGTAATTTTTAATTTAATGTAAGCTAACAGAATAAACATCCAAAATGGAAAACCTTAAAAGATCCTGTTTAGAAAAAAGTTAATTGCTGGCCACAATCCGCCGTATGCATTATAAGTTGGTACACCGACTACCACATTTCTGTTCGTATACAAAAACCATTATTGTAGTATTTTTAAATTCACCAACACATACTCGACAGAAATTATCAAACCCCTAAAGCTGCGATCAGACGGTCATCCGGATGACACCCTGACGTCATTATGACGTAGAATTTATCCTAAAAACCGTCTGAAAAAACAAGTTTTCTGACGTCAGCATGTCATCCGGATGACAAGTTTGGATGACCGTCTGATCGTATCTTAAGAGTATTGCGTTCGACCACTACCCAAGGCTCCCAGGTTAAAATCCGCCCCGTACCACCTAAAAGTTTTAATTCGCTGCCCCACTTCTTGCGAACGTCTGACAAACATCCAAGAGTAAGAACTGGGACCCATTTAGAAGCTTAAAGATTTCCGCCTCAAGCTTTTAACTGATGCCGGTGTGTTACAACCGAACATTGTACATTGATGTGTACCGCGGTCGTGAGACCCATTCTAATCTATGGTTCAGTTGTCTTGTGGGAGGCGTGTAATGGCAAATCTTATCTCAAAAATATAAACAAGTTGCGAAGATTTGCTGATCCTGGTTTTGACAGGTTCAATTAAATCCACACCACAACTAGGTCTAGAAACGTTATTTACCCTGCAACTTATTGAGTTCTTCACAAAGAACGTGTCAGCCAAAGCCATTCAAAAAATTTGGACCAATATTATGGCTTAGGGATGACAGATCTAATAACTGCCAGAAGAACACATTGCCATTTGACGAGCAAAAAATTGGTTTATACCCTATTTTTAATATAAATTTAGTTAAATTAAATATGAGCTGGATACGTAATAAAAAAAATTAATACATTTTAGTTTAATATTAAATTACAACAACTAATATTGTTGCATATACCATATATAATGTCGATTTCCATACACCCATCCGCCATATTGGAACAGTTCCAACTGCTGTCAGTGCTGTTCTGGCTTTTTTGCGAGTACTGTTCCTGTCGTCACTACTTCCAACACGTTTAAAATATGTCAACGGAAACCGAGGTGTCATTTTGGTTAGAACTACTGGGTGAATGGAAATCGACATAAACAGCAACGACATGTTTTTTTATGGCAATACAAAATTACGTGAACCATCTCCATGAATATGTGAACATATGTATATTTCCCATAATACCTACTACGCAAATTAATATTGCCTTTTGGTGCTTTAGTGCTGTCTCTTGCTGGAAGTTGACATTTTGGTATTGTTCATCCTACTCATACTGTGTGATGTGACATTATTGTTCTGTCTCACATTTCCAAGCTAACCTTTTCATAAAAGCACCATCTCTTTCTCCTTAACGTCAAAAAATTGTTTTGAAAAAAAAGGGGAAAATTTTATATGGTAACTAATACATGAATTGCAAAATAAGTGTTTTTTAACGTCCATGCCATTCTATATATTAATTTGAAAATGCGCGAAGTTGAAATATGTCAAGCAGGCACTTTTCTTGCCCTTCTCTGTTTAAAGCAAAGGTGATATCTAGTTAATCTTGCCTATTTCTCACCACAAAAGTTGGTGAATTCCCTCTATTACAAATATTGATTTTTTAAAATATAATAAAATCATACAAATACTCACCTCTTATGTTAATATCACCGCTTCCCCATTGTGTATTATGGGCGTTTGCATCACAGCATCCGATCATTCTGCCTTGCCAATTCTTTTAATTTCTCCGAGATAACCAGTTCTGTCTGCTTATGTACTCCACACGACAGCCCCACTGGCACTGGCATCGACCAAGGGCAAAGATGAGGAAGAACCGCTTCTAAGATGATGGAGCTGGGGCAGATTTATCTTAGCAGGGCCATCAACCTCGCCCCATGTTATACCTCACCATACCCTGTTTAGTGTTGCCGTCTAGGCAATACTCTAGGGCACGCCTTGAGTACTCTCCATGCATCGGGTTTGAGTTCCCGATTCTGCACATGAAGCAGCCCCATGCTGTTGGCAGAGTGTACTTAGCCAACTCTGCCACCGTCATGCATTTGTCCTTGATGCCTTCCCAAGCGTGGCACACTTCCAGAAGGAAGTTGGCACTGATTAGCCAATCCCACTTAATTTGCTATCGGTTCGTATTGCTGCAATTAGGATTGTTTTTGCAACGTGTGCTGCCTGTTTATTTGTCTAGTGACGGCATTGCAATTGCCTTTCAATTGTTTGAGTGTTTAAAAATTGGCAAAGCCAGTTGAATTATCCTCAAGAAACTTGGACCTTAGGTTGGGACTGGTTAGGCTTGATGAATTGACAACGAAGAGTCTCCACCCTGCCTCACTTAGGTCCTTGTGGACCTATTGTAAAACCCTTTAGTGAGGGATACGCCGGTGGTTGCTCTTTGTGGTTACTTTCCTCCGCTCGCGGCTTCTTAATTCTATCAAGTGATCTTGATGTCCCCAAAAACCTGCAAAAATTAGAGAGTGAGACATCTGACAATTCCTCAATGTCTTGGAAGAAGAAACTTCCAAGTGTTCTCTTCCTTAAGTGATAGAGACTCGGGCAGTGGCAGAGACAGTGAGGGGTGTCCTCGTAGAGCTCCTCATCGCCACAGCCTCTACAAATGTCGTCTTCCTTGAGATTGGACATCGATGTTCTTTCACTTTTTGCTTCGGTTTTTATTATATTATGGCCATAGTTTTCGTGATATCTCACAGGTGGTTAAAGATTTCCACCTGTTGTTGGCCTTTATTTTGATCTTGTATTCCACTCGTTCTCTAAGGTTGCAGAGTGGTGGTTTGACCGACTGAAGTGCCTGCTCACATTCCATTTCGGATCCTTTTCATGCAAGTTGGCCAACTCATTGCCGGTTATGTCCCTGTGTTCAGGTATCCAGCAAGGACATATATGTGCTGTGAGCCAAGAGTCTTATGATTTATGCGACAGCGGTGAACCAGCTTGGATTTGAACTCAATAGCATTAACTTGGCTATTAATGAAACTACACTACACTACTTTGATGGATATTTAAATCCTCTGAGAATAGACCGGCAGTTGTTCCACAATCCATCTTCGATCCATTTTTTTGTATATGGATAGAGAATTTATTTTCGTGGGTTCTTTCGCATTCCATTCTTCCCTGCTCGGAAAGTATAAACTCTCCTTTCCTGTTTATCGTCCAGCACTCGGCGTCGTATAGCAGAACTGGCAGGATAAGGATTCTGTAGACTTTGTCCTTCGAGTCAGGAGTTTTGAAACCATTTGTTCTACCAAACCGCAGGAGCAGCGGTTTCCCAGGGCAATTTTTCGACGAATCTCCACTGAGATGTCATTTGTGGCGTCGATTTTTACCCCGAAGTTGATGAACTCCTTAACTTCCTCGAAGTTGCTGCTATCAACAGTGACATTTTGTCCTAGTCGGTGGGCAGATGATTGTTTGTTTGTTTATAGCATATATTTAGTCTAGTCCTCATTCACTTCAAGGCCAACTAGTTTCGCCTGTTTTTCAATAGCCGTGAAAGCGTCTATCAAGGCACGCTGGGATCGACCGATGTTGTTCTATATCGTCGTCCGCATACGCCAGCAGTTGGACTGATCTGTTGAAGATAGTGCCTTCCTTTGTGACACCTGCCCTGCGTACTATCTGCTCAAGAACAAGATTGAAGAAATCATACCAGAGCGAATCTCCTTGCGGTGCATGTTTGAAAGAATTCAGATGAGCTGCTGCCAAACTGCGCATTGCACTGCATGTTATCTAGTGTCATGCGACACATCTGAATCAGTTTTGACGGGATCCCGAATTCGGCCATCGCCACAAAAAACTGATGAAGAGATGAAGAGATGGTGTGTCTCGACTTGAAACTCGTTGGTCTTTTCCAGGATTTGGCTTAGTGTGAAGATTTTGTCTACAGTTGATCTCTTCACACAGTATGTTGGATAGGATCTTATATGCGACAGTAAGCAGAGATATGCCTCGATAGTACTTGCAAAACATAGGATCGCCTTTCTTGTAGATGGGACATATGGGGCTGATGGTCCAGTCATCGGGCATGATTTCCTGCACCCAAATTTGGTTGATGATTTGGTGCATGCGCCCTACCATGACTTCACCTCCATATTTGAAAAGCTCTGCAGGCTCTCACCAGAGCCGGCGGCCTTGTTGTTCTTTAGCTTTTTTATAGCTAAGCCAACCTCTTTTATACTGGGCGGGGGGACTGGTTCTTCACTGACTGCACGTGGGTTCTCTTCTTGCCCCATAACTCTATCTACATTTTTCACTTTTAGAAGCTGCTTAAATACAGTGTATCAAAGTCAAAATGGGACACAATGCAAATAGAACTTTAACTACAAAAAAAAAACAACTCACAATTTTAAAGTAGAAAATTCCTTTTACAATTTTTTAGGCTTCTTTAGATACAAACCAAAAAACCTTATAAGAAAAATTACTGATGAATTTTATACTGAATTGTAAATCAAAATCATTAAGATGTGTGAAAATAACACCAAAATTAAAATGGGACAGTTACCGAACACATCCTATAATACGCTACAACTTCGAGTCTTATTCCAAATGTTGACAACTTCATACTAATATATTTGAGCGTAACGGTAAACAAATTTCGAAAGATATTTTTGTTTGCCGGTCGAAGTGCGGAAGCTTGTAATTTAGCAATACAAGAAGGGAAAATCTGTTCATGATATCGGGGAAAATGCAAACAGAGCAGAGAATCTGCCCAGAAGATGGTCAAGGAATGACTTTTTATTGATTTGGATGAACGTTGGATAGTCCGTCAAGTAAATAAAAATTCACATATTAGTGCGCCAAAACTAGCCACTGAAGTGTATGAAGTCCTTAAAAAAAGGCTCACCCAGAAACAATATCAACAATACGATTGTGCGAAGGAAGCACAATTTGAATGGACGAGTAGCAAGAAAGAAGCCGTTCATAAGCAAAGTGAACAAGTCGAAAAGGAAGCAGTTCGCTGAAAAGCTCGCTAGCAAAGAATTTTCATTCTGGGAAAAGGTAATTTTTACAGATGAAAGTAAATTGAATGTGTTTCGCTCCGACGGTTGAAGTTATGTATGGAGAAAGCCCAATGAAGAGCACCGAGAAAAAATTTTCGCCCACTGTTAAGCACGGTGGTGGTTCAATAATGGTGTGGGCGTCAATGTCAGCTGCTGGTGTTGGAAACCTTCATTTTATTGAAGGCATAATGGACCAATACATGTACTTGGACATTATGCGAAATAATCTTGCACCAAGTTCACGGAAATTGGGGTTGGAGAATGAGTTTTACTTCTATCAAGATAATGATCCCAAATACAAAGCTTATAATGTAAGATCCTGGCTTCTTTATTATTGGAAACACCACCCCAGTCACCTGAATTCAACGTGATTGAACACCTGTGGGGTGATCTCGAAGACAAATTTTGAAAAAGTATTCGATAGAAAAATGGAAGGACTTAAAAAAGGCGTTAATAAATGGAATCTGATAGAGCATTCTTTCTGCAAAAAATTAGTTGAATCAATGCCAAGACGATTAGCAGCTGTTAAAAAACAAAAAGGCTTGCCAACAAAATATTAATAAGTTTTTTATCTTTTATTACCCACCTTAACTTTGACCTCGTGTTCCCACTTTTTTTGTTTTAATATTCATATTATTTGTTCCAATTGAATTAAATTAATATGCTAACTCTTTTTAATACTATACAAACTAAACATTTTAAATACATATTTATTACTTTCTGATATACATCCTATGTTTTATCATGTGGAAATCTTTGTTGCAGACTGTCCCATTTTGACTTTGACCCACTGTACATCTACTATTCCCGGCGCATCGGTGAATAGGTTTCCATCCCTATTGCGAAGAACCTGCATTCCGTTCTTAAAGCCAGCGGCCATTTGCTTGGCTTTCTTATAAAACTTCCGGATGTTGTTTCGGTCGCGAGACTCTTCGATGTCCTTGAGTTGGGAAACTGCGTGCTCTCTTTTCCGGTATACGCATACATCATCATACTACGGGCTTTTGCTCTGGGGTGGCTGGTATCCTAGGGTGGTTTCGGATACCTCCTTGATGATGTCGCGATACTGAGACCACTGGTTATTGGCGTCTGTGGTAGGTGAATGCACAGTGGAGGATCACTCAGGCGCTCTTTGTAGGCTTTGGCAACTCCAGATGTGCTAAGGCGTCCAACGTCGAATTTCATCTTCTGAGCAGTTCGCAGCTTCTTCTCGTTGGGCAGTCAAGCTCTGAATCTAACTGCAACAAGAAAATGGTTAGAATCAACGTTTGCCCCTCGGTAAGTGTGCACGTTCAATCTTTTGTAACAGCTGTAATAAATGTCGCAATTTTGTCTTTTTATAATTCGTGATCATATCCATCGTGGATCGCGGTAATGTCGGCCTTGTAGCGCGAGAGGACAGACTCAAGTTTTTGAGTGGCACCTTGTAGAGTGTCCGCACATTCTAGGTACACACTCGCATGTCCGCTAACGTTCCGGGTTTATTTTGCCTTTGAGGTACATTTATATCCGAGGTTGCCATAGTCTCTCCCTTAACTATATGTTTTTGATGCGGTCGGGAAGTTACACCGATGGCACAACCCCCAACCTGGAGGGCCAGGCCCTGTTCTTGACCCTGGGACAGTAGGCCTGTAATTCAGGTGCCAGTAACCCACTTCGAGGATGTGGGTGGGTCAACCGAATATGTATGATCAAATGACTTATTATGTATTAGTCAAGTTAATCAATATTATTTTGATTATTTTTCATTAAAATTTCGAATAAATTGGTTAAAACATAGCTTTATTCTTAATATTATAATATTTCTTTAGTTGTGTGGTAAGTTTGTTTTTATAAGTCCATATTCAATGCATATTTTGGATGTTTATTTTACACACCCATATTGTGAGTTGTAAACTGCGCAGGTTCATCAACTGTCCCCAACTTCTTGCTATAAATAATGAAATTTCATATCATTTCAATGGCCGCCCCCATTCAAACCCATATAATTCGATACATTTGTACACGGTTCCCATTATGCTCCATTGCCCCATATAAGTGCAAGCCATGTGGGTATTTTCAGCTCGACTTAGATTGTAGGCGAGCTAAGAGATTCTCTCTCTCGAGTTTCCTATCTGGTTAATTCCACGTCTGTGGACTTTTTCAATAGGCAGCCGCTAATTGTCAAAATGATAGGCGAGTGATCAAAAGACAGATCGCACAGATGAGGAATTAAACAGATAGTCAACGCACAGATGGGGAATTAACCAGATAGTTAACTCTGCAATCCCCTATCACTTTCAATCCTCAAAAAATATTTAATAATGGCCGCAAAATCCTCTCTGAATTTTCTTATCCGTAAATACGTGTGATCCAGACACATGAAATTTGATCTAATTTGCTTAATTACCCGCCAAAAATAAGTGTGGGGAGTTTTGTAAAATTTCCAAACGACAACCAAAAAAAAAATTGGTCTCGGCGGATGTGTTGGAAAATAGGAAATGCTGCGAAGTGTTGAGTTTATGTGATTTAACTTTTATAGCTATTTTAATGTTAATGTTTATGAAGAAACAAACAATCAGTAACACAATAAATACGAAGTTGTTACAATGTTTAATTCGAATATTTTTTGCGGTTATAAGAAATAGTTCTCTATTTTTAATCTACCTTTAAATAAACATACTTAGGTTGTTATATTTTTTCCATTTTGGTTAATAAAATGAGATAAAATGTATATTTTATTGTTTTATTGCCTAAAAATTACTAAATTAGTAATGTTTGAGTCTAAAATATTTATAGTAAATAGTTTCGGAATGGTTTTATATATATTTATGAAATTCTTTGATTGGCTTATTATTTATTTATTATTATATTATTATTTTTAATCGTTTTTAAATTATCTTATGTTACAAACTTTGTACATTTAGTCATTGAATTTTCTTAGCTTTGTGTTTTCGTAGGCGGCTTTTTTATCTAAGTTAATATGCCTTACTTATGGTAGCAGGAATTCACCGCAATATCATGCATATTAAGTTACATTGTATTTAGTTATATATTGAATTATAAGCCACTTTTCCCAACAGACGACTTTATTTGTTAAGTTTTTTATAAAAATAGACAAAACAATTTACTACTACTACTACTTGTAAGTGATTGATTGTGTTTTCATGTACCAAAATTAATATTTGTAAGAATTTGGATTGCGTTATACTAAAAAGCGTTTTAAACCAGTGTTCAATTGTGTAGAAGTACTTAACTGCTTCAATATAACCATCCATAACCCACGAAATCCGTGTTTGTATAGTTATACACAAATTTATTGTCAACCGAAAATGTATGATCAATTTACTTTTATCATATATTAGTTACGTTAATCAATATTATTTAGATTACTTTTCATTAAAAATTAGACTAAATTGGTTAAAACATAGCTTTATTATCAATATTAAAATATCTTATTATATTATTAGTTGTGTGGTAAGTATGTTATTATAAGCCATATTCAATGCATATTTTGCATGCTTATTTTACACACCCATATTGTAAGTTCTAATCTGCGCAAATTCATCAACTGTTCCCAATTTCTTGTTATAAAAAATTAAATTTCATATCATTTCAATGGCCGCCCCCATGAAAACTCATTTAAACCCATATAATTCGATACATGTGTGCACGATTCCCATTTATTTTGCACGTAAGAACCCATATTATGTGGGTATTTTCAGCTCGACTTAGCAAGCTGAGAGATTTTTTTTCGAGTTGACTATTCTGGTTAATTCCTCATCTGTGACAGATCGAAACATTCTTCAACTTTAACATAGCTTTCGGACATCTCTTTAAAATGTAAAAATCTATAAGGTCTGGAACTTTTGCCGTATCCGTAGGCCAATGCGTCGGTTTGCCTGACGAGCAAAAGTCTACTCCAAAATACATACCGGATTCGTAGAAAATGTTTCCTTTTGGTGAAATGCATCGAGAACCCCCAGAAAGTGTGTTTTGCATTAAAATTACCACTGACAACAAAGTTCCTTGCGAGTGAGTTATACTAGTGAAAACAATTTTTTTCTATCTTTTCGCTTGGAGGGATATATTTATATAGACGCAATATCATGAGTTTCTCTATTAAACGAACCGAAATTATTTGAATATTAGATTACTCGACTTTTGTGCATATTGAATGCTCATTGGTGTTTTTTTTAAACAAAGCCTCTAGCTCTTTCCGAAGGGTGATTTGCATGATAGGCACTATATCCTTTAATTTTTGCACTTGCTTCCTTCGTAAGATACGTTTCAGAAATCAAGCATATGTCGGTATCATTTGTACGAGTAAAAACATCAAGTTCGTCGGCAGCTTAAACATTTCCTTTTCATTTTTTCGTCGTTCAATTGATTTATTTGTACTACTATTGTGGTTGTCATTCTTTATAATTCCAACGAGTAACAATTTTTTCTTAACTAAATCGCGCCTGCCTTAAAGCTCTTTAGCTACTTCACAATCACTATAGTTTGCCGGATGATTTACCTTACACCTTATGCAGGTTGGTAAATCCTGTCTTTTAAGACTGCAATCTATAGACAAATGTTTCCCGTTTTAAATCCAAATTATGTATGCCTATTTCAAAAAATATGTTCGTGGACTGCATGCAATCGACCAATATACATGTTAAAATTTGATTTGAAAATTCCTTTGGGCACTCAGTGTCCAGTAAACGGATCGAGGGTTAACTAAAGTTTCCACATCTTTATCAGTTTTTCGATTCTTTATTAATTATATTAACTGCGTCAATAATTTTGAAGCCTTTGGACTTAAGGTCTTGCAAAAGGTCGTCTTTGTGGAACGAAGTAGCCTCTGGCCACTACTCGGTGTGGCCTTTCTGACTTATTTTCTTAAGTGTACCATTGGATTTTCCACACATTATTATTCAAAGATTTGATTGTGGATTTTAAAATTTCCTTTTAGAAATTTATAAAGCCTACCGTATTCCGTTATACTGATAACATTAATTGGCGACAGAAGGTAAGCTTTATCTTTAAGATTTTTTAATTGCTTAAAGACTTCTTACGATTTTCTTTAACCACTACAATTTCTGGTGAGGAACCGGCCTTACGTTTTTTGTTTGGTCTCCGCTTAGTCGAATCAATTGGAAGGCTGCCGTATCTAAGGCAGGGACTCTTCACGGGTCGGGATCCCGTTAAGTAAGTAAGTAAGTTAGTTAGTCGAATCAGTAAGCGAAAAAATATATTTTCGCACACGAAGTGGTTGGAGAAGATAGGCTTTGTGGGCTATATGGGCCGTTTAAGCCTAATATTTATTTTTTTAAACTATTCTCTCATCGTATCGCTTTCTCGCTTTACTGTGCGAGGAAAAAAAATATATATAATATTCATTAACTTTTCTTTAAATGTATGTAGCTAACTGTGACCACAAGGCAGAACCAAATAATGAAGGCGAAAATATAACCTGTAATAGCAAAGTAATTACAATATGACATGTACAGTAATAAAAAAAATTTATGAAAAATTAATATGTATGTATTTTTTTTACAACCCCCGCCAAAATGTTGACCTGCCCCTACCCCTGTGAGTAACCAACATCAAAATAAATACTGCCTTACCTTCCTATTTTAAAGTTAAAGTGAATGGCATGCATAACAAATACAAATTTACGAAAACTAATCCTCCCTTACATGCAAAATAAAATTGGCAGGGAACGTTATGAAAAATTTAAATACGAATCTAAGTTTAGTTAGTATTGGGTAGGTGTAGACCCATCTTCAAACGAAAAAATGTTCCAAACATTTAACGAACAGGGCATCATCAAAAACAACCATATTCGATTTCACGTAAATACTTGAAATTCTTCCAAACATACCGCTTTTTATATACAGTCTACCCAACCATTCAAATAAGTTTTCATAAGTAAAGACAATCCCCCTGCCGTACATATGGAAGTACATACAAAATTCGCTGCCTTATTGTGATATGAAAATATGTTCGCGCCTGAAAACCACCCCTAGTATTATGCAGGAGATGAATGGTACAATGGAAATCTACATGGAGTTCTGCTCTGACATATAAGATTCTGATACCCTAATATAATATAGATTTAATTGTGTAAAAGTGTGCACAGTGTAACCGTATGTATGCATTGAGCATGAAAGTATTATGGCTTTAACAGTTTTGCGAGGAGAAGTCAATTTCTTGTAAAATATCTGTTCAAAAATTTAAAATAAATTATTTTTGATTAGAGCATTATTTATTAGAATTATTACTGGAACGAGGTACAGACTAAAGCCATGTTGGCCTTTTGAAGTTCTTTGTCTGTCTATATGATTGGACACCATTTTCAATTCGAAATATCTTTAATTTTAAAAGTCTGAAAACGTTTCGTGTATATCAAGTGGATATTGATGATCCTATGTACGTATTAAAATTTTTCTTTTTACTTTTAATTTAATAGAAAATATAAGGAATGAATGCTAAAGTCCGCTTGGGGCGAAAAGTATTATATCCTATCTATATCCCTATATATACCTCCAATAAAAAGGCGTTAAGAACGTGGCATTTTGTTTAATTTTGTATGAAATTTTTAAAAAAAACATAAGGAAAGGCTACAGTCCGCTTGGGGCGAACAGTATGATACCCTATCTATATCCCTATATGCCCCAAATAAAAAAGCATTAAGAAGATGATGGCTAGCATTTTATTTCATTCTATTAATTAAAAAAAAAAAGTTTTTTTGAAAAAACGCCCCAAAAAAGTAGGCGTGGCCAAAAACTTTGTATGGGCGATATGTTGGAAAAAATATTGGGTAAATATATTGTTAAACATTTTTTTTCGCTTTCTATGAAAATTTTCGAAGAAAACAGCATTTTAGTAAAAAACGCCCACAAAAAGTAGGCGTGGCAAAAAACTTTATATGACAAACTTATAAAGCAGGGCAGTGCCTACATATCTTGTGAAGGTTGTAACACTGTATCTCTCTAACTTTAGCTTTAAAACGATTTTTTCTAAATTGTGGGCGTGGCAGTGGGCGTATTCAAACATTTTTTTAAAACTTAACCATTTCGGAGCCCTAGGGAATATGTGGTCCAAATTTCAGCTTCCTAGCTTTATTTTAAAGGCCTAAAAATTGCGTACGGACGGACGGACATTGCTAGATAGTCTTAGGATTTGGTCCTGATCATAAATATATATACTTTTATGGGTCTACGACGAATATTAAGGGGTGTTACAAACTATGTGTCAAAATTAATATACCCTTAGGATAGGGTATAAATACAATATTTGAAAAAAAAACGCCCCAAAAGTGGGCGTGACCAAAAACTTTGTAGGAGAAAAAATATTGGCTAAATATGTCGTTTGCATTTTTTTTCAGTTCCTATGAAAATTTTCTACGAAAACAACATTTTAGTGAAAAACGCCCACACAAAGTAGGCGCGTTAAAAAATTGTATATGATAAACTTATAAGGGTGGGCAGTGTTTACATATCTTGCGAAGCTTCTAACCCTTTGTTTATAGCTTAAAAACGGTTTTTTCTAAATTATTGGCGTGTCAGTGGGCGTATTTAAAATGTTAACACTCTACAATTTCGGATCCCTAGGAAGTATATGTCCCAAATTTCAGCTTCCTAGAATAAATTTAAAGTCCTCAAAAGTTGATACGGACGGAAGGACATTGTTAAATTGTCTTAGATTTTGGTCCTGATCATAAATACACGTACTTTTAAGGGTCTACGATGAATATTAAGAGTTGTTACAAACTATGTGTCAAAATAATTATACTCTTAGGATATGGTATTTTAAATATTATTTAGTAAGAGGGCCAGAAAATCTGTGATAGAAAGTTCGCTTAAAAAAATGCGATAAGCTTTTTTTGCAACAGCTTGTCCAAATGTTCGTAAAATCGATCATTAAGAAATTTGAAATTGTGGGTAAAAGTGATAAAGTCATATTAAATGTTTTGTTGAAATCAGTAAGTTTCAGAAAAATGTTTACGGGTCTAATGAATTTGCAAAGAATTTGTATAACCATCTCTGAAGGGAATCAGTCATTTGGGCTTTAATTCTGTCGTTAATCACTTTAATAAAGTCTAATATGCGATTGCTGCAATAAATGTTTTTATTGACACATATACAAAGAAAGAAAGTAAAGCAATTATCATGAATTTTAACAGATTTAAAGACTTTTGTGTTTTTTTTCATAAAAATTCAACCTTTTTCGGAGCAGCACAAGCCCGGATAAAAGAGGAGGTGTTCAAGGCAATGGTTTCTGTACTATCGACTATAAAATTACTGTTAGTGTACTCTGACCTACAAGAGCAGTAGTTAAAACTCAAAAAAATAAATGAATAAACAACCTTCAGGAAGTTAATACGCCTGGTGCTACTGGTAATTGCCAAAATCCATCCGTAGTCTTTCGACTGTGGCTGGGGCTCGAATTCCGTAGACACCAACATTCATTGAACCAACAAGCGACTCTTATAGCTCTATGTCCGACTGGTTGGGCAAACCGAGAATGAGTAAGGTTACTACCCACTGCACCGCGTGATATCGTTACGGTTGAACGAGCTCCTGTTGTGGTTGACTTTGTGGGACACTTTACTTAAAGGAAACATAAGAAAAGCCTACAGTCCGAAGAAAAAAGCATTAAGAAGATGATGGATAGCATTTTATTTCATTATATTAAATTAACAAAAAAAAATATTTTTTGGAAAAACGCCCCAAAAAAGTAGGCGTTATATGGACGATATATTGGAAAAATTATTGGCTGAATATCTTGTTAAACATTGTTTTTCGCTTTCTATGAAAATTTTCGAGGAAAACAGCATGAAAAACACTAACAAAAAGTAGGCGTGGCAAAAAACTTTATATGACAAACTTATAAAGGAGGGCAGTGCCTATATATCTTCTGAAGGTTATAATGCTCTATCTCTTTAAGTTTAGCTTTAAAACGGTTTTTTCTAAATTGTGGGCGTGGCAGTGGGCGTATTCAAAATTTTACACTTAACCATTTCAGAGCCCTAGCGAGTATGTGGTCCAAATTTCAGCTTCCTAGCTTAATTTAAAAGGGCTAAAAATTGCGTACGGATGGACGGACGGACGGACATAGCTAAATAGTCTTAGGATTTGGTCATGATCATAAATATATATACTTTTATGGGTCTACGACGAATATTCAGGGGTGTTTCAAACAATGTGTCAAAATTAATATACCCTTAGGATAGGGTATAAAAAGAAGGAAGCTTTCGGGAGGTCTCACAAACGGAAGCAGACCTTACCCCTTAATCTACGCGGATTGCTTTGGTGGAAGGTGAGCGTCAAAAAGACCACGCGTCGGACGCAAAACAGCTAAGGTGTGAATAAAGAAGCGTTCCTACAAGGATACTGCTGTCTCCTTTTTAGCAGTTCGCTAGGGAAAGCGGGCAATGATAATGGCATGAGTGCTGCGGAGTGTGAACACTGCAAAATGCATCTTTTGGAGCTCGCCAATGCAACAAATGCTTGCATTCAGATGGAGGGCAAAAGACGGAAACCCTCTTGGTCCCAATCGTAGAAAATCCCAGCATGTGCAGGCTATCTGCTGGATCCCTGGGAAACTGGATAAATCGACGGATGTGCTAAAACGTTTGCAAACACAAGCCTATTAGTCTCGATACAAAAACCTGGGTTGTCCGTTCACACCAGCAGAGTTGAAACCGTCATAATGAATGTTGTATGCTTACTCTAATTGTGAGATAGACATGGCTGCTGCCGACGTCATCAAATCTAGGCATAACATGCGTCCCTATCTGCATCTAATCAGGATTCATTTCCATTTCAATGTCAAATAGTGCTTACAGAGGACTTAACCCAAAGTATACATCCATCTTGTTTACTCAAATCAACTTACAGCACTGCAAGGCTGCTACCGCCCTTTTAAGTGAGCAATCCAAAAGACCTAGAACGTCGAACGTACAATAACCTAAACGGAGCATTTTTTAGATAGACGAGCATGATTAGTGCTCTCCTAGGCAACTCTTTAAGGATCCACTCCGTAATCAAATCATATCCAGGAGCTTTGTTTAATTTTAATTTTTCTGTTTCATCCCGCAGTTCAGCCAGCGATATAGTTTTTATTTTAAATTGTCTGGTATTCCGACTAAGACGGTGTCTTTAATTAGCTCTTGACCGCCAAAGGGCGGTCCTATGTGCTCAGCAAAAATGTCGGTTCTTTTTGTCTCCTTTCGCCCATTCGCCATTATCCTGATAGGATGGGCTTGCTTTTTAATGCTTTTCATAACTTTCCAGAGCGAGTATTTCGAACTCTTATCCGCAACGAGGCCTTCAAGATATGAAAAGACTTCGCGATTTTTAAAGCCCTGAATCTTTTTCTTTAGAGTGCTACATAGATTATTTAATATCGTTTAATGCTGCGGAGCGCAAGATTTTTGCCAATTTTCATGCGATTTTATTTTCTTTTTTTACTAATTCGGTTATTTTCCGTGAATATTTTAGTAATGTAATTGCTTTTGTTATCCTTTTGTAAGGAGTATTATACCAGGCATATAGCTTTGTATAACTCCGATTAATTGATTGATTTCGTCTTCAAATTCATATGGTGTTTTCTATATGTCCCAGATTAACAACTGTTAAACTAGTTAGTCTGGGTGGACAGTCATTTCCTTTAGGCAGCCGTTAATAGTCAGAATGACAGGCGTGTGGTCAGAGGAGAAGTCGAAGCTTTTCTTGAAGCTTTTTTCATCATCAAACAGAGGTGTGACACACCCTTTGCGATGTAAAAATCTTTGAGGTCTAGAATTTTCGACGTATCCGACGGCAATAAATGGGTTAACCTGTCGAGAAAAAGTCTACCCCGAATTCCATACCGGCTTCGTATGGAAATCTGCCTTTTGATGTAATACATCTAGAACCCCAGAAGGTGTGTTTTGCATTAAAATCCACATATAAGGAAATTTTGACCAAATGAGCCAAATATACTTCTAAAATCATTTTTCACTAGCTTTTTTCTTGGAGGGAAAATCTTTTCACGCGAACCGTAAGTATTTGCATATTATCTAGTTCAATTTTTGTACTTATTGAATGTTCTATGATGTCTTTTATAAGCAAAGACGCCCGCCTCTAGCCCTTTCCGAAGGATATGATGCGTGATAGGCGCTATATGCTCTTAATTTTGTACTTAATTCCTTCGTTAGATGCGTTTCAGAAATACAACTATATGTAATACGTCTAGAACCCCAATAGGTGTGATTTGTATTAAATTCGCCACCTATAATGCAATTTTGTCCAAATGAGTTAAAGATATTGCTAAAATCATTTTAAACTAGCTTATTCCTTGGAGGGATTTTGTTGATTCGCTTGCAACGCAGGCTCGGCATATTTGACGACTTTTCTTTACTAATTTTCGTTTCTCGTGGCTGTTTAGACAATTACTTAGCATTTGGTCCAGAATTCGACGGCTTTACGAGAGAGTTATTCCTTATTTCTTTAGGTTGTTTGGACAGTGCATTAACCTTTTTCCGTCATTCAGTTATTTTAGGGACGGGTAAAGATATTTTCTTTAATACATCATGTCTGTTTTATAGCTACTTAGCTTTTTCGCAGCCGCGATAACTCGTGGGTGATTTCCTTTGCAATTGATACAAGTTTTCATATCGTTTATATTCAGACCGCACTCTTTTGATAAGTGTTTACCAGCATATTTTACGCAACTCGGTTCTTTTTTAGACGCTTGACAACGAGTCGAGTCCTTTTTCGCACCAGGTAAATGTTGACCACAATATGAAGGATATTTTTAATATTGCAATTTTTAATATTTTCCGACTTTTCAAAGCTAATCATGAATAATGGAAGTCCACGCTTTACTATGATATCCCTCATTTCGCTCGTTTTTTTGCTTTTCATTTTTGAGAAAATAAACTGCATGGATAATTTTAAAGCCTTTCATTTTAAAGTCTTGCAAAATGTCTTATTTGCAGCACGAAGAATGCAGATCTCGGGCTTTTACTCAATGCGGCCTTTCCGACTTGTTCTCATACGTGTTGATACCATTGTATTTTCTCAGCGTTAAGCTTTTGAGAAACTACGCCTTAGCTTTCGGGATCAGTAACGTTAATTTTCTACGCATTATTATTCATGGATGTTACACTGAATTCGGATTTGAAAATTTTCTTGAGAAATCTTTATAATTTTCTATAATCCGTAATTCCGATAACGTTTATTGGAGGCGGTTTATAAGGTAAACCCTATCACGAGGCTTTTTCTCGTGCATTCAATTTTCTTTGCTTACTGTTTTCCTTAAACTTTATTTCTTTAAGGAACTAGATTACTGGTGAGGACCCGACTCTTATCTTTCTTTCTTTCCTTCAGATTGGTCGCCTCTTTGTATTCGGATCTATTTATTTCGTGAGCTAGCTCGTTTTCGTCTGTAAAGTTTAAATTAAATTTAAATTTAGATTATTTATTGCGCTGAGATTCTTTTACCGCTATGTTCTCGGCTTTAAGTTTATCGATTTCGATTTTTAGCTTTTGGAAGAGTTGATCGATTTTACTGAGCTTAATGCGGAGTTTATTATTTACCTCTTTCAAGCTTTAACATTTCTTTGAGTATCAGGTTACGCGTGCAGAATTTCGGCACCGTAGGACTACTTATAGCGTTTGATTTTATCACAGATCCTATTGATGGTGATTTAGTTACCCTTTTACTATTTTTAAAAGGGTCGATTAATTGCAATAAATGCCTCTCCCCAGAATCCGAAGAGCCTGCCCCCGAAGAGTGTGGATTTTCCATTGCATATTCTGTGCACGTTACAACTTGGTGGATTTTAATCGCCTCTTACGACAGATATGCCGACCTCGAGTATATTCTAACCCCTCCCTATGGAGATCATATCTTATATGCAGAGTCAATATAGTCAGTCAGTGGCTTTGGTATAACCATACATATACCTCCCAAGGTTCATTATATATAAAATATAATAAATATTAGCCGTATACTTACGAACCATATGGGAACCTAAAGCCTATCTTGTAAAATCAATGTGTATTTGAATATATATATTTTACAGTCTAATTCCGAACTGCAAAATTTTGAGAATCTTCTTTTGACATTTTTTACTGAAGACTTTGAAGAATTAAATTTTAGGTAAATCCAACCCAGAGATAAATAATTGTATTCCAATAAAAAAGAGGCCGTATTCTTCAAATAATTCATTTATTTTTGAAAGAAATCATATTTGCCAGACCGATAAAACAACCAAAAATATTTTTTTTTTCAACTGTTGAAAATAGTTCGGGTCGGGTTTCAAAGAATGAACTCCCAGCGAAGATCTCGTGTATATACATTTTTTCTAATGCTATAGACCCAGAATCATTTGTACACAATCGATAAAACGATTTCTAAATATATTATGTCAGCTAAGGTTTTAAAAGAGTAATATTGCATTCACAATATTTAATAAAGCGGCTACTCATAATGGCATACTTAAAGTCGCGTAAAATACAAATAATATATTTTTGCAACTATTAGTTTTCCTCGCTCTAAATCAATAACAACTTTTTAATGTTACACATATAGTCTGTACATATTTGAGTGACAATCTTTATCGATGATGTGTGTTAAGTTTTTATGACTTAAGAAATACTGGGATTCACTTTCAAGATGAAATAAGTCACCAACAAATTTTGAAAACCCCCTCCAAAAAAGTATAAATATTTTTTTATTTTCTTAAAAAAAAAACAAAGCAGATTGTATGTAAATCCCGTGCGACAGATAGTAAAAATCTTTCCCCGTCGCGTCATTAAAGGTTTTACGAGATAAACTGTTGGTCTCTTATCATCATTTCGGTGTGACTATAAATACTCCTGTATGAAATAACTTTTAGACATTCATTCGAAGTATTCAATTGAAAAGCAATATTAAGCTAGAATTTCAAGAAATATGTTGGCTTCTAAAATATTCTTCGTGTTTTGCATCTTAGCCCTGGCTTTGACGCAAGCAATTCAAGGTGCAAATAATTTTGGAAGAGATCGCAGCGGTTTGCGCCCACAACGCCCTCAAACATTGCCACCAAACCGACCAAAACAACCAGATTTTAATCGGCCAAGCAGATTTTAAAAGGATCATAAGAAATGTTGTTGTATCTTCACATGTACTAAAATTAAATTATATAAAATTGAAAATAAAAACAAATTGCTAAGTAAGAATATGTGTACAAAATTAATTGTCGTAAACTATTATGTATTGTTTGACCACGGGCTTTTTCTCTGGGGGCTGTTAACCTAAGTTTGTTTCGGTTTATACAGTAGAGAGTTTTTCACTCAGGTGCCTATTTCAGATTCTGGCTACTCCAGGTGTGCTATAGCGCCAAATTTCTTCTTCTAGGCAGTTTGCAGTTGCTTATCGTTGGACAGTCGAGATGTGAACCTTCAGGATGTAAGATGCGTGACATCCAGGTTGGTGTGTGGATCGTAGGCCTTGGAAACTTAGATCTTCTTATCACCGTATATTCAGGGGCTTGTACACATGTTAGGATTATGTTTTTGAATGCATCTTTGATGACGATCACAGCCAGGCGATCACTTTTGGGCTTGAAGTCAAGAATTTTTGACCTTGGCCGATTTCCCACGACGAATAAGCATTCTCATACATGCAATCTTGTATGGCAGGGTTTTTATTTTTTGATCATACCTGATCCTATCCATCTTACCTCTTGGACTGTGTTAATGTCTGCTTTTTACCGCGTGAGAACAGACTTTTGAGTCTTTTGAGTACCACGTAGGAGGTAGGGTTTCCGCACATCGCAGGTACATATTTTCATGTCCGATTCGGATCTTGCTGTCGTTTGAGGAAAATTATAACAACCACAAAGAGTTTCCAATGAACATTTTTAATAGACTTTGGCGAATGAATTTCCTGAGTATTCGACAGTTCCGCTGGAGACACATTTATCATTTCATATATCACAGCTTAAACCAATTCTTTTTCTATTGATATTTCCTCTTTATGTAGTGTAAGGAGCCATACAAGCCATCTGCAGTCCCTGTCCAAGTAGTTAAAATGTTCCTATCCGTTATAATTCAATGTGTTGAAACTATAGATGAAATTTCATCATATTGTACGGAAAAATTTTATTTCTTTTACTTGAAAGTAATTTTTTAACTAGTACTAGTACTAGACGTTATGGCAGTACTCAGAACATGTTTTAAAGGCTCTTATTACTGATAGAATTGGTCGCGTTGCATCGAATGCTTTGTCCCCTATGGGACTATGTTTATCCACTGGTAATGTAAGTAAACTCCCAATAAACCAACTTCTAAGCCAACCAACTTCTAATAACTCAGAAGCCGATGAAATAGTATATTTCAAAAAAAAAAAATATTATTCTGAGCAGGTATATATCCATTTTATGCTGATGTCGTAAGCATATGTAGTTGGCTTCGTTTGCTGTCCTGCTGCTGGTGTTATTTTAAGTATACTGCATATTGTCTCACGGAAATCACGCCCCAAAGTTGAAGTTTGTAAACGACGTTTCATATGTGGTAATACTAAATCTAGTGCTAGTTTTTATAAGCATGTTAAACTGCTTCCCAAATTTTTTTATTTTTTTGCTTAAAAACCACGTAAAAGAAGATTATGTTGTATACCACAGTATTGAGCAAATTACATACCATGCAGAATGCCAGCTAGACGCGCCTTTCTACCATTAGAATAAGTGTGACACAATAAGTCCAAGGTGTCCACTCCTCCCTTTGTTGCGTTATAGAATCGGTGGAGTTGTAGAAAGCAACAACAAATTTTTAATTTTTATTTTTGGTTTACAGAACGACAACAGAGTAAGTTTAGCAAAACACTGGAAGAGTTTACCTATCATCCTTGAACTCCAAAAATGATGGAGGCATTTCTTTTTTATTTTTCCTCAAGCTGCCCAGAGCAATTATGTTTTTGTTCAAAAGATATTGGGCAGTATGTCCTGATGTAAACCAATTATCCATAGACAGATATCTGTTGGTATCCTAAAAATAACTAGTAAGATTGTCACAATAGTACTGGACAGCCAAAACATCGCGTGGTGTAGAGTCCTATCGCAGGACATCACTATCTTGATTCCATACTTCTCAGGAATGTACATTTTAAATGGTACATTTTAAAAAGACAACTAATTCGGAAACAAAGCAATTGTTCATTAATCGTGGTGTATTCCGATGGAACATATATTTCTTTCATCTTATTTATGGATCTCTAGAACACTTCTCGAAATGCTGCATGTTTGTCCGTCGGTTTTCTCTGTGCTCCGGTGTGTTTGTCAGACATATGTATGTTAGGCATGTTAGGTTTTCTGTGGTGAAACATAGTTCCCAGGATTCTATTCTTGACTTTATATACTTGGATTAATTTTTATTTCGAGTGTAGAACCAGATGAACCCCCTGACCATTTGAACCCATTTTTTTCTCTTAGTTTAGTGGGAAAATTTAATTTAAACTTTAGCTTGTTCGGCACGGTATATTTGTGCCAGCGGTACACAATCTTCAGAATCAAAGGATGGAAAGGATTCCTGGAAGCAAACTGGAGCAGAAGAAATTGATTGATCTTCGTTCAAACATGCAAGCCGATGTTGATCTAGGGGGTAGTAGAAAAGTAACAGTCATCAGTCAAC
The DNA here is from genome assembly GCA_963576555.1 of Ferdinandea cuprea. NCBI lineage: Eukaryota > Metazoa > Arthropoda > Insecta > Diptera > Syrphidae > Ferdinandea > Ferdinandea cuprea. The sequence goes on along the minus strand of OY754958.1, from coordinate 79,856,671 downwards.
TTAGTCATCTCTAAAATCTGGTATCATAGTAACCATCACTTTCGTCATGAAATTAATCGGAGTCAGAATCATAGAGAATTTTGTGTGTCTCCGAGATATCATGTTGGGAAGTCATTTCTAAAATATTAGCACAACAACAAACACTCCGCGCGGCGTCAGTATCACATACGATCTAATTCAACAAGTGCAACAAGTAATGAAATGAAACTAGACGCTCAGGCTTTCAGCTCCATCTGCTACCGATTGATGGCAATTTAAAAAAAAAAGGCTGTGGTACAAGTGTACCCCAAGTATCATTCCAGGGTTAAATAAATTAAAAACTGCATCGAATGTGCCCAACATATAAGATTCAAATGAATAAACTTTACAAGTTGTTTAATTAGATACGTACATAGTATATTTACTTATTCAATAATTGTTTTCCTAATTTTTAAATCATATCCGCTTTACTAAACGCGGTTTAAGAAAAGAATTTAACCTGCATAACACGTCACGCTTCAATCAAGCGTTCATAAATTAAAGAAACATGTCAGAATATTCAAATATCTACTTCGTACTCACTTTTGCCCTCCATTTCAACTGATTGAATCCACCCCAGAGCGAATGAACAGTAGATAAAGAAAATCCCAGTAAGAAGAAATCATCACATACAACTTCGTTGCAGGAAATATATCTACATACATGGGTACACTTGTATGTTGTATTTATGACGATGACGAGAGAACAGAACCGCAGAGCAAAATTTATAAAGACATCAAACGAAGAACAACAGGCGCATCTCCACTTCAGTCCTGCGTCATCGCTTTGTCAGTTGCCGCACATTCTCCATTACTGTATCTGCAGTGTATCTACCCACTTTCAGTCGCTTTTTACACTCTCTGATCTCCTGTTCTTTATCAGCGCATTAAAAAAACAATCACAACAAACAATGAATGTATCGCGTTTCTTATGGCAACAACAACAAACAACCCTTTCAAGGTCAGCCAAACAAAAAAGACTTCCCCCAAAATACAATACAATCCCCTGCAATGAGCTTAAGCAAAGTAGCCGAGCCCCCCACGTATCTATTTAAATTTACGTTCATCCACTAAGTAGGAACAAACCAGAATTGCCGGTTCGGTTACCATACCACCCACCCCTAGGGGTAACTAAACTATCCTTTTCTAACCGCGATAACGTAAGACTTGGTATTCCCGAAGGCGGAAGTCAGTACAGGGCAAACAGAACAAGTAAGAAGAGTCCATTGGAAAGTGTATCTGTTGGTTGTTTAATTGCTTCTGATACGTCATCGCACAAACGATGGCTTGACTCTTTTTTGCTCTTAGATTCTGGTATACATGGCTACAGCTGGAGAAAGCAAATCAATGAGAACGAACTGGTTGCTTGTCAGTTTTAGTTCTATTCCAAAGAGACTTGTATAGTCAGCAGAATCTAAAATGTGTATGCTACTACTACTATCGCTGGTGGCCTGTTCGATTTCATGAAATGATTTATGACCAAAATTAGTGCAAGCGTCGTCTCCCTCATAAAAATGTCCAATAAAAATACTAAAGAGGGGAAACTTGGGTGCGGTTTGCATTCTTTTCGTAATTTAACAGCTTGGCATTGTTGGGGTTGATTGGATAATCAGAGAAGGGGGTAAATAAATATAAGTGATTTTAAAAACTATTTCAATTATTTTTTTTCAACTTCCATACCAGAGTTCTTACTGCTTGCATATTAAATTAATTCGCGTGTTTTCGTTTCCATTTTTTTGTTATGTTTTCTTTTTTTTGGGAAGAATATAGGTATCTAGGTATATAGGATAGGTATTATATTTTTATTTCTGATAAAATTTTGAAGATCTTGATTTTCACGTTTTTCACCAACATCCAAGTGGCAGATGTCAGTTTGTATCCAATTGGGTGATTGCATGAACAATAGCTCAAATTTGTTACTGGTATGTAGCTTATATGTTTATACCCTAACCTAAGGGTATATTAATTTTAAAACATAATTTGTAATACCCCTTAATACTCGTCGTAGACTCTTAAAAGTATATAAGACTATTTAGCATTTAGTCCGTCCGTATAAATTTATAAGGCCTTTCGATTCATGCGAGGAAGCTTAAATTTGGAACTCCCTATGGTCCTGAAATGATAAAGTGGCAATTTTTTTAAGTACGCCTACTTCCACGCCCACAATTCAGAAAAAACCGTTTTAAAGTATAAAGTTATAAAGGGTATGAGCCTTAACGAAATATGTTTACACATTGAACCCACAAGTTTGCCATACAAAGGTTTTTGCTACGCCCACTTTTTGGAGGCGTTTTTGTTCCAAAAATTTAGAATTAAATAAAATGTTATCCATTATGTTCTTAACGCTTTTTACTTAGGGTCATGGGTGCAGTGCCTTAGTGGTTAAGTGTGTTGGACAACTAAGCGAGAGGTCGCTGGTTCAAATCCCGACCTGTAGCACCTGAAACTTTTTATTCGCTGCCCCACCTCTTGCGAACGTCTGACAAACATCCAAGAGTAAGAAATGTCCTGAGAAGCTTCTCAAAAAAATTGCCGTTTGGGATCAGCATTAAACTGGAGGACCCACCATTCGTGTTAAAAACATAACTTCGCAAACACAATGATTGGAGAAGCTAGTCTTTAGGTCATGTATGGGATGGGTTGGATTTATTAGAAAACGTGTTTCTTTTGCTTTGGCAACTAATCTTTTACTTCTCTAAAGACAAGTGTTTGGAACCTTGTTCCAATTTTAAAAGAGGTGTTCAGAAAGTGATACACCTCTGAGGCATTACCTTTGGTGGTGCCAAATATTCAACTTAATTCTAGTTCAGTTTAGATAGCAAATTGAAATGCAAACTTATGAGTCTGCACCAGAAATGGGCTTTTAATGAATCCTCTTAAGCCAACCGTTGTTTTCTTTACAAGAAGGAGGAAGGTCACTGGTCTGTCCCTACGCGTGTTGTGAATAGCAGGTGGAGGGGTAGAATAATAGAAGCATTTGCATATGCGGTGGCAGCCAAGCTGCATTAAAAGCGCTGCTCAACCCTCTTACCTCGTCCAATTTAGTGCTCGAACTCAAATTTTCTCTAAATTTAGTCGGAAGGCCGAACAAAGTGAATCTTGGCTGGGTCCGAGATTACACTGGCATCCAGGGAAATGAGATGAGTTGGCGGAATTTCAGGGCAGTCGTGGTGAGTGGCAAACATCTAAGCTCTTCACCAATGAAGGTCTTATTCATCTTTCCTCTGAAGACGGGAAAACTAAGTTCATTAAAGTAAGATGTAAGTATGGTTGCACATTGGATCAGTCTGATTCAATGTAGGTAGTGTTTTATTACTATTTAGAATATCTTACGTTCCGGGCTTACGTAAAAAGGACTTGTTGTTTTCCAGCCTTACTAACTTCTTATACGTATATTGTGAAGTGGAATATAGTTTCCGTATTCAATGTATGTAGGTAGTGCTTTATAACTATTTAGACTATTTAAGAATACCGTATGTACGTTTCGGGCTTGAAGGCTACTGCCAGTTGCTTAGCTTTCTTGCGAAATATCCAGATGTTGTTTCGCTCGTTGAACTCTCTGATTTCCTTCAGTGACTGTTTTTGTTGTTGTTTTGTGGAGAAGTTGTTAACTGGTTTATTTGATAAATAGGCCTCCGGCTTTAAAGCCTCCGAGTACGAATTTGACATCGTACTCCGGATAGGCTTCGTGGTTCAGTTCACGAGTTCACAAAACTCCTACTTGACTGAATGAATCCGCATCCTAACATGTGCATACTTTTATGGCAACTGTAATATTTGTTGCATTTTTTGTCTTTTCTGCATACCCCAACCTCATTATAAAGTATCGTGGCGCCAAAAACGCCACCAATACCACAGATGCGACCATGTTGAGTTTGGATCTAACATAGAAGGTATTTTACTGAAAAGTCTAGTAAATGTAGCTAAATAGATATAATCATGATATAGTGAGATTTACTTAAGATAAAAGGCTAGATTTTGGGATGAGTTTGATGAAATGGACCTCCAGAATACTTGTTCTAGCAGAAGTCGAGAAAACTACGGGCGAATTGTTCTAATGCGAGTAAGAAAGATCTTGAATATTAACATCAAGTTTCAATGCCTTGAGTAAAGATAAGTGAACGAATGAGAATATATGTACAAATATCCCTGCAACCCCACCCTCAATAAATGACGCTGGTCGTAAAAAGTTAATAAGAGTAAGATAAAAAAATTTTAGAAAAAAAATTAAGTGTCAGGAAATCTAAACATTTTACAGTGGCAGTGGTAGGTTTGTTTTGGAAAGGAAACATCATCGGAGCGTTTTAAAATTAGCACTGCACAGCTTCTACGAAATGATAATCGTGACATCGTCACGGTATAAGAAAGCCATAAAACTGGATTATTCGTCCCTAGCGAGGTATCTGTTGTAACGGAAAATTTTCCGCAACGCATACTCTGTCGGAGACCCTAATTCCATTCAAGGTATCCGGTTTCAGAAAAGAATAAATAAAATGCGACAACGCATTAATTTTACGTGCGACAAATGTTAGATTCTGATAGGGATGTACAAAATGTACCGATTTATCGAAAAGCCGATATTTGTATTTACAGTACTTTAAACTTATATATGCCGAGAGTAGGGAGCATTTCATATTTTATACAAGAAAGTATGCCAATAAGCTTACTGTCGTAAGTTAGAAAGCAATTTTCGAGTTACCGATATGTATATTCAAAATATATTGAATCGATAAATATCGATATATATTCTAAATAGCCATCTTTATGTTTGAACATAAAGTTAAATAACCCAGTTGTCAAAAAAGTGCAAGAAATATATATTTGTTTTCGAAATCAACAAGAACAAAATATGGATATCGCAGATTTATTTATGGAAGCAGAATCAAAAGAAAGATAAATGATCAAGCTGATGCGGCGAAAGTTATCTTATTACAGATCATATATTTGGAAAACTAAAGAGTTTACTTATAGATTTAAAAAAAAAACATTCCCCTTAACAAGTCTGCATAAGCATATGAAAAAAAAATGCTAGCTTGATTGGAACGCAATTCAAATCACTTAGTTGCTAAAAAAAATACTAGTTGGTCAGCAACTTCATCCTAAAATAAGCAAAAGCAGTTTTATGTCATCTACATAAAACTCACCACAAGTTCATATTGCCTGGTGCTTGTTATTTTATTTGCTCTTGCCCTCAAAACAAAGTTAAGCAATAAATACAAAAAATTACTTTTTAATTATTTTTATTTCAATTGCTTACATTTTTTACTACTAGCTGAAAATCGGAATAAAATTCCGCAACCACTTGTTGCCGGAGGATATCGGACAAAAAATGGTGTGCAACTGTCATAAATGTCACTGAAAATGCACTTCATCGCACTGCAAAGTCGTAGGTGTGCGTTATTTTCTGTCGGAACAATGTTCCGAAGAATACCTCGAAGCAAAAATCCTCCCAATCATAGCAATTCGGAGGATTTTCCGTTCCGACGGATACTTCGCTAGGGCCGATTAAAATAAAAAAAAAACAATTGCTTAAGCGGCATCCTGTGGAGAAGGGAAATTAGGGCATCAACTCTCCAGATTGCAATCTAGTAGATAAGATAACAAATCTACATAAAAGAAATGGGTTCTAAGCTCCTGACTCGAAAATACAGTGGACTCCCCATAAGTGGAATATTCATGGAATACCGGAATTTATTCCAGTAAGAGTGAGTTTCGACTTATAGGGAGTTCGGCATAGGTTATTGTTTTGAGGGGAATGCTAAAGTACAGCGAAAAAAATTGGAGTTAGAGAGAAATCCGACTTTGGGAGAGTTTACTGAATAATACTGAATAACAGATGAAAATCGTTATTCCTTCAAGGATTTGTACAATATGTTGCTTTCGAAAAAAGCATTATACGGAATAAGCCAAGGGATCTGATATAAGTGGCAAATTTCTGAACACTACAGACAGACGTTCACGTACATGTACAAGGGACCAAAGACAATACTAAGAGATGATGCTCTGGAATTTTCTAAGAGTTCCTAAACCAAACGGTGTGCAGCAAGGAAGCGTCCTAAGTCGATTGCTTTTTATTGCTGTCATCGATTATCTGGTAAGTGGAAAAGTGCATCAGTTATTCTTTGTTTGATCGGCTTAATGATGGCTCCTTAGGATGCGCGCATTTAGTGACAAAGCGATGCGATGCGATAAAACTATTTGTATGTTTTCATATGCACGTAAGCACAGTAAAGCGAGAAGCGTTTAATTGCGATAAGACTGTTTACACGTCTTTTTATGCAGACCGCTTTCGCGCTTTACTGTTTTCACGTTTGGGTTTGGTTTGATCGTATCGTATCTGCCCAAAAAAGACAGAGTATCGGTACTTCCCATACCTAGGCTAGACCCACTTCAACTCATTCCTCACATTTATTTGAATGAAAAAGTCATTCCAAAATTTAAACTATTTGGGGTCTATGAGTAACAGTTAAGCACCGGTGGATGACGACATAAATCATCATTTGAGCGTAGGTTGTATGTACTCTGCTATCATCCGTGACCGAAGAATGCGTTCTCAGCTGAAAGGAAGACTCTACAGCAGTTGTTGGGCCGATGCTCACCTACGGTTCGCATTATAGGATAATGTACAAAATGTATGAAGCAATTTGACAAACGCAAGTTGAAAATACTTTGTCGCATGGCAGCTTTACGTCGAAAAGCCCATGTTTATGAGCACATGCAAATAAGCATATTCCAGCAAATTAGTAAACTTCAGTAAGTCGAGGTTAAGTGAAATAAGGCCAAATTTCAGAAATGAAATGAGACCTGTATGGGCTAATTTAACAATGCAAAATAAAAGCTGCTTTCATAAATGCATGGCTCCGCAAGTCGGACCATTGCAAAGAATTCAAAATTACAACTCGTTTTCATAAATGCATAATTGGCCAAACGCAAACGTTTTGAATCACTTGCGCTTTCATATTATGACGTTAAACTGATGGCAAATCATAAACTGATTGCAAATTGTCGGAATGTTTTTATACCCTATCCTAAGGGTATATTAATTTTGACACATAGTTTGTAACACCCCTTAATATTCGCCGTAGACCCATAAAAGTATATATATTTATGATCAGGACCAAATCCTAAGACTATCTAGCAATGTCCGTCCGTCCGTCCGTACGCAATTTTTAGGCCTTTAAAATTAAGCTAGGAAGCTGAAATTTGGACCACATATTCCCTAGGGCTCCGAAATGGTTAAGTGTAAAATTTTTTTGAATACGCCCACTGCCACGCCCACAATTTAGAAAAAACCGTTTTAAAGCTAAAGTTAGAGAGATAGAGTGTTACGACCTTCACAAGATATGTAGGCAATGCCCTCCTTTATAAGTTTGTCATATAAAGTTTTTTGCCACACCTACTTTTTGTGGGCGTTTTTCACTAAAATGCTGTTTTCTTCGATAATTTTCATAGAAATCGAAAAAAAATGTTTGCCAATATATAAAGCCAATATTTTTTCCAATATATCGCCCATACAAAGTTTTTGGCCATGCCCACTTTTTGGGGGCGTTTTTTCAAAAAATGTTTTTTTTTTTTCTAAATTTTATAGAATGAAATCAAATGCTATCCATCATCTTCTTAAGGTTTTTTTTTGGGGCATATATGGATAGGGATAGGGTATCATACTGTTCGCTCCAAGCGGACTGTAGCCTTTATTTATGTTTATTCCCCAAAATGATTCCCGAAATGGCTTAACAATTTTTTGGTAAAATCTTAAAATACATAGTAAAGAAAATATATTCTATTATTTTGTAGAACAATGAAAGCGAAATATTGCCAAATTGGCTTTATTTTGGTTTTTGAAACGAAATAAACCCAAATAAGGAAAGGGGTCCTATCTCGAAATGGAAAAAATGCCAAATTATTAGAATTTGGCTTTATTTCGTTTGGCGTTATTTCACGTCACCGTAAGTCGATGCTCCTGAAGTTATAACGAAAACTACTTTGCAGAGTTTTTACAGACGTACCAGTACTTGAATTTCCAAGGCATTTCCACTTTTCTTTTAATATTTCCACAATATTTCCTATTAATCGGTCGAAAAAAGCTTTTTAATGTGGGAATACTTTATTTTAAATTTTAATACAAGAAAAATATAAAAAATCACACTATTTTTCGCTGCCGTTTATTTTTATTTAATTTTTTTCCACCGCTGACAAATTGATTCGCCATCAAAACATCAATCGTATTTGACGTCGATAAAATGGGTTTCGCATTTGAATAGTTGCACTTTTGCCGGCGAACTGAATAATACCAAAATGCGATTCTTGGTGTAGTGCATAGTTAGCCCCCAGCAATCGAATTGGCTACAATCAAAAGTCAGTCCCTTTACTCCGAAAGTCAGAGAAAAATTAGCAACATCCATTCAGTGCCTAATTCCCAGTAAAACTATCAAGTTCTCTGCACTTTAAAATATCACGTAATTACGACTTAACTTAAGATACGTTATTCCCTGATTTATTGATGTAAAACGATTAGTCCTTTAAAATTTTCCAATTATGTTCATTGCAAAGTAACTTCCTTATCATTACATAATTAAGGCTACGTCAATACACATGTATAATAATATTTATTGCATGAACAATAAATTTGCATTCTATAGCCGAAGTCAAGACATTTTTGCTGCCTCTTTTTAAGATATGGTACTCCAGACGCCAGTATTCTTTAACTTTTGCCAGCAAATCGTATTTTTTTTTCGTTCAAAGCATATTATAATTATTTTTTTGGCAAGGAGAGTTGGTTTCACACTATAACCATATACAAATTAAAAAAACACTGGTTACAATTCACAATTTTTCAAATTTTAATTTTATTTAAAGTTTTTTTTTTCATCAGATCTTACATTTACTCAGTTTAAGTTTTCTATCTTTGCTTTTTTCCAATTATGCTCTTTACAAAAATTAAATTTCCCTTCAGTTATATTTAATTATGTAATACTAAAAGAAAGAAACTCGACTTGATTTAACCATCTCAACGACTGTATCTCTCAAATAATACACTAATCATTTACAAATTGTAACATACATGTTTGTGTATAATTATGAATTATAGAATTTAGTTTAAATTTCAAAATGTTTTTTTTTTAATCATGAATAGTACGAAATGATATTGGTATTGGTTAAGTTACTTAAAAAATATATATAATTTCTATATAAATACATATGTTATTATTTTATTCTAACCCAAATCGCGCGTTAATTCATGTTATCTCAAGTCCAACACACAGTCTCTGTGAACGGACGGTGGTGCGTAAATTAATATTAAAATAATAATAAGCAAAGAAAATAAAAAATAAAAACAATATAAAAAAATAATAATCACTATTAGTCATTAGCTAAATATAAATTTTTTTGAAGTCTCTTCTTTTGAATTTTACGGACAAAAGCAGCATACATTTATAGCGAGAGAGGGATTGTGTGAAGAAAGTGAGTGTAATTGTCCTAGGTTTCTCTTTATCTAATGTTGGTGAAGAGATTAAGCACGGATTTGTTCTCTTTTTGGCTACGGGCTTTGCTAAAAACATTCCAAAACCGAAGTGTCTCGTCTCCGGCTCCAGTTACAATCGCCTCGCCATCGGGGCTAAGCGCTAGATAGAGGACACGGTAGGAGTGTCCAGTTAACTTGGCTACTTGTGTTAGTGAAGGATATTTCCACACCAAGATCTGATTCTGAGAGTAACCATGCGTTGAGACCAATTCAGATGAGTGCTTTGACCATGCTAGATTGCACACTTGTGAACCAGTGTCTACACACTGCATAGGCTGGCCTGTCAGCGTGTTCCAAAAGCGGATGCAGCGATCGGCTGTGCCGCCACCGCTGGCTAAAAGTCCGTGATGATGTGGGGACCATGCGATCGCCTTGACTGCAGCCATATGTTCGGTGTACGACTGCACTGGATTTAAAGAGTGTTGATTCCAAACATACAGACGATTATCGTTACCACCACTGGCCAAGTATTGATTGTCTGGAGACCATTTTAGACCGCAAACCTCTTGCCTGTGACCGGCTAAATGCCTCTCAGACTGTTGAGCTGGGGTACGGGTGTCACGTTGGATGATCAAACGATCACGTGAACCACTCGATAGAATATCGCCATTCCATGCAAGGGCACCAACGCGGGCAGAGTGGCCATTCAATTTGTTTATCTAGAATAAAAGGAAAAACAAAGACAATTAGAAGGTGATTAGGCACTTCTTTCTCAATTTTGATTATTTGCCGTTAAATTAGCGTTAAAATAAAATAAATTTCAATACTGCGCCACACACAGAAGGTGGTCTTGACCAACAAACACCGTTTGTTAATCACGCTGGCAAATATTATTACTTCACACAATCTATTGCGTCAAATTATCAGCACCGCAAAGACGCAAGAATAAACACTACTACTATGATTTCTTACCTGTTTACTGGCTGCTACATCCCATACGGTCACATAACCGTGATGTGTACCAACAGCTACTAAATTGCCACGTTCATTCCATGATACTGAGGTAACGGTATTAGCATCTGGGCTAAGGTCACACAGTCTTGTAACCTAAAAGTAGCGAGGAGTAATGCATGTGTAAATAAAAATATCTTAACGATACTTTATGAAAGGTAAACTTACTTGACTCGTGCAGGCACTCCATAGGTACACACAACTACCTAGCCCAACGGCAAGCACATTTTGTGATGACCAATCGACCAGATTTAAATAGAAGTCATCTTGTAGTTCAGGAGCATCCAATACCTAGAAAATAGAGGGGTTTTTATAAATATTCACTAAATAGAAAAATGTGTGTAAGATTCACTACTCTTAATAAGTTTATCAATGGGAATTTTTCCTGAACTTGCCTTGACAAGATATAAAGCCACACTTTCTGGAATACCAAAAGCTAACTAAAATAAAATGTTATTGAATTTAGCATGGTAACAGAAGGAAAAGGGATGACGCCTAATAAAATCAAGCCGGGGAAGTTGGGATTTGATTTACCCCTTCAGGTATTTTAGAACTGGTAAGTCTTCAATCGGCAGATACTGAATGACGCATGTTGATTTAAAGATACAGAGCCAAGACAATTACCAATGCTTGATGCCCCATAAAGGTGCAGTTGAACGAAGTTTTTTGATACCCAAACAATAAGACCCATGTACCAACTTTGTATAATTGAGATCTGCCCCAGGTTTAAACATTGATAACGGTATGATGGTATTTCTATAAGGTCGACCAACTCCTTGCAGATCGTCGTTCAACTTAGTGGCTGTTAAGTGCTGCTTTTATGCAACCCAATCTCCAGCCTGACATAACAATATTATGAACTTACGCGTAAGATGCACAGGGAGGTCTGATTTCAGTAATCATTGTAGACAAATTAAACCAAGCGAAGCAACCTCACTAGAACCAAATTCCAAAGGAAACAAAAATCCAGTCCATTCTATTTCGGGGCAGTAATATTTTCGTTTTGGTTTAGTGGTTGGAAAAACTGTATTTCTTTTTTCTTTATTTATTATGAAGAATTTAAAACAAGTTAGCCAAAGCGTGCTATGATAGATGTAGAAACTTTTATACTACAGCTTAAAATTCACCGACGAATATTTGGTCTTGTGTGCGAATACTATGAGCTGTTATCGCAAATTCTAGAGCGCTTGGTCCGGCAATATGGCCGGGATCGCAGAAGATGAAAAGTTGCCTTGAACATGTAGATTTAACAAAGAAATTTAATTAGTTTAAGTTAATTTAATTTACACAAAAATTTGTATAAAATGTATTTTGTATATAACTGTCAAGGGACGATAAATTAAAACCTTAGGTTAAGCGCATATTGAGACACTGACGAAATAATAAATAAGGCTTTGCGGCAATTATTGATGCTTATTCAGGTGGCAAAATTTATAGCTGGCAAAGAAAATACAGAGGCGAGCAAAACGGTCCGGATGTTTTGCATATCTAATATTGATAATAGCAATATATCCAACAAAATTTCTATAAATCATTTTTAGGGATTAAAGGTTGTGACAAATAATAACTTTTTTAAAATTATTTTAGAGCTTTTTGTTGAATATATAGAATCGCATCAATGAAGAACCAGTATAGAAGAGGTTGTCTTAGCTATAAAAAAGCTAAAGAACAAGGCCGCCGGCTCTGATGGTCTACCTGCAGAGCTTTTCGAATACGGAGGTGATGTTATGGTAGGGCGCATGCACCAAATCATCAACCAAGTATGGGTGGAGGAAAACATGCCCGATGAATGGACTATCAGCTCCATATGTCCCATCTACAAGAAAAGCGTTCCTATGTCTTGCAAGAGCTATCGAGGCATATCCCTGCTTAATTTCGCATATAAGATCCAATCCAACGTATTGTGAGAACGTCTCAAAACTTTCTGCAACACACTAATCGGAACGTTCGAGTGTGGCTTCCGGCCCGGCAGATCAAATATAGACCAAATCTTCACACTAAATCAAATCCTGGAAAATAGAGGCTTTCACGGCTATTGAAGAACAGGCGAAACTAGTTGGCTAGTTAAAGGTAATGAGGACAATACTAAATAAAGGGTGATCCATTTCGAGGTTCCCTACTTTTTTAAAGAAAAAAACACAGAAAATTCAAATTTAATGGAGAATGTTTATTATCATTTGAAAGAACATTCTTTGGCATTTATTTTTTGAAGATTATGTCTATCAAATGTTGGCCGTTGCTACGTCGCAGATGGTCCATCCGTTGAGTCCAATTTTCGATCACTCGTTCGAGCATTTCGACTGGTAACTGGCGAATGACACGCGTGCTGTTTTCCTCCAAGGCCTGAATCGAAGCGGGTTTGTCGGCATAAGCTTTTGACTTTACATATCCCCACAGGAAAAAGTCTAACGGTGCTCACCGAAATGTTGTCTCAATAAGTCCATTGATTGATGCGATGCGTGGGAAGTGGCGCCGTCTTGCTGAAACCAAATGTCGCCGAGATGACGAGCTTCAATTTCAGGCATCAAATAGTCGGTTATCATGGCACGATAACAGTCGCCATTGACGGTTACGTTCGCACCGGCATAATTTTTAAAGAAATATGGACCGATGATTCCATCGGCCCACAAACCACACCAAACCGTTGTTTTTTCTGGATGAAGTGGCAGTTCTTCAATCTCTTCAGGTTGCTCTTCGTCCCAAATGCGGCAATTTTGTTTGTTTACATACCCATTGAGCCAGAAATGGGCCTCATTGCTAAACAAAATTTGCCTCGAAAACGTCGGATCTTCTTGGAACTTTTCAAGAGCCCATAGAGCGAAGCGATGTCGCTTGGGAAGGTCGAGCGGCTTCAGTTGTTGCACAAGCTGTATTTTGTACGCTTTCAATTTAAGATCTTGACGTAAAATGCGCCAAGTCGTTCCATACGTCAGTCCGAGTTGCTGCGAACCGCGCCGAATCGACTCTCTACGGTCTTCGTGTACACTCTCAGCTACGGCCGCTATATTTTCTTCACAGCGTGCTGGACGTGATCTATTCGGTCGAATATTATCCAAAATGAATGCTGGGTCTCAAAATGGGTGATGGTGTTGCGAATAGTAAGCATAGTAGGCCGATTATGTTGACCATAAGTTGAGCGAAGTGCACGAAACACATTCCTCACAGAACGTGAATTTTCATAATAAAGTTGAACAATTTGTAAACGTTGTTCACGCGTAAGTCTTTCCATTATGAAATGCCAAACAATACTAAACAAAAATAACATGACAGCATGACACGACTCACACGTGATCTGTCAAAAAAGGCTATTGAAAAAAGTATCTCTACTTGGATCACATGTTATATGCTATAAACAAACAAACAACCATCTGTCCACCGACTAGGACAGAATGTCACTGTTGATAGCAGCAACTTCGAGGTAGTTAAGGAGTTCATCTTCCTCGGGGTAAACATCGACTTCACAAATGACATCTTTCAAAACAAGTGGGTTCAAAACTCCTGATTCGAAGGACAAAGTGCATGCTCTACGGAACCTTATCCTGCCAGTTCTGCTATATGGCACCGAGTGCTAGACGATAAGCAGGAGAGTAAATACTGGGATCCTTTGAAATAGTAGGGCGAATGGAGGAAAAGATTAAACCGTGAACTCTATGAACGAACTCCAAAAATCCAAGAAACGTCGACTACATTGGCTCGGCCACATCGAGCGAATCGACAACAACGCTCCAGCCAAGAGTATCTTCGAATCCCAGCCCCCAGGTTCGAGACGACAAGAAAGACCGAACCTCCGTTTTAAAGACCAAGACATCGCGGATGCCAGAGCGCTTTGTCTTGGACAACTGAAAGCAGCGTGCCCGGGATCGCAGAGGCTGTCGTGTCTGAGGCAGGGACTCTTCATGGGTCGGGAGCCCGTTAAGTGGCTTTAAGTTAAGTAAAGTAAGTATATAAAATCGCATAGAATTATTGATAGTTTTTGCGCAAATAAATTCGGTCTACAAAATGTATTAAGCGGTTTTTGTAGCTATGTGTAATAGTTTTAAAGTTATATCATTTAGAGAAGTTAAACCTCAAAATCGAAAATTTTAACTTTAATTTGATATAACAGCAGTTTGGATATCATGTTAAAATCTCAAGCTAGCATTTATCCCGAGAAACGAGGGAACTATTATATCAGACCTTACCAATCACTCAAATAAAATGAAGCGAATTCTTTGGGGTGCTATTTAATAAAACAACGTGATGACCATCAAGGGAATGATGGACTTAAAAAAAAATAGTTGCTCCATAACAATATGTTTAATATGTTACCTTAAATGGTATCCGTGATATTTTCCTTGTAGCTTTTCTGGGAGATCTTAGAAGTTTTTGGCTTTTAGTACTAACTGGTGATAACGAATACGGGCACTGTTCATTAAAATCCTGAAAATAAAAATAAAACATTTATATTATGTAGGTATGCATATATGATATAAGTGGGTAGGAAAATTATATGATATAACGTTACTGGCACTCTCCTGTCGCACTTAGAACGAAACATATACACTAACAATTAGCATATGAACGATAAGCGATCTCTAATTAAACAGTCATGTTCGGGTCACTTTCATGCAAGAATTGCCTGTGTGGTATTTGTGATGAAATGAGTCAACAGAGTCATTTTGTTACTGGAATTTGTTGATTATGGATATAAAAGAAACTTTAAAAAAAATATAAATTCTTCTCTAAAGAAAAAAAAACTCACAACTCTATTAATAAAACCTTTTTCGTAATTCGCTGGATAAAATCATCGTTTTGTGGTGGCACGGTGTAGACAACGAACTCTTTTCACGGCAAATCGCAATTAGAAAATAAATGAGCAAAATAAAAAACAAAACAAAGAGAGAAACATGTAACAATAAAAGTGGTTTAAAAAACAGTTCTCACTTATGGCCGACTATCACGCAGTTTTCAGCAGCGTGTACACCCGAGACGTGTTCGAGTCATCATTCAAATTGAAAAATGATGTTATATCTACATCTTATCAACGATAGGGGAGCTGTCTGTCTTAACCGGAGATTGTGTGGTAGAGATTAAATGTTGAAATGCTTCGATATAATTTGTTTTCATTGAAGCAAAGCTAATTTGATTCGATTAATTATATGAAGGAGTTGCTACTATCCACAAAGTTAATGCAAGAGGAGACGTTAAGTGTTTGAACTTTTCGTTAATTCAAATTGAATAAAGTCGTAGAGGGTCAGTACTTAATTAGTTCAATAAGGGCGGGTTTGATGATTTTGATAGTTATACGGTTTTGAGGGAACTCATTTTAAACCGGTTCTGGGATTTTAATTTAGGCAAATTAAAAAATGATAAAGTTATGATTTGTGTAGTAACTTATTTCGTAGGAGTAGATGACTTAACCTCTTTAAGCAACAAAAAAAAAACGAAATGTCATTAAATAAGTATTCATGTATGACGCTAACTAACAAATTATTGCTTTTTTGTGTACTTCAAATACTTAGTTACCTTTATATTACTAAAGAACTGTACTAGAAAAACAGTTTTTCTGATGATAGATATAATAGAGAAAAGGTAAGTAGGCGAGGGTTTAAGGGCTACCTTTCGAACGGTGCCGTGACATGAGGCTAAATCAGAACAGCGACACAAAGCCAAATTTTCACATTTTCAATTACATAGCATATATTCGCTAGAAAAAAAACCCTTTAAGTTGTTGTTTATATCTCATGTTGTTTACATATTACATATAGAAATCCCCGGTGAGGCCTCTGCACTGCATTCAAAAACAGAACGAGATCATAAAATAAAGAACATTTTTGGAAGCAGTGACAAATGTAAGAAAAGAGATCGAGCTTTCACAGGAGTAAATATTATGGCTCGATTAAAAATTCTTCCATAATTTTTATAAGAAGGGTTTCAAAAGAAAGTGACGAAATAATTTGTTAGTTAGCGTCATACATGAATACTTATTTAATAACATTTCGTTTTTTTTTTGTTTAAAGAGGTTAAGTCATCTACTCCTACGAAAATGTTTAAAAGAAGTTACATTATGAGAATTTCGTGGCAATGTTATCATTTTGAGGGACCAACCGATTGTCAAGATTTCACGTGTGACGGTTCTCATTCGACTACTAAAGTATATGTATGCATTCAAAAAATTGGCAATACTAGTAATAAGGGTAAATGACAATTGTCAGACATTTTTGCGCAACTTGCATTTCGTGCACATTTTCCTGCTCGATCAATGCGTCGTTCTGGATAACTGAAAATCAATAATGCACGAAGAGCCGATTGTGCATGATGAAGCTTCCGAAATAAAAAGACTTTTTGTTTGGGGATTTTTAGGCTCTGAACTATTTACTTTCTGCACAAAATTGATTTGTGGCTTTCGTCTTTTGAAGTCGGCTTTTCTGAATGTGAATTTAGTTTTAAAAAAATCGTTTACACTGAATCCGAGTAGCTACTTAGAATACACCAAATTAACACCTGTAATATTAAAACACGTGTAGTAAATATTTTTATTTTTCTAAAATTAATTCAACGAATAATTAAATAAACAATCATAAATGTTTTTCCGTATCATTATACCTAATGCGTAAGTGAACATAAATAAAATTACACGGACTATAAATGATACTTCGTATGTTTTACTATCCGTGTAATAGAAAAATTAATTTTAAAGATTGTTTAATGTTGTTTAATGTGAGAAACTGTTGCAAGTTCAGTTAAAAGTTACTGTCGAAGCTTATGCATTTAAAATGCTTTAAATTTTAAAAAGAAAACGTAAGGTTATGTCCAAGCTTTTGAATATACACAAAACAGCACTCCTTTTTAGTTTCCCACAAGAAACATTTTATTCCACGAATAAATGCAATCCAACCAACTAATTTTATCTTATCTGTTCGAAAAGAATGTAAACACTATTTCCAACCAATGTTGACTGATGATATTGTTCGTTTTTTTATTTTTCTTTGAATCTTGCAGGTACAAGTGTATTTCCGTCCACAAAATGTGTAAAAATACAAACATTGAAAAGCTTCAATAAATATTATTGATAACATAACTATATCACAGAAAGTACCGACTTATAGATGTATTCCAGTTTGATAGAAATAGATATTTATTATCCACACCCTTTTCTTATTCAGTAAAAATAATGAAAATATCAAGAAACCTAAACACAGGGCTACATAGCTGTAATTTAAATTAAAGTAGTTGCATGACTTCATCTTTTCGTGGGCATTTCTTCTCAGATAAAATAACATCAACAGAATTATCTTTGTAGTAGCAGAGGCGTGACTAACCAAGTTGTATAACACTGTGCGTGAGCGTTTAAAATTCCGAATACGCACCACACATCGGTGTCAATTGTTTCCAATTTTATGCGAAAAAAAAGTGTAACACTCTGTCTAGGTTTGCATTTTGCAAACTCATTTGAATTTCGTTGTCAAAATCGATTACAGCTACTCTTCAAGTTAAGTCAACAAAGGATGTATGTAATTAGATTCAAATTCAATGCGCGTTTTCGTTAAATGTGTAAGAAACGAAAAGCCTTTACGCATTTTTATATTGAAATCTTTTTTTTGTTGGTTTTTGAATGAGCAATGGACAAGCTTTAGGAGAATTGCAAATTTTCGTCGTAAGAATTAGGCGACCATGCAGAAGAAGTAGTTATTCGGTGAATGCTGGTTGAATTCTATAAAATAATGTGGAAGATTCATATGGCGGTGCAGCAGGATCTGGTATTAGAATTGGACCTGTATACAACATTGGTTATTCAAGAAATCCATTTCTCAATGAAAAGATCTTTTGTTGTTGATCTTCGCATTCTTAAGAGGTTTACATTCACCACAAATATGATTTCTAAAAATCTATTAAGAAAATGATAGATTCGTCAACTTATTTTAGGCCAAACAATAAGATACTAAAGTTTTTAATTGATTGATCACAAAGAAATAAATATTTAGTCGAGTAGCACACTCACCCCGCATTCAAATCTTTAACCAGGAATACATTTTTTTTCGAAAAAAAAGGAGAAATATTACGCGAAAACCTTACCACCGTCTCCAACTTACTCAACGGGTGAATCGCTACTCTCTACCGTGGGCATGTGTAGGTTTTTAATAAATTCATTTGGTTTTATTGTTTTCCGGGATACGAACATTTGATTAATGTGTTCTGACCTTTAATTCATTTTATTTAATCTGTTTGAGGAAGCCGGCAGCATTGCTTTTAATATTTATTTAAACTTAAAAAATAAATAAATCTGACATTTCAGCAACTCAAACACAATTGATCAGAAAACGAGATTGGAGATGAACCTATTCCATTCGAATACAAAAAGGAGCAAGTTCTGGAGCGAAACTTAAAAAAAAACGACATTAGTGAACCTGTTCTGTCTGTACTTACTTTTGAGATTTAGTCAGAGAAAGTGATGTCAACTGGTTTATTTGTTAGAAAAATCTTACAACTGAAGTAATTGTATAAACAATTGCAAGCAAACAAATTTACTAAAAATTTACAAGATTGGGAAAATAGTATTAAATTCGATCGATCGAGTAAGTAGAAAATTATTTTCTTAAGTTTGGCAGCCTGCTAGGTGTGTTGCGTTATGCATTTATTTTTCTTGGGATTTTAGTCGGCTGAAGTATTGTCTCAATTAAAAAGCGTATAATAAAGTAAAGACCTTTTGATTGTCTTTGGCACCCCTATCGTGGAAACGCCGCATCTGAGATTCCCTTCACTTACTCGATTCACTTTCACTTTTTATATGCATCGTGGAAACCGCCGGCGAAACTTCCTTATCGATGTGAATTTCGAATTTGAAGTTGGTCGGTAAATAGCTGTTTTGTAGTTAATGACAGAAGTGAAAGTTGGAAAATAATTTTAAATTTAAATTAAATAAGTAAAATCAGTAGCAAAATGAATAGTGTAGGAATATTTGAGTAGCCACAAGGCTGGAGATATTTTTATGACAAATGTCGAATCCCAGAAGTGGCAATGTACCATCAAAACTCCATCACAAAATAGACATTTATACAATAACTGTAATGGATATTTTATCCTCAAAGAATGGCAGCCAACAAGCCAAAATACGCAATGAATTAGTTGCGTTTCTGAAATGTCAAAGATTGTAGGGGGGAGTGTTCCTTGGTACGTTTTCTACGATGGTGTGAAACGTATTCACTTTGCCGACAGGTGAACTTTTCAGGTCAAAAGTTTTCTACGATAATGATTTATGAATTTGAGTGAAACGTTCCCCCTGGCGGATTCCGCAATAGGGCTGATAATATGTCTTGCTTGCACTCAGTGATTAGCCCTTGAATCAAAAATTAAAAGCCACTCCCGACAGTTTATACTTTTGTACAAACGAGACATTGATTAAACTTTAGGGCGGTTCCAAATCTGAGCCTTATTCAGTGAGCGATCGCAGTAAGCATTCATTTTCTTTGTTTTTTTTTGCAAAATAATTTTCAATTGACCCTGATCAATTTTAATGTATTTATGAATATAAAATTTCTATTCCTTCTACCACAAAAGCTTCATATTTAATTGATCTAACATCCTATCTAAAAAAAACTGAGTCTAAATTGATTTAAATAGCAATATTTACAATTACAAAAATTTTCCCGCGAATTGAAAAATTGTTGCCGCGAACTGTCACTATTCGCGGCAACAATTCGTTCGAACATAACCTTAAAATTGACACATCTTGCTACCAACATTTACAAATAAGATTCGCGGGTACCTGCGACCAAAAAAATTTGTCATGTGAAAGAAATGTCAGAATTTACGAATATTCGCTTGTTTGCAGTTCGCGGTTCGGTCTTATGTGAATGATCCTTTACATGCCTGAACTTACTTATTTATAAACAATAAGTGGAATTATTGGAAGACACAAACATCTGCAATCTATGAAAGGAAGTGGAGGATCCCCCGAACCATTCATCTTTTGTGCTGATGTGGAAGTTGTAGGTACCTTAGTTCCTAGTATTTAAGTACCTCATCACTAAGTCGCCTACTTGGTTTTCTCCAAAAAATCTAGAAACCTTAAGGAAACCTGCAACAGAGGCACCTTAAGGTTGGCTATTCAACATACTTATTTCCAATTTATAATTATACGAATGGGAGTGTATCATATAAAGTTGAAACTCCTTTCAGAAATGTTTAATGGTGACTGAAAAAACCTACCTTAAAATGTTTGTCTTGATTCATTGTATAAAAATGCAGATTCCGACAGCAATGCAAAAACAAGAAATAAAACACAAACTCGTGTCGCCTGGAACTCAGATTATTAATATTTATTTTGTCTGGAAATCCTTTTTTAAATCTAAATACCCACTCAGAAGTAAAACGTTGATTTTGCTTTTTTGTTTCTGTTCTGTTCTTGATTTATTCACTTAAACAAGTATGTTAACATTTTGATGTCATACTGTCGCGCAGAAAACAACCATCAACAATTCTAAGCCGGTCTCAGATCGTAACCTGGCCTTTCCCCTACCCAACGAAGGAGAGATTACAATTGTCAATTGAACCGCATCCTCTTAAAAATCAAAAAAAAAAAAACCATAAATGAAGAAAATAAAAAAAAAATTTATAAACATGAGCATGACATTTAAATTCAAATAAATCCAATGACCAAAAGTTATGTCGTCGCGCAACTGCTGATTAATTTCCGTAACTTAAAGTTGTCAACGCATTATTCTGCATCTCTGCCGACATCTCTTCGGCTTAATCTTATAATTGCATTTGAAATGACTGCAACAAGCGTAACATGCACAAAATCCATCTGAGCGATGATGCTGGTGATGAGATAGCTTTTGCCAAATCGGAATGCTTGTGCATATTATGAATGAGAGTAACGCCAGAAGCCAGAAGAAGACTTTTTACACAAAAATGAAATGATGGACCGAAGGTAAAAAGGAAGCAAGATAAAACAAAAATATAAAACGTTCATCCGTCACCAAGGTAATTATAAGGTTAATGTACTACAAACCAACAGTGTTCACTTAATCGTATCTAAACTAACCACTTGAGATACAAATCTGTATTCGTTTTTTATTGCTTTTCTCGCTTTACCTTTCGCTTTGCAAAGTATCTGTGCGGATGTACATATCTGTGCCGTGTGCTTTAATGTATCATTTCATTTGACCGACCGGGGGCAAGCAACCGACTCGTCTTGCTGATATGACATTTTAATGGCGCGGTGCGGTTTGAATTCGGCTTTGATTTGACATAACCGGTTCAAGAGGCGATTGACTTAGAACTATTATTGCCAAACCAAAGATTGATTAGTTTTATGCTTGCTATTTTCAGATTTGTACTCTATTTTTTTTAATGGGCGCTGATGAACGGGTAACGAATTTGAATTGAAAATAAGATAAGTGCTGCTAATCACGCACAAGTAAACAATATCTGTCAAAACGTTTCAACTGCCCGAGCCCCAGGCTTCTACATGAACTTTAAAGAGAACACAATAACATTTTAAGTTAATAGGGACAATAATAAAACTTCGCGCGATGGTAATGAAAAAGAAATATATATATATGACTTACCAAACTTTAATCGAAACTCGAGATCAAAGCTACGAAAAATGTATATCAGCCGGCTCACTTGTCATTAATTTCTGACGAATAGAACCACAGCTTTTCGAAACAAAGTTGAATTGTTTAATCCAGTGTACTGAGCCAGCCATTCAGGTACTGTTTGCCTTGTTGTATAATGTAGCACAGTTTTAAACTGTTATTAGAGACATCTTTAATTCCCTCCCTTGTTGGGATAATTCATCACTGAGGCCCACCTGCGAATTGAGTATGTGGCAGCAACATGAAGGGGAAAAATATGCAGTGTTGTCGCTAATTTTGTTCTCTTCTAGCACCAATAACTTATTTTGAAGACATTTTTAATTTTTACCTTGAAGGCATTTAATGCATTGAGTAAGTGAAGCCCTCACGACGTTGTACAGGAAGTTTAGAAACTCCAAGTGTACTCATCGTATTAGTCAACCAACCGTATCCGCTTATTATTTTGTAAGAAAAGGAAGAGTTATTTTTAAGTGCGTAGTCAGTCAAATCTTTTTCGTGCCATCATTTTTTAGCGGTGTTGCATTGTAACATAACTCTCTAATTGCAGCGAACCCTAACCACCCCCATTCCGTTTTTCTATAAAAAAAAAGAATAATCGCCAAACGATAGATACAGCCTTTTAATAAAGAACACAAACGAGTCATTTTAATTTATATAAAACGACGCCGATACATTCACGTATGAAGACATCTAATTGTGTTCATCAATTCCAATGTAAAAGGTTAACTTTAGCTTGAAAAAAAAATGCCAACTCTCCTGTAACAAAGTTAAGCTCGTGTCTACACCTGGATAATTTTTAATATGTAATATTAAAACATTCGCTTGAAGTTTGGTACATATCCAGTTAACTAATAGAATTTGTCTTTAGTTTATGTGGTGCCTCAATTATTAACTGCTGAATAATTCATGTCTCACCCATAGGCTCGGTTTGTTCCGATCTGATTTGATAACATTTTCTGTGCTGGAAATACCGCCTAAAATAAAATTATATTTACATTTTTGAAACTGTAGATCACGTCCTAAACTTTAATGATTCGACTGAGTAGTCCAAATAGACTCAGTAGGCATAACATTTTATGATTCCAACGTACGGTGCATTAGTATGGTAATTTTTATGGGCCATTATTGGCGGTCGGGTGAGATCTCAGGCTAAAAGAGCCCATTTCTAGGTCCTTCACGATTTGGAACGGTGTGATTTTCGTATCGAAATAGAAAAATATGTCTACGACGACGCTAAAAATCGTGGGAATGAACCCATTAAGTGGTGTGGGCTGTGATTGAATGCGCCTTCATTGGCCGGCAGGTGATGAACTTTTATGCAACGACAGCGCACAAGACAAGAAACAAGGAATAATGACCACGATAAGATAAATTGCTACCGGACGAAGAACCAGTGTGTTTGGCATCAATTTACACATGTGTGGTCAGATGCACGCGGTTGCAAATCTCGAGGGCATGTGAAAAATATCTCGGATATCCGATACAAATTTATGAATGGCAGTACACAGGAGAAGGTCTCAAATTGCAATGGAATGCAGTACGAATGTATACCATCAAAAAGTGTGTCTTTTGTTTGTTTTTAGGAAAGTTGATTACGGAAACAAATGTGTTGCACTTTTAGTGACCAAACAACTTGGCACAGAAAGGTTGCCTATTTCTGACTAATTATTACAGAAATATAGTAGATTTTTATAATAAACACAATGAATTCTACACCAGTTTTAAAGCACGTTAATGATTAG
The DNA here is from genome assembly GCA_963576555.1 of Ferdinandea cuprea. Classification (NCBI taxonomy): domain Eukaryota; kingdom Metazoa; phylum Arthropoda; class Insecta; order Diptera; family Syrphidae; genus Ferdinandea; species Ferdinandea cuprea. The sequence continues at coordinate 79,832,856 of OY754958.1, read as the reverse complement.
GTGTGACTCAGGAGGGAATGCAATTCTATTCGTAAACAATCCATACATTATTTCGCTTAGTCATTTCATTGGTAATGTTGTCAGAATACATAAATAACGTTTATTTTTATAAAAGTTATGTAGTATAATTGTGGCATTTTATATTTTTTAAAGTGCAAATTCAGATGATTTGAGTCAGCTGATAAGATCATAGCACGTTGCAGCTTTTTTTGTTGTGTTCTACATTCTTAAACTGTGTGTTCATTAATATAAATAAATATAAATAATAGAATACATAAATAACGTTTATTTTTATAAAAGTTATGTACTATAATTGTGGCATTCTATATTTTTTAAAGTGCAAATTCAGATGATTTGAGTCAGCTGATAAGATCATAGCACGTTGCAGCTTTTTTTGTTGTGTTCTACATTCTTAAACTGTGTGTTCATTGTAAAGTTAGTAATTCTAGCGTTTTAAGTACGATCCTGCTTTGAAAACGAGTCATACTTTTCCTAAAATAAATAAACCTCGATTTGTCGATTTTATCAGACTGTTTGCTACACCGGACTACAGCCTTTCCTTAGGTTTTAACGAAGTTGTTTTTAGATAGATCTTTTTCTTCTCTATCGTCCACACACGTTATTCGTTATATTTTTTTTCACACAAAATTAGTTAAAATTGACGTTCAGTCTGAAAAAAGAATTTGATGATTAAAATTAAATTTAATTTTTTCCGAGCAGAGATCTTTTGAACAGTTATCCCCTGAAATAATCGACTTCAAGGTCAGTGCTTATGGTTTTCCACTGCTTTTGGTCAATTGGATTACCGCATGACTTAAGCAAGTTTGAACTCCGTGCTCCAACATTCATCGAAATCGAACTGAAGCCATTCAACGCACCCTCGTAGGGTTTCCATGGGACGTATCAAATTTCAAACTTCTGCAAATGATACCCCTTTCTCAACGTAGAGTCAATAGTGATATGGTTTTCTTGTAGCAGCTTATATCTGGTCATATTGATGCACCTGATTTGCTGTCTTTAATTCACTTAAACTTTCGAGGCGCTCACAAGTAGGATTCATAATCTAAATTATCATGTGGTTGATAGTCGCTTGCATTTAGGACTCGACTATACATATCTGATAGTGCAATTAAAAAAAATCATTAAACAAAGAGTTATTGCTATTTCAATGGAAAATAGTGTCATCGATTGCCAATACATGCATTTTCGACAAAATATTAAATGTTTAGAAATTAAAATCGCAAAGTCTTTGTTTCAGCACCTGTAAGAGATTGGTTCACGTCACTGAAAATATTTTAAAGTATTTTATAGACTCGCAATTAACATGGACATAAAAGCTGTTGATTGATTAGTGTAGTGGTATTTTACAGCTTAGAACCATAGTGAATTTGTTTATTTTATCATGCCACTTAATGAGTGCGAAAGTTGACTGTTCTCGTCTATAGTACTTAAAGCAAGAAAATTGCATTATCTTCATCATTTACAGATGGTTTTATACGTCCTTTAATTGTTTAACTGCCACTCAATGAGAAGGTTTTACACGTTAATCTGTTAATCTGTTATTCTATTAGAATCATTAAAATTCTTTTGTCTATAGAGCGTTTTGCGAACTTGCGTAATGTTTTCTCTTCTATCTAAAGACATAATCGGTATAAATATATCTGTTTTATGCATTACAGGAAAGATTTTAAAATTCGGGGTTTCATAAAGCTGAAACTAAATAATAAAAAAGTTGAAAAATAATACAAAAATACTACTGCTGCGTCAAAAACGTTTTTTTTTCTATATTATATCGAACATATCGAACCGATTTACTTAAGGAAACTATTATATTGCATTCTTCGCTTTGTATCTAATTTATGCGAAAATATACAATGGGTTTTTCCTTACCTTCGGTACAAAATGCATTAATAAACAAAGGCATTCAATCCGCAGATTGGCATATACAAATCTATGATATGCCATGCCTCTTTCTTGAATTCTTTACGTATCTCTTTATAAACTTTGTATGGGGGCTTATGGCTCGTGATCATGATGACAGAAATAGGAACCCCATCTCCAATGCATGCCTCATTACCCTCGCAGAAAAACATATGTTGGACAAGAAAAAAAAATACTTTTGTGTTTGTTTTCGCAAATTTGCAATACAATTGGCGTTGGCGTTTTCAATTTAGGTCAACAAAAATGGAATGAAAATGAACTTTACCATATAATTCTTTTATGTTGCTCATCAGTAATTGAGCTTGTAGAATTCGTTAAAAAAAACAGGTTCACTGAATCAACAAATCCACCTGCTGCTGGGCTCATTTTGTCAATTAAAAATATTTGAATTGCAAATTGATATGTATGTATTTATAATTCCTTAAGTAAAGGGGGTATCTTCATTTCTATGTATATTTATGAAATCTAAGTCTGATTGAAAAACACATTTTCATCGAAATAACTTTCAGACGATAAAAACAAAAGTGTATCATGTGTCACCAATTTAATAAAGAAAAACATAATATACTAATTTTCGTCTGATTGCCATGGTTATGTAAATTTCCTCACAATTTATCATACCTTTTTTGTCGAATCAATTTTGAATTGAAAATATTTTCGGCGTGAATGAACTCAGCAGAACATCTGATATTTGAGTCCGAATTCTTGATTTCTAAACATATTCTGTGAGTCTCGGTGGAATTGACGCCTCTTAATGGATGAGATACATTAGCACGACAGACTGTTTGCCAACAAAAAAAAAACATCATCAACCAATTTTGCAAAAGGAATCGAATAAATAAATAAATCACAGTCTCAGCTAATCTTTGTGCAAATTTTATTATGTATTTCGATATATTATTTCAGATAGGTATTTGAATATCCGTGAGATTGCTGTATCTATCTGGACATTCTCCCAAAATGAAGTGATTTTGCAAACGTACATACATGACATTAAGTGACAAGCTTTTAACATTTATTGGAAGATCATGGGCTAGTAAATAGGTTCTATTGAGAATTTTATGTTGAGGTTTGAAGGATACATTACTTCGCATTGACTATGATTAGAGTAAATCACTTGAAATAACATAATTTCGATAAAAAATTTGTTTCCATTGCAAACATATTTATAATATCATAAACTTATTATATATGTAAATTATATTGTCGTCGTTCGATAAAAAATCCCTACTTACATTTTGTTGGTTTAGAGATATTTGCTCTTAAGTTTATAATCAACATGAAGGTGCTTGGATTTAGGGAGTTTTCATTCTGTATGATTTTGACATAGGGGAACGTAGGACTTAGGGACTTTTTACAGAACATAGATTTTGTTATTTGTTACATGGTTTATATATCTCAGTTTTGAGACGGAACTTTTAAATGACGACCATATAATCCATTATAAAACCATATCAGTTAAACCAAAATATTGTGTCATATATTTTGCGTTTGGAACATAGAACAACGTCATAAAGTTGCATTTAAACATTCAACATATGTTCATTAAGTTAGCTGCGTACCGTTATCGTTAAGCGATACTTTTGTCACATTCAGCGGTTCAGTAACATAATTTTTTTTGCCAACAAAGCTTATAGGTACTATTACTTATTAAGTTATATTACCATTACATTTTTTGAGTTCACTCCATCAGAAATTTCACATAATATACCATGCTTTGGGAACCACTGTATTTATAATACCCACTTAGTGCTGAGAACTATTGTTTTTGCATTTAATAATATAGCATTTTCGCATTGCAAGAAAATTCCCATTTCAAGGCGGGATAATATAATAAGTCGCGCCATAAAATTATATTTCCCGCCTTAAAATGTAAATATGTAATTACAACGTACAATTTTAATTAGCAAGGACTATTCCGGTAATTCCGTTTGTTTAAATAATTAAAACTACAATTAAAGATCACACCTCTAAGCTAAAACCGTTACAAATCGTAAATGTGGATGCTTGTTAGATATAGAAAGTAATAGAGTGAGTTATTAGAGATTTAAAACAAATACATATGTATATTGAATTGATAGTAATTAAGAATGTGATTAATGGTTGAGGAGAATTTAAAGTACCTTTACTCCAAATTACTGAAACACTCTTTGGGCCAATTCAACAACATACAATATTATAAAGTTGGAAATCAATTTTTTTTTTGTTTTTTTAAGATCTTTACTTTGTTTTTCAGCTTTTAGTTAAGAAATATGAAAAAAAATTAATAACGTAGAACTCAGTCTAAAAACTTGCGTTGACCCAAGTAATTCTTGTAACTATTAGCAGTGGCGTTTCGTCAGGGCGTGTGAGGTTTAAAGTCATGATTTAACTTGTCAAATGTAGCAAGAAGATAGAAAGCCTCACCGCGTGACAAATAATTTCATCTTAAAACTGAACTGAAAACATACGGTATGCTCCGTGTAGCAGAGAATACATCGATTCTTTTTGAAAACAACTATCGCTAATGAAAATAAACGTAAATCGTAAATTTTTACGAATGGTTGAATGAAACAACAACAACTGGTGATTGCAACCCCGAACAATGAAGGCTGGAATTACGCTGTTTCACGGTTTGCCACGGCAATATATATAAATAAATGTACAAAACACAAAATATACGTATATAGAAATAATACGCAGATAGAAATACGGTATTGTAAAATCATAAATTGAAAAATAAATAAGGTGAACAAAAGCCTATTAAAAACTTAAACAATTTTTATAGCAGTTCAAAAGGTATCAAAAATCCTCCAGCATAGCTTACCAAGAAATGTACAAACTCAGTACATAGCAAAAATTAAAAAGAAAAGACAAATTGTTATAAGAGCTTAAACATTTTATTACGACAAAAAAAGAAATGAAATTGGAAATAAAAGTTAAATCCGCATCAAACCATCAACAATCATGACAGACAAAAAAAAACTTCTTCAACCACATAAATTTCACTGCCATCTCCAATTGGCGGACGCGAATACGAATTCATCTATGGGAAGGTGGAGCTTTAAGCGAAAAAAAAGAAGGGAGACCACCACATAGAATTACAATGGACGTGAAATGATTTCTTCAGAATAAAATAATTAATTCAAAAAGCTCTTAATTCCCGCCACTATGCTTTGCATGTTTAATTAAGACTTAATGGACAAACAAAAAAATAGTAGGTAACGTGACACTTAAGGGACTCGAAATGGTTTAATTACCTTAAGTTACAGTTATGGAGATCTACTATCGTTTTCCAACCTGTCTTGACCCATCAATCATAATTTTGCCTAATTAGGTATTCAGGTAAACGCTTGCGCGAGAAGCTATAAATTATTATTCATTGGTTCTAATAATTTAGGTGTCTCCCATGGCTTGCAAGTTGAATTTATTGTGACCAAATGAGATGAAACGTGTGCCCATCTAATTCTTAATGAAGAAGGAAGGTAGTGTGCGTGGTGAAAGGGAGCGCCACACAGTCGGTAATTGCCAAATTTTGTAGATTTTATCTTTTGCCTGACGACGAAGTAGTATAGATATAGAATCATAGCGATTGGCATGGGTAATAGGGAAGTTAAATCAAATTTTTAATAAGATAGTCAGAAGTCACAGAACTCGGTTGTGTAAATAGAAATATTTTTGGCAGGTTGAATAGAAAAATTGTGACATGGGAATTTATTGAATTTCTAGTTATCTGAGTAATATACAGTTTTCAATAAAAAGACTCATAAAATAGCATGCTTCGACCCTTTATAAATATGGAACAATACACATACATTTGATAAACTTTACCACAAAAATGGTTTTTGGTTAAGAATTTCACCGAATAATCATTTGTAAATAAGCAGAACATTCTAAAAATGTAGGCATTGTTTCTTGGGGAATTAAGCGGGTGGGGCTATTAAAATGAACGCAAGTTTTTATGGCGGAACCTTGAGGGTGGTGCTTCGTGGCGCAAAATTGAAGCAAGTTTTGCTATTTTGCGCGAAATGTTTAGTAGCCGATTCATTAACTAAAATTGCTATTAAATTTGGGCACTGAGATCGTGCATTTGAACTCTGTGCTATTTCTTTCGGGCCAAGTAAACGATTAGGTAGCGTTATCGATAAAAATTAGGTTATTTTAGTATAGTCGATAAAAAAAATAAGTACCCTGGTTGAAATCCAAGGTTTAAATCAGTCTAGGATTAATTAAAAATGCATTGAAGTACTCACATTCTTTTACCAACATTTTTTGTTGACCTTATGTATTTACGGCAAGTTACCTTGGAACTTATCAAGTTTAAAACTATCTTGGAACTAAGATGACTCAGCTAAGCAGTGGCATTCAGAGTGCTTTACTTCATATAACAGAGTGATGCAACAATAAAGGACTATCCATCGACCCCATTATTTTTTTTTAACGGACAACTGCAACAGGGCTAGAGAAGCTTTAGAAAATTGCATTTATAAGCATCTGCCCAATAGCAGAGCTGGAAGCTATTGTTGGGTTCTTACCCCAACAAATCTCTTATAGAAAGACGGCAGAAATACATCTGAAAATAACTTAACTAATGTCAAATGGTAAGGAGAAAACTATTTTAAAAGATTGCTTGAGACGACATTGGTTAAGAAAACGTATTTTCCACAAAAAAAAAACATTCGTCAGTAGAATATAAAACCTCTGCCTCACTTGCCTTTATAAATGAGGTTATACGTCCTCTAGGACAAATTACCCTAACACTGGTCTGGTAAATGCTTTCTAGTTGAATGTTCATGCACCAATTCAATTTCAATAACACTTTTGTATGAAACTGATGCTCGGATACAAGTAACTACATTCAAAAGAAGCATTTCATATACACACATATGTACATAGGTATGACTTTGCAATGTAATGATTGTACTCACCATAAACTAATAACAAGCATCTGCAAACGAACGCTGACTTTACAAAGCCACACTTAAAAACGCATTTATACCAATTTTGTAGACAATTGCACATCACGTAAATAGAGGTACATATATACGAAATAAGAAATCTTATTGTCATTTGACAACAACCACCACACTAATATCTGTCACTATAAATCCATTACTATTAATTCTCATCTCTTGACAAATATCATACTCGTAACTTCGAAGCACCATCATCGGCGACAAACACTTCTATATATCTGTGCGCAAACACATTCCACACGTACATAATCCACCTTCTCTCCATCTCGACGAAGAACAAGTACACGCGCCGAGTACGAGTATTTCGAACGATGACAATCAAATGCGTGTTTGCTGTCAAGTGTTGACCAGTCATTCAATCAAAGCTTGTTCTTCAAGAACTTATACCTCATGCAAACGACAGATTCCTCTGTTCAACCCATTAACTTTATTGCTCTCTTGGTCAAAATTCAAATTTAAGTATTCCATTTTATCATTATGGAACCTGAAAAATAGAAAGTATTGTATCTTTTATGAGCTACAGCGTCTACGCACTTGAGAACAAACTCAAACACCACCACCACAGCTGGATGGAGTGTTTGCTCATTTGAATACCTCTAAAAGTGTTTAATGCCAACAGACACGCAGATAAAAAAACAAAACACATCTAAAATTACAGAGTTTATCCTGAGTTCAAGGCTTCTCTTGTTGCGAAATTAAAATTCAGCAATTCCATTTTTTTTGGTTTCTGTTTGCCTCTTATCAGGTTCTACTGAGGCTCTTTGCATAAATATTCATTTAGAATAGAAAATAGACATCGATTGGTAATATGTACCTACTATCGATTTGGCACACTGCGGTCATCTTAATCATAAAAAATAAAACATATATTCATACACCTGATTCGTTGAAATCAGATTCACATCATGACACATCTATTAAAATAGTTTAGCAAACATAGCTACCATTGGATTCCCATTATCATTGATTTACATTTTGAATCAATCGTCGTAAAAAAAAGAGTTAAACGTGTGGTTGATTACATGATGTCGTTGCCGAGTGGTATCTAGTAAGTAGGTGATTTCGTCATTTCTAGGTAATTGTTCCTTGGACCCACGTAGGAGGTTCATTGATCCAGTCGCCCAAAACTCAATTGGAATTTAATTCAAATAATTGTAAGAATTCTTATCGATTTAAATCGTGTTTGGGTGTTACTTAGTTTTTATTGCTCATATAAAACCAGAATGAGTAGTCGAGAAGTGAATTCTACATGTTCAGACTTGCTTGGAATCATTTAACAATGAGCTGAGGTGACTAACGATTGTGTGTGGTTTGTGGGTGAATTTTGCGAGTTGTAATTGGGTCTGATGTCTTGAGAAAATAAAGAACGGCTGACCTTAGGAGGATGGAATGGTAAAAATAGATATTGTGACATGTTCCACGCATGCCCCAGACTAAAAAAAACGAGCCTACTTAAAAAGGGCATCAATATGCTGATATCGTAAAGTTTTGCTTCAAAAGTTGCTCATGTGTCCCAGGTTTTATTTAATGTGATTGATGTCGCCAAGAACTTTTATTTAATTTTTTTTTTAAGTTTACGAAAATAAATGTTGTTCATTTTTGAGAACCGTTCTGCTTAAAAAAATTATGGTACAGAAAAGTATTTTTTTTATATTGTGGAAGTGAAAAAAAAGGGGTTCTTAGCTTGTACCCTTACAATGGACATACGCAGCGCGGACAAAGAAGAAATATGTTTTAAAAGGATATATTCTTTAAATTAAGTGCTACCGACTTAATGTTTAATACTTACATATTTTAAGAAATAAAAATAGTTCTAGAGTGACGGTATATATTCTAATTTGACCTGATCTACATTAAAGCAAACAACCCCATTGACATTTGCATAAAAAACTTAACGTCGAGCTTTGTTTGTAGAAAAAATAATGTTCTTTGTAACTGCGGTTAATTTACGTGAATATCTCATTTATGTTTTGTGATAGGCTTCAGAATATCTTACCCATGCAAATTTATGAATTGCAGATCACTTTCCTCGAACAAATGTATAAACATTTTACGGAAGGTTTTATTATTTATATGTAGTTGGGAAAAAATATCGCAAAATTAACAATAAGCTGGTCAAGATGTGAGCCATTGCTTGTGATAAAAATAGACACTTTCTATGTTTAAAAAATCAAACGAGATGAGGCCTCAAATTAACCATAATCAACAATAAGAGGATCATTTTCCGATATATTCACACCTGCTGGTATTACCAACCTTCATTGAAACGAATATAAATTGTACATCTGGCAACGTTAAAAAATTTAAATTGCATATTTAAATAGTTATAAGCCGTAAATCGATCTAAATTAAAGAAGAAAAAATTTGTTTCCAACTTAACTTAAAATTTTCTCTTAAACCAGTTTTCTAAAATGAAATGTCATCATTGTTAATGATAGAGGTAAAACAAAATTATTATACGGTGTTTTATTTTACCAATCGAAAGGATAATATATGATTGACAAAACCAGAGATATGTTAAATAATGTAAATTGGTTATTAGTTATGTCTTTGAGTGTTGACAGTGTATACGTTTTTACATATATATATTCGAGAAGCTGAAAGCGTGAACACACCGGATCATATACCATTATAACACAGCACCAACAAAACACATGTTTTGAATATTATGAGATGGATGCTTGCTCTGGAACAATTTTTTTCTGAGAATACGTACACAAATCATATCTTAAAGCATTGCACATAAAGTCGGTAACATCCTGTATTTATATACCCAATCGATGTATAAACCCAAAATGTACGGTCGTTTCAATCTGGACATAGTAGGTGACAATTTATACATTCACATAATATATTAAACCTTGTTCGCGTTATTGAATATTTTTCCAGTAATTCATCAATTACAGTCAGATCCAGTATATATTTTCATAATCGCAATCACGACTAGTGTCGTTTACAAGAAAAAATCTGTTTTGTTAGACGACACAAAGTAAATTCTAACATTGACGAACATTGCGTTTAACAATTAACTAAAAATTAATTGAGTCAGATAATTGTATCAAGCTTTAAGTTTCCATGACGACCACATAATTATTTTGTAAACTAATTAAAACTTAATTACCGGTTAAAACTTGCAAGCTAGATATTTGACGTTTGAATCAGCATAGGCAAAACTTTATTCGGACATTGTAAAACAGGCCCTACATGTAATTAAGAAAGAAAGATAGTAATTAAGAAATAGAAATTATGTTGAACTGCAAATACATTGTTTTTTTAATATAATGATACATTTTTAAATATTGTTAATTGTAACTATACATTTAATTATATAATTGACAACTTGCACGCGAATTATTCATAAAAACTGTTACGAGTTCGTGTAAACTTTTATTAGATCAAAAAATATGGAATCTATAATTAATTTACCAATCTTTAACAATAATCGTTTGAAGAGCCAGGAAAATGTTTTCAGGAAAAGTGCAAACAAACAATTTTTACAGTCGGAGTTCTTTATTTATAATGAGGATAGTGTTACTATACTGAAGATAGTTCCAGAATCCGAGGAAGCCTTCACGTCAAAGAACCCATCTCGAAAAAATTGGAGCACGACCGACTCAGTTGGTATTGTCATGTTCAAAGAAGGGATTCTACGAATCCCGTCAAAAAGCAATGGCAATCAACGTCCCCCCCCCCCTACAATCGCTTAAGAGAGGCAGTCCGGGTTCCGGGGTTCACACGAATGCAGAAACACCAGCATTTGATTGGCCTCAATGATTAAGTGATCTAAAATCGGGTTGCCTGCAGATATTTTTTGAGATCGAACCGGCGAACCCAACAGGCGGACCAGTAGGAATGCAGTGAAGTGGGAGTGCTATAATCCCTGTAATCCTGTATAGTAATACTCTGTATAGTAATACTATCCTCATTATTAATAAAGAACTCCGATGGTAAAAATTGTTTGTTTGCATTTTTCCTGAATACATTTTTCTGGCTTTTAAATAATATACAGTGGACTCTCCTTAAGTCGAATTTGTATCTATGTCGAACACCCAATAAGTCGAAACTCCCTCTGACTCGAACAAATTTTGGTATCCCATGATAATTCGACTAAGGGGGAGTCCACTGCATATGTATCTCAATTTAGTTTGTAAACACTGTATATACTCAATTTTACTACATTAAAAAATATTCGCAGAATTGACATTTGTCATTATACATATAGCCATTCCACAATAATAGTTATAAACTTTAAATGATAAACGAAGGCACATCGTAATGTTCAACATTTTCTTGTTAAAGAATTTTCAATATTAAACTAAAGTTTCTTTCACTGAAAATCGATATTCGTATAGAATGATAAATTTGAATTCGCATAATTCCCACGCCAACCAGACACATGAACTCATGTACCTTTGAGCTAATAAATTCGTTTATACCCAACGTTTCCTACATTTTATATACATTTACCCAGCCGAAACGTAATTTTATGAATTCAAATTCAATTACTCAGTCGTAATTTAATCGGGTTTCACATTGTTTCTAACCGAAAGCGAACACCCACTGACATACAACAAGAAATTACAAATTCAAATTTGTCAACTTCGTTCCCTGTGACCGACTACGCAGACAATTTGTCTGCATTTCATGAGTAAAACTTTTCAAAAGAATCTTATATCAGTTCAAAACGACCCTGTTCTCATTCTCATTATTGATTGATAAAGTATCTCTTTGCATGAGTAAGAAAAGATCTTAATCCAATAACTGAACCGGAGCAGAGCAGCGACGACGACGACGACATCCACCAATTATGCACTATCCATGTCCACTACATTTCATTCATATACTAAATATGAATGCACGATATGCCCACTCGGGCGAGGCGCGCAATTATTTTACATCGACTTTTGCATTCTGATTGAATTATAAAAGAAAAGCCATTCGGGTGCAATAAACCGTGTCCCATAATACTTTAGCAGTATCTGCTCTGGCTGACTCCTAAGTGCCAATGGATATCTATTGTGAATTGTGGCTTTGCACTTTGTCTGTAGAAATAGCTGAGTGGCAGTGGAGTGACTAACAATCAAAGCGAAAGGTCTTCGGGGTTGACAAACGAGTTTCTGTAGCATAGGCAATAGCAATACACCTCTCACTTCTAAGAACATTCGTACAACGAACTTAGTCAGGTCCAACTGGCCACTAAGTGTTCTCTGTTGCCTTTTGGAAAGTACGAGCACTTGATAAGAAATGTACACGCAAAATCATTTGTGAGCTTTGTAACTCAGAGTTCTCCAGCTAAGTGAGCAACTTTACGACCACTCCACTGCCACTGACATGGAACTTTATTATGTGTGAGATACTCGTTGGAAAGGAGACAACGCAACAACAATAACAAGAAAAAACCAAAAAGATACTTGTTTTAGATCTTTATCAATCCAAGTGAACTCGTGTGTTACAGCGTTTCTAACGCTTCACGTTTCATGTATAGCGCACGAAGTCAGTTACTTTTGCATATTTTCTCGATTAAGTCCGTGCATGGAATACTAACTGACCGGTTGTTCGGCCGACTATTGGCTGATCTCTAACAAGGAACCTCCCGGCAGAGGCTGAATACGAGATCAGTTTCTGTCGTTGATGGTCTCCTTCCAGTTTACAAATGAAAAATCTTTGTCGGTCAATTAATGTCATGTACTTGGTTGTTTTTTGGTCGAGTGGGGGGGCTCAAGACAAAGTCGAGAGTGAAGTTTAGGAAAATTTATAGTGGAACGTTGAATGGATGAGTTACGGATTGAAGTTGGCATTTCGATGATGGATTGCACAAATGGAATGGGGATCATTCCAATTGCTTTAGCAGAGAAAAACAGACGGAAGTGGGAAACTGTGAATGGGAAAGGGCGCCGGAGATTCTATAATAAATTTCCGGTTGAAATAGGATGGATAAGTCTATGGCTTATAGCAATATTATTAGCTGTAATTGTTAGAATTCACAATAATATTAAGCCACTGCCTGAGCTAAGTGATTGAATACCATAACTTTTGGATTATATTACTTAAAAATGCATTGCGAATTGTAATTGGTGCAGTGCCGTGTTTTCGTGTTGAGACTCTTATACAATCGGGAAACACCATTACATCTAATTTAATGTTTTAAGCGGTTAATGGTATAGTATGGTGCTGGAATCTAAAGGATTTGTTAAACATATTAAGAAGGTTTTTTAAATGAATTCTAGAAAAGAGGTTTTCTAGAGGAGAACAGAGTTTTAGTGCAGAAAAGGTTTTGTATCGCGGTATTGTAGTCGAGAAAAAGAGGTTCATCCATGACGTATACGACGCATTGCCTTATGACCGGTAGGAACAATTTTGGTTCGAAAACCCAATTAGTCGGTGCCAATTTTGGGGCGAGAGCTAGCGTTAAATCACTGATCTTAATAAAGTAATGTTTTTAATTTTCATTGAAACAGTGGATGCATGGGCTACTGACCTTCTATCAACCCAATTGTACTAGGAGGATTGAAGCTTCATTTCACGAATACATTGAACAAAAAGAATTTGAATCGTCAATGGATTGTCGATAACACATCGATATCCAACGTTGTCCCTCACATTTGAGTGAACGCTGCGTCAGCCGATTAGAACCAAATTTCCAATACTTAAATTTTTAGATATAATAAAAATGGATAGCATTTTAATGTATTTTTGTTGTCTTTCAACTACATGCAGGCTAACAGATAAAAAAAATCTCACACACAAGACTACGTCTACAACTTACCCATTGTATCAAAGAGTTAATAATGCGTCCTAACACAACTGACTTATTCTCTTCTCTTCTTCTGAAAGAACCGCGATACGCAATTGGGTGCACAGTTTTAGACGAGTTAAAAAAAATTGGTGTGTGAATCGTAAAGCAGTTGGTGTAGGATAAAGGTAATTGCGATTTCTTGCTCTATTACAAAAGTGTTAGAGTTAGAAGACCAAGCTCACGATCACGATCGAACCATCTTGAAAAAAATGTATGCGGCAGATGGTTGCCGCACGTATTCCACCTAAAGCATTTTTAATAAATATATGGTTTCAACTCTCTGCTTACTTAGTCAACAATCGTTTATGTACATTGACCTGCCGTAGCAAAACTCCAGTAAGTTATTCAAATTTCAGCCACTCTGCTTCTATAATAGGTCAACAACTTTTTAGAATTTAAATAAGGTTCTTTTATTTATTTTTATATTTGTTCCAAGAACGCCATACAACCGCTCCTCTAAGACATTGCCCAAGATTAAATCCACAATTATCATCCAAGTTCAATCACTGTACTTACTTCACATTTCCAGACAACTACTCGCGCTAGCTTACAAACCTTTCCCCATTGCTTTTAAAGCCAACCACCACTGTGTGTTGGTATTGTTACATCAACACGAGTGCCGAGGGAATTAAATTTAATAAAAATATAATCATAAACACCATCCGAGCGACCATAGGTGGAAAGTATCTGCCACCTTAATGAGTCTATGACTTTTCTCTCCTTCTTGAGATTAAATAGAAAAAAAAAAATAAACCCAACTATGCGCATCGCAGCCACACGGAAGTAATTCCCATTCCCATTTGGAAAGCGGCAAGTTCATTACTTGAATTCGGTGCACGATGAGAATAGAGAAGGAAAAACTCACGAACATCTTGTCTTTAACTGGATAGGGAATTAAATTTCAATTTTATTGCAATAAATCCTTAAGTGGGTGCAACAAAACACATCTGCTACCACCCCAAAGCGTGCATCACGAAACATAAGCAACAACAAAAGGCCATAAGCTAGAGCACTGTGCTGCCCAATTAAGAGCTACAATTATGCGCATTAAGCGACCGTAGTTCGTAGATTAACTCTCGGTAATGGAGGCTCATGAGGAGAACTATTCTCCTTCCTAGAGAATATACATTTCTATGAATTTTGCTGCAAGAAAACGTAAAGGAAATGAGTTATGGTGAAGTATAATTGAAGTGCAGATTAATGGCTTAGAAAGCTGTTTGAAGCTTCTGAGTTGAGAGAACTGCCGCTGTTTGGAGGATGTGGTTAGGCGGTGCGGGTTTTATGGTTACTATTTGAGGTGAAGCAACAGAATCATCATTAACGTCATCAAAATAATGGTGTTCGATGTAAATGTAAAATAAATGGTGAAATACCTAGTGATTGGTTAGGATGATCACACCGTCATGGATGTTTTCATTTAGACGGTTATTAGAATTGTTTATCTACAAGAAGTCTGATGTGCTCCTTATTGTGAAATGATCCGACAATAAGTAATGACAGATAAAAGTTGTTGTAGCTCTAGCAGGCACGTCCATAATTCCATTCGATATTACAATGATATATAAAGTTATTTAATATAGAAAAAATAATTACCTGTTTTGTTGGTGACTGGTATTTGAAAAGATTTCTTTTCGCGCTGGGCAGATAGTTATTCTCATTACGCTCGTCACTGACAGCCTTGACATCTTCAATGGCAGTTCCTAGTAATTCATTTTTAAGCAGGCAAGAATATGCTAAACTATCGCGGGCAGATTCACCACAGTCGCGTTGTTTTTTACTTGTCTGTGGTGAATTTTCATTTGATTTACTTATTGAAGCAAAATTTGTTTGCCAATTGTTATTTGCCCTGCAAAATAAAAGAAAATAATTCAAAACAATTTTTTTATAACGTTAAAAGAAGATAATAATAAATTTATTTTGAATAAATAAAATATTTGTTCGTGCTTGTACATGACAGCGCTTGAATAAAAGATATAGGTAGGTACAGCAGAATAGATAGACTAGTGTTGTTGTCAAAATCGCAGGCAATGAGGCAACAGCGCAATGCTAAATATGATCGAAATATGGTAAACAAAAAATAAGGTTTGCCACAATTTTAAGAGAAATGTGCACGGAAAAATTATACTCAGTACTGAAAGAAACAATTCACCTTTGTAAAGTAAAGATCTGCAAACTTTTCTTCAGCAAACGCCGAAATAAAATATAACACGGTGCACGACTGCGTCATACGAAACTTGTGATGCATTTTTGAATCGTTTTAAAAAAATGGTGACATTTGATCGCATACCAAATTTATTTAAATATTTTTTTAAGTTTTCAAAATTACATTTTCTCAAAATCGGCCTTACCGATTTTGATGCAATTTTGACCTAATTGCCCAAAATACAAAAAAAATTTATGGAAGTTACCGTTATTTAAATCGGTAAAGCAAAATAGAAAAAAACGCAGCGGTACCCCAAAAAGCTACCCCAAAGAGTTCGAAATTTTCGCACGATCGCAATAACTTTCTCTGAAGTATACTAATGTATACAGGAAAGTTAAAAATAGAAACAAACCTGAGTAGAATTCTGTAGACAGACCTTTCAAGGTTAAGAAACTGAAGCAAAACAACCATCAATTCTTTTTTTAGAATTTAAAATAACCAGCAAAAAATAACTTGCGGAACTTGCGTACCATACTTGAATTAGATCAGAAGTGAAATAAAGATTTTTTTTAGAAAATTAAACAAAAAGCTAAAAGTAACGTGTTAATTGAACTAATTGTGGTTGTTAATAATAAGAACTTCTATTTAAGAATTTGGAAAGACCATTGCTGCACACAACATTCTTAATGCTGCTGCCAGGCAGTCTGTATTAATTGGCCTAAACGATGAGAGACAAGATTTACCTGAACAGGCGACAGGAACCTTTAAACAGTTAACCTGAGCTATAATATAAAAGTGACCGTCAAAACCCACCCACTTAAGTAAGGAGTGGTTCCAGCAATCATCGATATCGATATCAATTTAAAATTGTTCGAAGTTTAAACCAATTTAAGGTGTCAATAAGCAGACGCGATTGTGGATGAATGATTAATTTGTATGTATTACATTTTTTTTCGTTTAGTTTAACAAACGAAATTGATTTTAACAGGGTAATTAGGTATAGGAGCTTCTCGTTATTTATTTCCGTAAGTTCGACAATAGATAGAGCAACACGAGTCAAAGTTTAACCCTTAAAGTTTAACTTAATAGTTTTCAGCCAAAGCCTTCTAACAAATGCAGAAAATCCACGACATATATATATGTAGGTACAAATTATTTTATTAACTTCAACCTTCAACCACAATGATTTCAAATAAACTTTAATAA
Organism: Ferdinandea cuprea; assembly: GCA_963576555.1. Classification (NCBI taxonomy): domain Eukaryota; kingdom Metazoa; phylum Arthropoda; class Insecta; order Diptera; family Syrphidae; genus Ferdinandea; species Ferdinandea cuprea. The sequence goes on along the minus strand of OY754958.1, from coordinate 79,815,815 downwards.
CTTGGCATTTTTCGTACCTACTTATAGCACAAATGCAGGAGTATTGCTTCATAACACACAAATCGCAGATGGATGACACAATAAAAACTTCCGAAGCAATCAATGTCATGAAGACTGTCACGTTTATCACACAAAAGACATGCAATGTGTTGCCTGCTAATATCACGTTTTTCGTTGGCTTTATTCAAACATAGAGCTTTATATGAAGGTAGATGCCACCTACTAGGAAGAGCTCAATTTGTTTGTGCGCACAATTTTTGTTAATAATTTCTATCAAATTGCATATTATCATATGCTTTTCTTATTTTTCAACTCATAATGCAATAAAAAATTCAGTTCACATGCAAGGTAAGGCATTTAGCGGGTTCACTAACAAGACAATTTTTTACATTTTTTTTATTCCAACAAGGCAATGCGAATGCAACGTGCTTCATGGTGTCTCGTTTGCTATTTTTATTTTTAATAATTGCTGGTTCCTTTAAAATTTGTTTTTTGCTTGAGTCAGCAGCGTTCTAATATTTCCGATTAAATTGCAAAGAAATTATAATAATTTTTGTTGGTGCTGGGTCATTTTCATGCAAGCAATGTTCGTGCGGCCAAAAATCAAAATAAAGAAATATAAAAAAAAGAAAAACGTAAGTACGCTGCTGCTTATAACCATAAAAACGAACGGTGTTGGCAGATACACAGGTGGGGGAATATATTGAGTTTTTAACCAAGAGACCGTAGCGGTGACGAAATAAAACTTATTTAATTAGGAAATTATAGTCCTTATATTCATGGATATTAAAAAGTTTTAATGGCTTAACATAATGACTTCAAGACCACCTTGATGATTAATTGTGCGATTTTTCACTTCCGATAGAATGGTTGGGTGGTTCCACAGAGAAACCGTCAACCACCAACCTCAACTTTTTCTGTGCGAATTTGTCTTGTAATGTTAAAGTTTATATTGGGTAACACACTCACATGTATAGCAATAAATTATCTGACAACATATTTATAACTTTTCAGCTAAGCTTATGCCCAATAACTAGAAACTAGAAAACTAAAAAACTAGAAACGAAGAATGAATTATATGAAAACTACATATTTATAAATTTTCAGCTAAACTTATGCCCAAAAACTAGAAACGAAGCCAGTCGCCAATGAATATAATCATAAAATATTATATAAAGAGGTAAAGGTTTTTTTTTTGCAGAACTCGTTTATTAAAAAAAAGCCACAGTAAGAGTATTGCTTTAGGCCAGACACCTTACTTATATTCGAGGAAAAACGGGCTGGGCAGCTTGTCCTTAATAGGTCCTTATTTAAATATTTATTCACAATTTTAAACAAGCCGCATGAATTTGGGTCGGTGTCTCTCACATAAAATTGAAATTCTTCTTCTTTAACCTATTTTCTACTTTTTATAAAAATATCCCAGCATTAAATCGTGCGCTACGACTAGGAAATTAACGGTGATGCATGTAATGCAGTATGTACTTGCATTGTATATTTGAGTAGGCAAGAAAAATTCTCTAAAACAGATTTTAAAAGTAATGACAAAAACAAAAGAAACCAGATAAAATAAGCCGGAGAGATGAGCACCACGAGTGGAAAACAAACATATTATTATTTCTATATATCCCCGATAGTTCCCAACTGGTTACAGATGGAACTGAAGTCTATGATCATTGACTTTCGAGCAAACAACTCGTTGCATTTCTCTACATTCCCTATGGCCGACTTTCTATCTATCGTCTGCTTGTATACGTATCTATATTGTAACGTAGTCTGCCTGCCCTCACTACTTTCCACTTTTCAATTCACATTTCAGCCATTTAAAGTGGTGATCCTGTTCAACAACAAACAGTTAAACATTTTCTATAATATATTTTGATCTTCGAGCCAGATGCATGTCGGAGTAACGACGATAGCCTATCCGGTTTTTGTGTATATGAGACCATTATCGGTAAACTAACTAACAATTGTTGTTTGATTTTAAATTTAATTTAATTTACAATAACTGTTTTCAGTTAATTAAATGCTTAAGCACTTTATATTTGGCTTATTATAGCCCTAATTTGTTTAAAGACTTAATGAAAAAAATTAGCTTATAATCTCCATAGGCCTTTGGCTGAATCAAAATTATTTAAGGTAATTTAGAATATCGCGAATAAATATGGCAGAAAATGCATCCCAAGTCAACTTAAGTTAATTTAATTTGGTGGTGAAAGTGTCAACCATAGGTCATATTTTAATCATACATAGTTAGATATTCCCGTTCAATAAGTTTTTATTTGATAACGCTTCTATTACATGCTAACAAAAAGTGCGCGATTTTAAACTTCGAATAAGCCACTCAAAATTGAATTTGTTTTTTACTTTATGCGTTCGTTTTATAATATTTAAATTAATGCGTTTTAGATGGGCGATTCAAGGAAACTATGATTTGTTTAGATCAACTGGCGTATTCGAAGTTTGATTAGCACAAAGGAAGAACATGAAGTGTTTAAATATCACCCTTTCGAGATCTTTGGTAGTAGGATGAAAGGATTTGAGCTGCTTAGGCTGAAAAACTTTAGAATACGAATTTGTATGAGTTTTGTGAGAATTTTGTGTTAATTTTTAAAAGTCACTTTGGCTTTGGGGTTTTGCTGGGACCGTGGCAAATAGTACATTTTCTGAAAAAATACGGTTTTTCCACATTTCTTGTCACGCTATCTTAATCATTTAGTCTAGTTCATTACTTAAGAAACAGGTTATTGGTTGAATTAAATTCGGTTTATAAATTGTAGACACACCATTTTGTTTGTGACTTACCAAACAACGAAAACCAAAGCAGGCGAAAAATAACATGTTTATGATTTGATGCACTCACGATGACTTTGCGCACGCGCAACACACACCGTGCTTAAGCCATCATCATTGTCGATAATTGCAAACTTGCGTGAAACCGTAAAACAAAAAACAATGTGAAATAGAAAGATTTCTAAAGTTATATCATTTAGACTAGTTAATTTCTGTACTTTAAAATTGTAAATATTAACTTTAACTTGATATAACTTGAGTTGGCGTGATGCCAGACCCCGCTACTGTAGCAAGTTTTTTGTCGTCTAAACCTCAGTAATATCTTTTTGCTGAAGAATTTGTAACTGACCTAATCAATATACTTTATCCCAGAACCTTCTAGACCAACGACCAAAAGATATCAATATAGATCCAGTATCAAAATTTAAATTTGCACAAAAAGTTAAATATCCAGAAATTTGTCACAATTTGATAAATTAGGCCATTGCATTTTATTATATTGACGCCAAGCATTCACTGGAAAACACCAAACTAGTAGGTTAGGTAACACTCTTCTCCTCTTCTACATTTCCAATTTTTACACTACGTATAAACATTAGTCGTACGCGTTACGTCATAATTGAAGTCTTCCTGTTTACCATTACTTTGTTTTTTTTTTCTCTTGACTAATGACTTACACTAAGCAAATAAATAAATAAATGTGTACACGCATACGAATACGTCTGTAGCAAAGGCCCTACGCTATACAGTTTCTTAGCCTACTAGACCATTTGAGAGATCATTGACTTTTCGCACCGACATGTTAGACCACAATCACTTGGTTCCGTGTCAGGCAATAATTAAATATTATCTCAACCAGACCATTCCATTCGCATTTGCATAAATGCACTAATTACTTCGGGAGATAGAAGTTGCATTAGCCATAATTCCTGGTATAGGATTTCTCTATTGCGCGCTTGAGGTGAGTAACCTAGGTTGAATGATTCTTAACCGCACTTCTTAACTGTTCATTCGAAGTGAATGCGGATGATTTTCACGCAGCTTATTCAACCAGTTCGGCGCACAAACACACCGAAGAAGAAAACATAGGTTAGGGACTAGAAATCCAGCTCGCAGCACGACACTTACTACGAAGTATGTTGTGTGTATGTCTAAATGTTGCTATTTCTATACTGCAACAACTAGCTACTGCTGTCGTAGCTTAGCAGCATTCTTTGTGGATAAAACGATCCCAGATGACACCAATGAAAAACGGATTCTCCTAGAATTTTCTAATAGCATGTACATAATATGGGCTTTGTTGCGGGTTAATGCACTATATGTAGATACAGTGTATCTGTCGGTATGTCAAATCGATGAGTGTAAAAAGAAATTAAAGTTTGGGTGAAGGAATAATAGTCACTTGCCTCGGGCTGCTTCTGTAACAAAATGCTTAGATGTGGGTGTTGAAATGTGAAAAAATAAAAAATAACAATTCTTTTGTTGCCCTGACAGGGGTTTTGTTTGTTACGACTGAATGGTTGCGAGGGTACATATGGGCACATTATTGATTCGCAAATAGGTAGCTGTGGGTGTTTGAATATTTAAACCACAATAGGTAGAATGAATAGTTAAATGTTTTGACAAATGGCACGGGCACAGACAATTCGTTTCATTTTGTAAATTAACATTACTACCTATGTTGAATTGTTTGTTTAGACTTGTATGGCTGTTTTGAGTTGCAATCATTTTGATTTTAGTTACTTTAACTAAGCTTTTCAACAAAAAGCTGGGATTAAGATTAAAAGTCAAGCCAGGAAATGATAACTGCACGGGACACTGAGAAACCAAGGTGCATAATATGTAAAGATTGGGTTCGGATTGCGCCCAATTTGGTCGATAATATCAAAAGTATTCAATGAATCAGCGATAATGCAGCTTTATTTGCTTCTGGTGACAATAAATGTTAGTTCATCAATGCCTACATACATATAACCAGTCATATAGCAGCAACCCATTTTTCGGTATGTAATAAATAAATGGTGTTTTTTTTAGAGGTTGGTTCTTCGAATAGAGATAAAACTGACATTTTGTGGTCAAATCTAGCAACTATAATGTCATTTATGTTCAGTTTGGTTTGTCATTTCATCATTAACAGGTTGACAAATGAACAACGCTTGCAAATCGTGCAAATTTATTTCGAAAATAATGGTTCAGTTCGCGAAGTTCATTTTGGGTTGAATGGCTACGTCAACAAGCAAAATTGCCGCATTTGGAGTGAAGAGAATCCACATGACACCATTGAAACACCATTTCATCCACAAAAACTGACTGTTTGGTGTGCTCTATGGGCTGGTGGAGTCATTGGGCCATACTTCTTCCGAAATGATGCTGGAGAGTCAGTTACCGTTAATGGAGACCGGTATAGAGCCATGATAACCGACTTTTTTGTTCCCGAATTGGATGGCATGAATGTGGATGAGATGTGGTTCCAACAAGACGTCAGACGTTCGCAAGAGGTGGGACAGCGAATAAAAACATTCAGGTGGTACGGGGAGGATATGAACCGGAGCCCTTCGCTTAGTAGTCCAGCGCATTTAACCACTAAGCCAATGCATCCCACCGCCTTAAACTTACTGCATTATTTTATAATAAAGTAATCTCAGGGCTATCATTAGGGAAATAAGGGGTTAGAGAAATGGACTCGATGCCAATGCACTTTAGCTTTGAATGCCTTGTAATATTTAATTGTGATAAAAAAAAAACAGAACTAAAGGGTGTTGGGGTTAAGTTGTTCAAGAGGTGGAATTCAATTGTAATTAGCTATTCTGGGCCGGGTTTAATTTTACGAACCCAGTAATACTAAACAAAAAAATTTTTCAGTTTGTACAGAAACTAGATTTTATGATAATTGAGAAAACCGGTGCCTGAGTTCTGTAACTCCTTCGAGAACATCACGCATCCAGAAAAGGTTAGGCGCAGGAGTTAGACCTATGAAACTTTTATCTGATTCTTAACCCGCATCAATATATAATATCACGCATCCCAGATATCGGCATCAACGTTTTTGGTCAGTTTTTGTATTTCGAAAATGTGAAATGCATGACATTTCTGAAATATTGACTCAGTTTACGAACCACGAAAAACTTTACACTTTATCTTACAATTTACATTTTATCGATGCGGGAAAGTTATAGAATAAGGGCACTGTATAAAATGAAAGCCCTAAATGAAGTTTCGGATGCAACTATTAACGGAGTTATCGAATCCTCGGTAAGTGGGGTAAGAATTGGGGATGGAACCTTGTTCCAGAAAGATTCTTGTATCCCAAAGTATATGTTACAGGACAAACTCGGTTTACGCAACTAATAGAAACTAAGGCAGTTGCAATGATAGAGGTTGACGCACTTACTGGATTATAAAGGATTAAAAAGGCTATGTTTCTGTAAACTTGTTTAACACATTTTGTTAAATAAGAAAACAATAGGGTAAAACTATACAAAAATTAACATATTGCCCTCCACATGTCAGAAGCACGAATTTACCCTTCACATTCATGCTTCAGACATGGGTGGACGATATGTAATACATACAGTAAAAATATTATGAGTTTTTTTTATAGAAGTTATATTTTTTGTAACATGCATCCTGAAGGAATTTCCCTTACTAAAGAAAGTGCAACTGATTTAAAGAAACACACTTGCATATGTACCTATGTATGTATTTACAAAGAATATTGTTCAGATCCAAACAAAACTAAATAACTACAAGATAACGAACCAAAAGGAGAAGATAAAAACACATATAAACACAAGAAGCTGCACTAATCGAGGTAGCATTTTTCAAAAGTTGCACTTATAGAATCGATGGTTGCGTTAACCGAGTGCGTACTGTATAATATTAAGTCGGTAACACCCGGTATACACAAATATGTGTTATTTTTCGATTCCAAAATCGAAAGCGTGAATATTTAGCCCTTTTGAAATAATTTTTAGGGTAGAAAAAATGTCAATGTTACTAATTCAAATACTTATGCTGCTAGTCTGCCAAATTTGAAGGTCCACTAACTAAATTTGATACTTGGTACTAGCAAGTACCAAATTAGGTAGTACTTGGTAAAGAAATGTGTAAGTATTTGAGTACTAACGATTACCGGTACCTGCGATGTCTTCTGAAATTAATTTGAATTATGTATTTGTTAAATTCCACTCACCTGCATGGTATAAATCGATCCAGTGACGTTGATGTGCTGGCTGCGTCAAACGAATTAAATAGATTTCTGGCAACTGGACTACAATGTTTTAAAATTCTCTTCTCATAGTCGGGACTAAACATGTTTTTACCGTAACGCGCAAATTCAGTTCACTTTAGGTTGGAGGTGGTAAATTTATATTTTTTAATTACACTTTTATCAGGAGATTTACAATAATACCGATAAAACACACTTAACAAATAAGAAATAGCTACGTTAGGTACACGTTTCCGTTTAACAAAATTGCAAATGTTGAGTTAAATTTTTATTGTCTTTTTACAGATCCGGTTAATGTAAGACGCTTACCGTGTTTGTGGTTTATTCAAGTCCAAGAGATTAAAAATAACTTCAAAAATATAAACTCATGTGGAATACGCGTGGAATTAAGATGTTTTAGTAAAAAATAAATTGTTTTGTTCTTCCTTTGTTTGTGGGTAAAAAATATACGATTTTCTGAAAGTATAAAAAAAATATATATATTTAACTGTTTTTTAAAATATAAATTTAAGTAAGAGCCATTTGTAATTTACAGATATAAATTGTGACTTTTAATTACAAATAAAACACAAAAACAATGGGAAATAGTTTCATTTTTTAACAAAGTATTTTTAATTAGAGTAGAGAGGGAAACAATATTCCATGAGTAATTTTTTTCTTTGTTTAGTTTTAGTTCACTTTTCCAGCAATTCTGTCGGTAATGAGGACAAAATGCTGACCCCGATGCCATTTCATGCGTTACAATTTATATTATCTGCGGTGATTTTGTTTGTAACGAGAACGAACGAATGAATGCACGATGAACGCACGAAGCTAACGTTGCTTGTCAAAGCCTGAATAGATTGACGATGTGATGTAATCCAAGTATGTACATATGCAGTCTTTTTTAGAGCGGTATGGAAGGCTGTTAATTTTAATTGTTAACCTATTAACCTTGGTGTTGATGTTATTTACTTAGAATTGAATTTAAGGCCTTAATCATTTGAAGCATAATTATTCACGGACAGCATAATTATAGAACGGTCTGTAGGTTTAATGAAACCACTATACGTATGTGTTGTTTACCTTTCAAATCACAAGCTCTCGGTGATGATTTTGTAGCTTCTTCTTCTTTTTCACCTACTAGGCTTTCACAGGAAGCAACATAAATTTATATGTAGATGGGTATGTAGGTATATGTCTACTAGTAAAATGAAGCGGTATTTAAATTTAACGCAGTTTTGGGAACTAAATTATTGGTTTATGCTATGAAAAAAACTGTATGGGAAGAGCGTCTATCTTAAATACTCACTGAATTTAAAAAAGAGAATTAGATAACATCAATTATTCAGTTATAACTTCGAGTGTAATGAGACTCTTTTATCTTTTTAATTATTTTGGTGCGCCATAACATTTTATCCATTTAAAAACAAAATAAAATATTAAATTATTAATCCCTAGATTGATAACTTTGCCACCTACACTATGTTATTATATAATTTTATTTAAAAATATTAAAATTGCATTTTAAGCTTTATACCTTTATAATTTAAAAGAATTTACCTCTTCAGTAGAATCGGTCGGTAACAAAAATAATGTGAAACAAGGTCTCAGACGACTGCAAATCTTAAAGACCGTTGAAAGTGTCAGCTGTTTTGGGGAAAACTGCACCCACTCATAAACCATATTTACTTTGTGCGTGGGATCAAGTCAATGTGAGAAAAATTGTTTTTTTTTCGGAATATTTAACCCACATAGACAGCACCATAAACAGGAATTTGATTATCAACCTTGGCGGTCGGTAAAAGAGCTCTACCCTTGTGGTTGTAATCAAAAGTTGTAAGAGATAGTAATTGTTGTTCAGTTTAAACCATTCGAATTAGAATTTCTGTTTTGTTACGTGTTCTCTAATAATACTACGATAAAAAAATTATTCTACGACAATTTTGGCCGAATATTCTTTAATTATGAACATGAAATGACAACTGCTTACATGAGGTTAATAACCTTTCTTAAGTTAACAAAATAAAGGAAGTGGACATTTCATTAGTGAGCACTGTCTTAATGGATATCCGTTTTTGATGTTATTTGAACCCAACGAATATTTTAACTTTAAAACTGTATAAATTCGACAATTCCCTTTCCCCTTTTATGACACGCGACAAATAAATTGATTGATTCCTTTTACACGTCGGGCATTCTCCCCGCCACACGCCTTTTTTTCTCTGTCACAGCTTAATCACCACCAACAGCTTTAATTGAATATTCTATCCACCTTCTTTGCTTGACGCATTACGTGTATTTTCTTTGCGTTTCGTTTCGTTTTACGCGCAAGTAATTGTATGAGATAAAGTCCTATAAGTTTTGGGTGTGAATGAGTAAGACATGTTTTAACTGACGGAAAACGCAAATGCAAATCAACAAGATTTTAATCGATTAATTAGCTCAATCAAAAGTGACATTATTATCGGATAAGTTTTTTTTTTTTGTTTTATTATTATTTTTACAATTATGCTCACTTTTCCAATTGAATGCACTTGTGTCAAAGTAACGAGTTTCACCGATAAAATTCACCATCATTCGCCGCACACAATTTCCACTTTCAGTCTGTCTCTGTGTTTATTTATAATTAACCCGATCGTCGATTAATCAACGGGATAAGTAAATGTGTCGCATGAATTATAAACTTATAAACGACAAAGAAACAAAAATCAATCATCACATAAAAGCGGAAGATTAATTCGTCGCTTGAGGTTAAAAACGCGCTATGTGCTCAAAAACCATCTCCTGCTGGGGATAGAGAAGATCCATGTAGGCGCTGATATAATGTTCCTCTGTTCTAACTCTCTCTACCTCCTTGATTGATATTTGTCTATTTCTGGCTGTAGAATGATGATGATGATGATGATGACTTTTAATTAAGTTTCTCTTGTGTTGGTAAGCAAAATAAAAATGATAATATAAATACAATCGATAAGTATGTTTTCTATAGAAATTTGTAGAAGTATCTACGCCTCGGGGAGGTATTATAATTTAGCTATATGTATTTCTCTAGAGAGGAGGAAGAGAAGGAGGGCCCAAATAATCTCATTTGGGAAGAAGTATCCGACTGTTTTGGCTTTAATTGCGAAATATTCATTAATTTTGTAAGTTTTGATTTTTGGTGGGATAATTTTTTTTCCTTTTGGTAGCTTTATGTTAAACAGGTGCGTAGCTATACCCACTGTGGGAATCGAAGTTCAGATACGAGCTGAACTATAATAAATGTTTCCCCGGTCGACACTAGAGGGGTCAAAAGTTTCAACTTCCCGCTTAGAATATTTTAAAAGCAATCTTTTTCTTTTTGGACGTTTATATAGGTCTATGTAATTAATTCATTAATTTGAATTGTTTGAGCGATCCTACAGATTATATGCGGGAACGGAGGAACATGGTGAAAAATGGACTCGTGACTGTTAAAACGATTCAGTCGTTTTGTTCTTTTTAATTAAATCTGTACATACATACCTACGTATTTCTTTAAAAACAAACATTTATTTCGATTTCACTTAACGAGATGTCAGGATTATAGAGTCGAACCCTCTATTTTCCTATAATGTCGAATTATATTGTTCTTCAACTCTGTAATCATTTTAGTTGAGCGATTGAAATGACAAAAATATTACTTTTGTATGTGCTTCGGAAATGATTCTAAGCCCAAAGCTAGTGTCATCAAAGACACTAAGGGAAAAGAAAACATATTTAAAATATTTTCAATAAATAAACCGTCGAAATATTAAATTCTTTTCCTATGAATATTCTTCTCTTAGAAAGAGATATATTTTTAATTCTACTGCACTCTCAGTAGTAAATAAGAAAAACGTGAAAAAATATTTTTTGTTGGATCGTGTTGTAGCTGCTATCATAGTCAGTTTTTTTTGTATTGATGGGCTTTCACTAGAGTTACTGCATTGATTAAAATCCCTGCAAGCATCAATACTCAGTCGTTTTAACTACTTGAAAGCAAAGAGAAATACATGAATAATAACTAAAAGCATTGATTTATTCTAAATCGAAAATGTCCACCAGATGTACCGCTAGGCAGATTTAAAGCATTAAGCTATTTAATTGAAATGTTTATGTGTTGTAATTGTTTTTTTTGGGTGCTTAAAATCATACAAAGTACCTTTTTTTACTGTTTCGAGAAATCGTGTTTGTTAATTTATTCAATTAATTCCATACGATGTCCCTCTTCAAATAACAAAAGTCGACAATCTGGAAATATCATAACAAATATCAAACTGCAGCTATTTATAAACTACCTGCCAGGTAGCTTACTTAAGTACAAACAAAACCAATTCTTTTTCACTGCCAGATAAAGCCCATAATGTTCAATTGCATTTTGAAAATTTGCTTTCGTAATTAACTAATTTACCCACTTTCTGATGAACGGAAATAGAATTTATTTACTTCCCCTTTTATGTCCGTTCTTTTATTTTTCATAATAAACAAGTCACTTCCAAAAAAAAGGCTGTGTGGTTATTGCTTCCCCTAAATGTGGTCACATTACATTTTCAATTCACGTATGTATCTATTATCATACTACACCAATTCTATTTTCCGCTTGCCGACTTACTGACAAACAGTTCCACCTTATCCGTTCGGTAGTGCCATATCCCTGCTTTTTATGGGTAAATATCGATTCCTAGGTCATTTATGTACGATGCAAATGACTAATTTCATTGTTCTCGCATGCCGAATAAAACAGACCAAATTTGCATGACTCAACACAGCACGTCGCCCGGCCGCACCTAAGGGAGATGTGGGAAATCCGGGACTATAAATGAATTTCCTATGCAGTTTCAATTTGTCATTAGTTGTTGAATGTGACAAAAATGGAGTTCTGAAAATAAACCGGCGAGACACAAATTACCCTACACTATCGCTCACCGTGGGTTAATGTTTGCTAAAATGAATTCCATTAATTCTGAATTAGAAATTGCACGAATTGAAAGGTAGACGAAGAAAACTTTTGATAAGTGTTTCCTAATTATTGAGAGTCGGCTGGAGTTAAGTGACTTTTTGTAATAACACTTGACTGCCAAAAAAAAAATTGAGACGGTGTTTGTGTGGGTAGAAAATGAACAATTTAATGAGACTTCTTTAAAGAGTCGTTAAGATTAAGTACCTCGAAAGTACGAGTGTTTGCGTGACAGTGGTGATTGTGGTTCTTTAATTTTTCTAATTATTATATGAAGACGGTTTGATTGTTGAATAAATTAATTATGTATGTGTGCATTTGGTGTAACAAACATATAAGCGAAAGTAGACCATGTGATATTGTTTTGTGCACTTTCAACGATTGTTAAATAGATATCCAGATAATGGATTCATTTATTTTCTTCTGGTTGTTTTCATATTATTTTTCTAAAACACATAAATAGAAAAATACTTCTTATGAATAAAAAAAAATATTATTAAAATTGTATTACAATCATTTTTTTTGTCTCTTCAATGCACGCTATTAAATAATGCTATCACTGGAGTTTAGAAATGATCTTCCTGTTTAGGAATTTAGTAATTATGTATTCTTTAACAAGTTTACCTTACCTCCAATTCGCGAGAATTTTCAGTATAAGTACTCCGTTAGGCTGTTCTAAATAATAATAATAAATACGTCTGCGGTTTTCCTTTGGCATCCGGGGGATTCTGTTTTTTTCGTGACAGGGCGAATTGACGTGAAGCATACATATATAAATGTAAAACAAACACTTCTAACTTTCTTCAAATATATAGTACTACTAAGCAAGGTTCCCTTCTGCCAGGTTTTCGTCAACGTTGCAACTATTCCCCAATATATCTATGCTTTCAACTACATTGTAAGCACTTAAAATCAACAATGAAGTACCGAAAGTCTGTCTGAAACATATGTGTTTTTTTTCAATTTTACTGTTTCACTTTTAACGTATGGCTATAAGTGGGGCCTAAACATTAATTTTCACCAGCTGTCGTGTAAAAAAACTAACGACTTACGAGCTGAAAAGAATGTTGAACCTGTATTTTGCTCTTATTAAAGGTAACTCAACTCCTCTTCTATTTCCACCTTAAATTAAAATCGTTTGTTATATTATCTGACAACTACAACATGTCTTGCAGGACCATACTATTCAGTGTTTAACGTGATAAATACATTACAGGAGTGTTTTAATTCTGGAGGGGATTTCAAAAAGTTATTACCAGTTATTCTTATACTTTGGAATAATTTATTCACTAATTTTTTTTTCTAAATACTTACACATACTGAAGGTTTTGGTATAATGTGCGTAATATTATGAAATATTTTACAAAATACATAGTATACCTAGTATAGTAAACGCGAACTCACACTCACATTGTCTGGTAGGACATAACACCATACCTATATAAAATAGGGTTTGGCGAAGTATTTTTCCGGGTTTTTCGATTACATGATTCACTTCAAATATCTAGCATGTTATTTTGGCATGTAGAAATAAGCCTTTTATTCATATGAAACGATAACGAACAGAGTATGACGTAACAGCGTCAGTGACAAAAAATTTAAAGAATATTCCTCCTTTTCATACCTTTTCCGAAGGATACCTATATTAATTTTGACACATAGCTTGTAAACACCCCTTAATATTCGTCGTAGACACTTAAAAGTATATATATATTTATGATTAGGAAAAAAACCCAATACTATTTATCAGTGTCCGTTCGTCCGCATCAACTTTTGAGGCTAGGAAGCTGAGATTTGAAACAAATACTCCCTATGGTCCGGATATGGTTTTTGAGTTTCCTAAAATGGGTTTTATTAAATACACCCACTGCCACGCCCACAATTTAGAAAAAAAAAACTGTTTTAAAGCTGTAGTAGAAGAGATGAAGGGTTAGAACCTTAACATAATATTTAGACACTGAACTCCTTTACAAGTTTGGCATATAAAGTTTTTTTGTCACGCCTACTTTTTGAGGGCATTTTTTAACATCATCATCGAAAATTACTATAGAAAACGACAGAAATAGATTTTTTTTTCGAAGGTAAATGGAAAATCTTTCATGACACATTATGAGTACCCGGCCCCGCGTGCTCATAAAAGTGAAGGATTCTTATTCACTAAAAACACCTCCCTTCAAAATACTTCATACTACAACTAGGTTATTCCTATCTAATAGTTTGGCAGGCAACCTTCCAGCGAAATCACCTGCTAATACCGCCAATTGCTTGCGTTTACATTACCAAATACTAATATGCGTAGATTTAGTTTCATTGAGGACAATGCGCCAAGTCTTTGATAACTCAAAAACACTGTCGATAGCTCGTTGGAGCTTATTCGGTGCTGATTTAACAGTATTACTCATGGCTATAGTCGTACCTTCTTCTCGCGGAATATCTCGATTGCAAATTAAAAATAGAATCCGACCCAGAACGCTTCCTTGTAGAACTCCTGTCACAATTTATTTAAATTTGGAATACTCATTTCAATGCTTTACACGAAAAAGTCTATCCGCTAAATAAGAACTTAACATCTGATATATTTTCTTCTAATGAAAAAGAAAAAGCCCACTAGGGCTTAGTTATTCTATAAACAGATGCAACGGAGGTGTTTGCATTAGTGTGGGTCGGGATACACCAAAATATGGTTTTCCTTAAATCCTCAGTAACTGCGATTAAAATTAGAGATAAACCTTCACTGTAAAATTATATTTGTTCTTATATAATATATGTATTATAAAGAGCATTCTATTTGAGCTGTATGATCTCAAAAACGTACCATCTAATTAAGCTGCAACTTTAAACTTTACACAAATTTACCGACGGATGGCGGTCATAAACACACAATAGGATCCGATAGGTTCAATGGTGCTTATATCAAGTAATTAATAAATTCTATATGTCGTCGGCTTGGAGTGTAATACTTCACTCCATAAATAGTAATCATCGTTTCTTCCTCTTTTGAATGAAATGAAAAATATGATTTGTGTGCAGTCCTATTTCTTCCTCTCTAAAATAAAACAAATTAAATATGCATCAACCATTAAATATAATTTTTCTGTGTAAACTTTCCATAGTTGTTATAGAGTAAAGCAGTTCAGTTTTAGAGTTAATGTCTACATTTTTATAGACATGATACGATTTTGAATATTTAGGATTTGAATTGAATGTTAATCTTTATATCAGATGTCTTCATTGGACCGTTTTAATGGAAGGTATATCCTATATCTCAAATATGATAGAAAATCTAGTTAAACGGTTTACACTCTACCCCGACGATATATGAACTCATTCACAGTATTATGTTGATTAAGTGTCAAAAGAAAAAAAAAACAAGAGAAAGAAAATGCCACGAGTAGCTTCTTAACTTTGCCGTTCGGAAACGGTATAAAATTTCTCCAAAAAATACAATTTCGCACGCAATGGTTAGAGAAGCTGTTAATTCGTAGTATTTATTACTTAAGTAATTTTTTTAAACACTTTTTAGGAGAGCAAAAAAATCTGTCCAATGTTAAATCTCAAAGTTTAATAAACTTCTTCATATTCATCTAACGATTTATAGAAAATATTTTGAATTTTTGCATGCATCCAAAAATTAAATTTTGAAAAATTTGCATATCTTATGTAGATTTTAGATGTTTTGCATTTCACAATTACGATAAAATCTCAGGATTTAATTAACTTTACTAAAGTTTGTGTGATGAGAGTGTTTACAAAACATCAAGAGTAGGTATAATTTTACAGGTCTGTTCCCTAAATGTTTTAAGTAATTCTTGCTAATAACTTGCTGTACTTTGTGGAGTGGGTATAAATTCTATAAAAGTTTTGAATTAAAATAAATAAACTGTTGTGGGCACATTAGATAAAGGTTTTAACTAAATGGTTATTTTTTCTTCCGCAAATTCGATGTCTGTAAAGTCTGTCAGATTCAGAGTATTCGATGCTCTGGTTAAAAAGTGGACATTACTAACTAAATGCCAAGCGTTTTCTGCATTTTAACCTTTATATGTATATATATCGTAACCTTTTTCGTTCCACGCTCTAAATTTTTGAACATAAAACTACTAAAAAAATGTGCCCTTTAACATACTTGATGGAGGGGTGTTCGCTTTGTCAACAATTACTAACTTTAAATTCTAACCAATATCCAGGCGGATTTTCGAGAAAGATACTTCAAAAGTTATAGCATTTTAAGTATTTAACTTCCATAGTTTAACTTTTCACTTTAAAGATGCACTTTATATGAAATCCATCATCATCATATCATTTTGATTATGTCGAAATTTCATGAGTTGTCCTTTTCTCAAGTTCGAAAACACGAAATGTACACGTTGTTAATAAGGTCTATACCCGCACTTTTGTGTAAAGAAAATTGAAGATTTTCAAATATTCATAAATATTGAATTCAAAAGTAGATACACATACACTTTTTGCATAAAAAAAATTAAAAACATCAAAGATGTATACGTTATTGTCATGATATGTAGGAGACAACGTTAGCACTACATGTTACCCAATATGGACTTTGACAGACCATTCTCCTGCTTCTTTCCGAGCAGGGAAGAATGGAAAATGAATGAACCCACGAAAAGTAAATCTATAATATATGGAGATTATACAGATTGATCGAAGATAGATTGTGGAACTGGTGCCGGTCTATTCTCAGAGGAATTCAATATACACCACTCCATCAGACTCCCTGATAAAAGCAGTGTTTTCCAGGCTGATTTTCTGGCAAACGCGGAAGCTGTCCGTACTGTATCAATGTCGGCAATAGCACGGAATTTTTATTGACAGCCAAGCGTCCGTTAATGATATTGAAGTCAAATCCAAGCTGGTTCACCACTGTTTCATAGAGCTTAAGGCTCTGGGCTTACAGCACAAAGCAGGTCTTCGCTGTTCAGAGAACGAGTGGAATACAAGATCAGAATAAAGGCCAATAATAGGTGAAAATCTATAAGCACTTGTGATATATTACGGAATCTATGGCTATCATATAATATGACACGAACTAACAAGCTCTTACATTATGAAAGAGCATCACTGTCTAAGCTGATAGGTGCTCTTACTGATCACAACTTCCTAAGAACCCACATGATCAAATTAAAACTCAAAGATTTGGAGCTACACGAGGACACACCTTACTATGTCTGCCACAGCCCGAGTCTCTGTCATTTGAGGAGCAGGACATTTTAGATTTGTCAGTTGTCTCTACCTCTAATCTTTTCAGGTTCATGGAGACATCGGGAAGGTTTGACAACATTGGGTAGTCAGGAAGGAACCACCGCAGGGGCCACAAGAACCTAAGTGTGACAATAAGGAGATTGCTATCTATCGCTTACCCAACTAACCTAACCTAACCTATTGTCATGCATGATCAATCTGCTCGTTTTCTATTTTGATCATTTGACCTGAATAAATAATTGTTTTTTTTACCACTTATTTTCGTTGGAAAATAAGTACCCGAACTTGTACCCATTTATTTGCCCACTACTGCAGATGTATAATTCTATAAATGTCTATAATTATTAAGGAAATATTAAATCAGCTATTGTTTCATTCTGTTGTAAGTAAGCTTTTGTTTGTTAACTTAAAAATCCAAAAACACAATCACATAGAGAACAATTTACAATTTAATCTATAACAACTGTTTAAAAACAGCACTTTTAATAGCTGTGAAAATGTTGTCTGCAATTGTATTTGTCAAACGACAGGTTTGTTTAGCTTCAGTCAATAAAAAAAATTCCAAACAATCGGCCTGGAACATTGATACAGGAAAACTCACTGAAGCAACGAGACTGACAAATTTGTCCGTTGAAAGAAGGGGTCCGGGAGACGATTGTATTTTTAGAAAACTCGTATAAAATTTTGTTCTGTTATTCAACAACAGCAATCAATATTTAAATACATATCTGGTAGTAATTACTTTCTCAATATCCTCCTACCAATTGTGAATAGGTATGTTTATGTATATAGCATACTATCCTGCAAATACGTTCCACAGGGTTTTTTTTTCAGACTAATACATTTTTCTTTTAACTTTAAAAAAAAATTGTGACATTTTAATTTCCTTAATTTTCATTAAAAAAAGAAATCAGTCTGGGAAGAATCAAATACACAAAGTCAGCAACACCTGTCTATGTCAATAGCAACAAATATTCTCTTGACTTACTAGAAGGGAACCCGATTTGCAGGCAGAAGAGACATTTTCAATTCGACCATCTTCTATAGCTCCAGCTCCCATTTAAGGGAATATTTTACATAATTTTGGTAGGGAATGTAATGCAAAGTCCGTATAAGCTTAGCGTACGCAGGAGGAGGTTTTATTGTAAACATTTCCTTTATAAATCCAAATTAAAGCGTTTAATGGAAAAGCTTGTAAAACAGTTTTAAACAAATGGTAACTAATTTAGTTGGTGTGCATAAAGAAAGAGTCAATGGAGCCTGACGTACTATGGTGATAAAAAGGCAGATAATTTTATTAATATAATTTTAGAGTTAGACCTGAGTTGTACTTTAGATAAACGAAAAAGGCTTAAAGATAAGCCGAAACTAAGCGATCACACTCGTAATTGAGAGTAGTGCCGAAATTAATATCCAATTTGATCTGTTATATCCTACATTTTCCTCACATCCGATATAACAGAATGTGTTACCATTTTTATATGGAAAGAAAGCGAAATTTTGATCAGGGTACACCTCTTTTAGGATCGTATTGCAACAAAAATGTAGCCAATATGCGCCCATATTCAAACAAATTCTAGGTAGTATGCAAGAAATGTCGTCTTCGACTTCTGAAACATACTATGGTACCATCGAACTGTAATCAGGGAAAGGTTAAACGCTTCCAGCCTTTGATGATTTGATTTATTATTTAATCATTTATGGTACCTATAAAGTCCCTTTTTAATGGTATACTCAACGGTCTGAGATATCCAAAAAATGGCTGATGTGGCATATGCTGAATAACTCAATTTATAACATAACTCAAATAAATAATTTTACATTCAAATGAACGACAAGTCTATCATACCCGTCGGTCTTTTGCAAATTTAAATTATGCCGTGCCGTCAAATGCCGTGGCGCTTGAAGGAATCTGTATACAGGAGCACATCGCATAGCTCAGCTAAAATCCAATTGTCATTCCAAGTTATCAGCATTCTTCTTTAAAAGATATGCGAGGTGCTAGTCTGGGCATAGGTAAATAGTAAATCGGCATTTCAGCGAATCTATTCGAACAATGCTTGGTATGCGCTGCTTTGTGGATAAACGATTCACTATGAGATCCAACCAAGTACAAACCTACGTAGTTGTCATCAATTAAACGACATTCGACACTGATTTGCTGTCATACAAAAGAAGGGAGGTCAGCAGAATACGGCCCTCAATTTTAAACGCGCAAGTGCGTGGAGAATATTCCACAAACGAAGTATATTTTAACCACATAAATTCTATTTTAGCTTCATAGTTGATAAGGCCATCCATGGCATATCTCTTCTGAAAAGAAAGCCATTAACGTTTGGAACATTTTTTGGCTCAACCACAGGTTCATATAGGCAACGAATTTGAACCAAAGATTACACCAACTGACACCTCACCCTTCCGTTGCGTCCACCACGATTTCGCCCTCCCTTGAATTTAATAGTTATTTTAGCATAAATTAATAAATAAAATAGGAAAGCACTCCACTGTACCTTATAACATCTGTTTCCCCTTTGCAAATGAAAAACTCTGTTCTGTCGCCTGCAAACAACTTTTCCACCCCGCGCACTGCTACTGAGAACTACATTACAATCGATCTGGGTCAGGGAAAATGTTCATTTTATTCTAGTTTTTCACAGCCAACTTTTTTTTTCTAGGTTATACGTCAGCAGTACGCAGGCTTTCCCTTCAGTTATTGGCTTTCCGACAATTTTCAGTCGCTTATAATTTTTTTTTTCAAAATATTTTACAAGAAAATTGTAAACAAACTGCGTTTGATGGCGGTAGATGGTGTAGGTGAGTTAGTACTTACGGTAGTTTGCTGCTGTTTTTTGCTTGCTGTACAATTCGCACTGAATTTTCACAATTTTTCACTTTTAAACGATTTTCTTTAGATAATTTGTGGAATTTTCTTTGAGATTTAGTTTCACCAAACAAACCGAACGAAACGAAAATTAATTTTACAAAAATATACAGCACTTAATAGGATGCAGTTACTCAGTTCTGAGCCTTTTTCTATTCACAAAATATTTGCCACCCGCGATTTTATTATTCCCACATACAGACTAAGATTTTTCCTTTTAAATGGAACTATATTTTAAAGTAAAAACTGGAAAATTCTAAACGAAAAAGGAAAACTATGATTTTCTTTTATTCGTTTGTATGCGATTAAATCAACGGGAGCGACTCGGGTGGTGTAAAACAAGCGAATGCGAAGCATACGATGATAGCTGTCAAAATTGCTGTGGTGAAAATGAGACGTTTGGATTTGAAAAATGTCAGGTGACGCCATTTTGGATAAGCTTGGTATGGCGAAATATAGATGGCGTTAAATTCGAAGTTTTGAATTCCTTAGACTAGATGGGAGTAAAAGAGATTGGAAGAACAGTCAGTAAAGTTTGAAATAATTATTTATTTATATTGAGTTGGAATTAGTAAGCTCTAATTACATAGTAAATGATAAATGGTTGAACTTTAATTCCTTAAAAGCTGGAAGTTGCTTTCTATAATACTAAATTTAATACTAAGCTTCTAGTTATTTGATATTTTAAATCATTTTATTTTAGTGAAAAAAATGTTATTAACACTCGTCATCAACTATTACTATTATATGAAACAGTAGCTTTATATCAATATATGATTTATGTGACCTATAGTTTCAGAGGCGTTTCACTCAGATGTGGTAGTTTGGGATCACTAGTGTTTATTCGGTTTTGTTTATTTTTTTCTATAACCTTGATAAATCTGTAAACATACAATATAGAAAGTCGTAGAAAGTAGAAAGGTTTTCAAACAACTGATTGTCAGAAGACTAAAAGGAATTTATTTTTGATTGAATAAAGATTATTTTGCTAGGGAAAAGAAGATCTGCTTCAAAGCAGATCACAACAGGTCAAAAGTAAAGTATTTGTTTTTTTTGTAAATAGGTATTTTTTTTAACTTGTGAGCAATTAATTAAACTTACAATAATAAAAGAAGAGTGCAGTGCAAATAATATTGTTTTATGGAGAAATAAAGTAGCAATTCAAAGTGAATGAATATATTTTTATTTCATGTTGAAATTTAAAGCAGTATTTCATGATAATTTTGAAAACAAACTTATTTATATTAATAAGTAAAAAAGAAATGATAAAGCGAGCACATTCATTTTTTGCTGAGAGAACCGAATTTAAATTTTATTGTTTCTTGAGAGACTTAATGTGTTGGCTCAGCAAACAGCACACTGTGGTGAGTTTTTGGAGAGATTTCTTGTTAGGATTTTCGCAAATTATGAAAAATATTATCAAATCATAAAAAACCTCGTAAGAATTGCAAATCACAAATTTGTGCAGTATTTTAATGTACAGGGTGGTCCAAATACAAGTTTCTTTTTAAAAATGCAGTAAAATGAACAAAATTAACTTGTTTCCATGTATTATGGCTTTATTAGTAGAAGCAAAAATTCCCATTAAATCGATAAAACCGATTGTGGCCATCCTGAAACGTTGTTCCCACCCTCATTTTCGAAGAAAAATGGTCCAATGATGCCACCACTTCACAATCTGCACCAAACTGTCACACAAAAACACAGCTATTATTTATAATATCCTACCAATTAAACTAATAACCTTTTTTGGTTAATTAGGCTGTTAATTCTATTAAAATAATTTCTGTTCATTTATCCACTTAATACTTCACACTATTCACTTCTTCTTAATTTTTTTTATTATTAATCAATATAATTAAAAGTTCTTTAAATCTTATCCCAATCCGAAACTCATTTTACCATTTCTGTTCTCTGTCATAATTCAAATCCCTTTATTATTTCAAATGTTTTAAAAAACAGTAATCCTTGCAGCTTTTTAGGCGCACCCTTATTCAGATACTCCATCTATCCATTCGCAATTCTACCTTTGAATGTGAAAACTATGCAAAGATTTAACGAAACAATTGTTGATGAAAACTATTGACGAATGGAGATGTATCCCTATGACATATGAAAACTATTGGATCCAGGTAAACTGCTTTGCAGTACATCTGCTGGTCATTTCTTGAAACAATAATGTGTATACATGCATTTGACAGCTGGTCGGTCCAATGTATTTTGCATATGAAAATAAATAATCGGAAGTAAAAGAAATTAAAATGTTAAATTCTAAATTAAATTAAAATTTTAATTCTAAATGAAACGTGGTAATTTTTTTGCCGTTTTAATATGTAATGATGTGGCAAATCTGTTAGTTGGTTCAATTTCAATTAAATCGTCTCCAAGATTCCAATCTAAGAATTTTTGTATTGTGAATAAATAATTAGTTCAATAAAATTTGTATTAATTTACCTTTTTTAAACAGATTTATTGCTGCCAACCTTTGGTATTATTTATTAGCTTGGTTTTATCGAATTTACGGATGATTGTGGCAAGTTCTGTGTGGGTAGGGCTGTTTCCAAAAGTCTACCGATAGTTCTTGGCCTAAAGCAATGGGATGTACAATTTGTCCCTTTTTAAAGTGAAGATTGCACATCCTGAAGTTTTTGCGAAATGGCTTTGGCATTTTAAAAATTACCTTCCACTTTAAATGTTCCTTACGGTTCGATAGAACATGAATCGGCATCTTATGCATCGAGGTCTCTCAATGTCTAATGTTACTGCACTGAGGAACGTCGCAGTAATGCGTGCGTTTTTCCTTTAAATGTTGCTTCAATCTTTCCATATAATATCTACACTTTTTATATTCCAACTATAAAAACTCAAAATGTATAAAGAAATGCAATTATTTACATAAACAAATAAATGTTAAACTATGATTTTTTCACATATTACAAATTAAACACATTATAGTCGGTACTGGTTGATTTATTATATTTTTTTTTGTCAGAAGCACTTACGTATTTGCTAGACATCAACTGACGGGACTGTAGACATATTACTGTTTCAAACTTTGTGAGCTATATGGCAGGTTACGTGGTTCGCCTCCATTCATAAATTGACGATTGGAAAAGTCGTCCATCTGGTAGACAAAAAAAGAATATGCAAGTTTGACAGCAGTTTAACTTTCATATGACTTTAATAAGACCTACAGGTTGTAGGTGGAAGTTATTTCACTTACTGAAATATGTATAATTTTATTTCCAAATACAAAAATACATCGTCGCATATTTAAGCGATTGGAATAGTTTTCGTTAGTAGAAATAAACAGAAAATGTAAAATGTGGTTGAGAATTTTTAAACAAATTTACAGGTTTTGTTGCAATATTTAGGTGTCTGTTAGTTTTTCTAATGAGTTCTAAATATGATGGTTATTTTTTTTGTTATGATCCAGGTAAGGGTAAGCCTCCATTCGTCAATAAAGAAACAGTTTATCTAATAAATAATTATATTAAATAAAGTATTTTATCTGGTAACCAACTTATCTTAAAATAATTTAATTTGCATATACATTGTCAAATATTTGAGTAACTTGAATCGATTCAACTGGTATTGGTTTGTTTGTGTAAAGCTGAAAGGGGTAGAAAATGAAAGCGCTTTGTTGCATGCCTTATTCAGATAAGCAAGTATGGGTCCACCTGGGGTGTGTAGCGCCACCTAAGTAAGTAAGTAAGTATGAATTATGATGTTTCATTTTGTACAAGACACATAATAAATTATAACGTTGTTACTATGATAATAAAAACTGCAACGAACTAGCTCTACAGAACTGGCACAAAAAGTGGGAAAAAGGAAAAATTAAACTTGTTACCCTTTCGAAGCACAGCACGCCTTTTTTCGAAAGGCATTCTGGACTTCTGAACTTTCTTTGAATACTGTGATTCCATCTTTTCTGGTATTCCACAATGCTGAACATAATTCAAATTTCTATTGAAAAGAAAAAGCTAATATGCGCATTTGTAACAAACCTTTTTGCTCTCATTTATAAAATAGTGCTTTCTTGTAAAAAATACGTTTAACTGTAATCTGTATTTATTAAATATAAGGAAATATTTTTCATTGCACTTTGCAAAATCTATAGCCACCTACAGATGCAACAACTATACAAATTTAGAAAAAAAGTTAGTTTACTTAGGAGTTTAGTATTTGATCACCTTTTCTGTGAGCGAATGGATCTATCAACTAATGCATCCTTATGCAATGTCAATGCATAGTCAAACCCCAATAGCATATTATTCTTACTGTCAGTTATCCCAAATAAAATTTTGTTTCAATTCAAAATAAAACATGGCAGAGACGAAACTAATTACCGGCATGTCAAACATGTTTTGTTTATGAAACAATTTGCAAAAAACATTAAAAAGTGGCAAAAAAAGAAACGTTCGATTTGGATAAGAAAAATAGAATAGAATCGACATGAGCATGGATTTTACCGTCTTTATTTCTTTTTTAAAATAAAAGAATTAGATCCGCAGCTATTTTTATTTAAACAAGAGTGGCACGCGCAACTTATGATGGTTTGCTTACTATTCTCAAACCTCAGCTAGTAAGGGCTTATATCAGAACTCCCGTAGAACCAGAATGCATTTAGGAAATTGCTTGTTGTAAGTTTGTTAAAATTAAAAAGTATCTTTTGGCTTATAACTCTCATCAGGTATTTACTTACTTAGGTGGCGCTACAGTCCGGGGTGGACCTGGGCCTCAACCAATACGCCTCTCCAGTTAGCACGATATTTGGCTAACTGCCTCCAGTTGCGCACTCCAAGTTGGTTGAGGTCCCCTTCCACTTGCGCGCGCCACCTTAGGCGAGGTCTTCCTCTACTGCGTTGTCCCTCCGGGTTGGATTCGAAGACTCTTCGGGCCGGAGCGTTGGTGTCCATTCGCTCTACATGACCCAGCCATCTTAGACGACTAATCCGTATTTTTCTGACCAGGTCGATGTCGCTGTACATAAGTGTCACACATAAGTGTTTGCTTTGAAGTGATCGGTTGTGTTTTTAATTCTCTCCTGAGTTGTGATCCCATTTCTTGCGAAAAACGTTTTTATCTCTCTCCAAATTCTAAATAAACCATAGTGTGCCAAAGACAGTGACTTTTTAAACCATTTTTCAATAAAATAAATTCATAAGCCCTTTGTGAATACAGTAAAGTATCAATTTATTTTCGCTCAAATAAAAAATTCCCTCTCCTTTACATATTTCATTTACCGTTAAATTATACACCCACACTACTATTCCCATATGTATAATATGGACCCATGCAGTGAATGCTTCTCTGACCTCCCCGCCGATGGAGACTTTGTTACATGCCATAGATGTGAGAGGAAAATTCATTATGGATGTACCACGATATCCGAAAAATCGTACCGAAAAATGAACATGGCCCGAAAAGAGGAATGGAGATGTTCCAGCTGCAGGAAGGAACTTGCAGAGCTCTCCGCACCCAGGACTCCTGTTGAATTAGCATCAATTCAGCCCATGACCAAGCGAATGAGAAGTGTAAGCTCTCCAGAATCACTACAACAACCAATTTTAATAGCACCATCCGCAAAATCCACTAAATCAGCACCAGAAACTAATAATAATGAGAAAATTTTAGATGAAATGCGCAAGATGAGAAAAGAAATGACAGATATAAACACAAGTTGTGAATTTATGGCGAACAAATACGAAGAGATTAAGCAACACATGACGGTAAGCAATGAAACACTACAAAAACTTTCAAATGAAATAAAAGAACTCAAAGAATGCAACAAAAAAAAAAGATCAACAAATACATTCAATGGAAACAAAAATCAATGCACTCGAACAACAATTACTTAAAAACAACATTGAAATAAAAAACATTCCGCCGACACAAAACGAGAACTTAATGGATATTGTCCAAGCACTAGGAAAAACACTAGATCACGATTTAACAAACTCAGATATCACTGATGTTTACAGAACAAACATAAAAAACCCAAACAAAACAACAATAATAGTTTCTTTTGCAAGCCACGCGTGCAAAACAAACGTAATTAAAAAGGCAAAAGCCATGCGTAATATTCCCCTAAAGAAAATTAGAGAAAATACTTCTAATGGCTCTGCTTCAAGTTCAACACCTGAGAATGAATCAACAATATATGTTAACAACCATCTCACAGCTACCAACAGACACCTTCTTTGGCTAGCAAAGAACAAAGCTAGAGAGTGCAATTGGAGATTTGTGTGGGAGTCAACCGGTAAGGTACTTGCAAAAAAAAACGAAAACGGCGAGACCATACACATTGGGTCTTGCGACGATGTAAATAAGATAAACAATTAAGAATAATTGTTGTTGTAATTGAGAGAAATGTAAAAAGAAAAAAAAACAAAATGGAAAACACACATAGTGAAGCTGATGTCGACTTTAGGGTAATACATGGTGTTAGCGGAATCGAAAAAAAATATTTGGAAAAAATGAATTTTTGTTGCGTGAGTTTTAATATAAGATCGATAACAAAAACATGGGATGTTTTTATAGCCGAAATGGAAAATGTTCTTTGTTACGTTGATATATTAGTACTTAATGAAATTAATATACCGAAAAAGAAAAATGACTTTTATAGCATTGATGGCTTTAATCCAGAATTTATAAACCGTGATGCGATGAAAGGAGGAGGAGTGGCAATATTTATAAAAGATAATATAACCTACACAATAATACCAGCGAATCCAATTAACTACGAGGGCATGCACCTGGAAATAAATCATAAAGGTGGACAAAAGCATATACATGCAATATACAGGCGACCTAGTTCTAGTGTTGGAAGGTTTATTGACGAATTAGATAAAATTATAAAAGAAAAAAAAGAAAACGTCGTACTAGGAGATGTCAATATCAATATTAAAGACGAGAATAACTCACTTGTTCTAAAATATATGGAAATGATGGCGTCGAAAGGGTTGACAAGTGTCATCAAACAACCGACACGTGTTGACGTATCAAAAAATACGGCGTCGTTAATTGATCATGTATATGCTAGCATTACGAAACTCAATATTAACTCTGCAGTTATAGAAACCGATCTATCTGATCATTACGCCGTCTTATATGCTACAGAAGATTTAAATAAAACAGAAACTTCTTGTGAATTTGAAGTCAAACGTATTAATCAGCAGAAAGTTAATGAACTTATCGAACTGACAGACTGGCAATACCTACTTCGAGAAAATGACGTCGAGGCACTATACAACAATTTTGTTCGAGAAATGAATAAAATATACGTTGAAGCATGCAAAACGACCACAACAAAAAGAACACGTATACATAAGCCATGGATCACGCCAGAAATAATTCCAATGTGCAAACAAAGGGATGAGTTATACAGGAGGTGGAAAAACAACCCCAGATGTAAGACGTTTGAGAGTGAATACAAGAAACTTCGAAACATAGTTAACAAGAATATACAATTGATAAAAGCTAATTTTTACAAACGAAAATTCTTAAATGCAAATAATGACCCAAGGAAAACGTGGAGAATCGTTAACGAACTGCTTGGAAGAAAGAAACGTTCAGTAGATGAAACTATCAAAATTAATTTTCCAAATGCGTCCGAATCCAAGGGCTTAAAAGACATTGTGGAGGAATTCGCGGAGCGGTTTTCGAAACAAGCGGCGAGTATTATGCATGCATGTGACACTAAAACCTCTTACCATGAGAGCTGGGAACTTCAACAAAGTATCTATATAGAGGAAGCAACGGAACCTGAAGTTTACGAGATATTGTGTCAACTAAGCAACACAAAAAGTCCTGGAGCAGACAACATAAGACCAGTCGATCTCAAACTGAATGCAATGTATCTCACCCCTGTAATCACAAAGATTATAAACCTTAGTTTGTGTCAGTGTCATGTACCAAAGCTTATGAAAACATCTTTAATACGGCCAATATACAAAGGAGGGATAAAAAAAGACACGGCAAACTATAGGCCAATTTCAATTCTGCCAGCGGTTGAAAAATGTCTGGAAGAGATAGTCGTTAAACGTCTTAATTGTTTCATGTTGAAGCACAGAGTGATTCACCCAAACCAGTTTGGATTTCAAAAATGCAAGAGCATCCAATTGCTACTGGGAGAGTTTACCAATGTGGTTAATGCGGGGCTAAATAAAAATCATCACGTCCTTGTTCTATTTATAGACTTCAGCAAAGCCTTTGATACTTTGACACCCGAAAAACTCGTCGAAAGTCTCAACAAATTGGGAATGAGAGGTTTGCTGGCAAGATGGCTCAAAAGTTATCTGACTGATAGAGTAATCCAAGTCAAGGTATCTAATATGTTAAGCCAAAAAAAGACGTGCGAATACGGTGTACCACAAGGTTCCAAATTAGGGCCCATTTTATTCATTCTTTTTACAAATGAACTGTTAAGAACGTTTAAGAAATCAATTGCCTATGCCTATGCCGATGATATCGCAATCGTTGTAAGACACAAAGACTTGCAGTTAGCCGTTAAGATATTGCAAGACGAATTCAACGCTGTATCTGAATGGTGTCACGATAACGGTCTGGTGATAAACGCAGACAAAACCAAAGTGATGCACATTCGGACTCCATCAAAGCCAACTGAAACAATTGAAATCTTTCATCGTAATGATCGCTGTCCAGTACAAAGAAGCAGCAACGCGATTGAGGTAGTCAAAGCGGTTAAATATCTTGGAGTTACCATTGATGAGCACTTTCTGTGGCGTGAGCACATCAATAACCTGCGTCTTCAACTTAAGAGCACTTTATTTGCAATGGTGTATCTTAAGCGTTACTCGCATATGGAGGTACAAAAGCAGGTGTACTACTCGTTGGCTGAGTCACGCATTCGATACGGGATTCTGGCCTGGGGAAACGCAGCAAAAACCCATCTGGATAAGATATCTAAATCACAACATCGTCTTCTTAAAATAATTAGGCCTGTTAATTCAACTTTCAAAGTTTTAGATGTGAAGGCACTTTTCCAGATGACAACATTGCTTACCTATATGAACGACCAAAGGTTTTCCCGACCCATAAGCCACCCACAAAACACCCGAAGACGAGCCAGAGGGTTGCTTGAAGTTCCACAAGCTTACAACACGTATGGTGATAGAGAGCTGCGATGCACGGTCCCTAAATTAGTGAACTCGCTGCCACAATTTTTAAAAGTAATTCCTAATTTCAAAAAAAGAAAAAAAGAATTAAAAAAACATTTAATTGAACTTTATTTTGTGAATTAGAAAGCTAAAGAATTTTTTTTAAAAAACACTATTATAATTGTATCCTAATTGTAAACAAAAATATTTTCAACTTAAATCATTTCAAAGTTAACTTATTAAATTTATGCTTAACCATCTGCAGATAAGCACTCTGCTTTGCAGGTAATACATGTAAATGAAAACTTCTTTTGTACAAATAAAATCCATTGAATTGAAAAAAATTGAAATCGTAGAGTTCGCTGTTAAATCTCCTCCTCCAAAGCCCCTCAACGCAAACGGGACCGAAAATCACTCGAAGAATTTTGCGTTCGAAACGACCAAGGAGATCTTCATCCGCCTTTGATAACGTTCATGCTTCTGCGCCATACAGCAGGACTGGGATGATGAGGGTCTTATATAGAGTCTCCATGGTGTTTCTCGACAAGGCCTTACTAATCAATTGCCTCCTTAGGCCAAAGTAACAGCGGTTGGCAAGTGTAATTCTTCGCTTGATTTCTGACGATATGTCATTGTCAGAGTTAATAGCGCAGCCGAGGTAGATAAAGTCCCGAACTATCTCGAAGTTATAGCTCTCTATCGTGACGTTCTGTCCGATTCGTCGATGTTGTGCGTCCCTTCTTGTTGACAGCATATATTTCGTTTTGCCCTCATTCACTTCTAAACCCATTTTTGCCGCCTCTGTACTGATACTTGCAAACGCACCAGTGACAGATCGCTGTGTTCTGCCAATGATGTCGATGTCGTCGGCGTAAGCAAGTAGTTGCACAGACTTTTGGAAAATTGTGCCCCTGGTGTTGGCTTGCGAGTTTCGCACAATTCTCTCAAGTATGATGTTGAAGAATTTACATGACAGCGCATCGCCTTGTCTAAATCCTTTTTTGACATCAAAGGTCTCGGTGAGATTGTTTCCGACCTTAATGGAGCAGCGAGAGTTCTCCATCGTCATCCTGCACAATCTGACGAGTTTGGCAGGTATGCCAAAACTAGACATTGCTCTGTATAGCTCGTCTCTATAAATGCTGTCATATGCGGCCTTAAAATCGATAAAAAGATGGTGAGTATCGATCTGGATTTCTTGGGTTTTTTCCAGGATCTGCCGAAGTGTGAAAATCTGGTCAGTTGTGGACTTACTGGGCCTAAAACTGCACTGATAGGGTCCAATCAGTTCGTTGACGAATGGTTTCAGGCGTTCACACAGCACGGCAGACAGGATCTTGTATGCGATGTTGAGGAGACTTATACCTCTATATTTGGCGCAGTTAAGAGGGTCTCCTTTCTTGTGGATCGGGCAAACAATGCTGAGGTTCCATTCATCAGGCATACTTTCCTCTGACCAAATCTTGGAGACGAGCTGGTGCATGCTCTCTACCAAATCATCTCCCGCTGCCTTGAAAAGTTCGGCAGTTAAGCCGTCCGGCCCGGCAGCCTTGTTGGATTTCAGTTTGGATATTGCTATCCTCACTTCATTTTGGTCAGGTGGGCGGGAGTCTTGGCTTTCATCACCCATGTTGAATGGTTCATTCTGCCTGAGAGCGGAATTTGTGTCATCATCGCCGTTTAACAGTCTGCAGAAATGGTTTTTCCATATCCTCAGCACCGACTGTATTTCCACTACTAGGTTTCCTTGTTCGTCTCTACAGGTATCTGCTCGGGTAAAGTTGCGTTGACACGTTCTTTTTACCTTTTGGTAAACTTCCGAACATTGTTCCTGGAGTACCACCTCTCTATTTCCTCGATCGCGCGCTTCTCATGCTCTTTCTTTTTCTTCCGGAGAAGCCTGTGTTCTTCCCTCCTCATTTGTTCGTAGAGCTCACGAGGTATTTATCACAAGGAAATTCAATTCAAGCATGGTCATTTAAATTGGGAAAGGAAACCGTTCGAAACATAGTACTTGAAGTTTCCGATGTCCTATGGAGCGTACTGTCTTCACTTTATGTTATAAATGGAGATCCATTTCGAGGTTCCCTACTTTTTTAAAGAAAAAAACACAGAAAATTCAAATTTAATGGAGAATGTTTATTATCATTTGAAAGAACATTCTTTGGCATATATTTTTTGAAGATTATGTCTATCAAATGTTGGCCGTTGCTACGTCGCAGATGGTCCATCCGTTGAGTCCAATTTTCGATCACTGGTTCGAGCATTTCGACTGGTAACTGGCGAATGACGCGCGTGATGTTTTCCTCCAAGGCCTGAATCGAAGCGGGTTTGTCGGCATAAGCTTTTGACTTTACATATCCCCAGAGGAAAAAGTCTAACGGTGTGATATCACACGATCTTGGTGGCCAATCGACCGGCCCAAAACGTGAAATTTTGTGCTCACCGAAATGTTCTCTCAATAAGTCCATTGATTGATGCGATGTGTGGGAAGTGGCGTCGTCTTGCTGAAACCAAATGTCGACGAGATCACGAGCTTCAATTTCAGGCATCAAATAGTCGGTTATCATGGCACGATAACGATCGCCATTGACGGTTACGTTCGCACCGGCATAATTTTTAAAGAAATGTGGACCGATGATTCCACCGGCCCACAAACCACACCAAACCGTTGTTTTTTCTGGATGAAGTTGCGTTCTTCAATCTTTTCAGGTTGCTCTTCGTCCCAAATGCGGCAATTTTGTTTGTTTACATACCCATTGAGCCGGAAATGGGCCTCATCGCTAAACAAAATTTGCCTCGAAAACGTCGGATCTTCTTGGAACTTTTCAAGAGCCCAAAGAGCGAAGCGATGTCGCTTGGGAAGGTCGAGCGGCTTCAGTTGTTGCACAAGCTGTATTTTGTACGCTTTCAAATTAAGATCTTGACGTAAAATGCGCCAAGTCGTTCCATACGTCAGTCCGAGCTGCTGCGAACGGCGCTGAATCGACTCTCTACGGTCTTCGTGTACACTCTCAGCTACGGCCGCTATATTTTCTTCACAGCGTGCTGGACATGGTCAATTCGGTCGAATATTATCCAATAATGAATGCTGGGTCTCAAAATGGGTGATGGTGTTGCGAATAGTACGCTCAGTAGGCCGATTATGTTGACCATAAGTTGAGCGAAGTGCCACGAAACACATTCCTCACAGAACGTGAATTTTCATAATAAAGTTGAACAATTTGTAAACGTTGTTCACGCGTAAGTCTTTCCATTATGAAATGCCAAACAATACTAAACAAAAATAACATGACAGCATGACACGACTCACACGTGATCTGTCAAAAAAGGCTATTGAAAAAAGTATCTCTACTTGGATCACAATTTATTAAGTTATCATTGTAATCTGCATTTAAGTTATATTGAATATGTTTCTTACTATCGAGGTTGAACAAAATCCTTTAAAAACAGCATTTGGTCATATAGGTACCAATCTGTATTAGCAATCCATGCACTACCAGAGAGTGTATCATCTCCTATTGGAAAAATACATTCTTGGCATTAAAAAATGCTTTTATTTGATGTTGATTCATGTCGGTTTTCATTCACTCAGTTGAAGTAGTTCTAACCAGAATGACACCTCGGTTTCAATAGAACATGCATTACGTGTATATGCACTACCACCAAGCCGTTTTGACATTTCTCGCGTGCCATTGTTATTTGTTTTTATTTAGCGTTGACCGTTTTGTTTATAAAATCATTTCCTTTCTTTGGTGGCATCAATTTATAAATTTAAAATAGAAGACAAATTATTGATATATTTTCAAAGAGACAACAAAAAAACAATAGGTAAGTTAATTTTCCTTTATTGTTGTTCAATTTTCGTTTCATATTGAATTTTTTAATTTAGAGATTTAGAGATTTTCTGAAAATTTCCCTCAAGCTGTTAGAGTTCCTCACCTCAATCAGGACTACGCCTAAGCTCGTAGCCAGGCTCGGCATACCCCACAATACCCAACGATATCATAACCCCTCTCAATTCCACCGGGTGGATAGTGCGTCTCCTTGCCGGAATCCGGTAAATGTTCGGAACAGTTTGGATGAGCTACTGCCAAACTGCACATTGCACTGCGTATTCTCCATCGTCACGCAACACAGTCGGATCAGATTTTCCGGGATCCCAAATTCAGCCATCGCCATGTAGAGCTTCTGACGATAGATGGGGCATATGAAGCTGATAGTCTAGTCATCGGGCATGGTTTCTTTCAACCACACTAATTGATGATTTGTTGCATGCATCTTACATCTAATAAATATATTTGTATAAGTGGAAGTTTAAAAGCTATTTATGGAATAATCCAATGCCAATCGTTTTGTGTTCGAAGTTTTTATTCAGCACGAATGGAAAATGTATGTATATCTTACAATTATATGCCGACTCCGAGTGGCAAATTGTGAAGCTTCTCTCGAAATTTACTCTCCTGGATGTTTAGTATATACTGCTATATGTGCAGCGAACTAATGTTTAGGTTCTAAAGAAGGTTTATAAAGAAAAATTGGAGAGAATTTGCACCACACTCGAACCCACGTCTTCTAATTTAGGAGGGTGAATTTTTCGAGTGTTTTTGTTATAGTAGGACTCTTCTAAGCTTTTTGTGCTGGGAGACTACATAGCCTTGGCAAGTGGGATTTCTTTCTCCCCCACCATCGTCTAATTTATGGCCAGTTAGTGTCCAACCTAATTGAGCAAAACTTAACCATACTGTCTTTTAAAGAAAGTGATGCAAAATATTGGATATACTGCCCAATAGGTATCTTCAACTTCAACCAAAATTATTCCTCAGCGAACCCAACGCATTCCAGTATTTACACCAATACTGATGAAGTTGCGGCCTTGGTGCAGTCCTTGGTAAACTATAGTTTGGGTTTCATTTTTTGGAGCATAAGTAGATAGAGACAATGGTTTTCCTTCACGCAAACACGCCACATACAGCTGACCATGCGAAAAACACGGAAATTCTAAATTAATTCCGCAAACTTCCAACGATTGGCCTTGCTTCGCATCGGGATACGTTCTCCTTTGTACGTTCCTTTGATAATTGTTGCTTCAATGACATTATTCATGAATTTCTTCACAGTCAATCTCGTTCCATTGCATAATCGAGGTTGATTAATGTTACGCAACATGATGATAACGGAACCAATTTTTAGCTGTAAATTATGAGGTGGTAATCCAGATAATTCCAGTTATTGAGAAATTCTGTAGGATAATTAACAACGTCATCTTGATTGATAACAGTATCGACTGATTTAAAGGAAACAACTGTCCTGGGATACAATTTTCTATTGCCGTGTTCAGGTCATCGACGTCTCTGTTGTTTGCTCCCAATATTGCTCTTTCGTTCAACCAATTATGGTTTTTGAATTGGTGCGCTCCTCCTTCGACTCTGTAAGCTGACAAAAACCTTTAGGGAATATAAAAAATCCAGTCAAGATGTCAGCTGCAACTTTCCCATCACCAACATCTAACAATTGTTTTGACAACACACACATCTTGTTGTAAAAGTACACGCATATTATCTGTCAATCTAAGTGTCTTTACATATCGCCACAAATTAGATGATTTCAAACACGCGTTTAGTTCATCAGATACAGTTGATCGTGGAATAACCGGAAGAGTTTTTTAACAGATCTAATAGAACTGTAATCAAATTGCGGAATATATAGGAATGCTGCTCGTTCAAAATTTACAGCAGCGTTGCATCTACGCATCTGCTCATGTTCGTTATGTCATCCCTGAACGTAATTCAGACATACCAACACGGCTATTAGCATTTTCTATTGCTCGCAGTACAATTAGCACGTGAGGTGGCTCGTCGCATATTTGAATGACTTCGACGACCTTAATCAGCTCGTTCTTTCCTCGGAAATTAATATAATTAACACCATAAGTGGTGACTTGCACCCAAAATTAAAAATTTTTTATAGTTATATAGATTTTTTGGTTTTTCCGTTTTTAAAAAATATTGGATATACTGCCCAATAGGTATCTTCAACTTTAACCAAAATTATTCCTCAGCGAACCCAACGCATTCCAGTATTTACACCAATACTGATGAAGTTGCGGCCTTGGTGCAGTCCTTGGTAAACTATAGTTTGGGTTTCATTTTTTGGAGCATAAATAGATAGAGACAATGGTTTTCCTTCACGCAAACACGCCACATACAGCTGACCATGCGAAAAACACGGAAATTCTAAATTAATTCCGCAAACTTCCAACGATTGGCCTTGCTTCGCATCGGGATACGTTCTCCTTTGTACGTTCCTTTGATAATTGTTGCTTCAATGACATTATTCATGAATTTCTTCACAGTCAATCTCGTTCCATTGCATAATCGAGGTTGATTAATGTTACGCAACATGATGATAACGGAACCAATTTTTAGCTGTAAATTATGAGGTGGTAATCCAGATAATTCCAGTTATTGAGAAATTCTGTAGGATAATTAACAACGTCATCTTGATTGATAACAGTATCGACTGATTTAAAGGAAACAACTGTCCTGGGATACAATTTTCTATTGCCGTGTTCAGGTCATCGACGTCTCTGTTGTTTGCTCCCAATATTGCTCTTTCGTTCAACCAATTATGGTTTTTGAATTGGTGCGCTCCTCCTTCGACTCTGTAAGCTGACAAAAACCTTTAGGGAATATAAAAAATCCAGTCAAGATGTCAGCTGCAACTTTCCCATCACCAACATCTAACAATTGTTTTGACAACACACACATCTTGTTGTAAAAGTACACGCATATTATCTGTCAATCTAAGTGTCTTTACATATCGCCACAAATTAGATGATTTCAAACACGCGTTTAGTTCATCAGATACAGTTGATCGTGGAATAACCGGAAGAGTTTTTTAACAGATCTAATAGAACTGTAATCAAATTGCGGAATATATAGGAATGCTGCTCGTTCAAAATTTACAGCAGCGTTGCATCTACGCATCTGCTCATGTTCGTTATGTCATCCCTGAACGTAATTCAGACATACCAACACGGCTATTAGCATTTTCTATTGCTCGCAGTACAATTAGCACGTGAGGTGGCTCGTCGCATATTTGAATGACTTCGACGACCTTAATCAGCTCGTTCTTTCCTCGGAAATTAATATAATTAACACCATAAGTGGTGACTTGCACCCAAAATTAAAAATTTTTTATAGTTATATATATTTTTTGGTTTTTCCGTTTTTTTTTAAATTTAATTGTTTTTTTCTAAACCATTCTAAACCATCCTTAAATAATAAAGAACGAAACAAAAAAAATTGTCGAAATCGGTCAAGCCGTTTTTGCAACAAAATAATTTTTCCTTTTTCCGAGTTTGTTCTTAAAATCCAACCCTCATGTAAAAAATTATAATTGTATGTCTTCTGAGGGCTGCGTTAAGATAAGTGGGCGACTGCCACGCTCCTTGGATGGAAAATCACAGATGTTCGATTTTTTCTTGTGGTGTCTCCGCAAACCCTATTACTGTGCCAAATTTCAAGATTCTACGTTTATTGGAAGTGCTCTATAGTTTTGATGATCTGACAGTGAGTCAGTGGTTATTATTTTTGCTAATTTTAGGGCCTTGTAACTCAGGAACCGCTCACGTTAAACAGTTGAAATTTGGTATGGAGCCTGCTGCTATATCTCTAGCTTTGCTGCAAGCGAAGTTAGAGGGGGGTCAAAATGGCCTGAGTTGGTTCGTGTAAATAAGGGTGTAGTACTTAAGTTGCGAAAGAACTTGGCTGGGCACTACCGTGTTCTTAATTACGGAATTAAAATTAATATAAGAAATACTAGCGGCAAGGCATGTGGAAAGCTGTCAGAGAGAGTGGGAATCTAAGCATCGACATTGATGGTACCGTCATTCACTTCAATAACAAATGCAAGTACCTTTTTTATTTTGATAGACTTCTGAAATTGAATAACGACTCTTGAGCAAATAAAATAAGAGCCCAAGAAATAGCTAACATGCTAATGCAGTTCTTAAGCCACAACAGCTTGACCACAAAGACGAAATTACGTTTTTACAATACTTATCATTTTACTACTTACATACTTACATACTTACACTTCCAATCTAATTTTCAAACTCACCAACGACAGCAACTGCACTTGAAAATTCTTATTCACAAAATTATAAGGCCAGACACAAACGACAGGCGTACATATATACAATAACTTAACTGCACTTTGTCTTTAATGAAAAAACAGTTCTCAAGCTACCAAATATCGATAAGGAAGTATTAAAAGAATAATATTCTCCTCAAGTAAACATATCGTGGCATGATACATTTTAGCCATTCCCTATCGGCATAGTTCTTGAGGATATTTCAAGTTTTTCTTATGGACAGCGCAATGAGTTTTATAACAGAACCTTTTGCGGTCAAAATAGGGGCTATTTTTTTCCCAAAACTATGCCTTAAGATTTTCTACAAAAGAAATTTAAAATTATAATGTGAAATATAATAAGAATTAATATTAAACATTTAAAGAATCGTTTTATTGGAGACAAAATTATATAAACTCTGTAGCAAATGTAACCATCCTCTATGGATACTTTCTTTAACTTTCACTTTCATGAAGTTGGATTCATCTTCCTCTTCACTTATACTACAACTTCATAAATCTGAATTAAGAATATTACAAGTTCATGTTTATATTAACACCACATCCTACCACATATTAAAAGAAACGTAAATTGGTAAGCCCCCAATTACAATGTTATCCTGAACATTTATCACACCTCTTTCAACACCATCCTTGATTTTTTAGCGGTAAGTTAGTTTTAAGTTTGCTTCTGTGATAGACATTCTTCAATAAAAATGTACAACACTCCGAAATCAAGATCAATTTATCTCCTTTATAAAAGAAAAACACAAGCCAATTGGGCATTTAAATATATACTTTTGTATAACTAACTAGATGAGATGGCCATACTTTTACAGACACTCTTATCTGCTAAACCAAGAAACAAATATTTTATACTAATTATACCCTATCCTACGAGTATATTAATTTTGACACATAGTTTGTAACACCCTTAGTATCCGTTGTAGACCCTTAAAAATATATATATTTATGATCAGGACCAAAACCTAAGACTATTTGTCCGTCTGTCCATATCAACTTTTGAGGCCTTTAAATTTATGCTAGGAAGCTGAAATTTGGAACATACTCTCAAGGGTTCCGAAATTATTTCCAATACAAAGTTTTTGTCCACGCCTACTTTTTGGGGGATTTTTTTTCTATAAATAAGATGCTATCCATCATCTTCTTACTGATTTTTTTCTTTGGGGTACATAGGGATAAGGATAGGGAATCATACTGTTCGCCCCAAGAAACTGTAGCCTTTCCTTGTGTTTTTTTAAACCCTACAAAGTTTTTTAATAAGGAAATTTCAATTTGAATTAAAGAAAGTATTGTATTTTCAAAAATACAGTATGGCGGTGCGCGTCTGGAGTTACAAATTTAGAATTGCAAACATAATAAGAATGTAAACCTTTAGGTGGGAATTTAATACAACGTTTGCTTTGGGAAAGTGCAATTTCGTAGGAAAACAAATAGAACTGGAGCCTAGATATTGCTGGGTAGAAACTTCAAAAGGGGTTAACAAAAGTTTATTGTAGTTCAGAAAATAAAAAAGTTGTGTGCATTGCTTAGAAACATTTTATTTTTATTTATGTATTTCTTTCTTCCTCCTCCTTTTGAATTCATTTTATTTCCTTTCTCTTGCTTTCAATGACATGTTGTTCATTTATCGTTATCAAATTCTTGTTTAAGGATTTTTTGGTTTGGCGGAGAATAAATTGGTAATACAACATTTGCTTTATATTCCTCAATCTTTTTTGGTTTCTTTAGTTTTTACATTAACAAATTTATTTCTTTTACATTTTATTGCAAATTAATTTTGCTTGTTTTGTTTTACATAATATTTTTATTTCTTTGTTCATATAGCAACCAATATATGGATAAACAATATTTTTTCTTTCCACATAAAATATATACGATTCTATTTTGTTTTTATTTTCTATTATACACTTTATAATAATTTTTTAAAGGTAAGGATTTTTAACAATTTTATTTAACAACTTCATTTGGTTGGGATTAAATAAACTTTTATTTAATCTTTATCTGTCATATTGTTTGCTTAAACGCTGGGGTAGCAGGTAGTAGTTGAGGTTTTTATTTTTGGAAAGGAAGTATCTATTTTTGGGGTTTTAATATTCTCTTACTGTCTTTGTTTTACTGTAAACTATAATATTTTGTTGGTGGGCTTAAAAAATTTCTCTTTATATATGTATGCATTCTGTAAGACGGATGATTTTTGATTGTCATAAACTAAAAACGTAAAAATAAAACTATCAAACTGTCAAAACCGGTTTGCCGAAAGTTATTAAATTATATTATTTTTTTAATTTAGTATCTCCTTGTTTTTCATTAAATTCAGTATCAAAACATTTTGTTTATTTAAATTTGTTTACATATATGTATATATATAAATGTATATGTATAAATTTAAATTTTTTTTAGTTTTGAGAATTTTTACTTTATTTTTTGTTTTTGGTTTTCTCTTAGAACATTTTTTTATTTTGTAAAAATTATGATTTTTCTTATTATTTTACTTTACAAAGCGCAATTGTTCATTTCATTAATTTTTTTTGGAATTGTGTTTTTTATTCTTTACATTAACATTTATACTTAAACACTTACAATATGTGTATGTATAACAATAAATATATATTTATTTTGTTTTATTTTTTCTTTTAACTTCATTAAGTTAATTTATTTTTTTTACAGTTATCCACTCTAGTTTTGTTGTGGTTTTATTTAAAAATTAGTATTTATTTATTTTGTTTATTTTTAAATTTGTTTTA
The DNA here is from genome assembly GCA_963576555.1 of Ferdinandea cuprea. Taxonomy (NCBI): domain Eukaryota; kingdom Metazoa; phylum Arthropoda; class Insecta; order Diptera; family Syrphidae; genus Ferdinandea; species Ferdinandea cuprea. The sequence continues at coordinate 79,775,725 of OY754958.1, read as the reverse complement.
GTCTTTGTTTGCGGTAAGCGTTTTGAGTTTTTTCTTTTTCTTTATTTTTGAAAATGAAATTAAATATTTTTGTTTTTTTTTTTGTTTAACTAGAGATTGGTTTTTTTATTTAATTCTAACAAGTATAAATAATAGTTTTGTAGATTTTTATAAAGAATTTTAGTATTCTGTTTTTATTTTAAAGTTACTGTCTAAAAGTAATTCAAAGGAGGATAGACTTCTTAGTCGGTCATTGACAATTGCGGCCCTACAAGTGGGCGCTGAAGTAGAATTTAAAAAAAGGTTATTTTTTAAGTAAGACCGACGTTTACGTAGTAAGTCCATTGGCTGAATGAATACAGTAAAAAATGGGGTAAAGATTTATTGATGTATTAAAATAATATTTTAAATGCCTACTTAAACATGGTTTGTGAATATTTCAAGACTTATTCTGAAGGACACCCTGGATGTAATCCGAAATACTGGATGAAGTTTATCCTAGCTTATGGGTAACTATCTGCTCTATTAAACTATCTAAAAAACGATTTATATTTGGGAGATGACGGGGTGGTAGACTTTTACATAAATAAACTTATGTAATTTTTTTTGAGAAATAAATATAAAAAATAATATATCCCTCACTTTGAAGATACGCTGTTAGCAACCCTTGTTCTACTATTAATATGAAATGGTTTATGAGAAAAGAGTAAGAAAGTCAATAAATAAACCATCGCCTGGCTTTCTGCAACAAATAAGGCCACTCTAAAGTGGACGAAGATCATTAATTCGCTTTTGATTACAAGACACCAACGTTGACCCCAGAATTTTTCGAACGGATAATGGTGATTGGTGATTGAAAAAAGAATTTATCTATTACAGAGCTGGGACAGTTGTTGAAATGTATAACAATTTTTACATTGTGCAAGGGCTAAAAAATAATTTTATCTCTGAGCTTTTATCGACTGTTGCTGGAAAAACAAAGCTTACATTACGCAACCAGTGGCGACGCTTGCCTAAAGAATATTATCGTTTTTATACTTATAAAAAACTTCGTAGTAAAAACTATTATCCTTATGGAAAACAAACCCGAAAATTAAAATGGAGTGTGTTTTTATTGTGCTCTTCGATATGTAACATGCGTAATAAACCGAACCCTTTCACAAAAAAAAAAACAAAATAACTGTTAATTTTAGAATTTTAAATATATTTATTTGTTGGCCAAACAAAGCTTCCCTAACTAATACATTTGTTTAATGAGTTTCAAAAAAATTATTACTACGTGTTACTAGTTTAGTAAAAAGGGCTAATAACGCTTCAGATATTGCTCAAATTGCTTAATTTTTCACCAGACGAACGATCACATTCGTTTCGCCATTGAATCGAAATTTTAAAATAATTAACATTTTCTATAGCGTTTGATGCAAATCTCTTGTATGAGAAAATGAAGATGACATTTTTATGCTAAACATTCCCAAATAAACAGACAATAACTTAATTAAACATTTGTAGCCTCTATACAACGTGGTATTCGTTTTAGAAAAACAAACGTTGATGAATTGTAAAAATAAGGCTTTATAAGAGGCAGTGTAATACGAACTTTTTGTTACAGTAAAGAAGTGCATAAAATGAAATAAGAAGAAAAGTGTGAATAATTTTTTTTTGGTTTAATGGACGCGAAATTTCAAATAATATCAGCTGAAAGTTAGGTATTCATGCACGAGTTGAACAATATGACACCTCGCCACTGATTGCAACTGGTGTGAACGCAATGGTTCTGGCTGTAGAACAATATCAATATCAAGCTCTAAAGTTATCGACCGCGAAAGAAATTAAGACCTCTGCATTTTGGTTCACAAAATAAAGAAAGCCTAAAGAAATTAGGTATTTGAAGTATTTTAATTGTTAGCATTTTGCTAACTGTTTTTCTGTATTCATTTACATAACCCTGACCAGACATACGAATAAGGAGTGACTTTCTAAGACCGTGAACAGGCGCTTCGCTTGGTCTAAGCATTGCTTTATAATTTTAGCGAACATGTGAAATGAAAGATGCAAAAATAAGACAAAAGCCAAATAGCAAACTCTTCCTGTATGAAAATACATCACTTAGACGATTTCAATGGTCATAAGAGACTAAGCAATGAGCATTAAATCCATTGCGATGAAGTGATTCGTAAGGCGTAGTGCAACAGAACAGTTAAATAGGAATGCTGATGAGCAGGAGAACACAAAATACTCAATAAAAGGTATAACATAACAATGTGTTCAAAAGAACTTAAGTGGGGGGTTGGTTGCCCTATCAACCCAAAAATCTTACCTAATCCAACCTTCAAGCCAACCCAAAGGCAAATCTTTTTTGTTTGTTACAATGTGAGCGGTATTTAAGCCAATAGTGCAGTTGGCTGGAAATGAGTGTTTTTATGTCTTGGAAAACTGATCAATAGATAAATATATAGATAATTATGTAAATTTAAAATTGGTAGCTAAAGGCAGATATTTAGAATAATAACTAAAAAATGAAATTTATAACAAGTGCATTTATGTTAGTTTCGCGATATTGGACGTGTTTTATAGAATACTTGGAATTTGTGAGGTTCTTCAGGGCTTTTCTGGATAATAATATCATTCACTCGCTCAGGGTGTTTCAATGGAAAATGTCAAGCATGGAAACATTTTTTTTTAAATAGAGGGACTTAAGTAATCTTTTAAATGAAAGGGTTTGTGAAAATAGTTTGGCATTATATGTTCTATTTGCTTTAAATCCAACAAAACTAAAAAAGTAGTTATTTTAGCAGTGGTGGGACTGTGTTGGTATTTGTATTTGTACTGTACTTTAAAAAGGAACCAAAAGCATTCTTGTGACTTATTTAACCAAACTCAGCAGACCAATTTGTGGTGGCACATAGAAGGTAAATGTTCTAATTACCTTTTTGGATCTGCATAAACACTGCCTTTAGTTAGAAGAAATAAAACTGACAAAAAATTACATAGCTTTCTCTTTTCTGTTGCTTTTACGCAGCATTAATTTGAGGGATGCATTCAATGACAAAGTTATTACCAAAGATTGTATATAATTAAAGAAAGTTTCTAACCCTGATTTAACTCAAGCAATATTTTTTAAACCTAAAGAACAAATTTTTGCTTATTTTGTTGTAATCACTTTATTCCTCATATTCTTCTTCTTCATCATCATCATCGTCCATATCGTCGAAACTAACATTTCTACTGTTTCATCCACCCCGGTGGACTGTTACACTACCCTCACTACACTTTGAGTCTTGACTTCTCAGTTGATTCCTGTATTCGTCCAGTTCCTGCATGCGATATGTACCCAAATTCACTTGCACCATCAGGGTCTCCATGATGCGTTCATTCTTTAAGGACTTCGATGGCAGCACGACTGTTAACAGTTCACTGGGTGATATACGGCACAGATTTAAGTCTCGCGTAAGTCTCTCCATGATGCATTCGAATTCGAATTGTGTATCCTTGTTGGGCGACATCTTCATTTTGTCGACCTTGTTTTGAGCCCACGAGAGCATGGCTTCGAATTTACGAATTTCCGGTGTCTGCAGGTCTCGGCACATAATCATCTGTACCATCGATTCAGAGAGATTCAGAAAGTCGGGCAGCTTAAATAAGGCATGCGCTTTATTCTCCACGAATGTCAGTATCATGTTTACTAACTCCGAGGCAGATGTATAGCGCCAGTAATAGTTTTCCAGGGAAATAAGCATTGGACAGACTACATCGATGCGTAGGAATTGTTTACAGTGATGGAAGCAAGCTTGAAGCAATTCAGGGAGGTCATAATGTTCGGCTGCACAAAGAAGACCTGCAGGAGAGAATACGAATATTATCAAGGATTTGTTGTTTGATTTAAATTTAGATTATGTGCTTTAAATTAGTTTGTTATATAGAAGGTTGTAAAAATTTTAATAGTATCATTTAAACGACCCATTTTACTGAAGGTTAAACAAAGGATGTGATCAGGACAGGACAGACGTAAATAACCTATAACGATGAGTAGTTCAATAAGGACAATGGAATCCCAGTTAGGAAAACTAAACAATTAAACTGTCCATTAAAATGCTCATAACATTTCTTGGATATAATTAATTTAAATAATTGTTGTCCCGATTTACCTAAAATGTTGAACATATACTCCACAATGTTATGTTTCAATTTACACGAATGCGCTTTTACCATTTTAGAGAAGGCAAATATATTTTTTTTGAACTGGATTTAGTTGAAACTTAGTAAAAATAAACAGGGACAAGACCCCAATTTTAGATAAAAGGGAATTTTCTTTTAACAAGTAAAAAAGTTAATAAATGGGAGCTCAATAAAATTAGAAACACTCGCAAACTTTTTCCAACACTGTTGAAGTTTTGAACACAGACTTAATTTAAATAGTGGTAATAATATTGTTAAGTTTTGATAAATAAACGTGATATAAATTGTGTATGTTTAATTATTCGTTATAATTGAACTTAAGCACATATAGTAGGTGAAACAGGTGAACGCAGATTTTTTCTGGCCCGTTGTAGTTGTAGTATTTTGTTAACCGGCATATAACACAGTATTAGTTTATATAACCAAGTATTGTACAAACGTAAACGTCCTTCTCAGAACTTCAGCCAGTAGGCTTAACATGTTAATTTTACACAAGATGCATATAGTAAACTTATGATAGAAGCCATTTATAATTTTATGACTTACCTGGTATGGATACACACGTCAGTGGACACGTCCCTGTATGTAAATAGTCCAGAAGCACTCGAAACGTCTCCGGATCAAATTCTATGATGTTGAACTCCGTTTGGGCCAGTTTCGCTCTATCCACCTTCTGTGCGTCCGCGCAAACCGACAGTCTTGGCACCGCAAGTTGATTGTTACCTGGCTTATCTTTACCATCCTTATCCTTACTATCTCTATCTGCATTTTTTTTTGTTTGATTAAGTTAATGACAAGCAAATGCGAATGGATGTAAAACATTGTATATTTTGTCGTGATGTTTTGTATGAAGGAGGAATAAAAACATGAAAAAGGACAATAAATAGAGAACAGAACAAAAATACAAATCGAAATCACGACCACGATGACGACGAGCACACGAGTTACCAAAGTTACGTGGATAAGGGGCCGGAAATGAGGATTGTGGTGTTGGTGAACACACATGCATGAGGTGAGATGTGGTGCGTCAAAAGTGGGCGTTAGTGAATTTGTTAGTGTTATGGATGGTGTTCGTTACATAAATGAGAAAGCACAGCACAGCATTCGTTATGTAAATTTAATTTTCGATATCAAGTAACATGGCGTGCGTATTTTCAAGGACATAGGTTCGGATATTATTGGGAATTTTATGCACGCACACACAAATAGAGCAAAAATCGAATGAAAAGAAAGAAAAAAACGGGAGAAAAACCCACATCGATATTTTGTTTTAATGGAAAGTTAAATCCTTACTGGAACAGTCCTGTGAAGATATCCATTTCTTTTTGTCATCCGGATTCAGTTGGGTATTCTTGTTGCGTATGGAACGACCCCAACCGGCGGTGATGGTACCGAGGCGCGAGAAGGCTCGTTTTACCATGGGCGATGAGGGAACGCTCTTGGGGCGAGCTGACTCAATGTCCGGCACGGTAAGGTAGTTGTTGCTTTTAGGCTTCTGATTCTGTGGCGAAACTAGAGATGGTGCTGGTCGAGCAAAGATTTCGGCTACTGGAATTTGGGGAGAACCAAAACCGGTTTGTATTCCATACAGCATTTCCTAAATGAACGATACGGGGCATTGTGAATTTGAATAAATTAATTTAGTGTAAGGTTACCTGAAATACACGACTCCTCACCCCGAGTATCGCTCGAACTCCAATAAAGCGTGCTTTCTGCTTAGATTGACCAACCAGAAAGACCACATCGAAAAGATGAGCGTTTTGTAGGCATGAAGGCTCTTCGTTGAGAAAGACGCGGGTAAAATCTTTCGCAAGTTGATCGTAGTCCTCAAATTGATCACGAACCGAGTCGAGTAGTGGTGATGAAGGCCGCATGTGTCCTGATTTATTAATTTTTTCGGGGAAATTTGGGGTATACAAAATTGATAGATAGTTAGTGAATATTTTATTATCAGATCATCAGATAACATTCAAGTACTTTGTGGAAGTAAGTTTTTGATGGATCGGTTGATAACATCGTTTGTTCAAAGTATTTAAATGTTTTTTGTTATTCTACGATGGAGATAAAATTACTTTAAACACTAAAGGTGTCATCAACATAGGGTACAAAAAAGGAATGAGTGAGTTGCAACTAATTTCGTTTATACATCTAACTTACAAACTGGGTAATGTTCATCCGAATCAAAAAAATGGGGGATTTAACATGGTGGTAGGTTTGGTCAAACATTTAATATAATTAACTTGGAGCTGTTTGAGTTGCATATTCCTTGCAGAAACATATGTATAATTGAGGATATGTTAGCCATAAATTCCTTGCAGGTAACTATAATTCATATATGTAAATAAAAGTCTAGCACTATCAACGTGCGTGGATTTATCAAAAATGGGTTTTATTTAATTTCACATTTTGTTTAAGATGTAAAGTTCTTTTGGTCTGGAACGAAATGTTTTCAAATTCTCTTTAAAGACGAAGATATCTTTTCAAATCATCACATAATTACGATGGTTATAAATACTAAGGTTGGTACTCAGATCGGAAGTGAACAGGGATGTAACAGAATGCAATTTAGTCATTAAGTCTTTTGCATTCAATGCATTCGTTTGTTCGTTTTTGTTTGTTTTGTCTTTGGCTTCGGGACAAATTTCGAACGGTCGAAGCTTTGGACATTCTGGACTTTGAAAAAAAAAATGTTTCAAAAAACCGATTGGCACATCATGGATTCCTTAAACTCTCTAAAAAATAAACCGTATGCATTTACTTCCAAAAACAGCAAAGTTATTGGTTAGTGTGTTGGACTACCGAGATTTGAATTAACTTTGTAGGGGATTTCTTTAACAAAAAGGAAAAGAACAAATTGTTCGTCAAAATAAATAGATTTTTGAAATAAAAGTACCACTTTGTGCGAAAATTCTTTACGCTAGGAAAATAAAAAAATATTACCTAGAATTGATGAAGATCTACTTTCTCTAATTGTAAGATGTATATGTGCATCGGTGAGGTCATACGATCGAAAGGATATTATCCTCCTACATATGCAGTAAATCAGCTAGAGAACGAGAAGAAAAATATTTTTAGCCTAGCAGTCCATAGGCTACAAGGTAATAGAAGAGGAGCAGCGAAATATCCATCACCAACATCCCTTTTTTTCACTTGGAGGCGCTCACAACTAACGTAGTGTGGATATTTTAGTAAGTGCTTATCCTAGAACGAATTATGGCAGGAATGAGCCAATTACTCGCATGAGTAGAATTTATAACCTAAATAATCATGTGATTGTGTCTAGATCATTTTTATATCTTTTGTATTAGTTTTATCAATATATGTTTGCTTTATGTATGTTTTTACTAACACCAGCACTAAATGATGAGCCAGTGTTGCACTTTTAATGCCGGCAAATTTCTGCTCGTGAAAGCTGCTTGTAATAATCACTCCACGACAGAAAGATAGGTCCCTTGTTTATTTACATAAAATATAAAAAAGGTATCTACATCCATACCTCAACTGATGTAGTAAAAACTCCTTCGCTTTGAAGTCAGGAGCTTTATGTCGCATAGTAGACAGGTCGTCTATAAAATCAATTCTAGGGAAATAAAAGAGATACTGTTTTGCAGGAAAATAGTGCCAACTCCATGTATAAATAGAAAAATATGATTGAATCTAATTTTGGTAACATTGAGTGCAATTTAACAGTCAAATGTTTTGAAAAATAAATTGTAAGTTTAATTATATTTGACCATCTTTCTCTGTACTTTTTTGATTCGGATGTAGAATCTAACAAAAACCGGGTGTGTAAAAAAATTAAAAGTTTAAATGTAATTTGATTACATTTTTTAAACAATTTATGCATGTAACTTAAATTTTTTTAAATTATTAATATTCATTGAAGAAAAACAAACAAAATTTTAAACCAAATGAGAAAAAAGTTTTAGCAAAACTCATTCGTACGCAATACTCCTTGAACATGAGATATCCCTTCGTTGGGATTATTTTTTCCAACGAGAATAAAAAAATCTGCATCCTGCTGTCAAACTTTCATTTATTTGTTCTTTTTAGTTTTGTTTGATACGAAAGTTTCTTTACTTGTAGATTTAATAGAACATACTGGAGTAAGAAAGATGTCAGAATAGAGATAAAAGTTCAATAGTTGAAGAGGTAAAGACAGTTTTGGAAGAATAAACGAATAAGCTAGCTTTAACGAATTCTTTTTCTTTTTTGCCTAATGCCCAACCATCCTTTGGTGGCTACTTACATATACCAAATATATATACCCTTTGCAAGTGGATATTTCTCGATGTAGGGTTATCCTTCATTTTCACTTTTACTTTACAATCGAAATTCTATGATAGATCTATCTTTTAAGAACATCTCGAGCAGGGAAAATGCCTATAAAGACGGCTGAATGAGTTATTGTGTGATATGTTATATGTTCCCCCAGTAAGACAAGGACAAGCTTTTGTTGTTGTTATTTGTCAAAATTTTTCAGCAAGTGTGTGTTGTGCTATCGTATGGAATTTTTTTCAGAAGGGATAAACTCAGCAAGAGGACATAGTAAACGAATATAAATGATACATTTTTTGAAAGAGAAAAACGATGACAAAGACCACGAAACTGAAAACAATCACTTGTAAGATTTATGAAAGATATTTGTTTCTTTTCCTTTGGGTGAACCGCAAATCAATACTTAGGTATATTGGTAGGTATTTGGCTGTCTTTTTTTTTATAAATTGGGGGGGGTAATATTTTTATGTTATGTACATTTGCACTGTTTGGAAGAAAAGGTGTCGAAAGTGTAATTTATGACTATAAGAGGTTTTATTTTATTCTACTAAGACTGGTAATTGAAAGGGTGATTACGGCAATAATGTGCGGTGCATGCAAAAAGTTCAAGGATTCTTAAGAATTTAAGATATTATGACAGTGATAAGAGGTGCTCATAAATATATGTAGAAAAAGCAGTATGTTCCACTATATTTACTCTCAACTCTTGCTGTTTTATTTTGAAACTTGTTAAAAAAAGGTACAAAGTGTAAGCAATAACAACATAAGAGCGAAAGGCACGGTAAAACATATACGTATTTTAATGTTTTATTTGAAAACAGTCTGCTGTTTATACCCTATCCTAAGGGTATATTAATTTTGACAAATAGTTTGTAACACCCCTTAATATTCGTCGCAGACCCCTAAAAGTATATATATTTATGATCAGGATTTATGATTGCTAAGACTATTTAGCAATGTCCGTCCGTCCGTCCGTCCGTATCAACTTTTGAGGCCTTTGAAGTTATGCTAGGAAGCTGAAATTTGGAACATATACTCCCTAGAGTTCCGAAATGGTAAAGTATTAAAATTTTCAAAATACGCCTACTGCCACGCGCACAATTTAAAATTAATTATAATAGATTAGAATTAAATATAATAAAGTTGTACAACCGTCACAAGATATGTAGGTACTGCCCACCTTTATAAATTTGTCATATAAAGTTTTTTGCAACGCCTACTTTTTGTGCGCGTTTTTCACTTAAATGATGTTTTCTTCGAAAATTTGCATAGAAATCGAAAAAAAATGTTTAACAATATATTAAGGCAATATTTTTTCTAATATATCGCCCATTAAAAATGTTTTTGGGCACGCCCACTTTTTGGAGGCGTTTTTTTCATAAAATAATTTTTTTTCTATAAATTTCATAGAATGAAATAAAATGCTATCCATCATCTGCGTAATGCCTTTTTTCTTTGGGGTACATAGGGATAAAGATAGGGTATCATACTGTTCGCCCCCACCGGACTGTAACCTTTCCTTATGTTTTTTTTAAGTTTGGCGGTTTTCATCTAACTGTTTCCAGACAGTTCTCAATCGTGACAATTAACTTTTTGACTTATGTTCTGTAATAGAAAAAAACAGGCAAAGGCACTCTAAATTTCAATCAAAATTAAAATTTTCCAATTGCTTTGAAAGGCAAGCTGAAAAACTTCAAATTATTGAGTTTTCGTCTTTTAGTTATAGAAGGTTTTTTTCAAAGGGTCACAAAGAGATCTTTTCATATGGATAGATTAAAATTACCGAGATGGCAATGTACTATACAACTTTCAGATTATAATTGCCCGGGACTCTGTTAACTTAAGAGCAGCCATAATCTTCGATTGGAAACAAAGGAATAACTGCCGGATCCCTTGCTAACTTTGGTTTCAGAACCATCCATGAATACTGACTGTACCCATGTGTCAGTGGCTGCATTGTTTTTAAAAACACAAAATCCAATCAATTGCAACGAATATAACATTTTTCCTTCTTGTGTCAATGAGGAGAGAATTAAAACAGCAGGCGAGGCAGCTGATGCTGGTGCGTTGCTTTTCAAATAAAGTATCTGAAGTTGGTGGATCGATGCATCGCATGTGCTTATGGGATAAAAGCGGATGTATTGCAAGGAAGTGGGTGTTGGAAAATTCGGTTCGTTTTCGTCTGCATAACGCATTAGTGCTCAAGAAATTTCTGTTTACTTGTAACATGTTTAAAATCCAGATTGAGGAGGAACTGATGGACATTGGTTTTGTAAAACACTCACATGCGGTTAAAGCTAAGACGGACGTACTGTTAAATATAGAATAGCTTTTAAATAGGATTTAAGGTACAATTGGAAAAAAAATATTGAAAGGGTGGAATGCACTTAACTATGATGCTTTTAGTGGAGAGATTAGTTCAATTTACGGCGAGATAGCTCGTGGAGTGGAGTTTTTTTAATGAAATACATACTGCCTGTCAATTAAGAGCTGATCATTTATCATGGCTTCTTTGATATTTGATAATTGCGAGTGAGAAAGTGGATTTGTCCCCAAGTTAAAACACAGTGAAATGTGTTGAGGTGGCAGAAGTCGCTAATTCAATTTGTCTGAGCTATTATTGAAGTATGTATTTGCATATATTATTGTATAAGTGGTTGCAAGTGGCCAATTGCAAAAGACACTGGCAAACTTAAGACTCAGCTACGTGCAAATTCGCATGAAATGAGTCAAAGTTGATATACTACAAAGGCGACCCAAATTATAGTATGAGAAAACATTCAGCTTGAACTTTAAAAATCAATAGTTTCGGACTACAATCTGATCTTTTCAGCAGAATATATGAGAACATGCAGATATAAAGGCGCCTGCTTTGCATGGCATACAATATCTTATACATTTGCCAACGATCTAATTATGACCTATCAGCTCGGTCTTAGGTTTTGTTAGTTTCATAAGCAAATAAATATTCACACTAAAACTAATCGTGGTGAAACAAGGTCGCGTTGAACGATATTCGCCGCGATAGAACTGACCATGGAATCATTCACAGCGCAAAAAAACTTCGTTGTCGTGTCTGCCACAAACATGCCTCATTCAAGTGCAGCAAATGCGATGTTGCATTACACACAAAATGTTTTAATTCATTTCACAGCATATAAAATAACGATTTTCCATTACCATATTTATTTATTTATTCTACAATCGAATCTATTTAACTAATAAAATATTAAAAAAATAATTTCTGAATTTTTGGTTCACTTTTGCATTTTTGTATATCGTATGGTACTATTGGTCGAGATCTCGACCACCACCTCCACGGTACCCCTGGTCAGGTACGACTCCAATTTTTTTTTGCGGGTATTCTGACTAAAAATTGGCTCGCACACAAAGTTTCAACAATTTTGAATGGACAGTTTTCGAGCCGTTACATATGGGTTAATGGAATAAGCCTATGATGTACAAAAAACGTAAGATAAGATAATTTCGTTAAGTTAAATTTGGGAACGAATTATCGTTGTAAAATGTTGTGTTATGAAAAATGAAACAACAGCATGCCATCAATTTGGGATGTTTTCCTTTAAGAATTGCATTATCTACATACTTCGGGTTGTTTTCATATATTATTGCAAGGGATTTCAATTGAATTGTTTGGATTTGCACAAAAAGTTTGCTTAACTAACAGCGACGCGGTTCGTGTTCACACATTTTTATCGTTCTATGTAACAAAATAATATGCCAACGGACCTGAAGAGCTCAAATTTCCAGCATGTAATAGTTTCACAGCGAATGAACTCTAGCTGAATTACATGCAACCTATAAGTTTGTTGATACTTCAAAACTTCAAAGTTGCCTTAAACTTGGAAAACATTTACATACCTACATTTTAGGTCTATTAAATTTGCCATGTAATGCTAATATCGCCTTCTTCAATTTCCAAATATGTATTTACTATTTTATAAGTCCGTTCTCTATTTCATACAACTTCAATGCTATTCTATACAAAGTACGGGATTAAGCAACAGAATAAAGTTAACGCCTTTCCCATTCTTACACTTAGTTTGTTTTTGGGGAGAAATTCTCTTCGAACGATTGTAATCCCCTTTAGCGCTTCCGCAGCAGCATATCTTCAGTTTTCAAAAACCATCACCGGCACTGGTATTAGCTTCTAAATCCCTTTAGCACACACGAAAGAGGATTGAGTTTGTTTTACCTTTTGTTGTTCTGGCAAAATGCTTCAGATGTCTTCCCAGCAGCCAGCCAGCATCAAGGTATTGAGTTTCTGGGAATTACGAAACCACTTTGCAAATGCAATTATCCTTTTGGCGATATACACATGCAAAGGACTAGAGTGTTAAATTGTATTTTTTTTTGGAAATATTTTCGTTGCAATGAAATTCTTGTAAAAGCATTCAGGCTTATGACTCGAATTATAATAAATTTTACCTATTCCCAACTGTTGATGTAAACTTTATGAAGCATAGCCAAGATGCGTATGCCATTGTGTAGTGTTTGGCTTGTTGTGTTTTTTGGGGCGTAGAGTATAGCAGTTCCTTAGCGACGAGTTTTAATTGTCTGCTAAGTTTTCATAAATTTTTGTTTATGTAGGAAAAAAATGTTACCACGCAAAGAGCTTTAAGCTATTTTAACATATTCTTAGATTTTCACCATTACACATTAAAATACTACATAACACCTTTCTATTTATTTTTTTGTTTGTTAAATCAGGCTTCCAAACAGCATAATAACTGGAAAAATAAGTTGCATATATTTATTTTTGTATCTATAGTAGTTCCAAAGTTATAGTATTAAGTAGTAATGCCGCATTGAGGTAGTGAAGGAAGCTTAGTGAAGGACTATAACTTGAGTTGGGGTGACTATTCACCCCCTGCAATACCATAATGTTTTTGACATAACTTCAGGAGTATTGACAAACTTAAGTTTAATAGTTTGCAAGTGCATATGCTCATATAATTAGAAATATTGCATAATAAAACTTATATGGTTTTAACACTGTATGTGTGTTATGGGGAAGGTTTTAATGGTATATAATCTATTATAACTTGCCAGCAGATAAACTTCTGTACTGTTTGGCCGATATTCATGAGAGTTGAAGATCAGCGTTCATGGAATAGGTTTTTTGCAATACAAATTTGTTGTATATGACACTATATGGCTGTAGTAGAAGATAGATTATTCTGATAGGTGATAGGAAGGCCTAAACCACTGGAGATTATAAACAAAATTTCCAAATTTCCATTTAAAACCTGCACGTTATTGTCGAGAAGCCAATGCATTCACAGAGAGTGAAAGTTTGGTGTTGAATCATTGAACCATTTTTCTTTAAAAATAAGGCTGGGAACATAAGCCCTGGACATTAATAATTCGTCTTCTTTAAGACAAAGTTGGTATAATATTTTAATTTCAGTTAGATGATATATGAAACTGGTAGACTACTAAGTTGTTGATATCATGCTGACTTAGATTTTCACATCTTTAGGCTGTGTCAACAATACAGCAGCTTCGGTTAAGCGCCAGTTCGTCGGCTTTTTTATTACCCCAATAATGAATGCGTATTGCCACATTGTGGTTTTTGGTTTAGATTTTGTATTCAATAGCTTGCAAGATAAAGCATTTATAGCTGATTGACTATATGGATGTTTGCACCTCTTACAAAAGAGTTTTAAAATTGGCGTGGGGTTCTGCGCTGATCATTTCAAGTTTTGTGATTTCAGAGAGCGGGGTCTTTAAATCGTAATGATAACTAAAACTTATACCTTTACCTTAAACCAGACCAAATGAGTTGCGTATTTCCAGTTTGTGCTTATATAAGTTCAGTGGTTTTATTCTTATTATTGTTTCTTTAGCAGCTGTGAGACAGATCGAAAAACCTTCGGAAATTCTCAGGTTATACTTTCTTGATTTAATAGGGCGGACTTTGGCGTAGCCTTTTTTCCGATCATCGAATACCAAAAACCCAGGGGGTGATAGTACTTTTTACTTTAGACAGCTTGTTTTTTGTGTAAAATGAAAGTTGGTTTAAGAAAGATGTTTATAAAAAAAAATTAACGTTGTTAATGGAACATACTTTATTGCAGTAAAAATAATTTAAATCTCATTATCATTGGCCATATACACCGCTATAACAAGGTATGTCTTCAATTGGTTGAACCCTGATTTGTACTTTTTAAAAGTTTACCAACTATTCTCTTTTATTTTAAGACTTCCTGGCAACCCTATGTATACATGTAGAATGTAATCTTTATTGGTTAAAACTCTTTAATTCTCCATTTATATTTCCAAAGGACAGTGAACACAAAAATTAAATAAAAATTAAAATGAGAATACTACAGGTTACATATAGATATAGAAATGTAAATAATTTAGGAAACACACCAACATTTATAGAAAAAGAAATTGAAACAGAAAAAATAAAAATAAAAATAGAAAATTTTGCAAGTGTTCTTTCGTATCCTAAAAAGAAAAATAAACAAAATGAATATAATAAACATTTCCAACAAAACCAATTAAATAGAAATTTCATTCAATTCTTTTTTTGTTTTGTGTTATTTTTATCATTCAAGGATGGAATTCATGTTCAAGTTTCAGTACATACTATGCGACACACTAAGGCGCATACAGCAACTAACTGTCACTAGGAACATGCGTGTATCCTCACCGATGGGTCTCCATGAACCCCTTCGGTATGGTTTAGGGATTTGTCCAGTTTCCGCATGATTCGATAAATTCATCACAAGATCCTCGAGCATCTGTGAACGTGTCCTTTCTTGCATGCGGGCAAATTTGGGAGCTGAATATGAGGCACGTTCGCCGTTGACGATTTTCGTCAATAGCCATTCTCTAAAGGTATGCATTTTTTTGTATATTAATAAATTATATAAAATCTTTTTTTAACATACCGAAACATGGGTCCTTTCTCGAATACGGATTGTTCCCATAAATAAGGCTTGTAGGCACCAACTTCATCTCTAGTCACAACGGAAACTTCATATCTTGTCGGTTTGTGTTTTATCCTAGCCGATACTCGAACCTACACGAACAAAAGCATACAATTTGTTTGTCAATATCTCAATATTGTTAATAGATGTCAATTGTTAGCATACCAAAATAAACGTATGTAGAAAATGGCTTTTTATACAGGCAGGACTAAAACGAGTATTGTCAGCTTCCAAGAATACAACACAAACAATGTCATTGCCAATGTGTCGTTTACGTTGAAGTTTCTGCGGATCATGCTTTTCGTAGGGCAGTAACGTTGAGACATGAAACATAATTTCAATATTACGCCAGTTTGAATAAACTGAATAAAGTCCTAAAAAGTATAAAGAAAATAAACAATGTACAGGTTAAATGTAAGCAAACAAAAAATATGTACCTGTCAAATCATGGACAGTATCAAGGCCACCTTTGTACTTATCGAAACCGCGAAGTCTAACCCTATCGCCTAAGAGCTGTAGGAATTCTTCAAATAACGATGAATTTTCATTATTGTCTAATATCTGCTCCTCAGAGTATTGATCTTCTTTAACAAAGATTACGCCTACTTTGAGTTCAGATTTTATAAAAACCTGAAATTTTGGAAATAAAATCAAATAAAATTAGTTGAGAGGAATAAAATAATTTGGAAACTAACAGCCCATACAGAGCTTAAAACCTAGTTTCTCAAACCATTTGATACATTCATTTATCATTTGTCAGTGGAAACTTATAAGTTAAAGCTGATAGTAAGGTAACTTTGCGGAAATGCAGCACTTCAAAAGGACTAAATAACCGATTAGTTTTTATGGTTTTTTGTATGTATGGCTCTACATAATCGATTAAGAATAAAGTAAATGTAAAAGCTGATCCAATGATTATTAAAGCGCATGTATCTGTTCACAATTTTTTCTATGTTTTTTTTTCAGTTCTCCTTAAATGTGATTTTTAACATTCTCGTATACATTAGTATACTAAAGTTATTATATATTATAAAAAGTTATTGCGATAGTTCGGAAATTTCGAGCTCAAACTGAGTATGAGGGATTATATTACGACTATAGAGAAGTCCAAGTCTTGGATGGGAACAATAAAAAATGTGAAGTGTGCCAAGGTCCATAGTTAAAATGCATGGGTTTTCACTGTCAAATATCACTGAATTTAAAATTTTTTACAAAACTGATTCAATGTATAGTTTCGAAGCAATTAATGAAGAGTCTTAACTTCTGTATGATATAGTTAATTTTAAATTGAATGCTTCTGTTAAAACCCCTGACTTACTTGATCTAATTTTAATAGTTCCTCTGGAGTATCTGGTAATTGTCCTAAGGTTAATGGCGGATTTAAATTTACTTCTTTACCTAATGATCTAACTACTTCTTCGCGATTATACCTGCAAGAAAAATTTTATTGTTTAATTATTTATTTTATATTACAAAATTCAACACTATGGTAATAAAATTAAAATTAACATAAACTAAAGCTTTACTTAAACCACTGCAGATGGCATAAAATACTTTTTTTTAAATATTTTTAGAGAGTACTGTGATATAAAAAATTAAGCGGAAAAAAAGTCGCCTAATAATATATAAAAAGGCTTCCGGTATGAAACCCTTAAGAACTGAGCAGTGACGGGGCGTCAAAGAGACGTTTTAGATACTGCCTAGTCTACCCAACAAATTAATACATACAAAAATAAAGACCAAACCATATTAAAACCAAGAGAACATTTTTTGTTTAAAGAGTCATTTTATGTACCCTCTCTCAGGGTTTCAACCTAAGTAGTGAAATTTCGGAGCAGATTTGTGAAAGAAGTTGAGTAAATCGAAAATTTCCTGTGTAGATTTGAAAACGACAAAAAAAATTCTTGAGAACTGTTTTATAAAAAAAAAAACCCATCAATTTTGTTCGTTTAAGACTTAAAATGAAAAAAATGTTCAGTGTGGAAAAAAAAAATAGATTTCAGTAGATCTCAGGAGAAGGGGAGTCGATTTTTTGTCTTTTTCTATTAAAGGCCGCTTGCTGGATAATATATGGAAATTGAAACCACTGTGAACACAATCCAGACTGTCTAATTGCCCAACTATATACAATGATCCAGCTATTTCTGTCTCTGGGTTTTTTTTTAAGAGATATTTCCTGCATCTTTATGTGTTCGCGGTTTTTACTAACCACTGGCATTTATTTATTTACTTCATCTTTCGTTTTACGTCAAGGGTGATCCCCAGTGGTGGCAACCCACGGAATCGCATGCGCACACTAGCATTTATATTATGTATAATTTACATTATTATTAATTAAATTCATATAAGAGTTTTCTTCATTGATTCTTCTGGCGGAAAAAAACATATTTAGCATTTTAACGAGTTAGTATGTCATATAAAAGTTTTTCCAAATCATTTGCTAGGTCGAATCGCATTAAATCGCATAATAATATATTCGCTAAAGTTTCTGAATTTATTTTCAACAATTATAATTTTGCCGTCACATCCATTAAATGCGCTTTAGCAACGGGGTGCTTTCAAGAAGTACCTCAATAGTGAGAGGGACATGAAAGCCATTATATATACCCTTAAAATGTTGGTGCCGCACGTCGCTGGAATTAAGTTATAACACAGCCCCATTTCGCTATTCGCGTGAAACACAAATTCGATTCGATTCGCAATTTGCGTTCAAGCTGCACAAGTGCACAGTATTACCGATATTTCACAGATATTACCGATAGCAGAATAAGGCTTCGACATCAACCTAGATATTGTATCGTTTATTTTAATTTCAATATTATTTTTAAACTTGAACTTTAAATTATTACCTGCATTAATGTTTTCAAAATGATATGCAATTTCAATGTCAAAACTGACATAGTAAATAAGAGTGAGAAAACATATCCAAAACTAATAGGAAATATAAATCGCACCACTAAATAAACAAAGTATTACTTGTTAGCATTAAAGGGGTTACTTGATATCGTATAGAATGTTATGTTACTTAATTTGAAAAATTTCAATTCGATATGGTTCATCTTTGCTGCAGAATATCAGTCCCAAGTCAAGCTGTCACTAGGAAGTAGCTATACAGCAAACTGGTGAACCGGTTTTTTTTATTGTTAGGAAAAAAAAAATTCGCTTTAAATGATAATAAATTAAAATTCGTTACGCTTATTGCAAAAAGTTAATTTAATTTTAGAAATTTGGATGCATTATCTTTCAGGCCTTAATACATATTTTCATTTTCCTATTAATTTGTTTTATTGATAATTTTCTCCTCGACTTCAGTTAAAGTATGTAGGTGGTTGTTTAGTAGTCAATAGTTAGGATAAAATAGTAATCGAAAAATAATAAAAAATAATAAGTGAGTAATTAAGAAGAGTAAAAGAGCTGTATTTAACTATGAGGATAAGAACTCTATAATATAACTCACCTATCAGCAAACACACACGAAGCTGGTATCAGTCCATGAACAGTATAGGAACCGGCTCGGACCAATATCCGAAACTGATCACGTCCATTCAGTGTCTCTTGTTTTATGGACAATATCACCGGACCCAAATCCTCATCGCTTGTAAAATAGTTCCAGTGCTCTGTGCCATAAAAATACTTCTCGTACGTTTCCTGTTCTACAGATATTAGCTCGAAGGCGCCCTGCTGATCCCACTGCTCTTCGATTGTTGTCTTTTTCCTAGGACTTAAACATTCGTATAAAATTGCTCAACACAGAGATTCTTTAATACAATTGGGGATCATTTGAAAACCAATCAACCCAAACCTACGCATTGTCCTCTTTATATTCTGCATACATACCTTGGTGTCGCCTCCGAGTCCTCATCGTCCTCATACAGATCGCTACATTCTCGCTCCAGATAGGCATCAGATGAACTTCCCGCCCGTATGTCTTCATGCTCTGAATCACTTTCATCCCACATTGAGTGCGGATTAGGTAACGAGATTTTTTGTCTTGAACATTCAATCCAATAACCGGGGGTTGGCATAAGATTATGCGGATATTCTTCGCAGAACTCATCTGTAAAAAAGTAAAAGAAAAGTTAAATTTTACCATTAATTACTTCCTTGATTCATTTTAAATAAGCCAGTCAAGCTCATAGAATAAATAATAAATCGTCGGCTCTGAAATCGATGCGCCAATATCCTTTGAAATAAATTTAAAAATAAAGAAGAAAAATGGTCGATGGAGTAACTAATTATCATTGCGTTGCGGACATGGTGAGTCTGGTAAGCCAGAGTCCTGCACTGCATGTCCTTGCGCAACGATGCAGTGACTAATTAAAATGGAAAACTGATTGGTACCAAGTTGTCGGCAAAAGTAAAGTGTTGATTAATCCCAAAAATATTAATGCTCGCACAAGCCTGGAAAACTGAAGTTTTCATTACAGTTTTCCGCGTAGTGATTTGATTGATTGCTCTCTAATGAGCGGGTAAAATATATTCTGGCATGTGTGCAGAAAAGTTTATTTCATTCAATTAGTGAACAGAATATTTTAAAGGGTTTAATGAATGTAAATTTAAATATTTAAAATGCAATATCATTATTTTCAAAGTAATGAAGATATTTTAAGTAAAATAAATGAGATCAATGACATATTTATGTGAACTAGGTCCATGATTATTTAAAGCTAAAGGTGGTTATTAAACCAGAATTAACTATACCCTCGTTTATATTTGACATAAGGATTTGAATATTCGCGAGAAGATGTATTTTGCACATTGACACCGGTATTCGGATTTACAGCCCAAGATTAAACACTTACAGCCTGTTCCCAAGAACTTTGCATTTTTTCAATATGTATTTTTATTACGCATACAAAGGTTTCAATAAATATTTACTACACACAAGCCCAGTTAAAGTAAACAACATAAAAACCGACGTGGTTTTTTATGCAGGCAATATTTCTTTCGTCTTTTTTCTCACTACAGTGTGTTAAAGGTAAAAATATTGGCCATTAAAGTAGTTCTATAGAAGTAAAAAATGCGAATGATTTCTTTGGTTACAAGTGTTAAACTGATCAAGACTAGTCAAGTTCTCTTTTACCAAAACTGTTTTGGCTAACAAGTGAGTTATAAAAAGTACTAAGATATGAAAAAAAAACCCGGATGTTGCTATTATTAAATATTTTAATTCTACGGGAACTATAATATTTTTACTTTTGTACTTAAAAAATTTTTTAGTGGCTAGAGCTGTTAGTTAAAATCCGCTCCGGTATCACTTTCCGTTTTTTTTTTGCTGAAAAAACTGTCATGAGAAGATTGTCAATCGGCATTAAATTGTAGGTCCTTTCCATTTTCAGGCCAATTTTGCTCAAGTCCAAGGATGAATCCTTTATTGTCTGCTTATTTACTTTTTCAATAGCTCGATCTGCGAACCCAGTGGCTGTCAACAGTGAAAGTAACCACATGCATGTGGTATTGACTGCAACTACCAGGATTTCAGCTTGCAAAACATAGCTTGACTATAGTTGATTGAAATAGATTATTCGCAACGTGTGTTTAGGTGGGTAGTCGGTTTTTTCTACTCTACTGCAAACATTTTTCGCAATGCATTCTGTTCATACACTTGATGTTACCATGTAGATAAAAACGAAAACACTTAGTTTCCCTACTAAACTACTCATAAAGTACATAAGCATATTGTGTTGTCTATGTCCTCTTCTATAAAAATAATTGAACCATAAAAGTTAAGGCACTATGTTATCAACTTAGAAATCTCTTATAAATCATAAAAAAATAAATAATAGCAACAAAAGTAACCCTTGTATCATCAACAGATGTTCGCTTATCAAAACACTTCTCATTCTATTCTACGTTCTAGATAGAAATTTACAAAAAAATTATTTTCAAACTACCCATATGCAAAAAAGATTCCGACACTCACACTCGCACCACCACTTTATTTTCGAAAGAAAATAGTTACTGAAAGTTATCGCTTATGGGCTTATAAGCATCTTACAAACCGGCATCGTGACTTTTTATTTCCGAATTCATTTTCATATCCTTCGATTTACAATATGGTGTGCAGAGAGAGGGGAAAAATTATAAAGCAAACTTTTTCCATAACACTTTCACTTCACCCTTCGTTTATAGCTATGGCTCCGACTCCAGCTCCAGTGGACCTTCATAATTCATTAATAATAAAACTTCCACAAGAAATTCAATTCATTTCATATACTATATGTATGTCTAGTACAGCAAGGCGGCGGGTAACTCTTTTTCTGACTCAGGATGTATACTTGAAGTTGTTTAGTTAGTTTTTTTTTGTTTTCTTGGAGCTAATTTAAGGCTCAACACTTTTGTAGAAAGTAGGTCAGCTTTGTAGGCAAATTAATAATTATTTTTCTCAGAATTCCCGTTAGGGGTGAGAAATTTTAATTTAAAATAAGAATATGCTTTCTCCCGATGGCGCAGTGTTTGTTTTTTGGCGAAAGACCCCTTGCAAATATTGGTTGGAAAGGATTAAAAAGGATTCAAAGGAACTACCCTGGGGGTTCAACAAACAACGATATTTTTTTTCAGCTAAATCTAACAATGTACGAAGACTGCCTGTGGTGTATCTTAGAGTGAAAGAAAACAAAAGGCAAATAACTACGTGAACATTGCGTTAAATTATATCAATGTGATTAGATGATTGGAATAGGATCTGTTTGGGAAAGACCAAGTTGTCACATTTCGTACTAACTTATTCTATATAAAAATTCCAGTTTTTAGAAAAATTATTTTAGTTGTTTTCTCGAGATACCCCACGGATAATTATCTAGAAAATCAATTTTTTGATTCGATTTGCAAGATCTTAGGCATTTCGAGCACTTTTATTCAATAAGAATTTGTGTAGGTTTGGCTAGGTTTAAAAGGAGCATGCTAATTCTCAAATAGGCATCAGGAAAAGGCAAACGAACCATTCGAACTGAAAAGTAATTCAAATAGTAAAAACCTAAAAACATGCCCCGAAAATCACCCAATTACGAAGTAGAAAAAATGTCCCTAAACGAAAATTCAACATCATATAACTGATCAGAAAATTAATTTGATTTTATTTCTCTAACAAAAACAAAGAAAGAGAACTTTTAAAGGGAAGAATCAATTTTAAATTCTCTGTGCTATTTTCCAACTGGATTCGTCCTTGACTTCCCACAGCCTCACAGGTTCATTAAGAATTCGACTGATCTGATCTCAGATAAATCAAGCAACATCGGGCCATAATTACTCCCCAGGGCCATTCCCCATACTTCATTCGGAATAAATTCCAAACTGATAGCAAAGAAGTTTATCTCCTCTACACCATTTTCATCATCTTCTTCTTTGATGAATTTTATTCCCTTTCATTGATAACCATCATCGACAACCACCGAACTCATCAGAATCCTCATTCCTTTGAAGCATTTTCATCTCGCATTCTCTGTGTCAATGCAAGCAAAACAGAAACAACTCCTTTAAGTTGAAATTAATTATACAGTGGCACATTTTAATTACACGACACTAGCGCCAAATAACGAAGTCAAAAGAAAGCACAAAGTATCTGTGCGTCTCCGTTGCGGGGCTAAAGCAACCTAAATTTATACAGAACCTTTACTAAGCTGAGCCATCCACGACGCTGAAGCAAACAATCGATGGATGTGCTACTATAGTATATTTTGTATAGGTTAATGTGCCTCGCCCTTCATCCATTAAAACAATACCCCTCAGCCTCTGGCTGTTAGTTTCTATTGCAACCTCCGCCTTGCTTCATACATCATTTCGGTATTCTACAACAATTAAAAGGATGATATGATGTGTGTTTCTGTGTGTGTGGCTCGAATTAAAAGACAAAAAGTTTGCAACGGTACAAAGTAAGCACACAACGAAGCAGTTCTCATCCCATGGTGCTCGGAGGAATCAGCTCTGGGACACGTTGCATAGCGCACACCCTTGTTTGTACACTTTTATGCTACAACTGCGGTAGCGGTAGCGGTACACGAATAAGTCTAATTAAATAAAATCAACTCCCTAATGAATTCCTGCCTCATTTAGGTACCCGAAAAAAGAGGTCACACATTGGTATAACCCCCATACAAACAGATGGCGCTAGATGGTAAGTCAACTTTCGTGTCACTCCGTTACCTCCAAAAAGTTAATGACGCTAAATTACGCGAGTACACATCGTCATAGACAGTTAGACCGTCTCTTTGGAAATTTTACAGAAAATATTTTCGCCTTTAGCTTTTTTAGTGATTTTGCCAGTATCTTTACCTATATTTTGACTAAAAATGGCACGATTGTGAGTTGATGCGGGGGGGGGGGGAGGGGGAGGATAGAATGGGAACTTAACATAATTTATGTAATATTTTTACGGAAAGTGCGAGAGAGATGTCAAGGAGAGGTAATCAGATAAAAGCAGAACGATGTTTGGAGATATTCCAGCGGAAGTCAGTCATAAAAATATAATGAATTAAATCATTTCCGAAATGTGTTTAGTTGTGTGCGGTAACGAGATGACGACAATTTTAAAGGATTTGTCTTAAAATTTTAATAATTTAATCCTTCCTGAAGCGAAATGATGATTATGTGATGGGTGATTAACAGGACGGAAATGATTCTTCATGATTTCTATACAAAGCAGTCTAGTTGCTATTTCACATAATTTAATTTCATGTAAATAGTTTTTTAGTTTATTGTTGAGATGTGACATATAAAGTGCCTAATTTTAAGGTAGACATGGGGTTTGACCACAATCTGGCACACTTATATTTCGCATTGGTAAGAACCAGGCATAAGTGCCTTGTTGTGCACTCAAACGTTTAAAGCTTTACTATCTTGAAGATACGAATTTCCAAGAGTTATCATTTTTGAGCGCCTGGAGTACTTATATATCGATTTATGGGGTTAGATTCTATTTTTGAGCCTGTGTAGGACCTATGTATATCGATTTATCGAGCTAGATTAGGCTCTAGTTATAGATATCATGGAAATGCATAATTGAAAATTGCAAACAATATTGACTCAAATGGTATCAAAATAAAGTTAATCACTTATATAATTTTTTTACAAACAAACTTTAAATCTATTTTTATTATTTCACTGCTTGAAATCCATTTTAATGAACAGGTGATATTCTTTCTACAATTTGAAACACAATCGTTTCACTTATGTGTTCGTCGATTCTCTTTCTATTCTCATCTGTCAGTTTTGCTTTCAATGATCAACTCTAAACTCAAAACTATGGCCTTTCACTGACAGAAATTTTTCAACGATTGCTATAACTGACTTGTCAAAAAATATGAAATATATATTTCACTGATTTGTTGCAATGATGCATTAGAATGATAGCTACAACTAGCCCTTTACAATGACATTGACAAAACAGCGAATGTCACAAACGACAACAAATACAAATGTATACCTTCGAGGAAGGTTGCATATTTGTCTAACTGGCACATCAGAATATAATTTCTTTTATCGTCGGATGTGTTTACATTTGGGTTCCAATGTTCCATAACTCCTGAAACGAAGTTCTCCTGCTCGAAGGACATAACGCATGCCTTACAGAACCCATGGTAAGCAGGAAACAAGATTTTATATTATGCTATTTTGGAAGAAAAATTCTTTGACGGAGATATAACAGCGAACTGCATTAGGTTTGTATGGATTATAAAAAGCCAAAGCACGTTGACCGCGTTGGTTCAGCTACATCAAACCAAAGTGCCTCAAATCCAAGCCCACATTTTTGATTATATAAAATTTCTTTAAAAATTGTTTATGGCTAAAACTTAAGACATATCGATTTATAATATATAAAAGATTTGCTACACTGGAACCCAAACAAGAAATACAACAACTATGCATTATATACATAAGCTTAGCTTCTATTGTATAATATAGATAAATACATTTTTTTTTCTTACATAAATGTATTCAAAGTCGTTGAGCTACGTTCAAACATCCCACTTCGCCTACTCCCATTACAACAAAAACTGATTTCGTTTACGGAATTTTTCAGATTCAAATCCAATATTTTCTTATCAAAGTACAGCTAACAGCCATACATTAACGGTATAAATAATCATCTTTGAGAAAACCCACATGAGCTCCAACGATTTTATATATGGTGAAGAGATTTCATAAAGCTTATGCTCTATGCCTTTTGAACGCTTGGTGAAAGTCCTTTTCTGTTTATAAATGATTAATAGACAAGCAGAGGCATTTCTTAGCCTTCTGTATAGAGCAGTGATTGATTTCATTGAATGCGGTGGCGATTTTTTTTTATTTCCCCCAGCCACTCTTACTCC
Source organism: Ferdinandea cuprea (assembly GCA_963576555.1). Taxonomy (NCBI): domain Eukaryota; kingdom Metazoa; phylum Arthropoda; class Insecta; order Diptera; family Syrphidae; genus Ferdinandea; species Ferdinandea cuprea. The sequence continues at coordinate 79,750,026 of OY754958.1, read as the reverse complement.
ACACGATGAGACGGCACAGAAATCTGAGACTTATTTTGGATTTCCACTTCTTCCTGAGATTGATGTGAATTATTTATTCCTTTTTCTGTGTGCCTTTTTTCGGTTGTTTGGTATTCAGAATTGCTTTACGAAAAAAACAGCTGAGGTTCCGGTGCTTGATGTGATTGTGAATCGAGAGTGGTTTCCGGTTCTTATTGGGACGAAGAGTGAAGAATTTTTATTTAATGAATGGTTGATGATAATGGATATATAAACATATGTAGGTATTCGAGGTGTGGCGATAGAATGACGAGTGGAATCGACTGATCCAAAATGTATGTAGGTAAGACTAAAATAGCCATTATGATGAGTTTGGTACATGAAAGTTTCATACGTATATGCATATTTCACACTGCGGAATAAATTCGATAAGGTTTGTATTTTTTTTAGAGGGTGAACTAAACTAATACAAAAACATACGTATTTCTTTGCATGAAGGACCTTACAAAGGAAATAGCAGAAAAGTTTGCAGTTTACATTTCCTTCTTCGAATGAACATTGTCACATTTAATTACTTCTGATCCGTAAAATATACATTCGTTTTCGACAAACGTACACATTTTTAAATCATACCATGGTTGATGCATTTAAATGTCGGTTTTTTGGAATTAACGAACACCGCATTCAAATCCATTTGATAGTTTCGATTTTATTTTGTCACATTAAAATTTTGTAAGTAAGTGATTTTTTTCGTTACAAATTTGGTTTTTTCTAAATTTTTCTAACATTGTTTAATTTGGCAAAAATTCTAAAAACGGAGACTAACCAGATATGTAGGTATGACGATAGTAATATGACTTTTTACCTTTAAAATTGAATTTTTAACTTGCTTTTTAAATGAATTAATCTTAACTAAATTAATCAGGTATAGAATATATATCATAAATTTTCGAATTTGTCATCAACAAGAGTTCAAAATAATTACTATATCTACAGAATGTTGGAGTTGAAAAGATTTGCATTATAGTTTAAGTGCATTGCTCTTTAAGATTAAATTTAAATTGGAAAATATAAAAGAAAATACAGTAAACAAACAATTTTATTATGGAATTACTGTGGAATGCTTGTTAAGTGTATTTTCGGTTAGTATGGTGTGGGAAAAACCATACTAATTGCGTCAATTACGTAAGGCAAAAAACAGAGTATAAAAACAATAGCGACGCAACCATCTCTGTCATAATATCCTTTCAGGCTATACTTTTTGTAGAACAAATATCAACTCAAATATCAATAATCGCACATGAGAGGGAAAAACATTTCAATTTAATCTTCTTACTTTCGATAATAAATAAATAAAAACTATAAATTTATTTGTAAATTCGATATAACCTTTTTTTTATAATTCAAAAGAGACATCACAAACTTTTGTAATTTTTGTATACCCAATCCTATAATAATATTTATGATCGGGATCAAAACGTGAGACGATTTAATAATGTCCGTCCGTCCGTATCAATTTGATGATCAGGATCAAAACGTAAGACGATTAAATAATGTCCGTCCGTCCGTCCGTCCGTATCAACTTTAAGGCCTTTAAATTTATTATAGTTAGCTGAAATTTGGTTGAAGATAAAGGGTCAGAACCTGTACAAGATATGTAGATACTGAACTCCTTCACAAGTTTGCCATATTAAGTTTTCAGACCCTTAACAAGATATGTAGATACTGAACTCCTTCACAAGTTTGCCTTATAAAGTTGTTTGCCATGCCTACTTTTTGTGGGTGTTTATTAACAATATGTTATTTTCATTGAAACATTTTTTCCACACAAAGTTTTGGCCATGCCCATTTTTAGGGTTTTTTTTTTTTTTTTTTTTAAATATTCTTTACAAATATCATAGAATGAAATAAAATGTCATCCGTCATGTTCTTAACACTTTTTTTTTTGAAGCATAAAGGGATATGGATAGGCTTTCATACTGTTCGCCCCAAGCGGACTTTTCCTTGTTTTTGAATCAATTTTAATCGTTTCTAGAGAATGTTCATACGAAAGTGGACATTGATTTCGGCAGCTAATATCCTAAGTACATACTATATATTCAAGAAATTTTATTCTAGACAGTAGATTTTAGGCTCGATATTGCCTCTTTGGATAAATATCTGTTTTTAATACGAAATCAACAATTTCAATGGTTCAATGGTAGTCGCACATCGAAAGAACGTGTACACAAAACTGTTTTTTTTTCTCTTGGATCGGAACGAGAAAAAAACACGCCTTTTCACACGATTCGGTCAGAGTAGACTTTGTTCAAAATAAAATCTTTATCGTTAACCGTTAAATTCAACATATCTTCAAACACTATTGAGCTAGGTACACCAATGTTAAAAAGTTCCTTCAAAACAGGTACAGCGCGACCCAATTCACTACTGGACAGATCTCTTCAACTTTCTCAGAGGATCTCTTAAATTTACAAACAAATTCGCAGATTCGATGAAACTGAGGGTATATTTTTTTGTGTGTCCTCTACCTGTACTCGTTATGTATATTGCGTATTATTTTTGTTCTATGAACAGCTTCTCTCTCGATCAATCCAACGGTCGGGACAAGTGATTTGGTTCGGTTCAACTTTAGTATTTAAGGCCACGTGTGATTGAAGTAAGGTGTGAATATTATTATCATTAAAAAAACAATCCTGATCATAACCTCGCCGAATAAAGAAAGAAAAATTTCAATTTTTTAAGATTCTATTCTTTGATATGCCTTCTGAAGCTGCTATATTTGTTCTCCATTATAGTAGATGTATTCATAGGACCAAAAGGAGTCATTATCCTACTGACCTGATGAGGTTCATTTAAACTAAATACATACAAGCTTTGATGTGTAAGGTTAGTGTTTTAGAAGGATTAGTATCTAAATATTTTCCACTCAAAGGACACTGAGTTACTAATCTATCTCTGAGTTCCTCGCAAATTAATTAATAGCTATTTATATTTGCCAAAAACTTAACTCACTTAATACTCCCACAACCATCGGCATGAAAACAGATAGCCCAATCCTTAGCTTAGAATTTCGATTCCTGGTCCACGTTTGTAAGGCAAACATTTACCTAACCTATTTCAGTAAAGAATAAATGTCTGTACACATGCAGAGGAGAAGTCACCAATTTGCTTAGTGCGAGACAGAAATTCTGGTCCTCAAGCCGATAAGTCCCATATTTACGGACAATAACAACAATCCAGTGAGCTCAAACATGCTCTATTTGAACCCCTCTGCACGTGATGCAAATACCTTCGCTTGTCGACTTGTATTCTCAAGTATCTGCAGAGGGCACTTGAACTTCATCTTTGAATGTCCACATAAATAATCCCCTTGACGTTTTATGTCCACATGACTGAAACTGGAACTTTAACATTCATGCAGTTTACAATATTCCACACAATCGAATCTCACCGTATTCGCAAGTTAAACACATACACAAACTGATATGAATTGAAATTTTGCTCATGCCATATACTTCCTGTATTGTATTTTTGATGTGGTATTAGTATGGTATTTGCCACGACACCACAGTATCAGTTTAGTCGTCATATCCCACCAACCAACTGGTGTGTTTAGAGAACATGCAACGTCCTATGAAAATATTTATTTGTATTCCTCCGCATCCGTGTTGCCTTGGCTAAGCAAAAAGGTTGCTTTTTAAAATTAATTTACTAAGCTCCAATTAGAGTCAACATAGAAGTGTCCTTCGTTTTTCATAGTTGCTGTCGCCATCATTATCTCATCATATCCTGGCGACACGTCATTTGACAATTTTACGCTTAATTGTTTACTTAGTTAGGCGCCAAACTCATGTTAGCAGTTCCGTAAGGATAATAAAAGCGAAAGTAGTTTTGTAAGATGACGCCAAGGATCGCAACATTTTTGTTCGTAACAGGACATATAGATGGGTATTATGTAGACTATGTGTAGAGAAAGTGGAACACACACATAATGGTATAAATTATAGGAAAAAAACTCATACTATTTTTTTTTGTTCGGATGATGATGGAAGGAAAGTCAATATACTTAATGGGCGTGTATACCCATGTAAATACTGTCGTTTGAGTGTAAAATTATTATAACACCCGTGTTAATGAAAGCGAGTTAACGTTAAATTGCATGAGTACGACATGTTATTAATAAAATAAATTTGGTACTTACTGACGTTTGTCAACTGTGATTGTTTTGGTTTTTTTTTACCAGGTTTTATCACTAATTTGTCCACTCTCAAAAATGACTCCAAGGAGTTTGGTCTGATTTTGCATTTTGGATATTTGGGGTGAGACCAAGAAGACTGCAGGTTTTAGAGAACAATTTCAATTAACGGCACTTTACGAAAACCCCAAATAGGTTAAAGGTGTCCAATATGAAACATTTAATTAAATTCGTTAAAGCCGTTTTGGAGAAAATTAAATTTTCCAAAACCTAAAAAGTCATTTAATTTTTTTTCCAAATTCCCATTTTGCTTAAAGCAATTCAAAAATGCTTCTCATGTTCCGAGAAAAAAAAAAAAAAAAAAAATCAACAGCAGCAAAAACGTGTCACTAATCATTTCATAATATAAAATAAAGTTGCAATTTTGTTGACTGGACCCAACGAATGGATGAAAGAATTAAAGTATGTTTACGTAAAATATTTACAAGTAGCAGGTTTGATTTTGAATTTGAACAGTACGATACCCTATCCATATCCATCCTTATATGGCCCAAAGAAAAAAGCATTACGAAGATGATGGATAGCATTTTATTTCATTTTATTAATAAATAAAAAAAAAATATTTTTTGAAAATACGCCCCCAAAAAGTGGGTGTGGCAAAAAACTTTGTTTGGACGACATGTTGGAAAAAACATTGGCTAAATATTTTGTTAAACATTTTTTCCGCTTTCTATGAAAATTTTCGAAGAAAAAAGCATTTTAGTCAAAAACGCCCACAAAAAGTGGGCGTGGCAAAAAACTTCATATGACAAACTAATAAAGGAGGGCAGTGCCTACATATCTTGTGAAGGTTGTAACACTCTATCTCTCTAACTTTAACTTTAATTTTTCTAAATACGCCCACAGTATTCAAAAAAATTTTACACTTAACCATTTCGGAGCCCTAGGGAATATGTGGTCCAAATTTTAGCTTCCTAGCTTAATTTTAAAGGCCTAAAAATTGCGTACGGATGGACGGACGGACGGACATTGCTAGATAGTCTTAGGATTTGGTCCTAATCATAAATATATATACTTTTATGGGTCTACGGCGAATATTAAGGGGTGTTAAAAACGATGTGTCAAAATTAATATACCCTTAGGATAGGGTATAAAAATAATATTTGAGAAAGTGGGGGCCATCGTGGGACCCTAAAGAGGCCAAACGGCAACGCTGGTTAAGAGAAATCCAATACCAATACCTTTCAAGTATAGTCTTGCATCTAAGTTGTTATCGTAGTGTGTAATTGGTTCTGAGTGCTGTGTGCTTTGCAAGTACATTGAAGTATATAAGATAATTATACATTCTACTATGTTGCATCCGATGAAATATAACAATAACACTGAATTTTTAAAAACGCTTAAATTTAATATAAAGGTCGCTGAGTCATAATAGTGGAAGTTAGTTTACTCAAAAGTGGATTCAGAAACAGGGCAATCATTTTTTTGTCAGAAAATCAGTTAGGGGTATTTGAAAAAAAAAGAAACCTTATATCCCTTAGCTCCCTACTGCAATCGACTTCCTGCTATAATTGTAACGTCTCCCATCCGAAGTTAATTTTGTTTCGGTTACACGTTCTTCAATAAATATCGTAGTGCTCCAAAGTAGTGTGCAAACTGAAAAATCCCTTCTAGTTGTCTTAAACACTATCCTAATACATTTTGACACATAGTTTGTAACACCCCAAAATATTCATCGCAGATGTATATGTACTTATGACCAGCACCAAAATATTAGACGATTTAGCAATGTTCGTCCGTCAAAAATGTATAGGCCTTTAAATTCAGACTAGAAAGCTGAAATATTTCCACCGCAAAAAGTTTTTATCTAAGACCACTTTTATGGGGCCGGCTTACCAAAAATGTTGTGTTTTATCGTAGAAAACGAAATCACACCAGAAACATAAATGTAACTTTGTGCAATTTTATATATATGTAGCTCCTTGTTTGCCTTAAAAACGTCTACCGAGATGTAAAATTGCGTAACTGTAGAATGATATATGGCCAGTTGCCACGCTTCTTTTTTGGAATATACACATTTTTTTGTTCCTGTATATAAGGTTGTAATGCCAAAGTAGCTGTCTGTGCCCCTTAATAAATAGTCATCCATTGTGTGTTCAACGCATTTTGCATGAAGAGGCTATCATACTGTTCGCCCCAAGCTTGTTTTTATTTTAAAAAATCCAACTCAGTCACAACATTCTTGAAGTTATTTCTTAACGATTTTTGCTACACAGACGGTGTGGTTGATTGGAGGATTTAACAATAAAGCAATAGGTTTATTAAAATAAATTCTTTCATTTATTCCATTGTTTTTTTGCAAACTCAATCAGTTGTAAAAAAAATGCAAACGATTATTTTGGTGAAACAAACATCAATCAAAATCCTCCAACTCAAACGATTGAGCCTGGTACTGGCAAACATAAAAATACAATCCTTCTTTCAACGTGTTGTGTGTTGAAAATTCTCTCAATTACCCTTTATCGTATGAGTATATGTCATCGCCTCAGTACTTCTTATGCTAAAACTTTCTCGGAAACCAAAGTCTTCTTCTTTGAGAAATGTTTTTTTGTTGTTGCTTTCATGCCGAACAAGGCAAACTAACAACCAATTTACAAAGGAAAAATGGATTTTTCTCTAGTGCCGGATGCGTTTTTCACCTGTCACAAGCATTCAACTCTTTTGTTATCGATTGATACAGAGAAATGTGGCAAATTTATCTATTGCTATATACTAAACTGGTACATCTGTATTTGTCAGGATCAAAATGAGCTAAAAAAAAAAGGTATCTCTACCTCTGCATGTGGTTGGGTGTCTTTTAACAACATGAAGGGCAGTCAATTAGATGGAAAAAGTCCTTCAAATTTAAATATCTTATACACTTGGATTGGATGTGCATTTCTGGGGAACAGCACACACATCCATACAAATACTTTTATCGCAAAGAAGAGAAAATCAATTCTACATTTCTGTTGGAAATTGTTGTCTATTGAACGGACATTTCCGCAAGTATTATTTGGAGTTGTGGAGTGTATGACGACAGTGGAAGGGAAGCGCACCGTTATTGAGTTATATTGAATTTTATATGTGTGACTAAGTTCCCCTTGCGATTGGGTTAAAGGCAAAACGAAGTTACCTTTACTCAGGTCGTGTAACACTTAACTAAATTAGTTTGAATAATTTATTTACTCTCAGTGTAGAAAGTAGCAGTGGATGGCCAAAGTCCTATAGATGTTAAAATTGCACTTTTCTTAATAAATATTCTGATTAACAGCATGTAAAAAAATTCAAGATTTTTTTAAAATTGCTTTATCAGAGCATAAATAAGTCACTATTCGAGTTTGAGCACGAGTTGAGAATTCACAGAGAATTTGAGAAGTTAAAAGTGTTAAAGAAAAGTGTAAACTATTTTGACTTATACAGCTATTGAAGCGAGAATGTATGGACTTAAACTGAACTTGATTTTATGATTAATTAAATTCCACAATAGTCTTCTGTAATGACTATTAATTAAGGCGCTCCCTAACAGTACGTTGGCTTATTATTTATTCAATATTTTTGGACTACGAATAATTAAATGTTTAGCTAACTGTTCAGGATCTGATAAAGCTGACAGAGTGGTCGAAGATCTTACTAAATGCCAATGAATGTTTGAAAAGTAGAGAAAGTTCTGATTTAAAAATATTTTCATCATAGGTGTTAGTTACAAAAACATAAATATAAATCAAAAATAAATGGTGGTGCCGGTCTGACCGATCATATGCGCGAGTATAGGAAGATAAACCGACATTGCAGCTTGAAGTTGAATTTCAATTCTTACCATTTTTGTTTGAGGCGGTTGCAAAACAGATCTTATGTAGCAAGAAAGTTTCGTATGACGCCGTCGTGCACTTTATTTATTGCTTTTTAATAAAATAATGTTTCAAAATCAAAGAAGCGTATTAAATTCAAAACACCGAATATTAATGGAACTAAACTGTTTGGAAATTGTTAATCTTTAGTATAATATTAAATATTAAACTAGTATTCGGAAATTCCGAACTCAAACTGAGTATGAGAGATATTACGACTCGGAAATCCAAAAAAATGGGCCGTCAAATGCTGTCAGTATGTCTGTCCGGGAGCCGTATGGCGAAACAGTTAGACGATTTTGCTTCGAAATTTCTATATAAAGATTTTGGGGTAACATCTCACGGCGCCTTTTTATTTTTTGCTTCATCGCTTTAAATAATGGTACCTGCCATACCATTTTTTTGTAAAAATCAAAAACTAGTTATTTACTTTGGATACTTGGGATGGGGCCAAAAACACTGCATACTCATTCTTTTGAAAAATGTAATGTTATTTATATAGCCGCCAATATCTCAAAAACAATTGAAAGGAATTTCACTATTTTTTTGTGATGTTAAGATGAATAACTCTGCTTTCTACGATTTTTGAAATATTTTTTTTTCGTATTGATTGATTAATAAAAATAACAAATCTTGAAGGACGAATAACGTAATTGAACAAATCGTTGCCTTTTCAAGTTATTTTTTTGATTATTTATTTCCTGTAAGCCTTATTTTTCATTTAATTAGTTGGAAGCTTAAACGCTACCTCTATACCGTTTGAAATATGAGACCCTGCTCATTAACTTTTTATTGCAAGAATGTTGAACGAAAAAAAGGAAAGCTGAATCTGCGATTTTTGCAAAGAAATATAATTTTAATGAATGGATGAAAATACAACCGCGAACCCCTACATTACATTAAGGATAATTTTAAAATTTTTAGTTTTAGAAATTCATGACAAAAATAAGTAAATTACTGCCGAAAAAAGTATGAATGGCAAAGGTCCCTGTGAGCATAAGTACGTGTGTAGCACTGTTATAAGTATTAGTATAAAAATATAAAATCAAATCCCAAAGCGCTTTTAAAAAGCCTCAATTGTCTGTCTTATGCTTTACCTTTTTGTAAGAATCCTTGATGATCTCTGTAACATCGTCCCTCACTGTAAGATATAACACCAAGCTGTTTAAAAATACGCCTGTTGTGATTCTTACAGTTAGGCACAATGTCTAGCAAACGCGATATGCATCCATAGCTATTAAAGTAATAGAATACACTTTAAATATGATTATTGGTTTACATCGTCTAAGAATGAACATACTGTTTGGTAGTTAATTACAAATTTATTTCCCACAACCACACCCCCTTCACATGCCTATTTTTCTTCCTAAATTACCAATTATCTTCACTTGATTAGAAAATATCGCTTATATTGTTACCACTCGCGGTCAGAGGATTATCGCCAAATTGCATACCACGCGGAAAATTTATTAGGCTTCTAGTAAAACCAACTCGGTAACTAAATTTGAATTTGATCCGCGGTGCATCGAAGTTGGTTTATGTGCATTATAATTCACTAATATACTTTCAACTTGGGTTTTAAAACCACCTTCACATCCATAGATACAAACACATACGAGAGGATATGAAATAGCAATTTTTCTGCATTCCCCTTAGGCTCATAATTTTAATACTGGAAAATGTGTTAATGTCCAATGCATCACTATGCTCCTTCCGATGATGCAAAGTCTAACATTTTACATGCCACGCACAGTAATTACACTCGTTAAATTTTGTGCTTGCAGAATTAATTTACGAAAAACGAATATTGGTATATGCAGCAAAATCCATCCTGTTGAAAGCCAATTCAATTAAATTTTGCAAATATTTTTTATGCGGTTTCTAGGAGATTTACAAATATTATATACATATTGTTTTTGTTGAAGTGAAAAAATAAATAAATTCGTATCGATGAAGGACTGTAAGTAAATATATTTATGGATCCGGGGAAACAATTTATTATGTAGGCATTTATATTACATACATATATCCTGCTTTTATATGTGGTATTTTTTTTGCAGGTTTGTTGGCAGCGTGCAAATAAATTAAATGCAATTTAGTGTTCAGACCACCTTAAACAATGAAGTTTGTGGCTTAATATTTAAAAAAATATTTTCTAATTATGGTATGTTTTCAATAGTCAATATTATTATTTAAATTGTAAGTCTTTTATTGTAATGAAGTTGCTAACGGCGCTAAAAAACGAATTGACCAAGAATTGAGGAATAGATTCAACAAACGATATAGTCACATTAGTTACGGTTCTTTACGCCGAAAGAAAGAAAGAACGAGAAAAAAAAAGATTTAGTTATAGAAGTGTAAGACGATACGAACAGTTAATTGTGAAATGCAACTCAAACTTATTACTAAATTACAAGATAATAGGTTTTTTGACAGATGACTCCTATCAAACTGATTTTTCATTTTTGTTCAGTATCGGCCGTTGGCAAGTCATCATGGAAAGAGTCACACCACAACAGCGTCTCACGAAAATCTACGAAAATCAAAGCTCTGTGAGAAATGTTTTTCGTGCGATTCGAGGAAATTTTGTTCAGTGATGAAGCCCATTTCTGGCTCAATGGATACGTTAATAAACAAAATTTGCCGGATTTTTGGCTGATGAGCATCCCGAAGAGACCAAGAGCTTCCATTACATCCATTATAAAAAACGGTATGGTGTGGTTTATGAGCTGGTCCATATATCTTCAAAAATGAGACAATTCAGAATGTTACTGTCAATGGTATCCGTTATTGCGCCATGTTAACGGACTATGTGTTTCCTGAAATTCGAGCCTATGATGTCGGTGAGGATCGGTTTCAACAAGATGGCGCCCGAAACAATTGACTTGTTGAAAAATAATGTTGGTAAGCACTTAATTTTAGGTTTTTCTACGGCCAGCTACAATTGATGACAACATGACTCGTGGTATTCGCGAGATACCAGTGGCTATGCTCGAACCACGTCTGACGTAGTCGTTGCCAACATTTACATGATATCACGCCATGAATGTTTCATAGTTTGTGTTTTTCTTTTATTAATTCTTCTTCAGCTTTGCTTAGTTAACAAAAAAAAATGCAATTCAAAATAATTTAAATAAAAAAAAACATCCAGAAATAGTATATATTTATGAACTACAAAAAAGTAAAATGTTAGGACCAAAACTACAAATAGGACAAATTTAAAAATATACCTTTACTATTCGTTGCTTGAGCTACTGCTTCTTTCATTGTTTTCCTCTTCTAAATCTGAAACTTTTGGAAGGCACAGCATAGCTATAGGTTCTATGTGAAATTTTGTTTGGTGCTTACGCATGTTTATAAGCTTAGGGTATAACTTCTTGAAAACATCTTCCATTGTTTTGGAGCGTGAATATTTTCGAGAGTATCCTTCACGAAAACTCTTTACATCCTTATTTCGCTATTCTTGAGCCTCTTCCGAAAGCTACCCAATCGGAAGTAATGGAGCACCTATTATATCAGTTCCATGTACTAATACTTTGTGAACTGAAGGGGGCATGTAATTTCATGCATAATCGAAAACAAACAGCTTTACTGTATGCCAGCGTGTTCTTTCAATTTTATGAAGTTAATATCGTGCCCGCTTGAAATTGTTTGAAGAATAACTTGAAATTTTCATATAATGTTAATATCAACACCAGTTATTGATGATGATAATTCGTTAGTACAACCAAATCCAAGTTTTTGGACAATCAACTAGAAGCCCCATTTCCTTTCTGAAACGTTCTTTAATGATGTTTGCCGATTACGAACTGGTTTTCTTCCTCGGTTTAAGCTTGGCATTTTTTTATCATGAGTTTGTATTCAAAAAATATGCAAAAGGCCTTAAAAAAAACCAATTTAACAATGCAAAACTGAAAGACCAAATTCATATTTCGACGAGTCACTTGGAATATTAACTAATATTATATTTTTCCAGCTTATTTAAATATTTGATAGTTAAACTGCATATGAAACAACGTTAAGTAGAAGTCGTTTAAGTTACGGCATTGCAGACTTTGCCGTCAATCATGGTAAAAAGGAGGTAAAAAAGAGGAAGTAAAAAGGAGGACTCTCACCAATATTCGTTTCTGACTTTAACCGAGTATCAGTCTGATCTTGAATGTAACTGTTTCCCTTATAGAGACTTCTTTGGTTTCGTGTACAAATAACTTATCCGTATTGGTCTGCAAAACCGACTTGAAGCGGATGTGGATTTTCCAAATAATCGCATTATCTGAACTTTCTAGCCGCAAACGTGCAAGCGAAGTTAATAGAATATTTCCATCGTTTTCGACGTCATCTGCTCGAAATGTCTGTTTATAACGACGATATCCAGAACTACCATCTAAACCCCAGTCAGAAATTAACTCAGAAATTCTGAAGCTGATGAGCAATTAACAACTTCTTTTTGCACTTCAAGTAAACGACTCACTGTGTGATCTAAAAGCGACTGCAATTTTACTTCGCAACATGAACCAGAAATTGTAGGATATTCAAAATTCTCCCCAGATCTCCATCCATATTTTCCAGTTATAGAACGTGAATAAATATATTAATATTCCTAAGGAAATCATTTTTACAAATTTTGTACTTAATGAGTCTTACCTTTGAACCCTCAATATAATGATCTTCCATTCCTGATCGAAAAAACTCACATATTAAAACTTATGTAGCTGCTAAATAAAAAATTATGTCGGTTCGCATTTTAATTTATACCTGAAGATGCACTCTAGTGGAATTAAATAAATATGTAATTTGGTAAATGGCAAACAGTATGTCACCCGCCAAAAACTTTCATCTACCCAAAATATTAAAAAAAAAACTTAAGAAAATCCTATAAGCCATTTTGTTTTACCTAAATTATTAAAAACCAACCATCATACAAAACAAAATTTGAATAACACACTAACTACGCAGGTTCATAGCTTTATTTTAAAGTCAAAAATTATTCAAAAGATTTCTTTCTCTACCATATTTTTCAGACCGCGCTCATTTAAAATCATACCAGCATAACAATTTAAATTTTAATAAGCCTCGCAGAGGCGCACGAACAAAAGCAAACACGTTTCTTTTTGCTAAACAATAACACCTAAACAGTTAACCTCATCCAACACAAATTCCCTTTATTTTTCGACAAAATGAATACAAAAAAATTACGCAAAGTTTAAAAGTTCGAAGTTCCCTCGAAAATTTCAAATGCCGACTTAATGCTTGTTAAAAGAATCTTATAGTGTCAAACAAAGGGCGATAGCCGACGATGAAATTTCACTGTTATTTTACTTTCGAACCACCAGCTGTCCCTTAAAAATATAATTAGGTGTTGGAAGTTTCACCCCAATAGCGGTCATGCTCCATTTAAAAACAAATAAGAAGAACGGTATCTTCGAACCCCATTCTCAACATAACTAATAAAAGTTGACTTTTTCATGTAACGCGGTAGACCGTTTGTTTGTTTTTTGCTTTGGAAAATTAATTTTTTGTTTTGCTAAGCTGTAATATTCAGAACAGAAAAAAAAACTCTCGTAAGGAAACTGATGATAAAAATGGGTGTCAGTTTTGGTTTGGGTAAAACTAACAATTGCAGAGGCGGCAAAATGCTATCGAGCTATAAAGTAAAAAATAAAGGCAGTGACATATTTTAGGCGTATCAGCAATATATTTATGAGGCCTTACGGTTGCCATTATCGTTAATTAGGATTCTTTCTATTGAAAAAATGCGAGGAGGTGTACTTTAATTGGCATTCTAATAAATAGCGTGAAATATGCCTCATTTTAAAGTTGACGGTGTATTGTGTAATTTAGAATGGGCAAACGTGAATACGAATACGTTTAGATACACATATATATATTCTGTTAATATTGCATCACTAAAAAAATTTCCAATAACGTACGAACATTCTACAAGACGTATATGCAGGGGTTAAAACTACAATATTCATATATATTATAAACAAATTTGGCTAGCGATCACCCATATAAATAACTAGATGGCCCGTGCTTGCATTGATTCGCCTGCCAGCAATATATATGAGATTGCTTTATGAGACCGTGGGAAAAACACACCCGTAAATCTGTCGCTGGGATTTGTTTCTTGTCATAGCGAAATAAATGTTAACAGGAAACTGTAAGCGTTTAAATAAGAACTATATCGCTTTTCCGATCGCTACACATGTTCGCTAAATATTGGCTATACTTTAATGAATAACATACATACAATTGTCAATTGAATAACACATATCCGATCACATATGTGAGATGAGGTAAAATGAGATAGAGACTCAATATCCAGTACCCAAGGAACATTCCGGGTATTGAACTGGCCCCTCAAAGGCGCTAACTATTTCACACTTAATTTTGCTCTTAAATTTGATGATTTGATTCATGTGTAAAGAAATATTTACATGAAATAATTCTGAGAAATGTGGCACATCCTTGGTAATTAGACGGAGACATTTTGATATAAATCGATTATTTAGCCCGATTGAGCAGACACATTTAATTATCAAAATGTGATAGAAAATTCTATTACAACAAGAGTATTTGTTGGTCAGTAGCTAAGTGTATACACAATACAGATGTACATGCATATTTACGTTGGAATTACAATAATTGCATAAAATGGAAGGCGATGAAAAAGATGATGAAGCAGGTAAAATATAAGCACCTACAGTCAATAATATTTATGGCATGGTATTTCTTCCAAATGGCCTTGACTTGTTTTCGTGAATTTTCTGTCTGTATATTACCGTAATATAATAGAACATTCTATACGTGATTTATTATCTATTTGCAATTAGGAGAATACATTAGTGAAGGCGGCTTTTAGTTGGGAGTTATGAAATTCTATTTGAAATGAAAATGTGATTGTATAATCGGATAATATAATCAATTTAATTTTCAAGAAGGCATCGTAAAATTATCGGCCGCTAACTGACGAAATATAATAACATTGACCAGCATGGATGACATTTGTTTAAAGCGAGTGGCTACTGCTCCCTTTGAAACTTTGATATAAGTGAATTACCAAGCTAATATTGATTTTTCTAACAAAGTTTTGACTTTGATGCTAGTTTTCAACCAAGTATTTACGTGGTAAATAAGCTTGATACGAAAATATTTTTAATACCCAAATTCTTGTGTGCAATTAGATGTCCCGAAATCCCATTTTAGCTTTGAATATCAATTTTTTGAGCTAATTAAAGGTACTCGTTGCTTACACAATTACCTAATACAAAAACAAGAAAATATCAATGTACATTTATCCGAAATCGAAACCCCTTCTGCAATTATTTAAAGTCACATTGAAAGTCAACATTCGTACCTCAATACCAAATTGACATATCTAATCAACCATGCTTAAGAACACACGATTTCAGTTGTCAGTTTCAATTCGATTGTAATCGTGAATCCTTGGGGAATTCTAAATTATTCTATCATCCATAGCCGCCTTCATTGTCATCGAGGACTATGAAAGACTTTCGCAAGAAAGATAACGACCATCAATATGAATGAGGTGTGCTCATCGAAAAGGCGTACACCTACAGAAAGACTAGATATTCATCAGATACATTTGTAATTACAAAATGCCTGATGAATAGGATCCATCTTTCGCTCTGTTGGATCTTTTAATAATGCGTTTACTGAGTGGGACAGACAAAATATAAAAGCTGTTCGATGTTCATCCATTAACAACCACAGCACACCTTCATACCATGAATCTGAACTTCCGCTGGATAACAATAGGGTCTTTGGGAGATGAGCCAGCTGCCGATGATGTACTCGTACACATCACAAATGCGGTGGAGGCGAAAGCCGGATGATTTATACTGTCGAACATTGACAGCGGATATTTCATCACCGAAGATGGTGGTGATACTCACAATGGAACCATCAACATACCTTTTTTTTTATCATAATGCAAACTTATTCGCCCGTTTTACTGCCCTATACAAGGTGGAAGAGATGTACTCGCATTCGCAATCGAGTTTTATCAAGAAAGAGTGGAGGAATTCAATTAAAATTCACACTAAAGACATGGCAGAAAAAAAGTCATCCAGCTCATTTATTCATGGACTCGACAGTCAGTCGTAGTCGTTGTTATAGGGAGCGTTCAGGTCCTTGAATTGACTTGCAGAATTCCTTTGCCTTTACAATCTCTTGCAGATCATATCCACAGCTTTTGAATTCATATCCTAACTATATAAACCTGTACATAGTCGACAAAGAGAGGAAGAGCGAGAGCGAGAGAGAGAAAGATAGGGAGGCGGTGAAGATAGTCTGGAACGATGACTCAACACACCAGGGATAATACAAGGACTCAAAGACACAAGGCGATAGAAAAATTAATTTAAGATGTTCGTCACGTTTTATCGCCAATAATAATATGCGTGTCGATGTTTGTAAATTTTTGACTCTCTTGAGACGACGAAGACGAAGACGAAGACGACAACGGCGACGACGATGACTGAGAAACTGAAGGACGATGTTTGGAAATAATGCTATGTAGCATCTTGTTACCAACCCCCGCTGACCTATCGATTGAATGATGCCGGGGATGAATTTTGATGATGACAAAGCTGTTGATTTTTTTCGTATTTTTCTGACTAAACAATCTGTAGCTATGTACAGAATGATTGTATCTATCAATTCGCAATTGTCGGTTCAATGGCTTTAAGCATACATTCATGAAGGATCGTTTACTCGTTTTACCGACTTGAAGCAATTTCGGATTGAATATAGAATGGGGATGAAAAAAGATAGATGTCATATATGAAAGGCCGTTAAGTGGTTGATTCATTGCTACAAACAAATTCTATAATTCAGATTAAGATGTTTCAAATAGTTATCCGAATTGAGTGCAGTTTTGTAAATGACTTTTTTTTTGGTTTTAGAAATATGCATGTGCTGCTGGATTCCCTCATTACCTCTGAGGGGTGGGTGGTGGTAGTAGTGGCTCAGTGGTTAGTGGCATTGATTATTTAGCGAGAAAATAAAAATCCTTCTCAGTAACATCTAAATTGAAGCGTTTTTGAAGATAATTTGTGACTCAAAATTCACATCGACATAAAAGTTCCGGGGTTATATTTTCTGAAACAGAATGACACAAAGAGCAATTAAAAGATGTATGTTTATTTCTCTAAAAGGTAAATAAATATAATTGTTCGCAAGAATATAAAGTTAGCAATGAGCACAGGCAGCAGTTTAATCAAGATATTACCATTTTTAAGTCTTTTTAAAGAAAGACTTCGGGATCTTCCTACAAAAGAAATCAAATAAAGAAATTTCCCATTTCGACTCGTTCAACGAATAAGGTTATATAAATCTTTCGAGGGATACTTCACAAGGTTCTATTCTTGGCCCACTCTTATTTTCTTTATAAATAAATGGGCTTTAGAATAATGTAAATTCTTGTGATATTCAATATAGGTACTGCAAACGTCCTCATTAAACACATCATTCTAAATTGAAGTGCTTAACTGCAGAACATCAGTTGTTCATGTCACAAGCAGTTTCGATCCATACGAATGACTTAGAATAGGCATAGATGACATTCATTTCATGAGCTAAAAGTTCACGACCATCATGGAAATTAAATCATTCCAGAAATATTAGGCTTCATACCCGAATTTGTCAGCAGATACACATCTCCATATGCGGTGTTATATTTCCTTTGCTGTGGTTAAGATATAGAACAAAATAAAGGTTATATATGCTAAGGAAATGGTGATATTTCAGTTATAAGCGAAATTTTGAAATGTGCTTCACCCGAGCTGATACTTTACACCACCAAAACCAAAATACCTGATTTCATACTTTCTTGCCTAAACACTCTCCCAATTGTGCAGTGCTTGGTATCTGGGAGTAATTCTTAATTTATCGAAGAGCCCTGATTTGGGTTGAGAATCAAGCACTCCACAATCGACCAGCTTTATAGAATATCTAATGAAATAGAAAAACCCCTGGAGGAACGACGTCTCCCAGGCTTTTGATAAAGTATGACTTACAGGATGGAAAAATTAGCTTAAAATGGCCTTTCCCAGGCGGCTATATGAAATACTAAGTTCTTATCCAGCGGACAGACTCTTCCGTTTTAAGCACAGAAACGAATATTCTGAAGCGTTCTTGGTTCGATTTTATTTTTAATTTGTACTCGAGATATTCCGCAAGAGCATGACAAACCTGTAGCTCCGTTTGCGGATGATACAGCTATATTAGCCGTGACGTAAGTAATATGGTTGAATCAAGTTACATAAATATTTTGCAATTTTTTCAAAATAAAGTGCTAAGAAGAATTGTTAACGCCCCGTGGTATATCCGAAACGGTGATATCCACCGAGACATAGGTATGGCAATAGTATGATTATTGCTGGAAAATTCTATAACATAAGTAAACTCAACAAGGTTCAAAGAACATCAACAAATATCAAGAAAGAACTGTGTAAACAAACAAAAGTTTGAGATACAGATTGGTTGTGCATAAAGGCGGCACAAACAAATCGGATACCAAAATTTATATATTCAAGCCAGATCACCACCCGGAATAAGTTGGGGCCGGACGAAGAGCATCATGAGAAAATTCCGATTCGAAAGAGGCATTGCGTTTTGGTTTGATTAAAAGCGCCAACTCAGCTGATTCCAAAATTGGGAAGAAGACACCATTATCGTCAATTGTCTCAGGTGAAGAGCTATGTTAACCGACTTACTGCCCGAGCTCGACAACATCGATACCGATTTATTTAAGCTGTGGTTTCTACAAGACGGTACTTGCCATCGCTCAAAGTTATGAACTGAAAAAATCTGTTAAAATTAGTAAATCTCATTTCAGAAAATCATCTTTCATGTATAATATCTATGTTCTTTTCAAAAATATGTTTATTTCCAGTATTATCATTGCGTTAAGTTTTTTTTATCTAGAAGTATTTATATCTCAAAAAATGAATCTAATGGATAAAAACGACTGATATTCTCTGTAATTATGTGCTGTTCTCTCTAGGGCTACGTCAAGTCTACGCTAGAATGCCAACCTATTTGAACGATCTCGAGACCAATATTCAAGACGCTTTTCACGGAATAATACAATTTGGACCGACCGCTTGAAGCACTGCCAACGAAGCCGAATCATTTGAAAGAATCAATTCTATATCTCACACCGTTGTTGTTTTATTTAAATTTCTTTTCCTATCGTTCTTGTATGGTCGCCTTTATTCGTAGATCATTGTTACTAGAGAAATAAAAATCGGGGTGGATATCTATCCACTTACACTTGGAAACCTTCACATTCAATGGGCTTACATACCGTTTGCAACCTAAATACGTGTATTACAGTTCGCATGACTACACTAGAAACAACATCACGATAAGTCATGATGTGAAATTACTTTTCTTACATTTGTGAGTTCTCACCTCAATTCATCTGGCTGGCAACACTCCCATTTATTATACTACCTCTACTAGATATGATACATTCAGCAGAAGCAAATGAGGCAGATATAAGTTTATTTGTCACGCATATCCTGTTTATCCGATATTCACCCTCATTCTCTATTCAACCCACCTAAAAGCTATCTATCTTAAAACTCTTGTTGTCGTGTTGAATTGATGGGTGGGGGATGGTTTTGTTACTTGGTGGGAGGTATTAAATTTAGCCTTTTACTGAATCGTTCCTCGTTCTCCAATTTTATTGATTAATCCTATTAGGTTGCGCAAACAGGCACCACAATTTGAAGAGATTTTCTTCGCCCATTGCAAAAATATTGCACCACAATATATACGACATCCCTCTCCGCAACCAACCATATAGTTTGTAGTGATGATGATGATGACCCTGCAAAATACTTTACCAAGTCACGTGCTTCTCCCAGAACTCTATAGCAAGGACGAACGACCAAATAAAAGCAAGAGAGGGAGAAAACAAGCGGCAGCAAAACTTTATTTTACGTTTTGTAAGGACATTTCCTTATCCTTTTGTGGTTTGAGTTTGTTACTTTTTGCCTGTAGACTTGTGGTTGACATTGAAGATGTCTGCTAACCTCAACTCGTGGGCCGAGGATTTGCTCATCGTCCCCGTCGTCGTGCATTATTTATCATCATGAATTGAGACAGCGGAAGAAAGATAGCAGCAGTAGAAATCGGTTTTGGAGGGAGTACCCCTGCGGCATCCCACTTAAGGCCTCGTATTTGTGTATAGATATTGTCGCAAATATCTATCGATATACCTAGATTATATTGTGTAGGTGTATTGAATTGATATTGATGGACCTGTTTGTGTGTAAGTTTCTTCATGTTTTATTTGCGTCGAGAAGAGCACTTTAATTTGATGCTATTTCTCTCCTGGTTTTATTTCGGGTATGATAGTGCTATCTGTTTGATTCGTTCACTTAGTTAGTGTGATGTCATTCATCAATTTACGGAAGTTTTCAATTGTTCTATACGAGTAGTCGTCGCAAAGATAGATAGCTTGAAGGGGCAAGCAAAGAAACCACTTTTAGTGTGTCGTGATTAAACTCAAATCCCATCGATTTGTATGTTGTTAGCTGTCTCATTGTGAAAGTTTGTTTTTCTTTTCTTCGTTGACATTAATGATCATCGGAACGATTTTGACAGCCAACGAAGGAAAGAGAAAGAGAGTGACGTTTCGTTTGAGAAACTAATCCTTCAAATGACTTTCAAGTAACTGGGACTTTAACTTCTGGGAATTCCCGCGCTGGATGTAGTTAATGCTCTTGTTTATAACGAGCTCATCATTTCTGTAATTGGTTTTTGGTTTAAGGTAAAGGGACAACAGGGATGGTCTTTTTATTTGTTGAGACTGAATGTAATTCCTTTAAATTTGAATATTTTTTTGTTTTATTTCGTGGAAGTTGTGTGCAGTGGCTTAGTGTTTAAGTACGTTGGACTACTAAGCGAGGGCGCCAAGGTAATTTTTTTAATCAATACCCTAAAGTCTGACAAACATTCAACTGTCATGCTCAAAAATTTGCCGTTCGGAATCGGCATTAACTTGGTAAAAAGAACATCTTCGCACACACAATAGTAAATAGTAGAAGCTAGACCTTAAGTCATGTAGTGACTAATAAGACTATGCTTTTTTAACAGAACGCGGCGAGAATATTTTGAATGTGGTTTGCATTTGACTGAATCACAATTAAGAATAGGTTTATTAGAAACCAAGTGATCATCACACGAAATGTTGAGTCTTAAACGAGAACAGATTTTTTGGCCCTTTGGCCCAATTGGGAGTTTGTTGACGAAATCGTAATAATAATAATAATTTTAAACGCATTTCACGAAATAATCAGATTCTAATTCTTAATGTCTAATCTTATGCTGTATATAAAATAAAATTTCCATTTCTATTTCCTTTAAGCTTTATGCTTCATAGCTTTAAGGCCTTTAAGGTTTATACAGACGGACATTGCTAAGTCGTCTTAGCTTTTGATGCTGATCATAAATATATATACTTTTAGGGGTCAATGGCAAATATTAAGGGGTGTTACAAACTATGTGTCAAATGTATAATATACCGTATGGATAGGTTATAATCAAAAATAAATCTTGGTGTCGGTCTGACCATATGCATAAATATGGGAGCGTTAAGCTATTATGACTGTAATGATTCAATGCTATTTTCATGTAATGAATTCGGTACACTCTCTGATAAAGTCGAGTCTAGTTTTACAAACTTAGAATTAAGATTTGAAAGAATGTGTTAATTGGGCGGATGCAGGAAGAAATATGCGGATCAAACAATATGTAAAATTTTGAAAATCATCCTTTAACCCTCTACTGAATGAAACAACAACAACTTGTGATTGCCACCACGAACTATGAAGAGGCTGGAATTACAGCTGATTCGCAGCTTGCCACGGCCGATCATTAGATTCCCTTATGTGGTGTTCTCTTTTCGAATTAAATGACCAACATTCATTTAATTCGAAAAACGGTTTCCCCTTCAGGAATCGAACGTTCACTTAGACCAGCGATATTGTCAAGCAAGCGCACACACTATGCACAACGCCATCGAAGCCATATGTTAAGCTCGGTGTGAGAAGGATTTTTGCTGTTTATCGATTTCAATGGATAGACCAGCATTTTTCTAGTACATTGCATTTCATTCGGATTTTGTCTTTTTTTTCCCATTAGACTCATTAGCCAACAATTACTTAGTATTGTTTTTACTTTCTCTGTAGTAATGTATACGAGAAAGTTAAAAATATTTTCTTGTACCATTTCATTGATTGAAAATTAATTCTATATTAACCCAGTCGAAACCTAGGAACTTGTTCGTATATAAACCAAAGGTCCTAGAGAATATCGTTATAGCAATTATGATTGAATTGCAAATTTAACATATAACCACGTTTTTCGTTTCATCTGCGGCATTATTTTTTTTGCAATGTCTTCGTCATTAGTTATGTAAAATAAATCAGTGAAGTTTTATTTATTACTAACTGATTTCCGACTAATTTAAATTTTGTCAATTTGTTATTTATCTCCTGCCTATTATAAAATGTCGCACTTCCTTTACTAAGGTATGAAAATCAATAAAATGGTGTCGCTTTTCAGACACTTTTAGCCTCTATTCTGTAAGATGGCGCTGGAAGTTTAATTTATTCCTGATCTTTTTTGCGCCATGTTCTACCTAAATTCCAAATTTCTGCTTCGTAGGCCTTCCGGTTTCCGAGTAATTTTGGGTCCGACTGAACTTAGACAAGTTGACTTTGCTATTATTATATGGAGGATAGACCGAGCATTCCAAACACAATACAAATGGGGCCATTTTTTATGATGAAGGATCGCTCAAAATAAAACGAATAGTTGCCCAAAAGTTGGAATGAACAATCGCCCAAATATTTGGATCTGTTGTCAAAACGGAATTGCCTGTAATCCGAAAATGAACACCGCCCAAACAACAAAGTAATAATTTTGTTATATATATATTCAAGTCCATAATGCATAAGTAATGGAATATGGGTGGGCATGCTGCCCCCTAAACACCCCTTGGAGAACAATTGCTCAAAATTGCAGTGTGAATAATCGTCCAAAGTAAAAATGAACAATCGCCCAAATTTTTTTGGGCGTCATATTTCGGTTTTGGGCGGTTGTAACTTGGGCGATGGAAAACAGAGTTAATAGATAACTTGGTTGACGCTATTATAATCGTACTCCTTCATCTAGAGTAATAGTTAAAATGTTACAGATCCCTTAAAAATCCATTAACGTCCCTGTTCGTAAGGCCCATTGAGTTTAAGTCCGTGCTCTCTATGACGTCATATTTCAAATTGAAAATTCCAGCATTTAATATTTGATGACCCAACTTCTAATTTGGTATCCATGCAACTGCAACCATCTGATGTGAGACATCTGATATATCAACACAGCAAATGTATATCCCTTGTCCAGATAAATACTTTTCCTGTGATCAAAGGACTGAAATAATGGAACCCTGTAAAACTCAAATTTCAATTCCACTGCGTCCAATTCGCAAACGCAATTTTCTTTTCTAACTCTTGCTGAGTGGGTCAGGAGTGTATCCTTTGAAATAGAATACAACAAAGCTAATAATAATATTGCTGTGCGTCCTCGCAATACTGCATCGTCTCTGTGTTGTGCATCGCTCCCAATTGCAATGCAGTAATTTAGGTCCTTTCAATCTGTTTTCTCACATTCAAAAACATTATTTCCGATGCTTTTGCGTTTCTTCCACACCCTGGACCAGAACAAAAATTATACTCTCCCAGCACAATCTTAAAAAAGAAAACGCTTTACTAAATGAATATTGCATTGCAGTACAGCAAGTGGAGCGCGCCGCCCGAAAGGATTCTTTCTTCTTTGCTCAATTTCACACTTGAGACATCATACCCCCAAGAAGATGACTTTCTTATTCCCTTCTTTCTTCGAGTCGCAACAGTATTTTCAATAAATAATATCGGTGTGCAAAGGGGAGCTCACAGTATCCTTGCTTGCTTGCCTTTTCAATTTTCCTTGTTGCAATTTCCTTCGGGTGTCA
Organism: Ferdinandea cuprea; assembly: GCA_963576555.1. Classification (NCBI taxonomy): domain Eukaryota; kingdom Metazoa; phylum Arthropoda; class Insecta; order Diptera; family Syrphidae; genus Ferdinandea; species Ferdinandea cuprea. The sequence continues at coordinate 79,725,914 of OY754958.1, read as the reverse complement.
TTTAAGTGTTTTTTTTTTGTTATATTGTATTGTTTCGCTTTTGCTGCATAAGCAAGCACTCACGCCTCCGCATCTCATAAAGTGTCCGCCTTTTCGGTAAAATGCAAAAAAAGAATATTATGTCCATTAACGAAATGGTTTAAGGATCTTCCAGCCATCCTGTGTTACACTCGTGAAGTTTTATTATGACATTAAGTGTACACAATTTGGACAGAGGTATATGTCCCCGTCTTCCGAATTTCCTCGTCATCATGACAACAGAAAAGAAATCTGTTAAATCGGGATATTTTGGAAGCAAATTAATATGTATAAGTGTGTGTGTGTGTGTGTGTGCGAGCGAGCGAGTGTGTCACTTCTCTTAGATAATCATTATGAGTTGCCATGTTAATGTCAAAATGGAGGACAACAAAAGGATTACAGCGAAGGCTATGATAGTGTAATTATAAATCTGAGAAGGATAATTAAATTCAGCGCGGTGATGGTGGCGCATACATCGTAAATTTTTAAGTTTTACCATAAAACCAAGAGGAGTGGCGCCAGGATGTTATGGTTTTAATTTTTATTCAGTGTTTCTAATTTTATTTCCTTAGTGTCATGCCTGTCCTTTTTCACACTTAATTTTTTTTGCGTGTATGTGCGTTGGCGATGATACATTTTTAATGAGTTTTCCAAAAGATAAAGAGATAGTAAATTATATATGCCAAAGGAGAACTATGGCCGATGGGAGATGTCTTTTGTAAGGGGGAGGGGTATGAAAAAGTTTTATGATTAATGTCGGATGTGTTGTGTGAGTTTTGATCCTTTGGGAGATTTCGGAGATAATTTTTTTGAAGCTAGCTAGTAACATTATGATAATAAATTGCGGGTCTTAGGCAAATTCGTGTTAGGGTCGCCCGTATTCATTTCAGGAATGGCTCTTGTATGAAAGTTTTATGTGATTGATATAATGATGAGTTGGAAAAGATTAGATTAGGGGTTAGACTTCAGAAAAGGTATCTTTTTCATTAGGTAGCCCGGGACATACTGCATCAAGGTTGGTGTTCCTACATTACTAAAAGAAAGGAAATGTTTATACAAGACCAAAATGTACTTTATTTATTATATCCCCATTTATACAATCGTTAAAAAATGCTTTTTATTTTGTGTATCCAAAAAGATAAAATGTGTTTTTATGGTAGCAAAACAAATGTGGATAGGGCCAATAAATAAAAAAAAATCTCAACGTCTTCAATCTAAATCGATTGCCACTTAAAACTATTGAATCTGTTGACATCAATTTCCGAAATCGGAGGCTTTTATAAAATGCATAAAGGCGCTATGTAGATTATCAACATAGGTATTGCTATGTGGCAACTTGAGCAAAAAATTAAAAAAAATTTGATTCTGAAAACACAGAACAATGAATTGTTTGACAAAGCTTCCGTTTCAGCACTTAGGTGCAAATAAATTGTCAAAGGAAGCAAATGAATACACTTAGTGTTTGTGCATTTAGTGTATGTGTTACGAAGTGCGTTCAATTAAACATAGAAATGCACTGTTTAAATGATACGATAGAAAAAGATTTAAAGATTTATAGATTTAATTTTTGAGAACACAAAATGTGTTATCGAGTTCTTATTTTTTTCATTTCGTAGAAAATATGACCAAATGGAATAAAAAATTAAAATTTAACCAAGTGAAATGGCAACCGTGACTCTGAGATGAGAGCTGGTATCCACGAACCAAACAAAAAAGTCTCAATACCCATGGGACATCCCAGGTAGAGCACCATGTCTTTAAGCAACGCACAAACATTATAAACATGTGAGACATTAAAAACCGGCCCTACACAGAATAAGAAGAACGAATCTCGAAGAAATAATAAGCACTGAAGATGTTAACAATTTTTCTGCTGATAGTATCATCAACTACATTCTAAAAGTAGAAGCTATACTTACCTAAGCGAATTTCTGACATTTAGCACAACAGATCTTTCAGGTCAGCATTTCCTATCGCATCGGTTTTAAACAAAATCCGACATAAACATATTTTCCGGTTAAGCGGTGCATGCGCCTTTGAAAAAATAGCTGAACACACCCATATAAAATGTTGTTTTTTATTTCCAACAAATGTGTTAAGGAAGGGACTCTTGAAACGCGCGAGCATTCAATTTGAAGAAATGCAAATATACGTTTTTTTATTTATGTTTTAGTGACTATATTCTATTTTCTATATCTATTAAATCCAACAAAATACATGTTCTCCTGAGTATCCCCTCTAAGGCTGCTCTTTAAATCGGCAATAGAAACCGGTAACCGTGTGAATGTTCGCTTACTGCAGAAATATTGACTAACCGAAGCAAGACTTATTCATTTTGTGCATACAAAAGTTTGGGTAAACTTTTCTGTTGGAACTCAATTTGTAATAATGTAAAAAGGCTTCCCACCAAAGCTAGATTTAAAAGCTGTCTCTATAATCTCGGTTCTGTTTCCGCCAAAAATTAATATTTTCTTTAATATATATTTAGTGTTACACCATTATAATTTTACATAAAAATGGTAAATTTTACATAAAAATCAAATCAAATTGATGCGCAAAAATCGAAAAAATATACTTTAAGAAAAGAAAAACAAAAAGAACTGTTGCTTCACTTGTTCATTTATTTCATTGTGTAAATTAATAATTGATAAATTATGAGAAGTTAAATATTTCAGTTGAAATTTTCCTTTTAAGACACACTTTGAATGCCGATGACTTTATATAAAAGCAGCAGTCCTAAGTATGATTTCAATGAATGCAGTACAATCTCTGTCGACTGCATATCACAACACCTCATTTGATGTAATATGACACTTTTTATTTATATATTTGCTTATTTTGATTTTCATTAACCTCTCTTAAAGCCTTAATAACATTTTAAATGTACTTTTATCTCTTTTCATTTTTTGCCACGACACAAACGTGAAAGATACAAAAAAAAATAAACATATTTTCTCCACCCAATTCAGTGACACGCCGATGGAGTGTGTTTTCACTTCCGCTACAATTATTCTTTTGCAGCGTATATACACAGGATATACAAAGGATATGGGACTCAGAAAAAAAGAGAGAAAAACAAATTAACATACCTGAACATGCCTGTGGTGGCAGCGGGAATATTAACGTTGTTGAACTCTTGCGCCTGGCTACGGCACATCCAAGTGATTGTGGCTTAAAGCTTCTCAGCTGTTGCATGAAATCTGAGCACTCCATTAGGGCAACGTCTGCGAAATGTAAGTCGCAGAGGATGTGGTTCTGTAAATAAAAAAGAAAATGCGAGAAAGTGTTGGTTAGGTGTTCGAACAAAAGAAACAAGAGGGGAACAGCATGGAAAAAGCAGGACAAGTAAACCGAAACGACCGTGAGTGGAAGTAGATTTGATTCAATTATTCAGAACGAAAAAGGATACACTATTCCATTATACACTATGATTTGTTGGTGCAAATCCTTTTTGTCATCAGAAAAAAAATACAAGAAGAAGAAGGAAACTTTCTAAAAGCAAAACTAAATGTGCAAAATAAGGCTTACTAATTTCAAGCTTACTCACGGCCTGGGATATCTATTTTTTGTACGTTATAAACGTTTTAAATAAATAACTAAGCGTTCATGTGTAAAAAAACTGCTCTGAAGTTCTATGCATAATATGTGAAGGTGAAATATGTGTCGTTGTAGAGTGAATCTGAAATAATTAAACTCTTAGCAAGATGACATTTTTTGTAAAATAGTTTGTATGTGGATTACACTTGTTAGGTAAAGACAAATTGAAATTACACTATAAAAAGTTTAAATATCCAGTTAGGCTTAGGGACACATTTTTTTATAAAATCACCGGTGTCCTGCAGAAAAAATCTAGAGAGCTTGCAGAATTAAGCACTTGAAAGTCCTTGGATTTGAAGTGGGCTAAGAGGTCCGCCTCACTATTTAAAGGTTAAACCAGTTAACCAAGAAGGCGGATCAGTTTTTTTCTGAAAGCCCCGAAAACACTTCTTTGATAAGATGCTACTTCATAACCCTGGGTCTACCGCCTGTTTCAGGGGAACATAGTATTATTATAGCAAGCACATGCCTGTCTTAGCGCAATATCTAAAGATTTGAATGCTGTATACCATCAATGGCGTGGCAACCCTACCAAACTTGTTGGTGTGTGTACGTTCATGTACATTCATAACAAAAATCATGTCAGAATATAATCTACTGCGTAGAATGCGTCGCCTTAAGTGGCACCCTTTAGCAATAGGGGCAGTTAATTGGAGGAGTTAATTGCTTGAAGTAAGTTAAGTGAGTGAGTTAGTCACATTTTTTTTAATGTGACGCTATGCGGTAGTAACATATTTTCTTGGAGTAGGTGTTTCTCAAAATGCATGCCAAGTTCAGTTGCAAAACTGTTTTCTTTTATATGAAATTCTATGCATTAACAGTTAATATTGCTATTCTGCTTTATTCACTTGAAACGACGACGTATGTATTGTATTCATATTGAATAGGAATTATTTTGAATCCAATGCTTCTGGCTTTTACATTTGCAAATATTGAGCGTAATTTAAACTCAACATTTTGTTTTTTATTCGATATAATGATAACTTCGGTCTTACATTATCTGCACAGCCTAAGAATCCCTACTCGCTATATACGGATTTTATTTGGCTTTCGGATAGTAGAGTTTCAATTGGTATTATTTTCCGGAAACGTCCGATATCGTAGGTTTAATGCTATTAAACTATGACCCATAGGAATCAATATCAAACTCAGATCCCACTATAATAACCCTATCCATTTGCCATATCATAAAAACACTTTCGAACAAAACCATTTGTGTAGAGCAAATATTAACATCCTTATTTCCTACGGATACACAGCACCGGTGTAATGCGACTTGAAGATTTCCTTAATCGGAAGGCGCAACCCTCATTGAGTGTGTACTTTTTTTGTTTATTTTTTCCGACATGTGTATTCGAAGCATTTTAAAGGAGTCACTGAGATGATTTTGTAAAATTCTGTTGGTTACTTTTCGTTTATGCTAATTTTATTGCCAGAAAATGGTTTCAAAATATAGAGGTAGAGATAGAGAGCGAAACAGAGGTGGTTACCTGGGTAACATATGAATTTAAATGAAATATAACGAGCTTTGCATGAATCATGTTTTCGTACTAACTCATGTTGCTACAATATCAGTATTCACACCAGCTCATTTCTGTGCGAAAAGTTCCGACAATGAAAAATATTTTCGAAACTTGTATTGAACGAAAACTTTCAAACTTGATTAAGTAAAATGTTCTGCTTGAATTCATTGCAGCAAAAGTTATATTTTTTGAAAAGGACTCTCCATCACATTATTAATTCGACTCTAATTTAAATTCACAGTGTATTGCACTGCATTATCCTCATGATTAAGTATAAGCAGGAACACCCAAACTAAGTACATTTCCTCGTGCACATCATATTAAATTTAAAAAAAGAAGAATATTTGGTGTAAATAAATTTGCAATTTGTTTTTATGTACACGGAGACGGGGAAAGGGAACGAAAAACCGAGTTAATTCCGAGGTGCAAAACCATCAAGCGCTAACAACTCAACGAAAGAGAGAATCCCGTGGATTTGCGATTTACCAAACAACACTTAAAATTTGCTTAAAAAGTATGAAAACAAAACAGTACCTATAGAGGTTAAAAACAGAAATTCAGTTCTCTCCCATATGGTAATTGTCGAAGCATGTGTTTTGTTGTGCGTTGCCTTTTACTTCTTATATTTCCATAAAGCATAGTGCCTAACCACACGAGGCTAAGGGAGCAGCAGGTGTGAAAACTCCCTCGTCTCTTTCTAAACACCGACCAAAGCGGCTTGTCTGCACTACACGCCAACCGTAACCAACACAGCATGGGATTCGGTAGAAAAACTAAATTAAATTTTATGCGAGTTTGAGTTTTAAGCTAACAAATTTGTGCTTTATGATGGCTGGGGCTTCGTTTCTCTTTATTACTTAAATTTTCGTTTGGGGAGTTTTTTTTTGTTTGGGTTTATTTTGAAACTTTATTTTAAATTTTTAATCGCCATAAAAAAACGTTTCTTTTGATTAATTATATTTTATTTAAAAAAAAATTAATTTTACTTTTATTCATTAGTTAGTTGGTGAAAGTTGGATAGCTCTTGTTGCCATTTTAAAATACAAATTGGCTATACATAAGTACGCCTATTTGATCACTCATTATGGGAATAAGGATTTATGTAGATTTATTTTTGTTTCAATCTCCGTTTCGCATGTGTATGGTGATATCTTCAGATAAAGGCGCTAACTCACAGGTACAGAACAGACATTGGCCTTAGGTCTTAGTTGTGTTGTAAGTTGATAGCGCTGGCATTTGACCGCATTTGACATCAATCTCAGCTATCATTTGATCATGCTTGGGTGCTGGAACAACAGACAACTTTTTTGGTAGCGTAATTTCACGTTTTGACGACGTCAATTGGCCGACAAGATTTGATACCGTTCGATTTTTTTCGGTAGAGCTACGCAATAGGCCGTGTTCTTCCGCGCCCGAAATGTGCGAAAAAGTGGTTAAAAATTACCTAAAAAGAATTGCATGCTGCGGATCTTCCCGAGGCGGCCATTTGAATGATATTGTTTTTCACACTTAGTGGCAAAGTCCAAGGAGCTTCCAGAAGAAGCTGGGGGATGATGGGATAAGTTCGAGTGAGTGTTCTAGGTGACATACGCACGAAATTGATCTAATGAGTTTCAAAACCATTATCAACGGGCTTAGAACATTCTACAGTATAAAGGAGATTATCCGTACTTATGACAGTATAATTTTAAAATTTGTATTTTGAAATAAAATAACAAATATACTAAATAAGTCGTCAAACTGTTTGCAAAAAATTGCAATAATACAAATCAAATATTTATATAGCACTAATGTTTTAACATGCGTGCAAGTGAGACAACAAAATTCTTAACTCTGAAGCCACGAAATTGTTGATGGTTATAAACGATTTTACATGTAAATAATTTTAAAGGTTAGACGATAAATGCGATGCTAGATATATCAGGCTTGGCAAAATGTTGCGCCAACATACGAACATGACATATAACAGTCAATCCTTTGAAAACTCATAAAATAGGCGTATGGGTCAAAACAACTTTAAGACGACGATGTCACGTCAGGTTTTCCCAAGAATTGAATTGTTAGACATCAAAAAACAAATACATTATAACAAGATAATGTTATCAGACGATTAAGGGTAAGTCAAATGTGTAGAGTAAGGTAGGTATACGAGAGTGCTCATGAATAAAGAAAACGGAAATTATCGGACTATCTTTTAGATAAAATTCAGCAAGAACAAAAATTAAAATGACTACATGCATTTTAAAGAATATATTTCTTAACTGCCAGAATTGAAGGAAATTGGTACAGAAGATAAAATCGCTGCAGTGAACAGTATTTATCCCCACCTCTGCCTTTTGTTTTATATTTGAACAATTGGAATTTTGTTCTTAAGCTCCATAAAATATTTTGTTATTAAAAATTTCACTAATAATATTTTCGTAGATTGTTTTCCATTTCTAAAAATAGTACAGCTCATTTGTGTATATGCTTCTTGACTAGCATGTAGCATATACTAATTTTGTTAAGCACGGTTGACTTTTTCATGTTCAGGTTCAGACTTTCTATAAGTTATATGCAATTTGATGTACATATCTGTCAAAATCTGACAATAAGTAATTTCCTCAACTATCAATACTTTGCGGATTAAAAATTTATTAACTTCAATATCCATGAAATTGGCACATCTAATTAATAGTGGCTGTGGTAAAAGAAAACTATCACATCTATGCAAGTTGAGCATATCAGAACATTTTAACATCTTAATGCTGCCCAGAAAATGTGCATTCGAGTATGTAAGTTGAAGAAGCGTCTGGATCAAAGCATGTACATAAGTATCGAATCACTCATATCCTTGATAACACCTATGTCAACAGCTTCTTCTAAAAACTAACCATGCAAACATTTAATTGGAAGCAAGACCTAATATTTTCAAAAAAAGAAGATCCGTATTTATAGAAAACAATGAATAAAATAAGTTCAATTATGTGTTTCGATTTATATGCAATTACCTTGAACCTTCTTGCTCGTTTCTGATTGGGGCCGGTTAAATTCAAACCGCATGAGTTGCACCTGAGACATTCCTCGTGATAGTGATTATTATCATATAATGGTGATGGTTCTGTAAAAAAACAAATTAAATTTAGAGGTTAATTAACGTAAAAGTATAATACAAACTTCTTTTGTAACATTTGCTGCTATATAGTACTCTTTATAATATAATTAGTATTAATTTAATAGCGCAGGTTTTACAAACCCAGCGAAAAGTAAGGTCGCTATTCCTATATTTGGAATAATTAAGCTTCTTAGTTATTTTACCTTTTGAACATATTCATTTTCAAGGGCTAAAACTTAAGATTATGTTAAGAAAAGATCCCCCCATCATACCTCCTATACTCCTATCAAATGTTACTTCTTATTGGGGAAACCCTTATGTGTAGGTAGTCTTATATTAGGCATATTTGGGAAACGAGTTCTAAAGTGTGATTTTTTAAGAGGTTTAGAACATTTTTAAAAAAAAAAACACAAAAAATTCGAAAAAATGAATGAAATATTTATTTGAATCGATAGTTTGAACCTTGCAATTTAATGTTTAAAGATAATTTCATGCAAATGTTGATCGCGGCTGCGTCTCAGGTAGCCCATCCGCTGAGTCCAATTTTGGCATACTCTTTCACACATATCGGCCGGTATCTCACGAATGAATGCATGGATGTTGGCTTCCAGTGCGTCAATCGAAGCGGGCTTGTCCCTATACACATTAGCCTTGGCATACCCCCACAAAAAATAATCTAATGGTGTCAAATCGCACGATCTAGGCGGCCAATTGACCGGCCCGAAACGTGAAATTAACTGTTCACCAAACTCGCCTCGCAATTGCGCCATTGTTTCGCGTGCTGTGTGGCATGTGGCACCGTCTTGTTGAAACCACATATCATGCAAGTCAAGAACTTCCATTTCGGGCAAAAAAAAGTTTGTTATCATCGCTCGGTAGCGTTCACCATTGACAGTAACGCTGCGATTCGCATCATCTTTGAAGAAATATGGCCCAATAATGCCGCCGGCCCATAAACCGCACCAAACAGTGGCTTTTTCGGGATGCATTGGTAGCTGTTGCAATGCTTCTGGCTGATCTTCACTCCAAATGCGGCAATTTTGCTTATTTACGTACCCATTCAACCAAAAATGAGCCTCATCGCTGAACACAATTTTTCGATAAAAAAAGCGGATCCTCGGCCAGCTTTCCAAGAGCCCATTCACCAAAAATTCGGCGTTGTGGTAGGTCGGCTGGCTTTAGTTCTTGCACCAGCTGTATCTTAAAAGGCTTTACGCCCAAATCCTTCCGCAAAATTTTCCACGTAGTGCTGTAACAAAGGCCTAACTGCTGGGAACGGCGCCGAATCGACATTTCGCGGTCTTCTGTCACACTAGCTGATACGGCCGCAATATTTTCTTCAATAGGCACAGTTCGTAAACGTGTTGCTGGTTTAATGTCCAACAAAGTAAATTTGGTGCGAAATTTGGTCACAATCTTCCGAATATACTGCTCAGAAGGTCGAGAATGCCGATCATAAAATGGAAGCAGCGCGCGATGAACATTTCGAACCGAGCACGAATTTTGATAGTAAAATTCAATAATTTGCAAGCGTTGTTCATTTGTAAGACGATCCATGGTTAAATTGCAAACCAAACTGAAGCTGTTTGACAGTGACACAAGGTACTAAACACACGTCAGCTGTCAAAACCCGTGTTGCCAAAACCAAACCAGCTAAAAAATCACCCTTTACCTCTTACAAACATACTTTCAATCAAAACTAAATAAATAATAATTTCCTGAAGGTACATAATAAAAGCACGAAATATTCATATATACATTTTCTAGTACTCCTTGTATATTTTCTAGTACAGTACAGCCTCGCTAGTCCGGACACATAAGGTTTCTACCGTGTCCGGAATAGCGAAATGTTCGGACTATTGAGAAAAACTTAAATACAATGGACAACCGAAATCGTTTCAAAATCTTTTTATTACAAATAGAATTACATATACACTTAATTTAAATATATACATATATGTACGTACATAAGCAATATGAACGCATTTTAATTTTTTTTAAAGAGTAGGAAAGCACGTGTTAATTTTTGGTTGGAACGCTTTATCTAAAAACATCTTTTCATCTTTTTTGCGTAACCTATTTGGGAGAAGGATATCTATTTGAGATGCATTATTTTGTTCGGCCCACTGAATGCCCTTGGCAAATATTTTCCTTGCTTCATTGTTTGAAATTTTCGAAACTTCTTTGTTTACATTTTCATTTTCACTGTCTTCATTTTCATCTTCTTTAACATTTTATTGGATATGTAAAGCGGACTGAATAATGTCATTATCAGAAAAGTCTTAGAAGACTTCAATTTGACCAGTTGCCCATTTATTAATTTCATCTGTGGATGTGTCACCATTTGGATCAATTATTCTTATCATGCCATGAATTTACACATAAGGTTTCTACCGTGTCCGGAATAGCGAAATGTTCGGACTATTGAGAAAAACTTAAATACAATGGACAACCGAAATCGTTTCAAAATCTTTTTATTACAAATAGAATTACATATACACTTAATTTAAATATATACATATATGTACGTACATAAGCAATATGAACGCATTTTAATTTTTTTTAAAGAGTAGGAAAGCACGTGTTAATTTTTGGTTGGAACGCTTTATCTAAAAACATCTTTTCATCTTTTTTGCGTAACCTATTTGGGAGAAGGATATCTATTTGAGATGCATTATTTTGTTCGGCCCACTGAATGCCCTTGGCAAATATTTTCCTTGCTTCATTGTTTGAAATTTTCGAAACTTCTTTGTTTACATTTTCATTTTCACTGTCTTCATTTTCATCTTCTTTAACATTTTATTGGATATGTAAAGCGGACTGAATAATGTCATTATCAGAAAAGTCTTAGAAGACTTCAATTTGACCAGTTGCCCATTTATTAATTTCATCTGTGGATGTGTCACCATTTGGATCAATTATTCTTATCATGCCATGAATTTACACATAAGGTTTCTACCGTGTCCGGAATAGCGAAATGTTCGGACTATTGAGAAAAACTTAAATACAATGGACAACCGAAATCGTTTCAAAATCTTTTTATTACAAATAGAATTACATATACACTTAATTTAAATATATACATATATGTACGTACATAAGCAATATGAACGCATTTTAATTTTTTTTAAAGAGTAGGAAAGCACGTGTTAATTTTTGGTTGGAACGCTTTATCTAAAAACATCTTTTCATCTTTTTTGCGTAACCTATTTGGGAGAAGGATATCTATTTGAGATGCATTATTTTGTTCGGCCCACTGAATGCCCTTGGCAAATATTTTCCTTGCTTCATTGTTTGAAATTTTCGAAACTTCTTTGTTTACATTTTCATTTTCACTGTCTTCATTTTCATCTTCTTTAACATTTTATTGGATATGTAAAGCGAACTGAATAATGTCATTATCAGAAAAGTCTTAGAAGACTTCAATTTGACCAGTTGCCCATTTATTAATTTCATCTGTGGATGTGTCACCATTTGGATCAATTATTCTTATCATGCCATGAATTCTATTTAAATCAGCAAGCGAAGAATCCGAGTCCATTTTTTGGCGTAACTGTAAAAGTGGTATATGGTCTTCATTATCCCATTGGAATGCCAGTTCTGGCCATAATATTGACCAACTCTTTCAATATTTTTCTCTCCGATACCTTTCCAAGCTGAATCTAAAAAATAAACAGCATCTCGCAAATTGAATTTTTTTAATACTTTAAAAATCGTTGTAGACATCCAGCCTTTTTTTGGTAGCTTTATATACTACTGGAAGATTAACATTTTTAAAAGCCATCGAATTAACTGATTTTCCGACAACTAAGAGGGGTAACTTATGAGTTCTTGCAGCGTTAAAACATGACATAATGTACCCATGTCGTCCCCGGAAGAACCCTTCAAAAGGCAGTTGACTCATCAGCATTATAACCCTGTTCTTCACTTATGTTCATTTCTTGAATCAGTTTTAAAAATTTTTCTTGAAAAGGCTTAACAGCAGCATTGTCGCTGGATACTTTTTCGCCACAAATCTTAAGACATCGAATCCCATGTTGTAATTTAAATTTCCAACCAACCAGAACTTGCTGCAAAATCTTCCTTACCTGTCATCTCTTTGTAAACGAATTTTGCTTTGGTTTGAATCATATCTGTTGAAATTGGCACATGATGATTTCTTTATTGGATGAACCATGTCATCAATGCTTCTTCTACCGCTGGGTGTTCACCTTGTCTGATAATTTTTTTCTGTCCTTGAAGCAATTGTTAAATGCTCTTAGACCTTAAATTTAAGACCTTTTGTAAGCTTACCTGATAATTGGAATGTTTTAGATACAAATTTCCGAATTTTCCTCTTATTCATTTTTATATCAAAAACAGTTGACTTCGAGGCTTTGAAAATTTCTGCTACTTGCCTAACTGATTTGCCAGTTTCAATATCATCCAATATTTTACATTTCTCAGAAAGTGTCAAAGTAACATGCTTCCTTTTATTTGTAGAAGCCATAATAAATAATAACTTATATTTAAAAAAATTTCAATGAGAAATTCAATTTACACCAAAAAAATATGCCTTATCCTTAAAGAAAGCTCACAATGAAATGTTACAGAGCATGAAAAATCAACGACCACAAACATAAACCTCCAATGAGTAAATTTGCAATGGTTAAAAAGTCTAGATTCAAGAGAGAACTACAAGCGACCTAGTCCGGACAGGTAAAGAGGTAAAATTTTAAAAGTGTCCGAAACATAGAGGTGTCCGGATGCATTTGTATGATCTGCTTCTCTCGGGAAAAAAATATGAGTTTTATTGAATGCTCTATATCTCACTGAGAAGCTTGTTTGGCTGGACCTAATATAATGCAAAATAGACCTGGTAAAGTAAATCAATTCGGTTTTGAGCTTCCATTTTTAATTTTTTTGAATTTGTTTGGGGGCCATTTAGATTAAAATAATCAGTATCATTGCCATTGTACATTAAACCATCAATTTAATTTAAGATTAAAGTACCCTTCATCTTGAATTTTCCCCTCACGAGACATAGGAACAATATAAAATTGGGGAATGATGGTTTTGTTCGTACTAAATTGAAACTTAATTGGCAGAGGACAGAAGAAGCTGCGCTTCCGCTTCGTCAAAAAGAAATTCACTTGCTTCCCAATGAAACGATGATCTTGTGAGTGAAGCACAAGTCCGTTGAGAAGGGTTAATGTACTGGACCGTAACGAAATGGAAATATTACGGAAAGTATTTGTCAAAGGGATAGATTGTTGTAATGTTTTTTTTTTAATGTAACTTTTTTGGTTCCAAAATAAACCCCATGTCGGGAAATGAAAATGACAAATGGTGTCCTTGATGGATGACGAAGGAAGGTAGTAATATTTTTTTTTTGCGTAGCAGGGGACGGATTATACATATTTGATGGAATATTAAACAGAATTTAAAAGCAAATTTTTGACGAAGTCTAATGCGAATCCACGGTTGACAAATTTCCAACGAATATTAAGATAATCAAAGAAGTCCTTAAATTATATACCAACAAGATTATAAATTGACAAAAATGGATAGAGCGATGTCGGTACTGTTAAACATATTGAAAGTACAATCCTGTGTCTGTGTTTTTGCTTACACCGAAATTTTTGCTTGTCTGAAAACTCTTATTCGAATGTATGGTAGAAGGATATTGTTGGTAAAGCTAAATAACAGCTCAAAATACATACATATACATAATTGCAATACAATAGCTACAAATTGCAACATGATTCAAGCTAAAAAGCGTTACATTTTCTATAAATTTAACTTTTTTCAATATGAATATGATAGTTTTAAACTATATTGACTAAAACCTGGAATTGTTTCTTAACTAAAAGAAATAACTCAAAAGGGTATTGAATTCGGACAAGGCTAAACAATGGAATAAAATATTTTATTTGAATTTATGCGCAAGGGAATGACGGCCGTAAGACTTAAAATCGATTTAGAACTTAAAAAGGAATACCTACCCAAAAGATTTACGACGAGCATCGCTATGATTAATGCTTTTATTCCGCCTCCTTTTATGCTGTCATCAGCAATGATATTTCGACGACTGTTTTATTTAAATTTGTTTCGTGATGTAAAAGATGGCATTCACATCAGGATTCGCTCGATTAACTATGTAGCCCGGTAGCATTTATGTAATTGCCTAGAAAGCTTAATGGAGAGTTGGGCGACAATTCGTTGCGTTTGCTTGCAGACCAAAGGCCATTTAACTTTGACTCATCCTTTATTTTATATTGAAATATTATTTTCTTTTTATAGAATTATAGAAATAATTGGAATGGTATGAAAAAAGTAAGAACATTTTTTGAAATTTTCGTTACTCGTTTTTGAGATATTGGCTGTTTTTAAAATTATCGGTTTTTCGAAATTTTTCCAAAAATACTTAGATTTGCTGTATCAATACCGTAAAATAACTCCTTCAGAATACTTTTAGAAAGCTTACAAGCTGCACAGACCCTTGCGGATTGGGGGTTAACTTCCACAAAACCGAACTTGTCCTATAAACCCTATCATTGCCCCTCCCCCTGTTAAGCTTTCTCTGACTAAGCAAAATATCTGGGACAAGCTGATTTGTTTAATTTTATCTACGGCAGTCCACAAGACCACCACACCGTACGTGAGTATAGGTCTTAAAACCGAGATATATAGCCAATGTATAACGCGGGGAAGACCTCATCTATTTCCCGTGCCTTTCTTGCAAGACAAAAGAGTAATGGTACTTTCCTAACACTTTCTTGTATATAAGGTTTCCAGCTTAGATTTTTATCCAAGATTATACCCAGTGGTGCACTTCTTACTACTCCCTCCCTCAGCTGCACTCGATATCCTGTTTCATTTAAAACCACTCCACATCTTAAGCAGACAATTCCTAGAAACATAGAATTCACCACACCTAAGCCTCAGTTTGACAAAAACTATCTAGTCATCATTCCTTATTATTATCTTGGCTAAAAAGAAACGTCATATCTACAAAAGATATTCGAATCTTCTCTGACAGCCAAGCGGCCCTAAAATCTCTAGACTCAGTTTCTTTAATCTCTTAAGTGGCACTAGACTGCCGATCCTCTCTTTGGAAGATGTCGAAGAAGTTCAACATTCACCTTTGCTGGGTGTCGGGAGATAGAGATATTGTGGGGAACTGCAAGGCCGAGGAACTCGCAAGGCATGTAATTACACTGCCTAATATTCACCTGATAAAGGTTCCTCAGGAATTCAAATTGGTACATGCAAACTAATGCTAAAATTGGAAGCTATTGAAAAAACTAACCTTAGGTGGATACGTGGGACAACTTTATAGGGCCAAGCTGGATCTTAAACGCTATAAGTGATTGAGCAAGACTGACTGAGAAAGACTACACGTCGACTGGACACTGTCTTATAGGCGGACATGCAACTATGCTTTTCATGTACACAAATGACTTTTGCAGAAGTTGAATGAATGAGGATAAAGAGGAAATGGAAACAATCCACATCTTTAATGCACTTGTCCTGCTCTCTTCCGAAAACGTAAGATCCTTTCGCTAAATCCAGAGCTGCAAATAATATAACGAGTAGAGCAGTAAAAGTGGTTCACAACGGACCTCTTTTTGGTCTAAGTGAGTCGGTCTCACGTACTGCAACTTCAAACTTACTTAACATAACATAACCTAGCCTAGCATAAGTGTGCGGTATTGTCGGCCCCACTCGAAGTATCCAAGGTACAAAAACAGACCAAAATCCTTGGAATCATTTTTGGTAAAGCGAATTTTTGTAAAAAAATAACGGCAAACGATTAAGCTAAACAAAAACAAAAAAGCTGTGAGATATTACCATAAAAACGTTATATAGGTTTTAATGTACTGTGTGAATGCAACTACTTCAAAACACTAATTTGAATGCACCAATGTTCAGGCAATGATCGAATATAAAGCTAGTATTGCGGTCTCTGCTGTGTTTGGTCGGACTCTTAAGAATGCGCTTCTGTGCCGATGACGCCGATCATATTTAGGATCTTGAAAAAGCTGATTCAGTGCGAAAAAGCAGGTGACCATTAAATAATTTTGTTTATTTATGGAATTCGGGACGTATTAAGTCTTACATTACATTGTCTACCATTTGAACTTTCTTACACTTCAAGCTTACGTATTAAGAAAATCAAAACATACCGAACTGAATCAACAATTATTCTGATTTGAGCACCAAAATAACTCGGTTTGCAAACGCATTAAATCACTTCTTTCCATCCAAGCTTTCGATGTGCATGTTTCGCTATGCAATAACAAATTAAACTTGGTTTTCATTAACAGGCACAACTTCTGGCAACTTAAAAGCTTAGGTATGATATATTCTGCGAAGGAAAAAACCTTACTTTTATATGTACGTAATTGGTTCTTCAGAGACACACTTCAATGGCACCACTCTGGTCGTACATTAAACTCTCTCTGCTCTGCTTGCCCATTTCTGTCCGAGAGGGATAAGTACCCCAATAAATTCCAGGGCACAGCTCTGGCGCATAATAAACGCGGAGAACCGACGATGGCCCCTCGAATTGGTCATAAATCAACAAAGGAGTAAACCCCATTGTGTACACACCCTTCAAAATGCATTTTCTTGGACATTTATTTTCAGCGCTATGCGTTCGTTGTTAAAATATTTAACTCTCAAACCTTTCACATAAAATCGGATGACGGCGCCGACGTTTGGTTTGCTAGAGCCAAGCGATTGAAGCCCGACCGGGTTTAATTTTTTTAACTTCTTTTCTGTATAATTGGATGTAGTCCCACTTGTCAGGACATTCGAATTTGTGTTCTCTCCCACTTGTGTTGGATAATTAGAGCGAAAACCCATTAAGATGTGTTTTTTCTGTTTTCTTTTAGCATCCTTCCCCTTCGGGCGACATTATGGAAGCAAAAATTCGGAACAATATTGTACTGTTTGTTTGTTAAGCGCAAATGATTATGATCCGGAATGCATTTCCGTTGAAAGACGGAGATTTGGGGTTTTGTTAAATGAGCAGAAGGATTCTGATCTCTTTTAGTTTCGAAAACAAGTGGGGAACTCTTAGCAGATTCTATTAAAATGGGTCACACACGGAAAATAGAAACTGCGTGCACTGTTTTTGATGAATTCGGAATAGCAATAGATACGATCCTTGACAGCGATTGAATGAAAGTTTAATGATGTCTCATTGAATATTGTACTCACTTTGACTAATGGTGATAGTCCTTGCCTCCCAGTCATCTAGTCCAGTCATTGTGCTCAGCTGTAAGGTGCCAGTGTGCGAATTATGCAATGTGAAATGTGTGAGCAGTGGCGCAGGAATGTATTAGAGTGGGATGAATGGTTCGAAATAAGCTTAAATAAGCAATTAGCTATTCAAAATAAACATACTGCAATGTATCAATTACACTCAGGGGTGTGTTAACGAATCGGTGAGCATATGAATCTAGAATTTATAGAATTGGGTGGTAACACCTAAGGAAAAAAGATAAGATAAATAGCATCGACCCCGCATTCGTTTCACTTGAAGGCTTTAAAATTGCAAAATACTATTCTCGAAACTAAATGGAAGTGAATGTTCCTTGGTAGAAAACATGCCTTAAAATACAAAAATCCTAAATGAATAATTTAAAAATCAATGAAATTTTTGTTTTACTACTACTCATTCGTCTTCTTTTTAGAAGACATCTATCAGAATTCCTTTTTTATTTGTTATACGAAATAGAACATAATTTTCTTCAGATGTCCTCACACTTTCTCCTTTGCAACGACCACGAAACTTTGTCGTTTCTCATATGCGATGTGGTTCACTATACATATGGTATACATTTAGGAGAATTGAATATGACAGGTGGAATTTATGCCTTGAATAGCAGACAGACACAGAACAGAGGGGTGGAATTATTTTTATGAAATGAAGAAATATGAAAATATACGCACTTTGTCATGGTACGAGGTAAGACACTGAGAGTACTACAAGCGTTCGCTATGCGACGAAGATTCATATAGAACTGATGGTTTAGATACACTTTGCGTATGTATGTTATAAATGGTGTAACCTTTGCGAAAACCATTAGAGCCAAGACCAAGCGGAGAAGATTAATTTATTGTTTGTAGTTTGCCAAAATAATGTGTACATATTTTATTAAAGTTGTCAGATGTTATAGGAGAATATAAGTTGATGATGGAAAACTTTATGTCAATAGACGTTTGACAAGTGTTGACAGGATATACCGTAGAAAACTCTGGCCCATGTTCGTAAAGTCAAGGAAATCAAAAGCGTCATAGTTATAATAAATTTGAAAGTAGATTTTTTATTTATTCTGGAGTGAAGTCAAAAAAGTTTAAATAGATTTTTTTTTCAAATTTTGAGTGACCTATATGGAAAGAAAATAACAATGGAATGGAATTTTTTGTCGGCGTTGTTTTCTACGACATTACATTTAATTTTTTTATATACAAACTTTTCTAGCAAAAGCACTTATAATTATATTGAAATCCAATTTCGATACAGGATCTTGTGAAGAGCATGAAGGATTAGATCTTATTTCAAGTCTTTAGATACGTGTGATATTATTCGACAAAACTTGTTCGAGTTATTGAAAATTGTTGCAAAAAGAAAAAAGCTGACGAAAAATTCCAACCATAATCAGATCAACGATTACGAAAAACATGTTTCTTTTATAATTCGGTTCTTGGTCTAATTCTTTTTCGGTGCGATGTAATGCAGTCGCAACTATTTTGCATTCTTATGAAACGCATTGGTTGCGTAGATCAAAATTTGAAGATTTCGAATTTCATCGTCTGCCTTGAAGGATGACAATTCTTACATTCAGTCTGGACAGAAAGTCTGTATCATACCTCAGCGGAACGAAATGAGTCGCTTTACGCTTGAACAATGTTGGGAAATATTGTAAAATTGTTTCCCAAGTGAGAGCTATGTAGCCCAAACAGTGGGTTTTTTTTGAAAAGAAGAGAGTGACAGTTTGGTGCGGATTGTGGAGTGGTGGCATCATTGGACCATTTATCTTCGAAATTGAGGCAGGGAACAAAGTTTGAGTTCAACGTTAGGCGTTACATAGCCATGTTAACCGAGATTTTTTTTTACTGAAATTGAGGACATGGATTTGGGCGACCTCTGGTTCATGCAGGATGGCGCGCAATGCCACACAGTCTATGCCACAACCGATCTTTTGCGCACAAAATTCCCAAATAGTGTCATCAGCCTTCTTGGCGATGATTGGCCGCCTCGGAGCTGCGATTTGACCCCTTTTTTTGTGTAGAATCGTGAAGGACCAATCTTATGCCAACAATCAGGAAATGATTCAAACACCACCAATAAAAAAAAATGTGACATCGGTAAAGCCTTCTAGTGAATTTCGTAAACCTTTGAGATGATCGGCAAAAGGTTTTACAGTCTCAATTCTAGCCGACCATCTTGGATGATACTGTTGCATACTGACAATTTTGAAAATTGTTTTAGGACATAACCAAATAAAAGCCTAAAATGAAGACAAAGGTACACTCGAAAGTTTTCTGTATGATCTTTAAGATCGCAAAAAAAAATATATAAAGATCATGATGTCAATGCCGATCGGCATATTTGAAAAGCTTTAGATGACAAGTAGTGCTCTTGGATGTTTATCAGACTCATAACTTAAGGTATTAGGCACTGGAGATTCTGCTGATTTTTATAACAAATAGCCTGACTGTCATTATAGAGGGCCAACCATAATGGACAACAGTGGGATTAATCTTATATCAGAACTTAACGAAAAACCCATTAAATTTTTCTCAACTGCTCTAGTTAACCATCACGAACTTAAGCTAAATTCAAAAGCTGTAGAAATGCATACGCAAACCATAATGGTTTATAAAGTTTTAAAAGTATTGGCCTTAAAACATGAAAAAAATGGTCGAATTAAGCTCAACTTTTGCAGGTGTTCTACAATTAAGTCATTCACAAATTCACCGTAAAATGCACCCGTAAATGTTATGGCTACAAATAATTTTCAAATCTTTTAAAAAATTAGTGACTAAACTGAGTAAACCGTTTAAGAACTCCGGAACCAAGTAAGTAATGTAAAAATAAAGCTAACCCGCAAAGTGCAGATCTACTAATTCTTAGGGTAGGTTGCAGTGGCAGTAGTACGAAATGCAAACACACTCTGACTTGAGAACACAAGATCCAAAAAAAGCTGGTTTTTAAAATATACTAATTGAAAAAGTTGAAGATTTTCATAAGGTTGGAAAAGGTATTTTCAGATACTCGTCAGCTTTTATATGTAAGTATCTAAATTTCAATACTTCTCAATGCCATAAGCAGTTTGAAAATGTACGAAAATCATGACTATTACTTAAAACGAAAATTATTTAAATTTCAACACTGTCAAAACTTTTTTTTTTCAGAAATATGGGTAGCATGAGGCAATAGTAAACAGCGATTTCCATAATCGTTATGGCTATGTTTCGTAGTCGACCATTTTTACTTTGCAATAAAAAAACAAGATTTTTTTATTATATTTTGTTACATCAATAAATGTCCTCCATATTTCAACCTTTATGCTCGGTCCACAGTCCACAATGAGACGAGATGGCTTTACTGCTGCAGGCTACAAAAGAGAATAGATAAATATCCACACATCCGTTCAAGAAATTCTTGGCGCCTTATGGCTGTAAAAAAAACACAACAAGTTCAATTCATCATCATCACTATGACAATAAATGTCACACTTAAGGACAACAAATAGAATGTGATTGAAAAAATATTCTCCGAACAACCACCATTTTGCATTATCCAAAAGAATCTTAAATAAAATAGCAACACGCACAAAAAGCCTCTGGGAGCACCGAACGATTTTCTACTACATCTCAGGTATCCATGGCCATATCCCTCGCCCGAAGAAAATTCTGTTTTTCCTTTCCAAAGTAATGACATCATTTCCATTTTTTTTGCTTCTTCTTTTTCTTCATCTTATCACTAGCATACTTTTCCAGAGAGTTTTCGTTAAATATTCAAAAGAAAAAAAAAAGAAAGAAAAAACCACCTCCAACGTAGAATGTGAAAAAGTTATTCCGCAGATCACAGAACATTCTTTGTCTTATGCAAGCACCAAATCCAATGCTATCCTGGAATTGGAAAATGGGATGGAAAACTTTTCCAATTCTCATAAAAACGATTTTTCAATTCAAGAATATATGAGGGAAAACCACACAAAACGTATAGGGACTAGGAAACCTATGAAAGTTTTTTAAGGAAGCCAGCATATGTTGGCTCACACACATACGCGCACGCACAAACGTCAGGGGACTGAATTAACTGCCGGAGTTCATTTCCGTTTGATTATTCAAATCACTTCCTTTCGAGTGAGTTTTATTCTCACCATTTCTAACCAACCAAGAGTAGGAATGGGAATCCCTAAAACACAATCTGGTCACACCTTTCCGTATTCTGGCCCGAAGAAATTCGAATTCCTGAAACGCTTACCATATGTGTGCGTGTACAATGCATAACCCCATTGAGGTGTTGTATTTGGATATAGCAGCCACAGCGCCAGCAATGGAGCAATGGAGAAAAAAAAAACAATGAAAATATTTTATGGTTTGTCGGGTAAAACTTTTGTTTTTCTGAATGGAACTGCGCCGCACTGCTTGGAAGGAGCATTATGACGACCAATAGGACCCAAAATATTGACAGTGTCGTCGTTGCCATAGTAGGTACTCGCATTAGTATTAGTATTCCCACGTGTGCCTGAAAGGGTGTGTATATCAGTAGAGAAACCCTTCTTCGTCTTGGGCGCAGAGCATTTACATTCTTCAATTTGAAGCTGCAGGAACCGGCACCGAAATATGAAAGCAACTTTGAGGAATATTTTGAATTCCAGGAATTTCAATTGTAGGGTTTCTACGGGTCATGTGAGCTAGGTAATTTAAAATATTTCATAATTATTATTCCTTTAAGAGTTCTTTTGGGTTGCAGAAGGAATTTTCTTCAAATCTGAAATACATTTTTATATCAAAGTAAAATTTAATTAGAAAAAGTTCTTCTAGAATGTGTTTATTGATGAGGTTAGCAGAAGGTTGCTTGTTTTGTGTCTGAAAAATAACTTTATTGACAGTGTGAAATGTGACTTGTTTTTTCGCAGTTTGATCGAAGTTTTGAATTCTTGGAATATTTGTATTGTATACAAAACAATCTATACAATGGCTATGAAGGATTCGAAGGAGTCCGTGCCTTCTAACCTAACCAAAAAAAACACACCAGTTTTTTTTATAAAGAAGTTATTTTTCCAATTACTGGAGTTAAAAGTACTATTCATAAGGATTTGTTAGGCGGTATTAACTTGACGATGCCCTGTTTTGTAACTATATCTACAGAGCCTGTCCGGAGTAAGATGTTAAAATTGTGCTCAGGGACTTAAATGCTAAAGTCGGAGAAATAAACCGCTTTAAAGGGTTAATTGTTCAACATAGCTTCCACGAAACGATAACAGATAATTACTACCATCTAAGTCATTTTGCAGCAGCAGCGAAGTCATGGTAAGATCTGCTGAGACTGGAAAAGAGTATAGAATACCACCTTCAGCCAACTCGATCTATACAAAGCTAACTTTCGTTCAAACAGCTTAATTTACAACGAATGCAAGGGCAGCTAACACTCCGATTGCATCTTCGACCTGCGCTTTCAAGAGCAGGTCGACTTTGACCATTTTCTTGTTGTGGCAAGATTCATAGCTCAACTGTTACATGAGAAAAAGCTGCGAACTACCCAGAAAACTAAAGTACACCCAAAAAGAAAGAAGATAGAGTATGAAGTTTCCCAGATCAAGGAGTTCGAATAGTCTTTCGATCAAAGCAACATCTGGAGGTCTTTTAAGATTGGCATCGGCAGTATTTCCGGCAGGAGCTAAACGGGAATCATATACGATTTAGCTGCCGGACGGTGCCGTCAAATCGCTAAATGTTAACGTTAAGGACCATCGAATTTCACGATGATGGCAAACAAAGCTCTTCATGGCGTCTTCATTGCATCAAGCGATGCAATGATTAGCAGTAGCTCATCTGAACTCTTCCAAACATGCACCTGTTTTCGGCTGTCGTGTGGTTTGTTCACGGACCACTCTATCATCAACAGATATGTCCAGCTACTGGGGCATGTTGATGATATTGACATCATCGGTCGCTTCCAGCGGTTCATGATAGAGGCTTTCACGGAAACTTGGAAGAAGCGTGCCCATAATGGAAGACTGCCTTGTACCAGCCTGGGACTCTTCAAGGTTCGGCAGTCCGTTAAGTAATTAAAAAGTATTTTTTTTATTATTTTTAATTCCACGAACGTGGTAACTGTTTTCTAAGCTACGTGTATCTACACAATATTTAAAATTAAACCATTTATTTCTTAGCAACTTATCAAATTAAAGTACACAAGACTTATAGTCGATGGAGTTTCGATATTTTTTCGTGTGACTTTTTAAATCGATTGGCAGCTAATCTCTATCTGTATTCTTACAGCCGAGAAAGTATGATGGACGTAATATGATGGATCTAAACACGACACTATATTGTAGTAGAAATAAGAAAACATGTATGTACGTCATGTCAAGCTTATCTGCTTCGTCATTTTGACAGTTCACAGACAAGGGACAACAAAAATCCTTGATTTAGAACTTATTCAGAATCGATTTGCCTTAACTACTCAATATTAAATAACACATTAATAATGTCATTCCATTGTAATTTAGTAGAAAATATTGGTACACATCCGCAAATAGATGTATTTCGACACAATCACTATTCAGTGTTTCCCTCTCCAACTTAGTTCAATGTCATTCAAGACCATAAATGACCATTAAATCATTTCAAAACAACCCCTTAACATTCTGGCTGACAACACACAAAGCAATCAACTGTCGTGCCCTAAATTAAAAGCCATTGCGTGCAGTAGGTACTACATGTACTAATTTGGAAATACAATGGCAATTTGAGCTTGACGATTTGTTGAACATTGTTAGCCATGATGGCGACACATAAATATTCCGCACACGGAGTGCCCAACAAGTCCACCTCAAAAATTGAGGCTATTGTTATAATCCGTTCTGTATTGTTGAAATTATTGAGTAGATGCAATTAAAAAAAATGTCTCTATGTAGTTTGTAATTTTTTTTATTATAATATGTAGGCTGATTCACGTCACATAAGTTGAGTACGATGCGAATGTTTTTTTTTTATCTATGACTAGGTATGAACGGTGGGTATCCTTGTTTGTTTATTTATTCCGTGATATCGGAGCACAAAGTACAGAAAAATGGAAATTTGTTTTGAATAAAAAATTTCACTGACAACGGAGCACTAAGTATATTATTTCCTTTCCCGAATGTGTGTATCTAGGATGTATAGGATGTACCTATAGCGTTTTTATTTCTTTCTTTATTTACACTCAAAGTGAGGTTAAACAACGTAAAAAAATAAAGTATCCATGTATTTTTTTATAGAACAGAGATAATATTTTTGAGATTATTTCAAGTGTTTGCTTGTGAAACTTGGAGAATAACCCATTATATCTGTGGTCAGAGACGAGATATGTGAACTAGATATAAGACAAATATACAATCCACAATTGTTGTTTACAGAATTTTACATTTTGTAAAGCCTTGATTGCTGCAAGTTCAATGGTTTGTTTCTATAAGATCTCTTTTTACTCTTTTAACTTTCTCGTATACATTAGTATACTTAAGAGAAAGAAATTTCGAACTCAAACTGAGTATGAGGGATGATGTTACGACTATAGAGAAGTAAAAAAAAGTCGGTCCGCCAATGCCGTCTTTTGTGGTTAGACGACGGATTTGCTTCAAAGTTTGTATATATGGTGTTTGGGGAAATAACGGTACCTGCCATATAATTTTTTTGTGAAAATAACTGATAAATATTTTTCAAGAAAATGGTACCAAGGATTTTGGTCTTTTTAGAAGACCAAAAGTTGAAGCAAAAAATACTACAAAGTCCCACCGTTAGTTAAAACTTTTGCTCGTTTGTTAAGAATATTAAGAATTCGGCCTCAACATCTATCCCGACAATCTGCTTGCTGCTCACTTTGCAGCTAGCTCAACGCTCTCAGATTGTGCTCTTTCTCCCCCTGTACTAGAGAGCGTAGAATATACTATGGGACCAATTCATTTTCGCACTCGTACAGTGGCAAGAGTTCTTCGAGATCTCAACTTACATAAATCCGCTGGTACAGATGGTATTTCCCCTATCGTTCTGAAGAGATTTTCTTCCACGCTGGCAAAACCACTGCGTAAGCTTTTCTATCTGTCCTATTCTTCAGGGCTCTTTCGGAGAAGATGGAAAACAGCATTTGTCCTACCGACCAATTGCACTTACGTCCCTTCTTTCCAAGGTCATGGAAACGCGGATAAATCGTCAGCTTATGAAATATCTTGAATCCCGAAAACTTCTTAATGACCGGCAGTACGGTTTTCGCAGCAACAGGTCCACTGGTGGTTTGATGACATATCTAACCGAAAAATGGAACCAATCTATTCACCATGGTGGTGAAATCAATATCGTTGCGCTTGATATTTCAAAGGCATTTGACAGTGTTTAGCATCAAGCTCTCTTGTCGAAAATGCGTGCATTTGGGATCGATGATACCCTTCTTCAATGGATAAGAAATTTCCTTTCGGAACATTCAATTAAAGTTGTTTTGGACCTTTTTAAGTCTGCAACTTACCAAATAAATGCTGGTGTTCCCCAAGGCTCCGTTTTGTCTCCGACTCTCTTTCCCATTTTTATTTATAAATAATCTACTCTCTGCTACTTCTAATCCTATTCATTTCTTCGCCGATGACAGCACCCTCAGCTTAACATATTCGTTTCCTGGGCAACGCCCCTCATCTTCGGGCGTTGAACTGGAACGGCAACGTATGTTAAGCTCATTAAATTCCGATCTTGACAGCATGCTTGAGTGGAACTTAATGCTTCCAAAACACAATGCTGTCTTCTGTCATTAAAGCGAAACCTCAATACTCTGCCATTATCCATGAATGGCACTTGCATCGCTGAAACCGAACGACTTTCCATTCTCGATCTGAGTAGAATTTATAAGGCTTTTATTCTACCCAAACTCGAGCGCTCATATCTGCGAACATGCGAACAAAGGCAAAACCACATTTAAGTTAGATGAAAGGCTCATTATGAGCCTTTCAGCCTTTAACAAAGGCGTTGAAGGCTGAAAGGCAGGTTTTGAAGGCTTTAAATGAACAATTTTCCCGTTTAAACTTTCCGGGACCAACTATGAATAAGTAGCTGACATTACAGTCGTAGAAGTTGGAAAAGCGGTGAAATACCCCCAAAAACTAAAAAGCAATTGGGCCGGAAAAATATGAGAGACAGAGATAAGTAGCTTAAGATTCTTGTATCCAAGCTTAAGAGAGTCAATGCCTAAACATAGTTATATTCTTCCTTTGCACAAAGAAAAGATACATACATAATATGAAGATTGTTGAGCGGGTATAAAATGGCAGGCGGCCAAAAATAATGCGGTTATCTGATGACCATTGCGATTTGTCGCAGGTACAAACTATGTTGATCATTAAAAATATATCGTTGGTTGATTTTGGAAAAAAATTCCACAGAAAATCAAGAGATTTGATGTGTTGGTTACGCTAAGCGAACGAGAAGTTCCTGAAACGAACAGATGATAATGGAAATGTTCGAGTGAGTAAATATTTGCAAGAGTAAGATGCATCTCTATAGTGTACGAAGCTGTTTATTGCTGTCCTCGATTATCTGCTTGACGAAAATGTGAGGTGAAAAGTTAATTAGTTACTTTTTGCTTACTATGCAGCAATTAGAAGCGACAATAAAACTTTCCAACAATAAGCATATCTTATATTTTATGAATGTTCGGAGGGCAGTGGGTATCATTTTAGCCAAAAAGTAAAAAAGATTATCACTCTCTGACCCACCCCGAGTGAGCGAAAAGTTCAAATATCTGATGTCTATGGGAGGCGATCGTCGGAAATGACATCACTCATCATTTGAGCGTACTGTGTACAAAGTGGCAGGAGAATTCTACAATCTTCTCTGACTGAAAATGTCACCAAACCTAATAGGTAGGCCCTATACCACAGCTGATCGTTCCAGTCTCACATACTGTCTGACCCAGCCAAAAAACCCTTTTCGGAAAAATATAAACATGATCGCCTAAGTTTGTTTTTATTACCATGTTCAAAGAAGGTCCTTATGAACATCGTCAGAAAGGCAATGTCAACGGGAAAGAAGAAGAAGAAGTATGTATTTTATTGTATTGCATTGATCAAAAAGGTGTACATTTTTACCTAAATTAGTTCTATATACGTTTTATTTTACCTAGCTTATAGAAAAGCTTATGATTGTTTAGTCGTATTTTTGTTTGTTGCAAACTCTTTTGAATGAAAATCCATCTAAATCTGTTGAGAAGCTTACCAATTTTACAGAACAAAAAAACATTTAAACATACACGCTTTCAATTAAAAACGAAAAGCCTCTAATCCACGTTGAGTAGATTAGATTACCATTCCTTTAACAAGCTTTTTTCTGCACTATACTAACGTTAAATATTCAGGCATACCAACGTTCGCAGATTCAAATTGTCCCTCATCATTTCAATGTATTTATAATACAATGCTATCAAGGCCATAAAAATGTAACTACCTATCATCTGCAGCATCGCAGCAGGATGCCCGGAATTGAATTCACTTCCACTCAAACGGAGTCCTCTAAAGTTCTGTCAACTCTGTGTGGAGGTTTTGCCATAGCAGCCTCAAATCCAACATTTATCCAAAAATACAGAAGCTTGCTCGACATAAAAACCATTTTCCTATTCATAGACTATGCACTCTGAGTGGCATATCCTGTTGCAGTGGCGGTAGCAACCAACAAAAAGTACCATTATTCATCCTCTCGCTCGCACTCTTACTCTCAAAATTTTAGATATTCATGGTTTAATGCATCGTGTAAGCACACCCCCAATCCTGGGATCCTTTCCGCTTCCTGCTATTGCAATTGCATTAAATCCCAACCAACCGCAGATCCTTGCACTCTATATAAACAGGAAAAGCGTACTCGTAGTCGTTTCATCTTCATTAAGAAATTTCCACCGGAAGCATCCGGATTTCGGTTAATTTTTCTCTCCTTTTTTCCTTTCTCTTTCAAATCACACTTTGGCCTGGCTGTTTTTTTCTCCCCCAGGACCTTGCACTGATAATGAATTAGAAGAATCACAGCATCAACAACAGAAATTAATTAACTGTAATTAGTGATTCTGCTCATTTGGCGCGTAAAGTTTGGGGTGGTTTTCTATTAAAGTATACCCTCCAGATGTTGGCTAAAATCCATTTCACAAAAACAGAAATAAAAGACAGTTAAAAAAAATGTCGACTACACGCCAAAGATCCTGTTAGGGAAAAGTTTTGAAGGTAAAAGTTAGCCGATAGCGTGTATTTCATTTCTTTTTTATCTGTCTCTTCGTTCTTTCCACGTTTGATTTTTTTTAAGTTTTCCACGGCCGCTATGCTGTGAGGAGCCAAAGAAAGGACGAACGACTTTGATCAAATTAGTTTGGTTGCATTGCCAATGAATAGTATTTTGATGGCGGTTTACAGCAGGTACGCAATACACCGCCTCCTGTTGCTCTTTAATTGCTGCCCGAGTGGGTGGCAAAGTTGTTGCTTTGTTGAAAAAAAAATCGTCACCCCTCCGTTCTGACTTTGATTAATCGATATCTCTGGTGTTGAATGGAGCTGGAAAGGATGAGTTCGTGCGAATAACTATACATTCACGAGTAGGTGGATGCTTTTTGTCTACTTGAGCGTTGAGCCTGAGCCAAATTAAGAAATAAAAAGAGAAGTGCAGCTAAAGATGGAGATTTTCTGAGTGCACATAAGAATGTGAGTGCGTAGCACAGAAGAATTTGCTTATACGTTATTGTAAGTAATGAGTTTCTTAAGTTTGAAGTTTCTTGATAGTCTCGGGATGGGTACCTAGTTATTAATTTAGTTTAAAGCAAGAGGCGGTATGCAAAGCCTGTCAGTGGGAAATTGTTTTTTGTTTTTAGCTGTGGTTACTGTGTGCTTTCGTATATCGTTTAAAACAAAATGCATACAAGAGTACGTTAAAACGGTCTTTGGATGTTTAAACTATTTTTAGAATGTATATATTATATTTTAACAAGTGAAACAAAGACTACCACTAACCGAGAGTTCTAAGGTTTAAATTCACTGCGTACCACCTTAAAATTTGAATTTGCTGACCCACCACTTGCGAAAGTCTGGTTTTCCAACAAAAAATGTTTACTCGTGGAGACGCCCACAAGTCTGGGTATTATTTTAAGTCTCAAAATGTTGTACTGTAATGTATGAATTTAATTTAGAAAGGACTCATCGGAATACAACAAGTATTGAACCTAGCGGTCAATTGCACTTCAGCTAAATTGCCTAAGTTAGCCACATAACAATAAGTTAACATAGGAGCCTTAATTTGCGAGTAATGTAGATCCCGTTTCGTCGACTTCCAGACAGCAATTACAAGGCCTGAGCGTCTAATTTTTCTCGTTTTGAGATGCTCGTGAGAGGACTGATAGATAGATATTCAAATCTGCTGATTTTTTGAGCTTTGAATGTCTGCATAATGCAAAAAGCTCCTTTCACTTACACCAAGCTATTCAATGGATATCAGGCTCTCTTTGTAATCGTACATAGTTGAACTTTTTCTGTCTTTAAGTTCCTATGAATCTTGATTGTTCAAGTTAATTAAGTTTGTCCGTTACATGAATATAATGTTTATGATCAGTGCTTAAAGTTGACTGATATTGAAGTAATTCCTTTAAAACCAAAAGGAAGTATAATATTTGTATATCTAATTCTCTTTCTGTTAGTAAACTGAGGGAAAATATTATGAAATTAATAAACTACATCGACCTCATTGATCAATGTAAAATAGGAGACATAATTAAAAAAGAAAATGGGTCCATGTCCATCGCCATGAATGAATGGTGACATTGCAACGAATTCCACATCTGATCGTCTAAATTTCAATTTTAACACTTAGCCGATGTGCATGTCTCCAAAACTAAAAACAACAATGCTTATTTATATCGTTTTTCAAAATAAATTCAACACTTCATTCATCACCATACAGTTAGCTCACAACAACTGTTACCATCTAATCTAAAACAATATCTTACGTTTAAGCATCAAAACTCATATTAAATTACGAAACCAGCTTTGCACCCTCAACTTTTCAACAATAATTCGCCTTCGATTGACTTAATAGAGTCACGCACAATATTCATTAAAATTGCCAACAATGTGTAACAGAATTCACGGCCAGCAATTAGTAAACAGAAAACGTTTGCAAAGAATAATGGACACTAACATTCCAAATCAAATTTAAGAACACATAATTGAAACACATTAAAACGGAATATTTAAAAGTTGGTCTTTGTCAAGCTGATTGTTGGAGTATG
Organism: Ferdinandea cuprea; assembly: GCA_963576555.1. NCBI lineage: Eukaryota > Metazoa > Arthropoda > Insecta > Diptera > Syrphidae > Ferdinandea > Ferdinandea cuprea. Next base: position 79,695,175 of record OY754958.1, on the reverse strand, counting down.
ATACCTCATAATATGAAAGAACTTAAAAGCATTTAGGCAACGTTGTGTGTTGGTGTCTTTTGCGTAACAATGGCATGCACCTGAGCAATGGAATTGAAGAATCATTACTTTCGGTCTTTAATTCATTAGACTTACAGAACATTTTTACGGGTCATTAATTTGCAAAAATTCCAAAGCTTGTAAAAAAATTGTTCCAAGATGCTTAAAATATATATACCGGAAATCAGGCACATTTTTAGGACTTTAAGACAAAAGCATACTGGTGATTCTCGGCTACGTGTGGAATATTGTTAGTGCATATGCTCTTCAAATCGAGTGCGAGCAGAGGAAAACAGATGCATTCTGGCTTGATTTTCACAACCTCATCAAGAATATCCCAAATGATGAGCTATTGTTTGTTGGCGGAGATTTTAATGGACATCTCGGGAAGTCTAACGAAGACTATGAAGACAACCATGGATGAATAGGAGACGGCACCAGTGAAGACATCCGAAGCATGTGCAAGTCATACGGTCTGATCGTTTTAAATACAATGTTCATTAAACAGAGCCCGGACAATCATCGTGTAAGCGTAGGGTGGATGAAGTGGCAGGAAAACTCTGTCATCTTCTGCGACCGAAAAATTTGCCCTAAGCTGAAAGGAAGGCTTTACACCGCATCTGTGCGTCCGGCGCTCACATACGGTTCACAATACCGGACAATGTACAAAAAGTATGAGGGCAAGTTGACAGCAGCTGAGATGAAGATGCTTCGCATGACAGTAGGAGTAACAAAGCTTGATTGAATTAGAAGTTCCAAAATACGAGGAAGCCTTAACGTCAAAGAACCCATCTCGAAAAAATTGGAGCACGACCGACTCAGTTGGTATTGTCATGTTCAATTTGCCCTAAGCTGAAAGGAAGGCTTTACACCACATCTGTGCGTCCGGCGCTCACATACGGTTCACAATACCGGACAATGTACAAAAAGTATGAGGGCAAGTTGACAGCAGCTGAGATGAAGATGCTTCGCATGACAGTAGGAGTAACAAAGCTTGATTGAATTAGAAGTTCCAAAATACGAGGAAGCCTTAACGTCAAAGAACCCATCTCGAAAAAATTGGAGCACGACCGACTCAGTTGGTATTGTCATGTTCAAAAGAGGGATCCTACGAACTCCGTCAAAAAGGCAATGGAAATCAACGTTCCCTTACAATAGCGTAAAAGATGCAGGCCTAAAACCTCCTGGATCACACAAATGCAGAAACACCAGCATGACTGGTGACTCACGATTTCTTTTCTAACTTGTCAAATGGTTTTTTCAGTCTGTGAGGCTTAAACTTTGCCGGCTGACATCAACTATATTCTGTCCACTTAACCGCGCGCAAAATGAGAATGATCTTCTCTATATGTGACGGTAGTGAAATTTTTAATAGCTGCAGAGAATATATTGTTGTCGAAAAATAATCGCATATGAATGTTGAATATTTTTTTTTTCAAAAGGAATATTTAGATAAAAAAAATATTCTTTATAAATTGGAACTAAATATTTTACTTAAATTTATTTAATCACAAATAATTCGCGTAATTCTTAAATTGAGCTCATAAGTACAATAAATGACACATAGTTCGTTCCGACAACGATTTAGTATACTAAAGAGAAAGTTTTTGCGATCGTGCGGAAATTTCGAACTCAAACTGAGTATGAGGGATGCGGTGCGGGGTACGTCAAAAAAAAGAAGAAAATAAAACAATAAAGCTTATTATAAATAAAACAAAGAAAACAATTTGTTGAAGAGCCAAAACTCATTTCCGACTTGCCTACATGTTTCCACTGTCTCTTTGCTAAAAACCACATAAAATAACTCTTATTTTCAGATTATTCAAATTATAAACCTGTTTTAAGGAAATATGTTGTCTGTCTGTCTACTTCCCCTATGCAATAAGTATAGAGCCACTCATGTAACTTTTTACTGTTGCAAACATTTTTACATGGAAGAAAAAGACGTATCGTATCGTATTTGATAATGCGTAATTGTAACTGGAGTGGTTTTTGAGTCCTCAACATGTTCTTACAGAGAGAATGTTGGAATCTCAACATTTGGCTCTTGCTTTTTACATTTAAAAGAGTGAGCAATTAATAAATTGATAATTATTAGACACACATTCATATCCTGTATATCACTGCCCAGCGGGAAATTTGGGAAGACATTCTCATAGAAGTTATTTGGAAGCAATAGTTTTTTTAGAAAAACATTCTCTGTGATGTATTAACGATGAATTCAGAAGAAATCACTGACTTACCCTTAAAGTTAAATCAAAAGAATTCCCTGTAATGAGTTCTTGATATCTACGGAATTTTTAGGACATGTAGAATTTTTGCTAACGCATATTATTATCTGTCGCGTACTTGGCGCAACCAGTTTGTGCCTGCATTCTATTATGACTTTCGGATATTGCGATTCACTTCAATGTTGGCTGTTCATTGTGTTATAAACATTTAAATATAAATAATCTCAAAGTTTTAAAAAATATTGGTTAGCAAATATTTCCTGGTAAGTACTACTTATTACATACAGCTTTTTCTGAAAAGCGTTGTTTATTTTCAGAAAAAATGTACTGGAAAATAATGAAAGTGATCAAATTCGCTTTGCCATCTCATTACTTAATAGCAATTATAAATTATTACAACTTATTTTAGCTTTAATGCAGTCACCAAGTTTACTGTGCCCTATTCCCCAGATGCCACGCCACTTTAAATTAAGTAGCATTATATAATTATATATATATAACTAAGTGTCATAAGTTGATTTCAAAATATATTTTAATTTTTCTATAGATCCTGCCAAGGGAGAAGCAGCTGACAATTTAAATACTATTTTCTTATTGTCAGCTCTTATATTATAAGTTTGTAAATAAAAAGAATTAAAAAAAATATTATTGAATAAAATGCACTTGTTATTTCTCTTAAATTTTATTCTAAGTTCATCCTCACAATACATTCTGGATTCAACCTTTGGATGCATTCTATATACGTCTACCAGATTCATTCTGGATTGATTCTTGCGATGCATTCAAGAAACATTCCGAGTCAGGTGTTCTAGATATTTTGAAAACCCAGTTTTGTATTGCTTCCGTCCGCGGACATGCCTTAATAATAAGGAAATTATAGGCGCAACCTAGGGGAATGCATTCTATGCTTCAGAATGCATATCGGACGAATCTTTTTCCCGCTGGGTTGTTAGTGTTGGTTTAGCTTGCGCTCGGTTACACAAGGTTATGCTGCTAGCAAGTTCTATGTTTCTTTTAAATTGATTTAAATTTAATTCTGTTACTGGTTGAGAGACTTGTGCTGTATTTTATGTATACGATTTTTTCAGTAGATTTTAAGTTTTTCAACTTCTTCCTCTATTATATACTTTCCACTTTTCACTTTTAATGAATCTCTCCAGATCGCCCTGTGCGGTCGGTACTCTTGTTTTACTTAAATAAATTTCGTCAGGCTTCCCATTTTGACTTAGGCCAATCCGAAGCTGTTCGTGTTATTTTTATGTAATCTAAGGGTTTTTAAAGCTGCCTTGATACATCCGAAATATTTTTTAGTTAAACTCGTATGAGTTTCTTCCTTCTTTCATTCTTATGTCGGGATCAACATAATATGTACATTGAGGATGTTAAGCCGATTGTATGTCATTAAACAGCTTTTCAAAAATGTTTTGAAGGTCGTGTAAACTATTAGGATTAACACTGTAGCCAGAGTTTCCTTATTGCTGACTGTGATCATTTTGACGTATTTAATAATTGCACAGAATTATTGCGCGATTCCGATATAGAAGGCATATCATTATATCTACCCTAGAAATATTGGTGCCGCACGGAACTGATTACGAGAACCGTATGGCGAAACTGTTCGACGTATTTGCTTTGTTCGGGTCAAAGGATTTTGGTCCTTTTTTAAACTTTGAATACTTGGGATGGAGCCAAAAATAGAGTAATGAAGGGATATATGGACCACAAATGTTATTTTTGCAAATAAGAAACTAACTATACTAGTTTTTACAGAGCCATTTGTACTGAATAAAAAAGAAGTTCAATTAACACAAAGACTCAAAATAAATTTGGAGTCTAATCAGGGCTAGATTGTCCATATTACCCGACGTGTTAAGAAGGTACAAAATTCTCTTTAAATGATACTAACTTCATATGACGTCATGTATGGACTTTCGAATGAAGTGGAAAACATTCAAATACATGTTAATATTTCAAAAGTCTACAAAGTTCGTTAATTACTAGTTAAATGGTTTCAAATCACTTGTTTGTTAAATTCTTTGTGACATCGTTCAAGCTTAGAACTGTAAGACCAAAAATTACTTGGACTATTTCCATACTAAACGTCGTCTTTTAAGAACTTGGATATGCTGCAACCATTATGGTGTCACAGTAGGCTCATTTGTGGTCACAGTGATTTGTGGGTTCCCCAACCACATCAACAGAAATGCCATAAACCGAAAAAGGACCAAACATATATTTACATGGTATCTATCTTGCAATCCTATCCGGCAGTCACGTGGAAGTTTGGTTTGGTTAACCCAGAGGATATAGAAATTAAATAACTGTCACTTTGCGTTAGTAATGCTTGCTTTCCCTTTTCTATGGTCTCTTCTCTTTTTTATAGTCATCATCGTCGTCATTGTCTGTATTGTCTATTGCCTGTCTTTCAAGTTTGATTGGATTATTCCTTTGTTGTCGATCGGCCATAAGCATTTCATTTTATTGAGATTTTTTTTTATTGTGTTGTATTCTCTCCAAGATGAGGCTAAATACTGTAATTGACATAAAGACATCAATGCCTTAGGTTAATGTCAAACTAAGATAACAAAGACTTGATTTGTATTAATGTCTTATTTTGGGCACAGCTGCCTAGACTAGGTACGGCGTTTCATTAATTACCAAAATTATTTCGTCTATTTTCAGCTACAGACAATCTGCGGAGGCTGATAACCCCTGCGGAAAATCGTCTCAATGGATTTTAAATTATTTATGGGATTACTGTAAGGAGTGTTATAAGAGTTTTTTTTAGGTGTTTTGGGTTATGGTTGATAAGGATTGATTAGTGGGATTTGTAAGAACAGCTTTTAAGATTATTTTTTATGTTTTGCAATAAAGTTTTAAAGTTTTGAAATGGAAAATTTTCAAATAAAATTTTCAGTCTGTCCGAAAGCAGTAAGACCTCTGTGTCAATAACCTCATATTCAAGCTGGAACAGATCTATAAAAATCAAAAAGGCACACTTTCATTTTCTGGCTAGCTCAAGAACGTGGCTGTACTAAGTCAAAATTAAAGCGAATATCGATTTAATAGTAACTCCCCTGTAAGGGCTTATTAAAGCACAATTAGAACGCAAGTAGCTACAAAAACTCGTAAATAATTTACGTTTAAGCTAAAATATATGCAAACAAGAATAACCTATGTTTATTCGACGTCCTTGTTCGTCCTATATACTTAATATATCCACATTTACATATAATTTACACCTTATCACCGAAATGAAGGAATGAGAGCAAGGTATATATCTACATACGGTTTGAAGGTATCTATATAAGGTGAACTTAATATCGCAATTAAGGATATTTGTCACGTAATTAATTTCGTGCGTTTTGTTGCTTCTCCTGCTTATAATTTTAATTGACAAACCTTATATACATTATGTATGAACCAGATGATATATCTATGTATGTTTTCGTATTTCGTCCGTAGTAGAAAATAGTTATTTTCGTATAGAAATGCTGGCATTAGAAATCAGATACAATGCAATCAAAATGTCATTTCACATGAGAAGCAAATACAAATCATAGTGATATCCTGCTGCGGTGGAAACCTAACACCCCAGAGCGCACAATCTCTGTTATTATATCATTTCCTTTGTGTGATTTTCTTTTATTTTTTGCTCTGCTTTCAACATTTCAGGAAAAGAGAGAGTAAAAAAAACAAAAACAAAAATAAAACGCCACAGAATAAGCACTCTTAATATAACCCCATGTCCAGTGAAGGTAGGAAAAAATAAAAAAGGATTTCATAGAGATTGGGGATAATTTTACAATTTTTCTCGACAAATTGTCGGTACGTTGTTCTTTCTACGAGTATGTTTAGCTAAAATTACATACGAGAAGGCGTTGATATTCTTTCTTTAATCAAAGAGTAGGGACAAAGCACATAAAGATGTCAAGGATAGGTATTGAAGGTAATTACGAGATGATTTTAATCTACTCTGTAGATTTGCATCAATTTTGATCAGATAACGGAAAAAGACTGAAGGTTTGTTTGACGTTTGGATTATGAAAAAAATAGATTAGGGGTTTATTTCAGTAATCATTCACAGTGAATTATATTTTTCCAAAATAATTCATCATCCTTGTTGACGAACAAAGAGAAAGAAATGTGAATGGAACTATACAGAGTTTATGTTCATACAACCAAATTAAATTTAAAAAAAAATAAATAAAGTAGGTTATAGTTTGAGCAGAAGGCGTGCAGGAACGACCATCATCGTTTGAATTTACCATTTGCAATCAATTCAGTAATTTCCTTCGATTCGATATTCGGAACTTGGGGGCTTCAACGCAAAAATCGGTAACTAAAACAACTTTGGCGGATTAGTCGGTAAGAACAGCCCAACGATACGACAACAGACAAAGATGTCATTACAATGCTTAAACATTGTGGTGATATTTTGGCAGGGTGCATGCAAATAATCAACAACATAGTGCGGCTGGAAGAAACAACGCCTGATGACTTGACTATTATTTCTGCTAAATATAAGATCCTATCCAACGACTCAAGTCGTTTTGCTTGATATCCGGCCAGGAAAAACGAAAATAGATCAAATTTTCACACTAGCGAGTTTAGTTGGTTTCGCAGTTGCGAAGAAAAGGAAATCATCACAAATTTGTTTGCGTTTTGGAACGCTTTTTGCAGTTCTCTGACTACAAGTGAGTGTCACTCACGTTTAGTATTATTAACAACTCAATCGTGTGTAGTTGTACGCTCACGTCCTGAAAATGGATATAGATTTGGAAGATTCGAAACGTAACAAATGAAAGGACATTTTATTACCATGTCCTTTTTTAAGGTTTCAATGAGCTTTTTCAAAGTTCCAATGACATATTTGGGAAATGTCCTAGACACCTTAAAGTAGACATCAGCGAATACAATACTGAAGGTTTTTTCTTAAATCGTCGGTAACTGGGTTAAACATTCGAGAAGGACCATACTCTAAAATGACCCTACTCTAGAATGATTTTTTTTGTAGAATATGTCCATTAATTGGCCATAAGTCGAACAATAAGACGATATAGTATATGTATATGTCTATAGTCTTAGAGACATTAGTGAACGTCATAACATAAGTTTAATTTTCTTCAATTAAATGGTCAAGCGAAGTATAAATACAAACAAGCTCACTTCCATAATTAATTTATATAGACAAGTCCCAAAAGACAAAAATTGGGAATTATGTCCTTGCGGCAAAAAAAAAATGCATAGTAACAAAATGTTTAAAATTACTTCATACCAACCTTTCTTTTGTGTTAATTTCCTATTCATAAGCTCCGCCTTCACAGAACGAAGGCACGAACTAAAGTCTAAAACTAAACTAAACTGAAAACGACAAGAGACTGAGAGAGAATTCTACGAATTGCGCGTCTCTGATTTTTAGTCCGCAAAAAATCCTCTGACTGTCCTGACTATCAGAAAAAAGTTAACCGACTGTTTGAAATCGTGTTGGAACAGTCTTATGAAAGTTTGAGTTTAGTTTGCGTTTGTGTCATGTTGAAACGGCAAAACGAGACTGCGCATGCTCCTGACAGTTTGGTGGTAGTTTAAGCTCCTGTTGGAACAAACCTGATATATGCAACTTTTAAAAATATTTAAGTAGATTTAGAAAACTTATTTGTCAATTTATAACAGCCAAAAGAAAATAAAGTACTTAAAACAAAGGAACACGATTGCTTTCTAGCTATTTTAATGTAAAGTATTCTTTGAAGATCTGTTGTAGAATTTTCAAGCTCCAAACTTCTATTTTTGAGATCACTTGATACAAAAATGAATCACACCAAAACCATAAATGTTAAATAATAGCCAAGTTCTTTTATACAAAAATCGCTTTTGCCTTACAAGTCAACCACAAAAAGTACTGAGATCTAAAAAAGAACGCCAAGTTTGTATTGTAATTATTAAAAATTTTACAAATAGTATTTAGGTACATTTTTATAATTGGCAAGTTTTCCAATTTGAAGTTTTGAAGATATATACATATAAAACACATTTCACCGTTTTAAAAACTGTGAATGCGTCCCAATAAATGAGTTGGTTCGTGTAAATAAGGGTGTAGTGCCAAAGTTGCTTAAGAACTTCGCTGGGCACTACCGTGACCCTTGATATATAAATATATGCAGGGGCAATAGTGAATTTATTCTAGTTAAGCATTTGCTTCATTTTACGGATACCTACGTCAATTAGTTGCGGATATACCCTGCTTTAAATATAATATGAGGCTTCTGGTTTTGATCATTGAAATTAATCAATAGTTATAGTTAAACTAAGGTAAATTCTAAAATTCAGGTTTTTACAAGGAAATGATTTTCAAGGTTTTTTTGTGAAAATTTTATTTATAATATTATTATTACATTATTTTGAAAATCTTCTATATATGTATGTAATTCCTTCTCGATGAAAATTCCGTTTAAAAGATTCATTCGCAAAACATCGTTTGCTGGGACAGCTAGAAGTACATAAAATTACTTTATACGATTTTATGTAGATTAAGCTTGTTAGCAACTATTGAGTGGAGAAGCTGTAATGTGACCAGGGTCATTTTTGCAGTTGAATGTTCCACCAATAACAGTATATTTTTAATTTGGTACATTGAACATGGGTATAGGTTAGGTTAGGTTATGTTGAAGTGGCAGTCGAAAAGAAGTTCGACTCACTTAGACCTAAGTAAGGTCCATTGTGATACCACGTGGATCTAAAGTTCCTGCCTACTCGTTAAACCAATTTGATCTTTTTTTCAAAGCAAGAGAAGTTTTGGATCGGTCGAGTTTAAATCGTTAAGATCATTGTAGAAGTAAGGTCCTAGATGGAGATTTCGTTTTCAGGAAAGAAGAGGGCATGCGCAAAGAAGGTGTAGAGTTGTCTCTTCCTCCTCCTCATCTTCATAGCTCCTACAAAAGTCGTTTGAGTAAGCGCCAAGCCTTGTTGCATACCTGCCTATCAGATAGTGTCCAGCGATAACACCAATTATAGCACTAATGTGCGATCTATTGACGGTAATAAAACTCTTAGAGCGTCTCAGATCTAACCTAGGCCAAATCTGCTTCGTTGTTAGACAGGAAGCACCGACTGTCCAACCTTTTAAAAAAAATCGTTCTAGAGTAATGCTGCATTTCCACCAAAAGTAAAACTGAGATTAAAAGCAAAAGATTAAAAATAAATCTCTACGCGTTTCCACCGAAGAAAAATGAGATTAACACAGGGGTTTTCTCTCAACCCGATCTCTGGCTCTCAAATTTGCGCACAAAATGTCTAATATCTGGTTGTCAAATTGCTTTCTCGCTCTCAATTCTTAGTAACCAACGTCACTTTTGACATATCCAGGTATGGTAAATTGGTATTGAGTGTGTTCATAAGCCGATTCTTACATCCAAACCTAGATTCTTTCAAGATTATTTTTTAATTAAAATTTAAAATTCGTATGGTAAATCCTTAGATTTAGAGTAGATTAAGGGCAGATTAATCTTAATCTCGGTTTAATGCTCAGTGAAAACGTAGCATAATGGTCTATCTCCGGTTTTTACGCAATTAGCAGAGTATTTAAAGAAGAAGGCCCTGCTTTATTGTACCTCGACCCACATAAATCAAAATTACTACTTCAATAGTGACATCAGAAACTCATTCATTAAAGGATTTGTTCTTAAAAAAAATAATGTTCTCTATAACTGCGATTAAATTATGTGAAAATATCATTTGAGTGTTGAGATATACAATTTTTAAGCCACTTCATAAGGCATCATTACTATTTGATCCAGAAGAATCAAAAATCTCAACCAGGTGAAAAACAATTCTTTCTCGCTTATCCGCGTAAAGGCGGATAATTTTAAGCCCTCAATTTAACGCAATACCAAGAAATTCAAAGGCAACCAAAACCAGCCCCTTCCTAACACGCCATTTTGATTTAATTTCAAAATTCTACTCTAATTCCGCATTTAATTTTCAACAACTTTCAACGCACTTGTCACTTTCTATTTGCAATAATTACCCCAAATAGACACTTTGAATATAAAATGTTGGAGTATAAACTGGTTACCCCCCGCCTAGCGCAGCCTGCACAACACAAACAGCCGGAGAAAGTGAATACCACCTTAAAAAACTGTCAATGGAACAAGTCTGCCTGGCAGTTCATTAACATATATTACAAAAGTTTTTTGTCACAATTCGTTGTTTCAAATTACGAATTGCCGTATGACAGCCAAAGTAGCATGACGTGCCTGATAGGGCTTGAACTGTTGTAAACTTTTCTCTTAATATCCATATCTGGAAAAGGCACAATGTTGTTTCCATGGGAAAAATTTCTGAGAAAATCTGTTGCATTTTCTAAAGTAGAAAATGGTGTTTCTGACAGGTATAATTGTTATTCAAGAACATTTTTCATTTTACCACGTTTCTTTTCTCTGCCACTTCCGCCCGTAGGATGTATTTCCTTGCTTTAATATTATATTTCTGTCTTCTGTCTATTGCCCATCCTTTCGCTTATCTATTTATAATCGAAGGCAGTAAATTATGTATTTATATACATTCAACATCCCCACTGACACCCACTCACGTCAGTGAATGCTTTAAATACGCGTATTCGGCAAAATGCCAAAAGTTTAAGCTACATTCGCCTTCGCTTTCATCTCCCTTGTTTTATTTTGCATTTTTTTTTGTTGTGTTTGTACTCTTGGACTCAGGACATTTTGTGCATTGGAAATGGTGAGAAGGATCCAAATTGATGCCAATTAAATATAAAAAAATAGTAAAATGCTTATGTAAGGCGAAAAATATACATCTTTATGTATGTTGGGAAAAAGCTTTAAAAAATGAAAGGATATTGACTTACAACTAAGAGTATTTACTCATCCATTAGCCTTTTGGCATTTTTGGACTTCTAGTTCTTAGTGCTTTTTATTGTTGCTGTCGTTTCGTTTTGACGGCCGCTTGACCCATATTTTTCGGGAGTCATTCAAATATGTCTTCTCTTCGGAAGCCATTATTAAAATTTATGAAGTTTGTATAGCTTCCGTTTGTTGACTGTTTTTTTGGTAGCTACCAGCTACGGTAAAGTGTAGACAAAAGGACTCGCTCAACGTGAACACCATTGTGTGGAAAAAAAACATGTTTTTGAAATTTGTCATGAACATTATGTGTACCGACTCCCTTTATGCTACACAAAAGGGCAAACATTTTTATATGGGGAGAGGAAGTTTAACCCACGTAATAAGCATTTTAACAGAGACCGCCGAAAACAATAAATTGATTTCGTATTCATAATTAGGAATTTTGACATATGTAAAAAAATATTTTGAATAATATTTAATTTACTTAATAATTATTTTTTTTATGACTTCACGGTTTATTAATTCATGTGATTAGCCTGTAGCAGAGCTGCTTTTGGAAACCTTTATTCTCCTCGGTTAAGAGCTGACTGGTTACCTACAATTTTTTTTTATAAATTTGTTTGTGTGTGACACTATTCGTGACACTATTTCTATGCAGGGCTCACGTATCCATGCATTTGTAATAGATCTGCACACGACACAAATTCATAGTGAAATCGCTAAGCAGGATTGGCATTTTTTTGACGGGGAAAATCAGTATACATTGGCTTTGAAGGTGTGTATGCAGATGTCAGGTTTACTTTTTGATTTCTTAATAACCGCGATTGTTTGATTTTTTGGTAGCTACCTAAGAACAACTACCTAAATAAGATAATTTATTTGTTTTTTTTATTAACAAAGCATACACAACAAATGGGAAGGACGTGGTTGCATAGTTTTACTGAATTAACTCCATAAACACGGTCTTAATTGACTTACCTTTCGGACCAAACAGGTAACGACAAAAAATATCGTTTCTGAAGTCACTTATGGTATCGGAAAATATAGCAAAAACGACTACTAATAATCTACTACAAAGATACGCTTGCATTTTCATCCGACCTTTGTCGGAAATGACAACGATGATCGGGCTGACTAGCTCCTAACTTTGGGAAACATCCAGAAAAGATTTAAATCTCATGTTACACTTGCAGTGAGAAGTAAAATAAAGCAAGTCAAATAATTGCATAATTATTTTATTTTGCAAGACGTCTATGTTCTTTGATGTGGTGGACTAGCCGAGAGGTCGCTGGTTCAAATCCCGACCCGCAACCCCTGAAAGTTTTTATTTGCAGCCCCACCTCTTGTGAACGTCTGACAAACATCCAAGAGTAAGAACTGTCATGAGAAGCTTCTCAAAAATTCATTGCCGTTCGGGATCGGCATTCAACTGTAGGTCCCTTCCGTTTGTGTCAAATAATATATCTTCGCACACACAATGGTTGGGGAAGCTAGTTTTTTGGCCGTTCACGCCTAATATTTATTTATTTAATTTTTCTATGTTCCTTGATAAAACCTACGTGATTAGCTAAAGCGTTATATTATTAAATTGAGTTAAATTTCACAAGGTTTGTTGAAAAGTTAAAGCTTAAACAAACATTTTATGTAGATACGTCTTGAGAAAATTTTGTTAATATTTTCATTACAGCAAAAACAACAAAAAAGCAAAATAAGAGAGGCCATCAAAATAGATCAGGATATCAGCCGCGCGCATCTAAAAACAATTCTTTACGGTTTATCTCCGGCCAAAATTCAGTTGAGTTGATTTCATTTGCAGCAATGGCAGAACACTTTGCATGGTATTGGTATTAAGATCCATCGAAATGAATGTATCAATAGGATAGGGTTTAAAAATGTTTCTATGGCGTATACGTAATATTTGTTTGTTTTAAGTAGTAAATAATAATTTGAGCAGAAGTTTCGCGCCTCCACTTACTGCCGCTTATTCACAAAATATTACAAACTATCGTCGGCAACACTCTGTAAATTATTATTTATTTTTTTCCTAATGTTGCCCTTTTAACATCAAGAACAAATGATGAGGCGGGTGGAGGTATCTTCTCAGACAGACTAAATCTTAGTCTCTCCTTCCGTCTTTCGGATCATTGCATAGTTTTCCAAGCGGAAATTATGGCGACCAAGGAAGTCTTGTCCTGGCTCAAGAAGAACGTGGTATCCGTAAAGAATATCCGAATCTTTTCGGACAGCCAGGCGGCCATCAAGTGTCTGGACTCCGTCTCTATTAACTCTTTAGTAGCCCTAAATTGCCGATCATCTCATAGAAATGAGTTCGCAGTAGAAAAAACAACGCAGCAAAAAACATAGATGGACCGGCGGTACTACCTGTTTGACGACGAACCAGATTTGGCCTAGGCTAAATATAACACGCTCTAAGAGCTTGATTACCCCCAATAGATCGCACATCAGTGCTACAATTTGTGTAATCACTGGACACTGTCTGTTAGGCAGGTATGTAACAAGGCTTGGCGCTTACTCGAACGACTATTGCAGGAGCTGTGTAGATGAGGAGGAGGAAGAGACAACACTTTCTTTGCGCATGCTCTACTCTCTCCCGGAAACGAAATTTCCATCTGGAGCGTACTTACTACAATTATCTTAACGATTTAAATTCGACCGACCCAAAACGTCTCTCACGCTTTATAAAAATCTCAAATTGGTTCAACGAGTAGGCAGGAACTTTAGATCCACGTGGTAACACAATGGACCTTACTTACGTCTAAGTGAGTCAAACTTCTTTCCGACTGCCACTTCAACCTAACCTAGCCTATTAAAATTCTGCAAAAACGGAACTGGTTTATATATTAAAAGTTTCAGAAAGAAGTGTTTATTCGCCCAAATACGTTCTTCCGACAATATATGGCAGGAAAGAAACATACAAATTTTCAACCACTAGAAAATATTGAACAAACTTTTAGTAAGTTGGTAGCTGAAATTTAAAAAATAAACTCCCTAAATGCCAGAAATGTTATGTAATTAGTATTTTCGTAAAATTAAAGTTTAAAAGGTTCTTATTCTTTTTTCTGAGTATGAAAATAATTCCAATATTTCAAAAACTGATAGAGGAAAACAAAATAATTAGCAACATTTGTACGATAAACTGCATACATTGATTTGAAAATAATTACTTTTTAATTTGGGGTTCATAGAAGGTTGGCGGAATGACATTAAGTTGAATTAAGTTGATGCACATTTGTGCTTGTTTTACGGCATTTTGAATTGAGATCACAAGAGATTGGTGATTCAAATCATCGAACACTTGTCCGTGCTCAGTAAGCAATTGCTCGATCGTGCTGGAACCAACAGTGCTCGAGACTCAATTCAGTAACAGAAATTTAGTTCCAGTCCTAAGATTTCCTCAGTACATAACATATAAAAACCTATTTAAAATGTATATCTTACCAATACCACAGATAAATAGAAATATCAAAGCAACTTTTAAGCACTCCTGTTACTTACTCATCGGTCTAACATTCCCCAAAAGACAGAACTTATAAAAATGTATATATCACATTTTTTCATGCTCGAAGCTACATAATAAATATCCAGTACTGTTTCAAAAATTTCCATAAAGATTAATAGATAACTAAAACAAACTAGATTCAAATCCATAACCCTTAGGCATTTGTTGTTTGCCTCCCAAAAAACGGGGTTGATTCAAGCCAAAAAAAGGAACTAAAGAATCCCCCCATAGCTCCCCGGGATACCAACCATGTCAAAATGTATTCGCTTCAACCCATCGCCACTGTGTTTCCCATTGCGCTAAGTAATCCACTGTCCTTAATAAATTCTCTTTCTCTTACTCATCTGAACAAAATATATACAACCCCCCAAAGGACCTTTGGCCGCACAAATACTATATTTGCTGGTTAATTACCCGCTGTTATCCCCGGTTGATTCTATTTGTACGTCGCGTCGTTAGTATTCAACATTAAGGAATATACATGTAAAGGAGTGGAACGTTGAAGGCAATTTAGAAAATTTTCACTAAGCCTCTCTCTGAGGAGAAAATGAATATTCTTCAGGTGATGAAATGTTATTCCCTTTCATTCATAATTCAGGTTTGTATGCAGACGTCCTTCTACATAATCGGCCAGGCATGTTGTCAATACCCCATTTTAAGGGGGGAAAGTAGATGCCCGTTTTTAATTAGTCGTCGTCAAACGTGAAAGGCGGAGAAAAAAACGTGTGTGTATAAGCGGTTAAACGCACCATGACAGAAAAAATATTCATATATAGGTACCTGTGTATCGGTTCATCGGCCGTAGTACTGAAATGGTAGGATCAAACATGGAAGTAGGAACTTTGTGTTCGTGCAGAAAATTTTAACATATCTTGCAATTAAGTACACTTATCACGCACATTCACATGAATGCAAAACTGTTGATTAAACCAACTTACGGAGGTGGTAATTTGTGGTTGGATTGAATGTACTTTCGGACAGCCTGCCATTCATTAATTAGGGGTAAGCAAGTTTATGAATATGAATTTTAATGAAACATGACAAAAGAATTTGTATTTTGGGTCCCTTAGAATGCTTTTCAAAAGGCACTTTTGAATTTTGGCACTCTTGGATGTCTGCTTTCCGCCCTAATGTCTATCGATTATTGCAAAAGCTGGGTTTTTACTGTTTTGCATAGATCTTCGTTTTGTTGATACCTTTTGAAATTTAATGACATTAAAGTGTAAAGACATCATCCGAGAGAGAGATAAGATATAATATTAGTTTTTTTTATAACTGAGGAACTGTACTAAAACTGATCACAGATCAGTAGTTATACCATTTTGATACCTACATGCTTCTATTCGTTTAAACAGTTGAAGCATAGGAGGTCAATAACAATGTTCAATAGTGCACTATAGATGGAAAAAATTACAAGATGATGCGTTCATTTCTGGCATTTAGTGCCAGAATGTATTATAGAGAATTTTACTGTTTTACGTTCTATAAAGGTATTGTTACACATTTCTGATAGCTGTCGTTTTTAGTCTAACAAATCTAGAGCCTATTTTTTCTCCGTTTAATGAGTAACTTCAGAGTCGAATTATTGGAAGCCGTTGTGTGTTGCAGTGTTGTCGGGGCCATGATTTATTTCTTCCGATGAAGGAAAGAATGGAAAAACTAACTAATTTTCTTATATGCATAAAAAAATACGGAATCATCAAAAATCGACTACGAAATCTCAGTCTAACCTACCAGAATCAGTTAGAATTTCAAATTATACATTTCATGAAAATGTAGAAAGCAAATGATCAGAAGCATTGGCTAAGCTACCAATGCTGAAAATGCATCGAGTAAATTATGGAAATAGAAGGCTTGACGCATACTAAATTTCAATATTGTCAATATTCAACTTATAACAAGAAAAGCGAAGCAGCAGATTCCAGTGGTCTACTTCAACTTCTTCTTGGAGCGGCGATTGTTGGTGTGTCCACACTACTTCTTACGGCAATTGGTAGCCCTAGTTTCGGACCACAATAAATCAACAACACAGAACCTCATCACCAGATTACTTGCAAACATAACTATAACCTCATAACCTCATCACCAGTTATGGGTTACTAGGCTACCCCATCAGTAGTGCAAAGACGCAGCTAAAATTGAGCCTATGTTTCATTTATTTTTTATTTTGAGTGGGTGTAATGGAGTTGTTAAGTGCGTTGTACCACTAAGCGAGGTTGGGTCAAATCCCGACCTGTACCGCCTGAAAGTTTTTATTCGCTGCGACGGTCTCACACCAAGAGTATGAACTGTCATGAGAAGCTTGTAAGCAATTAATTGCCATTCGGAACCGGCATTAAACTGTGGGTCCCTTCCATTTGTGTCAAAAATTATATCTTTGAACACAAAGTGGTTGGAGAGTGTAGGCTTTGGGTCCTGTATGGGCCCGTTTACGCCTAATATTTATTTATTATACCCTATACTAAGGGTATAATAACACCCCTTAATATTCGTCGTAGACCCATAAAAGTATATATATTTATGATCTGTACCAAATCCATAGACTTTTTAGCAATGTCCGTCCGTACGCAATTTTTGGGCCTTTAAAATTAAGCTAGGAAGCTAAAATGTGGACTACATACTCTTTAGGGCTCCGAAATGGCAAAGTGAATACGCCCACAATTTAGAATCAGAGAGATAGAGTATTACAACCTTCACAAAATATGTAGGCAGTGCCCTCTTTTATAAGTTTGTCATACAAAGTTTTTTGCCACGCCTACCCGTTTGTCGGTAGTCAGCCATGATTAAAAATTCGTTTCACCAACAAATCATCAGTTGTTGGTAACAAAACTGGATATATAAATTGTTGCTTAGAAGGGAGACTATCGGGCTAGAAAGGAGAAGAAGATTTTTGCGCAGAAAGTTTCATATGCAGTCTTTTAGCTCAAGAAGGCTTTAACAAGGAACCCAAGTGCCTGATTGTTCAGTCAGGAAATAGCAGATGTTTTCAAAAAGTGTACTTCGAAAGATACGAAACATTTGCTTTTGAAAATCACAATTTTCTGAGTCAATGACCAGTACTTTTTATACGCTACTTCTGCACGTACAATATAAGTATAGGCTTGATGAAAAATGACCATAGAAAACCACTGGTGCTTTGGGTTGCAGCAACAGCGTTTTAACGCCAGGCAACTTAATTGCAAGATCTCGTACTATAGACAACTGATACTGTATCATAGGCAAAATCACATTACAATTATAAGAAAAACGACTGTTAAGATAAAATAAAAATATTGTGCCTTAGTAACTAGTTATAAAACTTTACTGGTTGGCGGCACATCGGTTCGAAATTTACTCTAAGCATTCCCTAAGCAGCTCCATTGTTTGCATTATTTAATGTAGGTATAACAGCAAAGTTATTCATGACAAATACACATTGACAATAACATTCGCTTATATTCCAAAACAGAAACAACATTCATATTACTTGCGCACTTTTGGCACTGCTGAATTTTTAAAATTTTTTAAATTTCAAAAATGTTTTCATTTCCCTCAATAAAAACAATCTCACATTGCCTAAAGGGTAATTAATCTAAAAACATTCTTTTCTCAGTTGATGCATTGTTGAAAGACATGACCAGCGAAATTTCGATTAAGGTTTTGGAATTTCCATAAAAAATTGCTTGCTCTTTGTAGGTCCTAAATTTACAATAAAATTAATTTAAATTTTGAGTTATTTGGAAGACAAATATTTATCCTTAGTCATTATATAAACCCCTTGCAATATTTTATGAATTAAATTTTTTTATCCGTTTTGAAATCGAGTATATAGCCAACGCTCTGATTACTGCTAACTTAAGCAGTCGTATTGGACAATCACAAAAAAAATAGGGTAGATAGGTACCTTAATAATATCGACCACAAAATGAAGTGAAAATCAACACATCACAGTAAATTTATTATTTATGTCCCTTCGCCTTGAATTCAACACACAAAATATACCTCATCCATCTATAGGGGTCTCTGACATGAGCACGCAATGGAAAGGAATTGACATTTTTTCACAATGGGTGCCTAAAAAGGATATTCCGATATTCCGACGTAAGTGTGTGGTGTTTTTTTTATCTCATAATAAAATCGTATACATACAAGTAAATTAATTATCCTTACAAATTAATTGATCTATGGCCAGGAAGACAGAGTTGTTGGCTTAATTAATTTCTCTTTCGTTCTCGCACGCACACAAGCACACACATATGTAATCACTCTCACTGGACACACTTGAGTATATTTTTTTTTGTTACACCGAACAGGTGAATGTCACACAGTTTTTTTTTGTATCTCATGCAAGGATAACGAGAACGTCAGCGCAAGAAAACACGACACGAAAATTAAAGAATGATACAAAGGAAGACCAAAATAAGAAAGAAAAAAAAAAAGAAAACCAAACTTCTGAAATGTCCACACAGCTTTTCACTTTGTTATTCTTCGGGGCGTGTAGAATTCTTGTTGTTTTCCGTCGCTTGACACCGGAACAATTATAGGGAAAAATCGAATAAGGACATATCACTTCATCGCGTCGGGAGCTACATACTACCACAACTATAAAGCACTAAAAGCAAACTGTTGAATATGTCCAAAATGAGACAGGGAATTTCGGCTCGAGTCCGAGAATGAGAACAAAAGTGGAACCGAACAAGGACATTTGTCGCGCGATAAGGAAAGAAAAGAGGGGAAGAACTGTCGAAGTGAAAAGGAATTCAAACGAGAAAGCTTTTCCGCCTTTTTCATCGACGTTGATTCGGGGTGATGGTAGTGGTTGCCTTTATAGTAACTTGTTTACAAGGATATCAGTTACGTAGGCACATTGGAAATTCACTTTTTTTCTGCATTACACCATTTACTCTTTGATGAGGTTTAATCCTTTTTTTGGATATAATTTTCACTCACATCGGTAAAAGATGGCACATTCGTCATCATTTTGCGCAAAAATCTAGATTCGATTCGATTTATTGACAGGATTTGAAGGGAAAGCTCCGCCGTTGCTCAAAAAACTGCATTCTTTTGTCTTTATAGTGTAACATTGTCACATGCAACTTTTGTTAAATCAATTTTAAGCAGATCGCGTTGCTTTAATTGTTACTGCCTTTTCGTTTTTTGCTTTTCTCAATTATCCTTCATTTACAATTTACACTCACGAAATTCAAGTTTCATTTGGCTTATTCCGATTGCATTCGCGTTCGAGTCTACGTTTCAATGAAAACTGAAGGTGTAATGCTTTACAAACGAATACGGGAGGTCTGTTTTTTCCCTATTAAGGCGAGAAAACTTTCGTTCTCATCCTGACGAGGTTATCAATTGGATTTGACAATTGTTTATGGCTAAGCTTTTGCGTTGGGCGCCCGCGTTTTATGGTGTGAGTGTGTTTTATGCGATTGCGCATTTGCAAGGACACGCTGATATCTCTCCACTTTTCCATTTGTAATGTAATGTATGCGTGTTTGTGTGGTGCGGAGAGATTTCGTCGGCCGCAGCGTGGCATATTAGAAATAATGGACATGAGTGAGTAGAGTATGGATGGCTAATGTCATTTATGGTTCAGCGCGGAATGTCATTTTTCTTTGGTACGCTTTGCTGTACCTTTATAGTGAGCAGTCAATTTCCATTATATTTGCAGGCGATTTGTGTTGTTATATAGAGGAGCAGGTACAAACCAACAAGCATGCTGGAAAGGGTGGGTCGTGGGTTGTTCGATACGGGATAAGGCAAGTTGTTTAGAAAAAAAGAGTAGAAAACGGTAATCGCTGCTGTGAATGAGGATGGAAAACGGCGAGGATTTGTTTTAGTTAGCTGTACTCTCTACCCATTATGCTGTGCGAATAATTTAGATGCAGTTACGAAAGAGAGTTTTTTTTTGGTGTGTGTGTGCGCCCTTCAATGGAGTGACTTGAAATTGTATAACCAGGGGGATAGAAATGGATTGAAGAATGATTTGATGGGAGAAAATGCTTAAAACCATCGCACTATGGGTTATTTGACCATCAATCATGACAGAAACTTAATTTTTTGTGCAGTTATTAAAATAATATAAAACACCGCTTAAAAAAAATACTGAAGCTATCAGAAAAGTATAACAACATGTCAGACTGTCTAACCAATTAGATTGGTACAATGTTTCACAATCACAATAAACGCCATAGTGCGTCGTTTACTGTTTGTTGCTAGATTTACAAATTACGAGAACTTACCTTATGCCCTATTCTTACCGAATCAAAATCGGAGGTTTTGCGAAATTTCCTGAAATCTCTATTGATTCAAAAGACTTCCATTATATTATTCAGATTTCGAAATCTTTTTTTCTTAAGAGATTTTTATGAAACCTCCGAAAAACCTTAAACATTTAACATGTTCCCCAAAATATTTGACGGATTGTTACCTATGTAACCTGTCTACGGCGAGTCCCCTAAAAGTCGACCCACCGATTCGCTGAACGCTGGAACATTAAGAGAGGGTTATCTTACGGTGTATTTGCAATTGATCGCACCGATAATTAACTCCCAATAATTGTTCGACGGCTGACTGAAACGTCGAACAAAATCACGTCGACCTTTTTGTGGAAATCTCGGATTTTGAGTACGAACTTGGAATATGCAAATGAAAACTCTATTTTGAAAACATATGAATCCATATTGAATTTGCAACAACATTTGTATTTGATCGTAGCCAAATTTCGGAAAAGAGCAATGAAGTTTTGATTTTCGTCTGCGGCAGATACTGTGAAAAAGATGCATCAATTTAAAAAGATCAATGTAGATACTAGGGTATGCGGACGACATTAACAATATCGGTAGCTCATTCAGTATTAAAATATACTATCGACAAGAACAACACAATGTATTAACCACCGTTATTTTAGGCCGTTGGAGAGAATCTTAAAACGTAACTTAACAGCGAAATTACCTCACAAAACCAGCTTGACAAGGCAAATAACACAAATACTCTCGACTCGAAGATGGAATGCAAACTCTGCAGAAACTTTACTTTTCTATTTCTGCTTTATGGCACTGAGAACTGGATTGAACATTAAGTCGAAAAGGGTTGATTTTTTTGACGAAAAAGCCCAACATAGAGTTTCAGCGGAAAGTAAAAATGCTGGGTAAATATGTTTTATATTTAAAATTGCTCTTAAACGGTTTTCTTAAAACATGTTTAGAAAACATACGATAATGTACTGAATATTAAGTCGGAAACATTCTGTTTAAATAATGACGGTTACGATGGAGTATGCAGCTGTTATTAATAATAAGCCCATGATCATGGAGTGAACGGCAACAGTCAGACGATGTTCACAAGCAGGAATCCCAAATTAGAAGTAAGGAATAAAGTCTGTGGTCAACATATGGACCGGCCGGGTCTTACAAATTTGTAGACTGTGACAACTTCGTCGATTCCACGATACGTTGAAGTCTTATGCGACCATGGGCCACAATTAGTAAGACATATGTGACACCTATCCTCGATTTTTTCAAACATTTTGTACCTGTTTGTATACGGTACAGTGTATACCTTATATTTTGCAAAAATACACTAAAAGGTAAAATTTTGTATGTGGAAATAAGTGCTTTATTGAGGTTGAGGTTATTTTTTTTTTGAGAACTTTTCTTTCAATTCATTGAGAAAGTGGTTACTATATTTCAAAATTAACAATTTACTTTCTTCCATCGTATTCCCCTAAGGCTTATTTTACGGATGTTCACTATTTTTCAAGATATACTTTTAGTAAAAATTCTTTAAAGCATTTGGAAAATAATTTCACAAGATGTACAGGGGGTGAGATATTTTTAATTACCAAGTTAATAACGCCTTTAGCTGAGAGCTGAAAAATTAAAGCTTACAATTCCTAGTCGATAACAAGATCCTTCATAATTGTCTAGCAAAGCCATATTTTCAACGCGTCTAAAATCTTCTTAAACTGCACCAGTACACCGTCGAGCGGTTGCAATCGCAACATGCCAGAAGTACGTTCCGATAGCGTATTCCCTAATCTCTCGAGAACTCCTTCGTAGCCAGCATCAAGTGATTGACACGCTAGTAACTTAAATGCAGAGAATCCAGCATGCCTCAACTGAAGTGCTGATTTTCACGATCGAGAAAACAAAGAAAGGAAAACATCGTGTCTACCCTGACGAGAAGAGAAACTTGTAGAGATGAACAAGGAAATATTGTAGTGGAGACACAGCCGGTACTAAGCGAAAAAACATTTATCAATTTTAAAGCCGCGTATGATACCATCTAAGAGACCATCTAAGAGACTACATCTGTGCAGAATGACGATGGAGAAAGCTGGCTGCTGCATCAAGGTCGGTTAAGACATAACCGAGACCTTTGTTGTCCAAAAAGGATTCAGGCAAGTCGACGTGACTTCTTTAACATCATACTATAAAAATTGTGAAAACTCACATGCCAACGCAAGAGGTACAATCTTTCAAAACTCTGTTTAATTACTTGCATAATCGCGCTGTCGAGGATGAACACAGCGAGCTGACACTGGGGCATTTACAGGTATAGGAACAGAAGCGGCAAAAATGGATTTAGCAGTAAATGAGGGCAAATCAAAGTATATACTTTCAACAAGAAGGGGCATCCAACATCGACGTGTCGGGCAGAATGTCACAATAGACAGCTATGCTTTTGTTATATATGATGTAGAAGGAAATGTCGATCTGTGGCCGAGGCAAGACTTATTTTCATTTTCACATCACGTTCAGGTACATCACACAACATCGGTCGATGGTGCTGGCAAAGGATACACACTTTATGAATTCGCGAACCGTCCGTGAACGTGAATTTTTGTATCCTGTTATATTTATATATACACGCTCGCCGATATCGTATCTAAGACAAGGTAATGTTTTTTTTCTAAAGATATATTGAACGCCAATATCCTAACGCGAGTAGATTGATTTCAACCAAATTTAGTTGTATCTAGTAAATTCTATCACATATTTGTTCATATTGTCATATTTTCAAATAAATTTTCATTTAGTCTAACGCATAAATAAGTGCAATCTCATTTTTGATGACAAAAGGAGGTTTTTTTAGATAAGGTTAAAGTCCCTTAATATTGTAGATGGATCCGTCGTGTACTAGCTCTGCAATATAATTCGATTACTTTCTCTTCTGTAAAATCTCAACAAAAAAAGAAAAATTTAATTTAAATTTTAATCTTTAGAACGATCTAGTTCATCCCTACCCTTTTTATTTTAATTAAAAGTTTTCCTTCCGCTGGTACAACATAGTACAAAAAGTTCACATAGAAGAAATAATTTTTTAGAGACTGTGTCAAAGATCAGTCTGAGATCTCCAAAACAAAACTCATAGGAAACTATCCCAAAACACTTTTTTGAAAAGCTAATTCAGTGCATCGAATCCATTGGCTAATATTTTAATTTTAATTGGGTAGTACAGCACCCTGTACACGGTTGTAAGGTTATCTTAATGCTTGTACGATTTAAAAATTTCAAGTATTTATCGTGATAGCTTGCTCATAACTCATACAGCGATGTCACAAAAGTATTGATTTTAAACATCACTCATTTGGTTATAAAAGGAGAAATGCGTGGTCGTCGGTGAGATAAATTGTATACGGAAGAAGGCGTAAAACAAAGTAAAATTCCAACAATTTTTTCGAATTGCTTCTGAGAAGGAATGTAGTTATTGGAAACGTACAATTGCTTGATTTCGCATTCATGTAAATTTGTATAGTTTATTAGCACTATGAAGGAGATTGTCTTTTTAGCTTCATCAAACACCAACTTTTGCTGTTTTCATTTGTGCGAATCGTATCATCATATTGTAAGAAAATAGCAGTGACCTTAACAAAAAAAAAACATAAGGAAAGGCTACAGTCCGCTTGGGGCGAACAGTATGATACCCTATCCTTATCCCTATGTACCCCAAAGAAAAAATTCATAAGGAAGATGATAGATAGCATTTTATTTCATTCTATAAAATTTATAGAAAAAAAAATATTTTTTTGAAAAAACGCCCCCAAAAAGTGGGCGTGGCCAAAAACTTTATATGGGCGATATATTGGAAAAAATATTGGCTAAATATATAGTTAAACATTTTTTTTCGATTTCTATGAAAATTTTCCAAGAAAACAGCATTTTAGTGAAAAACGCCCACAAAAAGTAGGCGTGGCGAAAAACTTTATATGACAACTTTATAAAGGTAGGCAGTACCTACATATCTTGTGAAGGTTTTAAAACTTTATCTCTCTAACTTAAGCTTTAAAACGGTTTTTTTCTAAATTGTGGGCGTGGCAGTGGGCGGATTTAACAACTTTTAACACTTTACCATTTCGGGACCCTAGGGAGTATATGCTCCAAATTTCAGATTCCTAGCATAACTTTAAAGGCCTCAAAAGTTGATACGGACGGACGGACGGACGGACGGACGGACGGACGGACGGACATTGCTAAATAGTCTTAGGATTTGGTCCTGATCATAAATATATATTCTTTTATGGGTCTACGACGAATATTAAGGGGTGTTACAAACTATGTGTCAAAATTAATATAGCCTTAGGATAGGGTATAACAACATACAATGGAATCCATTTACAGAGGGAGGTATTTATCCTGAACTAAAGGCTCAGACATCTTAACGGGTAAATCCCGGTTCTCAACGGATTATTATAGAGAAGTTCTCAGTTAAATTGGAATTGGAAATACTAGAGATTTAAAATGTGTTAAAATCCAGTTCAGTATAGACCAGGCAAAGAATGAGTACATGCCTTGTATTGAACATTAAAAATCATAAACGGCCACGCCTGTGTTCCTTCTACGGAACATCGATAACAACCACCTTCGTTAGCAAATACTGCTACATTTAAATAATACAAACACACATTTTCGACAGATTACCACCTGCCAATGTCTAATGTCTGCTGTCATCAAAATTTCACAATTATAAGCCTTTGAAACTCATTATCAACTTAATAGGAGCGAACTACCTTCTTACGGGACGATGAATTGATTCCTTTTCATGTAATACATACAACCTTTCTCCTCTATATAAAACCACCCATTGTCGGTTATTTATTTGAAAATTAACAGCAATTAACTACCAAGTTGTGGCTTTCGAATTAGTTCAGTTGGAATAAATTGTGTCTCGTGTTCCATGCCAGCACCTGCCTTTCAGTCAAATAGTCTGTATAGGTGTGGTGTACTTCTGTGTGCGTAGCATGGCAGTTATTAGGCAATAACCACCCACCCTTACCAGTGCAAAGAGGGTTATCCTTATTGCATAGTAAATTCATCAAGTGGTTGCGGTTAAGGTGGCTGCTATCCTTGAGACGATACGATACAAGGAATGCACCTTTAAAATTAACCCTTTGTATATCTGGATACCTAATTGAAATTGCAACTTCAATAGAGTAGACTTCTTTGGATGTGGAAAATCTTTAATTATAATTTGTAGTTGACAGTACGAATTTTTATTAAATTTTTCATTTCCGCTTTCATTTGAGTAAAATGAACTGCAATTTCAGTATACATCCAATGGAAGGATGCACACATATTGAGCGAGGAATTTTTCAATAATATGACGAGCTTTCGGTTTGGACTTTTGGTTTGTGGGTTCCTTTGAAGATGTAGTAAATATGCATAGCATATGTACCTATGTACATATGACTCCTTTCGTCGGTCAGACAAGCAGACAGTTCAAAATGAATGCAATTAAAATGAGCTTGTGTCCTTTTTTTGTGTGTGTCTACATCCTCAACATTCCGAATGCAATGATGCTTGCAGTTGGAACAGGACTTATTTCGAAGCCACGTGTATTATTTTATTTGGTGAAATGGATATTCTTTATGCATTATTAAATTTCCAATTTAATAAAGATGGTAATGGCAGCTGTTCAAATTAAAGAAATATATTTTATTACGATATGCTTTTTTAAATTGCAAAGTAAGTGCGGGTAAAATTAAACGATTTTTAATAAATTATTTATTCAAAAAGTTCACTACTGCTGATCGTTATACTAGTAATAAATACCAGTTATTAACTGATCGTTCAGCTTGACGAGACAAGCCAGTTCTTAATCAATTCGCTCATCTTTACGGAAGAAGCATTTGCTTAAAATAGCCGATCTGGTTCTTGTATTCGCAGATAAAGTGCAATGCCGTCGTCAGCTACCAGATCCACGAATAGCTAACGTTAGGTGTTATTGGCATGTCTAACCACGTCAAGTTTAATAGCTTTATAGCTCAACAATCATGAAGCCGAAATCCAAAAATTGCATAACGCTCGACAACCAATAACGTACAAAATTTTAATAAAGAAAGCATCACAAAGGCCAAAATGTAAAAACTTGTAAAAAACCCAAGTTGGGTGAATTACAACATTCGCCTGCATGCAACATTTTGTTGAGACCTTTAATTCTGTTCTGAATTTTAATTTTGTCAGTTCTGTCAGAGAACATAAAAACACAACATAAGAAAAGACAAGTGAATTTTTGTACTTTTAAAATTATGCAATACGCGATCTGGGATTTATTTATTTTAGGATTCGAAAACCCCAAATGTAAAATTGCTTATTCCTAAAAAGGAAAACGTCAAGACATTATTACAAAGGCTTTTTCGATTTCACAAGCTCTTTTATATGCAAATTGCTATGTTGACTATGATGACAATCAAATTTCTGAACAGCAAATTGCTCTTGCAAAATTAACACCACCCTTTGGCCTACTATCAACTACAATTATTTTTTTTTCTCGGCATCAGCAAAACCAATTAACTAAATAATTAGCGTTGTTTTTTTATTTTATATAAAAGCAAAAGTAGATAATAACATTATTGCTGAAATTTGAAACCAAACTGTGAATCACAGATGAGGAATTAACCAGATAGTCAACTCGAGAGCGAATCTCTCACCTTGCCTACAAGCTGAGTCGAACTGATAAGCCCCACATAATTTGCACTTATATGGGCTTTTACGTGCAAATCAAATGGGAAGCACGCACACATAAATCGAATTATATGGGGCTAATGGCCGCGCCCATGAAATGTCATTTTTTATAGCAAGAAGTTGGGAACAGTTGATGAATTTCAGCAGATTACAACTCACAACTTGAGTGTGTAAAATAAACATGGTCAATATGCGGTGAATATGGATTGATAAAAACATACTTACCACACAACTAATAATATAATAAAATATTATAATATTAAGAATAAAGCTGTGTTTTAACTAATTTATTCTAATTTTTAATGAAAAATAATCAAAATAATATTGATTAACGTGACTAATATATAATAAGTAAGTTCCTTATACATTTTCGGTTGACAATAAATTTAAGTATAACTATACTAGCAAGGATTTCGTAGATTATGGATGGTTATATTGAAGCAGTTAAGTAACTCTACATAATTGAACACTGGTTTAAAACGCTTTTTAATAAAACGTAATCCAAATTCTTACAAATATTATTTTTGGTACATCAAAACACTTTTTGAACAAAATTTGCAATTACTTCCTAGTAGTAGTAGTAGTAGTAAATTGTTTTGTTTATTTTCATATAAAATAAAATTACAAAACATTATAACTTGACAAATAAAGTCGGCTGTTAAAAAAAGTGGCTAATTAATTCAATACATATGTAACATAATGTGCATGCTTATTTATGATATGTACTCAACTACCAAGCATTTTCGATAAAAAAATGAACCCCCAACATATTTATGCAGTGCATTCCAGCTACCTTTTTTTCTCGTTCTTCCGTCTATCGCTTACTTTAAATTTTAAAATAAAGCATATTAACTTATATAAAAAATTTCAAAACCG